>CM061353.1:64777083-66095000 GCA_030867105.1 Liasis olivaceus
TGACTGCAAGGGTACACTCAAGCCAAGGAAGTACCAATCAGTCATTACTAAATGTTTACCAATTTAATAGCATTACTTTTTCACCAGATAGGTATGATATTTTATCTTCAGTTTGCAGAAGCATTTAAATTATATTTTATCCTGATGTTCTGTGTGGGTTTGTGGAAACAGGGTAACAGACCTACCTAAACTGCATTCATTAGGCTTGTGGTGGTTGAGTGCAAAGAGACAATATAGAGAAAAAGACAAAATGACAACCAAGGCAGATGAAAGTCCTTCAATTATCTGGCTTAATTATATATAGTAGTTTAGTTTTTCAAAGGCTGGAAATTGAAAACTTTTAAGATTTCTTTTGCTTACTCTCACCCAAGTTGGGAGGAGGGGAATAAACTAATTTGAAGGATTTTCTCTAAATATTCTCCACTATTTTAGAAGGAGTGATGGAGCCATCATTCCCCTGCCACACACACACACCATCCAATATAATGTTAGGTTTTGGATATTATGAATGAGGCAGAATGGTGGTTAACCTCCAAGAATTTTGTTGCAGTTTCATAGAGTGGTTGTAAAAAAATAAAACTATTTTAATAAAAAGTTCTGTCCCAGGCCATCTTAGAATTATCCAGACTAAAAGAATTTTGAATAGTTATTTGTATAGCAGAAAGAATCTATGAATGAAGTAACTTTATTATTCCATTAGCAGTGGTGATCTCACTTGACTCAGTTTAGTACTCATGCTTTTTCAATAAAGTTGTGGACTATTGAAATGAAATTACTTTATTGTGGTTATTGACTAGCTTTAAATAACTTGAAATAACACAGAAACAAGATAAGAATAAACATAAATATATAAATAAAAATATATTAATGGTTCAACATTACACAGGGAGTAAGGCAAGGATGTGTGCAGTCCCCTTGGATACTTAGTGCATTTGCAATAGAAGTATAAGGAATGCTTGTGAAGTTGTTAGAAATATGTTTGTTGGAGACCTGAACTTATTTGCTGGTAAAAGAAGAGGTAGGATCAAGAATGAATGTGTGCTAAGAGCATGTTATGGGTACCATCAGCTAGGCAGTGTTGGCTGGTAGGACCCAGAATGACAGCTTTTTCTGCTGTGGCACCTGCCATAATCATTCCCCCTGATATTAGTTTGGCCCCATCTGTTGACTTTTCATAAGGTCTTGAAAACTTGGCTTTGTGTTCAAGGCTCCACCTTGGGTGCAGGTTAAAGCCCATCTCCTGGTTGTAAGGATGATAGGTTAGATTGTGCTGGACTTCTATGTCTTTTTATTTTTGCTTTATATTATGTATTTTGTGTTTTTATTTGTTTTATTGTAAGCCACCTAGAGTCACATAAAAGTGAGATGGGCAGCTATATAAATCAAGTAAATAAATAAATGGGAGTGAATACCAAAGTGAGTGACCGGTACAAACACATATTGTATGTTGAGGTGGCTTGGTTATAGAGAGAATGGATGAAGATTTAATTGTAAAATAAATATATAAAGGAAAAATAAATGAGTAAAAGAGAGGGAAAAGACTAAGGACGTCATGGGCCAATAAAGCTGATGTAATCCTCAGTAAGAGAGAGGTAAGAAGTTTAAAGAACAAAGGCAGTATATGAAATGGCATATGAACATGGTGGAAGCAAGAAAGATTTGCAACAATAGAAATATAGAGAGAGGTATAGTGAATCATATTGTTATAAACTAACTTCATGCCTTTATTTTTTATGTTTGGGTTTATTATTTCATATTCTTTAGTAAGCTTTTAGTCGGTCTTTGATCTGTTTCAGCTGTGTTCTTATGTAATGACTCCACAATGGCAACAGAAGCCTACATATACTCATTTTTTTTTTCTGACTGTGTAGTTTCTTCCCAATAATAGCTGCCTGATTGCACTTTGCCTTTACAGCAAATAACTTTCTTTTCCTAATGTCATTATACCTGCAGAGATAAGATAAATAGGTCCAACAAAATTGCAGTTTTACCAATGGTTTTTGAATGAAACCGGAAAAACTTCTGAGTGATACCACTGAATGTTTTATTGCAGCTTTTACCGTAACGGCATTAGATCAAAGAACAACACAAAGGGTGGGGGAGGTGGGTAGTGATTTCTTTAGAAAACATTTTTAAATTTATTCTTAGGCAGAGCCCACCACTAAAAAAGGAAGAATGAAGTTACTGACAGCTCTGGGTATTTCAGGAAGGTCAAGAGCATTGTTGTAGGGCTGTTTTCTATTACAGCACTTTTAAGGTTATGATTAGAGCATTGCAAACTGAGGATTATGGGGAAAAAGTGGAGAGGAAAAAGCTAAATCATTGTGGGAAAAAATTGTATATTATTAGCTTCTTGGCCCCTGACTATTCCCAGGATGGCTTATAGCTGACATAGAGACACCATAATGCATCTGTCATTTAGCTAACATATCCTGATGCAAGGGTAATAAGAGTAAAATTCAAATAAGAGAAAGATGAGTTTTATCCTCTGTCTGATAACTTTTTTTGTGAAAGTTCTACAGGTGAAACTCGAAAAATTAGAATATCGTGCAAATGTTCATTTATGTCAGTATGGCAACTCAAAAGGTGAAACCAATATATGAGATAGACTCATTACATGCAAAGCGAGATATGTCAAGCCTTACTTTGGTATAATTGTGATGATTATGGTGTACAGCTTATGAAAACCCCAAATTCACAATCTCAGAAAATTAGAATAGTGTGAAAAGGTTCAATATTCTAGGCTCAAAGTGTCCCACTCTAATCAGCTAATGAATCCATAACACCTGCAAAGGGTTCCTGAGGCTTTAAGTGGTCTCTCAGGCTGGTTCAGTAGGAATCACAAGCATGGGAAAGACTGCTGACCTGACAGTTGTGCAGAAAACCATCATTGACACCCTCCATAAGGAGGGAAAGCCCCAAAAGGTAATTGCAAAAGAAGTTGGATGTTCCCAAAGTGCTGTATCAAAGCACATCAATAGAAGGTTATGTGGAAGGGAAAAGTGTGGTAGAAAAAGGTGCACAAGCAGCAGGGATGACTGCAGCCTGGAGAGGATTGTCAGGAAAAGGCCATTCAAAAGTGTCGGGGACTTTCACAAGGAGTGGACTGAGGCTGGAGTTAGTGCATCAAGAGCCACCACACAGAGACAGATCCTGGACATGGGCTTCAAATGTCGTATTCCTCTTGTCAAGCCGCTCCTGAACAACAAACAACGTCAGAAGCGCCTTACCTGGGCTACAGAAAAAAAGAACTGGTCTGTTGCCCAGTGGTCCAAAGTCCTCTTTTCTGATGAGAGCAACTTTTGCATCTCATTTGGGAACCAAGGACCCAGAGTCTGGAGAAAGAATGGAGAGGCACGCAATGCACGATGCTTGAAGTCCAGTGTGAAGTTTCCACAGTCTGTGTTGATTTGGGGAGCCATGTCATCTGCTGGTGTTGGTCCACTGTGCTTCATTAAGTCCAGGGTCAATGCAGCTGTCTACCAGGAGATTTTGGAGCACTTCATGCTTCCTTCCGCAGACAAGCTTTATGGGGATGCTGACTTCATTTTCCAGCAGGACTTGGCACCTGCCCACACTGCCAAAAGTACCAAAACCTGGTTCAATGACCATGGGATTACTGTGCCTGATTGGCCAGCAAACTCGCCTGACCTGAACCCCATAGAGAATCTATGGGGCATTGCCAAGAGAAAGATGAGGGACATGAGACCGAACAATGCAGCGGAGCTGAAGGCCGCTATTGAAGCATCCTGGTCTTCCATAACACCTCAGCAGTGCCACAGGCTGATAGCATCCATGCCATGCAGCATTGTGGCAGTCATTGCTGCAAAAGGGGCCCAAACCAAGTACTGAGTACATATGCATGCTTATACTTTGCAGAAGTCCGATATTGTTCTATTTCCAATCCTTGTGTTATTGATGTCATGTAATATTCTAATTTTCTGAGATTGTGAATTTGGGGTTCTCATAAGCTGTACGCCATAATCATCACAATTATACCAAAGTAAGGCTTGACATATCTCGCTTTGCATGTAATGCATCTATCTCATATATTGGTTTCACCTTTTGAGTTGCCATAATGACATAAATGAACATTTGCACGATATTCTAATTTTTTGAGTTTCACCTGTATTTAAAACTCAGATCTATATTAAACTCATTCCAAAAGTTTCATTCTTTCCTGCCCCCCACTTTATTTCCTTTTTCCCCTATAAATTGTCATCACTTTTCTCCAAACCTGGCTTCTTTTGTGCTACCACTTCCATCTCTCTCTTTTATTTTCCCTATTCTAATCGAATTCAAAGAGAATTGGTCATAATCAGATCTTTACTTTCAAAGTAGGGAAGTATTATTTTATGAAACCTTGTAATTCTGAAGCCTTGCACCATCACTAGCACAAATATCAACAATAATTTACAATTCTCATCTTCATCAAATCCTATCTTATCTCTCCTAAACTCTCCTCTCATCCAGTTGAACCTAGGTAACAGCCATGCTATGATTGTTCAAAGGAAACCAAAATATTGGTGTTAGTCAAGAAGTTAGTATAATTAAAATGGTCTAATCACTGAGATTTATTTAAAAATTGTAATTATAGGTTGATGATCATTTGTAAGGCAGAAAAGCAGACTGTAAACAGAACTCAGTGTAAAGCAGACTAGCCAAACATTGTGTGATTAAGATCAATTTAATGTATAAACCTGCCAAAGTGATAAGCTTCAAATGAAGACCTTTAATCACTTTATAAAAGAAATTATTTTGCTAGGAGAACGGATATTATTTTTTTCTTTTTTTTATAACAAGCTACATAATTGTTCTTATAAGCTACCTACAAAATGAGACTGTCCAGCTTTAATCCTAAACAAGGAGAGCAAACAGGAATTTGCCAACAGAGTTCAGCAGGGGAAATCAAAGAGATTTTTTTTTTTTTAAACAGTGACTACTGAAACCCACCAACCACTATCACTTTTTCTTGATCCATGTGAATAGAACTGTGGAGTCCTTGGTGCTCTCTGAGTTTGATTATTTGCTTGTAGACATTTCATTACCAACTCTTTCATTACCTGAGCTACATATATTCTCTTCTATTGGAACTGAAGAATCCTGAAAGAATCTCTAGAGACTATTAAGTCTTGATCAAGAAGAACGAATAAGGACAACAGGCAGGTTTTTTTTTTTTAAATCCTTCCAATCATGAAGGTCACGGTGCAAGAAAAGAAAACAAGATCCACAGAAAACCACAGGCTATGCAAATGGTGTCCCTGAGAAAGGTTTGGACAGTGGCCTATGCTACCTTCATGAATTGCACAGAATTCAGGAATCAGAGCATGGAATTCCTGCTGAATGTATGGATGGGGAATTTCAGTTATTCTGACATCTGCTGGGAAGTTCACTACCAAGAGTCAGAGGTCCCCCACTTTTTTGTCTTCTCTTGCTGACAACTTCATTTACCAGAAGGTGAGAGAAAGAGCAAGGAAATCCACTATCCTGGACCTAATTCTTACCAACAGGGATAATTTGTTGATGAATGAAGGTGACTGAAACCTTTTGTGTATGTGTGTGTGTGTGTGTGCACACACCTTTGAGTCAGTATTGGCTCCTGGTGACTGCAATACTTCTCCTTAGTATTTCTGGCTATTCTGTTTCCTCTGATTCTTTAAAGCTAGTTATAGACTTTGCAACTCTCTTATTTTCTTGGCAAGGTTTTTTGGAAGTGGTTTGCCATTGCCTTCTTCCTAGTGTTAAGAGAGAGGGACTGGCCCAAGGTCTCCCAGCTGCTTTGTGCCCAAGGTGGGACCAGAACTCATGGTTTCCCAGATTTTTTTTTTTCTTGGCAACTTCAACATTTGTGTGTTTATTCATTTATTTAGTGGCAACTCCACCCCCTACCCCTCTATTTTGCCCTCTTAAGTATTAATTTTCATCTTCTTTTTCCTAGCTATGACACTAAGATAAACTATTTCTGTGTCTATCCTTTCTCCTTATGGATGTCTTCCTCTTGCTCCACCACTTTTTATACTTTTCCTAACTTTTCTGACATTTGTTCCTTTCTTAGGAGGAACCTCCCTGTTTCATTCACAGGAGGAACCTCTTCCAATTATTCTAAGTTTTATCATTGGCAGCAACAGTTCTTCTCCTTAGTATTTCTGGCTATTCTGTTTCCTCTCATTCTTTAAAGCTAGTTATAGACTTGCAACTCTCTTGTTTTTCCTGGCAAACCTTTGCATCAAACTTTAATTTGTTCATTTATTTCCCAACTCTTCCATCCTCAACTGGGTGGCAGCAGTCACTTGAATGAAATCCCTTCCTAATGGGTGGACTTGCTAATACATGCAGGTCTTCAGAAATCTCTAAGATCCATTATTCTGATGTATTGATTTTCAGCAGTAATTTTGGTGCTGATGCTAATGGTAATTTCCATTTTTATTTTTATGCTATTGCCATAATAATTAGTAAAATTATTTACAAAAATAATAATCTGATTTTTGTCTTCAAAGCCCCCCTCCCCCCCCCCCCCGCCGCCATTCCAGCAGGAAAGAATGGAGCAATCAATTCCTATTGCAGCATGAATAAAATATTTTCTTGTTTATATTGGCTAGCAGGAGGAAGTACTGGTCTTTCTTAATGAACAGAGCTCACCAAAGTGACATAGAAAGTCTAAAGCTACCTCTGCTATTCTCTGACATTGATGAAACACTAAGAAGAGAATGTAGTGAGTTCAGTATGATTCTTTGACCAACAAAACACTGCTTGGCAGTTTTACCACTTTATCAGAGATATGTACATTTGTATTGTTTGCCATACTATAGTCCCAGTAGTCTAGGGATCCATTCAGGAGATAATGAGAAAAAAGACACATACAAAAATATGTTAGAGTTCAGGAATTCCTCCCTCCCCCACCCCTTGCCCCCAGATGTTACATTTTACACTGCTCCTGTTTCTAACAGATTTTATCACTGTTTCTTAATATGTATTCTTTGTCAACCAACCTGGGAACAGAAATGCTGTAAAGGACAATAATTTAAGAAAGAGAAATGCAATACATAGCTACCTAAGGCACAGTTTATATATTAAGAGAAAGAAATGTAAATCTGGGAGGTCATGTCCTTTAGGACCTGCTGTAATACTGATATAGATCAACAGGATGAGAGAAAATCCTTGAAACTTTAGATAATGAAGGAAACAATCTACAACTCTAATGGAAATGAGTTAATTTTGCACAAGATCTTGCTGCTTGTCTTTATAATCTCTAACAACAAGATAAAGTATCCCTAAAGATATTTCCTGTGAAATATATCTAGAAAGATAGATTATGTAGCTGTAAGAGTCACCGATTCTTGAATTTCTCTTATATAGCTACCTTGGCCCATAAGAATACAATCACATGAGCTACCAAATTGAGAAATAAAGGAAAAGAGTGCATTACTGCCTTTCTCTGAATGTATTTGCAATAAATTTTAGATGTCTCATTCTAGTGACACTATCAAGTACAATAAACTATAAATCTATTGGCAAAAATAGATTGAGAAAGATACAGCATATATCACATTTTCAGTGGTGTTTTAGTCTTCAATAAGATTATGTTTGGCTAGATTTTAAAGATAGACTTCCTCTATATTACAACTCCGACTTGTTCTGATACAATATGGTGACTTGACTGGGGGTGGTTTATAAGTACAATAAAACAATAACTCTTTTGTAGAAGATTGAATGCAATATGGAAAATGTTGTACAGTCCAACTTGAATGCTTTTCTGTATTGACGCTAGATCATAAAAGATCAAAACCATTTGTTTCTGATTTTAAACTAACTGGTGTTCTGTTAGGCCTAATTTTTAGGAATTATTCTTTTTTGATATTCAGTCAGTATTAACAGGTAGCAGCAGCTTGCAAGTTAAACAGGATTAGTTCTATTTAGTACTTTGCTGGGAAACCACCACAGATTATGAGGATTATTGGCTAGATTGGAAAACTGAAGCACAACATTGTAGAAGAAAGCAACGGCAAACAATTTTCTTTCTCGTGTCAAAAAGCCTACATATATTGAAGTCACCAGGATTCAGACTCAACTCAAAGGGGACTTTTAATATTTACTCTCTTACATTCATACCCCACATTTCCATAAAAAAACTATCTAATTAGGCCTCTAGCAAAGCGACATATATGTGTATGCCAAAGCACCACAACACAGTTAAGTGATATTCAGTAACCCAAATTATACAGGAGATAAGTAAGCATTACCTGAGATTTTATTTTTGGCATCTGAGATATAAAAACCAAGTGATGAATCCCACCATTTGAAAAAGTTATGCTGTTCTTACTTGGGGTCATCATCAATGATAACATCTACCATAGAAGGTGATTGATTCTGATAACATCATTTAATTAATATGCTAAGATAATAACTGAATGTATTTGAATTAAATATTTGTTTAGACATCATGACTTGCTGTAATCAATTAAAAAAAAAAAGTTTTTGTGCTCATGTGTGAAAAAGAAAGCAAGTTTCTTCTTATATCCAAATTGTAAAACAGCAATCTTAAAATATTTCCTTGGACTATTGTATACATCACAAGAACCTTTAGTATTAGAAGATGAAGCTAGATATCCAGACTAGACTTTACTCATTGCCAGGTTAGAAGGCAGAAGGTATTGATGAAATATCTATAAAAATATGCCAAGCAACAGAAATAGAATCAATAAAGCCTGAAGCCATATTATGAAAGCAAAACACAGTTGTCAACAGATTGGAAAAGGTAATCTACAGGCCAATACCATATAGAAACTTAAAGGAGTGGGCAAATTGTTGTATAATATCCTTAATTTCATGTACTAGCAAAGTAATCCAAGGCAGACTACAGCTCTACCTGGAAAGGGAGTCTGCAGAGAAACCAGCAGCATTATTGTTGATGGAGACAGCATAACTGAAAAAGCCAAAGAAAATATAAAAGATTATAGAAAGACCTTCAACTGTGTCAACAATGTCAAACTGTGGAATGTCTTAGGAAAGAAGAATCCCAGAACATCTCATTGTGCAAAACCTTTACACAGGAGAGGAAGCCACAGTTCAGGCAGAACATGACAAAATAGTCCAGCTCCAGATCAGCAAAGGAGTGAGACAAGGCTGTATATTCTGTCATTATGTATTCAATCTATATACTGAATAAACATTGACTGACACTGAATTTGAAGAAGATAAGCATGGTTTTAAAATTGGAGGAAGAAATATCAATAACCTGTGCTATGCTGATGATACCACCCTGATACCTGAAATTCAAATGATCTGCAAATTCTAATTATGAAAGTCAAGAAGCATAGTGGAAAAATGAGATTAATATTAAATATAAGGAAGACCAAGCTAATGACAATAGATAGAGCAGCCAGCCTTAGAACTGACAATAAAGATATTGAAGGATAGTGTCTGCCTTTTAGAAGTGACTATCAACAGTAAAAGAACCAGCAGTCAATAAATACACTGCAGGCTAGCACTTTTTAGGATAACAATGAAGCCCTTTGAAAATATATTTAGATGCTGTGATATGTCTATACCTACAAAGATCAGGATTGTGCAGTCAATCGTTTTACTTTTGACACTCTATAGAAGTGAAAGTTGGACTTTGAAGAAGAAAGAAAGAATATTGACACTTTTGAATTTTGGTGTTGGACAAGACTGACAATACCATGGATAACCAAAAACAAACAAACAAACAAATAGATCATAGAACAAATGAAATCAGAGTTTTCATTTGAAGTACAAATGATCAGGCTCAAATTATCTTATTTTGGATACGTTATGCAAAGACACAGTTCTTTGAGAAGTCTGGGAAAAGTGGAAGGAAAAAAGAGGATGACTAGCTGCAACATGGATAGACTCAGTTACAGCAGCTATGTTGGAAGACCTGTTAGAAAACCTGAAGAGCCAGGTTTGGGACAGATCATCCTGGAAAAAGTGTATGTAGTCCATATTAACTTGATGCACATAGTCACTCAATAACTTCCTCAATGAACTCTTCTTTTCCTTTTGAACTTAAAGCATTGTCTCTAGATATTCTTTAAAGGGGCAATTTAAAGTGCTAGTTTTGATTTACAAAGATGCATTTGGCTTGTACCAAGGTACTTCTATGACTGCCTACTCCAACCAGTGTTGATCCATTTGAGGAGGTCCTCAAACTCCCATTTTTGTGGGGTAAAAGGGGTTGAAGCTAGCAAGCATTGTTTTTCAGTCATGGGTCCTATGCTTTGGAACAGCCTTCCTCTAAAACTAATAAGAGTCTATAATGCTACAAAAAGTAGAAGGAATTAGATGGACTTAATTACAACAGCAATGAATGTACTATTGGAAGACATGAAGGACCAAACTGGGGACAGGTCATCCTGGAGATCTATTTACGTGGTTGGTAAAACATAAATAGTAGCTGGTAAGACTTAATGGCGCATAATTAATAATCAATCTGATGCCTCTGCCATATGAAGAAGAGTATGTGATCATATGTAAAGCCTTAGCTTAGTTCTTGACAGAGCCAAAATTCTTCACAAAATGACCAATTCCATATGCTTGGAGTATAATTCAGCATGAAAACTACATCTTTGTTGTTCCCCAAAGTTGTATTAACATGGAATTAAAAAAGAATGGAATACAACCTGATCATAAGTCAGCACCAACACAATAAATCTGGTATCCATCCTTTCTGAAACATTATTTGGGGAGCCCAATAAGCAAAGAACAAGATTTTCTGATGAATTAACTTCATCCATAGATCATAATAAAAGTAACTTCCTAAAACGTGACCCATTGATATTCCGATTTCTTTTTCCTTCATCATAGAATTGAATTGTTACTTTTACTTCAGATGCAGCATCTCTTTAAATATCCATGCATTTCAGGTACCCCTAATGCTGCTAAAGCATCTGAGTTATATTTTAAAAGATGCTTTAATAATGTATGCTTTAAACGTTATATATTGCCAAACACATTATTCAGGTCAATTACTGTATATTCAATATGTAACTTTTAAGATATTTAAAATAGCCACCACTAATTCATTGATTCAAGATGTTAGTCCTTTGCTGAGCCCAGGACATCCAACAACATCCCCCCCCCCCCCCACACACATCTTCAAAGTAGTATCATTTTGCAATGTCCTCATCTCCTAAATCTTATTCAAAATTTAAACATTTCTCTTACTGAAGCCCAAAATAAGTCTAGCAATTTTCAAGGCTAGGAAAGTCAGCTTTTGCTTCCTGTAGAGTCCAAGAACTTGCTAGAATTTTAAAGGAATCATACATCACCTCTTTAAGTAAGAGTAAAGAGTGTTGATGTATCTCACATAAATATACATGTTAAAAACATTGGAATGTGATAAATCAGTTGTAATAAATGTCAATAATCCAGTAAATCAGCAAATACTTCTTTTTTTCCCCTTACAACCAAAACTTGGTACTGAAGTTTTTAAAAACATGTTACATACACTATTGTTTCATGCTGTCTAATTATACAGTGTATCTTTGAGTTTTGTTTTGATCACACATTCAAAAGCCACAGTTTCACTCTAACAGCTCTAGGTGACAACAGTTATTTTAGCCTGGTTTATAATCAACTGATGCCTTTGCTGAAGCAGAAGTTCACACAATTATCTGAACAACCCCATGAAGTAACTTGATGCCATATACTCATATGTTCTATGAAATACCTTGGGCTTAGCTCCAGCTGGTTTAGGTAACAGCAAAATAATGTGCTTCCCATTGCATCAGTCCCCTGAACTGGAAGGACTTCAGCTGACTATGTTTCTTCTTTATCAGGATAACCATCAAGATGGTAATATCCTCATCTTGCTTGATGTTTTAGGTGGTTAATGTGATCATAGTATAATGGAAATTTGAAATGAGTTGAGTCAATGACCCCTGTGATGATCAAGAGTGATTGACTCATCACATAAGGTTAAAGATCACTCAAACTATTGCAAGGTTACCTACAGTTCTGGGGAGGAGGGAGTAGTGACCCATGCATGGCCTAAAAGAACCAGCAAGGAGGTGGCAGTAAAAGATATTGGATTTTCTTTTCACCTAGACAGAATCTATCTTGGGAAAGTAGTCTTGAATCTTGTGTGCTGAAACTTACAGTAATATAATGTGGTCTCTAGCTGGTTCAGAAGTGGCCTGGACCATATATTCTATACCTGTAGCTCATATTACTGCAAACAGTAATACAGAACTGTTGCAAATCTTCAGTTCCCTTTAGATAAGTTTTCTCCTCCTACTCCCATTTTAACTTAGATATCTCACATAGGATTTTGCTCTGGATTATTTTTTTTAATGATAAATGTATTTTCTTTAGCATATAATCATATTAATACACTACTTTGCTATTTCCAGGTGATATAATAGCATTGGGTGAATTTTCAAAATTTCAAACTCAAGTTTGTATATGAATGTATGTTGGGATAAAAGCATGAGCTGTAACTCCTCTTTTACATTTTGGGTAAAGCAAGATGCTTAAATAGGGTCTCAAAAATAACAATGTGGATTTATTTAAAAGAAATTAAATGCTTCTATGTACTTTAGATGACTCAATTCCTTGAGTTTTCAAGTGTTTTAATGAACTATTAATTTAGTAGTTCATAGCCATGTTTATGTGGCTTCCATAATACCCTGATTAATTATTTCATGAATTAATGAGTTATATTTAGTTATAATTAGTATTTTTAAAGAGCTTTACAGCTGTAATAAGGAATGTGACAGATACTTTCATTCTTTTGAGCCTCTAAGGTTTTCAGTTTGTATATATGTAAGATGGGTTCAGCCCATTGCTGGAATAAAGAACAAGACTTTTGGGTCTGCAGAGTTAACATTTTTTTTCACATTCATCCTTACACAAGCAAATATTTTTATATTAATCTTTGTCATTTTTATTAAATGGCTAATATAGAGACATGTACATTTTTATACTATGTATATACTAGAAGAATGATGGGTAACATATAAACATGAACCACGATAAGAAGTATTTAGGAAGTCAAAAGCAAGATGGAAATCTACTTTAAAAAAGCTATCATATTTATCCACATGCCAAAAAAACCTACTCCTAGTTGACCCAAATACTGTTTTAGTTTTAAGAAATTGGCTTTTCTTTAATATAAATGTACTTTTGAAAAAGAAATAAATGCACATTTTAATATGATATTATTCAACAGTTTAATGAGTTTTGGGCAAAGTAGAATTACTAAGTCAGTTTTGTGACTTTTGGATACAGTCACAATGTTTTATTCTTTGGGAATACAGAAGCTGTTCACATCAGATCAAGGCGAAGATTACTGTTCCAGATGAACAAATCTTTTGCAAAGTATTCCTCAAGCTGAAGAAATATCTCAAGAAATGTTACATTATCCTTTCTTATCAGTGGTTTAGAAAATAAAGAAAGCAGTAGGCTAATACTTCCAAGCTAAGGAAATGTCTGTGGAGTCCTTGGTTGTTTGCTTGTAGACATTTCATTACCCAGCTAGGTAACATCCTCAGTGCTAGTGAGTGTGGGGTTTGCTCCCTGTTTATATACAGTAGCTTGCCCTGCCAGTGTTGGTGGGAGTGTGATTTTCTCCACAGTAGTTCCTTGATTAGGGTGTTGTTTTCTGCTTGTTTGTCTGGTGTTAATCCTTGTTTATCTGGGTGTTGGCTGCTGGAGAGGACATGTTCTGGTCTTTTTGTTTCCTTCTTAGCTTTTTTATTGTCTCTTTTGAATGCTGTGTAAATGTGGTTTATCTCTATATGTCTGGAAGGAAATGTCTTTCCCAGCACTGAACTATGGGGGAGACAAAAGGATGAAAAAGAAACAATGTTTTCTCCTCTGAGGGCTAGGAAGCAGCAAACACCAGCTGTTCTCCTCTGGTGTTTGATTTGCCAGTGTGTTAATTTTCTAACATGTAAGCAATACATTTACTCATAAGTAAATTGACTTCACACATGTGACCTAGACAGGAATTTACTAGGATAAGGTGGAACAATTTTGAAATATGTAAGTAATTATAAGTGTGATACTTTCTATGGTAGACCGAAAAAGATGAAGAAATATTGTGGAGGAAAACAGCTGTGGAATGATCACTCTTCAGTGATTCAGGGTTCATGAAGTACTTTTGATTCATCATGAATATTAACATATAAAGTATCCTAATAAGGCACCCCAGTTTAAGCTTCAAATCACTTTCCTTAAAATTCACTTATTAAGTGTGCATACAAAGCTCTCAAAGTAATCTATTTCATAATAAAATGCATGGTTTGAGCATGCATTACTGGGTATACATGCCTAATAAATATATTTATCCCATGAAAATTATGGGAAAGATGTGAAGCATGGTCTGTTGGGAATAAGATATATGCATGTGTGTATACACACACATTGGATTGGATGAGTTGGAGTTTAAAGAAACAGGAGAGGCAGAGTATTGATGCCTCTGAACTTTGGTTTTGGAAAATACTCCTTAGAATACCATGGACAGCCAAGAAAACAAACTGATGGATCATTGAACAAATCAACCCAGAGTTCTCAGTTGAGGCACAAATGGCCAGGCTCAAATTATCCTACCTTGGGCACGTTATGCAAAAACCCAGCTCTCTGGAAAAGGCTGTAATTCTGGAAAAGGTAGAAGAAAAGATAAGAGGATGACCAGCAGCAAAGTGGATGGTTTCAGTTACAGTGGCAATGAGTACACCATTGGGAGAACTGAAAGAACAGGTTAGGGATAGATCATCATGAAGAAAATCTATCTATGTGGTCGCTAGGAGTTCAAAATGACTTGATGGCACATAATCAACTAATCAAAACAAGATTAGATTAATTAAGGCTTTAAAACACTTGTTAATTGTAATGAGAAAATTGCTAGGAAAATAACTTGATACACTGAAGACATTTTTTAGCTAATCTTCTTGTAGCTAGATGATAAGGTGTTGATATTATGTCTGCTTTCATTCTCTTTCAGGAATGTCTGGAATTGTTCAGCTACAAAAGTGGTCCATTGTGACTGATTAAATTGTTCTGGAACACTTGTTCTTGCAAAGAATTCTGTCAATACATCTATTGTCTGCCTGGTTGTCGTTGATGTCATTGGAATCACCTTTGGTGATTTTCAAGATGCATTCATCACAATTTAAAAGGTGCCCATAAATGATCCTGCAAAGTCTTTCCCAAGGCAAGTAAGCCCATTGCCATAGATAAAGTGGTGGTGCTATGTGCATCTTTTGGACATACTGACAACCTGAGGAACTCATTGTAAGCTGTTTAATTTTTAGTCTATTCCAAGCCACCAAACAAAATTGTGAATTAGTACCTTTATCTTTACCATTCCAAGATGTCCAACCTGTAGTTTCCTTCAGCACTCAAGCTCTGAGCTTGATGATATGTTGACTCTCAGCCCTCAGTTAATACATATGTGTAAGTTCATCATGGCACTGATAAATTATTTATTTAATCTACCATTATAATGATATAACTCTTTGTCCACAAGAAATATTTTGGAATCTCCCTCTATTTCCATCAGTAAATAGGCCTTGCTAGGTCTATTTTACTGAAATGTTGACCCCACCAGGATTACCAAAACATCATCAATTCTACCAAGGGGTATTGCTCAGTCTTTAATAGTGAATTAATGATAACTTTAAAATCAGGACAGATCCTGACAATTTCATTACTTTTGCTACTGGACCCATGGTCTCCAATCAACTTTTGAAACAATTCCCTTAATTTCCATCCGATTCAGTTTAGTTTTTACTTTTTTTGTTTATGGAAAATGAAAGCAGATGTGTTTTATGAAGCTGAATTGTAGCATTTTCTTCTAACATATTTTACCTTTGATTTGCTTGAGTATATCAGTGCCATCTTCAAACATAATGCAGTAGTATCCATTACCTTTTTTCAGCTTACTCTCATAGTCTCTGTAATAGGAAGTATAGCTTACACATGGTTAATGGAACTCCAGCACAGTGGCTGCTTTCTCAGACAATCATGACCCCAGAGTGCAGATCAACCTACTTTTACAACATATGTCTAACATCTCTTGCTAGTTATGATATTTTATACTTACATATATCATTAAAATGAGAATTAAGTTTTTAAATATATTTCTCATGGGCTTAATGATGTTCAGATTTGCACTGTGATGTAACTGATAACAGCAGAATCTGTGTGTAGTTGCATTGATATAATTTTGCTATTCATTCCTGGTGTGAGCTATATAGCTGATCGCATTTCACCCTTTATGCTACAGACCTCCAGGTTAGTTACTCCTGTTTTTTGTTCACTATTAAATATCTATATGTGGCATGCATTACTCTTCTTCTTGTTTATATTTAGCAAATATGGCTCTATGAATATGTCCTATCTTATAGTGTTTTCTGCTGGTTTTTCCTTTAAATCTATATTGTGCTGCTATGTGTGAACCTCTGCCACAGTGATAGCACAGTTCATTTTAATCTGTTATTCTTTGTTTGCGTGCTGCTGTAAGCTTATCCATATTTGCTTTTACTCCTGATTGCAGCTTTATAGTATTTCTAGCAGCAGTTTCCATGGAGACAGCTATTTCAAATGCTCTCTTAAATGTTAATCTGCTTCTATTAACATTCTTTTTTAATTACTTTATTTCAGAGTTTCACTGACCAGCTGGATTCTCAGTGGATCATTTAACCCTATGCCAAATGTTCAGACAGCTGTTTAAATTCCAGTGCATATTCTGCAGTGGATTCTCCCTCTTTTTGTTTGCACTTAAGAAATCCAAAACATTCTGCAATCAGAAAAGTTTGATGCAAAGTATTCCTGCACTATTTTTGCTAGCTCTGCAAAGCTGAATTGTGAAGGGTTGTGTGTGGGAACTATGTTTCTCAATAAGTTGTACACTTTGCTACCCATAACGCTCAATGAAAAAAAAGCATTCATTTTCAGCAAGTCTCAAAAAAAGTGTTGAAGTCTCTTTGTAAATAATATTCAGTCCTCTGTCACACTGTCAAACACATTTACTTGTTTGTTTTACTGCCTTTTCTCCACATCCAGAGATAAATTGAGGCTCAAAACTTTCCTTTTATGATACCACCTCATTTCTACTCTTGTGTGTTTTCTACGAATCAGATCAAGACGTGTGTCAGGATTAGCTTTCCTGCTGTGCTTTATTGTAACATACAGATGCCCAAGAATTATAAGATATAGACGCAATAAAACAAGATCATAGACTTTTTAAATTTACCAATATCCCAATACACCACAGAAGTCACCTTGCTACAGACAAGCACTCCACCCTGCCCACTACTCTTCCAAAAAGGGAACCAAATGTCTTGGAATAAAACTGGAAACGTCCTTTGTCTGCTTACATTTTCTTTTCTGATGCTTCTAGAGAAAACAGAATTAAAAGAACTAGCAACCAGTTGAAAAGAAAACACAATAGTTTCATTCCTTTGCAGTGTGCAAGCCTTTTTCTGTGCTGTATTATTTAGTATACTATTGCATATATTAAATCCCACCCAATTATCTTCATGCTAAAAATCTTGTATTTTAGTAAAGCAGTCTGTGGAGATTTAGAAAATAGCTTTTCAGTTCAAACAGCATAATAATTTCTGTAAAAGGAAACAGCCTTGGACGCCTGGGGTACTTCCATAGCACAAAAATAAGAAATGTATGAGAAGTAAAAAAAAAAAAAAAACTTTGTATTTTATAAATAAAGCATTAAATGTGACTGTAAGCACAATTTCCAGAGTTTCTCTCTATTCTCTTTATAATTTTAATGGATCAAATTTGTGATTTAAACTTTATTTTTTTCTCTCATTTCATTGTAAACATTTCAGCCGCACAGAAATTTCTTTCTTGTTACCAAGCCAACTGATCCTTAAGTACGCCCAGAATCTACTCTCTTTTTCTGCTTTTAATTAAAACATATCAACTTATTCATATAGGTCTTCCTTTGTTGAAGTTTTGAAATAAGGAGTACAAATGATCCATCTGCTAACATGATTACTTCTTTCAATGTTCTGTTTATACACTACTGGAACCTGCTTCAGTTTAAGTAGTATCAGGTGCTAGAAAGAATTCCAAAATATATTTTGAGCAGGATTGTTTAGGTATTACCATTTTCACTGTTTCTCTCTGAATCCTCAACTGAGCAAGTTCAAAACCCATGCCTGCTCATTTCAAAAATATGGATACTTGAGCTTCGGTAATGATTTGCCCTTAAAGGGCAATTTTTGTCTTTTGGTAAGTTTTGACCCATTGCTTATACATAATACATATTTCCATTTAAGCTCTGAACCAAACCTCCATGCCATCCTCTTTCAACATACACATTCAGAATCCTAAGAGTTAACAAGGTGGAAGGTAAAATGAATATAACTTATAAACACATGCATACCCACAGAGCTTTCCAAACTCCCTCCATACTTTTGAGTTCAGGTTTGCAGCTGGGTTCTGTCTTCATTTCCCTACCAGCAAGCAGACCAGTACTTATAGTGCTGTCTGAACGTACTGTAGGAGACTGCACAAAGACAAATGGTTGGAAGTGGAAATAAGGACAAAAGGACGAAAATATCCTTCTTTGTCCTACACTTTTCCCTAGTCTAAAGGGTCTTTCAATTGCCTTGAAATATCCAATTATTAATAATATTTTTTACATGCATATTGCTCAATAAATGGCTCTCTTTTCTTTCCAGATCACTTCATTAAGAAATAGCACTATGCTTATCTTAGGCAAAGGCATTTGAGATGGAGAGGTAATGATTCTTCCAAAAGCCATTCAGTGGGGTGAATCTGAATTTATGACGTGGCATTATTGGATTAATATTCTATGCACTGAGTTACATTCTCTCCTGATTGTGGTATGGGGTGCGTGTATTGCTATTCTGACTTTTTTTTTCCTACATAGGAAGTGTTAATAATTGTGGTTTGCTTTATTAAATCACATCTGGCAGTACCAGCATTAAAATATTGGTAAAGATTAGTGGAACAAATGTGAGATGCTTCTTCAAGTGATTTTCAATAAATTTACTGATTATTTTAGTTATGTGTGCTGTAATTTTTACTGTCTGGTTTTCATTTGGATAAATCTGTTAATCAAACTTTCTAGTTTTACAGAATGTTCATTCTAATTTCTCTTCAGTTTGAGATTTAAAAATACACCAAGATATGCACCTATTTTGTGCACATTTCTCCTAGCATTTTTTTGTCTAATTATATATTTTCTCTAACATTATGTAGAAGTCTATAATATTGGGAAAGATGGAAGGGAAGGAAAGAAAAACAGAGAACAACCAGCTGTAAGGTGGATGGACTCAATTACAATGGCAATGGATTCACCATTGGAAGACCTGATGGACCAGGCCTATCTATGTGGTCACTAGAATCAACATCAACTTGATGACACGTAATCAATCAATCAATCATACAAGAAGCATTATTGAAACACAAGAATGCTTGACTATGCTGAAAAACAACTGAATCAGGCATGGGATTCATCAGGAGTAAAGTGCTAAGTGGAATCAGGCCTAATCAGGGCCAGGAATGCTCAAGTGGGTTTAGCGGCATCTAGTATTTTGGGCAAAACCACATGAGCAATATTGACTTATGAGACCCCATCAAATTCCATGCTAGAAAGAAATCCCTGGCTTTGGTATGTTTCTGAATTTCTCCCTTCAAATCTGTTCCTTTGTTATTCTGACTTTGTGTCAGGTTCAGCCCAAGAAACTCAGCAGGACGATTCTGGAACAGTTCAGTTACTTTATTAGCTTATACCTACTAGACAGAATCTTGCCAGACTAAATCTAACCCCCAAAGACTGCAAACACTCTGAATTCCTTAGGGTGGTGCCAGTCTCATCCTCTTAGCTTTCACACACTCAGGCTGTGGGCTGAGGAGATGCTTGAGATTCTTCTCACTCTCCCCATGACCTTGGACCTCCTCATTCAAGTCTTCCATCACACTTTGGACTGAATTACAGATATGAGAGGAGCTTGATGGATTTAGCATGTTAATAACCCAAATAGGAAGCTGTTGTTCATGAGCCCATGATGGTATGTGTAATGCAGATACCTGGAGCATCATTGGAGGAAGAGAGGCCTGGAGTGCTATTGAAGGAAGACTTGGAATGAACTAAACCCAGCAAGAACCAATATTAGAGATTACCATGTGGTGATAAGTTCAGCAAAATGTCAATATTTCTCTGTCCTTATTGCATCCACCAATAGCTGTCCAGTGGTCCTCTTTAGGGTGATCTGGTCCCTGCTAGCTAGGGATGAGCTACAAGTCCATTCTGTAAATAATATTTTGGCTATTGGATAAATTAAGTCATTTGGATCTGAACTAAGTTGGACTCTGGCCAAGAGCCAAGGGCACAGTCTGATGGTATGAATTTGAATATGTTTGAGCTACTAACTCTTAAAGAAGTGGACAGGGTTCTAGGTACTGATACGTTTGGTCACCTGTTTGTTAGACTCAGGCCACTCCTGGATTGTTCAGGCAGCCAAAGAAGTGACCTATAGTTGGGTCCATGCTGTGGTGTTGGCCTCCTTAAGGGAGAGGATTGTTCCCCTGGCCTTGAAGGAGGTGGTGGTGCACCCCATCCTTAAGAGGCTATCCCTGGACCCAACTATTTTAGACAACTACCATTACATCTTCAACCTTCCCTTCTTAGGGAAGATTGTTGAGAAGATGGTTGGACTACAGCTGCAGAGAATCCTGGAGTAAGTAGATTATCTAGACCTGTTTCAGTCAGCGTTCAGGCCAGGGTTCAGTATGGAGACAGTTTTGGTCAAGTTCTTTGGTGACCTGTGGTAAAGCTGAGATAGAAGTTGTGCATCCCCCTTTGTGTTCTTTGATCTCTCAGCAACTTTTGGTACTGTTGATCATAATGTCTTTCTGGACCAGACCTGGGGTTGGGTATTAAGGGTACTGTATTGTGGTGGTTCTGTTCTTTCCTTCAGGACCAGTTGCAGTCAGTGTTGGCATGGTGGGGTGGGTGGGGTGGGGAGAGGTCATTCCTTAAGCTCCTCCTTTGTGGAGTGCCAGAGAGTTTAACACTTCTTCCCCTCTTCTTCAACATCTATATGAAACCGCTGGGTGAGATCACCAACAATTTTGAGTTGGGTATGATCAGTACACTGATAACACCCAATTATATCTTTCAATCCCAGGCCAGTGAAGTGAGGCTGTTGAACCCCTATCCCAGTGCTTGGAGACTCTGTGGGATAGGAACTCCTAGTGGCTATGGTTCTTGGGACTATTAGAAGATTTTTCATCTGTGCTCTTGATCAGATTGCACCCTTCCATTCAAGAGTGGTGTGCAATCTGGGAGTCCTGTTGGACTTGAAGAGTAGGTGGTAGCTGTGGCCAAGCAGCCTTTGCACAGCACCACTTGTGCCCCTTCCTGGATCAGGTGGCATTCCAGACAGTCACTCATGCCCTTGACACTTTATGCCTCAACTATTGCAATGTACTCTACATGGGGCTGCCCTTGAAGCCCATCTGGAAACTTCAACTGGTCCAGAATACAGTGGCACAAACCATGGCAGGCTTGCCTTGGTATGCCCATGTGATAATCCTGCTTTGGAAGCTGCACTGGAAAAGTAATGTTTCTGGATACAATTTAAGGTGCTGGTTATCACTGATAAAGCCCAAATGACATAGGGCCAGATTATTTGAGGGACTGCTTATTTCCCTTGGTTTCTGCTTCTCTAGGTCCCTTTGATTAAACAGTGTCATCTATAAGGACTCAGAAGGGATGACTTCTTTGCTGCAGTGCCTGCCCTCTGGAATGAGATCCCTCCTGAGATCCACATGGCTCCCACCTTGATGGCATTCCAGAAGGCCTTAAATATCTGGCTGCTCCCCAGGACTTGGACTGCTTTGTATGTTTTTCTGTGTTGTTCTGCTAGACTTCCCATCTTGCTCATTATTTATTATGTATTCCTTTTTTAATCTTTTTTTCTTATTTTATGACCTGCTCAAAGTCAGTCTGGAATTGGGTAACACAGATGTCAAATAAAATAAATAAATATTCCCCCCCCTAAAAAAACTATAGAGAATACACACACACACACACACGCATACATACATACTCTATGCTTTTTAAAAAACATTGAGAATGACTTCTCAGAATTCAGAGAAGTAAAAGTTAGATTGAATGTCAATGTTCATATTTATTACAAATGGAAAATTAGTTACTTTTCCATGATAAAAATATACTTTTTTGTAACACCTAATCACTACAGATATAATAATTTAATTTATTAATTAAATATATCCTACCTTTATATTTCTACAACATCATGATGGCTACAAAACATGTTAAAGGTAGAAAAATGAGGTACAGCTAGTGAAATTCAGGTGGATAAGTAACAAATCTGAAATATTATAAAACTAATATATTTCAATTATCCTTAAACATATGATATTTTAAGGTATTTCATATCCATTTTCTAATCAAAACCAATATGTCCCTGTCAATCATTAAGTTAAAAGTATTTATTAACACAGTACAAGTTGCTAAAAAAAAAAATTATAAACATTAAACAATTCATTAATTTAATACAGGTACTCCTTGCTTGCCGACCATTTGTTCAGTGACTGATCCACATTACGAACATGCCGAATGAAGTCATTTATGACCCATGCCTGAAGTTACGTCCATTGCAGTGCCCACACTGTCATGTGATCAAAATTTGGGTGCTTGGCAGCCCACCCACACTTACAACCGCAGGGGTACTGCAACTCCTCCCACCCACCTATTTTCCCCCATCCATGTCTTTTTGGCCCCCTGTTGCCCTGCGCTCTGCTGCTCCAGCTGACCTTGCCATCTTCTTGCTCCTGGTGCTGGGGCTGGATTGGGCATACCTCATCAGCAGTGGGAGCAAAAAGTCAGCAAAGGTCAGCTGGGGCAGTGGAGCACAGGGTGGCAGGGGTCTCCGAGTGCAGAGTAGCAAGGGCAGCTGCAGCTGGGACTGGGCTGGGGCAGCTGCGGCTTCCCAGGGTGTGGCAAGCAGCCCCAAAGGCAGGTTGCAGAGTGGCCAAAAGGGCAGAGGTGGGGGGAAGATAGGTGGGTGGGGGAGCTGGAGGCAGTCTACTGAGGCCCAGGGCTAGGAGGGACCAAGCCCAGAATGGATTGGATTGGGGTGGGTCTTCAGCTAACAACAAATTCCTGTTCCTTAACTACAGCAAGGGGAATTGACAGGATTGCAGTCGCTAAGCAATGCAGTCACATGATGTCTCGATTTAAGACTGCATTGTTTAGCGACTGAAATTCCAGTCCCAATTGTGGTCATTAATCAAGGGCTACCTGTACTGTCATACAGTATTAAGAAAATGTAGGTAAATATTAGAGTATACATTTCAGAGTTCATATCTTAATTTGGTGTAAATCATATTTCAGATTAAGATATGAACTCTAAAATGTATATTCTTTCAAAATTATATAGCATTTTAAAAAATGGAAAAAAGGATGGCTTACAGTAATTAAAATACAAATTATAAAACTAAAACAAAAAATCAATTAAATTTATAGCAAAATTAAAATATTATTAAAATAAAAAATCATTTTAACTAGAATTAAAAGCTTGGTGTAGGAGATGGGTTTTCATCATTTTGCTAAATATTGGGAGAATAGGTGCCAAGCACATATTCTTGGGGAGCCTGGGATCCACACAGGAGAAGGCTTTGTTCTGCATACTAGTAGGAGAATTTTCAAAGTGCTTCTATTGTTGATCTAAAAAAAAAAAAAAGTTTTATAGGAAGATGGGTCATTTTGGATTTTAAATGGTGACCAGTTTGGTGCAGTAGTTAAGGCACCAGACTAGAAATCAGGAGACTAAGAGTTCTAGTCCTACCTTAGGTAGAAAGCCATCTGGGTGCTGTGGGCCAGTCACTTTCTCTCAGCCCTAGGAAAAGGCAATGGCAAACCACTTCTGAAATCTTGCCAAGAAAACTGCAGGAACTAGTCCAAGCAGTTGCCAGGAGTCAACACTGACTCTAAGGCTCAAAAAAAAAAAGTAAAAAAAAAAAAGTAGGCAATTAACAATTAGTGCAGATATTTTAGTACAGACATCATATGACCCTATTTATTTAGCAGCATAGCCACATTTTTTGCACCAACTGCAATTTCTGAATACTTTTCAAGAGCAGTTGCATGTAAAGCACATTGAAGTAATTAAGAAAGGATGTACCCAAGACACCCATCATTAAGTCCAGCTCACCTGGGAAGGGTCAGTCAATAGGCTAGCCATGTTTGTATAAACATGTTTCTTGCCAGAATCATCACCTGCCAATTCAGTGACAACTGTGATATGAGGTGCGCTCTGAAACGGTGAGCTTGCTTTTACTCTGGAATGGCAACTCCATACAAATCAGGCTTCACCTCAGTTTCTTAGTCCAGCTTTCTCCTTACCAACAATGCCTCCATCTTGTCTGGATTTCATTTCAACCTGTTCTCTCCCTTCCAGTCTGTTATTGAGTTTAAGCAGCATTCAGGGTGCTAAGTGCTTCTTTGGAATAAGATGGTAAAAAAGCATCCTAAACCTAGATGTCATCAGCACACCGACAGAACCCCATTTCAAATTGCTGTATCTAGCAGTTTATGCAAATTACTCTACCCAGCAGTTTCATGTACATGTTAAACAATTTAAGGAACAAGATAGTGTTGTGTGGGAAACTAAAGGTCAACAGTTTAGGTATCATATAATAGTCCCCATCACCACTTTTGGGTGCATCCCAACAAGAAAGTATAGAACTACTACAAAACAGTTCTCTTAAAGCTCAACTCCATTATTTGTCCCAGAAGAATATCATGGCCAATTATGTAAAAAAAACTTGAGAGATCTAGGAGAACTAACAGAATCACAGTCACCACATCTAGTTGTGAGCACAAATCATCCACCAAAATGGTAAAACAGTCTCAATGCTGCATCCTAGATGAAGCACTAATTGAAATGCATTCAGACAATCAAATTCAAGTTCTTTATTTAAAGTCAGAGATCAGCAATAGACACAACCAGATAAAATCAAGCATTTAAAAGGAAAGAGGAAACATTGTCAACTGATGTTGCTATTAGTTACCTCATTTTAATTGCTGCAACAATACATTTGGCTACTGTGTACTGGAATCCAAACTGATATGAATCTGATCAACTTTATCTAAAAGAATAAGGAGAATTGTTCTCAACAGACTTCTGACTATTCTAGCTCTCCTTCTTCAGCAACTTGTTGGTGGAGATGAATAGTATTACCAGTTTGTGCAGACACAATGGAAGCAGGAAAGTAACCCCTCTATGCCATACCCACTGCAATGGAGTAGGATTGCAAATGGGCCTTAAGAAAGAGTGTGTTCCATGTTCAACTGATTCATACTGAGAATAGCTCCATTTGCACTCCAGCCAACTGCCAGTCTGCTTCATCACCCTCAGTTTCCTGGTGTCACTTGAAGTCTTCTGGAAGAAACAGGATCTTTAGAAATGACAGGATTCTGGGTATTGCCATAGCTTCAAGATTATCACCTAAAGATGCAGAAAATTCCCAAGTGCATTGGAATAACTGTCTGAATCCTTCAGATACTTGAGCCCAACCATTTTAAATGGTATTCCACACCTGCAGAGTTTTACACAGCCACCAGTCTAAAAATAACCACAGAGTGATCCAGCCATGACAATGGAATTACAATCAGCTCCTCCAGTTAAAATCTGCTATGCAACAAAAGACAGAAATCATTGCTTTATGCATTTTTAGAAAGTGTGTGGTCTGTAAGTGAAATTACATCTCTCATTCTCTCTCCAACTACAAGATGTAAGGTGGTATTTAAACTGATTGCTTGCTATCTACCAAAGATGCCTCTGCACTCTTAGATTTACATGATTTGTAAACGCTAAATGCTTTACTTGTTCATCTGGTATACCTTACTGTTTAAATTTGGATCAGTGTTAATTCCTCTCCTCTTTCCTGTCTTCTCTTTTCTTTCTTCAGGCAAAGAAGAAGTTATTATGAAACTTCTAAATTTTTAATTTAGTCTGATAGACAAGATGAAGAATTCCTTCAATTATTAAAAGTCAAACATTCTTTTCTTTGCCTTTTGGCATTGGAAAGTAAAAAAACAGAACAGAAGAAAACAAGTGATATGGGTAGTCGAATAGGAATATAAATAGGAATAGTGTGCATGTGTAAAGTAGTAAAAAAAGAATTCCTTAATGGTCTTAAGGGGGAAAAGGCACATTTGTACACTTCACTTACTGCCCAGACTAATACAGAACATATGATTCAAGACATGTTTTGTTGTGCTCAGTTCACAAATAATTATAAATGGAATAAACAGTTAATGAACAAAGATTTAAGCACCACACTAGGCTACAAATAGTATATTTTTCAAATATTCTCATCTGAAATACAGGCCATCCTGGAAATTGCTTATTTTATTTGATTCTATTTTTTCTGTAGAGTTGCTTTTTTTTATCAGCCCTTGTTATAATACCTCCTTTGTTCATTCTAATAAATAACCATAACATTGTATGAACTGTGGCTTCATATTATTATTGTTGGTTGCACAGTCAGCCAGGTGTTTAGACTGGATTTGGCATTTTTATCCACCTACTAAGTCTTTCCCAAGGAACTGGGGTTGGAAGATGTTGTTGTTTGATGGTGTTAAAGGTCTCATCACAGGATGTACCGTATTTTTCCGACTATAAGACGATACTTTTTTCTAAAATCCTTACACTAAAAATTGAAGGGAGTCTTATGCAAGGAAGTAAGCCGAGGAGAGAACTGCGAGGTTGCAAAACTGCCCATACTTTGTCTCTGCAAACAGGCTTCCTCCTATTGCTAGCCTCCAATCACGAGTGAAATAGCTTGTCTCTGCAAACAGGCTTCCTCCAATCACAAGCCTCCAATCACGAGTGAAACTGCCCATACTGTCTCTGCAAACAGACTTCCTCCAATCATGAGTCTTATGTAACTGACGTCAGCTGATGCTGAACAAACCAATTGGAGGAAGTCTGTTTGCAGAGACAAGCTATCGGCAGTTTCACTCGTGATTGAATGTAATCAGTTATGCAAAAGAGCATAGAAATAGAGCTGCAGAGAGATGGTTTGGACTTCCTCCCACCGAGTGTATCAGGTAAATGTTACCTAATTACTAAATAAAAATGTGTTCTGCACTATCTTTAAAATATTGATTTCTTAATTTTGGGTTGGAAAAGTGGGGGTCGTCTTGTACATGGGGGCGTCTTATTGATGGAAAAATACGGTAAGCTGTTCCAAGTAAAGCTGCCTTTTGCAACTGACTGATGGTCAATTGTCAATGCCAATGGTCTTCAAGTGGTGCTCCAGATGTTTTGGGATTGCACCCAAGGTGCCTATTACTATTGGTACTATCTTTGCTTTCTTTTTCCACAGTCATTCTATTTCTATTTGCAGGTCTTTGATTTTGTGATTTTCTCCAGTTCTTTCTCTTCTATTCTGCTGTCTCCAGGTATTGCAATGTCCACTATCCAGACCTTTTCTGTCTTTCTTATCAACAGTTGTTAAGTCTGGAGTGTTATGTGGCAGGTACTTGTCTGTTTGAATTCTAAACTCCTAGAGCACTTTAGCTTCTTCATTTTCTATTACTTTGTCTGCTTTGTGGTCCCACCAGTTCTTGCTTGCAGACAAATGGTATTTCTTGCAGATATTCCAGTGCACCATTGTTGCTACTTTGTTATGCCATTGTTTGTACTCAGTCTGTGCAATCTTCTTGTAGCAGCTAACTAGGTGGTCCACTGTTTCTTCAGCTTCTTTGCAGAGGTGGCATTTGTCTGTTGCTGTCTTCTTGATTCTGGCTTTGTATGCATTTGTTCTTAAGGCTTGATCTTGTGCAACAGAATTAGCCCCTCTGTCTCTTTCAGAGGATGGCCTTAGCCATTACCAGGTCTTGTTGTTATCTGCTTTGCCTGCTAGGTTGTGTGTGTTTGTGTGTGTGTGTGCGCGTATTGGACATGTAATACTATTCCTTGCGATGTCTCTTTTCTATTCTTCATTTGGTCTTTCTCGTAGGCCAGCTTGGTCTCTTCAGTATTCAGTAAGCCTTCATGGTGTACTAGCGCATCTTCTTCACTGTCCTTCAGATATTTTTCTAAAGCCCTTTTTTCTTCTTAAACTGTGTGGTGTACTTGCAAGATTCCATGCCTACCAATGCTCCTTGGTAGATAGAGTCTGTCAGCATCACTGCATGGATGAAGGGCATGATTCATTGTCATTATTTTTCTGGTCTTCCTATCCAGGCTTCTAATCCTGCTTGAGTCCAGTCCACTATTCCAGCTGTGTATCTAATGACTGGAATTACCCAGGTGTTAATCGCCTTGATGGTATTTCTGCCACTGAGTTTGGACTTTAAGATCTTCTTCACTCTTCTGATGTATTCACTACTAACCTTCTTCTTGACTTCAGTGTTCTTGATGTTGTCAGTCTGAAGGATGCCCAGTTTTTTGTAGTGATCTTCTTTATCGAGAGTCTTGATGTTATTTCCATAGGGTATCTTGATTCATTCAGTTTTCACTATTTCCCCCCTGTTGATGGTAAGGGTGGTGCATTTGTCCAGTCCCAATTCCATTGCAATATCTTGGCTGTATATACAGACAGTGTTGAGCAGTGATTCTATTTCAGATGGTGTTTTTCCATACAGCTTCAGATCATCAACATAAAGCCTGGCAAATGTTTTTGATGTTTGATAGTCATGGCCTGACTTGTTCAGTATTATTGACAGAGGAATCAATGCAATGACAAACAGTAGTGGTGATAGTGAGTGTTCTTGAAAGATTCCTCTTGATGTTAACCTCTCTCAATCTATCACCATTGACCAGCAATGGTGTCTTCCATTGTGCCATTGATCTTTGCACAAAGCTTCTGATGTTTCTACTGACTCCTGTTATTTCTAGGCACTTGATTATTCAATCATGTGGCAGGGAGTTGAATGCCTTCTTGAATGTAGCTTGGATTGATTACAAGGTTGGTTTTCCTTTTCTTGTAGTTTTCCAAAATCATCTTGTCAGTTAAGAGCTGATCTTTTGTTCCCCTGCTGTTTGGGCAGTGTCCTTTCTGTTCAGATGGAAAGAGCTTGCTTTCAGCTAGATGCTGCTGGACTGCATCAACTACCACACCAGTTAGCAATTTGAAAGTTGTTGTTAAGCAGGTAATTGTCCTGTAGGAGGCTAAACTCTAATCCTCAATGAAGCTCAATGTGTAGCAATCTCTTAATCTTTCAAAGATAAAATGGCAAGGGAGGGAGAACAGGTATGCCTCCTGAAATTCTTGGAAGAGTTTGTCATTCCTCTGTTCCATTTTTTATTCTGGAATCTTAAAGTAATACTCACAGTTCTCCTTCTCATTTATCCTGACAGGAATCTGGGAAGGCATGTGTTTTTAGGCTGAGAATAGTGACTGGCTGAAGAGGACCCATGCAACATTGTAATTAAATATGGCCTTAGCCTAACACTCTAACCATTACATCACAATTCTGGTACCCATGAAATGTAGATATTCATACATTCACTATCTTAAAAGCATCAGACTTTCCTTTAATTTGGATGTTCTGTTTGGGTAGGGGAGAAGCATTAAACAATAAACTTTGACTCAAGATTTTAACCTTGTGAATGTTTACAGCATCCCTTGGTATGTGGCATATGGTATTTCCGATGTGAATCATGAAGCCCAAGGTTATCCCAAAGATTTTTCACATTCAAGGTTATTTATTTTTCCTTTGGGAATTCCAGCCCTGTTTTTTCATTGTGTTCCTCAATTTATTTCAGAAGTTAATTTCATAGATAGGTATCATGTCCTGCTGTGCATGCTTATTACACTAATATAATATCCAAAGATCATACAGTCACATCATAACCCATGTACTTCTTGGCATAATTTCAAAGAAAATAAACATAAAAGTTCTTCCTTTGTCTTGTTACTTACTCATTTATCTGTCACTTAAAATATTGGATTTAATATTTCTTTCTACCTCATTAGAAGATGAAATAATCCATGAAACAGCATGTATTAAAAAGCCATTCTCAAAATTATACTGTTGTTTTTAAATAGCTTGCCAATGTATCTTTTACCTGCTAGCAAGGCCACATATGTGGGCTTACTGAGAAATTAATGGATGGCTACTCTACAATCTCAGGAAAGAGGCTGTTAAGATCTAATTAAAGGTAAAAATCAAGCCTGCCAGAGCTGTCTTTTACAAATTAAATGTCCTATTTTATGTGTTGCAGAGATGTCATCAGTATTATAAAGAGTAATTAGAGCATTTTACAACATCTTTCTAACACGGAGAAAGTGTTATTGTGAGTAGCTCTAAAAGTTATTAAGCATCTTGAGCACATAGTGTCACACTTTCAAAGATGCCTCTAGCACTCACCTGCTGTTGAGGGAGGATGTATTTTAATGTCTTTTAAGAAAGAACAAGTAATTGAAGACTTTAAATGGCTAACTAGTACAGAAACAATTGCTCACTTCTGACAGCCACTAAGCTGGCAGCTAGACAAATGAATGCTATTACAGTTGAAATTGGGGAACAGAGACATAAGTTTTGTGTTTGAATAAGTCCAAGGTATTCTCATAAGTTTTTATGTGGCTAAATTATCCTTTCTGTGAAAGGAAATTGAAACTGTTAATATGTAGATGGAAAGATCAACAATAACGGTGCCATAAGAGCAGAGTAGAACATTCTGGTTCTTGTGCGTAGTAGGTTGACAATTCAGGAGGGCATTTAGTTTCAGTGCAAGATTAAATTCAAGCTAAGCCTTTTGAAATTCATCTCTGTTCTTAGATATATGATTTATCTGAATTTCTTCAGGGAAAATAAAAATTCACCATTCAAGGGGATGTCCCCACCCTCTTTACTGGTGACTATGGTAACCCAATGGGAGAAGCCTCCTTATGATATCTTCTTGGGAATTTAATGGAAATATGGGGAAATAGTTTCCAGGTTGGAAGCCACTGGGGGAATAACATTGTTGTTTTGTTGTTGTTGTTGTTGTTGTTGTTGTTGTTATTATTATTATTATTATTATTATTATTATTATTTTAAATTTATTATAGCTGCCCATTCCCATAGACTCTGGGCAGCTTACAACTGTACATTGAAAGACAACATATTCATACACACTTCTTAACTAAGTATGAAAATGAGATAATAAGGAATTTATCTGAAATTTTCTTCTAGTATGAAATGATTTCTAAATCAAATGAGAACTCACAATGCAACAGAATTTTTTGCTCATCTTTAGCAGAAATAAGATAGAGAATTCTCTATCCTTTCTCTATTCTTGGGAAATAAGAAGCTGACACCTTTATAGTTTCAACTGCTAACAACTTTCCCACTCATCTTTATATTCATTTGTGGAACACAGCTGGGCATAGTTTGTTACTTTGTCTTGGGGCACCATAGGCATTGGGCTGTGATTATTTCAGACAAAAAAAAAAGTGACTCTTAAAAGTTCTTAATAGCTGTACATTGCCAATTTGGCTAAGAGGCCTATAACATACCTACATTGCAGGAGAAGCTAACATGATTTGTCCATGCGATCATGGTCTGAATATTCCTAGAATGTACTTCATTGTGTGAGCTAAAGGTGGCAATTCATTCAGCAGTTTGGTTATCTGATGTTAAAAGAGGAGATTACTGTTATTGATTGAAGGCCCCTTTCTTTTGTGGTATGTCAAGGACCATACCAACCAGACCATTAAAGGGAATGGAATAAAATTCCTTTGGGAACTCCCGCAAAGTAAGTAGAGCCAAAAACAAAAGTCCAAAGATGTGTTTGACCAGATCTTCTTTCATATCCACATTACTAACTTTAATTTCCTTTCTCTTAACTTACATCCCATTAATAAATTCCATATGCCAATGAATTTCCCTGGTACATTAGAAGCCCTACGTTAATTGCAAAAATATAGTCATGATATATTTATTCTAAACTTAATTTCCTCAGTACATTACTCTGAATTAATTAATTACACAAATACAGTCCTGCAAAGTGATTCTTAACTTAATAATCCAATATTACCCATTTCACATTTTAATCATATTTTAATCATTTTAGACAATTTATTTGGCTCATAAATTATTTACAAGTATTATCAACAGTGCTAAGTCTAACATACTAAGAACTGCCACTGAACTGACTTTGACATGCTTCTGGTTTCTACCACTACCACCACCAGCAGCTGTCTGTGTTGACAAACTGTAGTATAGTACACTCTGCCTCTAGGATGTAGAGTGCCTACTGCTGAATGGTTGGATTCTTTAGTCTCAGAGGGCAGGAAAAAGCAAGAGGCCAGAAGAAGAGCAGAGCAACAGTTGTGAGCATGAAATATTATGAAACAGATAGGGCAGCGAAAGGCCAAAGGACAGAAAAATGATGTACAGTATAGGATAATTCATTCAAATGTCCAACAATCTGCATCATTATCTATAGCTAACATCAAGCTACATCACCAAAATTCAGCAACCAATGGGAGGAAGCTCTAGGAGCAGGATCAAAACATCAGTAACACTTCATGCTATCTTTTTCCATCCCCAAGCTATGTTGTACCAACCTTTGTGCGGCAACAAATAAAAATGATGAACATTCAGACTGTGGACATATCTCTACCAGCTTTTAACTTTAAAGCAGCAATGACATCAGAGATAGTGATATGGATCTTCTCAGAATGAATTTGGAAGGTAGAAGAAGTCACATACCTTTTGAATGTTTTTCTCCCTTCTGCCTTAAAAAAAAAAAAGCAACAACTCATGAATGTTCTACAAATGCATAAAGAACTTGCCCTTTTCCTATCCACTTTAGCAACATCCAGTTGTTAAGCAGTCACCTGACCACACAGCAGACAAATGTTTATGCAATAGTACATGGTTAGTTAATTATTTTTGTGATTAGGAACAGAAGAAGGAAGTAAAACCTCTTTATGTGCATAGCAGTGCATACAGATGTTGCATTTTTTAAAGAATAGAAAGGAGGACAATCAGAAGGCCAACACTACTCCATTGCCTCTAATGCTGGTTCCAACTGAACATTCCCCTTCACAAATGGGGTGAACAGAAATTGTTCAACATTATTTATAAATACTCTACTTGTCCACTTCTATCAATATCCAGTGTCTGGCAGACATTATTCCAAGCACCAGCATTCTAAGATTTATATGGGGTTCCTAAGTTTACAGAAATCATGAAAGAACCGTAAACACCAATTGATGTTTCTGAATTATTTTGTATTATTCTTGGAAATTCACAGATGTCTTATTACAAGCTGTGAAACTGCATTATGCACAGTCAGTGAAGATCAGATATCAAAATGCTATAATTGTACTACAAGCTTTTATGAACTATTCATCAGATATCATGCATCTAAAGAGATGTAGGTCTTAATCTGGACCAACTGTAAAGCTAATGTTACTTAATGTGGCTCCCTGCCTCCCAAAAATTCATTTCATTTAAATGAAAAATAACAGCCTTAGGAGAAAGTCCCACCTCTCCCTGTTTACAAGTCAGTAATACAAGAAACAACTGCGATGGGCGTTACTGTGTTTATTGGATGCTTCTTACCCTGAAATAAATAAATAAGTATGCATGAGTATGTGTGGTATGCTTATTTAACACACACACACACCACTGTGTGTTGTAAACACTGTGTTGTTCATTTATGAGGAGGCAATGTCCCAAGAGGTAAACCCACTGTATTTATTAAGATCAGCCTGGATTCCACACTGACCTGGAACAAAAAGAAACTTAACATATTGCAAGGAACATACCATTACACCCATAATGTGTAGGTTCAGTTATTGGTAAATACACTTCTTCATATCCCCTTCTTTCTAAATAAAATAACCTACGTACACAATATTCAACATTCTTCAATCAGTCTGTTTGCTTCTTCATTACATATCCACTCCACATAATTTACACATTGTGGATGCTTTGTTTTTTTGTGAAGAGTTATAAAACTGCAAACAGGTATTTTATTTACAGTATTCTTCTTGTAATTTAGATACTTGTGATATTCTAGATGGTCTATTTGCAAAGCAATGTCATCAAATTTGTGGTGAGGGCAGCCAGGCTGGGAAGGAATTTCAAGATAATTTACCATTACCATGGTCTTCTGAACCTCTTTCTGGCATGCTAGTTTTGGCATATCTATAGTTGCCTTCACTTTAGCCTGGTTTAACGCCATCATTCATTAGTATTTCTCCCAGATACCATTTTCTTGAACTTTAAAATGACATTTGCTTTAATTCAGTTTAATATTTCAAGATCTGCCTTTTTCTATTACCAGTTTGAATTAAGCCTTCTTCTCTGGCACCTCATACAAATATATTATCCATTTACACCATAGTTCTTGGAATGCTTTTCATCAGTTTCATAGTGAGTTAAAGCACTTCAGGAGCAAAGGACATTTATCAATAATTCAATGCATTAAACATACAGAAGTTTATGCCTTCTCCATCCAGTAATATGTTCCAAATCATGGTTGATGCATCCAGCTTGGAAAGTATCTTTATGGTTGCCAGTTCTGCTAAGAGTTCCTCTTGTGTCAGGAAAGGATAATAGTCTCTATGATTAAACCTGTTTAATTCTTTGAGGTCCATCTTTCCATAACTATGGAATCACGTCATTCAGTTAGTTACTCAATACGGTATTCATCTTATTTCCATTCTGACCAGTTTTGTTCTCAGAGTTACTGATATGTTTCTCATACCATGTTTTACTAACATGTACATTAAGAATGAGAGCCAGTTTGGTGTACTGGTTAAGGCATCAGACTAGAAACCGAGAGACTGGGAGTTCTAGTCACAAAGCCAGTTATGTGACCTTGGGCCAATCAATTTCTCTCAGCCCTAGGAATGAGGCAATGGCAAACCACTTCTGAAAAAAACTTGCCAAGAAAACTACAGGGACTTGGCCAGGCAGTCTCCAAGAATCAGACACAACTGAACAGATTAAAAAAACAAAAAAATTAAGAATAAGATTAATGTGATAACTTATTGGAAAACACTCAGTATCATGTATGACATTTTCATTCCTGCTTAACCATGAAGTTGTTTTGTTTTGTTTTTCTATGAAAGTTCTATGTTGTTTGAGTTAGAATCATGGACCTGTAACTTTTCAGATGTTTCTACGCTAGGTTATGCTGGCTGCAACTTGTAATATAGAAATCCACTGGGACCAATGGAGAATTTATTTTCCCTTTCAAAGGTGTCGCTAGCACTGTTTGCAGGAGTCCAATTTTTTTCTTCTCTCCCTCCTACACCACTGTCTGAACTTACCTTCTTGCTTCAGAAATACACAAATTTTGCTGATGTTTTGGGAGAAGAGAAAGCAGCCTTCTCCTCAGTTGTGGGACTGTACCATCAACTTGAAACCTGGAGGCCAGATCCCAGTCAAAAGCAACATTCCATGCCTACTCAAGAGTTAGCTGATTTAAAACAGTTTCTGGACAATAACCTGAGGAAAAGATTCATTCACCTTTAGTCCTAACCACATCTGCACCCTTATTTTATAAGAAAATAAAGATAATTATTCTTTGAGCCCTGTTCATAGCTATGACAAACTTGAATAAACAGCAATGCTCCCCCTGGTTGTATCTACCCATTCTGTTAGATCCAGCAGGAGAGTCCTGCTCCAGGTCCTGTCTACCAGAGAGTGTCATCTGGCAGGACCAAGGAAGAAAACCTTTTCTTTTGTGACACCCTCTGGGCACCCCCCAGAGATCAGACTCTCCTTGACCCTGCTGGCCTTTCAAAAGGCCTTAAAGACATGGTTTTGTCATTAAGCCCTGGTTGTGTGGCTATGTAAATTTTTGTCATTGGTTGTTTTCTCCCAGCTGTTTTATACATTACTTATAATTTTATTATACAGTTTTTATCATGCTTTAAGTATTCTGATGGGCGGCCATATAAATTGAATAAATAAATAAATGCCTTATGGATTGGTTAATTGTCCTACAATCTTCTCCAGATTCATAAATGAAATATTTTCTGATATTTTAAATAAATATGTATTGGTGTATCTGGATGACAGCTTGATTTTTTTTTTCCCCAGAAGACCCATCTTTGTATGAATCTCATGTCTAAAATATCTTTGCAAGTTGGAGAAATGTGTGTTTGATCCTCCCCAGTTGGATTGTTTGTTTGTTTGTTTTTTTGGATCTCTACATCGGAAGTATAAATGGATCCTACAAAGGTACAATCCATTCTCACATGAAAAGCCTTAGAAAAGTGAAAGATGTCAAATGTTTTCTGAACTTTGCCAATTTTTATAGATGATATATGGTTTTGCACAGTGCACAAAAGGACTTACTCAATTTTTGAAAAAAAAAAGACAAATTTAAATGATCTGCTCAAGAGAAAGCTGCTTTTCAGGACTTGAGGAATCTCTTTTTATCCCAACCCTATTTCTCAGGCATCTGGATCTCACTTGCTCCTTTGTTGTGCAAACTGATGCCTTGGCTTTGGAAGGTGTTCTCTTGCAGGTCTTAGCAGAAGAAAGGGAAGATTGCAATATGTGTGTACATCCAGATCACAAGAAGTTGGAGTACCTGCAAAAGGCAGAGACCCCCACTCCACATCAGATTAGTTTTTCTCCCATTTTTATATTGCTTATATACCTAGTTTACAGAACAAGCTGCCATATGCACTCTCATGCAAGCCTGAATATAATGTTCCCTGGCCATTTCTCTCCCCCCCACCCCCTACATGATTTTGAACCCAAACAACTTTATTCCCTTCCTTAAGGAACACTCAGAAAAGCTAGGTATGAACAGACAGGCAGTACAGTAGATCTCTTGGATCAGATTTGCTTGCAACGACAAAAGGACCCATCTACAAGGGCTGGGATGGTTGGCTTCCAGGAAGATCTATAGATGAATTTGTCTCCTTTTTTATGATTGAAGCAAAATTGTTTCACAGCAGTTACTTATGTGTTCCCTTACTCTCAGGGAAGAGGTGCTACAACTTTGCTATGACAATAAAACTGCTAGACATGGATAAATGTTCAAAATATTGCATCTTGTGCTCAGAGAGTTTTGGGGGCCAAATATGAAAGTGGATGTCAAATACTATATTTTGTCCTGTCTTGCCTATTGCCAGGTTACAACTGTCACTACTGAGTTCCGGTGCTGCCCTCTTCTCCCAGACTATGAAACACAGTTTCCCTAGATTTCATTACCAATCTGCCAGCTATACAAGTGACACAAGGATTTTGGTGGTAGTAGATTTGCTTACTAAGTTGGCTCACTTTATTCCTTGCAAGGGTCAATTATCAGCTGTGTTCAACCAATTCTTTCTGGACCACATTTATCAGTAAATGGATTTAGTCAATCATGTGATCTTAAATCATGGCTCTCAATTTGTATGCACATTTTGGAAGCCCCCTTTCCACGTACTGGACATTTGTATATTTGTCACACTTTCATCATCAGGAATCCAATGGATAGTCAAGAAGTCATATGCATTGCTATGTCTCTATCAGCAGGACAATTGGATGGATTTAGCCTCTAGCAGAATTTGCCTATAATAATTTGACATATTCCTCCATCAGCAGGTCTCCATTTTAAGCAATCTGTAGCTACCAGTCCCACATCTTGCACTCCAGAGCTCCTACCTCCACTTCTAACTTTCTTCAGGAAAGGCAGACTGCACAGCTTTTCTTAAAGGAAAGTTAGATTTGGCCAAGACTGTCCACAAATGGGCAGCAGATGCACATAGGCAAGATGGTGCCAAGGTTGTTATGGGGGATTTGGTAAGGTTTCTATTACTTATTTGTCTTCCTTTTGCCCATTGAAGAAGCTGGGCTCAACGTTTATTGGCCCTTTTTCCCTGTTACATATTACATTAGCCAACTGATCTTCTATCTGCAATTGTCTGCTTCAATGAAGCTTCATCCAGTATTTTACTGGTTGCCTCTTGTCCAAGGGAAACTATCCTGTCCTTTGTATTCTGTAGCTGTTCCTTCCCTCCCCACCCCCTGGTTCTGGTGAATGGGCAAGAGGAAATGAAAGTGGAATGTATTCTGATTTCTATATGGGGTGTGTGTATGTATATATATGCTTAGACTATTGTATTCACTGGAAGGGCTACTCTGAATTGTAAAGGTCTGGGAGGGAGCAGTGGATGCCCACATACCACAATGTATCTGAAAATCTCACAGAAGCCCTGTCCCTGTGAACTACCCTCACTATTGATAGACAATTAAGCCCAGAATGCTTCCTGCCACATTGCATCCACCAGTTGCAGTTGCCATGTAGGAGGAGGGGAGGGGCATTTTCCAGCTCTATCTAGATCTTCTCTGTCAGAGTTGACTATTGATCTTGGTGAGTGTGTGGCCCATCTTTATGCCTGGGAGGGGAAAGTGATTCTGATGGGGAAGGAGGTCTGAAAGAGTATAAATCTGGCCTTGGGAAGGAAAAAAAAATGAAGGGAGGAGTTTCAGAGAAGATTACCTAAGAAAGAGGAAAGGATGAGAAGAAATTCAAAATAATTCAACCTTAATTGTGTTTGGTATTAAGATGGAGTAGAGAAAAACTATGGCAGGCTTTCAAGATTCTGTTATTCTACCTACAATAATGAAGAACATTCCTAGAATCCCTGCGGTGCCTGTTTTTTTTACTTTGTCTACCTTACAAAGCTGATGATAAACATGTCCAGTTCTTCTATTGCCTCTGTCTCCTTTTGCATGATTTGAAGACAAATGTTTCATATGTTGTATACAAAAAGTTAGACTAATGGATGCAGGACTAAAACCTCTGGCATCCTGACTGATACCAAGTTCCAATATGGTAAGGAATCAGAGATGGTATTCTTTCTGTATGATTATCAAGCCAGCTACATATCCATTTAATTGTTAATACTATCCAGCTCACATTTAACTAGCTTGATAATCAAAGTGTTCTGAGGTGCTCTGTCAAATGCTTTGCTGAAATCAAGATGCATAACACACGTCCTGCCAACCCATTATCCATTTAATTAGTAAGAAGATTGAATGTGTGAGCCATCCCTGAAGAAATAATAAAGAATGTTTATTCCTCAGAGAAAGTGAAGATAGGGACTGAAGGAGGGTGCAGTCTCTCTTTACGCTGAACTTATTATTGTTCCATCAATACTGGGTTGTATAGCTGGGGCCATATAGCTGGGTATTTCTTGAACAAAGGACCTCAAAGAAGATTTATCCCAACTTGAGGCTGTGTGTGTATTCCAACCCAGAGCAGGTTCCTGACGTTTGCTGCCATTAAGATATATTTTGCCTTAAGGAGTTCATATGCCCTCAAACTCAGATTTTTTTCTTGTTTATTTAATCATTTTATTTCACAAAGCTAATGAGAAATCCATGCAGATTGCAAGCATAATTTTTGGATGGTTTCCTCCAACAAATGTACCACAATGTCATCTTATCTAACACATGCAGTTTTCAATATCAAAAAGATATATTTCTAATTTAATCAGAGCTAGGCACAAATGGTTTTTCAGTCTTCTCCATCAATTCTTTTGTAATGTATCCATGGGAAAGAGAATTTCCAATAATTTCTCAAGGGATGGGCTCCTTCTAAAGAGTTGTTAATAGCATTGCTATTGAAAAAGCCCTATGGTAGGAATTACTAGTACATTTCCACTGTAGATGTAGTGCAGGTTGTTTTATTGGTGGGAACTTCTACCTTGTCTCACATTCTGGGATTTTCATTTCACTTATGAACTAAGGTGCTTTGCTACTATTCTCTGTTTCTGGTTGTTGAGGGCCTGCTTTCCTGCATCCCCAGGCAATCCCTTCTTTCTTTTTCCCATCAGCACTAAGAGTAAATATACTGAGGTAAAATATAGAAGGGGTAAGGATACCAACTAGTTTTGGACTTCCCCAGTAACCAGCCGGAAGAGTGTTGACTTGTAGACACTGTTGAGCATCACACCACAGTGCAAAAAAGGGTGGAGGAAGAGCAAAGTTGATGTTGGAATGAAAGGGGCCTGGGGGGGGGGCCCTTGGAGTATAATTATAGTGCCCACATGTCCTTTATTTCAGAAAGCCCTTTAGATTTATTTAATTTAATTATTTATTTTCTTGGTTTTGCTCTTGAATTTTCCTTTGGAAAGCAAAGTTATAAACATAAGCATTTCTTTAATCCATATGAACCTCTTTCAGATTTATCCCTTTTTCAGGTTTGTCCTTTATTTTTTCCAAGAAAATATAGTCACTGTAATTATCATGAATATTACTTCACTTATTTGAACGTGCAGTCACCTTGGCTTGCATTGCTCTTTCATTAAGCCAGCTAAGCTAAGCCTTTAATGTCAACTCTGAAGTCCTCTCCTAATGACCTCATTGATGTCTAACTTTGGATTTATGCATAGAATTGACTGGAGTAGCAGCAGATGAGCTCTTGATCCATCCTTCTTTTCTTTAAATAAATGTTCTTGCAGATGATGTAGTTCTATCTATCATGCAACCACAAAGTACAGTAAGACAGCTGATGAAAAAAATTAAAGGTTTTGGTGAATTTTCTGGATACAAAATCACACAAGTCCCCACCCCTGCCCCTTAAGGTAATAAAAATATATTTGACTCAAGTAGAAGTCTTTGTACAGAAAGAGTCTGGGTGCCAGATAACAAAAGATCCAATGAATATTTGGGATTGTATCTGGCAGGTAGCAATGAAGATACATTTCAAACTAGTTATAATAAATTGTGGAAATATATATATTTTTAAAAAAGATATTGGAAGGTGGAAACATTTAAAACTTTCCTGGTTAAGATCAACTACAATTGTCAAAATGAACATACTACCTAAAATAAAATTTTTATTTCAAATGGTGCCAATTTCAATCCCAGATGAAACACTGAAAAACTGAAAAAGAACAGTCAATTTATTTTTTTTGGGGGGGGGGGGAGGGAAACAGTAACACTGAAAATTTTATAAGATTTAAAATGCAGAGGTAAAATTGCTTTTTCAAAATTTAAACTATATTACTGTGCAAATTGCTTGTCATGGATAATAAAATGGATACAAACCCCAAATCGCAGAATGTCAATATTAGAAGTAGCTAGTCTAGCCAATGGACTTCACAGGCATTAATGGTATAAGGAAACAAAAGAAGACAATCATTTGAAAGGGCATATCTTAAGACAAAGTTTGATAAAAACATGGAACTCTTTAAGAATAACAATATGTCCAGCAACTTCACCACTAGCTTCTCCTTCAAATTCTTTCTATTTCGGGGGGTAATTATAGCAATAAAAATGTAGATATGATTTATTCAGATTCCAGAAACAGATTAAATACACAAAAATAGATAAATCATATAACAAAAAATGTTGGAAATGTCACAATAAAGAAGGAACATTTTATCACATGTGGTGGCCATGTAAAAAAACCTCAAAAGCACAGGAAAGAAATACCCAGCATTATACCAAAAAAAAAAAAAAAAAAAATCTAAGTAGAAATCATAAACAGTTTCCAGTGCTTGTATATCTATTGATTGTAATTATAAGGCAGGGTACAGTGGGAGGGAAGAGTATAATCTGTAATGAACTTGTCTCCTAATAAAGTTTTAATTGATTTTTTTTCTTTTTCTTCTTTTGTATATTAACAGCTATTTTTTCCTTCTCTCTCTTTATCTGATTATTTGTATTTACAGTAATAATAATAATAATAATAATAATAATAATAATAATAATAATTTTTTTAGCACAGATATAGCAAAGATATAGCCTAGAGTAATGTGTTACAGTAGCAATAAATCAGGGTAAAATCATGAACAGTAATGGGATTGAGGTGCCAAATGGCCAAACCATCAGGAGCCATCAGGATATCTGGGCATTTTACAGTTGGATAACATCAAGCATGGACAAGTTAGAAATGTAATCAATAAAGAATACATCCAAAGAGTGAGAAAATTGTTAAAGACAAAATTGAATGGTGGAAACACCATCAAAGCCATCAATACCTGGGCCATATCTGTTATACGATTCACTGCTGGAATTATTAACTGGACACAGACTGAACTGAAAGTTTGGACTGAAAAACAAGAAAACTCATAACTATTCACTATGCATTACCCCCCCCCCCCTTCCCCGTACTGATATTGATAGATTATACCTGCCCTACAGAAAAGGAGGCAGAGGTTTAGTTTGAGTCAACGAACTGTTGAAGAAGAAAAACATGCATTGGCTGATTATGTAAAAGACAGTCAAGAACAAGCACTGATGCAAGTTAAAAACTGGATCTTATTGAATGTACAGGAAACAAAACATGAATATTGAAATAATGAAATAAAAACACGAACAGAATGGTGGCAGGGAAAAGCATTACATGATCAATTTCCACCAAAGATCGATGGTAAAGTGGATAAATATAAAACCTGCTAATGGTTTATAACTGGAAAGAAAGAAAGAAAGAAAGAAAGAAAGAAAGAAAGAAAGAGAAAGTGAAGGCTTGATTTAGGCTGCTCAAGGGCAAGCTATTTGAACTAATGGAATCAAATTATCAAATGATTGAACACGCAGACTGTACAAAGAAGCAAAAGAAACAGTAGATCATATACTCTGCACATGCAAGAAGATTGCACAAACTGACTATAAACAATTACATAACACAGTTGCCAAAATAATTCACTGGAACATCTGTAACAATTATCATCTGCCACTAATGAAAAATATAGTTGAAAAAGTAGTAGAAAGTGAGTAGGTTAAAATACTGTGGGATTTCCAAATACAAACTGATAAAGTTTTGGCACATAACACACCAATTTAACTGTGGTTGAAAAGAAGAAAGTGTAGATAATTGATGTGGCAATACCAGGGGATAGTAGAATAGAAGACAAAGAATTGGAGAAGATCATAAAGTATCAAGATCTGAAAACTGAAGTTGAAAGATTATGTCATAAACCGGCAGTGGTGGCCTCAGTGATTATTGGCACACTGGGTGTCATACCAAAAAATCTTGAACAGCACTTAGAAAATCTGTGCATTGACAAAATTTCCATCTGTCAATTACCAAAGGCCACACTGCTTGGATCTGCACATATACTATGCTGAGACTTTAGGACATCCTAGGTTCCTGGGAAGACCTCAATGCGAATGAAGGCCAACACCCACTAAATAACTGAAGAACTGGCAGCTGTGATTTCACATTGTAGTGTAAATAACAACAACAACACAACCACAACACCATCAAGCACAATATCCGCCTATCCCAGGTCCTTGGGAAGGACTCGATAGGTGGATAAAAATGTCAAATCCTATCTAAACATCTGGCTGACTGTGTGACCAACCATAATAATAATAATAATAAATATTCATCCTCTTCCAACTCTGAGAATTGGAACGTTATCTCTCCAAAATTGTGCATGGTCTCAAATTCAGCTCTTCACATAAAACAACTAAATAATTATATATAATGTTGTCAAAAGGGCTATTTAGGGGAGGAGAGAAATGGGACCTTGCATGTGCTGATCCCTCATATTCTGGCTGCCCCACCTCCTTGATGCATTACTAGTAGTAGTAATAAGATTCAAACCACTGTGTTTTCTGTCTTCCAGTGACTGGAATTAGCAGGCTGTGGTACTAACATAGTAGCACTTATACTATCTTGTACTGAGAAGAGAAATACATCTTTGCACGTTTAAAGAGTGAGCTAACAAACTACCTACATGCTTTCTTTGGAGGAAAATGTATCTTTTAACTGTTATCAGCTCTAATAATAGCAGGATCAGCAGTTCATTACATTGTTTAGTGCTTAAATGCTGTTTTAAGAGGCCAGAGCAACCTTGTTATTCACCTTTGCTTTTCATTCTTACCCTATTTGCTCTCTCACCTCTAATTATCATCATACCATTTCCAAGGCTGTAGCAGATGCATGCTGTTTTTTTTCAAATTGTAGAGCAGGCCGGATTTCACCTCCTAAAAAACGGAGCTAAACCTGGTCTTTGACAGTCAGGAAATTGTTGTTATGGGAAATTGTTGTAAAGGATGGCAACCTGGTTAAGTACAAATTTTGCCTTTAGGTGAAAACCTCATTTGCAGCAGGGGAAAGTCTGCAATTTTCCAGGGTTTTTGATGTGCTAATTAAGCCATCAATTTGAGAACTATATTTTGCATTTTGCTCTGGTCACTGCCAGAGTTGGACCCTCCAATGATATATTTCAGTTTTTTTAAATTGCATATAAACCACCAAAATTAACAATGGCCATCAACAGAGTAGCAAGCAGCAGCATTCAGGAAACAGCCAGAAGCAGCCAGCAGTTATGAGTTTGTACCTCCTTGGCTCTTTTACTCTTTTTTTCCTTATTCATTGATCTCCCACACAAAACTCCTGGCTGCTCTCACAAACTAAGTTCAGATAGTACAATTGTCTTTATTTTAAAACATGCCAGCAAGTATATTTTCCAGAAAACAGTTTTTCTGCCTTTTTTTTTTTTTTTGCCAGAAAACAATAACTGATTAAAATCAATTCCTAACATTATAAACTCATTAAAATAGGATTCCTTATAATGTGTTTTGCCATTCAATTTGAAAGTAATACCAGTCTAATCCAAAAGGGATCATTTTAATTAGGTTTCTGTTTTTGCATTATTCTTTAAGTTTAATTTTCAGTCACATGAAAATTGCAACATATTGAACAGTCACATTTCATAGTTTAGCCTATTCATAACATTGGGGCATGATCCTTTAAATAAAAACATGGTGGCTAAATTTTGATTCACCATTTGTATTCTGTTGCTGTGCTTGCCTTGAATATTCCTCAGATAATAGTGTCAGTTATGCAGATAACACGAGCCCGATTAAATGTCAGGATCAAAAGTCTCATTCCCCAATGTCATCATCTTTACAGTCTTGATGTGCTACACATGACAATGGAAAAAAGCAGGAGAATGAAGGGGAAAATGTCCTTTCCTGAGTCCACTGTTGTTTCTGCCTGTGTATGTAGAAGTATAAAGGGAATAGTTTGAGAATTATAGAGATGGTAAAGACAAAGATGATACCTATAGCTCTGTTAAACTGGAGGCTGCCTAGCCTTGAGACCTGACCTTTTCCAGTTCCTATTGATTGCCTTAAGGAAAAGTGGCACTGTGAGTACCTCTACCCAGAAGCACAATTTGGGAAAAAAAAGGGGTAAATTCTTTTAAATCCTTGTCAGAGAAACTTAAATACAATAAAACAAGGCACTCTGCGGCTGCGAATGGAATATTTTTCTAGTTCATTTAGAAAAATGAAATAGTTAAGTAATCCACCAAACTGTTTTCATACCTGAGGTGACATTTGTGCTGAGAAGTCCTGTTGAACTTCTAAGCCTTTTCTACTTATTTATTGTTTTAGAAATTAGGCTGGGTAATTTTTTTACTCACAGATATGCTAGCTTTGACTGGCCGTCCATTTTGGGTGAACAATTTGTTGGCCTGTCATTTCACCTACTAACCCTCCATACTTCCATAACCTTGCCCCCTCTCTTGGGCTCTTCGACTCTCTCCCTTCAAAATATTTGTTCTCATTTGCACTTTGCCTCCCCTCATTTGCTGGATGCCCACAATTGCTGTCTTGGTCTCTCCTGTCCATTTTGCCTTATCTTCTCCTCTCAGTGACTCTCCCTATGCTCCTTTAGTTGCATTGCTTCACCTTCTTACTTCAATTTCTTTGTCACTTTCTCACTTTGCATATCTTTTTATCTCTCTCAGGATTTTCCTGAATCATCCTTCTTTCAATTTCATTATATAATGTGCTTTTCTGTCCTTGTCCTCTAGCTTACCCCTCCCCTCTTATCTTCATCTGTCTTCCTCCCCCCCCTTTTTTTTACTTTAGATTTTCCTCTCTGCTCTTGTTTGATCTCTCCTCATATCCTTGTCTCTGATCATCAAACTCTTTGCAGCACCCTTATCAAGGAGTTGCATCCACATGTCTCTCTGATCTATATTAGAGGCAGTAATCCACATTGGAGAAAGTATCGGGAAGGTAAGGAAGAACTTCAGTGGTTCTATGTGTTGAGGTGGTCTCTTAAGTACCTCAGTAGGTAATTTTTGAGACAGATGCAGACAAATCTTATCATTATCACTTTAATATAACTGAACTGGAAAGTCTCAATGACCTATTTCAATCATGTTAGCATTGCTGAATTTCTAGGAATTTGAACTCATGAACTGTGTGCTTTCTTTTTCTTAACTGACATCTGATTCCTTTGTGTCTAACTTAACAGATTTTTCCAACTTGACACCCTTGAGAAATATCAAACTACAATTCTCATCATACAAACTAGGGATGGTTGTCTAACTTAGCTAAAGACTGCTAAGCAAATAAGACATATTTGTGTCAATACAGGAAAGTATAAAACATGAATGTAGCTAGCTCAATGTATTCCTAATGGCTTCCCACAGTACTGGCAACTTTAGCAGTATAAGAAAGCGTTGTGATTATAATAGGTACAACACTGAACTTGGAGCTATGGTTCTGTTTTCTGATCAAATGCAGTAGTCATATAATTCTCATGGGTATGTCAACCAAAATTTCCCATCTGGAATAACTGTGGCTGACTTAACCAGAAGAAGGATTGTAATGATTATGAAATGATCATTTTGAATACTTAAAATACTGAAATATGAAAATCACCAGGTGTAGGAATATTATTATGTACTGTACAATCCTACCCTGTGCATAGCTAATCAGACAGTTCCTTGATTTCCTTGGGACTTACCCCCAGGCAAGTATATATAAGATTCTAGCTGTATATACTTATTTGCAGCTTTTGGAAAGTAAACCCCATCAAATAGCTGTATTTACTTTGAGGTGGATTTGTATGGCAAAGTTCAGTGTGAACTCAACAGAACATGCAAGCAAGATGTGGTGCTTGTGACTGCAGACTGGAGTGTAGAAGTTGGAAATATTAATGAGGAGAATATAGTTAGGCAGGGTTTTTTTTTTTTTTTTAAGTGCATTCAAGTCAGTGTGTTGACTCCTGGTGACTGTATGGATTAATTCCTGCAGTTTTCTTGGCAAGATTTTCAGAATTGGTTTGCCATTTCCTAGGGCTGAGAGAGTGACTGCCCAAAGTCACCCAGCTGGTTTTGTGCCTAAGACAGGACTAGAACTCACAGTCTCTAGTTTCTAGCCTGATGCCTTAAGCACTAACCCAAACTGGCTCTTAGGTGGACAGTATGGCCTAGGAAATCAAAATGAAGCAGGAGAATGGTTTATCAATTTGTGACAAACCAAATTTTTCTTCATTACTAGCATAGACTTCCAACAACAAAATGGCACCTATACACATGGTTATCACCAGATTGGGTATAAATGAATCATATTTACTATATTATTAGTACAAGGAGGTAGAACAGCTCAGTTATAACAGCAAAAATGTGGCTAGGGGCTGAGTGTGGAACAGCTCATGAACTGTTTGTGTGCAAGTTTCAAGTCAAACTAAAGCAGAAAAACGAAGCCAACCAGTTTCCATAATATACTCTCAAGCATATACCTACCATTTTCAAGGAGAACATCAGGAATCACTTTGAAGTCCTGAACCTCATTAATAGGGAACCAGAAGAGCTGTTGAATGAAATAAAAGAATTTGTTAAGGATGAATATGAAAAGAGACTGCCAAGGACCAAAAAAACAGAAGAAAACAAACTGGGTGTCAGAACAGATGGTGGAATTTGTCAAGAAGAGAAGGGAAGTCAAAGCCAAAAAAGACAAAGATTTCAGGAAGTAACTTAAGAAAGAATTTCAGAAAGCATTTAAAAGAGAGAAGAGATGGTGTTACAGTTTCATCCGTAAAGACATAAAAGATGAGAACAGATATGGAAAACAAGGAAAGTCTTCCAAAAGATCTCTAAACTCAAGAAAAGATTCCAAACTCAAATTGGTATGTAAAAGACATCAACTGACAGGCAGTAACTGATTCAAAAAAGATCAAAGAAAGATAGGCACGTGCTGGAATTTTGTACAGTAGAAATGTCTGCATCCAAGGTACCTTAGAAGATATTCCCTATTTACAAGAACCTCTAGTACTAGAAGATGAAGTTAGATCAATGCTTCTGTCATTACTGAGTCAGCTGTAGGAACTAATGGAATATATACAGAAATGGCAAGCAACAGAAGAAGAATAAGTAAAGTTTGTAACCAAACTATGCCAGAAAATCTGAGTGACATAGTGGCCAACAGATTGGAAGAAATCAGTCTACATACCTATGCTCAGGAAAGGAACTTAACAGACTGTGAAACCTCTCATACAATATCCAGTTGTAGAGAATATACGTAGCTCAGGATTGAACCAATACCTTCTTGGTGTTCTTTGAGCACCCTTTTTATCCTGGAGAAAATCTGTCTATGTGACTGATAAGAATCAACACAGACTTGATGGGTCATAACTTATCAATAATCAGATATTCATAAGATTGAATTCTTGTTGTTTGAGTATCATATGAAGAGTTACTGATTCATTACTACAGAAGCTGCTAATTGTGAAGCATGAGAAATTAAGAGTGTATTGTTTCTAATGCACCCTAAGAGCATCAGGATAAGGTTCTTTTTATTTACTGTATTGTCAAGATCGCAGCACAGAGAGGCTGAAATTGGTTCCTTTGATTGCTCCTGGTTTGAAAAGTCTTAAAATGTTAATGAACTCAATCTCAATCTGAAGTGTTTTGAAGAGAAAGCAAAAGATTCAGAACAAAGATGAATTCTATCATGCCTCTATTGATTTTTCAAAGCAAATTTATTATATTAGTGTACCTTTTCTCCCCTTTCCTGACTGCCTTCTCTGTAGCAAGGAAGCAGGGAGGAGGCAAAGTACTACCAACCTTGGCTGAAGGAGGGAACCCTGCTGAGCATATTGTAAGCCAAGGGCAGGAAATGGAACACATGCTTTTCACTAAGGCAAATTTCTTTTTCTAATCAGATCAGCAGTCATGCAGGGGGAAGTGGCAGTGACAGAATGTCAAGAAATCAATCTGCCAGCACACATGGCATTTAAATCCAAACGTGGATGCTAGCTTTTCAGAAAAGAAATAGTCCCAGCACAGACTCTGTTGTTCATCATGATTAGAAGTGGAACAAACTGTTCATTTAGCCCAAACAGTGGCAAAATTTTGATTACAACAGCTTGACCCAGTGCTGTTCGGGAAAGATTGTAACTGAGTCTAAATCTTGAATTTCTAATTTCTGTGTTGTTATATATTATGAGAAACACACTTAGAACTATGGCCTAAGCTTTGGTTGTGCTTTGGTTTATACTACACATAAATGAGTAATAATTTTCTGATATTGTATCAGTTATCTTCTTTCCTATTTTGCCTTTAAAGCAAAACAAACCTATGGAAGAAAGGCTGGAATAGTTTGAAGAACTAGAAAAGTTATAATTTATAATCCTAGGTGAATTTTTATATTGAATCTATTAGGTGTGAAATTCTAATGGTTGGATGGGCCACTGACAAAAATTCATTTTTTCTAATTCTCCTGGGGATTGTAGAGTTGAAAGCCTAAAGCATTGCTGATGCCTTCAAAATCTCTCCAAAACTTGCTTCCAGTTATAATGTTTAATCTGACAGAAGTGGGAGCTACTAAATACATAGGTAGTAAGTCACATGAGTTATTTTTAACTACTTGAATTGAATTTTAATTCAATTTAGCTTTTGTTTTGACTTTATTTATTCTATATAAATTATAAAAAGCACACACCATGTCAATGGATTCCCAAAGCTTTGGCCATAGACTCGTGCTAGCTTCCACCTCAATTCATAGTTAGGTAACCTAATCCTCACCTGTCTCCCAGCACTTTTGTCTCTTTTCCTCAGGTTGAGGATGTACTGGTTCTTGGGAGGAGACCATGAAGCTAGCAAACTGTCAGCTGCAAACCTAACTGATTTTCACCCTAAAGATTTGCTTGGCAACTTACACTCTTATAATGCCTATAGTACTGTAATCTAAACTGCATATACCTTTTGTGTTTGCCATCATTTATATGTATATTATCTTTGGTTTCAAATTCTGCTCCCCCTCCCTGAAAATTGATATAGTGATGAACTTCACTTAAACCTGTAGCAGCACTGGTTTCAATTGACTGATGCTTGAGTGTTCAAGGTTACCCAGTGAGCATCATGACAAAGATTTCTGTTCTAAGCTTCTATGATCTAATGGCAAAATCCTAACAAGTTCATCACTGTGGTTCACTGTGGTACATGTCTGTGCAACAGGAAGAATATATTGGCATATCTCTGATAAGTTTAAAACTCAGCCCAGTCTCTTTCTATGCTCACTTGATTTCCATGAGAAGCTTCCTTACAAATTAATGTTTGATGTATTTGACAAGAAACTAATAGTTTTAGTGCTTAGGGAAATTGTAATGACCAAAAGGTGAAATCCTATGCATGCTTAATGTGAAGATTAAAAAAGAGAGTTCTTATGAGTTAATAGCCTAAGACTTAATTTCTTTCAGTTATTTTCAGAATATTTTCAATGATACAGCTACTGTAAAGAAATACCTGAAGCACACATTTGGTATTTATTTAGGATGGAGGAGAATAGTATGTAAACTATTCTCAACTCAGATTGGAAGTGAAACTTATGTTTATAAAATTTGTATATGATTGTCTCTCTCTCCCGACCCTCTTCCTTCTTTTGTCACTGTACCAGTGAGATAACTGGTAGAGAAAAGAAAACATCAATCTAATATTTTCTCTACCTCAATGGATTAATTTTTGTTTTAATGTGAATGAGAATTCAAATATTGGATTGCTTATCTCAATTCTGGAATTATACAATTAGTAATACCAATTCAGGATTTTCTATTCTTTTATAGATGTTGAAAATACCTTAAGGCTGACTATACTAAAATAAAGAGAGCCAGAGTGGTATAATGGTTAAGATGGGCTTTTGGGAGAAAAAAAAATGCTCTGTACATCATATTGTGCTCCTGAACAAAGGCAGGATATAAGTCTAACAAATAAATATACATCAAATTTTCATGCATATAAATATCTTTGTTAAAATTCGATCATGTATTAAGGATGAACTGTTTGGATGTATTTGCTAAAGTCATCATGTTCTTTTGGAACTATCAAGGTTGAAGCAGGTACACATAATGACATGGAGGTACATCTCTCTGAAAATGGCTGATCTTGAAAAAAGGCTAGGGCAGTCCTGTTAGGACTTGGACTGGAGAACACAAGAAAACTCAGGACTAAAGATTAAACTAGGAAGTAAAAAAAAAAAAAAAATCTTGGAAGACGGCAATGCCAACCTGTGTATCTATTGTTACAAAGGAAGCTATGTATGTGGTCTATGAAGTCATCAAGACTTAAGCTTGACTTGACGGCATCATGAAGTCCACACTCCACTGTTATTCCCATTATCTTCTGTAAATCTTTGGTGATTTTTTTTCCCCTAATGCAGAAGGAAGTCATTCATATACAACTAAATACTGATGATTAGGAGAATAAAATATTTTTCAGATCATCAACTTCGCTTTTGAACAGGAAAAAAAAAATCTCATGACCTTTTTATTTAAGCTTTCCAACATTTAACAAAAAGTGTAAATTTGTGTGTGATTCCGCTGTAGGAAGGGAATGACAAATTGTACTGTTTCTATAATTTTATTTTTAAATGTAAGATATTGGAGCTTTTGTTGGGACTGAAACACAAAGCTTTATTTTCTAAAATTAAATAGTAAATTATAAAAATAGAATAACTGATAATTCCTTAAGCATGACATAAGATTTGAAGTTATAATTCTTACGTTTTTAAAATATTTATATTTGAATGGCTCTTATTTCCCAAACTTTAACAGGAAAGAGATTTTAGTTTCAAGGAGAAATTAGATGTTAATTTAATTTGTTGTTTATTTTTACTGGAATTCTAACTTACAGCAAGCTTCCTTAAGGAATTGAGATCTCATTTCTGCAACTGCTTTTTCTTCTCTCACACAACTGATTAAAATTAAAGTGAACATCTCATTGTTTGACAGACCAACAGTAAGCAGAATTTAAATTTACCCATTCATACACTAATATTGTACATTGGACTCAGGTTTCCTTTAGCTTACCTGAAGGTGTTTCCAACTCTTTGTATGAGCAGCAGCTTCTCTACATAAAGCATCTCTTAAAAACTCCAGAAGATTAAGGAAAGCTTTCAGAATCTTTGTGGACTAAAATAAATGGTCATATGTCTTCAATCAGTGGTACGTAATAATGCCCTTCCACGCACATACTGCAAGGCTAACCAAAAATCCAATAGTTGCTGTGTGTTACAGAAATGTCTTATGGTGAACAGAGGAATGATTACTAGTAAAATAACAGAGGAGCAGGAGTCTAAAATCTTGTTCAGAGATAAATGTCCATGATATTATGACAAAGGTTGCTTTTTTATCTGGAGGCAATGTAGATACAGTTGTAATAAAAAATAAGTGATTACAAGAGGGAGTTTTTTCACCAGAAGTTGTCTTCCTAAACAACCTGTAAAATGACAAGAAAGGAAATAAAAATGTATCTGTAACCTTTCATTGGTAGTCAATGCTGTAAAAATAATGAATTCCAGGTAGACTGGGCATGAATACATTAAAAAAGGAGATTCCCTCTCTTTTCTTCTCTCTAAACCCTCCCCCCATTAAACCTTAAGGTACACTTTAATGGGGGGAGGGTTTAGAGAGGTCCTCAGAAGGGTCAAGGTCCTCAGGAAAGGTCAAGAAGGTTAAATGAGGAAAGCAGTTGGGAATTGGAGAAATGGGTGAGCAAGATCCAGACCACTGATTTTCTGGTTTCTCTTCCTCCAGCACTGCAGTCCCTGCCTCACTTAAATATCTCTCAAACTTCAGGTAGGGCAGTGGCCAACTGCAGAGAAAACAGGTGCCTGGCATAAAGCTTAGTGTGCTGGGTTTAAAGGGTGCATTAGTATGTGTCTGCGTGTATGTACGTATGTATGTATATTCAATTTATATGGCTGCCCATCTCAATAAATGACTCTGGGCAACTAACAATATTAAAAGAAAAGTTAAAAAAATGTCAAGTCATTTCCAACTCATAGTGACAACATAGATTTTCTTCATGACAATCTGTCCCTAATCTGGTCTTTCAGGTCCTCCAATGGTGCACTCATTGCCACTGTAACTGAATCTATCCACCTTGCTGCTGGTCATCCTCTTCTTCTCTTTCCTTCCACCTTTCCCACAAAAAATTAAAATACTCAGCAGCCAAGAAAAACAACAACTATTAATATGGCCAGGAGGTGGGCTCCTTCACACATTCAAGGCTTCAAGCCCAGGCACAGAATCATGTAAGTAAGTTTATTGTTGTAACCACAAGTCATAGGATATAGCATGCTATAAAATACAATAAAATAAGAGTAGAATAGTAAGTTTATAAAATGAAGCAGTAAAAAGAGTATTAGTTGTAAGAAAGGTAAACAAGATAAAGCCAAAACTACAACTAAGAATTTAAGTAATTCTTGAAATGACAGCAGAGCAAAAGTAGCAATCTTGCTGCTAACAGCTGAAACACATTTGCAAGAAGATAGTTCAATTATTCAAGGTCTGAGCCCTTGAGTTCACCTCCAGTCAGCAATTTGGCCCTAATCTCACTGTAAATGGGGCAATGGAGGACATAATGCAGAATGTCCCCCACTTGATCAACACCAAAGGACAGGGCGCTTGCAAAATCTCCTTTCAAGATACTCTGAGGGCATAACTTGCAGGTGAAAGGGTGCTCTCTCAGTGAGCACTGGCAATATTAACCAGGTACTGGGAGAAGCTTCTATGTTTTTTATATTGATGTTACCAAGATGGAAATTTGGATGGTTGTACTGCAGTGGCATATTGGCATTGCTTTCAAAAAGCCTCTCTCCAATATTTTCTCTGTTCCAAGAGCTAAGTTCCCCCAAAGGAACTTAGGAAGGAATACATTTGTAGGATGAACAAAGGAATACATTTGTAGGATGGGCAACAGAAGTTTGGTCCTTTGATTCCCAACTGTGTAATACAGAAAGCAGAGTTTGGCAAGGAAGAATTCTTGAATGCTTTCTAGTTTCTTTCAGTAGCCCAGCAATACAAGATGTCTTCTAATAACGTAATACTTTGTTTCTTTTTCAATAACTTGATGTACTGATATCTTAAAGTTATATTAAAACACCAGAATATTTGTCATGTCATGCAAACTAAAAAATGCTGGCAATAGTGAGAAAAAATCAACCCCTTTCTGGGTTTGCCCTGGCTCTTTTCACCTCCAGCATTTAAAATCTTCCTGCTTGAACTAACTCACAGATCAGTGTACTGAAGGTCACATTCCAGTTCTCATTGTTGGAAAGTTTGAGGGTACAATCCATTTCAGGTAAGACTCTTCAATTACAATTTAGGCACGGGCCACATATGTTTGATCTCGTAAAGCACTGATAATTGCACAGCATTTGTAACTCAGAAGAAATTGGTCTAATCTTTTCAAAACGACCTAGGGAGTTTATCTGTTTAAACTTTCAGCCACAACCCTGCTGCATAAAACAGGAACTTTATTTAATATAATGAAAATTCTTTTAGTGTAAATACAAATTACTTGCCTTTATGAAAAGTAATTGATTTTAAATACAAGTCTTAATTATTTTGTAGAGTGGTTAGGCCTTAGAAATAAGTTCAAGGCATTAATGATGACTTCATTACTCTGATAGACTTTCCAGTTAGGGTCTGCACAAAGAAATGCTAACTTTCTTACTAGTTATTCAGTGATCTAAGCTCCATTAGAGGACTTCAGATTTTGGTTACCAATATCAAGAATTTATGACATGAATAAACATTAAAAAAATGAAGATTCAGGTAACATGCCCGTCCCACTCGGTCCAGCAGAAGGGGCAGGTTGCAGACCCCACCAGTTAGGGAATTTCGATTGGTGGGGTCTAGGCAGAGAGGCTTTTCTGCTGTAGTGCCCGCCCTATGGAACATCCTGCCTCCGGAGGTCCAGTGTGCCCCCTCCCTCATGGCCTTCAGGAAAGGGATCAAATCCTGGCTCTGCCAGAAGGCCTGGGGACCGGAGGGGGCCCGCATCTGTGGAGATGGCTGGTGGGATGATGGGTTGTCCCCCCCAGCATCTTACAGGTTTTTTTTTTTAGGGCCAAATCAGAGGAGTTTTTTTAGGGTATTTTTAATATGTTTTTTAATTATTTATAGATTTTAGCCATCTTTGGAGAGAACTGTGTTTTTTATTGTGAGCTGCCCAGAGTCACCCGTTGGGGGAGATGGGCGGCATACAAGCCGAATAAATAAGTAAATAAATAAATAAACAAACAAACATTTTAAATGACTTACCATTATTTCATGAAACGAGGTGATATGCCATCATAAATTAACTTTAACTCTATTCATGGATTCCAAATAATATGTGGAGGACTGAACTGGATGAGTCTTGGTTGCTTAGTCTTGTATGTGTCAACTCTAATCTTTTACTGCCTGGCTTGGCCATTTTGAGCCATGTTCATGTAAAGCTTTACATGCAGTGGGGGAGTTTAATTCTACAGATTCTGCAATCACAAGGAAGAATCTACTATTCATACCATGAAGCCAGGTAAGAGAGTGAGAGGGAAGTGCAGGCATGCACGGAGGACATAGGAGATATGCCCAACACACATTGCCCTATTATTCTATAGACCTCGTACTCTCTCTCACTTTCCAGAATACATGAGTACAGCATCAGGCTAGAACTTAAATGCTCAAAGGATTGAAATTCTATGTATTTATAAGTGAATGTACCGTATGGAAGGGCAATTAATCATGACTAAGATTAATTAGATAGAGCCTTCATGTACGATATATCATGGGTACCATAGATTTTATGCCCATTGCACCTCAAATGCTTGAACTTATGAAGTGATAACAAATACTGTTACTTACTTACTATCCAGACTTGTATGCTGCACCAATCACAACTGTAATATCCCTACATGATTAGTTTTCTATGTAATTAAGCAGTAGCTTTAGCATCTGTTAACTCAACTAGCTTGGGTCATGTTCTTATAAAATTAGGTCAAACAAAGATTATTCAGTCTCATATGGATAAAACAGTCTACCTATCCACAGTGATTAACCTTACCAGCCCTGCATTTGTATTGGAAATCTGGCGGGTTGTAACATGGGATATATAAAAGTCCTAGTTAGTCATTCTATACAGGTAGTCATTGACTTTTGACAGAAGTTGCAAGTCCCAGGCAGCTTGCAAGCAGGCCAGCAGGCAGGTAAGTGGCTGCTGCTAGGTGGGGGAAGGCATGAGGGAGTGGTCAAAGGTGTGAGGGAGGCATGACAAGGCTGGGGGAGGGTGCATGAGGGTGCAAGAGAGGTGCAGCGAGGCTTGGGAAGGGTGCACAGGGGTGCACAAGTGGCCAGTGAGGCATGAACACAGAAGGACTGGGGGAGGTTGTGCAGGTGGGAGAGACTTACCCCAGCAACTTGCGACCTTCCCTGCCAGCTTCCCCATTGACTTCTGGGGAACCTGGCAGGGAGGTTCCCAAAAGGCGATCACATGATTGTGGGACACTCCAACTGGTTGTAAGTCAACCTAGTTGCCAAGCTCCCAGATTGTGATCACATGACTGTGGGGGTGCTGGGACAGCCAGAACTCTGAGGACTGGTTGTAACCACCATTTTTAAGCATTGTCATAACTTCAAATGGTTGCTGAAGGAATGGTCATAAGTCATGGTGTACCTGTATTGATATATTGGAAATTTATCAAAATCTTTTTTGGACTTCCACTCTGTTTCTGTTATATGGCTTCAGATTTTTTTATCAAGAACATTAATTTCTTTATTACCTTTATTATCATATGAAATGAATAAAGGTGTAATAAGGAACATGTGAGCAGTTTTTGAAGATGAAGTATGAACATAATATAACGCTTTCAGTACTAGATGTACATATTTAATAAATAAATTGAAAGGCATTGTATGTGTGCCTGCTTTGAAGTCTTCAGTGTATAAATGCATCTTGCTTAATTTTTCAGAATTTCTCTACCCCAATCCTTTTACACATTGAAAATTCTGATTACAGGTCATGTGTTTGCAATACCAACAGGCAGTCATGAATTCTGTAGTCATGTAAAAGGATTTCATGCTTGCTATGACCAAATGTTTCACACAAGTAGGCACTTTGGGCACTTGTGGTTCACTGGGGATATGACTGAAATATTTGGTTTACAGTGTTTGATTTGTCAAAGCTAATTCATGTATATTGTCACCATTTGAGCCTTGCTGCTCATCTGAAATGGCCATATTTGATCTATGGAATGGTAATGATCTCATGACAGCAGAACTCTTCGCTTGCTTCCCTCCATGAATCATAGCTGGCAGACACAGCCTTCATGTATATCATAGACACCATACATTTTATGTCCATTGCACTTGCAAATGCTTATGGTTACAATTTACTTGAACTCCTCAAGTGAGAAACGAGTATTTATCAATTAGTTTTGGAGCAGCAAAAGATGGCTGTACGGCTGCATTCATACATAACATTGTGTTATAGTTTGGTTAACCATATTCTGTAAAGCAAGCTACATACCATGGCAAGCTGCATAGTGTGTTTTGCAAATCACATTAGGTTTACTTTAAACTAAATGAACTGTTGCTTAATATAATGTGTGAACCCAGACAATATACCAGAGTGAGAACCAAGGTTTCTAAACATTCACAGTGTGCATGTCACTACTGACATTTTTTGTAGTAACACAGTGGTAAAATCTGCGCATTAGGGCAGATTTTGATCTTTGGATATAATAGAGATTGTCCAGCAATCCAAGTGTGGAAGAATATATGATATAGAACCATTTCTGAACTTCACATGGGATAATTATTTTCTCCCTGCTATGCAGTCATTGACTTGCAGAACAACCTAGGAAAGATAACTGAAATTTAGCTGTGTTGCTTCAGATGATGAGAAGAGTGAGATGACTTATACACTTTGACACTAAAGATCAGAGCAAACCTTTGTGATGATTCATGAGCCTTGGCTATTCTTTTTTCCCTACAAGCTCCTGTATTGCTGGATTCTCTGTACACATCAATGCAGTCTTTTACTGCTGTTCAGTAACGAATGTCATTTTGTTTGTCTATCTGACATTTTTATTAACTTTATATTTGTGTGTGTGTATGTGCACACAAACTTCTCCAGGCATGACAAACTTTTTTTCAGTGCAGCTTTATTTGAAGAGAATTTATCACTAATCTATTGCAGCTGTAGGGACTGCAAACCAATTAAAGAGAACAGCATTGGCTCCTGCCAAATGAGGCAACCACATGTTGGACTTTGATTGGCCACCTCAGGGGAACAAAGGGTCACAGGGGGCATCTGTTTGCCATTTCCTTTCAAAATAGTGTGGTGTAAAGTAAAGGGTAAAGAGACAAGTTATCAAAATGTGGATTTCTTCATCTAATGTCTTATCCAGAAACCTGAGAAGATCAAGTGAAATATAAATCATCCCACTGAGTAACATTAACTAGAATAAAACCAACACATATATTAGTACTTATACTGTGTGCAGTTGCTGAGTTATGAAAATATACCTGTACAGAAAATACATATCAGTTTAAGTGAAATTACCTAGCTTTTGCCACAGTATTACTTGAAAAAACTTTGGTACATTCTTCTGAAATTATATGTTGCAAACTGACATGCCAGCATTAGGAGGCAGTGGTTAAATGGGAAGGTGAATATACTGAACTTTAAGGTGGAAATTAAAAACAAATCCTCAAAGAGGAAAGCATTGCTGATAAGCCAAAAGAACATATTTTTGGCTAAGTCTAGATGTAAGTGAAAAGTAAGAGGAAATTAACTTAAGATACTTCAAAATAAAAGCTGAATGAATAAGCATCAGTGGTAGCAAATGCTGGTTGCAGAATGAGCTGGACCCTTTTAAGAGGGGATTTAAAAAATTTTAAGGCAAGAAATAGGTGCTGTGAAGCAACTGCAAGACTTCAGGCATCTATTTTCCAGCTTCTATACCCTTTCCCCTTCATGGATCACTGCCTTGTCGTGGCGAAGGGGCTTGTGTACCTCAGTGAAGCCATAAGCTATACTGTGCAGGGCCACCCAAGATGGACAGGTCATGACAGAGAGTTCTGACAAAAAGTGGTCCACTGGAAAAGGAAATGGCAACCCACTCCAGTATCCTTGCCAAAAAAACCGCATGGACAATGTTAAAAGGCTAAAAGATATGACGCCGGAAGATGAGCCCCTCAGGTCGGAAGATGTCCAATAGGCTACTGGGGAAAAGCGGAGGGCAATTCCAAGTAGCTCCAGAAAGAGTGAAGCAGCTGGGCCAAAGCCAAAAGGACGTTCAGCTGTGGATGTATCTGGAAGCGAAAAGAAGGTCCGATGCTGTAAAGAACAATATTGTATAGGTACCTGGAATGTAAGATCCATGAACCAAGGCAAGCTGGATGTGGTCAAACATGAGATGACAAGATTGAACGTCGACATCTTGGGAATCAGCGAATTGAAATGGACGGGAATGGGTGAATTTAATTCAGGTGACCATTATATCTACTACTGTGGGCAAGAAACCCTTAGAAGAAATGGAGTTGCACTCATAGTCAATAAGAGAGTGGGAAAGGCAGTAATGGGGTACAACCTCAAAAACGACAGAATGATTTCAGTGCGTATCCAAGGAAAGCCATTCAACACCACGGTAATCCAAGTCTATACCCCAACCACTGATGCTGAAGAAGCTGAAGTTGACCGGTTCTATGAAGACCAACAACACCTTCTAGAACTAGCACCAAAAAAAGATGTCCTTTTCATCATAGGGGATTGGAATGCTAAAGTAGGAAGTCAAGGAGTAATCGGAATAACAGGCAAGTTTGGCCTTGGAGTACAAAATGAAGCAGGGCAAAGGCTAATAGAGTTCTGTCAAGAGAACAAGCTAGTCATAGCAAACACTCTTTTCCAACAACACAAGAGACGACTCTACACATGGACATCACCAGATGGTCAATACCGAAACCAGATTGATTATATACTTTGCAGCCAAAGATGGAGAAGCTCTATACAGATGGCAAAAACAAGACAAGGAGCTGACTGTGGCTCAGATCATGAGCTTCTTACTGCAAAATTTAGGCTTAAATTGAAGAATGTAGGGAAAACCACTAGACCACTCAGGTATGACTTAGATCATATTCCATGTGAGTACACAGTGAAGGTGATGAATAGATTTAGAGGATTAGATTTGTAGACAGAGTGCCTGAAGAACTATGGACAGAGGTCTGTAACATTGTACAAGAGGCAGCAACTAAAACCATCCCAAAGAAAAAAAAAATGCAAAAAAGCAAAATGGCTGTCTGATGAGGCTTTACAAATAGCTGTGGAAAGAAGGAATGCGAAAAGCAAGGGTGAAAGGGAAAGATATAAGCAACTGAATGCAGATTTCCAGAGAATAGCAAGGAGAGATAAGAAGGCCTTCTTAAATGAACAATGCAAAGAAATTGAAGAAAACAATAGAATGGGGAAGACTAGAGATCTCTTCAAGAAAATTGGAGATATCAAAGGAACGTTTAGTGCAAAGATGGGCATGATAAAGGACAAAAAAGGCAGGGACCTAACAGAAGCAGAAGAGATTAAGAAGAGGTGGCAAGAATACACAGAAGAACTCTACAAGAAAGATCTTAATGTCCCTGATGTCCATGCTGGTGTGGTCACTGACCCTGAGCCAGACATCCTAGAGAGTGAAGTCAAGTGGGCCTTAGGAAGCATTGCTAACAACAAAGCTAGTGGAGATGACAGTATTCCAGCTGAGTTATTTAAAATACTAAAAGACGATGCTGTTAAAGTGCTGCACTCAATATGCCAGCAAGTTTGGAAAACGCAACAGTGGCCACGGGATTGGAAAAGGTCAGTTTACGTTCCAATTCCAAAGAAGGCCAATGCCAAAGAATGCTCAAACTATTGCACAATTGCACTCATTTCACATGCTAGCAAGGTTATGCTCAAAATCCTACAAGCTAGGCTTCAGCAGTACGTGAACCGAGAACTACCGGATGTACAAGCTGGGTTTCGAAGAGGCAGAGGAACTAGAGATCAAATTGCCAACATTTGCTGGATCATGGAGAAAGCACAAGAGTTCCAGAAAAGCATCTACTTCTGCTTCATTGACTATGCAAAAGCCTTTGATTGTGTGGATCACAACAAACTGTGGCAAATTCTTAAAGAGATGGGGATACCAGACCACCTTACCTGTCTCCTGAGAAATCTGTATGCGGGCCAAGAAGCAACAGTTAGAACCGGTCATGGAACAACCGATTGGTTCAAAATAGGGAAAGGAGTACGACAAGGCTGTATACTGTCACCCTGCTTATTTAACATATATGCAGAGTACATCATAAGAAATGCCAGGCTGGAAGAATCAGAAGCCGGAATTAAGATTGCAGGGAGAAACATCAATAACCTCAGATATGCAGACGATAACACCCTAATGGCAGAAAGTGAAGAAGAACTAAAGAGCCTCTTGATGAGGGTGAAAGAGGAGAGTGCAAAAGCTGGCTTGAAACTCAACATTAAAAAAACTAAGATCATGGCATCTGGACCCATCAATCCCTGGCAAATAGAAGGGGTAGAAATGGAAGCAGTAACAGACTTCATTTATTTGGGCTTCAAGATCACTGCAGACGGAGACTGCAGCCATGAAATTAAAAGACACTTGCTCCTTGGGAGGAAAGCTATGGCAAACCTAGATAGCATATTAAAAAGCAGAGATGTCACCTTGCCGACAAAGATCTGCATAGTCAAAGCTATGGTTTTTCCAGTAGTAATGTATGGCTGTGAGAGCTGGACCATAAAGAAGGCTGAACGCCGAAGAATTGATGCCTTTGAACTGTGGTGCTGGAGAAGACTCTTAAGAGTCCCCTGGACTGCTAGGAGGTCAAACCAGTCAATCTTAAAGGAAGTCAACCCTGACTGCTCATTGGAAGGATTGATAATGAAGCTCATGTTCAGATACTTTTGTCACCTAATGTGAAGAGAGGACTCTTTGGAAAAGACCCTGATGCTGGGAAAGATGGAAGGCAAAAGGAGAAGAGGATGGCAGAGGATGAGATGGCTAGATAGCATCACTGAAGCAATGAGCATGAAATTGAGCAAACTGAGGGAGGCAGTGAAAGATAGGAAGGCCTGGCGCAATATGGTTCATGGGGTCACGAAGAGTCAGACACGACTTAACGACTGAACAACAACAATACCCTTTCCCCCAAATAAATAAAGCCCAATTATTTGGCCCCACATTCTCTGGAAACATTCTAGAAACCATAGAAATGATGGTGGACTGCATATGGCCTTGGAGTAGTATCATTCCCACCCTTTCCCTAACAGCAGTGCTGTGTCTTGTTTCCACTAGCTTAATATATCTATATAAATTAGGCATCCTTAAGAGACATTTCATGGCATCAGTTTACAGTACCTCTTCATCAAAAGCATTTCTTGTATTGTTTTGGAGAAAAACTATTTTTGTACTTTTTCTCCAGTTCTTATTCAATTATATGAAAGAGAATTTGCTTTTGAAATAATCTTCACAGAATAAGAAAGTTTTGAAGAAATTCTCATGGATGGCATGTGCTATCCTAACATTTATTTGCTAACAAGGAACCAGAGACAACATCCTGTCTTTCATTAAACTAATATTTTTCCAGCGGTTCTGTAGCCTCTCTAGTTTCCCAGTTTCAGTTAAATCCCAAGGGAAGACATCATAAGGAATTTCTTTCATTCAGTTTTCTTCAGATTGAGAAATACAAGCAATCAGAGTTATGGATAAATTTGTAACAGAAAACAATACCACTAGCAGCAGCACCTGTAAAGTAAACTCATGAACCTTTAACAGGAACTTTAGAAAAAAAAATCTTAAGTACCCTAAAAATCCCTTTAGAGGCATTGCAAGGTAATTTTAAGCACATTACTTCCTAATAATCCCCCTTGCACTGCCGTATGGTGCCTGTTACCTTATAACTTTAAGATGTGTGAACTTCAACTCCCAGAATTCCCAAAGTCCAAACATCTTAAAGTTGCCAAGGCTTAGAAACACTGCCTTAAGTGTACAATATTTTTGTTAGATCTTAAGGTACCATCTTTACTGGCTTGGTTCCTGTGTTTAACAACCTCCACACTCCCACAAACATAGTGCTAGGTGAAATATTTCCAGACATTAACACTTTATTTCTCTGCCAGGATCAGAAGCTTTAAACTGTTACATTTCTATGTGTCAGGTTGTTGTTAAATGGCTCATGATGAGGACCAAAAATAAAAATGACAGCTTCATTAACCATATTAGAAATAAACATAGGGCTATATTTTATGGTGATTTAAAAATAGAAATTTTTATACTAAAATGCAGTGTCTTATAAAAAAGACAATAATACCAATAGAAATGGGGGAAAAAAAGTAAAGTTAACAAATGTTTCTAGTAATTTTGCCTTTTTACAATAAAACCTTTACTGGAGTAATTTGAAAAACAGTTTAGGTTGCCACCATGGATTATTGTTGAAATACAATGAAGAATAGTAGAACAGATATAGATTTAGGATTTGAATCCATTGACTTTTTGTTCCTTCTGTTGTTAATTTGGGTAATGTTGTTAATACTTATTCTAAAATACCATTTTTACTATTTTTCCTATTGAAATCTTGAAGGAAATTTTTAGATATAATCTCTTGAACTCTATATAGGACTACATTTAGCATTATGAATGGGAGCCTCCTATAATAACATAATTATATCCTTTTATTTTCATTTTGACCCACAATTAATTTATTTTGCTACTAAAGAAAGGACTGTCCTTTACATGGAGATAAGCAGAGACTGCTTTCACAATAATTGCTAACAGAGGGACTATCAAATTTCATTGGTGCTCTTCCGTAGTTCTCTTTGGGACATTTTGATAGGAAAGATCTTCTATACAATGCTGCTACTGTTCTTTGATCAGCACATTTTGGCCAACATACTTGTCTTAAGTAAGTTGTGCTTGATAAAATCCTGCTGAACACTATGTGTTTAATCTATGAATGAGCCAGATGAAATTGTATATTTGAAGCGTGTATAACTCAGCAAGTGAACTGAACTAAACCAATATCCTAGCATAATCTTCCTTCATCAAGCTGCAGTTTCATATGCAAGTTTTATAAATAAGTCCATGTGACTGCACTAAACTTTCTGGTATCACACTTTAATCAGAGGAAGAAATAGAAAACACATCCTAATCAGGATAACCCATTGTATATTTCAGTCTAGACACAGCAAAATGAAATTATCAAACAGTGATTTATGAACTCCACACTCACTCTGTGCTTTGTATAATACTAAAATGCACATACACACAAATAAAAATAAACTAGAACCACTACTGTTTTGTTTTGTTTTTTGACTTAAGCAAAATCAGCACATACCATCCTTTACTAAAATTGGGTTAACTTCACATGCTTTGCTGAAGATAAATCCATCTGATTTTTGTCAGAACAGTAAAGTTCCACTTTTTTAAATGATCAACTTATTATTGTCTTTTGTTTCTCCTATATCCCAGGATCTGTGTACTTAGCTTCTTTTATTATTAATTCATATAGCATGATGTTTTGATTCTTGCAAAAGTAGCAAAGGGAGGAGAGAATCCTGGTAAATTTGGAGGAATAGATTCAAATACTAATCTTTAAAAATAAGATAGCCAAATGTTTGTCTAGCAACAAAATGCTAATACCAGCCTGTCATTTGAATAGTAGCTTGACTCTTTTGGGTGTGATTGTAAATTTAATACATTAAAATAAACACGCTACCTTATTGCATTCCTGGATCAGAAGGCCAGTTTTTGTATTTTGGGGAACATGGATTGTTGATATCTATATATATCCACACACATACATGCACATATATACATACATGTACATTTATATATTATGTAAGGCATGAGAGAAAGAGAGTTATACGTACATATACTTAAGGTAAAAATCTACCTTTGAATGCCTCTTTTTTTAAAGATAACAATTGTGGAATTAAAATCTAATTATTTCCCAACTCTCTGATAGTACTCCTATTCATTTGGAGTTTGGCTCAATAATCATGATATCATTTACTTCTATGATCCTTATTTCTGAACAGACACTTCAGGCATGGATAGTCAGATTGCCTATGGGTATAGGCAGAGTGTATATGCAGCATACACGAGCACAGCTAAAGCTGCTCCTCTTTCACAGTTCAATACATTAAACTTAAAAGATCTCAAAGGAAAAAAGAAATTCTTATGCACTTCAACCCAATTAGACGTCTTGTAATTTGCAAAACCTGTTGGCCATCAGTCAGGTAGAACCTATAGATATATTAAGCCTAAATTAATGAGGAAGTCCCCTGAAATTAGAAGGGTAACATCAGAACCTGAGACTGCTGGAACTACTAGATTCATCATTAGATTTTCAGAACAATTTCTGGACTTTCAACTCATACAGCAGATTTATTTTCAAAGGACCTTTCATGGGGGTATAGATAGTATTGGAGTAGATAGTTATAAAAGAAAATTTACAGCTCAATGCTATGAGCATTTCTTGAGAAATAAGTCCTGTCTAATACATGAAGAAGGGCAGTTTTTGATTTACTATCATTTTCAATGAATTAAAATACATATTTCTAATTAAATAATGGTGGAACAGAATCTGTTCCTTTGACATATATTTATGGCCATAAAATTGATTGCTGTCCCAATGATATTTAGTGAGATTGTAGGAGCTACAGTATGTATCCTTAATAATATCCCAGAGCGGGGAATAGCCCTCTCGGAATTGTGTCCAGCCGGGTTTAGGGTGTGGCACCAGCCGAGACCCCAGGGCAGGGGAGGGGGAGTGGCAATAGTCATCAGGGAATCCCTATTGGCCTTCAGGGGCCCTGCTCCACAAGTTGCTGGATGTGAGACCTTGTTCCTGAGGTTGGGCACACGGGATCAGTTGGGAGTGCTGCTAGTGTACCAGCCTCCCTGCTGCATAGCAGCCTCCTTGCCTGAGCTGCTGGAGGCCATCTCGGGGTTGGCAGTGGAGTTCCCCAGACTTATGGTCTTGGGAGACTTTAATCTGCCATCCCTGGGGTTGGCCTCAGAGGCGGCTCGGGAGTTCATGGCTACCATGGCAGCCATGGGCCTATCCCAGGTCATCAATGGCCCGACCTGGGACAGTGGTCACACTCCAGACATGGTTTTCTTGTCGGAGCAGTGTTAGCGTGATCTGGTGGGGGATTTTATATTATCCCCCCTGTCATGGTCAGATCACTCCCTGGTGGCGGCAGGATTCTCCTATGCTGCCCCCCTCTGCAGGGAGGTGGGACCTATTCGAACGGTCCGCCCCCGGTGACTGATGGACCCGTACGGGTTCCAAAGGGAGCTGGGGGTTGTTCCTGAGGCCTTGCTGCATGGCCCAGCGGAGGCTCTGGCCGCAGCCTGGAACAAGGAGGTGGCTGGGGCCTTGGACAGGATCGCGCCTGTGCATCCTATCTTGGCCCATCACTCCTGGTGCTCCCTGTGGTTCACGGAGGAGTTGAGGGAGCTGAAAAGGGCTAAGAGACGGCTAGAGCGCCGCTGGCGGAAAACTGGGGACGAATCAGACCGAACACGGGTTAGAGCTGCTATTAAGGCCTACCTAGTGGCGGTAAAGGTGGCGAAATGTCAATATTTCTCCGCTCTTATTGCATCCTCAGAGTGTCGCCCTGCAGCCCTGTTTAGGGTCACCTGGGCCCTCCTGGGAAAAGGGGGGGCGGAGGACTACTTGCAGGGTCATGCAGAGGAATTTGCTGAACACCTGATGGATAAAATCGCTCAGATCCATTCTCAGTTGGAAGCCAAGCGTGGAGTAGGTCCAGAGGAGTTGCCCAGGGAGTGTTCTTGCCCAATTATCTGGGAATGGTTTGATCTTGTTGCCCCTGAGGAAGTGGACAGGGTCCTCAGGGCTGTCAGTGTGACCACCTGTGATTTAGATCCGTGTCCCTCCTGGTTAGTTAAATCTACCAAGGAGGTGACCTTAGGGTGGGTCCTGGCAGTGGTTAATTCATCCTTGCAGGAGGGGGTGTTCCCAAAGCCTTTCAAAGAGGCTTTGGTCCGCCCACTCCTCAAGAAACCATTGCTAGACCCCACCCTTCTGGACAACTTTCGTCCAGTCTCCCACCTCCCCTTTTTAGGGAAGGTGGTAGAAAAGGTGGTCGCACGGCAGCTTCAGAGGATCCTGGAGGAAACAGATTATCTGGACCCCTATCAGTCAGGATTCAGGCCTGGTTATGGGACAGAAACAGCATTGGTCGCACTTTTAGATGATCTCTGGTGAGAGCGGGATGGGGGGAGTGCATCCATCCTTGCTCTTCTTGACCTCTCGGTGGCTTTCGAAACTATTGACCATGGTATCCTTTTGGGTCAGCTGCAGGAGTTGGGGTTGTGTGGCACAATGTTGTGCTGGTTCAGCTCCTATCTCCAAGGCTGAATCCAATCGGTGTTGATAGGGAGTGAAAGGTCCAGCCCCCGACCCCTACTTTGTGGGGTGCCACAGGGGTCAGTGCTTTCACCACTCCTATTTAATATCTACATGAAACTGCTGGGTGAGATCATCCAGCACCATGGGGTGAGGTATCATCAGTATGCTAATGATACCCAACTATACATCTCCATCCCAGGTGCCCTAAGTGACGCTGTGACTGCCCTTTCGCGGTGCCTGGAGGCTGTGGGGGCCTGGATGGGGGACAACAGGCTTCAGCTGAACCCTGGTAAGACGGAGTGGCTGTGGATACGGGGAGCCTCAAGATCTAGGACTTTGTCATCTTTGGTTCTTTACAGGGTTGCACTACCCCAGACAGACCCGGTGTGTAATCTGGGGGTTCTCCTGGACTCATGACTCCTGCTCGAAGAGCAGGTGGCAGTCATGGCTAGGAGGGCCTTTGCACGACTTCATGTGGTGCGGCAGTTACGCCCCTTCCTGGATCAGGGGGACCTCCGCACGGTCACTCATGCCATGGTCACCTCTGGGTTGGACTACTGTAATGCGTTCTACATGGGGCTACCCGTGAAGAGTATCTGGAAGCTACAGCTGGTGCAGAATGCAGCGGCGCGGACAGTTCTTAATGCCCCTAGGAGGGCACATGTAACACCGCTGTTGCGTGAGCTGCATTGGTTACTGGTTTGTTTCCGGGTCCAATTCAAGGTGTTGGTCATTGTGAGAGTGTGGGCAGAGAACGGCCAGGCAAGGGGGGTCAAGCATGTACTGTTATCCCCCGAACAGCGAGGGAGAGGTAAGAGGATGAGACTGGCCCCTCCCTGAGGAATGCTAGGAGTGTTTACGGATTGACCCTGGGAACTGTTCTCAGTCTGGGAAGATTCTCTGTATAGGCTAAGCCAAATAAACCTTGCTGGATTGAATCTGTATTGTCTCCTAGAGTTTCATGGGCTAAACCTGACAGTCATTACCTTTAAAGCCCTTCATGGCACGGGACCAGGTTATCTGAGGAACCGCCTCGCCCTGGTCACTTCAGCCCGTCCCACTCGGTCCAACAGAAGGGGCAGGTTGCAGACCCCACCAGTCAGGGAATTTCGATTGGTGGGGTCTAGGCAGAGAGGCTTTTCTGCTGTAGCGCCCGCCCTATGGAACATCCTGCCTTCTGAGGTCCGGTGTGCCCCCTCCCTCATGGCCTTCAGGAAAGGTATCAAATCCTGGCTCTGCCAGAAAGCCTGGGGGCAGAGGGGGGCCCGTACCTGTGGAAATGGCTGGTGGGATGATGGGTTGTCTCCCCCCCCCAGCATCTTACAGGTTTTTTTTAGGGCCAAAATCAGAGGAGGTTTTTTAGGGCATTTTTAATATGTTTTTTAACTATTTATAGATTTTAGTCATCTTTGGAGAGAACTGTGTTTTTTCTTTTTATTGTGAGCCACCCAGAGTCACCCGTTGGGGGAGATGGGAGGCATACAAGCCAAATAAATAAATAAATAAATAAATAAATATTGAATAAAATGAGAGTTACTTCTGAGTAAATATGCATAAAACTATAATACAGTTTTTATTTATACCTTGTGATATGTGTAAAAAACAAACAAACAAACTGTGTTTGGGGAGGAATCTATCAACCTTGATTTCAGGGAAAGACTATGAAAGTTTAATAATTTACAAACATTAAAAAAGCTACCTAAGCAAAATATAGTCAGAATGTATTTTTGTTCCGATTGTTATAACATTTTGATGATGATGATGTTTGAAATGCTTATGTAGTTCCACATATATTAACTATAAACATTATTAAAAAGGTTCATTAAAATTGTGTCTCCTGTCACTTGCACACTTGTTTGCTTAATTTCTGTTGGTCATAGCTGATACATTGTAGTGGTAGAATAAGCCAAAGACAAGAGGTTCTCAGAATTTGCCCATCAATAGGATTTTGTAATTGTCTGTGACAATTTATTTAATCATAAAACATGGTTAAACAAGTTTGAATAAAAACAAAGGCAACGAACCTGTACTTCTTTATACATTTTATGCTTTGTTTGCACAAGAGCTCTAGTGAACATGCACTGTTTGTTTAGACAAGTGCTACTGAATTTCAAAATTGCCCTGCAGGTCAGTGTCAACACTTCCAGGTTTTAAAGGAATTTTTTTTCCTTTATGTTTCAGGAATTTTTTTTCCCTTGAGTATAAATCAGATTTTTCCTACATTTTTTCAGTACTTAATTAGCTCAATAAAAGCAATTAAAAATGTTCTTATGTTTTGCTCTTATTCAAAATTTAAAGCTATAACTCTCCACTATTTTCCTTTCTCTTGCAAATGAAAGGTTCTCTCTTTTTTCAATGGAATGCTTCATTCATTTCCCGCCTCTCAGGAGAAGCTGAGGTCAATGGCAAAGTAAACAAACAACTCATTTTATCTTTGATTTGAAAGGTAGTTCAGAGCTAGAACCAGTGTAGTTTCCCTCGGAATACAGACAGAATAAGTAGTCATTGACATCTCTGCTCATTTTATTAAATACGGGTTTAAAGGTTAGAAGCAGGAATGCAGGGAACATTCCTCATATTTTCAGTGAAATACTACTACCACCACTACTACTACTTTTATTACTGCTAAGTAACCTAAGCTCCCCTGGTAAAGGAACACATGCATTAACTTGAAAATGGGTTGAATGATGGGGCTGTGTACCTCCTCCCCTCAGAATTAAGAAACTGACCCAAAGAATATTCTATTCACTTTCATTTGAGCATCATGAAATCTGTGTCTTCAGGCTAGCAAATTTGTCTTATTAATATCAGAACTGTGATTTGCACACTTAGTTTTTGTGAAACTGCATCATCATGGAACCTGCTTCATCTGGATCAAGGGGTGGGAGAGTTCATAAGAGCATGAATAGAATACACTTCTGGCCTTACCAATCCCAAGAAGAACTGAAGTTATGGGACTGTCATACATTGCCTTGTCATGAACTTGAATATCTGCAAAGGCCTGCAGTAGATTTCTAAACAAATACATCTCATTTGGTGAGAAAATTATCTCTTTTTTTGACAGGATAAAGTAATATGCTAATAATATAATTGATTGATATAAATGGTTAAAATAAAGCCTCCTGATTGTTCTCAAACTGGTTTGATAATGTCCTGCTGCCTTTTACATACTATTTAGTGCTAGAGCTTTAGTGATTATTTGGTATTGTAATATTCCATTCTTTTAATTGTTTTTACATATAATTATAGGCCTCTTCAATCGAAGTAGTAGTATAAATTGACTGATGTATGGATGCTTGAATTATATGATGTGAAAGAAAAGAGGACATTATATGAATCACAATCTGTGTTTTCCTGTTTCCTGACATTTACACTAACTTGGGTTGATAGAGATGATAGCAAACAGGGAATTAGAGACTATGATTTATATAATGCCCTCTCATTCTGCACACTTAGATGAGTGCTTAAGGACATGAGATGCAACTAAGGTGGTTTTATTCAGTGCCTGGAGACAGGTTAGAAAGAAGGTTTCCTGACTATATTCTGAAGAACAGTAACAAGGAAAGCAACACTATATGGATGTGTTTTATAGACTCCAGAAAAATGTTAATGTGAGAAATTATAGCTTTTCACCCTCTTCTGGAGTTTTTCTTGTACAAACTTTATTTAGTATATGAATTTATTACTCTTATGCAGTATTCTTAACTAATGATGAGACTTAGCTGTTGAGCATTTTACAACAATAATGATAGAAACAAGCTGTTGTAACTGATTGTGAATTTATGAAAGCAATCACTGGTTCACCCCAGAAATATTGCAAAAGAGAGTTTAATAACTTGGCTGTTCTCCCAGGGGTAGAGTGATTCTGGAGCTCCTCTTGGTTGTTTTTTATGTTATAGGGACTTTGGTTTGCTTGAATACATAAGATTTTCTTTATATTGTTTTTTTTTTTAAGTGTAAGCCACCCAGAGTTGTTTTGGAATTAGGCAGCTTCTAAATCTCATAAAGTAAATGAATAAATTACCAGCAATCTATTCATGAGAAAGAGACACTACATAAATTAGCCTTCCCCAATCGATGCCCTACATATCTGTTATAATATCTGTTGTAATCTTCAGTCAGTTTAGTCAACAGAGTTACAGTCATGTGATCATTCCTAAAAGTAGTGAAAGGTATAATTTTTAGGAAGAACCCCATGTTGCTGAGAACATGTGAGAAGCTATATTTCTATATATCAGATGAAATTCTGTCCCTAAAATAGAATGTAAACCTGTCAGAGCATTAGATTTCAATAAAACAGTCAGGTTTATATCTATATCCTTATATGTATGCAGGGAAATTATAGCATAGGACTATAGCCTTCAGGTCCTACCTGATTATCTTTTGATTACTATTGGGTTCAGGAAGACAGACTAGCTGTTTTTTCAGTTTTATTCAACAAGTGGTTGCCTCATAGAAAGTGCAATAAATATCAATTTATCTGTTCATATGCAGATTTATAACCAAGGCATAAGAACTTTTTATTTACCCTTTGACCTTGACAGACTGAACAGGTTCTCTCAAATAATTGGGTTATTTTTATTACGGAAGAGTCTATTTTTATGAGGGACTGGCTATTTTTATTAGGGAAGTGGTTATGTTTGAAACCATGTCAAAAAAGCTTTCTACCATTTCTAAAACTTTCTGTTCAAAAACAAATACTTGGTATTTCATGATAGATGTTAATTGCTACCTTATTCTTGAAGGATCACTTTGCTTATCTGATTACACCATGCAGAGTAACAACTTAGTCTGGAATTACCTTATTTCACTTCATGAGAAAAACAGAATAGTATTGGCATTTTCCTTTTTTTATTCAGTTTATTCATTAATATGATGGTTTACTCCTTTGGTATGCTCTCTTTCTGACTCTTTCTTTCTCTTATGGACTGAGGTGGCTAGGAATCTGTCCATTACTTCCTTAGCAAAGCCTATCAATTCCATTTTAAATCCGATTGAACTTTCTAAGACATTGGTTACTTGTTCTAAAACTTGGCTCTTCAAATATATGATAAATACTTACATATTTCAGGGACACTTTTATTGAGTCATATGTTAGGGAAACTGTAAGAAAAAGTAGACTCAAGGACTGAACTGAAATCATTTCTGGTGTAAGCTTTTACCTTGCCTCAGCTCTTAGACAATAGGAATAATATAAAGAAAATATGTTTATATTTAAATTGACCGAATACTTCATCGTATATAAGGGGAAGAAGAGTTTACTCATTTTACCACTTTTCTGATATAATCCATATATCCACATGTTATAGAAAAGCTTAGCATTCTCTACCAACACACGTAATTAAACTTACAGCCTCTATAAGGTATTAGAGCATTTTATATGTTCATGTATGGACTTGCTTTCACTTAGCAACCTTTTGACATACCACACTGTACTTAGTGCCTTTATGTCCTGACCTTTAACCTTTACTTCCTGTTACTGTATAAACATCATCTCGTTTTTGCCCTGGAGGATGCTATTTCTATGAGCAGTGAAATGTGAGGAGAAAGCTGAGATTCATTTGTTCTTGTCTGACTCATTCAAGAAACTGCTTGCCTAAATGGTAAACCCAAGTAGAAGAGTGTTGTCTGATTTTACTCTGAGTAGTTTAATTATGTTCAGATGTAAGGGATATAATCTTTGGTGTTGGATATAAACTTGTCTTCTGTTTAAAACAAAAACATTAACTCTTTGCATAATAAAGGCCAAGGAAGAAAGTCCAACAACTGTATATTTCTGACAGAAATAACGTTGGAATTCAGTTTGGCTACCAAAGGCTTCACTACTTGAATTGTAGGGACCAGCTTGTCACTAGGAGTTAGGAAAGGGCAATTTAAAAAGCTCTTCTTTCCTGTGTACTAAAAGATTTGTGAACCTTCCCAGGACTGCCAGTAGAACAGGTCATAACAAATAATTTAGATTCTTAGTAGAATTAATCTGCTAAATTTTAATGCTTCTTTTTCTTCTACTATTTTTAAAAGAAGGCTAAACATGGTCTCTTGGGTATCATTGGCAATATTTGTGTGAGTGTGTGATCAAAATATACTATACCATACTGATCTATTACTTTAAGCCATGGGTGCAAATATGGAATAATCTGTATAATTTAACGTACTACCTTTCTTGAGGAAAAACATCTCAGTATAATGTTTGTGAAATAAGTAATTATGGGACTTTAATAACTATCAGTTTATTCAGTCCTTAGGGAGTTAAACTTCAGTTCCCTAAGAACTGAACATCTATTTTTAAATAGATTAAATGAATTTAGGGTTAGGGTTAGGCTATATAATATTTTGCAGTCACCTTGCCAGAAAATTAAGCACTTCTGGATTTGACCAGAATCCAGTGGAAGGAACTTAATACCTTATCCTCAGTAAGCTATTGTTTATCATAATTTATCATGCATCTCATTTTTAACCTAAATATTCTCAGTATTTACCTGCCCTTTCATGATATTTGTACAAGATTGTCTCATTGTCAGGTTGGGGAGCTCCACTCAGAACATACTGTTGATGCTAGATTTAATGAATCTAGTAGATTTGTTAGAAATTGAAGAACCTGTGACCTTTCTCATTTTTTTAGGCAAAGAGATAAAAAAAAAAAAAAAGCTATTGCCATTAAAATATTGTGTAACTATTAGTGGTCTGTAGAGAAGTAGTATAGTAACAACTACAGAGTCACGGTACTCATCAAAAATTTTAAAACTAAAGTATAAAGAGAGAGATAGAGATGTATGACTAGGCTGCAGGAGTAATAATGTTAGTGTGAATGATTAGGTTTGTATAAATATGTAAAACACCTAAATTTGCATTCAGCAGAATTTGTGGCATAATCCTTTTACAACCCTATTGGGAATATCACATTGGGGAACTGCTGTAAATATGGATATTGGAAGATGAATTGCTGATAGTTTCTTATGCTGCTAAGGGAATAGGCTTTGGAGTATTCCTTCAGGGGAGATGTGAGCCTGTAAATGGTTTATCAAATGACAATGAGTAGGCATATGTGGTAATTCAAGAAAATAACAGAATTATTAATGTGTTATTTTCAGAATTTGTAATTATTCCTATACATTTTGGAACTTTTTATTTGAAAAACACATGAATAAATACAAACTCTGAAAAGACTACGGAATAAAGCAGGGTGCTGTTCTTTGTTTTTGTTTTTAATCTTTGCAAGTACATTTTATAACTTTAGTTTTAGACCCAAGTTTTCTTTGATTCACTTGGAAACTCACAGTTTTAGAGTTTTTCCTAGAGATTTTTTTTAAGTGTCAATGAAACCATGATCACTTTTGCAGAGCTATTTATCACCTACAAAAATGTGTGTATGAGATATTGGATGTCTTTTGGGAAATGGTTTGTTTGTTTTGTTCTTGGGTATTTTTGAGGAGGATATTCTCTCTTTTTTAAAAAAAATAAATGAAGAAATGGTTATTTGCTTCAGTCATTGATGCTGTCTTTGAATGACAGTGTTCTAAGCCAGACGGCAGGTTTGTACAGTACCATGTCACTAGAGTAGCACAATCTGGAGATGTTATCTTATCAGTGATCTTGCACCATAAAAGATCCCAAAATATCAAATCACACCAGCTTCAGAGAAAACAGACTTGTTCAGATGATATGTCACTGTGTAAAATTCAGCATGTGAGAAGTGGTAAGCTGTCCCTCCCTTTTTCAAATATCATTGAAGAAATTACTGAAGAGCTTGTTGTAAATAGATATAATGCTATTGTCTGGGACAATAAGCATTATGCAAACACTGCCACATGAGTTGGAACCCTGATATAAATAGTGTGGTTATAGATACAACCCTAGTATAAGTTCTGATGTAACTGTATGGTGAAGGATTTCTTATTAATCCAGGATCTCCTATGTCTTTGGCACAAGGGAATATAGAAGAAGAGCTACTTTTGAATCTTGAGAGTGATATCACAGGGAAGGCACTTCAGCAACAGTGAGATGTAGCTATAGGTCTTTTGAATGTTAAGAGCAGTTGAGTAGAATTATAGATCAGTTAACTAAGAGGGCCATTATTTGCTGCCAAGATGGAATTGATCATGTAAAATAGGCAGAAGGTAAGATTGTCTTTTTTAAAAGAGACTGGTTTGGGGGAGAACAAGCAGGTCAAGCCAGCTATACATTAAGATATCATTAAAACATATGAATATCGTATAAAAATACATAAATAGTTCCAGTTTAAATTGCATTAGTATTGAACTTCTATTATGTTGTGCAATTCTTTCAGAATTTTATTATTCACAAGGGTTTCTATACCACAATTTGAGTTATAGCACACCAAGTCCTAAGGAAGGTAAATCTTTCTACTTCTGTTATGTATTACTGTCATGTGTTTTTGCCACAATTCTGTTCTATTACATGCATTTATATGTTTAATGCAATTCCTTGTAAAATAAATATTTAAATGTATGCATTATCTTAAAAATGTATTTAAATGTGTATGTAAATGCATTTACCTTTCTAAAAAGTATGTGTTAATTAACTAGATTCTTAGCCCAAGAAGTACAATTCAGATTATTTCACATAGGATTTATAAAGTTTAAATTAATTACTTTAGATGTGTTTATCCTTTGGGAAGGAATAAAAAGGAAGTGTGGACTTTCTAGGAATGTTAATTCCCTATTGCAAATAGCATATAGTACAGATGTGCTATAGAAAAAACTGAAATTAGAATCTTGCTTTCTTTTCTGCAGTCCTCCAGTAGAACATAGCTTGATGTACTTTGGGACCAAGGTGCCTCTAAATAAAAAAAATGACAACTACATGCCAAAGAAAAGAGAAACAAGCAAAGAAAAATCTTGGATATGTTGTGAGCAATAGCAAATCAGCTATGTTTTACATGGTAGATAATCCTTATCTTTTACTTACAACTTTATAGAAAGGATTTGTTTACAGCAGGATTTTCCAAGAAAGAGCAAATTATTACATCTAAGAAGAGTGTGTCCTACTTTCTAAAGAATAATTTCCCAAAAATGATAACTAGTCACCCTTCATTAATTCCATTTGTTGCTTTTTGAAGCCATCTTAAGTGTTGCTTATAATTAGAGATCTATTGGAAATATAGGTCAGCTACTTCTTTTGATTCATTTTAATATTAAATGGGCTTTTCTCATAGAATTCTATTTGGCATATTATACTTATGCTTCTCTAAGGTCTGATTTAAGGCACTGTGGAATATTATGAAGCTTGCTAGGCTTATCACAATGCATGCAATGTTAATCTTAACTTATTGTAGGTCAGGATGGGAATACTTGGTTTTTGTTCTCTCAAGAACCACATTTACTCTTGCAATGGTGTATAGGACTGATGTAAACAGGAGTAACAATGCCCATTCACTTTCCTTCTGACCCACCCTTCTTTCTTCCTCATAATCTTTATCTCTGTCCTTTCTCTTCCAAGAAATAACCTGCCATCTTGAAATAGATTAACATTGCCCTTATGTAAATTAGTTTTAAGATAGCATCTAAACTGATTCCCATGATGGAAACAAGGATAGTTATACAGGATATACATCTGAACTATGGATGGTATTCTAAGTTTTGTTTTGTTTTATGCCTGAATAAAAAAGAGAGTCATTATTTTAATATCAGCTGGTGGATTTTGGGAATGATTGGCTGTATCTCATGTGGATATAAAACAGCTAAGGCATAGAAACCAGACTTGTGGATTTCTGAACTGAACCACTCATTTGTGAAATCAACCATGTGGATCTGTGGGGAGGAATTGGCCTCAAGTGTATGGAAATTTCAAAGGCAAAATTCTTAGCATGCTACATGTTAATGAACTATTAATCTTTGTTTTCAAACAGCTAAAGAAATGTCTTTCTTTCCGCAAGGAACTCATTACACTTTGTACGTAAATACACATGGAATTAAATAGAAGTGGTACTTTGTGGCAGAATGGAATCTGTTTTCAATATGAGTCATGTTAAGTCATTCCATGTGCATGAAGTAGCTCAAAAAGTAACTGATAAATATAATGTATACTATATGAATTGTCAGAGCTCCCAATCTGTGACGAGGTTCATATTTATGAACAACAATCAAGGTAAAGCTGCTTTCTAGACAACCTCAATATCTAATACTTAAATATTTCTTTAGGACATATAACACAAAACATTGTAAAACCTAATAAGCCTATTGTATAGTTTAAATAACTTCCATTCCACTGCCCTGAAGATGCAAGTTTACACTGCTCTCCTTTTGGGCTTTGTAATAAAGTTACTTTTCAGCTACACTTCAGCAGATCCTGAGTAAAGACAACTGAATCATTAATGTCTGTGCTGTGTTATTTATATAAACAAAAAGGATACAACCAAACTTGTGTTCACCAGAATTCTACTGATGTTAGAGGAAAGCAGTCATTTTTGTTGTTTTCACTTTTGTCCAGCATTTGGCCTTCCATCTGGTTCCAAAAGTTTAGGTAATGGATCTTATTCATGTTGTTTTATTCATCTACTCCCTCCCCATAAAATATTGGATACAAACTAGAATAATTTGTTTATCCCTATTTAGCTGTAGGGACCAGATGTGAAACTAAGAATGGAGTCTGAGGTTTTCCACCATTTGTTTAAAACAGCCTTAATCAGTTAAAAACCTTTCACATTGGAATATGTCAAACCAATCCAGTTTTCTATGAATTGTACCCATTATAGTAGAGACTGATTGACACAGTCTTTTGGCACTCTTGTTTTGTATTTCAGTATTGTCATACTGAAATAGCAAACAAATTTCCTAGTCTATATGTAGGCAATAAGGATTGTACACCAGAAACAAGATTCACTTTGTTTTTCTTGAAAAATTCAGAAACTCAGTTGAATCATCTTGGGTCATTTAGTAAGTTGTTCACTTTGTCAGAATCAGAACTGTATCCCTGAAATTTGAAATGTTGTGTCTTGTTACTAAGTACACTGGAGAATTAACAAACAGCTATAATTCATTCACTTTTACCTGGATAAAATTAAGAGCATAATTTGCTTTATCATCATTATTATGAAACTTCAGATTTGGGGGGCAAGTCAATTTTAATTTCAAGTTTAATTTCAAATTGTTTCTACTTTTTTTTCCTAAAGCTTATACATTCTTAATGTATATGCTCATATATTTTCTTTTCTTTTGGATAGTAGAACTGTCAGAAGTTCTAAAATATATCTATGGGGTTATTCTGTTGTATTAATAATCTGAGTGTAGTATTTTACTCTGCTAAATAAGTCCAATTTATATGAAAATAGCATATATTGGAGATGTGTTTTGATAAGTAGCATCTACAACATCTGAGTCAAAGGCAAGGTTTAGAACTTATGAAGAATGGGGGGAGGGGAATTCCCCTGTTAATTGAAAGCAATTAATGTTTTTTTTCTTTTTATGTCAGTCCCAAACTGCTTTGTCTAGAAATAAAGAAGAGTCCTTTGATGCAATTATTCCATGTTGAAAGTCTCCCTTTTTCTCCAGTGTATTAACAGGCTTGGGGAAAATATTTCAGTTTTTGCAGACAGATATTTATGACTCTCTGAATCTCCAGAGCAGGAACAAAAACCTGCTGGTATATCTCTCAGATTTCAATGCAGCAAATTTGTACAATTAATAAAAAATATTCTATGGAATGGATTGGCTTACACATTATACATAAGGTTCTCAATCAAAGGTAGAAAGGAATTGCAAACTTTTTTTAACTTACAGTTTCATCCAACATAGTATGTTTGCATTAACCAGGAAAGCTTCAGAAATAGTCCCCAGTGAGATTTATTTCTAATTCCATATTGAAGAATGTAACATGGGAAAACAAGCTTCGTTGAGTCTGGAGCAAGTATTGTATAGATATAATTTGTTGTTGTTGTTGAGAAGGAAAAGGGAACCTGTTACCTTTGGATGTCTAGAAGTTTTATAACTCATAGGACCTTTTTTAAAATTCTAGAAAAATATCAAATTAATAAGACCTTTTGTTTGAGGTTGCCAGATCCCCATAAAGCATGAATAATGATTATCAAGAAAGTGTGTCCTTTGTCAACAGATTATTAAAATGCAGATTTTCAAAACAATTATGAGAAAACTTCTGCCAGTAGTTAATTTGTGTAATGCTTAAAATTAACTTGAAAGGATTATTATATTACATAAAGTATCTATAATTTATAGTTAAGTAGTGCAGTGAATTGTGAAAAACCATTCATTGAATTATAAGAATAAAACTGCAAGTTGTTCAGGTTTTGTAATAAGGCCCTCTTCTGGTATCAAATAACTATAATTATGAGTCGATATTCTGCTCTCATTTTAGAAAACATTTATACACTGAACTAATTTAAATTCCTAATAGTAAGATAAAACTTACTGTGTATGCTTAAACAACAGCACTGCAAGCATACCGAGTAGAAGTGCCAAAAAGATCTAGAAGTACTAAAACAAATGAAATATGCTGAATAAATAGTATATACCATAATAGAACTACATTACCGTGTATGAACTATTGATATTTGTGAGAACAATCATAATGTGATAAATTTTCAAGCATGATATTTTTGTGAAGCATGCAAAAATATTTACAAGAAGTTTCAGGGTGTAACCACTGAAGGAAATCAATGGATACAGTTTATTTAGAAATATATACATGCTGAGTTTAAAATGAGGGGGCACAGTATTATTACTATCAATACCAGTCTCTAGATTTCTAGGAGAAACCACATGGATTGCTACAGAGAGCAAAGTAAGTCCTCTGACTCCTACAGGCCCAGGTCTGGCACAAACTGTCTATTTCATATACCTCTTCTGAAAATGATCATCCCTGTGCATCAAAAGCCATTCTATTTCATATAGAAAACTGGAGTGATACTGACCAGCATCTGACTTAAAATAGGCACCGTATGTGCAAAATATTCCATGCATGGATTGTTCTATGCAAAGAACAACTTTTTTTTTAAAGTCCATGAATGTTTTAGGTATTTTGGTAAAAGAACAGAATTAAACAGTATTGTTTTGATCTGGGCAGAAGTGATTCAGTGGCTGATGGGAGGCAACAAAGGAAAGTCACTGACAAGACTGGAAGGGTAGGTGGGTGGGCCAGTGGACTACACCATGATGAGACATCAGTGGTAACAACAACAATGGTTGAAGGAAAAGAGAGAAGGTGATGAGAATATTGAGAGCAGGTGAGCCAGTGGAAAATTGGGGTAAGCCACTGTGTTCAGTGATAGTAGCTGAAGGGAGGGAAGAAAGATGCTGGGAAGACTAGGAATAGGTTGGATATACCACTCTCAAACCTTGGCAGCCATGGTTGACAATAGAAAATAAATCATCAGAGGGCTGGTAGAATATTCTCTGCTGGAAACTGATATGAAAAGGAGAAGAGAGAGAGGGCAATAGGACAACTTATCTTGCCCAGTTCAGATTTTATTTTGTCCCACACCCAGGACAACTAAAGCATTCCAGGTTCGGCTTCTGTGAACCTTGGCTGATCTGAAATGGTTGAAATAGACCCACCAAGATGCAATAGTTTGTTCCAGCTCTGAAGCAACACATTGTCCCCATGTTGTGCATATCCCCATTTAAAAAGTATTGCCTTATGACACCAGCACTGATATCTAAACTCCCTTAAAACTTATATTCAAGAATTACAGTGCTAGAGAAGGTTCTGAAGAATCATCCTGACCAACTGCTGATTGGTAATGGAATCTCTAATAAGGTTATAGACAACATTCAAAAGTGATAGTCTACAAAGTGTTACTGCAAGTGAAACATATCCTTTTGAACTGCTAAAGCAGCAAAATCCTTCGCTGGGTTCCTGGCTGTTTGCACATGTGTGTGCATGATCAGTTGCTTTACTGGTGATCCAAGCAAAAGTGCTTTTTGTAAAATATGCACAGACAGCCTTCAGAGCAGCTGCAGAAGCCTTCCAGAGGATACAGGTGTGTTAGCATACCTATATTGAATGTTTCCAAATATCTTAACCCTAAATTGTGATTAGCCTACATTTGTAACCCAGCTGCACTGATTAGGTTGTCATGTGATATGTTGCACTGCCACTGATCTCATAATCTGTATGTAATGATGATAGAATCTGTACTATCTGCCTTCCCTACTTCAGTATAGAACACTTTCAATTACCTTTCACTTTCTGCTATAAAGAATGGTTGCTAGATCTTCTAGCTTTCTAGAGTCAGCTGTGATGACTTGGACAAAGGCAACCAAGGAAAAGCAGTGTGAATCAGGACCAGAACGTTCACCTGATAAAATCTTATTCTATATTTCATGGGAATGTTACAGGTCCCCAAAACTCTTAGTTTTGAGACCATAATCTCATACGGATACACAGACGAACAGACATACACACAAATTTGGCAAGAAGTTTAGAAGGAAGCCAGTTCGGTGTAGTGGTTAAGGCATCAGGCTAGGAACCAGGAGATTGTGAGTTCTAGTCCCACCTAGGCACAAAGCCAGCTGGGTGACCTTGGGCCAGTCACTTTATCTCAGCCCTAGGAAGGAGGCAATAGCAAACCACTTCTGCAAAAAAACCTGCCAGGAAAACTGCAGGGATTTGTCCAGGCACTCTCTGAAAATCAAACACAATTGAATGGGTAAAAGAAAAAAAAAATCAATATGTACACTTTGGTGCCTCCCAGACCAGATAATCTAGAATCTATCATCTGTGTTTATTCACAAAACATATTGAAATTATGAGAGCTCTAATCCAATGCATCTGAATGGAAGTAGATTGTGGAAGTCTAATGTGTATAGCAATAATTTTTTACCATAGCAGCCTGTACAAGTAGTGTGCAAAACTTAATATTGAAAAGTTCATTTGCTTACACAAATTAGTTAATGACTGCTACTTCAGACACCAGTCCTATATACACTTTCTGGGGAATAAACTCTATTGAACAGTACAGAGATTGCTTCTGAATGATTATGCACAAACTTGTACTGTTATTCACATTCATGCCTTATTCATTTTGTCTGTCATTGCTTTCACTGGGAGACTGTCCAAAAGTTATCAATAGACTGTAGTTGATCAGCTTTGCAATTTAAATGCCCAAACAGCAGACTTTTAATATCATGCATCACATATAAATCAACCTCACATGATTAACTGCAAATAACAAATGGATTTTGAATTCATACTGATACAGATCCATATTTTAAATACATATGGTTTGCCTCTTGGACCTTCTGCTTCTTCACTTTGGAGTTTAGCTCTTTTTCCCATATGCAGCCCCAATTTGAGTTGTCATCAGGGATCCCAAGAATCAAAAGATCCGTCCACTGCACTGATGATTATAGCAAATACTGGCATGTATTGCAAGCATTTTGATTAAAGTATTATATTTCTAAGACTTATTAGAAGGGGACATGGATGGGTCTGGCATGGGCACCCTGTCTTTATCTGCCTCCTGCCTCTTAAAGAAGACATACCTTTCTGGGCTCTTAGGTAGCTGTCTGAGTTCAGAGGTATAATCTGTTTCAGTGGCGAAAATGTTAAGGAGGAAATTATGGGGGTCACCATGAGCTTGCACCTTGTCACCACCTCTTTAATTTCTGTTAAACACAAATTTGAGTTAAACACAAATTTTCCTGAACCCCCATGGCTATTGTGTGAGGAACAGAAAGGTTGTCTACCCTGGGCCTGAAGCACCCTTGCTTTCCTGCTTGGCTTGAAATACTGCACTCACTAGTTGATAGCATAATGTAACTATAGATTTCATCCTGTTTCAGCCTGGTTTTTATTTAACCACAATCCAGCTTTGCTTATATTATGTAACTCTTCTTATTTTAAATTACAGCATCTATATTTTAAAGAAAAAAAAATTGGACCAACAATAAAGTCTAATTTAATGTATAGGCATGCCCTGTTAGCACTGATACATGAAAAGATTGGTATCTATAATGTTTAATAATTTTATTTAGCAGCATCTTTTATAAAAATAATAATTGATATGGCTAATCAGAAAACAAGCATATATGAAAAGAAAAATTAGTAAATTATAATAACGTTAAACTTTTATTTTTGTATTGATCAGTGATGTATTTGCCTTATAAACCTGCTAATTCTTGGGACTAAATGCTACAGTATGTGAAAGAAAGAAAGAAATAGCACATTTTCTTAAAAAAAAACCAGACATGTCAAAATGGTAATAAAATTAATTATTACTTTGCAAAGTCAGTAGCACAAATTTTTACTTGTAACAGAAGTCTGGCAACATCTAAATTTAAATTATGCTTTAGCTGTTATCCTATGCATATACTGTATCTTCCAGAAACAGTATAAATTAATCCAGTGGGATTTGTTTTTATGTAAATGATGGAATGTGCAAGTCTTTGAAGTGGCACTTGGCCTTGTCAGAAATTCGAGTGCAGCATCCCTTTAAAGAACCTCCAAAAAGCAAAAGAGCATTACATTTCTACTCAGCAGAACAAAGAGATCACATTGCTTGGCTCAGCTAGTGAATCAGCTGATTGAGGTAAGGTGAACTTGTTTCGATTTTTCATCAGCACATCTTCAAAAAGTGTTTTGCCACATCTCCACAAGGTTAAGCACATATAAGGAGGTTCATACATAATCTGCACACCTCCATTACTACATGGAAGCTTACTGTTACTTTTATTTTTGGTATTGTTTGCACAAATAGCAAATATTTAACAGTAGCATTTTATAAATACATTAAAATGGAAGCATTTTATAAATGCTTTTAAAAAAAACCCTGAGGTATCAGTAAGAACTATAAGGCTGCCTATAGTAATCATTTTAAAGAACCAGCATTATATAGGGGTTAAGGTGTTGGAACAGGGTCAGGGAGATCATGTCTGAATTCTGTCTCTGCTCACAGGGTAACTTTGAGTCAGTAACTAATTTCTCAGCCCAACTATCCCACAGGGCGTTGTTGTAAAAAATAGAACAAAAAAGGTGTTATTTAAATTGCATTTAGCTCCTGAAGGAAAGGCAGGATTTAAATGTAATAAATTGTTATTAAAAGTACATCATCATCATCATCAATCATCAATCATTTTTATGTCCTTAATTGTTTTTTGTGCTTTAATTTCCCATCTCAGACTGATATGCAACTTCTAAAGCCTCTCACCACCCACCACCGCCCATGGAACCCTCTCCAATAGCATTGTTGAATTTTGTATTCTTGTCATTTTAGGATGAGAAACATATCATATAAGAATGTATTCTCCATGATGATCTGTCCCTAACCTGGTGTTTCAGGTTTTCTAACAGTGAACCGATTGCCACTGGTACTGAGCCTATCCACCTTGCTGCTGTTTGTCCTCTTCTTTTCCTTCTTCCACCTCATTAGAGCCTTCTCTAGAGAGCTGGGTCTTCTCATAATGTGTCCGAAGTAGGATAAGTTGAGCCTGGTCATTTGTGCCTTGAATGAGCACTCTGGATTGATTTGTACACTGATCCATTTGTTTGTTTCCTTGGCTGTCCATGGTATTCTCAGGAGTCTTCTCCAACACCAAAGTTCAAAAGCATCAATTGTCTTCCTACCTTGCTTCTTCAAAGTTCAACTTTCGCTTCCATAGAATATCACAGGAAATACCATGGCTTGCAATATTCTTATCTGTGTAAGTAGAGACACATCACATCTTTTCCAAATAATCTAATGTATTGCAAACAGCCTATAAAAAAGTTGTATGAACCAATACTGTTCCACTCCAACTTGAAAATGCAAACTTTCAAAGGACTGTTTTAAAACCCAAACTTTCATAACTCTTTTTTAAAATAAGCTTGTATAATTTCACTCACTTTTCTGGACTGCCACTGGTTTTCACTTTGTAGCCTCTGACTCCTGAATTTCTGGAGGTAAACTTATCCTTTTGCAGAAAAGGTATCATTATTGACCTCACGGTGACAGAGATTACTGGGCTGGACAAGGCAGAGCATGTTTGGAAAGTTTGGACTGTATAGGATTGTGACCTTGTCATTCTGGGATCATTTAGGTTCCCCCCCCCCCCCCGATTGATAGGTTTTCATGGATTTTAGGCCTAGCTGTATTGCAATCTTAGCTGGTCTTGATAATAGCCCCTTCTACTCTATCATGACTTGTCTGTATCAGAGTTTCAGGCAATATCTATGTTAATAAGTAGAGTCAGCAGAAGTAAGATGTAGTGCAACTGCAGGCAGGACTCAGAGAAAGAGGCAGGCATAGAAAAAGTAGCATTCATACCCCCTCCTCAAATTCTTAAAAGCAGTACGTGTTTGGACCAGCACCTATACCAATACATTGATTGTAATGAGAAGAGATGTCAACTTACCTAATCATAAACAACATAAAAGTAATGTTTAACCCAAGAGTGCATATGCTACTGGACTGGTTAGTCTTATACCCATATTCAGAGCGCTGAGAGCTTAACTGAACTCCTGCTTGTGGTGATAGGACCAGTGCTGAAAAAAAATTAATATTCCATTAGCACAAGAGAAAACAAAGTTAGAGTTTGTGGTTAGCCACAGTAAATAACTTGAGAGCTGAAAATGTGAATGGAGGCCAAAGCCTTGGATGTAGAAGCTGAAAGGACACTTCTAAAGTCTGTAGATGACACAAAGCTGGGAAGAGCATTTAATAATTTAGATGGAAGACAGAATATTCAAAAAGATCTAGAGAGGCTTGAGCAGTGAGCTGAAACAGTAAGATAGAATTTAACAAGGAAAAAATCTTAAGTTCAGCATCAGGATAGAAAAAAAATATAAAGCACAGACATAGGTTAGGATATGGCTTGGCAGGAGTATCTGGGTATCCTTGTTGACCATAAGCCAACAGTGTGATGCAACTGCAAAAAAGGCAAATGCTATCTTAAGGGTCCAGATGCCAGGAATTGTTTCACATAATTCTCTCCACTCTGAACCCCATTCAAAGTAGTCTGTTTAGTTATGGGCACCACAGTTCCAAAACAATAGTGCAGATGGAGCAAGTTCAGAGAAAGACTACTATGATGGTAGAAATCAAGCCATTCTGAGAATGGTTAAAGGACCTGGCTATGTTTTGCTTACAGAAAAAAAGTTAACTGATGTGTGATATGATAGCAGTCTTCAAATATCCAAAGGGTTGTCACACAGAACAGAGAATTGCCTTATTTCTATAGACCCAGATACCAGAACCAAAAACCAATGTGTTAAAACTGCAAGGAAGGAGGTTCAGGCTAGACATCAGGAGGAAATTCCCAACTTGTATGAATTCTCAGACAGTAAAAGAGACTGCTACCTAAGATGGTGAGTTCTCCTTTGCTCAAGGTTTTCAAACAGAGGCTGGATGGTCCACCGTTAATGACATTTTAGCGGAACCTACACTGGACAGAGGGTTGAAGGAGATGACCTCTAAGATTCTTTTCAGCTGTATGATTCTGTGAGAAGTAACTGACCATATTTAGCTTTTCATTCATTGTTCTCAGAGACTGCTTCAGAACTGCCAAAAGTTCCTCAATATATAATGGACAGATAAGAGCTGGGTAATTTATGCTAATTCTCTAGCTTTTAATAACATGTCTTCCAGTTGTTTCACTATGATGTTAAAACAGAGGAAGTAAGTTGGAGCTGTGTCATAAGCAAAAAAAAAAAAAAAGGATTAAGCAGAACTACCATGGCTAAATCTTTAGCTAATTCTGAAATTAGCCAAAGATATAGTAAAAAGTTCCTATCAAGGGACAGATTATGAGAATTCTTGTTGGCTTTCTCACTAGACTTTTCCAGGTGTTATTTATTTTATTTTATTTCTGTGCTTTAAGACTATGAACTCTTGTTTACCAATTACTAGAAATCTCTTACCCTCAGTGTTGAAGTTATTTAAAATAAATAAATTTAATGCTATTCAAATATGTTTTTCTTCTGATAAAGATATCACTTTTATGAAGAAAAAATACCTTTCTTACTTTAGGCAAAAAAAAAATGGCTTTATATAAATCGACAACTATTATGTTTGTAAAATGGATGTTAAATACCTAGAAAATATTTGTTTTAATAAAATAGTTTTCTACATCATAAAAATCCCCCCAAATCCTCTCTAAATTAGTTGTGTAAAATGTCTGTGTAAATTACCTTCAGTTAAGCTGAATATTTGCAGAAATGTCATATTAAATGCCAGTCCAGTCTTTTGGATTAACACTGTATCTGATAGTTCATAAAACGGCCTGTGCTTTTCCTTCAGCCAAAGTTTTAAAATATTGTTGCTTTTCAAAATGTTATTGCAGATTGCATACCCTGAATTACATTTGTTTTTCAAGCACTAGAACACTTAGGACTTTTCAGAAACTGCACTCCAATTTGTCTCATAGCTGTCTAGAATCTGAATAGGTTTAGCACAATGGAAGATTTATAAAATCTTAATCTTTATCTTAACAAAGCCAGTCAAATAGACTGTTATATGTGCTAAATCCATTAAGGACTTGCTTTGATGGGAACATAATTTTCTTAATAAAATATGTGAAAAATACAAATTTGATAAACAAATATAAGCTTATTTCTTAACACTCCCCCCCCCCCCCCCCAAATATCCTGATCTGCATCAATTGTGCTGGAAGAAAGCAATCTAATCAGCACATTTTTTTACAGGTTAAATATATAAAGAGATGGATGTAATTGCATACTTCACGACACATTGTATATTTCTATACATATTTGCAGGGACAAACCCCATTAGTTCCCACACTGAAATCAGTGTGGAATCTGTGTCAGTCCTGAAGATCAAAAGGAAAAGCTTTTGCTTGTAAAAAAATAAAAAGCAAGCATGGAAGCAAAATGGAAGAACAAATGCACTTCTTCCTCCTTCTCAAAATGTTGTCAGGAGCCCTGCAGGGCCTATGTCTATGAGTGTTGTGCTTGAAAATAAGATTGTCTGTTAATCAAATTATTGTCCCCTTTATAAAAGATATTCTTTTTTTAACCACTTTGTCATGCTTTCCTGCTCTCTCTCTGTGTTTTAGTTTCTTTCCTGATCCTGTTCCTTCGAAAGAAAGAAAGAAAGAAAGAAGGAAGGAAGGAAGGAAGGAAGGAAGGAAGGAAGGAAGGAAGGAAGGAAGGAAGGAAGGAAAGAGAGAGAGAGAGAGAGAGAGAGAGAGAGAGAGAGAGAGAGAGAAAAGCAAGCTAGACACATCATCTTTGAAAATTGTATTCCAATCATCTTAGATTATACTCCATTTTAAATAAATATATATTTTAAAATGTTTCCAAATAATGTTAATGTGTGTGTATACACCAAACAGCCTGATACACCACTGAAATCTCCAGGAATCTGTAGAGAAATCAACTATTTTTATAGCAGAAAAACAATCAATAGAAGAGAATGTCTGCAACTCAGGATGTGAAACCCTTGGTGCTCTCTGAGTTTGGTTGTTTGCTTGCAGATGTTTCATTACTCAACTAGGTAACATCATCAGTGCCATTTTATGTTAATGGGCACTGATGATGTTACCTAGCTAGGCAATGACACATCTGCAGGCAAACGCCCAAGCTAGTTCAGCACCAAGAACTCCACAAAAAGACAATTTAAAAAGCTGTTAATATCTGCAGAAATAGGTAATAGATCTAGTAAGGAATTTACATTAGGATTTTGCTTCTGTGTAAGAAGCTGGAAACTATACATTTTTATGTCAGCCTTGAATCACATGATTTGTGATCATCATCATCATTAACATCATCTCATCTCTTTACTGGGGGTTTGGGGTGGAGAACTCCTACAGTGATCATTACATTATCTATTGCATTTCCTTTTTCTTTCTTTTTTTTAACCACACATTTTTATTTCTTTTAGTATTGAGTGTTTTTCATTTTAGTACTTAAAGTAACAATGGATTTTTAACACTTATCTTTTTGGCTTTTTTAAAAATGATTTTATGTATCTGAGATTGGTCTATCTCCCAAGGGAGGACTGGAGAGAAGAGCTGATTTTTCTAGTCACAGACCTCAACTAGAGAGCCAGGAGGTAGTGTTATAGAAATTATTTCACTTTCTGTTTCTGTTTTTTTTTTTTTTTTAATCTTTTTATCAGCAGAAAGGCAGCACAGGTTGTGACAGCCCTCTCTGTCTCAACATTGGATTTCGGTGGAAGATGCCAAGGGAGCCTCCACTCCCAGGAAATAGATGGTGGCAGTGGGACAAACCAAACTACTATCCCAAAGCAGGATGTGGGGCCAGGGTGGTATGAAAGCCCAAAGGTCTTCTGGGAGATGAGGTTTGAGCTTCTCGGTTTTACCCCATGGGCTCAGCTGTGTTCAGCTGCAGTGTCATAGGACTCCTAGTCATTTTCTATAGACTTTATGAAATGCCCAAATAAAAATCCAGCATTTCCCTTGTTGTACTGGATCTTTTATATTTTCTGATGCAAGAAAAGTGTTTCAAGAATCAGAACATAACATGAATTAAAGCCTTGTTATATCTTGACAAACATACAGAAGGGACATTTTTTATCAGTTTAATTCAAAATGTTCACAGAATAATGTCATTTAATAGTTGGGGCATAACTGTGAAGTGTTTCTGGCTGGAGGTTAGCTACATTAGTAGGACTTTCTGAATATTTGGTTCTAATGCAGACTAGACCCTCAAATCCATGTAAATTGTGTGTAACGTCCATTATTTTGAGTGATCATCAGTCTAGATTAGATGGGTGTGGGTTCAAATTGCAATCTGAAAATTCTACTACTACATTATCACAACAGCAAAATTAAGTCTCCAATTATTAAAAAAAAAAAAATCTCAGCATTCAGGAAAAATGTATAGATGTATCCCTTAGGCCAGGCTTTTATTAATTACTGTAATTTTAGTATTAATTTAACCATATATTTTTAAACAAATTGATTTCTGTTTATTTAATCTGCCACATTCAGTGTTTGTATAAATTGAATAAATACATAACAATGAACCTGGAAATGTCTGTAGTGTGAATAATCATTATTTCTTTCATCGTTAAAAGGCATCCTTGGCTAGATTCCCTGTATCATCTTTAGTCGGAGATAAATGACGGCATGAAACCTGCCGTCAACAAGTCAACAGGATAGGAAAAATGTGGCTTCTGGAATTCTTTCCAACCCTTCACCAGCACTGGCCATATGTTAGTGTGCACATGTGCTGGGAAACATGGGAAGCCTGCAAAGATTCTGCTCTGGGTCACGTGCCTGGAAGAGAGAGAAGGATGAAAACAGAGAAATTCTGAGGCATTTCCCAACTGCTTTCACCTATAGGAATCCATATGGGCGTTTTCAGAATTTTGTTTTTCTTCAGATCCTAGCCAGGTGCTAGCCAGGTACTTCTTTTGCTGCCATCTCACGCTATTTTCTTCAGGATTTTGAGAGTGATTGTGCCAATGAGAGACAGAGCCCCAAATCTGTTTACATAATTTCTTCCAATATTCTGTTAGGTTGGAAAGTATTAAAACAAAGCAAATAAACAAAACTGGCTCACATCTTGACATGCTACTTTTTTGTTTTGACACTTGATTATCACTGCATGGGATTAATTCTATAGCCTTTAATTTTTTATTTATTTATTTTGACATAGTATATCTATCTCCAGGGTAGCTGTATGAACTCCATGGCCCTATCAAGACTTCAATGGTTTTATGGCTGATTGTGGCACAGATTAATTCTGTTAAAGAAATGGAAGCCCTTCAAGTCACTTTGCCATAGATCTGAGGATAGCTAAGCAAATTAATAAACAAAACTCTTCCATTATTGGAGACAAAAACATTGTTGGATCTTTACAAGGCTTGTGAAATGAAGCAATTTCCTTAAATTAAGCCCCACATATTAATCAGATATTCAGCTATTGATTTCAGGGACATTTAATTAATCCCATGTTGTGGGGGAAGGGGGAGAGAAAATGCAACTACTTTGACTGTGATAAATTATTTGAGAATTCATTATCTGTTTTTCACTCTGAAAACAGAACAGGCAAGAGCGCTTATATATCTGTCTTTCAGATGCAATGAATCAGTCATTTTCCATCAGCACCACTCCTCCGATAAGCTAAGCCAATCACTTTTTTAATCGATTTGGAGTGGTGAAAAGTTGCCATAGATATGGGATCCTGCAGCCATCAAAACAGAAAGCCATTTCAGAATTGAAAGTGACAGCTTTATTCACCACATAGTTAACAACCCTTTGAAGGAAGAGAGTCAAGCTGTCAGAGGTTCTGGGTGTATATAAAAAGGCTGCTGCAAAATACTGAAAAAAAAAAAAAACCAGCAATGAGCAGCTTGATGGAGAAAGATGAGATAAAATTTTCATTAATGTTTTAATGTCTTAACAATGAATTCTACATTTACAGTACAGCTTTCTTCCCTTTCCCTTCTCATCTTGAATGCTTGTAAGCCTACTGGTGTACCTCACAATAGTTCTCACGTTGAGTGCAGTAAAAATAGCACAGATTGACATTTCTGCATGATTTCAAACTGTTCTAGGCTAAGTTTAGAAAGCAAAAAGAGATGCTGAAACCATCAATTTAAAATCTGATCATTTCTTTATTGTTATGTTCTGAAGGCCTTTTTGGCTGAGCACCCTTTGCAAATATTGTGAGAGCCCCACAGGGATGTTTATAGGATTCTGTAAGTCCCTGCTGGGTTTCCTTCTCTGTACCTTTTTTTTTTTTTTTACATTTGTGAATTCACTATATTTCCTGTCTGTGAGCACAGTAAGCATGTCACTTAATCATTCATTTGCAGATCATGCCTCATAGCAGTTTGTCTTTCTGTCACACTGAAATTAGAGAAAAGATAAGGGTGTGTTTGTGATGTGTATGTTTTGGTGTGCTACATAAATATATAAATAAATTCATCAACCTTCTGCTCTCAACATAAGAAAATGTAATTCATGGTAAGCTTAAAATTATACTATTATGGACTGTGCCTGCCTTCTAACTATTATTGCTCTTGGATTCTCAATCTTCATACGTATGTCTGTAAATAATAGTGGACTTCAAGAAATAATAATAATAATAAAAAATGTTTTTACAGATGCCTTTCACAAAGCTCCCCTTAGGCAGAAGTGTTCATCCAGTAATCATGAGAATGAAAAAGGTATTAATCTGTTTTCATAATTATGAAGATATGTGGGAATGCAAAACAAACTTAAAACAAGAAATAAAATATAAGCAGAGAAAAGTATAATCCTGCTGTGCCTACAGATAATCTCCTCCAGCATAGCTTTCTCTTACCCAATATGCATCAATTTTTCAGAATCACATTAAATAAGCAATGTTTCTTGTTATTCTCACTGGGTCAGGCATTTCCTGTGAATATGAACTTACTTTCTTTTCTCTCTTTCTAAAATAAAATTGTATCTTAGATGCCCTGGAAAGCCAGAATAGTCAGTTATGTGAGCAGTTTTTCTCATCAGATGGATCTATTGAAAAGTTTCATTTGGGATCACTGCATCCCAGAAATTGTGGATTGTATTAGAAACAAGGCTGAAGTACATGGAAAATTGGTGTGACAAGAATAACAGGCTAAATCTAAAGAACCAAGGGATGAAGAAAGCATGGCCCAGGGTAATGATATTTTTTCCCTCTCTGCTTAAGTGACACACTTTGATTTTTATCTGTATTTTGCTGATTCAAAGTCCTGGCAAAAGTCAGGGGTGTTGATTCTGGAAGCTGTTTTTAGATACTAACAAGCGATAAACAAAAATCTGGGTTGACTGTTGTAATTTATTATAAACAGAGATGCTGGGGAAGATCTTTTAGGTTGTTTCAGATTAAAAAGAAAATGTCAGCAACAATAGCAGAATAAAATGAAAAAGAAGAAAAGAGAAATATTTGGCACAGGTTTTTTTTGTTTGTTTTCCCTTCTTCCATTTGACTATTGCTCTGTTTATACCTCCGTCTTCGGCTCTCACACTTTTCTTTGTCATAAATCTTATGTTGTCAATTTACAGAAAGGAAAGGGAAATAGGAATGGGCTTTGGGAAAGCAGGGAGAACTTTTGAGCATGAAGAAGGGTAACTGAGGATAAAGAAAGGCAGCAAAGTTGGACAACACCTGAAGCTAGCTTGGAAAACTTGTTCAATTTTTTTTCTACTTTAATAATTTTAACTAATTATTCAAAGAAGATTTTGTAGAGCTTGATCATCTTTATTTTTTAGCTTTTGCTTCCAGAGTAGTTGCTAGAGGAACAAGGAGACAATCTAAATATAAATCTTATTTTCCTGAAAGGAAATAGAAGTCTTGCCCAACTGAAGATAACAAAGGAATTAGTAATTCCTCCACTACTCTGAACTGTGTGTGCCCTTCATTTCTTGATTTTTTTGATCTGAAAATAGTAATTACTTTTTTTTATTATTTGGAAAAGATGTGTGCCACAATTAATTTATTTCACATATCTGTGACTAAACTATGATTTATTTCACTTTAGTTATTAAAATAGTAGACATGTGATATCTGGAGGTTGAGTCATGGCAACCGGACTTCTTTTCTTTTGGTTTGATATGTTTCGCTGCTTGTCCAAGCAGCTTCTTCAGTCTAGAAAGTTGGTTGGGGGGACCCCATAAATGTCTTTCAGGGTGGCTGCATTTCTCACTAACATGATGGGCTCATTGAAGGGACAATAGGAGATGTGATTAGTAGAGTTTTTGAGATATGGGTGTCTTGCTCCTAATCCCTCACTCATCCCCAAGTGAGTCATTAAGCGCTGCGTCCCTGGTGAACTTTTGAAGTGGCCTTAATCTTCCTGGGGACTGATGAAAGGGCAGCATGAAAAATGGGAGACAAGTTGTGTCTGAGGCCTCCACCTCTCTTGAGGGAAGGATTTTCCACTTTGGCATAAATGGATTCCTTCACTCCTCTCTCAAACCACCTATCTTCTCTGTCCAAAATGTGAACATTATTGTCCTCAAATGAGTGTCTTTTTTCCTTTAGATGAAGGTAAACTGCTGATTCTGGTCCTGTGTTGTTGCTCCTCCTGTGCTGGCCCATCCTCTTGTGTAAAGGCTGTTTGGTTTCTCCAATGTAGAGCTCTGAACACTCCTCACTGCACTGGATTGCATATGCTACATTGCTCTTCTTCTGTTGACTCTGGGTCTCAGCTCTGTCTGCTGTTTATTTGTGGGATCTAGAAGTGGATTTAATAAAGTGGGTTTGGATGTTATGGATTGGATTTGGATGTTTAGATGTTGGATCTAGAAGTGGATTTAAAATCAGAGTCCAGGAGGTACAGGCCTTCACAGACCATATAAACACCATAGATTCAAACATCAAGTTCACCAGGGAAGACACCAGGGAGAACAGGCTGGCATTTCTAGACTATGAGGTTCTAATTGGGGCCTGTGGCAAGCTAGAAATAGGGATTTATAGGAAACCCACAAACACAGACCAGTACCTGCAGCTTGACTCCCACCATCCACTGCAGCACAAACTAGGAGGCATCAGGACATTACACCACAGGGCAGAAATCATCCCCACCTCCATAGATGCCAAAAAGAAAGAAAACAGACACCTGAGAACAGCTCTTAAGTCCTGTGGGTATCCAAATTGGGCCTTTAGACTTGAGACAGAGGCTTGTACGCCCTAAAGATCGAATACCAAAACAGAAGAAGAGCAATATAGCATATGCAATCCAGTGCAGTGAGGAGTGTTCAGAGCTCTACATTGGAGAAACCAAACAGCCTTTACACAAGAGGATGGGCCAGCACAGGAGGAGCAACAACACAGGACCAGAATCAGCAGTTTACCTTCATCTAAAGGAAAAAAGACACTCATTTGAGGACAATAATGTTCACATTTTGGACAGAGAAGATAGGTGGTTTGAGAGAGGAGTGAAGGAATCCATTTATGCTAAAGCGGAAACTCCCTCCCTCAACAGAGGTGGAGGCCTTAGACATAACTTGTCTCCCATTTTTCATGCTGCCCTTTCATCAGTCCCCAGGAAGATTAAGGCCATTTCACAAGTTCACCAGGGATGCAGCGCTTAATGTCCCACTTGGAGATGAGTGAGGAATTAGGAGCAAGACATCCACATCCCAAAGACTTTACTAATCACATCTCCTATTGTCCTTTCAACGAGCCCATCATGTTAGTGAGAAATGCAGCCACCCTGGAAGACATTTATGGGGTCCCCCCAACCAACTTTCTGGACTGAAGAAGCTGCTCAGACAAGCAGCAAAATGTCTCAAACCAAAAGAAAAGAAGTCCGGTTGCCATGACTCAACCTCCAGGTAATTCCACCTGGATGACTGATAATCTTCATCAACATATAGGCATGTGATATTTTATAAGAACTGGCCACTAAATTGCACATTCATTTTGTAAAGTTACATAATAACACATTCAGGAACACTGAACTGATTTTTTAAACATTGTTCCTTGTCTACCTAAGAAATTGCTCCTGGTATACATGGATAATAATTTCTTGTAATATTTGCTTGAGGTTAGGCACTGAATTATAAAATTAAATGTCACTTTGCTCATTTCTTAGCCACAGTAATTCCTCCTTTAGTGATTCTATTAACAAGTACAGTATGACCTTATTAAAATGGAAATACTGTTACTCAGAAGCCCATATTATAGTTGCAAATCAGATAAAGAGATGCAATAGAAAATGTGGGCAATGGCTGTGCAAGTTTGGTAAGTCTGTGTACAGCAGGAGTTGAATATGAAGGGAAAATTTTGTCTCTGTGTATGTGCACTCTAATTGAACTGTATAAATTGCTTTGACTAAGAGGCTAGAGATCAAATTTAATCTCATCCTGTTTACCCAAATTAGGATAAATCCTTTACAACAAGCGTGCAAATTAAATTGATCCAAATTCATGAATGTGTCACTGCATATATTTTCCTATCTAATAATCCAATTGGATCTTAGTTTTGTCTTCTGATACACATTTCTAGTGACTTTAAAGTTACCAGAACTGCTGAAGTATGAAATATATTAAACAAACATATGTTAACATATTAATATTGAAGCACTGGAAAATGGCCTTAAAGGATTCAACCATGAAATTTATGAGATGATGAAGTTGACTCTGAGTAGGCTTGTAATTTGAAATATAAAATATGAACTGTATGCTTTGCTTTGACCAAAAAAGGAAGACCTACATACAGAAACATATGTTTGCATGTTACAAAGTTCTCTTATGCATATTGTTGTTGCCTTTATTGCTATTGTATGACTACAGTTACACACACACACACACACACACAGACACATGTCTCCATATACTGTATGTCTATATTCTTGCTGGATTGGCACAAAAGCCCTGCCAACCGTGATTCCAGTGTTGGACGTTCTTGGTTAATATACAAATACGATCAATTTACCATGATTATTATTCACAAAGCTCCATTGTCACCCAAACAATTTTAGTTTTTACATGTTAAGACGAGCTTAACAACAACAAGCAGGTTCAAAATCTGCTGACTAGGAAGAAAAGTGGATCCATTTGGGGAAACTGTCAGTTTGGGAATGTTGGGAAGACAGAGGTAAGTATATGTACAGCTTTTAGTACCTTGTAGTTGAAACAAGAGGGGGACGCGGTGGTGCAGCGGCTTAATGACGCTGAAAGTTGCCGGCCAGAAATGGCTGACGCTTCGGTGGTTCGAGTCCAGCCTTCGCGTTAACAGGGTGAGCTCCTGTTTCCCCCCCCCCCCAGCTCCTGTCAACCCAACAGGTCGAAAACTCACGTGAGTAGATAAATGGGGACTCTCATTCTGGTGGGAGGAAAAATGCTGGCAGCGCCTTGCACAGAGAGATGGGACCAGTTGCCGGTAAGCGCGAAACCGCGCTCGCCCGAAAAGGGCGCGAAGCAACAGAAACCCCGCTTCCTGCGCTCCCCAGCTGGGCTCTGCTCTAGGAAGGAGGCTCTGGCAAACCACTTCCGAAAAAAAAAAAAAAAAAATTGCCTTGAAAACTGCAAGGACTCGTCCAAGCATGAAAAATGCAACGACTCGTCCAGGCAGTCACTGCAGGGTCAGTAATGACTGAGTGCAGACAAAAAAAAAAAAAAAGTTGAAACAAGACTGGGAAGCAACAATCAGGAATAGAAAGTTTTATTAAGTAGTTTTATTAAGTAGACATACCAAAGTAATGACCTCATGTCATTTCACACACCAATCCTCAATATGCTTTGTCTGAATTTTAGTAATAGCATCAATCAATCAATCAATCAATCAAATTATATTGATTAGAATGTTGTACAGTTAAAGGTTAGATGACATAAGCAGAGAGAGAGAGAGAGAGAGAGAGAGAGAAAGTAAACAAGTTACATAGAAATAAAGTTACATAGAAACACACACACACACACACACACACATTTCTAAGACAATGATTCTGGGTGGCATGCAAATTAAAATAAAACTCAGTACATTAAACCAGTAAAAAGTAAAGTGAGCCAGAATAGAACATGCTAAAATATTGGAAACAACACTAAAGGGCTAAAAGGCTGTATTTCTAGCAACTTGATTACCCAAATACTAGAATAGAAAAATACTGAAATAGTGAATACTAAATTAATAAACTGCAACAAAGCTAAAGTACTAAACTACTAAAATAGTAGAATATTAAAATACTGACATGCTACCCTGACTACCTTTAGCATTCACACACCCTCTTGTAGCTAACTGGCCTTCAATTTTATGAAATAATGGCTTATCAAGAAGATTATCAAGCACAATTTCACCATTTACCATGAAATATTGGGAGAATTATGATGATGTAAGTGATGAAAATACAATTAGAACTTCGAAGAATTTTCTGTAAACTTGGCTTGTTTATTCCCTATTCCAGACAATATCAGTGGTAGAAAAATTTCCTCACTATTTCTAGATTAGAAGAAGACTGATAGAGTTCTTCAGAATTGAAGACCCAGGCCTTGTACAAGAAAATTCAACTTTAGCCAATAGCTGAGAGTTCTTAGTTAGGCCCCAGTCTCCACTTTCACTAGGATCACTTTTAAATGTTGAGATGCAACAAGTGACTTGACAAACTTTCCTCAGGCTCTTGGCTTGAATGGCCACCAGGTCACCATCACCAGCTATATCTCTAAGCCTTACAGGAGTTGCACAAAAGTATGGTGCAAAACCCTAATTTTAGCTTCATGCACAAGCATTATTTGTTTGAGTGCAGTACAGACTTGTAATGCACCTCTCTCTCTCTCTCTCTCTCATTCTCTCACTCCCTTTCTTCTTCTTCTTCTTCTTCTTCTTCTTCTTCTTCTTCTTCTTCTTCTTCTTCTTCTTCTTCTTCTTCTTCTTCTTCTTCTTCTTCTCCTCCTCCTCCTCCTCCTCCTCCTCCTCCTCCTCCTCCTCCTCCTCCTCCAGCCCCCCCAAAACAGCAATCAGCCCAACTATATTGTGTCACTATCAGGGTCACAGGCTGTGGTAATCAACACTTCTTTCACTCTCATGTCATGTGATATTATCCTGTGGGCCCGACTGGTCACATCATCGCTGCTCTTGAGAAGAATAGCCAGATAGGCAGACCTAAGTGTTGGGAAGCAGTGACCTACAACTTGGGGTCTGACACATGCTGTCCTTCTGTTTTACCTCTGAATGCCCAAATGTTTGGTGGCATTCTCTCCCAAATGCAGATGCCATTTATTGCCTATAAGTCACACTGGAGATACACAAATATCCTTCTGAACCATGACTAGGCCATTCCAGACATGGTCTAGGACTTTTGAGAAGTAAATCTTTCAGACATAATGCAACCCATTATTTGAAACTAAATGGATCAGCTGCATCCACACTTTGTTTCGTATTTCAATATTTTTGTCACGGATACATGGTGAATAATAATAATAATAGGTTGGAAGAAGGTGAATATGGTTTTTAAACTGGTAGAAGTAATAACAATATCCTGCACTTTGTTGGTGATACTATTATGACTGCTGAAAAGGGCTCTGGGCTAGCTAATAACCCAGGCATTATGTACATTATACATTCTGCTTCATTTGGTTTCCCAGTAAGCTTCAGTTTCAATTACAGGGACACAATGAGTGTGTCAGTTATATCTGCCCTACAATTGGCTGATGTTTTGTGATGGTATCCTCTGCCTTTCCAAACCTGGTCCTTTTTCTTTCTAAAGATAGAGTTTGACTATCAGGACACAGATACTAAGAGGGGAGATATAATGATACTATGCAGATCATAATTTTTTACTACAGGGTTGGAACTAGGTTTGCTGAGTTCATTGGTAGTCGTCTTATATGTCTTTCATCAACTCACCTGAACTGGGCTGTCCAGAGTAGTACTCAGCTGCATATTAACCCAACCATGCCATCTTCTGTCATTATGTTCACCTGGTGAAGACAAGCAGTCATAGCAGTTGCAAACACAACAGTTCTATTTGGCCACTGGTCTAGCTTGTATCTACCATTTGTTTTCACACAATCTTGTTAGCCAATGTAGCAAGGCCACAGAGATACCATGGGAATTCTGGGAGTGTAGTAACTAGTATTTTGGGTCAGTGGTATAATATGCAGTGATTTCTCAGGAGGGCTCAAGCCACTGAAAATTGTCCCAAGGTGATAGCACAGTGCCAGGGTTGTCTGACTATTCAACTGTATTCATGGCTAACATTGAATATGAAAACAGTACTACATGGATCAGCATTGTTCTCCTTTCGAATAATTAATTATTATACGGACCATCAAAGGTTCACTTAGTTCATCAAAGGCTGAAATGTTCCTTCAGAGTAAAAGGGAGAAGCAAAGCAGCACTGTCACTTTTATATAGCAGAATAGTTCTGTTACCTTGTTGCTTCTATTCCTAAATGCAGATGACCTTAAATCAAAGCAAAGTGCTTTACTGATGGCTCCACTTTTCCCTATAGCTTCAAGCTCTGCAAGGTATATGGTTACATTGAGGTGAAAATCATGTTTCCAGATTGCATAAAAACTTGGAAGTGATTTTCACCCTTGTGTGTTGTTTGTGTGTATATTTGTTTTTTAATGCTTGCTTCATTGCCCAAGATTGTGCCATTGACAAATCCTGCCTTAATTCATTAAGTTTATGAGAAGAGACAGTCTCTGAGGACTTGAGCTATCTGGATCTTGGAACTTGGATCACTTTGAATTATAGACAAAAATAAACTGGCAGCTAGTATAGTTATTTCAGACTGGCATAAATGTTCCAATCTTGTAAGCAATCTAGCTAATATATTTTGAACAAACTTACAGAACCTGCATGATTTATCAATGATAAATCCATGTATTTGGCATTAGGGACATTAGTTTATAGGACATGGATAATCATGACTTAATATCTTTGTCTTCAGGAAATATTTCAGCTGACACATTAGCTACAGCTAGTGAAAGGTGTTTTGAAACACAAAAGCCACTTAAGCCACTAATGATTATGCTGGTTACAACAGCATTCTTCAAACTACAAGCCTTCTTTGTGGGGAATGCAGCTCTGTGGAAAACAGGTTTACATCACCACTCAAGACTTCTACTACTGTCCACTGAACTGTCAAAATATCTAACATAGCAACATATTGCTGTGAATGTGGCAAATTCAGGATATGAAGGTCTATATAGAGATTTATTTATTTGCAATTTTATAAATAAATGTGTGAATGAATAGTTTCTCAATATATCAGTGGTATTAGCACTCTACCATTTGGATGGGGTAATATTCTTTTAAATAGATTTTTTTTTTGGAAAAAAAAATCTTTTGGAAAAGAAATCTTTGATCTATAACAGCATTAAAAGTAAAATACAAGAGCTTAAACAACAAAGTCCCACCTGCTTAACTATGCATTTGACTGTTTTGTATATGCATCAGTTAGAACTTACTTTCAGTTCCTGTAAACATCTTGTTCAGGGTAAGAAAACAATGCCTAAAACAACAGCATTGGCTCCGTAGGAAATATTTTTAAATCCCTCAGCTTTCACAAGTATCTGCCTTAAATTATCCTAGAAGAAAGATTAGAGAATATAATCCCTTCGTTATGGAAATGGGCAGTTACATCAGTCAGTTTTTGAGAAAAAAATATTACAGTGGTATTAGTGGTGACATTAAAAGGATTCCATTTATGTGAGTTATTTAATGATTAAAGCAATCTTCCCCAAGCCGAAGTTCTCTGAATGTACTGAATGGCAATATGGCCTGGTGAAGACCAGAGTCCTTCAGGAACACATTTATAAGTATAGCTCAGTGTAGCTAAATATACTTAAAAATAAAGTACAATGTGATTTTTTTTTTTTTAAGATGGTGCCTTGTACAATGGAAACTCACAATAATCAATACAATCTGGTGGAAAATATTGTGTTGATTTCCCTTTTGTACAGAAATGGAATCTAGAGTCAAAAACATGGTGTTTCTATCCAGTATAGCATTCCAAAATATTTCAGTCTGAAGTGATTAATGGCTGCCATATTTCCATTGTATATTGATAACTGAAAAGGAGAAGTGGTAGCTAGCCTAGGGTTACAAATGGCAACCACTGTTTTTGTTATACTTTCATATAGAATATGGTAGTTATATACATTCAGGAAAATAACTGATCCACATGCTGTGAACTATATTTGAAAACTACACTAAGCCAGAATTTGCCACTGTATCTTGGTCTAATTATCAGACACCCATTGGGTCCTCTCATGAGTGGCCACAGCTAATAAACTATTAAGGACTCAGTTCATAGTTGTTTTCTATGTTGTTCTGCTTAGAACAACAAATGCAGAGAAAATGAAGAGAAATGAAGAGAAATGCTTAGAACAACAAATGAAGAGAAAAATCCATTTTCTCTTTCTTTCTTTCTTTCTTTCTTTCTTTCTTTCTTTCTTTCTTTCTTTCTTTCTTTCTCTAATATATTCTGAGTGGAACAAGCTAAAGAGCCAATTTTTTACAATATGCCACCATTTCTAGTGAACATCATATGGAGCTGCCCATGGTTGGTTAGTTGCACTTGTTTAACAAAGGAATTAGCAGGCAGTGCCAGCAATCACACAATCCCTAGACAAATTAAACTAGGACACACAAAATATATGGTTTTTCTCAACATTTGTGGGATTCTATTTCAACAGATATCTAGCAGGTCCCATCAGAATAAGTCTCTCTTAATGTCTGTAAGATACTATATGAACTGAAAATGTTGATTTTAGTATTACATCTATCTTACAGGTTCCAAAGTCTCCTTTAGCAAGAACGCCCTTTTTCTTTAATGCTACATGTCATACTTCTGGCATGAAGATTACTCAGAGAAAAGCTTCTGTAGGAGGAAATGACTGGAGTAAATGCTTGTCTGGGTTTCAGCCTCCTAATAATTAAGTCCTGGAAGAAGGATGACATTTTCATTGTCCTTTGCTCCAGAGCTGACAAAAAAAAAAAAAAAAAGTCATTAATTTGATCTTAATGCCCATTTTGAATTTAACCTAAACAGCAGAAGCCAGTATTTTAACTGGTAATTCTGCAAAATAAAGTTTAGGAGAGTTTGACATTCATTGTAGCATTTTGGTGCAGCACAATAAAATTGATAGCATTGGCAAACAAAGCCTGAGTTATGGAATTAACAGCCTGTCCAGCTTGATGTTGGAAGGAAAACGTATGAATACAGTCCAAATCTCTTTGTTGAGAAAATACTTTACTTCATTATTTGACTGTAAAGTGTAGAATCACCAGATAGCAAAGCATAGAGTTGGCCTTGATGAAGAAGGTCTTCCTAGTCATGCAGTAATTGCTGACAGGATTATGAGCTGACCTTCATTTGCCAAGGAAGAAAGAGAAAGTAAATGAGTAGAATTTCCAGCCAAACTGGAGGTTCATAGCATAGAAACTGTGGGAATTAAGTATTATTATTTCAACTATCCATGATCTAGAATAGCTTTTGTAGGGTCCTGGCTTCAGAAGTCATAATCACAACAGATAAACCTTAGATTAAAAAAAGAGCTTCCAAGAACCTTTTGATGTATACCAAAATTTGCCATCTCTAAGTAGAACAATTAGCTTGTTTGAAAGGATGTAATGACATGAATAGAAATATGGAAAATCTGGCTTTTCTTTATTTAGCTATTGGAAAGTACTATGTTTCAGGCCAATTCTGTCTAAAGTTTAGACCATAAAGCCTCTGCTACTTTGGCATTAATCTAGTCTGCATAAATAACCCATAGAACTGAAGCCAGCAGGAAAACAAACAATGGCAATCAATTCACTTCAACACAACCCATAAACAAGTTAGTGAAAAAAAAATAATGCCTGCAAAGCTGAACTAAATAAATAGTTGTTTTTTTTTTAATTTGCAATTTAAAACAGAGTAGCAATCTGTAATACATCTGCATTGTACAGTGCATACTTTTGTAGCTGGCAACCTGCCTGAAAAACATATCACACATTGAAAGTTGAAAGTTCAAAACCTTTATTACAGACATTGCTCAGTATTTTATGCAGTTTCATATCAAAAGTTATAAATTCAAAAAAGTATTATAAGGAACAGAAAGCTAAATGAATACCAGAAATACAATACATATAAAATACAAATAACGTAGAATAAAGAAGAATATGAGTGCAGTCAATATGATACTAAAAAAAAGAGAGAGATATAGTACTGTATTAATATTATTAGTAATAAACTGATGCTAAGAAATATACAAATACACTAAACTGGGGGCCTTCTAACATACTAAAGTGTTAAAATGCTATTCAATAAACTAATCATAACTTAGTGAATTTTGACAGACTAAAAGAATATCATAAAATCAGTAAAAATAAAAATCAGTTTGGTCTAGTGGTTTAGGCACCAGGCTAGAAACCAGGAGACTGTGAGTTCTAGTCCCACCTTAGGCATGAAAAACTGGCTGGGTGACTTTGGGCCAGTCACTCTCTCTCAGCCAAACTCACCTCACAGGGTTGTTGTTGTGGGGAAAATTGGATGAGGAAGGAGTACATTATTAGGTATGTTCACCTCCATGAGTTATTTATAAAAATAATAAAGGCAGGATAAAAAATCTTTTAAAAATCAATGAAAAGGAAAAGACAAACAAAATATGTTATAGCAATAAATAGTCAAAACAGTATGCAACCAATAACTGACCAAACAAAAACACTCTTTCTTCCAGTCCCAGTTGAGAAACTTGAGTGCTGCCAAGCAAAATTTGGCAACTTTATACATAATAAATGGTTTCTTATCTGACAAGTGGGAGACAAACGAGGGTTTGATGATTGCTGTGATATTAGGGGCAATATAATAACACATGTTGGACAGACTCAATTGCACCAACTTGCAAGGTCAGGTTCTTTTAAATGCTTTAGTAAATCTCCCATTAAGAAGTCTAGTCCTAAAATGGCTCTTTGTTGGGCAGGAGAAACAAAGAGAAATTAGATATCAAACCAGAGAAATTAGATATCTACTTAATTCCCACTTAGGATATATTATGTGAGCTGTAATATGGGCTGGATTGTGGCTAACCATTTTATATGATGATATCCAATATCTAAAATTCTTTCTCTAAAAATTCTCCTATCTTGAAAATATTCCAAGAGAAGCAATTGCTAGAGCAATAAGCTATAGGTTTCCCCAATCTTGCCTGCTGCCATGAAGACTGAAATTGGTCTGCCAGAACTAATGGAATCAGTCCTGAGGGAAGGAAATGGCATTTAAGCTGATCAGTGGGCATTAATAACCATGCTCTTACTTCCATTTTTTGTTGCCCTGCTCCCCTTCTAAGAATCACAGTAGTTAACCAGCTAAATGTTTGAAACAGTGATCACAAAAACTCTGTATAACCTTAAGAGATTTTTAATGAGTAAAGGAGAGTGCAATAGAGCATTTGAGCCATTGGTTTTGCTAGAAAGACTTTCAGTGCTTCTTGTATACATTTCCTGCCCTTCAGTGTTCCTTATATACATTCCCTGCCCTTCAGTGCTGCTTGTATACATTTCCTGTCTAGATAAATCTCATAATAGCTGTTGTACAAGGCAACGTGATCGGTGTGCATCCTGTAGACTGGAACACTACTTCCAACTATTTATAGCTTTTATCTGCTTGATTTCCTTGCAATAAGCCAATTAAATATTTTGGGTTTCCTACACAAGAACCCTCAACTTTAGTTTTCTGGTTGATGATTAGTAGAAGATACTCTTAGCAGTAATAGGTAAAGGCTTTAAAAAATTGTCTGAATCTTACTGGTGTTCGTTACCCTACTACTCATCATCATCATCATCATCATCATCCCTCAGTGAGGCACTACCTTGACATGGTTGTGGGGCTTGTGTGTTCAGAAGAGGATGAGAACTATGCCAAAGCTTCAACCATACTGGACAGGACTCATCAGAGGAGCCGGACGAAGAGTGTCTCTCCCATAAACAATATATCAGATCGGTTGCTGCCCGGGTCCATAAGGACCGCGCTAGGTGTTCTAACTCCTGGACATCTGGTGACAAGTGGGCTACAGAACTCGGGACTGTTGGCTGAGCAAGCAGGCCAACAGCTGCAGAACTACTGGAAGAAAAATTGTTTACCCATCACAAATACACGAAGATTGAAAACAAAGAATATCCTGCGATGATACCTTTAACACCATCAAACAACAACAACTGCCTTTCCCAGGTCTTTGGGAAGGACTCGATAGATGGATAAAAATGCCAAATCCAATCTAAACATCTGGCTGACTGTGCAACCAACCATGATGCTTATGCTAATCCTCCTCCTCCTCCTCATCATCATCATTAGAAGAATATCTGAAGGAAAGTGAAGAAGATGCACTGAAGCTAGTATACCATAAAGGCTTACTGAATACTGAAGAGACCAAGCTGGCCTATAAGAAAGACCAATGAAGAATAGAAAAGAGATATGGCAAGGCAAAGTGTTACATGGCCAGTACACACACACACACACACACACACACACAAAAATAAAATAAAATAAAACTAGCAGGCAAAGCAGATAACAACAAGACCTGGCAATGGCTAAGAGCAGGAAAGCTGAACAAAGAGACAGAGGGGCTAATTCTGTTGCACAAGATCAAGCCTTAAGAACAAATGCATACAAAGCCAGAATTGAGAAGACAGCAACAGACAGCAAATGCCGCCTCTGCAAAGAAGCTGAAGAAACAGTGGACCACCTAGTTAGCTGCTGCAAGAAGATCGCACACACTGACTACAAACAACGGCATGACAAAGTAGCAACAATGGTGCATTGGAATATCTGCAAGAAATACCATTTGCCTGCAAGCAAGAACTGGTGGGGCCACAAAAACAGACAAGTAATAGAAAATGAAGAAGTGCTCTGGGAGTTTAGAACTCAAACAGACGAGCACCTGCCACATAACACCCCAGACTTAACAAGTGTTGATAAGAAAGACAAAAAGGTCTAGACAGTGGACATTGCAATACCTGAAGACAACAGAAGAGAAGAGAAAGAACTGGAGAAAATCACAAAATACAAAGGCCTGCAAATAGAAATAAAATGACCAGGGCAAAAGAAAGCAGGTAGTCCCAATAGTAAGAGGTGCCTTGGTGCAATCCCAAAACAGCTGGAGCACCACTTGAACCCCATTGGCATTGACAAAACCACCATCAGTCACTTGCAAAAGGCAGCTTTACTTGGAACAGCTTACATCCTGAGACAATACCTTTAACACCACAAAACAACCACACCTGTCCTCCCACATCAGAAAGGACTCGATAGGTGGATAAAAATACCAAATCCAGTTTAAACATCTGGCTGACTGTGCGGCCAGCAACAACAACAACAACGATGGCTTCATCAGCATATATAAAGAACTGGGATATCCACATTTGGAATCATGGGAAGTTGAAAACTGAGATCGGGTGGACTGTCTGCTAAAGAGTGTAAATAGAAGTTAAACCAGGTTGGCTGTAAAATACAGCTCTGTGTAACTCTCCTTCAAACCAGGATAGTGGTAGGCAAAGAATCCCACATAGAACACACAAGAAAATCAGTATATTATAACCCATTAACTTTAACTCCATGACAGAACTTTAAAGCATCAGTAAAATTATCTATTAAGCAGACAGAGGTCAATTTCTTTGGTAAAACTGATATTCAATCTCTGAATGTGCACTCAAATAACTTTCCCTTACCCTAATCCCCCTCTTTTCTCTTCAGAAAGGTATTGGGATGAATAAGATCATGCTATCCTCCAAAATAGTAGCACATCAGATTAATTTATTCTAATAGCATTGATTATTTTTTAAAATATTTTTATATTAATAATGTAAGCTTCTCAGACTCTCCAGAAATGGAGTGGCATAGTAGTTGTAGTAATAAATAAATAAAGTATTAATAAGCTAGATCTAGCTAAAGCATTTCTAAATATTTATGGATTGAAGAAATTTCAAACAAAAACAGAACAGCCAATGATGGTACATCAGGAACTTAAAACACCACAGTGCATTCTGATTTTGTCCTCAAACTGGGGAGAAAAAATTGTAAGTTTTATTTTGAGTATGGAGCATTTGCTAACTCCTACTGTAAGTGACATCTGGAAGCCACATAGGAGCAAGCATGACCCTCTTTCTCAGTGCGTGAGTAATGTGGCCTGGAGAAGCACTTGCAGGCTGAGTGATCGATCAAGAGTTAGACATGCAATGGACCTGCATACATTTTCCTGGGTGTAGCTTACAAACCGGTCATACCGGTCATGCCATATTTCAAAAACCTTTTCTGTATTTAATGTTAAAATGTAGTGTTCCTACTCAAATGTATAAGGAACATGATGTGTTCCTTTAGTTAGGGAGGGAAAGATATACCATAACAGCAAAAGGCAACTTTATATTTATGTGCCGCATTTATTATACAATTACATTGTCCTGAAAAATGCTAGTGAAATCACTGAGACCATTCATCATACTGTCTTAACTTAAATCCTATTACAGGTAGTCCTTGTTAATGACCACAATTGGGACCAGTATATAGATTGCTAAGCAATGCAGTTGTTAAGCAAATCATCATGTGACTGGACCCGATCTTATGACCTTTCTTGAAGTGGTCATTAAATGAATCACATAGTTTCCCATTGATTTTGCTTGCCAGAAGCTGGCTAAGAAGGTCATAAATGGAGATCACATGACCCAGGGATGCTGCAACCGTTGTAATTCCAAGCTGGTTTCCACGTGCTCAGATTGCGATCATGTGACCACAGGGGCACTGTGACAGTTGTAACTTTGGGCACTGGTTGTAAGTCACTTTTTTAGTGCTGTCGTAAGTCTGAACAATGGTCATTAAGTGAGGACTACCTGTAATTTCAATAGGAATCATGGATGGCCTGCCATCCATCAGTACTAGAAATAATTAGTCAGTGTATAATTGTATCAAAATATTTAGCATATTTCAGTCTATTCTAAAAAAAATATTTTTCATCTTATAACATATGTAGTGTGACATTTTATTAAAATGATACAAGAGCTCCTTGTTTTGGGGGTCTTTAACTGTTAAGCCTAAAACACACATGTAACCTTCCCCAGTGCTTTCAGTGCAACTGAGATTGGTAGAGAGATAAAGGTCAAATCCCCATCTGGACTCCTCTGCCTTCATCAATTTCTTACCAATTTTCTGCAAGGTTTTAAAAGGCACGTAGACTATACAGTACTATCAGCTCAGAAGCCAAAGGGCAGACGTTCTGTCTTCAGTTATAAGATGTTTTGATGATCACGGGGCCTTACAAGTAGAAACTGATTTCTTGAAGGCACTTTTACCTGAAAGGCTCAATAACCACAGAGCCAACTTAATGTTTAACATGACAGAAGTGGAAAATGGTCAAATACATCACTGGAGAATTATCATATAATTACATCTAATGTCATTTAAATATAAATATTAATGACATTATCAATCATATTTAGCTTTTGCTGTGGCCTCAACCCTTACTTTTTGGAGTACTATCTCCTGCAGGCCATTGAGGAAATAAATGCAAACCTTGACCTGGACTATTCTGGTCAGATCAAATAAGTATGTTTTCATGTGCATTAGTTGAGTTTGTCCTTCAAAACAGAGTGGGAAATGGAATCTAGCTCAGAGTCCAGATTGTCTTTCCTTGCACCTCAACGATAGCAGAAAGAGGTGCTTTCCAGGAGAAAAAGCCCCTTTAATCCTGCCACTCTTACTTTTGAAGGCCTTTCCTCTACTCAGATACTGTAGCTTTTGTCACAATCACTTCTAGCCTCTGTCTCAGTAGGAGTTCTGACTGAAGGAATGAAGGAAGGTTTTACTTTGAACAAGAAAAGGGGTGATCTTTCAACTGACATTAATTTGTCTTTTGGAAGAGCTATATTTAGCATTGGAGAAGTCAATTGGTCAAAGTTGTTGAAAACTGCATAGGAGCTACGTACAGATCTATGCTTAGTTTTACTTTCAAAGCTTGTTGTTGGCACAGGAAATTGAGATGAAGAAATATATTCTTCTATATGAGTTGTCCAGAATAATAAATCATCTGATAGATAGAGCAAGGTTTCTATTGCATATTAAAATGGAAGTGTGTGACATTTGTAGTGGTATAAATGAAATGTATAGTTACATTTTATTGGTATAGTCACATTGCTATTCTTGCCTGTATGTATTTCAGATTTCTGACTGAAATATAGTTTTTTCTGAATCCTACAGAACTTTATCACATCTTCATTCCATAATAATCCTAATTATTAACAGCAACATTTACAAACAATATTAAGACTGTTATCACTTTTGTTTGTTTATTCATTTGTTATATCAATTTATATAGCTGCCCATTTCACAACGGTGACTCTGAGTGGCACAGATAAGGTTAAAACCCAACCAAGCAGACATAATAAGAAAAATAAGAAAAGTAATGATGGTTAAAGACAAACCCAGCTCCAAGCATAAAAAAAATTCAGTGACAGGCTCATCTAACTTCCAGACTCCATGCCCAACATTGTGTGACAACCACACCACTAATGAATCCATACTGATTGTCCTTGAATTTTGAATTCAATGTCTTTGTTTATAATAACGCCATCTGATATTTTAGGACAAAATCTATGGATTATAATACAAACTACACCATGCTACAATTTCTTCATGTTATTGATAGTTTCACTTTAAAAAAAAAGTGGCCCCTGATGTTCCTTTTCCATGGCTGGCTCAGAATAAACGCATCAACATTACTTTTTGTTAATTGTTACATAGCTGTTATGCTAAGGTAGCAGCAGACGTGCTTATTAACAGTTTAATTTGGAATTTTTGTTATGATCTAGCTTGCTGTAGGCCAGGTTAGTAAAAATTGGGGTGATCCAGGTGTCCTTTTCATACATTTTAAACATTTGACATTGGGCTAAGTATTTCAGTGGGTGAAAAGTTGTCCTTCGGCACCCAGCCTCTGGCAGTGGTTATTCTTATTGCTCCTGTGGCATGTTTCTCACATTGCATTAAGCCATAATATGACGAATTTCATTCTGATTTAGTGAACTATTGGTAACCAGCCATTGTGTTTTGTTTCCCATGGTTTATGCCAAAAGTTACCAATCACTCCCCAAAATGGGGTCGGCAGAATCTAAGATTAAATTAAAAACATATCTCATAGTATCTCATGAGATTTGGGCTTTGTCGTACAAAGACCCTTAAGGCAAGATATCCAACATTTCATGAGATTAGGTGAGATTTGGACAACAATCCTGCGCATAAAAAATATCTATATCAGAAAGGAGATTAAACTAGTATCGCTGTTCTGACAGCTCACTTTACGTGAGTGAGAGACAAAATAAGGTTGTATGAACCAAGGATAATAATATATGTTTTTCCGTATTTATTCAGTGCATCTTCTGCAAAATAATACTACAAATCTTTGTTAAATTCCACTGGATTCAGTGGAACTAAATCTCAGGCAACTGTATATGGGACATATATTACCCAGATATTGAATCTTCATCCATATACAAGCCTGATTGCACAAGGCATATATTAACAATAAATGAACATATTGTGCCATCCCTTGCTGCTGTATTCTTTTTTGTGGAGTAAATCTTGTGTGGCCAAATTTTGATATATAATATGTTTTGCTTGTTTTTTATGGAATGTATGATGGTAAGTGAGTAAAAAAGATTGTGGAGTCCTTGGGGTTCTCTGAGCTTGGTTGTTTTCTCGCAAACGTTTCATTACCCAGCTAGGTAATATCTTCAGTGTTAGAATAGAATGGGGTTTGCTCTCTGTTTATATACTGTGGCATGCCCTGCCAGTGTTGGTGGGGGTGGGGTTTTATTTTGTTTTATTTTTTCCTCTGGTAGTTCCTTGATTAGGGTATTTTTTATTGCTGATTGCATGTCTGGTGATCATCTTGGTGTTAATCTCTGCTTTTCTGGGTGATGATTGCTGGTGAGGAGATGTTCTGGTCTTTTGTTTTCCTTTCTATTGTCTCTTTTTGAATAGTGTGTAGATGTTGTTTATCTCTATGTGCCTGTTGATGGCTGCCTTGTCTGAATACCAAGCTTCCAAGAATTCCCTCGCATGCTGACCGTTTCCCAGTTGAAACTATGGTCAAGTCTGTTCACGTGTCTGTCCATATACAAACGATTGTATATGATGAATGGATTTTGTTTGCTGGATGACAGAGATTATTACTTAATACATCACTTTGCACACAAGGGACTAGCACTTGCAGAAGGATTATGGTCATCATGTTAATAGACTATGACATATATTCCAAATGGGAGAAATGCCTACTGAGACTATTTAAAATGGCCTTACATTTCATGTGCTATCTGGGAATTTGAGATGATAACATGAAAAGTATGTTGCATTATATAGTCTTAGATAATGGAACTACTTGTAATTCCATGGTTTCTTCCTTCTTCATGGAATAAAGCAAATATGAGAAATGCCAGTATAGGATTTGTAAAACATGAAATTACAAGTATGATTGCACAACAAAAAGTTATCATACATCTTGTTTTTAATAGGGCTGCTGTAGTTCCAAGTCCTAGCCAGCTGTGCCTCCCATCCAGTTTTCTGATTTTTCACACTGACACTGATCCCCAATCTTTGTTGGACTTTTTAGAGGATATTTTAAAATTCTTTTGCAAATCTTGGAATTTCCGTGATCATGCTGATTCCTTCTTTTTTGGTGGTTCAATTTTAGTTACAGTCTCATTGGTAACAGTAACAGTATGCAATATATTGTACAGCTAGGAAAGAATGCCTCCTTAAAGACAAACATGTGCACTTTAACCATTGCTAGAAATTCTCCTCAACTGAATTGTTACCGGTGGGTGTCCATCTATTCCTTCTCCTTCTTGTTCCCTATTCTGCATACTCAATTGCAGTAGTATTATGTACAGTCGTGTTTAGCAACCGTTCAGAGTTATAACAGTGCTGAAAAAGTAATTTTACAATCAGTCCTCGCAGTTATGACCATCACAGCATCCCACAGTCATGTGATTGAAATTTGGGTACTTTGCAACCTGCAAGCATTTATGACTGTTGCAGCGTCCCACAGTCGTATGATTATCATTTGTGTATTTCACAGCTGGCTTCTGACAAGCAGAATCAATGGAGAAGCCAGCAGAAAAATCACAAGTTGTGGTCACATGATGTCTTGCTTTACAACTGCATCGCTTAGCGATGGAGTTGCCAGTCCCAATTGTGGTTGTTAAGTGAGGACTACCTGTATTGATTTAAAATCAGTTGCAATTTGGGTTCTTTTATTGAGATTGGAACTCAAAGCTATCTTATAAATTGGTGCCTGGAAAGGTTTGGTTTGGTTTGGTTTGGTTTGGTTTGGTTTGGTTTGGTTTGGTTTGGTTTGGTTTGGTTTAATAGAAGGACAAAAATGACTTCTATATAGCTTAACTTTACTAAATTTAGTGTCTTCAGATTCAGCAAGGCTAAGGATATTGTGTGAATTGCAGCCTAATATGTCCATGTAGGACCAACATAGTATGAAAAGCAATAAAAAAATGTAATTGGGAAGCCTGTGCATTCATCTGCTGATTTGATAGTTCTCCACTTTTTGTTTTTAATTCCCCACATTATAACATGTACCCTGCTTTTATTATTATTTTTACACACACACACACACACACACACACACACACACACTGTGCTGGCTGAGTGTTATGGGTGACTTCTTTTCCAAAGACCCCATCTCTATATTTCCAGATCCAGCTGAAATAAAAGATAGTAATAATAATGTATCAGTGAATTAGAAGTGTATCCTTTATTGGAAAAGACCTTTGTTATTTGGTAGCAGCATGGTTTTCAGAATATATTAGGAAATTATAATTAGCATGAGTTTAGCATAATCTTTTCTGGTGTTAGAAACATCAACTCTGACTATGGGTATGTGAATTAACATGGGGAAGTTCATTTTGGGGTCAGTGCAATTGTAAGATAATGCTGTACAAAGTCAAATTAATTTAGAGTAATCTGTAGAAAGACCAGTTACTATTCCGCTGAGAATGTGTAAATTCTGGAAATTGATGGGCCTGCAGTGCAAAGATGTCAGGCCCAAAATAAACATGTGCTGTAGAAATAATATATTGGAAATACAAATCTATTTTAGCTCAGCATGAATCTTCCAAACCAATGTTATTTTGCAAAGTTCATATTTTCTACTGTAACTATGTTTGCTTTTTGTCAATGTAACATTTTAAACCAGACTTTGGAATACTGGAAAATTCCCCAAACCAAGAATGGCTGATGCAAAGTAATCCTCTTCATCTTTTCACAGCCATGCTGATTTCAATAAAGTATTAACAATCTTTTGACTAAAATTTCTGCATAGATATCAGTTATTGCCCCCCATCCAAACATATATTATACTGGAAAACATGCCAAATGGAATTAATTAATTGATTGATTAATTAATTAATGCCTATGCATTTTTTCAATTGTCAAAAAAGATATCAGGCATCTTCCCTTTACCCATATAATATCTGGTAATTATATATTATCACAGAATTTGAAGGGGACGTTTGAACCATTGATTCCAGTTATCTGCTTGGTTCAGAAATCCAGATTAAAACATCCTTGGCTAATGATTAGCCAGACCTTCCTTGAATACATCTAGGGAAAAAGAAAAAAAAAACAAACCTGATGTGGCCAGCTCCTTTAACTTCTCTGCACATAATTTCATTTCTGATCTCTTAATCATCCTTACGGATCTTCTTAGAGCCTATTCCAGTTTGTCTGAATCCCTTTTCCGTGGGTACAGTACTCAAGGTGGGTTTAGACCAATGCAGAATGAAATGGAATGATTACTTCCTTTCATTTAGGAACTATATATCTGCTAATACAGGCTAATATTGCATTTGTCTTTTTTGTTTGTTTGTTTGTTTGTTTGCAGCTACATCACATTATTGACCAAAGTCAGAATTGGTCACATTATTGGCCAAAGTCAGCATAACCTACAGTTTAGGGCCTCATAGATTGAAGGGGTCTCTCAAAATATCAACTTGCTTGCTTGCTTGCTCTCTCTCTCTCTCTCTCTCTCTCTTTCTTTCTCTTTCTTTTTCTCTTTCTGTTTTGTTTTGTTTTTGTTTTGTTACAGCTTTACTACAATTTAATATATGAAAGTCCCCATAAATTAAGCCTTCCTTTATGGCTCACATGAGCCTCATTAAGTGATTTAAGATATGCTTTGTTTCCTCATGCATTCCCATCTTTGTTCAAAGGGGGCTCTTCCCCAACCATCACAGGCTTGTTATGCATCTTGGTGATATTCTCGTCAAGTTCAGTTATTACACATCCTTATTCTCTGTTAGCACTTGCCAAATACAGCCTCTACTGCCTTCCATAGTTTAGGGCTTCACCTTGTCTAAATCTGTCCTCCAAAGCCACCCTTTTACCTCCTCCTCCAAATCATTAATGAAAATGTTAAACAGTATAGGGCTCAAGATTTGACTCTGTGGCTCCTTATTCCAATTTGATAAGGAACCATTAAAAAGCACAGTTCAAGCCACTGTTCAAGCCAACTCTGTATCAGTTTTTCATATTACTGTATATATTCAGTTCAATCCTATAGTCCATTGTGGTAGTTAACAGATAAAAGAACATGAAATAAAATGTATGGTAATTGTTCTCGACAAATCCAAATTGATTTGTGATTTTTTTTCAAGGTGCTTATAGACTGATCTATAGAGACTCATCCCAGTCTCAGACTGACTGATCTAGAGTTCCAAAAGGGGAACTTTCTCTGGTTTCCCTTTTGGAAGTTAGGGATAACTTATCTCTTTCTCCAGGATTTTTGAAGATAATACATTAAGGTTGAACAAGGTTGAAGAGCAACTTCCTTTAGTGCCCTAGGTTGCAATTCATACGGTCTTGAAAATTCAAAGTCATTCAGAGTATTCATGATCATGTTTCTATAAGTATTAAGTTCAATCCCAATCCTTTGTCCTATTCTGTACTGTGATGTCATCGACTATATTCCTCTTCTCAGAGATTTTCCAACTTCCCAAATGAATAGCAATCTCTTCCCCCAAAAGATTTATTTTATTCATAAATGTTGCCCGGCCTCTTTCCTGGAGTCACGCAGAAACTAATCAGCAAATTCTTAGGCCTACTGATAATTCTAGGTTCACTGCATTTTATCTCCAATCATAAAGTGTCGAAAGTAACCTCTATCTAAGATCTTCTCCCTCACCCCTTGCCCTTGGTCCCTGTGAATCCAATCTATCGTAGTCCTACCAAGCAAGGCTAATGGTGATAGTTCAACAACATTTAGAAAGCTTGTAGGTTTTCCACTTCTGCCTTAGAATCTTGGTCAGTCAACGCATGAACTGTTTGATGTTTTCATTCAGTAGAAGGAATATACAAGGAACAAACTCCATAGTATGTTTATACACATTGTAGAGGAGTGCAGAGATAGCCTTCACAAAGGAATGCAAGAGTTGTTAGGATAACAGTTTAGAGAAAATTAACAACCCAGTTCTGGAAAATAAACCCATCTTGATTCTGTCTGGTGCAAAGAGAAAGCTTGTAAGATGCTGTTATTATACAATCAACAGTTTATTATATATACACCGTTTATTATTGTATAATACATTATTGTATTATATACAATAAAGTAAAATTCCTGCAATCCTTGTGGTGTCTGTTTCCTAACTGGCCTACCTCAAAGGGCTCTCTGTGCAATTTTACTTTCTCTTAATTTTATTCTGACTTAAACCCATAAGGCTTTGATTCAGATGTGAATACTGCAGATACTGCTTGCCGCTCAAAATCCTTCCTCCCAATTATGGATGTTTTTGAAAAAGAGACAGAATCAGGTTCATATGTGTATTGTAATGAATCACTAATTTGACTTTCAGTAGAAGTGAGCAGCTATTTAATACTGTTGGTTCTTACTCTGTGGGATTTAATCAGCAGTATCACAATGCACGCTGCATATTTGAAAAGTCTAGAGACATTGCACTGGGAAATCAGTGTACTTCTGTAACTTTTATTTTATCTCCACCAATGAAACAGAACTGTGGCAGATATGCAAACCAATGAGAAAACAACCAGCACTGATGACAATAATGAATTCTCTTGTAGGACCTGTTCCAAAATTGGAAAATATTACTTCCATTTTGCATTCAGATTCACACCTGTGAATTCATAAAAACTAAATGAGTATTTAAATCATGTTTAATCACTTGTTTTCATCCTGGTATTTTCAAGGTGGATAATTATGTTGAAAAATAAAAGTACTTGTTCAAGGATAAAAAGCACATCCACCAACAGAGGAGATGAATACAGATATTTCAGAGGAGGTAAAATATCTCCTGAACATAACAAAAGATCTATCTTGGAAACTAAAGTTCCTGGAACTTGAAAGTTATGGACTGATGACAAACAATGTCTATAATATCCAGATTGATGTGCACATGGTGTCAGTAAAGATATGCTTCCTGAAAGAGAACACAAAAACAATGTGACAGCTATAAAGGTTTTGTGCTTTGAAATCTTTCAGAAAGATCCTATTTCTCTTGAGTGATGCTTTCAGTTTTTCTACTGGTGACCTCTGGGGAGCTTGCTCCTTATGAGCTGCAATAGTGTCCATCAAAATGACATATACTTTGTTCTGTGAGTCAAATGACACTCTTGTGGATAAACTTGTAGAAAAACACAAACAGAAAACCTTGCCAATCTTTGGTAAATATTTTGGAGCAGACCATAAATATATTTTGTGTGATTATTATTTGATAAATGTTCCATATGTAATATAACAGTATAATGTGGAGAAATACAGATTTTTTTTTGGTTCATAAAATGTGTTTGTGTTTGTACACATGCATACACACATACATAAGAGCTTCACGGTAAAAAAAAAAAGGTTGTGTCATTATTATTATTATTTCAATAAAACAACCTAAATTCTAAACATATTAAATATAAATTAAGCCTATATTTGTAGACAATTGATTTCTAATATACAATATTTTCTAGGTCACCTTCCCTCTACATTCTATTTAACCTTAATCCCAACATTCATAATAACACACAATTTTCTAAATTTTGGATTGATAGGAAATATGACAATTGATCAGCAGGCAGGGTATAAATCCAGAGAACATGGCCTTTTATTCTTACATTGTTAACACAGCAGTACTATTTTTTTCTTGGAGTCCAGAATATAATTCTATACCTGTCCCATTTTCAACTGCACTGAAAATGCATTTTACTGAATTAAATAATATCTCAATGAGATTAATGCAGAGATTCCTTTATTCTGGAGAACATCTGTTCCAGATTTTGATTCTATAAGCAGAATTCTTTGAGAAACACATATTATTTATTTTATTTTATTTTATATTTTATTTTATTTTATATTTCAAATTTGTCATCACCCAGAGTCACTTTGCAGTAAGATGGGCAGTGACAAATTTGAATATAATATAAAATAAAATATAAAATAAATAATAAATGTTTCTCAAGGTATTATGTTTATAGAATCAAAATCTGGAACAGATGTTCTCCAATCTACAGGGATTTTTGCATTAATCTCATTGAGATATTATTTAATTCAATACCAGGGTGCAGTTGAAAGTGGGGCAGGTATAGAATTATATTATGGACTCCAAGAAAAAATTAGTACTGCTGTGATAACAATGTAAAAATAAAAGTTAATGCCATGTAAAAAAGTCTTTTTTTTTTATCAGTTCTCATGCAGTTTGAAGAAAGTAATATTTTATTTTATTTTATTTTATTTTATTTTATTTTATTTTATTTTATTTCAAAGGACAAGACAACTATAATTTTCATAACTGGTTTTGAAGTTCCTACTCTTGTTTAGATGCAATGGGGCCAAAGACTTTGTATGAATAGACTAACTATAATAATTTCCTGTAGTGGAGATGTATTCTGATTGTTGTTTGTTTTATCTCTTGGTGTTATATTGTTAGCTGTTATATTGTGGAGCTGTATGGTGCTTATCATCTTTGTAGCTGGATATGGGAGTGTCAGCTGCTCACAGCTTTATATGATTGGAATGGCATAAGCCCCAGTAAGTAAGTAAGTACAGGCAGACAAACATACCCATTCTGTTAAAATCTGTTAATACACACACACACACACACACACACACATTTTATTTATTTATTTATTTATTTATTTATTTATTTATTCGGCTTGTATGCCGCCCATCTCCCCCAACGGGTGACTCTATACATATATACATATACACACACACACACACACACACACATATATATAAAATCCACCAATGTAAATTCTCTTATGTTAGCCATTATTTATTTTCAAATAATGTAAATCTTTTTTGCTTACACAACTGTCTTTCCTGTATTTTCCATATAAATGTGTGCTCCCAGGATACATATAATAAAAGAGAAGATACAATACAATCCAGTCATCAGAAGACCAAGAAATAAACCAGAGGTGTTATTATTAGGCCTGCCTCTATCTGCTTGCTCTATTGTTGGGGGGGGGGGGAAATAGTAAGGTGTTATATATACACATATTTTCTTGAAGAAAATATTAAAATGGCATAAGAGTCATTGGAGAAAATTCTACTCAAGGAAAAGATGAATGAAATACATTTTTTCTTTTAACAAATGGAGAACTTCTGTGAAGCCTTGTTGTACAGCTTATATGAGTATGTTCCACTTTAACAGGATTATTTTGATGTTCCCATTAGTGTTTTGTCAGAAGGTTTCTGCTGTGTGACTTTTCCTCTTTTTAATACAAATGTTTGGAGAAGATCTTGACAGAATTTGCCTAATGTAAATTCACTAAGGACAGAATTTGCCTAAAGTAGGGTCACTAGTGACATTACAATTTACAACACACACCTACATTTTTCTTTGCTAATAAAATGTAGACTTATTTTTATTTTTTGCATTTATACATTCTGCTATATTAATAGCCATTTTATCTTGATAATCTTTTCTTTTTTATTTGTTGGGCTAAATTCAAACAAAGGGATTCACATTCTGACATACTGAAATCATTCAGACTGTTATTGGTCATGATTAGCCTGTTCCAATCAGTTGCAGTGAAACTAAAGTAGTATTCATTGGGATTCTACACAATTCCTGCAGTGAAGTCTCCCCAAAACTTTTTTTTTTTTTTTAAAGATATATATTTCCAAAGAGCAGTTATGTTTGACACACTTTTTTCTAGGGAAATACAAAATGCAATGACCTTGACATGTTCCAACTTTGAAACAGTAGTTTTGACTGTTCTGAGCATGAAAGAAAATCAGTGCTTTCAGAGTTTTGTTTTGAGGTTGGAGGGATACAAAATTTGACCATTTTGAAAGGTGCTGTTTTAAGTGTTCTGACTGTTCTGAGCACTGCAATTGCCTGTTGTTCTGTCAGTGGTGATTGAATGGCTTCTTTTCAATTTTTTTTTCCACCCTGCCCAGTACAGCAGCATGAACAAGTTGTGTCCCTGCTGCTAATGGGGTGATGTGGGAGTAAAGTGTTTATATGAAAGAAGTAGTTAAGCACAGGGCCAGATAGAAGAAGATTGCTTTTGGCTGTATGCTTGCCAGCCTGCCTGATAAATTACTGCTGTGAAACTTATGGTTCTGAGGGTGGATGAGTGAATTGCCTGTATGTGCTCCTATGCTTTATATTACAAGCTGGGATACAGTGCAAAATGTCTCTGTTGCTTTGCTCCACATACATATGTTGCTAATGCTGTTGAGGTTGTGAAAATGTAAAATCTATCAATGCAATATTAGTTTGATTGATCTGTTAAGCTTTGGTATAAACCTTCTGGTGTCCAGTTGATGTTAAACTTTATTAATGCAACAATTTCATGTTGATTTGGGCTAGTTTATTGAGCCTTGGCATGCACATAAAATCTGTGCCTGCTCTTGTTGTTATGTTAATGTTATTCATGTAATTAAGAAACATCAGCAGCTTTCTTTTTCTTTTTTGCGGCCTGCTGCCACTCCTACACAGCTAAGAACAAAACTAAGGCTTTTGCTGTGCTTGCAACTGACAGGCAGCTAGCTAACAACTGCAACAACAATAATGCATGCTAATTCTGATGCTGAAGAGAAGAAAATGGCCAAAGAGATAATTCTTTATAAAAATAATAAAAACTTTAAAAAAAACTTTAAAAAAACAACATACAGTTGGACTAATTGAAAACTTAAAAAACTTTAAAAAAACAACATACAGTTGGACTAATTGAAAGATACAACAGAACAATTGGCTGCTGATGAACATTCTGAGATGACATTTTAAGGTGGATATACTTTGTTCTAAACTCTAAATATATTTTCTGTTTCATGAACACCCCTAATTTTTTTCCTATTGTTTGACAACTTTCTGTTTCAATAAAAAACTTTATTTGTGTCTGTTAAGGCAAATAAGGAAGCTATTAACACAACCTATAGACCAAGAAAATTCAGCTCAGTCAAGCCTCTCTGTAGTACTGAAAGACAAATGAAACCTATTTCAGTTTTGTATTCAGGTACCATTTTTTCCCAGGAGAAAATTATTGTAATTCCAGATTAGAGGAAATATACACAGTTTATTCATCCTATGCTTAAACTGATTAAGTCATGCGGTCAGGACTGCTTATTTATTTCTTATTCATTTGTTTCTGTCTTGGTGAATCATCAGTGTCTTTTCCATTTATAATATAATTTTGGAAAATTATTTTATATAATAAAATAATATAAACCTGGCACCACCTCCTGTCAGATAATGGAAATTATCTATAGAATTCCCAATGGACTAATTAGCAGAAACTGTGACTAACTTTGGCTCACATTTTGGCAACAGACAAACCAATGTATTTCATCTGTAGTTTCACTAAGAAGCCACTTCTGATTCACAGGCACGGCTTCTGCTGCAAACTTAGAAAGGTGTAAGACTTGAGGGCCAATGAGCAATATTATGTATGTACATATTTATAGTCTCCAATAAAATTAAAATATTTAGTTCATGTATATTGTCATTGCTCAGTAGTATCTGCAGGATGATGTCTATTGTGTATTGTGTAGTGGCTTTGTATTAAGACATACCAATCCAGCTATTATCATATACATAAAAAAAAGGTGGAACTTCAATTGCACTGTCATGGCCACCATTTTGACATTTTTTTACCTCACCTTGCCACGGTCCTGTCATTGCACCAGTATGCTGAACAATTATTTAGTGTATGTGTGTGTGTGTTTTTAGGAAAGTCCCATGAAAGACTTAATATTAAATTCAAGGAATAAGTCCATATGTAAAACGCTAGTCACTTCATGTGCAAAAGCACTATTTTTTTTTAAAGCAAACTTCAACAAATGGAAATATTTTCTTCGACTAGGAAACAGCATGTAAATAGATAACACATATTTTGGGTGGGTGTTATTCATGCATAAATAATGGCAGAAGTGACTGTAGAGAACTAGGCATGTAAATGGGGTACATCTGGGATGTTTTATGTTTTCAACTTTTACCGATTGTTTAAAAAATTGTATCGTATCACATGATTGTATTTTATAGGGAATTTTAATTAAAATGCACAGCATGTAACTTAAAAAAAAAAAAAAGATAAATCAATAAATAATCACAACAGATGATACCAAAAAAAGAAAATTGATAAATACAGGAATTTAACTTTTGTAAAGGAGAAGGTTGCTGTTGGCAACACAAATGATGCCTAATAGCTGAGACTTCAATCCAAGTCCAGACAGACTCACACACACACACTTTTGTGTACAAAATGCATGTTCCAAAGATGCTAGAATACTCCTTTTAATGTTCTTAAGAAGGTTCTTGCTGTCCTTCAGTTCTTTTATGCTTTCTAAAATAAAGGATAGAAATACACTCTTTCTGTTTTTTGAACTAACACAGTACAATATTTCTGAACATTAAGGGCACAATCCAACAGAGGATCTCCAAGGAATTGTACTCTAGTGCAGTGTTTCTCAACCTTATACTCTAGTGCATGGCTGGCTGGGGAATTCTGGGAGTTGAAGGCCACACGTCTTAAAGTTGCTAAGGTTGAGAAATGCTGCTCTAGTGGGATACCAAGTCTGTTATCTCTGGAATACATGGGTTAGCAAACTGTTCCAGATATTCTGCTATAGTACACACCTAACATAACAAGCTGGACTTTTAAAATCAGCAACACATTAATAGTCATTACTGTTGTTATTATTATTGTTCACAATATTGTCTTGCATTAAGACACACTAATCCAGCTATTATCATGTTAATTATATATTCATTGTATAGAAATAGTTAATGTTAATATAGCATAAATAATTTGCAGCTGATCCTTTCCAAATACAATATTGTAATCCAAGAAACAATAACATGCAACTCCAACATTACCTAGATTAGGATAGCAATGACAACTACAGAGACACAACAAGAAGTGTGGAGAAATTAATAGGTATGATGAATGATCCAGCCGATCATGAGAGAGTCATTAAGAATGCTACAAATGCTGTTCTGATTTTTACATTTGCATGAGGTAGTCATCCTTATTAAATGAACTCATAGAAAAAGAAAACAGCTTTGATAATGTACTATAGTTTTGTGATATTCCACAGGGATCACTTCAGGAAAATGATAGCATCTGGCCCAGCACATGAACTCTTTGCGCTTCCCATGGACGGAAGGAAAAGAACATTGTGAACTACTATACAATGCAACAAGTATGGAGCAAGACACTGTCTGGGTTTCTAGTCATTGATCTCACAGCTAGTAAAAATGGTCACACTAGTTAAAGCAGGTTCAATATTACAAAAATATGTTCCCTCTGCCTTTCTGGTTTATTTGCTTAAAAAAGCTGAATTTTCCAGGATGGTGTTATAAATATGTTGTGAACTCTTGTTTTCTTATTTAATAGGATTTTATGGTGTGAGTATACGTATGAAGGTACTAGCGGTGATGAAAAAAAAATTGTTAGGTTCATATTTTACTGCAAACTATTTTGTACTTAGCAAACTAACAGATGAATCAGAAGGCAATTGACCTGTGATTTTCACAGTTCCCGGTATGTTCAAATGCAATTCCCTGATCATTAAAATACATTAGGGGAACCTCTATAAAATATATCCAAAATGGCTGAAATTGCTTGCAAATACACACACACACACACACACACACTGTATGTGTATATATATGGTAGTTTACAAATCTGTATTAAATAAAATTGCTTGTAAAACATGCATATTGAGGAAGTTGCTCACAAACAATATATATTATGGAAAATTGGGTAGAGCTATTTATATTTTTAGATGAATGCATTTGTAACTCTATCTATATTTTCATTATTTTGTTTTCAATGAAAACAAAAGAAATGGGAAGTAACAAAATTTCTATGGAAAGATATAGATTGATTCATTCATTTCTATAGTGCATATACAGAATGTTCCACATATATTTTTCGGAGTTTTTGTTTTAGAAATTTCACTCCTTACAAAAAGTGAGAGTATTTTAATGGAATTATTATTTGTGCAACATTATCCAATGCAATTCTTTATGCTGATTATTTTACTTTGATATTTCATCCTGAGTAGGATTTCCTAGACTATTGTGGCAATTTGCTCTGTACTGTGGAAATGAGCTGCTAGTTTAATTATTGTAAGAACAAATGTAAATAATTTAGAGCAAATGTCTTCTTGGGATTGTTTTTTCAGCATTTGGGTACATGGTTTTCTCAAGTGCAGACAGATACTAGCACTTAAGAGCATTTAGCAGTGGGTGGCAACACCCAGCCAACCTTATCTGATCTTTAAAAGAGAGGGGGGAAAAAGGCTAAGTAGAGTTGATTGTGGTGAACACTTGGAAATCCCAGTACTGGGAAGTAAATAAATACATCCTGGAACAAGGCAATGACAAACCGCTTCCATATTATTCCCAAGAAAACTACAGGGAGATGCCAATGTAATTACCAGGATTCAAACTTCATTCAAAGATTTTGTTTTTTTTAAGTAGAAGACAAAGCATTTAATGGGCTATTATGTTTAATCCGTGCATATCGGGAGCATTTAGTTATAGAATTTTTAGAACTGTTCAGGCTAGGGTTTTATCATTAAATTTGAGGAAGAGGAAATTCCTTGTACTGTGGGTAATTTAAAGGTCCTCCTTTGTAATTTCCCCCCACAAACTGGAGTCATCGCCATGTTTTGACAATAAGAAGTAAGCATGGTCTATTGTCTATGTTGCTTATTTCATCATGCAATCTCATTTTAAAAAATAAATCTGCATGAAAATGTGTATGTCAATATTTTGTTAATTTTTTTTTAAGTTTCTGATCAGGAAATGATCAAAATATTCTGCAAGTAGAACATTGGGAGATAATTATGTTGCAGTGTGCAAATAATTCTAGGAGTGCAGATCAGATATACTGGATGCAAGCAGAGTTCCTATACATATTAATGAGCCAGAGGGTATAGTGAATTAAAAATCCCATATTCCCTGAGTTAGTCTGCCTGCTGTCTATCTATCTATCCATCCATTTGTCCATACACATTCATATATATTCACATCTTTGCATAATATGTTTCAAACACGTTAAATCGAATGCTATCATAGGTGAATTTCCTCATCCTTTACAACAAAACCTTGTTATGAAGGATCAGCATATAGGTCTTATGATAAGTATTGTATTCCAGCTCTGACAATTGGACAACCTCACAAAAGCTGCTGAGATTTGAAAATCAGCAACTTCTCCTAGTTGTCCACTACTATGGCAGAAATAGATAGGAAGAACCAGATAGATGGTTAGCTGTACTTCTTGGCATCAGCATTTATTATCAGCAATAATTGGCCATTTTAGCGCAGCCCACCCAGAAGCATATTACAATAGTCTTGAGAAACCATGGTTATTTAACTCTTTGCTACCAGGCAAATCCATAATTACCTTTGGGTCAGTTTAGAATCATAAACTTCAAGGGAGGAAATGTTCCATATATTTGTGCAATCACCCTCATCCCTGAATATTATGGTGCAAATATAATATACATTTGATTGGTTGACCTTTAGCTTCAGATGTTTCTCCTGACCAGCTATTTCAAAGGTAGTTATTTCCACTGGAAAGTGGAGTTTTTCTGCTGCACTCTGAACTCTGCCTGATAGAATAAAGAGAATATATGGTTTAGATTATGATAAACTAAAGCTGATATAACCTTTCTTTGGCATTATGATGACTATAAGCTTCCCTGAATATAAGGAAGGGGTATGTTTAGTAAATACTTGGGTGATGGCGGGGGGAGGGGGGAGATAAATATTTTAAAATTTCTTTTTGTATAAGTGAGGTCCACTGTTTATTTTTCCAGAAATGTGGAAATCATTTTGCTAATTTCATACTTGTCAGTGCAGACTGCTTTGACAATTATAATGTTCCTTTTTGAAGCTGCTATAAAATAACCAAAGCTAATGTAACCACAACTGTTTTTTTGTAAGCCACAATATTATTCTGTTTCTTTGGAAAAGGCATCATGCATAGCTTTAGGTTTTTTTCCCCCCTTTTGTCTTGTGTTTTTATTCCCACCCTCCAAGTTCAGTAGAAGTTAAACATTTGGTTCCCACTTTGAACTTTCAGGGAATTCCACCACTAGCAACCCATCCGTTTAAGCCTTGTTCTTTTATAAATCAAAATTTGTTTATTGAATGGTTTGAATAAGATAATAAAATAAGAGACAAGGGAAAACATCAGAGAAAACTGCAAATACAGAATAATTAGGATATCAATTCAGGAACACATAAATGACTTATAATGAACTCCAATAAAAGAGATGAGTCGTGTATGGCCATGCAAATTTTAAATGCTAGTTACTGTGTCAAATGAATTCAAGTAAGCTGGTAATGTTGACTTAGATGTTCTAATTGTGCCAAGCTTGACAGATAATAGAATAAAAGAGCAATAAGGAGAACAAAAGACACAAGCAGAGTGAAGGAATATGCTTGAAAGAATAGTTGGGAGAGAAATAATAAATAGAATTAAGTTAGGACTGAATAGATAATAAAATATTTCCATAATATTACTCTAAATCCATTTGCTCTTTCCCTGTTCTATGAGCAGTACACTTTTCTTTTTATATTATCCTTCCCTACTTTCAGGATTGTTCTGAATATTCACAGTGAATATCCAGCTGTGACATCTGTGTGCAGAAATGGTATGTTCTCCAACATAGCTGGTCTAATTCAGATCAATAAGCACAGATGACATGAAAATATACTGAATATAAAGGTCAAAGGGTGTCTTGGCTTAATGCTGCAAGGAAACTTCCTTGTGTGGTGTTAAACAAGTCATCAATTCACACTTAAGCCTAACATCTGTACCCCATAGAGCCACCTGTAAGCAGAACCTTCCACAACTTTCTACTTCAAGAATAGTTGGATGTAGTCACAGCATTAATCCAAAATATAAGTTGTTTGATTTTGTCTTAGTGTGCTTAGTGTGAACCCACAACAAGCCATAAATTAATATAGGTAAATCAAGCTAGTGTGTGATAGATGCACTAAAAACACATGAATCTACATTTTAATTTGGGATACAAAATGACAGAGAAGTGATGTTTCTATTCCTATTGAGTTCTGTGTTTTGATCAAAACCATATAAACCACTAAAGAGTTAGTTCATGAGTGTAACTGGTAGGTGACTGATTGCTTTACTTTTATTTCAGTTTTCAAAATATTGCTATGTAAGCAACAAGTGAATATATAAAAGGATGTGCATGCAAAATGTATTAGTTTTCTGAAAATTACTTTTGTTCAGGGTTCTTAGTAGGACACACAATCCTTCTTTCTTCTATGACCACATCCACACAACTACACAGCTGTTTTATCATGGTCCTTTCCCATCTTAGAGACAACCATGGATGCTAACCTAGGTCTTGCTGTCCCCACAGTAATTTTTTCAGTAGCTGGTGGAGCAGACACTGTCTGGATAATCAGTATTTATCTTGCACTGTCCTATTGGTCAGCAGGATATGAGCAATAACCAATTTTCTATACATATTACCAGAATTTTGAAGTAAAAGAATGTGAGTATCATTGCCAAGGTACAGATCATTGCCAAGGTACTTTACAGGCACTGCTGAGAGGAAATGGTGGTGGTACCTTTTTAATTTTCAATTAGCTTTTCTTCCCTAGTACCTGTACCTGTAAAGGGGAGTAACAATATTCTGTTAGCCTACTTTAGTGGCTGTTATGAAAATGTTAAGAAGGAAGGAAGGAAGGAAGGAAGGAAGGAAGGAAGGAAGGAAGGAAGGAAGGAAGGAAGGAAGGAAGGGAGAGAGCATTTATCATAGCTTATGGGGAAATATCTAAACTTGCAGGACTTTTTATCTGAAATGTCCTTCACACTAGAGTGATTGGCAATATTTAAAGACAATGCAAATTAATGTCCTGCTAGTTAACTGGCAGTCTGAAAGACTATTTTTTCAGGCTTTGTTTCATATTTAATGGTGGTGTGTGCACCATTTAGTATGTCCACAATGTGCCAAGGAACATGTGCTCCTCTCTCATCGCCAGGCTGAGAGCTCCCCAGAAATCACATCATGTCAGGAAATGACTCTCAGTCTACTATTTGTCTTAATGAAACAACTGCAGTACTCTCCAACATTTCTCTAGAAATGTTGGAGTGGCCTATAGGGAAAATGACTGCTAGCTCTCTTCAGTGACTCCCATAGCTGTGTGACTGCCATTACTTAAAAAGAAATGCATAAAAATACTAACAACCACAAGTGATTCAGGTCCCATGGGCTTTGCCAACTGCCAAATCGAGCTAGGTATTGAAGCCATGTCTGCCCAGAGAATGAAACGTTCTTCACAGTGAAATGATTAGGAACAGTAACATCTGCAAATTCATGGATCATAATTAAATGTTTTCTAAACATATATGCAAAGAAAAAGCCATCTCACTAGTAGAATAGGATGGTGTAGTGGGGGGAAAACCCTGCAGCATGGAAAAAGAGCAATGATAGTTTAGACAGTTCATTCATTTCCTTTCTGTGTCTATGTTTACTTTACACTGGATGTCCAGCTTCATGTCTCTATCTGCACAAACTGTGAAGTAGGACGTTTCTTTTTCATTTTGGATGACATTTCATGTGGAAGCCCATGACAGCTTAATTTCAGTTAACTACTGCTAACAGTATGAATGCACAAAGAAAGCCAGTAGTCATTCAGTCTTTGATCAGGAATGTAAATGATGCCACCCATTGTATCTGGTCATTGTGAAGATTCTTATTATAAAAACTTCCATCCTGTCACCTCCTAATGTGACAGACATTAGCAAAACATACTGTATGTTATTATGCAAACTAGTGAAGTTGTCATTATTAAGGCATTTTTTAAATTGTTGATAGAATCACAGGATTCTAGACAGTTTTGGATCTATCTGTGTGTTCATCTCTATTTTTAAGAGAAAACCCATTTCATAATCCTTTCTTCTGAGCCTGAATCATTCCTATAATCACAAAAAATTACATCTAATCCATTTTTTGATTATTACTTCTTGCAATATCTGATAGATGAGCTCTGGACACATTTGTTACTGTATGTTCCCAAATTTATTTGAAATTGGTTTTCATTCAATCAGGCTATTGTAATAAGACAGTGGCTGGATTTGCATTTTGCACCAAGCCATATTATGTTTTATCTGGTTTAGAGTGTCTTGTGAGCCAAGGTTTCTAGTTTAGGGTGTTGTAAGAACCTAGCCAATGATGGTTTATTGGTTAAGTTACTGTAGCCAATTTTGTGAACCCTCCAATACAGATTTCACTACCTGGCAATAGCATTTCATACAAGAGACTTTTCTAATCCTGTCTGGAGATGACAAGGACTAAATATGGGACTTTGCACACAAAGCCATTCCTTTTTCTTTGATACTTCCACTATTGGTCCAAAGTTCCTTATGTCCAGTTTCTGCTTAGTTTGTGGTTTGTTTGTTTTTAATCACACTTCCTGCATAGTCAATTTTAAATCTAAGAAAAATCGAACACAAACATTATAACAGAATTAAACTGCACAACTATGAAGAATAAGCAAGCAAACTAGAACAATAGTAGCAAGAAAAATGACCTATAGGTCAGATTGGGAAGAGCAAGATAGATAAGCAAAGCAAGGGAGGATAAAACATCAGTCTAAGATATTTTATGGTGGCCTTTTTTCCCCTTAGCTCCCAGAATTTTTTTCCAGCATATTTTATTGCATATCTTATTGCGATAAACTGCAGTTAAACACAACTCAATTTAGGAATATATCACAACAAATTAATTAAATAAACAGCATAATAAGGAGTGCCATGTTGATGTTTGGTATTATAAGTCCATCCACTCCTGTAAAGATGCTCAGCTTTAGATTTGGAGTTATCTGCTGCTAGAGTGAAGACATAGGCAATTTTTCAGACATATAAAGGACTTGGATCTTTTCTTACCTATATAATAGTTAGCCCCAATTTATTTCCTATCCCTTAATCAAAGTCTTTTTAAGACTGAAAGAGATCTGGCTATATGCTTGCCCTCTTCTTGCCACTGTCTTTCCACAGCATCCTTTGTCAATATAGTTCTTTTCTTCACTGAAATGACTTGGAATTACATTTAACTGTATAAGTAACTGCCTTGAATGAAAAGTATTGATTTGTCTGATCATTTCAAACAATGAACCATATTTTGGATCAAATCCCCCTTCTATGGACATCTGCAACAATTTGCTTTGCCCCTTAGACAAAGCTGTAATTAGGTAGACATTTTCTTCTATTTAGAAATAGTGTCAGTGTCAGAACACATCCAAGCAAAAAGATTGCTTTGGATTTTAACCTGCTATCGCTGAATGTTTTGTTCTTGCTTACATATTCTTCATTGGCAGCAGCCAGAAGTGGGCAATAATAGCTGAGGGCATCATGGCCCAACCTTGAACATAGTTGTGTTAGTCCCCTCAACCTTCCCCAAACAACTCAAAACCTCACAAACTCCAAAGGACAAATGTGAAGCTCAAACCCACCAAGGAAGTCCTCTGATAATTCATTTTCCATGAGGTGTGTGAATTAGGCCATGACTGCTCTATGACCACTTGGAAAGGTTTGTTCTTATCTTAAAGTTGTATTAATAAATGGGGAAAGCACAAATGAATGAACAGGACAGGTGAAAGAAAATGTATACAGTGTGACACCAGGTCTTCTTTATCTTCTGTTCCCCCCCTCCCCCTGAAGTGAAGCACTGTTGCATTTACAATAAATATTCAACTTATTTTACAGTCATATAGAGTCTGTGGTTTGGTTTATCAGTTGCTGAGGGAGAGGTGGGATATGAATCTAACAAATATATATTATATGTCTATACTAATCACAGGCAAGATAAAATGATTCCATGCACTTTTACCCATCATGGACATACTTTACAGTTACAGGGCTCTGATAAGTTTTTATTGCTTTTCCCCCATCGCTCTCAGCAACATTGTCCGTGGTGAACTCTGATGTTTGATTTGAAGGATGGAACTGCTTCACCATGCCAGCTAATTAAGCAACATCTCATAAAACCTCTGGCAGGGTTATTCTAATATCCATCAAAGACAGAAGCAAATGATCAGCACCAAAATTGGCTTGTGAAAGGTCACAGATTAAATCATTAACTAAGATGTAGAGGGGGAAAAAGTAAGGCAGCAAACTGTAAGATTGTAGAGTCAGCAGGAAAGCACTAGAAGAATCTCAATAGCTCCTTCCATGCCTATATGTTAATAATTGCATGCCTTTCTGTACTTGAAAAACAGGAAAAACTAATGTAGTGTGATGGTTATAATGTAATGAGCCAGCAAGTTCCTGAATTAATATTTCACACTTTCATCTGTACTTAGAAGATAACACTACTAGCCTCCCTCATAGGGTGAGTGTTAAAATTAAAAAAAAAAAAAGGATACATATCCTTGGGATGTTAAATATTAAGGCATAAACTCCATAAATACAACCACTTTAAAGACAATTTAAACAGGGTTTAATTAAGAATATGCTTAGAATGAAAGGACAGTCCTAATAATCTGCTATTTTACTGAGAAGTAATGGCTGTTACTCTCAAGTAAGAATCCATAGGAATGCAATTTTTAAAAATGGATTTTAATATAGGGTCTCCACAAAACACTGAAAGTAAAAAAAAAAAGGAGTGGAATGTTTAAGTATCAAAAACAATATAGAAACAAGTCATTTTAAAAAAATAAGCAGGTATTTTAAATATATATATCTAAAATGTGTGTGTGTGTGTGTGTGTGTGTGTACCATATATAACTTTGAGATATGAACTTTTAAAAATACATATTCAGTATCTCTGCCTTAGAAGGCATTTATATCAAGGGAGATATTCAAGTAGGAATTCATTTTGTGTAACTTTTAAAAATGGACCATATGTGGATAAAACAATCCTTAAGGAACCAAAGTATTCTTTGCTACTGTATTTATTTTTCAATAAATCTTTGGATCTTATCTATATTATGCTGTTTTAGTATTAAATAAGCAAAGCCTGGAAATCTCATTGACGTAGTTCTATGCTATGCCATCAGAATATGTTCTGCATGTTTCCTTTTCTTCAAGGAAACATTTCCTTATTTCAGCAAAAATGTTGGCTGTGTATTACATGATTACAGTAGTTCTACACTGATTCTCCTTTTGGGGGAAAAAACAAAGATGCAAGCTAGAAGAAAGGTGGTTGAGAATATATTGTGCCTTTCAAAGCTACATTTCATTGTCTCTGCATTCCTTTTTCATCTTTCTGCCAGCTGATGGGCAAATTCTTGTAGAATATTTATGCTGTAATTCTCTAAAGCTTTCTTGCTGATTTTTTGCTACCTTGAAAGTGCTGTTCTTACATTCTCTAGCTTTGCACTGAATGCAGACTACAGCATATTCTTAGAGTTTCATTCCCATCTTTGTAGTATCACAGACACTAAATAACACATCCCGCTGTCTATTTAGGGAAGAAAGAAAACCCCAACAGCACGATGTCAGTGACAGTTTTTCATAGAGTTCTTATAATGTCATTTCTTTGGCACCAAAGTTAGTGTAATTAAGCATTCTCTAAACAACTAAATTGAATCTCCAGTATGAAGTTTATAAACATAAGCATTTCTTTGTGAACACATCATACATTTGCAAAATACAGTTCCTGCATTCCTCAGCAGACTAAATTTTGTTATAAATTTATAGGAGTTGCCAGAATCTGCAAACAGCACATTCATATTCCATCACAGAGTTTGTGGCTGTGGTTATTTGTATTCAAGTTATACTATTGACAAATACATGATTCACATTAATAAAGAGGATGATCATAGTTGTAAAGTGATGCAGAAAACTTATTACATTGTAATTTGCTGTTTGACAGTTTATATATCCTTTTCTATAATCCTAATCTTTATTAGAATGGCATGATTATCATGTCATGTTCCTTCAGTCAGGGAAAGGTCCATCCACTTACTCATGTTTTCAGTCATCAGGTTTGGCCAGGATCAACATTCCAGTTCCTCAATCTCTCCTCAAAGGATTTGGCTTCTAAGTCTTCTGATACTTCTCACCTAAAATAGGTGAGAATCAATACATATTCTTCTGAATCCTTCTTATAAAGCATTGCCCAGAAGTAAATTCAGTGTAAACAGCATGCAGCTCTGAGCCTGCCCTCTCAGGCGTCTTCTGCTTTTAGAAAGTTTTTATTTTGTGAATCAGGATCAGTTATTGCATTCTCAGCCATACTACTTGGCCCAGCTCCTGGTTCCTAAAAAATGGCAAACATGCAGAATGGAGGAGGAAGTAGCAACTCATTCCACCATGAATCTTCTGAAAGCAGAACACCCAAATGTAGCTTCCAAGAATGGGGAAATTATATTTGGATGGAAATACTCTTGGCAAAAAAAGCAATTAGAATCATAGACCATGCATAGAAAATCAGAATTTGAGTAGCTGGGACATTATAGACACTTTTATAATGTATTATAAAATTACAATAATCTCAGAACAATTTATTTTTCCAAATCTTTACTTTTCTAGATAAAAATTAATGCAAGGTGGAAGCATCTTCTAGAATGATTGGCAAGCAGAGAATGTTTCTCATCCAATTGCTTCTGTTCTGCAAATAGCTCCAAGTTTCTAGTTGGGCTTCAGTTTGTTCTCAGTTCCAGGCTAAGGAAAATATAAGCTTGTAGTCATGTTACAGAGTCTGTGGGAAGTAATTTGGGGTCCCTTTCCTGTCTTTACTTTGTTCTGATCCCATTTCAATATGCCGCACATCTCTGTCTCCAAAGCCCAATACCAAACAGATGTGGCCCTCTAGGGATTCAGTTTATGGTCAGTCACACTCTTTTGCAACCTGATGAAGCATGCAGTTATTGCAAGCCCTCCTTGCTTTCTTCCTGATTTGTTTTACCTCAGATAGGTGTGGCTGGGGCAAGTTTAACAAACAGCCCTGGTCAGCAGATAGGAAAACAGGCACAGGAAAACATATGTGCTTCTCTCAACTGGATCCTGAAGGAACCACCAGATGAAGCCTCACAAAGCATGTCATGGTCTTGGCATCCAGATGCTTTGAGACTAGGGTGGACTTACTGAAGAAAGGGAATTTTATACTCACCAATTCCAGATGAGAACTTAGGGGAGGCAACACTGTCAAAGTCAGTCAAAACAGACTAGTTCTCTACTGCAGCATTGCATCTTCGAGTCCCAGGCAGAACCCTCAACTCACGTCAAGAAGTTGGATTCTGGATCAAATGGTCTGGTGTGTACCAGTCCTTGTCATCAGCTGTTGTTGAGGGAAGCCATCTCAGGAACCAGGCAAGACCCTAGGCAGGTCCCATCTTGGTCACCAGAAAATTGTTATCCCAAGAACTCTGGATTCATGGCCAGTCAGAATACACAAGACATAGAGATCTTTTTTGGGTTTATTCTGTACCAAAGAAGACACATGGGAATAGTTTCACAAAGCAAGTGCACATGCTTGTCTTCAGCAGCATAATTTATACTTTAGCACACACAGATGTGGTAAAAATCTCACTGATACACATCATCAGTCCTGCCCACTCTAGGCTGGTGTAGGAAATTCCTAATTTGGTCTTCTGATCATTAATCCCACCTATTCTAGGCAGGCACAGGAAATCTCTTATTTGTTCTTCTGGGAACGTATCATGGTGGGAATGTTTCTTATTAGCAATACAAAGTAGTGGAACAAAACAAGTGGCATTCTTATTATAGCACAAAATAGGACAGGTAAGGTTTTTCATCAGTAAGACAATCAGGATCTGCAAAGTAAATCAGCAAAACAAAGCAAGACTGGTAATTTTTGTTGTTTGCAAAACAATCAAGTCTATGGTAAACAGGAGGCAAATGACCACTTGCACCCTGTCAAAGTGGGGTTGCTCATTCAGATGTGGATGTTAGGGCAATATAACAATTGTTTATTCCCAATAAACAAGGCAAGATTGGTAGTGCTGGTCATCAGCAAAATAATTAGATCTTTGTGAAGTCTTTGTAGGCCTCAGGAAAAAAATATTCTGGGCACTTCTAAATGTCATGATTCTAATCTACCACCTCAGCTTGGGTGGATGACCTGCAAATGACCTTGTGTCTTCCCTTAAAATATGGAGAGGTTATACCAAGTATTGAGATGGATACAAATTATTAAAAAATGTACAAAATATAAAATACAAATACAAAATGGCAAATATAAAATACAAATACAAAATGGCTGAACACTGGCTCATCACTAAGATTGAGAAACACTGCTCTAGAGTAATAAAAATCAGTCAGTGTGAGAAGTACTAGCAGCTCGAGTGGTTATAGCACTTTCAGAGAGGAAAAAAAATCCCTATTGTTCACCACATAGAACTATGAAAAGCATGACAAATTAAAGGGAAACAAAGCTATCACAATTGCATCGTAAGATTAATTATAAAATGATACCATTGTAGAGCACTGAATTTGTTTTCTTTATTCCATTATCCTTTTGAATACTGTTTCACTGATATCAGTATAATGACTCCCTATGGAAACTATAATTGCTGGCATCTTTTATGAATGTTTAGTAACCTTTTTTTAACCTCTATTACTATTAGTAGTGCATAAATGGCACTTGAACGCTGAAGCCCATACATGGAAAATGGGTTATAAAACCCACAAAGTGACTCTTTGTTCAAGGGAAATTGAATCAAAAGTTACAGATGAAATTCACTGAATAGGCAAAAATAAAATATTGCTTCTGCTGATCTGCGTTCTTAATTCAAGGCCCCTAGAACACAAAGGAAAAGTTTGGTATAGATCTTTAGATATAAAGAAGTGAAGTAATTCGGATTTGTGATTAGCTTAATTCAGGGACTCTGAATTAAGTGTGCATTAAAAGTACAGCCAGATTGGGTTTTTAAGGATTTTTTTTTTTTTTTTTGCTTTTCCTTTGACAAAGCCAGCTGGTAAAATGTTAACAGAGAAAGTATGAAGAGCTCCAAATGTATAACATGCCACCAATAGCTGGACCAGTTGAGACATTGGAACTGTTTCCAACTGGCATGATTAAAAGACAAATAAGTAAACTAAGGCTCAAAGAGCAATTAATGGGATAAAGAAACAGGAAAGCAAATGTTTGTGTTAAATCAGGTACACGTGGAGGGGGAAAAGGAAGGTCTGAATGCTGAGCAATACACAGCAGGCATGCCAAAGATGGAGGGGAAAGGAAAGAAGAAAAATATTCTATCAAAGAGAGAAAGAGAGACCACTTGCAGTAAATAGGAAACATTAAGCATTGTCTGGTCTTGCCAATCAGACAGTGAAAAGGGTTGCCTGGAATGAATGATTATAGCTTTAGAGCCATGATTGTTCTTCCTTGCCTCAGAGTATTCATTAGGAAGTATCTTACTATTTCCTGTTTTCCTGCCTCATCTAAGGCACTACTAGTCTTAGATGTGGGGAAGGGCAGAGAAAACATTCCAAGAGCATCTATGATACCTCTGGCCTATTTAATGCCATAAAATTAACAAGGTTCTTTTTCTCTGGCACTCCAAGATTTTTGAAGGAACTATTCAAAGTAATCTTTCTTGTAAGTTTGTTGTTTTGAAATTAGAAAAAAAAGCAATTTTAGAAAACAAGAAAAATAATAAGAATGTAATGTGTGAAGAGTGGGAGGTCCTGCTCCATTCATTACAACTTATTTATATTTGCAGCATACAGTACAATGGGTTCTGTTAAATATACCATTGTGATGTAAGAAGCATTCATTTTATTTTACTGTTATGGTAGATAAAAATCATGCAGTATTGACAATTGACCATTAACAATTAGCTGATGGTCTATAGACCAAAATTATTGGTTTATAATGAATGGAGACTTAATTTCATCTCTGTTGGCTCAGCAGTTGCAATGAGAGTTGCATTCTCTCAGGAGAATGACACATGTCTAAAAAGAATGAAAAGGAGGACAGGAAGGAATACTTAGTTTGTTAAAAAATTTACAATGCAGATCTTCATTGTAGCCATTTTACCACTGAATTTTAAAGGAAAAAGATGAGAACATGCATAGTGATCCTTAAAAATTAAATGTATAAGTTTAGGAACAACTAAATTACAATAGCAAGTTCTGTGTCCAGATAAAAGAATATATGTAGATAATTTCATGTTGCAATAATACTTTAACAGAGGGGTCTTTTTCATGGAAATAAATGGCAGTACTCAAAACACATTCTCTTTTCTATTCAATTTATGAAGAAACTTCTACTTTTTATCAGAGCTAATTTTTTTTATCAGAACTAAATAAATTGTCACTCGTGATAGTGAAGGCTATGCTCATTTACCGTTTATATATAGATTAGAGTGTACCATGATCCCTAGGAAATAATTTTTTTCTCCATTTTTGATTTTTTTTAAAATGAGAAGCAGTATCAATAAATACTTTAACAAATAAATTAAATATCATCAAATCATAGATTCAGGGGAAAACAAATGTAGACAATTATAATATGTGGCATTCTAAAAAGTGGACTACATGTTAGAGTGTGTATCACATGAATTTCTTTGAAACTATTCCAAGGTTCATGATATATAAGCATTGAGTGCCAAATCAGTCAATCAACCTGCTATTTAGGTTACAGACCAAAATTCCATGTAAAATATCAAACAAGAAATATGCACTAAACTAAAAATTTTAACAGAGAAAAACATAGCTAATTGCCTTCTGTCATAGGACCATCTATCAGAACTTGATTATACCCAGAGTTTCCTTACAATGATTGTAGTTGACAATATTTTGTTACTTTTTAAAAATGTTTAAGAGTTTATCACCTAGTAGGAAAAAAACTCTTTTATATAGTATAGGTAGTCCTCGTTTAGCAACTGCCTCATTTAGCAACCATTTATAGTTATGACAGTGATGAAAAAGTACCTTTACAAGCAATCCTCACATTTACAACTTTCGTAGGTCTGTAAAGCAAAGGAAAACTGAAGTAAGTTTGTAAACACAGTCACGGTTTCACTTAGCAACCACTTTGTTTAATGGCCCCAATTGCGATTGCTAAATGGGGACTACCTGTATAGATGACACACTGTACGTGGAGGGGGTGATACTACTTCAGAGTACTACATATGCCACAATAGACAGGACTGTGGGACAGTTAATTACACCCTTTAGGCCACAACAGATTTAGCCCTAAAAAGGAATGTTGCTATATCTCCCTTCCAGGACATAGGTGGCAAGGCATTAAACCTGGCAAGGATAAAAGCTGTTCTGTGAGGGATAGAAAGATAAATGTATACCTATGTAAGAATAGAAAAAGTCCTGCTGCGAAGGCTGATGAGTGATGAGAAATTCTGCTCTTGTCCTTCTGTAAATCTAGACCCAGGGCACGTTGCCTGATCTCTTCTGAGACCCTCTCTGACCCTAGTGTTATCAGTGATGGAACTGAAAATCCACAATAGGGCAAGGCTGAAGCTGTGTTCCTTTTTCCCACAAGGAGTCAAGCTTGTTGACAGGGATTAACTGAGATAAAGATCGCTCCCCCAAAATTAATTTGAATCAGTATTTCAGTCGGCAAATCCTCATATGGGCCTCTACTGATAGACAACCTAGATCAGGCATGCATCTGAAATTCAGTGAGGGACACAAAGCATTTCTCTCAAGAACTTGGATTCACATTTTTATAGGCACAGATTTGTGTCCATAAAGTCTTAGGCGCAGCAGTTTGGTCCTGAAAAGTGTGATTGCAGTGGGGATATAATTATTTCCATGGTGGTTGGCAAATCTAATTATTGCACTGGAATTTTATTTTGTGCACAAATGAAATAGTGCTCCTCCTTCAGGTATTAGAGGATTGAAACATAATTCCTAAGTATTTAAAGATCCTAATTTGCTCAATCTGATTGCTGTTGATTTTCCATTTACGAATGACATTAGTATGTCATTTTTGTGAATGCCACCACTTTTGTTACAAGCAAAGAGAGCTACAGACTGCTGAGAGAGTCAGCCTTTTCACCCCCATTTTCAAAGGTCAAGCTTATCTAATGTGGGAAAAAAAGTCCTTTCTGGAAAATGTTATGATTCCAATTCATTTCTCCCACTATGTCCTGAAAAAGATTGTACTGCATATGGGAGATATTAGCCACATTCTTTAATGCAGCAATGGAACACTTTCACTTTTTCTGTACACACACACACACACACACACACACACACACACACTAGAGAGGGAGAGAGAGAGAGAGAAGATGAATTGAAAGAAACATGTACCACATCTATCAGAATTGTTAAACTTTGTTAGTAGCTGTTACAAAGGAGCGATAGATACTGTTGAAACTGTTGATCCCAAAATTATAGTTCCTACAAGCTTGATTGCAGACACATGAGGAGGAGCAGCAAGACAATTGGACCTTGTCTTTCTCCTTCATATCTTGATTCTACACTGAAATATCAATCCCAAACTGGACTTCTGTGAAGTTCCAAAAGCACCAAGACCTTCAAAAGATAGTGGTACTGCTCAGGGTCACAATTAGTAATGTCCATGTGTTAGAAATATTGATTACCTAAGTGCTGTCCTAGTGCCCACCCACATGAAAGGCTGAAATTACATTCCAGTATTTGGTAAAAATCTCTCTGCATTACTTTGAAGCTGTGGAAGAAAAACACATACAGAGAACAGTTTATAAAGTTATTTCCCTTAGACTGAGATTAGTAAAGTGTGTAATTTCTGGCTTATTGTTATAGTCCTTTTGAAGTACTATTTGCTAAAGGGGAAAAAAAGTGTTTATAGCAATGTAAGTAGGATGAGAGGGGATGTCTGTTCCATAGCTACACTTGGATTTCTTGAATTCTGTTTTCAAAGAAGCCTTTCCGGCTTTCTCAGTGATGACCTTCCATAAGATGGATGAAACCCTCCTTACTGGGAAAGCAGTAGAGCCATAAATGATTGCTCCTCTTTTTGGAAATATTTTTAATTGCTATGGTTAGATTAATAAGATTATGTTTCTTTATGTTTTTCTTCTGGTCATTATTGTTTTGTGGCTACTTTGTTATATTCATTATTCTTGATAATATTGTTCTTTTAATAGTCAGATATTGTTTTTAACTTATCTTGATGATGGAGTGTCTTTAATTATCCTGGAGGCTCTGATATCTGCCAGAGGTGTTGTTCCAAAGATAATTGGATTTGAGACTATATTTGTGAAGTTAAGCACTAGGGATCATATGGGTTTGCTGTTACTGTGCCAGTCTGCCTACCTGCTCAATGCTGTGGCTTGGTTGGTGGTAGCATTCCCAGGCTTATGGTTCTGGGAGACTTCAACCTGCCTTCATTGGGTGTGGAGTCTGAGATATCTTAAGAGTTCATAGCCACCATGGAACTCACCCAGGTTATTAAGGGCCCAAGTCACAGCTTAGGTCATGAATTAGATCTGTTTTTGTAAATGGCAATGTGATCTGGAGTTAAGGGATATTACCATTTGTCCTTTGTCATGACAGATCATTTCATGTTAAACTTGTATTTTTATGTTGCTGTTCCTCATTCAATCAGTCTACTCCAAACTCCAATCTATGGATTTCAAGAAAACATGGAGTTGACCCTGAGGTTCTCATACATGGTTTCACGGAGGCCTTAGTTGCTGCTTGGAATGAGGTGACAGCAACATTTGACTAGATCATGTCTGTGACGAGCATGTTTTTCCCCACAGGTGTGCAGCCAGGATGATGGAAGCCTGCCTTCATGGGAGGTGGGGTATGTGTTTGGTTGACCTCAACTGTAATGTCTGCTATGCTGCTTTTGATTTTTTTTCTTTTGATGTTGTATGTTTTTTATCTATCATCAATGCTTTTGTTTGGTTTTTATTTGATGTGTGGTACCCAAAATTGCAATTGCAATTACATGAGGTGGGTGGTGATAGACAGACAGACAGACATGGGCTATCCTCCCCACCAAAACTTTAGGGTATCATTTCTCTGATTGAGGTATTATGAACGCTGATCTCATCATAATGCCCCGCCATGAGAAAAGGACCTTAGTGTGGTCCATTGGATCTGGCAGATCCCCGAGGGCCCCACACAGTCTATTTCCTGATGCAGTGATCGACTTGCCAAGAAAGCAGTCATTAGGGCTCAGTATTCTGTCCAAAATCTCATTCTGTTAAGCCTTTCATCAAAGTGAAACTCTGGGACTGGCAAATGTTCCAGAGAGTCAACTGCTTTGCCATAGCAGGAAAGTTTCTAGTACAGCTTCTTATAGCACTTACCCAGCTCTTTACTGTAAGGGATTTTTTTTTTTTTTTCATTATTACAAATCATTGGGCTATGTGGCTGCACTAGAAAGCCTGATGGCCACTTTCCTGCTCTGTCAAATGCCACTGCAGTGTGCTTTGTGGTGGGGGAGTACACTGTTGGCAGCTGCCAATTCAGGAACTGTGGGCAGTAAGGGAAATGTGGCTGCTTATGGGGTATAGCATAAGCTCTAGGTATAGTCTTCACCCAACTTGCATGCTGGAAGTTGCAGTTTGGGGAAGGATATGGTAGAGTGCATTGTTCCAGGTAGTGGATAAGATAAGCACACCATCTGAAGTGATTTAAAATTTGCCATCATTCACAACATGGGAAAGCCAGTGTCAAAATGGAATAATAAAATATCCTGTTACTGGGAAGATGAACTTGTTCCTATTTTAGTATGCTATTTTAGTATAATTTTTGTGAGGACAAAAGGACAACATAATGCATATTTTTAAAGCTTTTATCTTAAAATTTCTGCAGGAGTAGCTTGCAGACACATGTAGCTCTACATATATGTAAATAGCACACTCTTAAGTATATATATATCCACAACTGTGTGTCTACTTAAATTGCCAGATTAGAACTATGAACAGTTAAATTACTATGCCAGAAAGCACTGTTCCCACTGGCAAGGTAATCAATAGTTGTTAATATCCTCGTTAGACACTATAAATATAATTTTTAATAAGATCTGCATATTTTGAGTTAAATATAAATTGGCTAGAGATTATGAATAATGGTCTTACTACCACTGAGAGTCAGGGCTAACCTTGCCCAATGTTGTTCATCCACTTGATGAATACTTGAAGATACCAAACACCTGAATAAAGTTGAAGGACTTAATTTCTGGTTCTTAGATCATCTAGTTTGGCCCTTACCCATCTTGGTGTACTGTTTAGGAAACCTGGGTTCAAGCCCCCACTTAGCCCTGGAATTCCATGAGAAATATTAGACTAATCACTATCATTAGTCTAGCCTACTTTGCAGGGTCAATGTAATAAGGATAAAATAGGGAAAGCCCCATCTACATAACTAGGTATAGAAAAATAGTTATATTTCAGTGTCATGCATTTGTTATTTATAAAGTTTTTATTTTGCATATAAAATTACATGTTTTTTTTTTGTAAAATAAAAAAAATGATGGGGAGATACTGGGCTCAGAAAGAATTTGATCTCAATGCACAATGATTAACTGTTATATCCTCCCTTGCTCTTTGCTGTACAGAAACTAGTAATTATTCTCCTGACAAAACATTTTAGTTAGAGACAAACAAAGGGAGAAAAACTGCAGCATGATTCCAAGTGGAAGAGATTGCGGCAAATATTTAGTTTATTTCAAGTGTTGTGTTCAAATGGACAGCCTCAGGAAGATAGCATTAAACATTAGTGATGCCTACAAACAAAAGGTCTTAAAAGAATTGGAAAAGAGTTTGCCGAAAGGGATGCTAGTATTTGATCAAGTAAGCAGTTTGTGTACCTAGGTACTGATGTAATATTAGATGAATCAACAGCAATAGTTTGTTCTTTGAAAAAGTCAGTGTTATTGTAGTTGCCTCAAAAAGTAACATGTTTCTTTCCAAAACAAGAGTTACCATTTAACTCCTTTCAATAGTGCGGCTTCATAAATGTTGCCTGTCTGCAGCAAAGAAACAGGAATAAGAGTCAAACACATAAAGAGTTATTCTTACACTACCAAGGAACATTTCCATATCTAGTATCTCTATATCTGAATTTAGACCAATTCATATCAGTATTTGTTGAATTTCTGTTGAGGTAGATGCAAAGAATTGTACAAGAGTTAGCAAGGATGTCACATGGGCTGTTCTTTTCCCAATCATAAAGTACTCCTTTACATGTTAGGCACAATGCCAAATACCTGTGCTAGATAATTCTGGGAGGTTGCAGTGGTGGTCTTGAAAACTATGTTTTTAACAAAGCATTTTGGCCATTCATGAAACTTCCCCAAGTAAGATATCTCTTCTTCACATAGTAGATGGGGGAACGGGAAATAAATCTTTCTTGTGATAAATTAGCTCTATAATTATTTGACCAGAATTGCTCAAATCCTTACACAACTGGGCAGTTGAAACAGTAAAAGCAAAACAAATAATTCTCAAAATCCTTTTGTATATAAAGAATTATACTATTTGTAAATGAACCTATTACAATTAATGTCCATGTTTGTGACTGTTGTAAAAGCACATTCATGCAACAAAAACAAGAGCAGATAATACATTATAAGAAGTGCTGCATTATTCAGAGGAACAAATCACTGCACATCTGTATGGCAATTGTGAGATTTCCACATCAGAATGGCCTACTGTCAAAAAAACTGTATTGCACCATGCACATGAAATGAGCAATGATTGCATTGATTGTTCAAAAATGATAATAAAGAAAGGATAGAAGGTGCAGAGGCACATTATTTTAAAATATACTAAGCTCAAAAGTCAAAGGATTTATCCCTGTAAATATGTTTTTGTGATCTAATGACATAAGATTTTGAGAGACAATGAAGTAGAGAATAGTTCTAGTTTTGCTGAAATGACAATTAAAGGTTGTGTATTTGGTCTGAAAGATTCTACTGCTATTTCATTTTTACTGTAAAGTCAAGGCTATAAGTTTTGTATTACTGTCATGAAAAGTCTATTGAACCAGAGAACAGCCCATGTGCCCTTTGAAAGTGTACTCGTAACACTTTATATAAAGTGCAATTTTTCACAGAAAGGTTGCCATTAAAAATAGTGTGAGTTTTGTAGCTTAACCACTTGACAAGGCCTGCCTTCCATACAGGCTTTGTCAATTGATAAAGATGCTAAGGGAAAGAGATTATGGTCCAAATTATAATTCTTTTTTTCTTTTGAAATGTTATTTATACAAATGGCCATAAACTCTTCAACTTAGAAGAGTGAACACTCATGGTAGGTGGACCAGAACATTCAGCTATATTCCTAAGAATGACTCAAATGCCCCAAAATAAAGAATAGAATCATAAATCCTGTATAGAAACCCCAAACAGCAAAATGGTGGGTACCTGTGTGAAATATGTGTGCAATCATCAAGTGAAATATTTCACATATTTCCTCCAAGCTATTTTACACAGAGAATGTCGGAGATGTTTAATTTCCATACTGGAAAAACAACATTGTCTATTATTTCTGCTGTTAAAAAGGCTCCCTAAAATTGTTGCTTGTTCTGCAAACAGTTACTAGATCATTTATATGTGTTAAGTTCAATACATAAATAATAAAATGTTTTTGCACCAACCGAAGTGCCATATTTGTTACTGGACTAGGCTGAATACCAAGGTCCTGATACAAAGTACCATACTAGGCCTATTGCATGCATAGTGTATTTATGTGTACAGAAACATAAAGGATAGCTTAATATTTCATATATGTAACCATTCTGTATATTTGGGGAGGATAACATTCAGAAGTTTTGGTTTCATTAGATTGTGCAGCAAAACTAACTTTAGATCCACAATTTACATAAACCTGAAAGCTGCATACACGCAGAGCTAGAAGTTACGTTAAAGAGCTGGTATCACAGGACAATTTACATTTGGAAATCCTGCAACTGAGAAATATACATGTTAAAGAATGGAAGCAGAATAATTTGCATTAAAGAGGGTTCTTAGGCAATTTATGTTAACAGCTAGATGAATATAAAAACTCCATATGTTAGAAGACTGCAAACATAAATATATAATTTTCTATGGATTTTTTAAAAAGAGCACACAATTAAATATGTATGAATGTATGTATGTATGTATGTAATATAATATCTCCATACTAACACAGATAGTAATTGAAATGGATTTTATTTATCTTCACATTCCTAATTTATACTTTTTTTTTTTGAAGCAATAAAAAGAAGTTTTGGAAGAAGTATATGGAATTTCTGCACTATGATATATTCTTGAATGAAACTAAATATATTTCTCTCCACATACTTTCTGAGTGGCTATTGACAGGAAGTTGATCATGCACAAAGAACAAAGTATGCTTCCTAAGAGAAGGATTATAAAAGTGAAGTTTCCAATAGTTTACATAATACAGATTTTCCTATTTAACTATAAAGGGAAAGTTTATTACTTGGCTGTGTATTGAAATATGTCAAGGTGGAAAAATTATGGAAGTCCAGGCTAAGATTAATATCTCCAGGACCAGCTGTTAGAGATAGCTGCAAATATGTTTTATTGCAAAGGAGAGATGTTTAGGAACCTGGAGATGAATTAAAATGGCTGGGCATGCACTTGTATGAAGACAGCTTATAAAACAGTTCTGCAAAGCTGAAAAAAGATGTGGCTACTTTAATGAGCCAAAGAAATGTGCTTTGTGTGTGTTCCTGCATGTTGCAAAACCCCCTTTTTTGAACAATTTGAATAATCCTGCAATAAACCAAATAGGTTTTGTTATAGTTAAAGTGGATATTAATACTTTTTCACAGCAATGTCTTCTATTTAAATTGTCATGGGATAAGGAAAATTAATAGACACTTTTAACACATTGCATGATTAAGGTTTTCAGGACTCTGGGAAGCTTTACATAAATTTAAAACTGATCACGCAGGTGAAAAGAAGCCATACATAGGAAATTATAGCACGTTTAAACCCATAAAGATACTTCATTGTTATGGGCAAATCTCTCAGTGGCTTAATTGGAACTCTGCTGCCTGCTATGAAAATGTGCATTATGAATAATATTGTGGGAGAGGAATATTCTTGTGCTACCTTGGTAACATTTGAAGAAAACATTTAAGGCATATGGGCAGAGGCGACTATTTAATCCATGTTTTCCAGCCCTTAGGAAAAAGCAAAGTGCCATGGGAAGTTGCCATGCTGCCTTCACCTATTTGATATACTCTGAGGCTGAATTACCTGGACTTTGATGAAACAGTAACTTTCTCCCCTGCTTTCCTTTCCTTTCATAGCTTAAACCAAATGGGATAAAAGTGTTCAGGTTACAATCCTTTCAGACTAATTATGATGATTAAATGAGAACTCTGGTCTTTATTATGTATATTAAGATTAAAGAATCAAACAGGAGTTGAAAGCTCCAAAGAAATTATTTTTTAAAGCAACAATGACTTCAGCAGGGTTTTTCCTCAGCCACTGCTGCTTTTGTGAGAAACAGGCATGCACAAACACACACACAGACATTTGCAGGGGGAAAAAAAAAAGATAAAGAATAATAAAGGTACTACAATTTAGCTTCCCATAAACATTAAGTTTAAAGTCTACTTTGCCTCTAGTTCCTAGATTGTTATAGGTTTCCTGGATTTCCAGCCTCAGATTCCTAGGAACTGAGTTTTGTGCTCTGAGCCAGCCCAGGGAGAGATTTCACAGGACAAAGACAAAATGCAGTTGCCTCTTCATTTTTTAAAAACTCAACCTGAGTATGTAATCTTCTTACTCCTGAGACTGGCTTTTTAATGCTTGATTTTCCCAGGCTTTGGCTGTTTATATCCACAATCTTGACAGTTCAGATATAGGTCTGATTCCCACCATCCTACCCCAACCAGGTTACACATTCATCTACTACTATTCACTACCCTATGTACCCTATAAGATGTAGTGGGAGCCTCATTCCAGACAGCTGGTGCTGTGACACAGAAGTCACATTTTCTGGGTCCTGATCGATGACATTGTTTAATTGAAAGAACCCAGAGGCTTCAACCCTGTCAGCTGGAATTGATTAGGTAGATACCATGGGAGGTAGGTGGTCCCTCAAATAACTGGGACCTATTCCATGTAGGTGACATTGATGATGACTTAGAGCTCTTCCCTACAACTTGTTCACCACAGATCATCAGTGCTTCAACAAATGGATTTAGGGAACATGAATAAATAATGCAATGTTTTAATTCATCCTGATCTGTGGAGAAGCTGCCTGAACTCCATTTTCCCTGCAGTCATTTTTAAAATGGTGTTTTCCAGTCTTTTCTACTACAAGTGAGATCTGATTCATCTGAAGTGCATAATGATGAGTAAGGTTAGAGGCAAAAGTCTGCTCCAATCCTATTGGCCACAGAGGCTGCTGCAACCATGCTCCCTAGTTTCTCTCCACTGGTTTTCAGAGGCACCTGCCTTTTGGCAGCAGAAAATCTGGCTTGCTAAAAAGCCAACTCTCCTATTTCTTTTGCTAACCAATTGGTGGAAGGGGAAACAGGGAAAGGAGGAGTAGGTAAAGCCAGTTCCCTCACCACCCAAAAGACCTATTTGCCCCCAAAAGGGAAGGGAAGTGGTCAGGAAGCAATTCTTCAGCAAGCATCCCTTTACTAAAGCTCTGGGCAGTCTTACCACAGTGATGCAAGCTATAGAGCTGCTTCCACATAATTTGGAAGTGGGATGGCTGTGAAAGATGTATTTGTTCTTTGTGAAGCCTGGACAGCCATACAGAAATAGAGACACTGGTATGGAATTGATCCCATGGCTTGAAGGTGACAAATCTCTTGTCTGCTGCCATTTTATGCATGAAACAAGCACATTGCAGATCAGAAGTGCAGCCAAAACACTTCAGGCAGGTTGCACTTCAGCCAAAGTGAAACCTGGAATTTCATGGCCTATATGTCAGCTTGTTCATCAATCTGCGTGCCTTCTTTTATTCTCCCATTGCCACCAATGGCCTTGCTTTTTTTCCACTGTCTCCCAGCTTGAAACACCTCTGCCAGAACAGTCATGTATGGTGAATGGTTCATGAACTGAACTTTTGCACACCCCTCTGCTTTTAGTCATATTTATTTGAGGCTGAATGCTGTCAGGGAGGGGAGAGAATATGCCTGTAAAAATTCCCTCTACAATGGTCTTGCTGAAAAATAAATTTCAAACATTATGTTCCCCACACAGCCAACCCCTTCTGCTCCCTGTTTCTTCTTTCGTTATGGCTTAAATGCTGCTATCTGTGGAGCTGAAATACACCAGGTCAGCCCAACAAAGGGAAGCTGGTAGGGAGGAGATAGCTTTTGACTGCTGAAACCCTATTATCCAGCCAGCTCTACAACATTCTCAGTGAGACAAACCCCCAAAACAAGCTTCTATGGCTCTCCCAGGGAAGGGAGAACCAATCTATTCTTATGTGAGGAGAGGACGCCCTGGGCTTTTCTCCTAGGAAGGAGATGGCAAGGGCCTTAGGCCTACTCTGACCTGCCTAGTCACCAGGTTGGGGGAGATAGCAGGAGAAGATCCTGGCAAAGCAATCACATAGCTTGCATATGCTCCCAATGGCTGTGTCTTCCTTCTTCTTATAATTCCCCATGATCACACATGATATTCACCCTGGGCTTATAAAGTTTATTGGGAGGAGGGGGGAGCAAAGCCAGATATGAGAAGCCCACATAGGAAAATTCAGATTATTGCTTTGCAAGGCAAGAAGTATACAACTGCATAAGAATGGGTATAAGGCATATTAGAATGTGATGGTTGCAAACCCTAATCCTTGACTGAAGAAATTTAATGACTGCTTACTTAAATAAGTCCCCTTCATGGATCACTGCCTTGTTGTGGCGAAGGGGCTTATGTAACTCAGTGAAGCCATGAGCTATACCGTGCAGGGCCACCCAAGACGGACAGGTCATGACAGAGAGTTCTGACAAAATGTGGTCCACTGGAGAAGGAAATGGCAACCCACTCCAGTATCCTTGCCAAGAAAACCCAAGGACAATGTTAAAAGGCTAAAAGATATGACGCCGGAAGATGAGCCCCTCAGGTCGGAAGGTGTCCAATATGCTACTGGGGAAGAGCGGAGGGCAATTCCAAGTAGCTCCAGAAAGAGTGAAGCAGCTGGGCCAAAGCCAAAAGGACGTTCAGCTGTGGATGTATCTGGAAGCGAAAAGAAGGTCCGATGCTGTAAAGAACAATATTGTATAGGTACGTGGAATGTAAGATCCATGAACCAAGGCAAGCTGGATGTGGTCAAACATGAGATGACAAGATTGAACGTCGACATCTTGGGAATCAGCGAATTGAAATGGATGGGAATGGGTAAATTTAATTCAGGTGACCATTATATCTACTACTGTGGGCAAGAAACCCTTAGAAGAAATGGAGTTGCACTCATAGTCAATAAGAGAGTGGGAAAGGCAGTAATGGGGTACAACCTCAAAAATGACAGAATGATCTCAGTGCGTATCCAAGGAAAACCATTCAACATCACGGTAATCCAAGTCTATGCCCCAACTACTGATGCCGAAGAAGCTGAAGTTTACCGGTTCTGTGAAGACCTACAACACCTTCTAGAACTAGCACCAAAAAAAGATGTCCTTTTCATCATAGGGGATTGGAATGCTAAAGTAGGAAGTCAAGGAGTAATCGGAATAACAGGCAAGTTTGGCCTTGGAGTACAAAATGAAGCAGGGCAAAGGCTAATAGAGTTCTGTCAAGAGAACAAGCTAGTCATAGCAAACACTCTTTTCCAACAACACAAGAGACAACTCTACACATGGACATCACCAGATGGTCAATACCAAAACCAGATTGATTACATACTTTGCAGCCAAAGATGGAGAAGCTCTATACAGATGGCAAAAACAAGACAAGGAGCTGACTGTGGCTTAGATCATGAGCTTCTTACTGCAAAATTTAGGCTTAAATTGAAGAATGTAGGGAAAACCACTAGACCACTCAGGTATGACTTAGATCATATTCCATGTGAGTACACAGTGAAGGTGATGAATAGATTTAGAGGATTAGATTTGTAGACAGAGTGCCTGAAGAACTATGGACAGAGGTCTGTAACATTGTACAAGAGGCAGCAACTAAAACCATCCCAAAGAAAAAGAAATGCAAGAAAACAAAATGGCTGTCTGATGAGGCTTTACAAATAGCTGTGGAAAGAAGGAATGCAAAAAGCAAGGGTGAAAGGGAAAGATATAAGCAACTGAATGCAGATTTCCAGAGAATAGCAAGGAGAGATAAGAAGGCCTTCTTAAATGAACAATGCAAAGAAATTGAAGAAAACAATAGAATGGGGAAGACTAGAGATCTCTTCAAGAAAATTGGAGATATCAAAGGAACGTTTAGTGCAAAGATGGGCATGATAAAGGACAAAAAAGGCAGGGACCTAACAGAAGCAGAAGAGATTAAGAAGAGGTGGCAAGAATACACAGAAGAACTCTACAAGAAAGATCTTAATGTCCCTGATGTCCATGCTGGTGTGGTCACTGACCCTGAGCCAGACATCCTAGAGAGTGAAGTCAAGTGGGCCTTAGGAAGCATTGCTAACAACAAAGCTAGTGGAGATGACAGTATTCCAGCTGAGTTATTTAAAATACTAAAAGACGATGCTGTTAAAGTGCTGCACTCAATATGCCAGCAAGTTTGGAAAACGCAACAGTGGCCACGGGATTGGAAAAGGTCAATTTACGTTCCAATTCCAAAGAAGGCCAATGCCAAAGAATGCTCAAACTATTGCACAATTGCACTCATTTCACATGCTAGCAAGGTTATGCTCAAAATCCTACAAGCTAGGCTTCAGCAGTACGTGAACCGAGAACTACCGGATGTACAAGCTGGGTTTCGAAGAGGCAGAGGAACTAGAGATCAAATTGCCAACATTTGCTGGATCATGGAGAAAGCACAAGAGATCCAGAAAAGGATCTACTTCTGCTTCATTGACTATGCAAAAGCCTTTGATTGTGTGGATCACAACAAACTGTGGCAAATTCTTAAAGAGATGGGGATACCAGACCACCTTACCTGTCTCCTGAGAAATCTGTATGCGGGCCAAGAAGCAACAGTTAGAACCGGTCATGGAACAACCGATTGGTTCAAAATAGGGAAAGGAGTACGACAAGGCTGTATACTGTCACCCTGCTTATTTAACCTATATGCAGAGTACATCATGAGAAATGCCAGGCTGGAAGAATCAGAAGCTGGAATTAAGATTGCAGGGAGAAACATCAATAACCTCAGATATGCAGATGATACCACCCTAATGGCAGAAAGTGAAGAAGAACTAAAGAGCCTCTTGATGAGGGTGAAAGGGGAGAGTGCGAAAGCTGGCTTGAAACTCAACATTAAAAAAACTAAGATCATGGCATCTGGACCCATCAATCCCTGGCAAATAGAAGGGGTAGAAATGGAAGCAGTAACAGACTTCATTTATTTGGGCTTCAAGATCACTGCAGACGGAGACTGCAGCCATGAAATTAAAAGACACTTGCTCCTTGGGAGGAAAGCTATGGCAAACCTAGATAGTATATTAAAAAGCAGAGACATCACCTTGCCGACAAAGATCCGCATAGTCAAAGCTTTGACTATGTAATGTATGGCTGTAAGCTTTTCCAGTAGTAATGTACGGCTGTGACAGCTGGACCATAAAGAAGGCTGAACGCCGAAGAATTGATGCTTTTGAACTATGCTGCTGGAGAAGACTCTTAAGAGTCCCCTGGACTGCTAGGAGGTCAAACCAGTCATTCTTAAAGGAAATCAACTCTGATTGCTCATTGGAAGGATTGATAATGAAGCTCAAGCTCAGATACTTTGGTCACCTAATGCGAAGAGAGGACTCTTTGGAAAAGACCCTGATGCTGGGAAAGATGGAAGGCAAAAGGAGAAGAGGACGGCAGAGGATGAGATGGCTAGATAGCATCACTGAAGCAGTGAGCATGAAATTGAGCAAACTCAGGGAGGCAGTGAAAGATAGGAAGGCCTGGCGCAATATGGTTCATGGGGTCACGAAGAGTCGGACATGACTTAACAACTGAACAACAACAACATAAGAACCAATCCTAAGTAAAATGGATGAAATAGTAGTTGCGTTTATGTTTTTGTTTTTATTCATTTATTATGTTAACTTCTTTATGTTAAGCAAAATTAAATTTTAAAAAACCAGCATCTCTGAAACATTTGTTCTTTTGCCTTTTTTTCCTAATAAATCGTACCCTAACAATGCATAGATCTATTTGCTTTGATCTATTAAGAAAGAAAGATCAGCCTTCTAAATGGAAGATTTTTTTTTTTCAGTGTTGCCCAAAGGTCAGAACTATCAATTGAGTGACATATTTATAAAGAACAAATCTTGCCAGCATTGCAATATATTCTGCAATGTCTAATTTGTTCACTGTAATAAGGCCATGCCCATGTATTGATTAATCAATCACTGCTGTTGTCTTGATGATTATATCAGAAGAAGTGTCTCAGTTTAATGACTGATCATATGCAGAACAATGCTATATATCACAGGAATGTTTATAATGAAATGTAATAAATGTTGAACTGCAGCTAGAGAAGGTTTCATTGATACAGAGCAATATCATTAAACATACCATACACAACTATTGCATATTTATAATCAGTCTTGCTCTATGATTTCCCACCCTAGCTTCCTTAGGCAGTTACAGCTTCCACACAATTGTAACATGCAAGCTAGCAGCTTCTTGGTAGCAAATACGAGTTGCCTATTTGCATTAGGAGGATCAAAATCGCATGTGGTATCATGGAAATTTCTTTCTGCTTGGGCAAAACTCTTTGAAAACTCCAGGAAGTAGTCCAGTAGTTGCTAATGGAAGTTTTCCTAACACAATAAATAGCAACAGTGACCAGAGGACTAAGGGTGTGGGTCACTTAAGGTATGTTATGTTATGTTATATTATGTTATGTATTGCATTTATATGTGATGACTCTTGGCAGCCCACATAATGTAAGAAAAATATTAAAGCATCAACTGTACAATTGAAGTAGCAGTTAAATAAATTACACAATCACAAAATCAATGCACAATATAACAATTATAATAAAAAACGGAAAAGAAAAAAGAAAACAAATAAAAAGCATAAAAGATGGTGAACTACTAAACTTCACTGGAACATTGTCCAAAATAGCTCAGTTGTCCTCAGAAAGCTATCAAGGATGGGGTCAGTCTGATTTCCATCTGGAGACTGTTACAACCACTAGCACTACCACTTCTAGCTTTGGCTCTCCTTGCCTCCCAGATAAATGTCTTCCTAAAAATGATCTAGTAGGTTGGGTCAATTCAGGTTGGAGTAGACGGTCCTGCAGGTATCCAGATGCCAAACCATAAAAGGCTTTGTGAGTTAAAATTTTACACAAAACCAACAGTGCAGGTTACCAGTGCCCCCAGTATTGGTTTTATATATTCTCAGCACCAGATGCCAGTGCTTTCTGCACAAATCGTAGTTTCTAAGTAGTATTTAAAGGCAGCCCCATGTAGATTGTATTGCAGTGGTCTAAACTGTTGGTTATAAGGTCATTAATACTATGGCTAAGTTCTTCGGTTTCAGGTAAGGCCTGAATAGTAGAATTGCTATTGAATAGTACCTACAGTAGTAGGTACTACTGTAGAATTAGAATAGTAGAATTGCTATTGAATAGTACCTACAGTCCCAACCCCCATAGCAAGATACCACAGTTGCTGGTATTGAAAGCCACCAGTTGGTCTAAAGGAACCTGGAGAGCTGCACTAGGTCTCAATGCAGATCATTCAGGAGACCAACCAATGCTGTTCCAGTCCAATGAACAAGTCCAGATAATGTCTCAACAACCTTCCTCAAAAAGGGGAAGATGGAAACTGCTGGTAGTTATCTAGTGACACTAGATCCAAAGATGGCCCCCTTAGAAATGGGCACACCACAGACTGCTGGCAACTACCCCTCTCACAAAGGATGTTGAAATAGTTGCATTTTCACCCAATTCCTCACTATAGCCAAGATTGAGAGGGACCTACAAGTGGCAGAAGACAATCTAGACATCAATCGATCCACTTCCTCAGAATTCACAGGCTAAAAGGAATCCCAGAGAGTATATATAGCTAAATGGTGCCCTAGTCAACAGCAAAGAAGTCAAGAGAAATTATATAATGGAGGGAAGAATTTTACACCCAATTTTCTTCTTTAAAAAGTGTATAGTTGCGTTCAGCCTAGTAAAGACTTAACAACCATGTTTGATTTTCTGCTGAAATTTGGTGAAAAAGTAATTGCCACCATTATTGGGGATTATCCCACAGAATACTGATGGCATGATCTGTGTGGCAGTGGAGAATACTCCAAGTTGCAAAACCAGGGCTAAGGGGCTGCAATTGCCTTACTGCAGTGTTGTCCAAACTTGGCCACTTTAAGATGAGTGGACTTCAACTCCCAGAATTCCCCAGCCAGCCATGGCTGGCTGGGGAATTCTGGGAGTTGAAGTCCACTCATCTTAAAGTGGCCAAGTTTGGACAACACTGCCTTACTGGAACGGAATCAATTAAATAAAAACATAAAAATTCAGTTCTGTTTTGCTAGTTCCATTTTTTTTCCTCAGGCATATTTCATTTTCTGTTCAGTTTTCCCAGTTTCACTGGCAAAAGAAACTACCAGCTTACATTATTGAAAAATGTTCAAACATTTACAAAAGGTATGCGTATTACATTAAGATTTTCATTTTTATTAAAAGAATAGTGTCCTAGAGTGTAGCTAACACATTGTATCACTTAATAGTTATCCATACAAATGTTAGTTGTTTATTGATTTCTGATGGATTACAGAATGTGGAGTCAAAATTTTCACCTCTAGAAAACTGATGTTCAACACATGGGAATATAAATTTTCTTTTTCTACTATAAAAGCTTCTATTGTCTAGAGGATGCAATTGAGCGATGTATAGTAGTTTTCTGATGTACAGATGCTTTATACATTATGCCCACATATCTCTTAATCATAGAGTTGATTCCCACTAGAATAAGACTGATGGTTTGTAATAGCATAGAAAGTTCTAACATCATGATAATTGCTGTCAGATTATCTTGTGATAAGCAGTTGACTATTGGTTATTTCATCTGCTGCTTTAGAATTATGCTTTTATATCTCTTCTAAATATGTAATACCTGGGTTTATTAATTAATTACCATCGTTGTTGCTGAATTGTCGGTGTTGTTTGCCATGGAATTCTCTTTAGATCACTGCAGAATTCAGCACATTCTAACATTTCCATAGTTTCAAAGTGGTGTTCTCTTTTTGCACTTTTGTTGTACCAACACCTTTAACTAAGTTTTGGCATCTCCATGGTTGCAAATAACATTTGCCACTAGAAATTTATTAAGCAAAATAAGATAGAAAAGAGAACGCCTTCCACCCCCATCCCAATACACACCCATTTGGTCAAATTACAATGAAGTTTCCTCCACTATTTTTCAGGGAATACATAATTATATAATATAAAGCAACACTCTTTTGCACTGTTAGTTCCTCCAACCACAATCACATAAAGAAATCTGCCTGATATGTCAGAAGAACTATGAAATAATGACACTTAACCATTTGGCATGAAGAAGTGTTGAGATAGATAGATAGACAGACTCCCCAATATACCCTAAGAACTCTGCCAAATATTTCTCTCTCAGCTGTATGTCATAGACACCACTCAGTAACTATCCCATCTCATTGATATACATTTTTAATAATGACTGACTGAAGATGCATTTAGACAAAAGTGAAGAACTTCTTTCTGAAACTGGATCAAAAAGCAGATACAAAGCTCTCTAAGGTAAAACAAGGCCGAAAGCAAGAGGAGCAGAGACCATTATAACTGATCATTTATTTTTGAACTGACCAGAATGCCAAAATCAGTGAGATCTGTATTATGGTATAAATGAATAAAAGCAAATAATTAATAATTTTTTAAAAAGCCTTAATCAAGAAGCTGATTTATATGATCCTATTTGTTGTAATGACAGGCAGTGTGGTATTGTGGTTAGGGTGCTGATTAGGATTAGTGAGATCCAGGTCTCCCTTAGGCATGGAATCTGGCTGGGTGATTTTGAGCCAGTCATTCTCAGTCAGCCCTAGTCTGAAAAGTTAAAAAAAATAAATAAATCTATATACCAACCCTACCAGACCAGTAGGTTATGGTCCATTTCCTTCAATGAAAAGCTTGCATTTTACAGTGGATTAATCTGGGTTAATAATAAAAATAATACTGCATTGTAGTATACAGTGTATACAAATGCAGTAAAGTCTGCACAGGGCCATAATATTACTAAAAGGTATTGATGAATAGGGAAGTTAATTTTTAATAAGCAGTTATCAAAATTTGAAAGTTTATTCATACGTTAAAATAGCCCTAGAAGTCCTGAAGGCAACCCTCAAAAACATTCATACTGTTGCTATCAGGCCATACATTTTAATGTGATGATTATGGCTTTTAAATACATGAATATAAGAATCATATTAATTTATTTCATGTAATTAATTAATCTAATCCGATTTCATCCTGAATTTACCTGTTTCATGGAATATGAGTTAGATATATAATTCAGATTATCAGTAAGTACTGAATTAGGGTTAACAACTCTTTTCTGATGTGCTTTTCAACTTTTAAGAACAGAGTAGTACAATCTTACCCTAAACACATAAATTTATATATCCCCATGATCTTATGCACATTTTCTTTAAAATAAGCCCTATTTATTTAACCTATATATTAACTATTTATTATATATAAGTTTTCTTTGACAGTGCTCATTTTGGTTCATATAGAATAGAATAATTACATTTACATATATACATTTCACAGAAGTCTGTCTTTTTTTGGATAAGTAAAAAAAAAAAAAAAAAACTAGATAAGTTTTCTGTAACATGGTGCCCTCCAGTATACCTCAACCCTAAAACTTTCCAGTTACAGGTCCTTCTTGAAATTGTGGTCCCCGTATAAGTGAAGAGCCCTAGGATAATATGCTGTACTAGGTTATAACTCTACATTTATATTTCAATATATTTAAAATTCATCTATTTGAATGTCAAGTCTGTTCTTATATAATTTGAATAGCACTATACTCTAATTTCTTAAGGCCTTCAAGGCAATTCAGCATCTTTCTCTGAAGAATATTTCATGTATGAAATTCATTACTATTATTGTATCCTACTGAGATTTTTTTTTCCTAGCATTTCAACATGTTAAAAAATGTTGATGTATAGGTTCATTAATTAAGTTGTATTGGTGATGAGAAAATGTTATTGTAACCACTAACCATTTATTTAGATTACTCTGCTCCCAAATCCAAATATCATTGACATAAAAGCTACTGTTTTCCTAATGAGTTAACTTGTTGAGAACCCCTGGGAAATCAGCTATTGACTCCTATGGCTGATCTGCAGAATTGCCATGTATCTTATGTGATAGTACACTGCCATTTATAATCTCACTGTATGTTAATTAGCTGCACTCAAGGTAGGTTTTTGTTGTTAGGAACCATGATCATTCAAAATGTTGAACCATCAAGATACTTCGTAATCTTCTGGATGCCTAATATTGAACTTCAAAATTTGCCTTCCTAATTAATTAATACAAAAATAAATTAAATATTTGACTGATAGCCTTCTATCTCAGCTACCTAACAGCAGGGAGTTAGAATTTACATAGACTTCAGTCTATCCTGAATTAATTAAAAATAATTTTCTAAAAGAACCAAGAAGGCATGTGTGAAAGTACACCAACAGTTTAAGAGAAGTCCTAAATCCCTTGAGAGCTTGTCTAGGCATCATGGTCTGGGTTCAAGGACAGAATTTCAGGACATCAAAGGTTCACAGATTGGGCACACAGTCTGGGTAAATCAGCCAGTTGTTTCCAACAAGGGAAAGCAATCTATCAGTGGTTGTTAAGTAGAGCCCATGCCAATGAAGTCAATCAAGACTAGAAATGCCTTTGTCAGGTGAGGAGACATGCAGAACATTGATGTTCTGCATGCCAGAGCATATAAGCATGCTCTTGGACTGGTTCTCCAGCTCCTGTTTCTCATTCTAATATTACAGGAGCAACTGCTCCTGATGATTGCCACCAGATCAGCTTCAAGTGCTTGAGTGCCCAGAAAGTCTGCAAGTGAAGTCTACCAGATATTCCCACAGCAGGTAGCTTAGCATCAGAATCACAGCTGTCCATGACACTGGTTCTAATTTCAGGATCTTTCCAGCATTTAAATTTATTAGGCATACTTGGATACTATTGGGTAAGAAATTAAAATTTGATTTCAAAACTCATGAGTAGTTAATGATTTAGAATATTTTTATTCTAATTCTAATTCTTATATTTGAAATGGCAGACAAAATGTTTGTTTTGGGCTGAGGGTAGGATAGTTATTCTTAATCAGATAATTATTAATTTAATAATTTTGAAATATTACAAAGGCATTTAATTTATCTAAAACAGCAGCATAGCAATGCATATAATTAAATTATTCTGTTATATCCTTTGCTCTCCTTCTGCCTCTGGCAATATTGAAAATGTTGGGAAAAGTTATTACAAGAGTTAAACCAGTAGTCGAATACTCTCAACAGTTAAAAGGAAATTGCAAAACTAAATTTGAACAACATACAAGAAATTTGGAAAGGAGAATTGGAAAATTCTATACTACAAAATAAATGATTCCAAGTATTAAAAACAAATATATCCTTTGATATATTTATGTTAATTCAATATTTCAAGTTTCAAGATTTTCTTTGATTTTCCATCTCTCTTTCCATCTTCAACCTCTTTATAGGTATTGCAATATTTCTTGTCTCTTCTAACTGTCTGGAATTCCTTTTTAAGTTCCTTCATGAAATCTTTGTCTTTCTTGGCATTGACTTCTCTTGTTTCTTTGGCAATTTCCACCATTTTTTTCTGCCATCCAGTTTGCTTTCTTCTGGTTTTTGTGAGATACTGAAATGTGAGATATTGAAAATATTCTCTGGTCTTCTATCTTTCCCTAAGTAAGAATCAGTTTGTAGGTATACTGGAGAAGACACAAAGGAGATTTGCTTAGGAATAATACTCATAATTAATGGGATCTTGAAAAATAGCCTTGACATTTCCTAGTCTTACTGCAGAAACTGGATTAATAGATTGCACTAAATTTGTTTTGTTTTGTCTTAAAATGATATAGGAACTCAGGTGCTGTGTCTTCTAAGCCACAGTTTATAGCTTCTCATTATGTGTAGATAAATCACTATGGTTGTCTAACAAGCCATGATAAAAACAATACCTAATTTATTGGAAGATATGAATCTAGACACTGATTCCAAACTTTCACAGTCTTGCAAACTAAGTTTGGAAACAGGATAAAGAAGTCAGCTGGGTGCAAGAAAGACTGAGCCAACCTAGGCTCTAGTTAACCTTAAATTGGCACAGATTTTCCATACCCTTTTCAAAATAGGAGGTTATGTCTGCATCACCCTGAAATGCAATGCTATTCTTATCTAGTTTATGCAAATGTAGTACTACCAATAGCTGATAAGTTATATGTAAATAAACCTTAGAGATTCTTCAGAAAGAGAAAATGGCATTTTGCCTTTTTTTTATTTAGGAGCTGTCAATTCTGTTCATATACTACATCTGCAGTAATATGTGGAAAAGTAAATACAGCACAATTCATCAGCTAGCCTAGAGTGTATCTTCAACAACATATACCATGATTATATCAGCACAGCCTTATTAAATTTAAATTTCCAAATGAAATCTTTAACCTAATGGGAGGAAGAGAGAAAATGTATCTGTGTTTTTGTCTCAAAAACATAACAGATGCTGTCAACATAAAAAAGAACATAGACATACATTAAATCCCTTATGTCTTTTTAATGATGCAATTGTGAATTATATTCTTGTTGCATTTGTAATTAGATGGTAAAACAGATGGTTAAGACTTGTTTTAAACTAATATGCAGAAGTTCCCAGTCACTAAAATGCTAAGAAACCACACTAATGTGTTCAATTGATTATTACAGATCAGGATATATTAGCACATTTATTTTCAGGATGTGTAAATGCATGCGGGTGCAAATTTGCTATGTATCATATGTAGTCTCAGATATCATTTCCTATTGTCATTAAAGCTAATGATGTTTTCTTCGATCAAACCCCTATTCATGTGCTTCATAGTGTTCGGCATCATCTGAATGTGCAGAAATTATCATCACATCTGTTAAGTCATACAGCAATTCATTCAATCAGATGAATGTTATTTCTGGAATAAAAGGAAATAGCTGTTGCTGCTGCTGCTGCTGCTGCTGTTATTATTATTATTATTGAAATGCACATGACAACCTGTGTATAATTACCCAGGAATAGGCCGCACTTTGTTCAAGGAATCTTGTTCTCAGTTACGTGAGTAGGACAACAACTTGACTTTCTACTTAAAAAAAAATCCCAAACACTATGGTTCATTTTGTAAAAAGAAGCACATTGCATACAGTGTATTCTATGCTGTAAAAGTATACTATGTGTAAAAAAAGTATATTGCAAATACAATCTTTTTCATATGCTGACAAAATCCATAGGATTTGAAGACTTGCATAATTGTCGGCACTACAACACCATACAGAGAATTTCAGCAATTTTTGGGGGGGAGGGATTTATTCTCAGTGAAGGATGATTAAGGATGATTAGATTCATTACTAAAAATATATATTTATTATGGACATACCATAAGGTGTACCTAAAGGTGCCCCATCTTGAAACAAGAGATGGGGCACCTTTGGGTATATCTTATGGTATCTCCATAGTAAATATTAATTGGGAGATGATAATGGATTCAACGTGGATTGAGTCACATCCTTAGCTCTACATTTCTGTTTTCCCACCTAATTTCCCCCCCCCCCTATAATTCTAGTACTGTTTTTATCTTTATTTCTTCTATCTGATCTTATCTTTAAAATACAGAGCAAACAGATAGAAGTAGTACATCCACCATCTCCAGGAACTTGATGGTTACACGTAGTGTGAAAATTTTGGTTGTCTCTAGTTCTGTATCTACATTCTGGTTAAGACCATGAAAGCCAGAGAAACAAGTCTTTAGGATTCAAGCATCTCTGCAAGTAGTCCTTGACTTATGACCATTCGTTTAGCGACCATTTGAAGTTCCGATGGCAACTGAAAAAAGTGACAACCTGTCCTTGCACTCACGATGGTCACAGTGTCCCTGTGGTCACATGATCAACATTTGGATGTTTCGCAACTGGCTTGCATTACGACAGTTGCAGTATCCTGGGGTCATGTGATTGCCATTTGTGACCTTCCCAGCTGGCTTCCGGCAAGCAAAATCAATGGGGAACTGCATGATTCACTAAACAACCACAGTGATTCACTTAACAACCACCACAAAAAACATAAAATCAGGTGCAGTCATGTGATTCCTCACTTAACAACTGCAATGCTTAACAACAAATTTTATGGTACCTATTGTGATTGTAAATTGAGGACTACCTGTATTTATAGATGATTCTTAGCAGTTCAGAGATTATACCTTCAAGAAATACACATACACAATGACAGCAGGTGATGGACAGACCATTTGAGTGTGTGTGTGCGTGTGTATATATGTGTGTGTATGTATACATGCTGTTCTGCCAAAACACTTCGATAACTGTGAGTTGAAACCGTGACAGAGCACATCTGTCAAGCAAATTTTCAATTTCTTTCTTCTTTCCTTTGTATCTTGCCTTTCAACACTTTCCCCCCTCCAAATATTCATGTCTTTATTCTCTGATGTGGAATGTTTCAAGCTTACCCATTTCAGTGGATTCAGGAAATTTTTATGATTGAAGCATGAAGGATGGTTGAATAAGGGCTGTGTTCCACAATGGGTGTTAGCCCAGAAAAATTAATAATGGGTGTTCTTATTAAGTCATCCGAAGAAAACCAATAGTTGGAAAAGAGCCATATTTAATGAACTCTAAGGATACACTTTTAATCAGCAATTAGATACATTTCTCAAACTATCATTTTTGTTAACCATCTTTTTCCTTTAAAGGTCCTTAAAATACAGTGTTCTTGAAGTAAACGTGAAGGTTATCAATACTGAACAGCACCCATATTTATTGTTTTACTCTTTCTATAATGTGGAGAGAGAGAAAAACCATAAATGTATTGAAGCATATACTTAGCTCTTCCCCTGAAGTAGAAATTCAAAGGCAAAAAAGAGGAAAAAAAAAAAAAGAGAGAGAGAGAGAGAGAGAGAGAAAACACTATTTTTTCCAAGGCTGCTGCCTTCTCCTTCTCCTCTTCCTTTTTGTCTAAAAATAAAAGGAAAACTTTGGGAAGAGTAAAAATAATTTCCATTTGGAATGGAGAGAAAAAGATGTTCTTAGCATAAGAAAGACCAGAGTACAGTACGACACAGTCTTCAGAGAAAGGAATCATTCTGCAACTTTTTTTTTACTTTAGATTACAGGTGAAACTCGAAAAATTAGAATATCGTGCAAATGTTCATTTATGTCAGTATGGCAACTCAAAAGGTGAAACCAATATATGAGATAGACGCATTACATGCAAAGCAAGATATGTCAAGCCTTACTTTGGTATAATTGTGATGATTATGGCGTACAGCTTATGAAAACTCCAAATTCACAATCTCACAAAATTAGACTATTACATAACATCAATAACACAAGGATTGGAAATAGAACAATATCGGACCTCTGCAAAGTATAAGCATGCATATGTACTCAGTACTTGGTTTGGGCCCCTTTTGCAGCAATGACTGCCGCAATGCGGTGTGGCATGGATGCTATCAGCCTGTGGCACTGCTGAGGTGTTATGGAAGACCAGGATGCTTCAATAGCGGCCTTCAGCTCCGCTGCATTGTTCGGTCTCATGTACCTCATCTTTCTCTTGGCAATGCCCCATAGATTCTCTATGGGGTTCAGGTCAGGCGAGTTTGCTGGCCAATCAAGCACAGTAATCCCATGGTCACTGAACCAGGTTTTGGTACTTTTGGCAGTGTGGGCAGGTGCCAAGTCCTGGTGGAAAATGAAGTCAGCATCCCCATAAAGCTCGTCTGCGGAAGGAAGCATGAAGTGCTCCAAAATCTCCTGGTAGACGGCTGCGTTGACCCTGGACTTAATGAAGCACAGTGGACCAACACCAGCAGATGACATGGCTCCCCAAATCAACACAGACCGTGATAACTTCACACTGGACTTCAAGCATAGTGCAGTGTGTGCCTCTCCATTCTTCCTCCAGACTCTGGGTCCTTGGTTCCCAAATGAGATGCAAAAGTTGCTCTCATCAGAAAAGAGGACTTTGGACCACTGGGCAACAGACCAGTTCTTTTTTTCTGTAGCCCAGGTAAGACGCTTCTGACGTTGTTTGTTGTTCAGGAGCGGCTTGACAAGAGGAATACGACATTTGAAGCCCATGTCCAGGATCCGTCTGTGTGTGGTGGCTCTTGATGCACTAACTCCAGCCTCAGTCCACTCCTTGTGAAAGTCCCCAACACTTTTGAATGGCCTTTTCCTGACAATCCTCTCCAGGCTGCGGTCATCCCTGCTGCTTGTGCACCTTTTTCTACCACACTTTTCCCTTCCACATAACCTTCTATTGATGTGCTTTGATACAGCACTTTGGGAACATCCTACCTCTTTTGCAATTACCTTTTGGGGCTTTCCCTCCTTATGGAGGGTTTCAATGATGGTTTTCTGCACAACTGTCAGGTCAGCAGTCTTTCCCATGCTTGTGATTCCTACTGAACCAGCCTGAGAGACCACTTAAAGGCTCAGGAACCCTTTGCAGGTGTGATGGATTCATTAGCTGACTAGAGTGGGACACTTTGAGCCTAGAATATTGAACCTTTTCACACTATTCTAATTTTCTGAGATTGTGAATTTGGAGTTTTCATAAGCTGTACGCCATAATCATCACAATTATACCAAAGTAAGGCTTGACATATCTCGCTTTGCATGTAATGCATCTATCTCATATATTGGTTTCACCTTTTGAGTTGCCATACTGACATAAATGAACATTTGCACGATATTCTAATTTTTCGAGTTTCACCTGTATCTTTGGTACAATTATCATAATCAGAAATATCCTCTGATTTGTTTACTACATTTCTAGAAAATAAGAATTCTGTTATAGGTATACATTCTTTAAAATACATAAAATGTAAACCAAAATAATATAAAATAGCAATTATCTTCATTATTAACGAGCCTGATTGAGAAAGGAAAATGATGGAACTCTCATAGAGATTTGCCTTCTCAGGTTTCAGATCCTCCAACAGCCATTGCATCACGGTGTCATGGTGGGCTCAGATTCGAAGTCAGAGGAGAAGACTGATGAGCAGTTAGCATCAGAAGTGCCCACAGACAAAGAGCCATCAGCTCCAAAGGCACCGGACAAACTGCTGCCTGAGCAGGCACAGGAGGTGAGGTTGGCCAGTAATCAGCAGAGACAGCTGTCCCCATTCTTCAAAGATGGAGAGGAGTTACCGTGCCCTCCCAAAGTAAGAACTCAGCAGGCTGTAAAGAGAGTGGAACAAAGGTGCTCAGCAAGATTACTCATGAGGAAGGAGTCTCACCCCACTAAATGAGCTACACTGGGGCTGCTTCTATTAAAATGGAGCAGCAAGTTCAACTTCCCTGTTGATAAGAACTGTCTGTTAACCCCCTGCTCTGTGTACCTTGATTTTGGATCTGCAAACCTCAATATCTTGATTATAGATCTGGACTGGCTGATGAAACTTGTACCCAGTTTTGACCTTTGGACTTCGCCTGACTTCTCTATCTGCCTGCTGTTTTGGACTGTGCTCTCTAAGGAAAGCTTGCTAAGCATTGGGACTTATTGCTTTACTCTCTGTGTGTGTTTGTGCTTGTATTTACTTTATCGAGCCATTTTTTAGTAAAGTATTATAATCACTTTTTTGTGTGCATGTGTGTGCTAGTCTGAAACGGGACACAAGGCTGGGGTGGCAATTGTTCCTCCACCCAGAGAGAAGTGTGAATACAAAGGTTCTTATTGTGTCTGCAGACTTTTATCCTTCAGCTCTGGGGGCCAATGTGCCTGCAGGCACCATGACATGTTTTTGAGATTATTCATTGATAACACGCCCACATTCCTTTGTACTTGGACTGAGTTGACTGATAACTAAAGTAATGTCTTGTGATTCATTTGATCTTGTGGAAAAGTAAAGTAGATTAAAGATTCTCTTTAATATGGGTTCTATCACCTCCAAACTGGATCTTCTGCCCCATTTCTCAGCTGCTTTTGTAGCAGAAGGCTTTAGCAAAGTTGGTGAGGACTACAGAGAATCCTAGATGCAGCAAAGGATCCTAGATCCCTTTCAGTCAGAAAAAAGGCATTGAACGGAAGCAGAATTGATTATTTTGTTGAATGACCTATGTGAGGACCAGGAAAGTAGGAGTTTACTATTCCTAGGCTTTTTAGCCCTCTTAGCTGTTTTGATACAATATATAAGATTCCTCTTGTAGCAACCTAGATTGTAAATAAATCCAAAGAGCAAGTCTCTCAGAACTCCGATTAATAATATTTGTTAGAGGATTAAGGTTACAATGTAAATTTTCTAGCAAGTTTTCTATTTTTAAATGAAAAACTTATATGGAATTTAAGGCAACATGGTTCGATTCATTTTCTAATACTTTTTCCAGTGTAAAAAATGAGGAAACATATTTCTTTTGGAAAGTCAAAACAGTGAGCACCTGTTGATTATTTTGGAAATGGCTACTAATAACATAATTTTGAAAGGCTGACAGAGATTGTCTCCTTTGTCTCATATCAAAAAGAATCAAGGAATCAAGTAAGTTTCTTTCTTCTCCCTCCTCTCACCCAGGGCTAAGTGGGTGGTATGTAAAGACTGCTGAATTCTTCAAGGCCATCTCTCTACTCCTCTACAGTTATATTAACTATGTTTTGCTGGATGAAGCTCACAGATTCTGCTTGAAGACTAATGAAAGCCATGACCATGAGGACCTTTGTCCAGCTTAAGTGCCAATCACAGCCTTAGCATAAAATTAATTTGATATGATGTAGAATTTAGAGATAATGTAACATTAATGTCCAGACTGAGGAAGTATTCTGATGAATTTTGTAAGCCATATTGTGCTTTGTTGGCCTTCATGTTTTGTTTAATTATTCCTACAGTATATATATATTTATATAGAAAGACAGAAAGATACACACACACATATACACCTTAGTTAAGAAATATGGTTTTATAACATAAGTAATATGACTTTCTGGTTCAGATATAGATAGACTAACTTTCAGAGTTATGAAGGAGAGAGCTGAGAGGCTTTGATAGTTTATGATCAAAAGAATATCCACAAAGAGAAAAAATGGACCAAATATATAATTAATTTTTATATAGGCCTTTGTGAAAGCCGTCAAAGAAATTAATTTAATTGATGACATGCTATACAAGTGTATGTGAATAAACTCATGAACAAATGAACTCTACATTGGCAAGACTTCATTGAAATGATATAAACTTAAACTATTATGTTTTAGGATAAATGACGAGAGCCTGCTATTCAGAAAGAATCTGTAGTGACTTATTGTACTAAGCCATAGTTAGTTTAACCATGATTTAACAAGCCATAATTGGCTGTATTCACTCGTTAAACCAAGCCTAAAGAAAACAAGATAGATTTTGGTTTAGTGTAATGTGCAAATTAAGATAAATTCTCTTAGTAGAGAAAAGTAAAAAAAGATGCAAAGCAATCTTTATGTTTGGAACCTCTCAGTGAGATGACAGTCTTGAAATAGTAAAATATATCAGAGAGGGAGGGCTATATTCAGATTGTCTGGATACAAATTAGCCATGGATAGAGTCTGCCATGGCAAACCTAGACAGCATATTAAAAAGCAGAGATATCACCTTGCCGATAAAGATCCACATAACCAGAGCTATGGTTTTTCCAGTAGTAATGTATGGCTGTGAGAGCTGGACCATAAGGAAGGCTCAGTGCCGAAGAATTGATGCCTTTGAACTGTGGTGCTGGAGAAGACTCTTAAGAGTCCCCCGGACTGCTAGGAGGTCAAACCAGTCAATCTTAAAGGAAGTCAACCCTGACTGCTCATTGGAAGGATTGATAATGAAGCTCAAGCTCAGATACTTTGGTTACCTAATGCGAAGAGAGGACTCTTTGGAAAAGACCCTGATGCTGGGAAAGATGGAAGGCAAAAGGAGAAGAGGACGGCAGAGGATGAGATGGTTAGATAACATCACTGAAGCAATGAGCATAAAACTGAGCAAACTCAGTGAGGCGGTGAAGGACAGGAAAGCCTGGCGTGATATGATTCATGGGGTCATGAAGAGTCGGACATGACTTGACTACTGAACAGCAACAACAATAAAGACTCTGCCACTGGAAGGTCTTAGAACCAATTTTTGCTTACATCCGTTTCCTTTAGAATTCACTGTGGCCTCACTCTAGAACTGTGAGTGAGTTCAACTGGGAAACTTGCAAGCTACATACATCCTTAGATCTAAAACTGCTATCTTTCAGGAAAAAAAAAATACCTGAAATTAAGTAATCATTCTGGATATAAAGGACCAGGCTGCTTAATCTTTGTCAAAATAGGATTGTGCAAGGCCTGATGTTCTTTATTCTACTGAATTTCATCCTTCTTAACTTTTGCAGATTAACCTATTTCAGTTTTCTCTAATTTGCAGTGTGTAGAATGTGCTCACAAACTTATTAAATCTATGGGTATGCTGCATTCAAATATTAGTAGGCAGTGTGTAATTTAAAATACATACATACATACATACATAAAAACAACATCTAGCATAGTCACTTTAAAGTAACTACTCTTCTCTAATTTTTCTACATAAATATCATCATATTGAGGATCCCCTTATGGGTGAATTATTGTGTTTCCTGCAATTAATGACCTAGAATATGCATGTCATGCCAGGGTTTCCCTTTGTGTTATATTATAATGTAGTCTGTTTAAATCTGGCCTTGTGTGAAATGTGTATTGACTGATTGGTTAAAATTACTTTGTTTCAGTCACTGTTGTTTGTAAATCTAATGGGCTAATTTATATATGAAAAACTGTTTTATAAAAAGTCTCTCATATGCATTTTTTTATCTCCTTATCAATATAAATGGGCAGTTGTCATATTCTGAAAAAGAGATATCTGGGGAAGTATTATTATACATTTGAAGCATAAAAGGCTAGGTTGCTTTTTCAAGAGTCCAAAATATAGCTAGATATACACTGTGATGAAAAATTTCACCAGGTACTCTCTGGAATAACAAACCCAGGTTTAACTCTCTGCTGACTTATTTCTGCAGAATATCGACATTTTCTGAATTGTAGAGTGGTTCTTAAAGATGAACAAGAAAGAATATTGTTGGTGAAGACTGAATGCTCTTTTCAAGGTCAAATTCTTTTTGCATATCAACATTTTCCACTTATACCAGTTCTCCAGAGCAAATATTACATGGATCCTATATAAAGAAATATATTCAAAGAGGACCCATTCTCAGTTAATTTCAACTTAATGAAGATCTTCAGATTTTCATTTTTTATAAAAACTAAGTGGCTTGTGGAAGTTAGCATGTATATGAACATTCTGTGTTAATCCAAGTTACCCAAGTCATATCATGCCACATTTTTCTGCTTATGTGAGCATCTACATTCTTTTTGTGGATAAGAGCAACCTGAAAAAATTACAGAACAAATTCCAGACAAGTGCCCCTAAGACTGAAAGGCAGCAAGTTAATGGTGATTTTATTTATTTATTTATTTATTCATTCATTCATTCATTCACTCACTCACTCAATTCAGCAAGATTCAAATCAGCTTACAAAACACTTTTCAAAACACTTACCAAAAAAAGAAAAAAAAGTTCTTTTCCCCTATATATATTTTTTGAAATCTTATATATCTCAGAAGCCAGAGCCTTTGTTCTTTCCATCTGCAGAGGTACAGATTTGCAGACAATAGATCCTAGACCAAGATCCATGACCCAACAGTACATTGCAGTTGCCAAAAGATAAATATATTGGTGTGAATCAACAAAAGCAGAGAAGCCAGATCACTGAAAGCAATTGTTCCATGATCTGGTTTCTCTGCTCCTGTTGATCAGATCCTAGTCAGATCCTATTTGAGTACTGTTTAGTTCTAATGGAGAAAATTAATTCTAATACATTATTCCAAAATAGGTCATGGAAGGATGATGTATACATTTAATATGGCTAATATACTTAAGAAACAACTCTATATTTTGATTGCAAAGTGAAACCTAAAAAAAATCAGGCTGAGATTCTAGATCCTTATTGCAAAGAAATATCTCCAGAAACAGAGCCATGGATATTCAACCACATAAACTGTGTATTTAAGCAATGCAGTCTGAAATTACTAAATCTTTACATAAAGACATATTTGACATTTGGAAACTAAGGTAGGGCTTAAATATTCATCTGCTTGATATTATTTTAACATTGAGCTGGTTTTAGATCATGATTTAGGTAACAATGCAATTGTACCTGTGTCTATTCAGAAACAAGCTACATGGCATTTGGTGAGATTTAATTCTTGGACATGAATATCGCATTGCAAGCAGATGGCAGCAACTATCCAATTCTGGCTGATCTCAAAGAGCTAAGCAAGGTCAATTCTGGTTAGTACTTGGGAGACCACTAAGAAATTCTAGGGCTGTAGACTGAATGGGAAGTTTAAAATAGATTCTGAAAAAAAGCAATGGCAAACCACATCTGTATTGTTGCCAAGATAACTTGAACCTATTCATGTAGTCATCAGGAGTTGAGTTCAACTCAAGAAAGATTTTAAATGCATTAGTTATGATCACAGATATGAATGACAGCCAAGCTGAGCAACAACCAAAACTTGTTCAAGAAGGAAGTCACAATACGTTCTCTAAGTTAAAACTTTTTAACTAACTTAAAACTTGTGCTGCCACCAATTTTCACATAAACATTTTAAACATTATATTAGAACTATAAAATATCAGTTTTTGAGAATCCCTATTAATTATAGCCCTAGACAATGCTTATAAAATTGTATTAACTTAAGTTGTGTTACCTTGGATAAAATCAACTGTTTTACAAAAGTCAAAGTTAGTATTCCTGCATATTTTTGTTCTTGATTTGATTTCTATTCAAGCTCAAGGACATTCTTCAAAGCTGAAAAAGGGATACTTCTACCAGTCTTCAAGCATTAAAATAATATATTAAAATAAACCAGAATATCTGACTCTACACTCAACTTTGCACAACTGTTGCGCTTCATTGATTTATTCTGAAAGCAAAGTAATCCAATTCTCAGGTTTTGAAATACTATATTTACCAAGCTTAACCCAGGCTTAAATATTAAGAGTTTAATAAAATGCAAACAGATGAACATTTAGCTAGTATGAGAACCATCCTATCCTTGGTTTGTCAAAGGAACCTTTCTCTTATGGTAACTCCAGGTACATCTATTCAGTAAAGTTTCACCAAGTTTTGACAAGGTGATTCAGACTTACAGTCCTTCCAGAGAAGTGGGCATAAATTGCTGCCTTCAATCTGCAAAGCAACTTGTTATTCTTTACTTTTTTGTTTGTAAGAAGATAATTGAATTGTCCTTGTAATAAATTACAAAGGGTTATCAGTGATAGTCTTTCAGAGCATCTTACACACATACACACAGGTATATGTATATATGGACGTTGAGTTTCATCAGGTCATTAAGTACACAGGTTGGGTAGATATAATATCAATGAAGAGTAGATATGTATGGATTTTTAAAGGACAGAATTCCATATATATATATATATTATATATATATATAGCAGATGTCTGAATTCTAATCAAAACTCCAGATTTAAATCTAAATCTTCTGGTTTGTTTGGGGTTTGATGGGGAATGTATTGCAATTATTTTTGAAAATCTTTAAAGTGGAAATTTTACCTATTTCAGCTCCCAAGTCCAGTGCATATTTTCTCCACTGACCATGTGACCATATGATGCTTTATGATCATAGATCAGTCCAAGAAGTGCTATCAATGAGAAGAAGTCTTTGAGAAGAGGTCCTCACTGCTAGTTTTTTTTTTCCCCCATCTGGAATCCAATGCAACTAAAAATATACAAACATGCTCCCAGTGAGTTCTGTGACATTTTATGTATCTGGTACAAAAAAATAGAGCAAGGACAAGGCCCTCTGAGTAAATGTGTGTTTGTACATGCATGTGTTTTATTTTGCAAAAATGCTTTACTGGCACTGAATATGCTGATATTATCGGAGCAGATACAAGAGCAATCTGAAGTTCAATTCCAGATGAGTAGTGATTCCTTCTTGTAGGAAAATAGTTGCTTCAGGATGAGAGGGCATATTATTACAAGAAAACCTTTTCTGTAGTTTTAATCTACAAATATATGCAGCTATAAATAGAAATCCATTAATAAGATGCTGATGCTACTGTATATAATACTGCCAATGACGATCAACCAAATAAACATACAGAATAAAAGAAATGCATTATATCCCCCACTGTACAGATGTTCCTACTATAAGAAACCATAAACAGTCATTTACATCCTGAAGCAAATTTCCCTGATCTGACTTTTTAGGCTTCTGCCAATACGAGACTGAATATTCAGTTTAAAATAACCCAGTCTTTCCAACTAGGATTTGATTATATTAAAGACATTATAGTGCCATATCACAAAAGGTTAGATAATACCATGAAATCATAGAATGTGTGTGTTGGGAAGTACCTTATAGGTTATCTAGTCCAACCCCTTATTCAGTGCAGGAATAGCAACAAGTGGCTATTTTCTCATTTGAAAACCTCATGCGATGGGGATGTCTGGAGGTTGAGTAAAGGCAACTGGGCTTCTTTTCTTTTTTGGTTAGAGATGTTTCACTACTTGTCCAAGCAGCTTCTTCAGTCTAAAAAAGTTGGTTAGGGGAACCGAGGTGGAGGTGAAGGCCTCAGACACAACTTGTCCCCCATTTTCCAGGCTGTCCTTTCAACAGTCCCCAGGAAAATTAAGAACAGTTCAAAAGTTCACCAGGAAGGCAACACTTAATATCCCCTTGTGGATGAGTGAGGGATTAGGAGTAAGACATCTACATCTCAAAGACTCTACTAATCACATCTCCTAGTCCCTAAACAAGCCTATCATGCTAGTAAGAAACACAGCCACCCTGGAAGACTTTTATGGGGTTCCCCTAACCAACTTTTTTAGACTGAAGAAGCTGCTTGGACAAGTAGCAAAATGTCTCTGACCAAAAAAGAAAAGAAGTCCAGTTGCCATGACTCAACCTCCAGACAATTCCACCTGGATAACTGAGAATCTTCATCAACAAACTCAAGTGATAGGGAGTGCATCATTGTTTTAGATAATGCACAGCTTAAAATCTCATTACTTTAGCATACCTTTCTTGTCTTAGTAAAACAGCATACTGTTTTACGTGGAAAACACATGATCATGGAGCCATAAACTAGGAGTGGTTTTGCCCATCTTTGTAACTAAGAGTAATGTTCTCTAGTGTGGAAATTATGCTCTCCCTTCCAAATTACACTTCAGTATGACCTTCAATGTCAACAGATGTAAGAGTTCCCCAACTTGTCTCATTGACTGAGACTATGGTTTATTCCATGTAGTTAGCTCTGAATTCATGGATATGCTGCATTTGTTGTAGTTCCAAGTTGTTCTGGGGTGTTTTGTATCCTTTAACGTAAATGTTTTGAAATGAATGGTCACAGGCAACTAAATTCTGATCCATTATGGAAAAGTGGGTTATTGAACATTAGGAGAAGTAGTAGATTATGGGAAAGGAACAGTGGCAGCTCATGGGGCCCCAGATGCTTTACTCCCATGGAAATGCTGTGAGGTACCCAGCTCACTGCCAATTATCCAGTCATTTGGAAATATGTCACTGATTGTATGCTACAGGAAATATTACTGCCCCCACTTCACCACAGTACCAAGAAGGATGCTGGGTGCTGTGGCTGTTTATGGAATTTGTCAGTGGAGTTCCATCCCAGAGGAAATTCTAAGAAGGTTATGAAGGTTTTGAATAGAGCTGTGCACAGTGACATTGAGCAGGGGCCGGTGGGTGTCAAAACAGACAAGATACTGAAGATAAGTAAAATACAAAAGGGATAGGGCTTCCACTGTGATGCTCCATCTATCATCCTGCCTGGTTTGACCCTGCCTCTTGTGGACACTACTGGCTGCACAGCACATGTGATCCCAAGAACAGATGCAGATTGTTCTATATGCATTTCAAAGTTATTATTGCCCCATATTTTTTCAGGATCAGCACGCACATCTAATACGATAAGTTTTCTCCATTTTGTGCATGCCGTCTGAACAGTTGTACCTGTCTTGTTTCTATGTCCTTTCAAAAGGCTGGAGTGCTTTTTCTGAACTTCCTTTTGTGCTGCTAATACAATTAAGTACGGATTGAAATTAGCCCTTTTCAAAATGTGTGCTGCAGCTGCTTCTAACATTTTACTTAGAGGTTACCTCTTTCAGGTAACTCTCAAGTTCCCTGTGCTTCCTGATCTGAGTATTGATTGATTGGTTGATTGTCCTTCCATCTCTATGAGCTCATGGAGGATATATCCTCTATCAGCTATAGTCAGTCACTCACGCTTTGCCTAGAATCTCAACCATAGTTTATCCCTAAGATATTTTTTTCTTTCACCACAAAATTCGCAGATTCAACCAGTTGATACAGGGTTTTGTAAATTATTTAACAGTCTCAACTGTTTTATAAAAACAAGTCTATCCATTGTGCCTTCTAGCTTGTCAGTGGCAGGGATATTTTTGGACAGGCCAGTATTCAGAGCTAAATGAGAAAACTACCAGCATCACCACTCACCAATATCACACACATGATTAGGATGGAAATTCCTGTGTAGATTTCAGAGAAAGCCCCCTTTCAGGTTTTATGAATTCAGGAATTTGTATGTCTACTGTAAATATTTGCATGAGAGAAACTATGTGGGCTAGTACCATGATAAGGTAGAGTACTGGCTCATGTAGAAGCCTATTCATGTACAATTGTATGCATGAAGTCTTTCTTTCAGCAGTGATTTGGAGTGAACACCCAAATCCTGCAGGGATATCATTTTTAGTGATATTGGCAGGGATGGAGTAAAAGTTAACCAGAGCACACATAAAGATTCATAGAACTTCTCAGGAGTTTCCAAATGCTTATATCAGGGGAAGTCTTGCACAAACAATTCTACTTTTTGCAGCACCCACATTAAACTACTAAGATGCTCAGAAAAGAGCATCATGGCTTTGAGGCTCAAGATAACAGGAATAAGTTTTCAGCTCCTCCCTGGTTTATAGAAAGGAAGTGTGGATTCCCACTGAATCTTGGAAATGATGCAAGCATCTTTGTAGCTCAGGTAGTTAACAGGACCAAGAACCTCCTGCTTCCTCTTGAGGAAGGGTCAGAATCACTAAGCTAATAATGCAGATATCATCTAGTATTTACATAATATTTTATTTAACAACATAAAATGAGATGTATGTAAATTTCTAAGCTATTTTATTTATTTATTTACTTACTTACTTACTGGGGGGCTATATAACTCTTTCAATCCAAAAGGAATTGAAACTAAATTTACCTGTCAAATCCCCTCCCCCCGGCACTTTTTTCCCCCTCAGAACTTGTTGCCAAATACAACCAAATAAAACTCCTTCCTTCAGACCAAGCTTTAGGATTATTCAAAAACCATGGGGTAGAGCAATCTAAAACAGCTCAATTTATTTTAAGGAAAACTAAGAAATATCCATTTATTAATAATTCATTATGGATATGTTTAACAAACAAAATCTCTACAACTGAACCATTTGCTTTCCCTTAGCAAGCAACTAATTTAATATATTTATGGCAGAATAATATTAGAGTGGAGTAAAGAAAGAGATCCTTGCCTTCTGGCATAATACAGATTGTCCCAAATACAAGCAACCCTTTCTTGGACAGCGGGCAACTACTTAGAACAAGATGCTCATAAATTAGTATTGTTAGATGTTTAAAATAATTATTTTTTCTATAAGCCAATTAAACAAGAAAGCACTTGATAGTCTTTTTTTTTTCAACACTCATTTTTCAGTATTTTAAAACTGTGAACACATTCTTTCATTCCAATCATCACAACACTTTCCTTTTCTTAAAACTCACCACAGCTTAATGTCCTTTCTAGCTTAATGTCCTTCTTAACTGAAGCGCACAGAACTACATTTAACATTTCAGATAAAGTTCTGTCACAATATATACTAATTTTCTTAGTCGTAGATTAAATGTGATCTAAAATATAACCAGCTACATCAGCCACAGAAGTATATTAAAGCCCCTAGACTTTTTGCTTCTTTGTGATTTATATTGCTGTTCAAAGAATCTAAAGTATATTCATAATGGGAAAGAATCTGTTAAACACACACACACACACATACACACACACACACAAAAGACAAAAAAACAAAAACAAAAAAACCAAATACAAGTTCTAACTTGCTTTACTTGTCCTTTATAGTGCCATAGCATAGTAGAGAACAAGGCAGAAATAGTTATGTGCCTGTATTACATACTTTCAATAAGAGGATCATCCATGGCAGACTATAATATCATTGACATCATTTACCATTCCATGGTAAATGTTGGTAGCTTTGGCAGTTCTACCCTCTACTACCTTCCCTGTCCTAAAAATGGTGTACATCTGGAGGTTGGGTCTAGAGCCTGATTTTGTAGTAAGAAGAAAACACAAAGTATTAATCCCTTCCTTCTTAAAATAACATTTTCAAATGTATATTTAATGGTATCATTGGAAACTGTAAACATTAATAGCTCTTTTTTTTTTCTTATTGTTATATAAAAAACAATTGTATATAATCAAGAGCTGCAAGTCTTGGAGATAAAGGAAACTTGTATAGTCCAAGTCTCATTATGGTAAATATTCTTAATTTTCTCTCTCTCTCTTTCCCTCTCTTTCCCTCTCTCTCTCTCTCTCTCTCTCTATATATATATATATATATATATTTGTATCAATTAACTCTGACCTAGACTAATAGATTTTGGGGGAAAGGATATCTTAAGTCAATAGCAGATGGTGGGAAATGAGCTGTTATTGTGATAGATATGAGAAGTTACCTTTGATCATCTTATTTCATAATTAATGTTTTCCATCTCTCCTTCTCATTAACCTGACACCCCTCCACTCTCCTAACATGGTACTCTATGGAGGCAAATGAAGTAGCAGTTTTCTGTACTTTATTACCGGCATAGTTTATTTGATTTGTCAATAGTTTATTTCCTATGCAACAAAAATAGTATCAACTACATTGCACACTGTAGTAATTGAGGCTGGAGCTAATTCTTCCAACTGACAAACAGGCTCAATGTCTCTACTCACAATTACAGAGCTAATAGCTAGTGTGAATTTATACTAGGGTAAAATCTATCTTTTAATCTCCCAAATATTTTCTTCCCTTGCAAAATAAGCTTTTGGACTTTTATGAACATTTTTATTGTGTTTTTTAATGTTTACTATTTATAGTTTTTTCTTTTTCTCTTTTAATTAATTTTAATTATTCAACCAATTGTGTAACTCAGAGGCATTCCTTGACCAGAAATTGGGTAGGAAATGTCTTATAGTACTCTAAGTTGTTAAAGGTGTATTAGAATATACTAGCCATATGATATCTTTGATTGGCTGGTTAATTGCAATTGGTTGGCTATCCACCCATATCCCATTTCTTAAACTGTTTCTTTTTTTGTTTCCTCATTACATTTTCTATATTCCTTTAAATATGTATTTACATCAGTTTTATTTTCTTTTTTCTTCTATAATAATAATAATAATAATAATAATAATAATAATAATAATAGAATTTGAAAAAGCAATGTAAAAAATAAAATAAAATGAAATATTTTTTTTCTTGTATTCTTAATCATACTTTATTGTTGTGGGTTGACCAAGGGTGTGGCTATTTTCAGGTGGATGATTTCTATCACACTGCAGTTCTGACTGGTTAGAGTCCTTCATCTGAAAAAGTTCAGTGAAATTAGTTTTATCTCAATGTCTTTTGTGTGGGGGAGGGTGTGTGGAGGGGATTTAAGTGAAGCAGGAAAAACAAAGAAGCTGATAAAAAGATTTTGTTATAAAAGACAGGGCACGCGCACTCTGTCTTTAAGCAAGATACTTTTATATGTACCCATATATCTTTCACCAAAATTTTCATCACTTTTTTGGGGGGAAAAAATCAAAATAAAGGGTCCTCTCCGTTATACTGAAGCAGAATGGTTGGGAAAAAAAAATCAACATACCACTATGTCATAAAAATGCCTACTTTAAGAGGTGGTCCCTTTCCTTTCCCTGAATAATGTGAATGAATAATATTTTATTTTTATTAGTTTGTTATTAAATAAATTATCACACTTATATCTGCTTTTCAGCTTATATAAGAACATATGTGAGGAAGAGTCCTATCTAGATCGGTAGAGATAGATGGAGGTTTACAACCCAAAAATATCATCAAACTAGAATATATTTAAATATCAGTTATATTATTTGACATGTTTTCATAAATGTGTATATTTGGACTGCTACACATTGTACTATAAATATTTGTTGATGAATATTTGAACTGGTATGACAAGCACCTGAAAGACCTGTCCTCCGAGCATTCCATTGCCACATTTGATCTGCCCACTGTGCCTTGCACTGTTAAATTTTCCAGACAAGACATTATCATTTTATAAATGTATTCATTGTGCTAACAAACAAACAAACAAAAAAAAACTTAGAAACCTGGGTATCTAGCAAGAAAAACTAATGAATCTGTGTCACACTTGAAAAAGCAGCAAGCATTTGGGTTCCTAGAGTAGTGGAATTGTGTTCATGTTGTTTAAAATGTCCCTAGACAACATTTATAATTTTAGATTAAATCCTAAAAATGGCATGCAGTGTTTGGGAAGTAATTTTATCATTCTTACTATTGTAATTCAGTAAGCTGAATTGCAAACTCTCAAGGGTAAACTGAAATATGAGGCTTTATGCATGTAATGAATTTTCCGGGGATATCCAAGTTCTGTTTTAAATCTAGTAAAATACATGTGGCACTTCACATGTTCATACTATGCATGGAAGGTACTTTTAAAGAAGAACATTAAAAGCAAATTTCCTGTTTGTAACTGCAAGAACAAGTGACACGTATGTGGCCCAAGGAGAAAAAGGGAGTCAACGCATCTGGTTTTACAATAATTCCAATGCTATAGAAAGGGAAAAGGTTTTGTGCCATTTTAGAGGCTTGACCTTATAATGACTGCAAATATGGAATATGCTATAAAGTTCTTGTACAAAGAAGACACCCGAGTTATAAGAATCTAGACTGTGGTGAGTTATAAATTGAATGAATAAATAAGAAATGAAACAGGCCCTTCCACTTTTGAAACTGAAGGCACAACTAATAAGTGGGCTTCCAAGCTTCTATAATTTGCCCTAACATGTTAGCCAGTGTCCTGCCTTTTCTCCAAATTTGGAGCAGCAGAAGTGGATGGAAATCATGCCAATACTTTCATAAGGAACATCACTCCAGGAACAACTTCTAAGTATGGGAGGAATATATATAAGGGTTTGGCTGGGGGTTGTTTTGCCAAAATAATCCAAATACCTTGGCAATGTACAGCCAAGCCGACAACCCCATCTTCCTTTGTGGATGAGACACAGAAATGTTGTATTCTAAAATTCTTTTCTTCATGCTATCTCTGCTGTTCAGCTGCATGCCAAAGTTACAGTCCTTTCTGTTAATCTGAATTCATAAATCTACAACAAATGTTTTTATATAATGCCATATAATTAGCTACAAAATACATAAATTAATAGCTTCATGTAAGAAGTGTGGATATTTGCTTTAATTCTCTCCGTGGAAATCTTACAGGCCCAACAGGTTTTCTCCAGATAATGATGAAAGACAAACTATATTGCAAAGACTGTCTTTCAGCTATGGCATCACATTCTTAGCATGGTATCAGCATATTAAAATGGCCTGTGATCTGAAGATATATTTTATGAGCTGATGTTTCATTCCCAGAGGGAAAAAATGTTTCAGATTTATATGATCTGGACAATGGCATCAATTTCTGGGATCATAAATATGATAACATGTAATTGAATCATTATCTTTGTATATAAGGTCACCAGATGTTTGAAAGTATACTCATTATATTCTGTATTATGTTTTTCACAATGCTAGTAGAATCAGAAACTTGCCAGAATTCTTTTCAAGCCATCCTTGAGAATGTAACTGGAAGATAAAGGCAAAATGTGAAACTGAGGGGGCATAATTTGTTCGATAAAGCAATGCAGAAAAAAATATGATAATGTTTCTTCTTCTGGGATCTGATGATGTCATTTACAAAAGTCGGTATCAATGCTCATATATAGAAACAAAATACTCCATATTGAAATGTGTGGCTTGCCTCTGCATATTTCTTCATTGTCATATATAGCTAACTGAATCAATATGTAGATTGCCACCAACTATCATTTTAAACAACTAAAACAAAACTTTTCGGGGGTGGGGGAGATTTCAAGTCAGTGTTGACTCCTAGGAACTGCCTGGACAAGTCCCTACAGTTTTCTTGGCAAGATTTTAGAAGTGGTTTGCCATTGCCTTCTTCCTAAGGCTGAGAGAGAGTGACTGCCCCAAAGCCACCCAGGTGGCTTTGTGCCTAAGGCAGGACTAAAAACCAAAACAAAACAAAACTACAAGGAACTAAATTCAACTTCAGTATTTGTAAAAATGTAAAGGCCCCCTTCCTTGTTCATCTTCTAACAACTTTAATTTTTGTCTCGTGCCATAAGTTTGTGTAGTTCATTATCCCCAACTACCAATTTGCTTTTCTCTCCCACATTCCATTCAGGTTTCCATTCCCAGCTTGTAGCTATCTTCTACCTACCAGCACATTTTCATGTGTTTAACTTTACTGCTAATTCTTCATTTACCTGAAGCTAAGGACATTTTGCTATCTGATACAAAGAACAAAGACTTGCTGTAGTGGCAATTCTACTTTGCAGCAACACTACTGGTTTTAACCCTATCTAAGGATAGAATGCTAGCTAAAGACGTACAGAGCAAGCCATGAGACAAAGCCTTGTCCTTCTGTACCTTACCGCTGCTCCATAGCCATCAACATCTGTTCTGCATGTTCGAGAATAGCAGTTAAGTATGTCACTGTGACTGATTCTAGCAACTATTACAAGAATAGTGAGAAATTAACTTTTCAACAATCAATCAATAGTAATCAACTTTTCAGGTTAAAAAAATCACTGAGTGCAGTGGGGGGGGGGTGATAAAACCTTTCCCCAGTAATATTTCAGGCAAACTTTATTTCTTACGATGAGATTATTTTAGAATGTAGGCAATGAAATATGTCCTTTCCTACTGGGATGATCCTTCTTCATGTTAATTTAAGCCCACCATACAACTACATGCAAAACTGAATTCTGGTTGAGTGCAAAAGATGGCAACATGGAAGCCACGGCAAAAAGGAAGAATTGGAATGAATTTTTGTTGGTTAAGTAAAGTGTTTTCATTCACAGTGCCTTGAGAGGATGGAAAGACTGTGAAGAAGTATGCATTCTGTTATTGGCTTGCTTCACTCTGACCATTTATTGTCCAAAGAAATTCTGAGCTGCATTAGCTAGAGTTAATGAATATGCCTAACACCTTCATCTGTAATACTTGTGCTGCAACCTTGAACATCAACTTCCCGAGATTCAGGAATTAACATCATTTATTACAAAGATCCTTTTTATTTATTCAAAATTCCCTCAAGTTATTTGCCTGAAATCTGGAATGACAGTTTCACATTTCATTGCCACAAATGTTATTGCATTCTATCCCAAACATGAAAGTTACAGGCGTTTGAAAACCCAAGAGTAATATGCTGAACCGTACATAATACTTCAATTTGTCTAAAAAATTTCAGTTCATTTTGCTGAGAAAATAACTACACTTTGTATAGTTTCATGCCAGATAATGAAATAAATGGACCTTATTCTCCAAACCGTGCTCCTGATCATTGCACTGAGTGGTATCAGATTACTTTTGGAATGTCCCAAATAATATTAAGCTTTTTTACCAAGCTTTAGATTGGGCCCCAAATAAGTCTGGATAGTTTCTCCATATCCCTACATTTCATTCTTTTCATTTTGATCACAAGATTATGTAAATGAGTAGTAGGATACGGTATTAAGAATTGTGGGAAGTGTGATCAGGTCAAAGGAACAAATTATTGTTCCAAGGAGTACTGAATAAAAATAACAGAAAAGTAAAAGCATTTTATGAAAATGTTGCAAATGTTAGTGGAAAACAGTGAATAATTTCAACTAGACTCTACTTAACTAATCTATATATGATAAAAGCAGAAATATTCTCTTTACCCATCTGCTGAAGCATAAGGAGTCCTGCTTTCACATTATTAAAAATACACAATGTTACTTAAGATAGAAACCATCACAATTCCCATCTTATCCCATTTTTGGCTCCATTTCCTCTTGAATGTTTCATATTGATCAGCTCTGTCTCTTATTCTGGGATGTCTGCCAAACACCACACACCAGCTATTATGTGATTAAATATATTGTGTCTATAATATGAGGAAAATATCTTTTCTGCCACCATTATAGCCCAGCATCCAAGTTTTAAGGCTGTTTTACATTTCCTAGCCTAGGGCTAAATCACCCTGTCTTACAGCAAATCACAGGGCAAATCGCCAAAGCAGGCTGCAAACTCAATTTTCTGAGATGCCTTGAGGGATGCAGAAGGAAAAAGCAGAGAAAGGAAGAGAGCCATTATGGATCTAGAATTTCAGGAGAAGGGGGCAAGTAATGTATGCTAACCCATTCCTCTTTTGGAAGAAAGCATGCTGCTATGTCCCTATTAGTCAAACCTTTGAACTAAAGGGGATCCAGTGTGCCTTAATCAAAAATGTTGATCATGATTCAGAGTCATAAAGTTTACCAAGGGAGGGATAAAAAGAGAGATGTAAACCAAATTGGTATCTTTTCCTTGTACCAATCACCCAAGATTATTCTGACAATGAAAAAGCCTATTCGCCTCCCTTCCTCAGTTCAGGTGGAAAAAGGAAAATACAACTGAATGAAGTGATGGTTTTTAAGCTCCCACCAAGTAGCCTAAGCAAAAGAAGAAGGGCTGGAAGGTAGAAACTTTGTCTTTCACACAAGACTGCATTGCACACACAATGCCAGGCTGCTAGTTTTTTCTTCTTTTCTCTTTTGTATGGAGTTGGGCTGAGGAAAATTCTCTAGTTGCAGGATCTATAGCAGCTCAGGCAGGACAGTGAACTTTGCTCTTTGTTTTCATTGTTTTGGATCAACAGACATGAAAACATATTTTGTGGTGGTTTTAATTTTATTGGATTCTAGTCTTATAAATTATAGTTTTAATGCTAAAAATTATTGTGTTTTTGAGAATTATTCTAGTCTTAGAGTTATACTGTTAGCATTGTAATATACTATTATGCTACTTTTCTTCTCCTGATTGAGATGTTTTTGGTCCAGGTTTGTAGTTTTCTACTTTCTATTTGTCTGTCTTTTTGTTTACTTTGTGCTGGTTATTGACCAAATAAATATTACTTGATTTGATTTGACCGGTGACGTGAAGGTAATTGTGGAGTCCTTGGGGTTCTCTGAGCTTTGTTTTCTTGCAAATGTTTCATTACCTAGCTCGGTAACATCTTCAGTGCTCAGTAAAGGTAATTATGGATCACTTTCAGATTATTTCTGAAGGTTTGAGAACAATAGCAGTATGAAAGTGCTGTTAGAAACAATTCACGAACTACATTACATTTACCATTCTTCTGAGTGGTTTTGTAAATGATTTCCATATTTACGTCCCTATGGGGTGGACAGTTGTCCAGCCCAATAAGCCATAACCCCGGTTTTCACATCTTAAACATTTTAAAAAACCTTGATTGAGTCCTTCTAGATTAGATACATGGCAAAATGCAGAGACTTTATTGTGACCATTTTATAAAAAATGTTTGTTCCTGTATTTCCGTATTTTTACCTAATAAGCAGTCTTAAAACTGAGGAGAAGGAGAAGGACTGGAGAAGGAAGACCCTTTTTGTTTATTAAAACTTTTCTAGTGGGAAGTGATTGCTCATTCATTTCAAATATATAAATAAACCCAGAAATTTGATGTATGTGTCTTTCAGCCAAACTCCTGCCCCCAAAAAATGATATAAACAAAGCAGTTTTGAATATTTCTAATACTGTATAATACCTTTTTTTAAAAAAAATGACAATGTTTATGAGCTTCTAACATTCAAAAAGGTTTAGAATTCACATAAACAAAACTCATCATGTTTATATATATGTCACCAAAGGACAGTGACTAAGAGATTGTAAATTATGCCAGCCTGTAAAGTAATCCGGGATTGTGTCACAAATTTGGGGAGAGAAGTAGGGAGGTATATGACAACCTGTCAAGGAGTCCTAATGCATTGTGGCTTTATAATGGAAATGTAGTGGGGGAAGAGTAAGCTGATTTGTAGTAGCAATGCAATTTATTAAGGATTAAGAATTTGAGGTTTGGTTTTGCATGCTGTTTATACACAAAGACTCATGTATGCACACACTACATTAAGCAAAACTTCAAGTTTTCCCTTCTTTTTCCTCCTGTGTGGGTTTTTCTCATATAGAACAAGCTTTTATGCTGAGTATTTCCTCATGTCTCTTGTATGTTACCTAGAGAGCCTTGGAGTACATAGAAGTTTTAACCAACACCCTTAAGGAAGTTAGCAATTCCTTGGTCTTTTGATTGACCAGAAGTACCTCTGTCTCATCTGGATTAAGCACTGATTTATTTATTTTCCTTTATGCGTTCAATACTGGACTGATACTATACATCTTCTAATGGCTTAAAAACTTTCTTGAACTTCAGCCCTTGAAGATAAATCACATGAACTTATCAAATTCATGAAAAAGTGGTGTTGTCAAATATAACAGTACATTTTAAGTCTTCTGTAGAATGTTTATCTCATGGTAAATGAAACTAAGCCACACAACACGTTTAAACAAAATGGACAGGTATGTTGTAGCTGTGCATCCAGTATGCCCAAATGTCAGTCATATTTTACATTGCATCATTGTTTACTCTGGAAAACATCTTGCAAGATATCCATGGCAAAGATGTAATATGTGAATGTGGTATGCCAGCTCATGATTTCCTGCTATAGTGTCAACTCTTAATCGATCTGCATTTTCTGTCTTGTGACAACTCTTCATAAGAATCATTTTTGCTTGCAACTGATTCCATTGCTGGAAAATGTAATAAATGAATCAGATGTTAATGTTCTTGGGAAAAAAATCCTAATTTAGTTCTAGTTAAATAGGAGATGTATCCCACTTTTGGTTACAAGACAGGTATAAAAGAATCAATCCATCTGCTAGTTATATGTATGTGTATTAGGACATCTGTATTACGCTTAAGTCCCCTAAAATTATTTTAAAAAAAATGTTATCATGCTTTTATTTTCATATATGATATGATACAATTTGTAGAAGAAACAGAAGTGGAAAGTGTGGTGGTAAAAGCTACCACACACACACACACACATGTGAGCTGCAATCACTACCAAACCTATGAGATACTACCCACACATGTGAACTGCTTAACATGCCGTTGTAAGAAAACATTCATATCAAGCTGAATTGACCCGGAATGGTGACAGGGTGAGGAATCAGCAAACCAAATTGTTTATATTCACTGACCATATCTCAAAGATAGTATGGCTAGCATGCTAACTTAGTAGGAAGGGAAAAATAATAAGGTCATCCGGATGAGTTTATCAAAAATATTCCACCATCATGCTGTAATTTACACTCTGTCTACATTTTTGTCTTGTGGTGTAGTAGGCCAAGAATATATAAGCTCTGGGTCTGCCTTTCCTCAGGACTGCACAACAAGCTTTGCTGGGAGTATACACTGTAGTATTGTTTGCATGCTAATAAAATTATGTTGCATCTTCAAAGTGCTTGGTTGCTTTAGGTGAGCCATGCTTTGGCCACTTCAAAAGTTATAAGTGTAAACAGTGGTGTGGCTGTTAAGAGAGCCCAGCTCACTTGACAGGAGCATGACAGGAGAAGCATATAGGACTGATGTTAATACATAAGCATGTTCAGTGGATCCCAGGCTGACACTATTTTATTATTTTCATTTCTAATGTTTTATTTATTATGAATGCTTTTATGCTGCTTCAGTCACCTGAGTCTAAGCAATTTACCAGCAACATGCAAATATATAATAAAATAATCCCACTAAATATTAAAAAAATGATTAATAAATTAATTAATAATATGATAAAACCATTATGCCACATACAGTACAGTAATATTAATGACAATTCATCCTATACTGGGGTATCTGCCTGAATTCTCACCCCAGTTCTCAAATGTACATTGATAAGACCAAGTTGTTTAAAGCTTCCTGAATATGAAAAATGAGGGCATGGTTCTTATACCTGGTGGGAGGGCGTCCTAATGTAGATTACAATAGTCTGCTTATGCATTGACAAAGACTATAATCACAAGTCTCTTACCATGAGAATCTGGGCAACGGCCTTCCTGGCCATAGTTCCCACCTGTTCTTCCACCAAGATCTGAGATTCCAGGAACACCCCCAGATTGTGTACTATCTCTTTCTGAGGAAGCACAACTTCATCCTGTGGCTTTATGTAGACATTCAATGGCGGAGAGGATTCAGTCATGAAACATACCATATTGGAGATATAGTTTCCCAATACTGCTAGGTCCAGGTTGGCCCCTAAGGAGGTGTCACAGCAATACCCTCTTCAAGGAGAGTGGCACATTCCCATCCCATGAGGTGTTTTCAATCACCTAAACCCAGTTTCCATCTTCTCCCCAGCAGCAGATTCAAGCCACGTAGACAGGGATCAAGTCCACAGGTAGCAAAACTTACCTTCTAAAGAGCATTGTCTACTTTTTCAGGACCTGCAGATTCAAACTCTTCCCAGATAGCGTTGCTGTATGCTAATGTTTGGATTCTGTATAGCTGGCTTCTCAGGAAGAAAGGAAGGAAGGAAGGAAGGAAGGAAGGAAGGAAGGAAGGGGAGGGGAGGGGAGGGGAGGGGAGGGGAGGGGAGGGGAGGGGAGGGGAGGGGAGGGGAGGGAAGGGAAGGGAAGGGAAGGGAAGGGAAGGGAAGGGAAGGGAAGATTTTGTCCACAAAGTGCTATGCTAATAACCAACAGCAGCCACAAATGATTTTAATACCCAGTACAGCTCTAAGAGGGCCCAGGTTACATTAAACAAGGACTGACCACCCTGTGAATGAAATAAGGGTGGAGAAATAATTCTGATTTATGACTCTTACCATTACAATGTTAGCTTAAATCTGGATACATGTCCATGTCCAGTCATATTTGTCCCTTATCTTCTATCAACAATGCTCAACACATCTCCTTCTATGCTCTATCACCAGAGTTCCTCAGAAGACCAGTGGGCTCTCAAGGGTTACAGGGAGAAACTGTTCAGCAGCAATCCTTGTAAGAACTCTTGTTGCTCCATATTCCAAAGTTTGACTAAACTCTCCACAAACCACCCACCAGATTGCTGGCAAAATTCCTCAAGGGCTGTCTGGAACCAGTTGGGTCTATCAAGCATCTGGGACTTTATTCATATTCTAAAAGAAAATAGTGTTTTGTGTGTGGTGGTGGGGAGTAGGGTAAGGCTGTTAAGTCCAAGGTCTAAATGTTAGCCACTTGCTACTAAGCCAAATATGTTTTATATGTTCTCAGCAGACTGATGTAATAGGAACTGATGCCATTTGAAGGACTGCCAGAGAGAAACATTGTTCAGGGAATTAGCAGGATGAGACTATGGCTGAAAAGGCCTCAACATAGAAAGACAGATAACAAGACATTGGAGTGGCAGAATTATAGAGCAGGATGGACAAGACAAAAAGACCTTGCAAATGAGTATTTGCATTTTGTTCTCAGAAATACCTGCGTAGTATTATTTTTTGGCATAGTACTTAAACTGTTACAAGTGGCTTAAGACAAAACTTGCTGTTACCTCTATCCTAATATATCTCTTCCTACAAAATCTCCAGCAGACTAGTAGAATATAGCAAAGTAACAGATTGAATTCTTTAAGTTCAGACTGGAACTTGCAATCACATAGGCAATGGAAAATACTTTCAAGATGCATCTAGTGTAAAAATGTTGGCTAAATGCCATTATGCCTAGAAAGGAGTCATTAATATCCTTGCCAATATACTGAATCACTCTGGTGGCCCATATGTTCAGATATTTTAAGACTTGGGTAGCTTTAATTTTAATTAAATCTGTAACATTCAGCTGCTGGTTGCTATGCATAGAATTGTGTTTCCCTACGTTAATAAAATACTGCCTACTTCTCTCTCTGGTTTGGGGCCCCTATCTAAGACTGCCCTTATGGGAGTCTCACGAAAAAAAAAAGAAGGCTTCTTTGCATTTTAGGACACTACACGTCATTGTTCTTTCTAAAACTGAGTCTGTAGCACAAGTCCCATTCCTGCATTCTTCTCATAATTTTTTCACAAAGGTTCACAAAAATGTCTATATTATTATTATTATTATTATTATTATTATTATTGACATATAATAATATGGGGTATAGTGAGAGATGAAAGAATGATGGGGAGACTCCCTTTGATTTGGTTTAGAAAAACATTTTGATTGGTGTGCATTTTGAAAAAAAGTCTGCTTAGTTCTTTCCCCTAAAAACAGCATAAACTAAATAAATAAACAAGTAAAAAAAATATGTCCAGGCTTGCAATGTAGACACATACACTTCATTAGTGTTGCATGCAAATAAGGAAGGTTTACAAATGGTACAGAGGTTAACCTGACCCTTCCCACGCACAACGGGATAGAAATTTTGCCAAGAGGAAACTCTCTTCTTTCTAAAATCCTAATTAAAAACAAACAAACAAAACTAAAGGAAAAAAGTTGTCACAGTGAAATTATACAAAAAGTTATCAGTGGAACACATTCTTCCACATTTAGATGGGACTGGAATCTCCAACTGGGGATTCTCAAGTAAGGCTGTAGAAATAGCATAATTTTTCCTATGAAGGACCTCAGACTGGCAATTCTATTCCCATTCCTGCAAAAATAAGATGTTCTACTGGGATTCTAGCAATGATGCCGCCACCTCTGCTGCCATTCCAGTTGTCTAGGCAAGTTTTTTAGCTGTAGAGAAGAAGGGAAAGGACAAGAGTTAGCAAGGGCAGATGCTGATTTGGATTTTTTAAAGAGCCATTAAATACTGATCCTTTTGCTTTCTAGGAATTATCATCATCACCATCATCACCATCATCATCATTGGATAAGATAAAAAAATAAATGAAAAATCATTGAAAGAGAAATAAAAAATTGAAGCATTTGTCTTTCCCATCTGGCCAGCTCCTACTAGGCATATCCAGTCTCTAGCCCAGTGTTTTTCAACCTTGGCAACTTTAAGTTATGTGCACTTCAATGCCAGCCAGCAAGGGAGTTGAAGTCCACACATCTTAAAGTTGCCAAGAATGAGAAACACTGCTCTAGCCCATAACTCCCCCCTCTTTCTTTGTTTTACTGAACTCAACTAAACAGAGGTACTAATAGATCTACAGGGTTCTCTTTTCTCATTCCTCCATGTAATCAGGGTAAATTTGGCTTCCCCATGAGCTAGTAAAATGACATGTATGTCAAGTCAGCCTTGACTCCTGGGAACTTTTTGGACATAGTTTTCTTGGCAATAATATGGAAATGGTTTGCCATTGTCTTCTCCTGGATTACTTCTTTGAACTTTCTAGTCCAGCCTACAGTTCTGGGATTTACCAGTGGTCTTGAGTCCCAATAATAACCCTGGCCAACCTGGCTTAGCTTTTCAGAATCATCTAAGCTTGGCTGTAGGCTTCAGGCTCAGGTGGAAGGCAGTACACATAGAAAAGTATGTGCGAAGGTATCACTGCTGAGGATATTCACACTTGATGTGTAAGTGCCAAGACAATTAAACATTTGTATTCTAAGTATATAAGATGATGCAACAGAGTTGTAGTCCAAAATATCTGGAAGCCATGAAATTGAGGAAGACTATACTTTAGTATATTTACAGACTGTAAACTGTTTTTTCAGTTATACATAGATATTTCATTTGAGAGACAGAATTGGTCTATACTTAATCTGCAGTATAAACTCAGGAAAAGCAAGTAGATATGGGTGGAAGATATGCAGATATGGGTGGAAAAAGTAGACAACGCATCAGTTGTGGCAAAACAAGAATTTCATCTAAGATATGCTTTTTGCATAAAGAAAGAACATGGTATAACTTTCAATCATCATAAAAGTTCCCCAAACATTAAAAAGGAAGGAAAGGAAACTCCAATAATTTCCAAAAAAAAAAAAAAAATCAGTACATAAGATTATATGTACTGGAACACATTATAAAGCATGTTTAATAAATTATTATTTATTATAATGAATTTGTAATCTTTAGAGTACTGCAGTGATTAGACCAACCCTTTTGAGATATTTCTCATGAGTGTAGAACATGATCATATAATTAATAGTGGAACGTTTTCATTACAAATCATGACCTGGTATTAGAGGCACATGGTACTTACATGATGGAAGAAACATTGTACAATCACCATGCCATTGACTAAACAGGAATTAATATTGTCCTTGTAGAGCTCAAGGCACAATCAGTAATTATATGAATTTTAAAACTTACTGACCTTTATTGAATTAAAGATGTCAGTTGGTTTGACAACCTGCACACTCATATTCTAAGTACAATGTCTTCCAAAAGGGCTGCTGCCAAAAACTACCATCTGTACTTTCTCTACCAAGAACAGCAATTTAAAGCAAAAAAAAAAAAAAGTGTGTGTGCGCCTTTCAAGAAATATTAAAAAATGTGATACAGTACATTCCATTTAGCTGGTAATAGAGCTTTCTTTCTTGGTGTTGGTGTGTGTCTATGTGTATCCACTTTAAATAGTTTTATCGGAAAAGTAGCATATAAATGTTTAAAGACTTAAAAATCAAGGGAATTGTCAGGCAAGTTAAGTGAACAATAAAGTTTACTATTTCATTTAAAACACCATGATTGATCTAATTTTATAAAATATTTCTTTAAAAATATTAGAAATATTGAAAGTATAAAGTATTTTTAAAAAGTGGTAGCAAGTAAACACTTTCCCTTCCTTAGCATTTTTCTCATCAAAATAGTCCATTATTTTAATATGTTTTACATAAAGAAAAAAAAAATAGTTTGTTGTAGACAATTGTAGACAATTGTACTGCAGCAAATAATTTGCACCACCATAAGAAATGCCATTGTATCTCTGATAAGATTACCATATTATATACGTTCTTGTCAACACACCTGGAAAAGGGTATTGTAGAATGTAGAAAAGTACAAAGAAAGGCAAGCAAACTGATTAGGATCTAGAGCAGCTTCTCTGCAAGTAAAGACTATAGTTTATGGGTCTGTTTAGCTTGGAGTAAAGGAAGGTTAGAGGACACATGAAAGAGGAATATAAATTCAAATGTGGACCAACAGATGTTTTTCTTCCTCTCTCACAAAGTAAATGTAGGAAAACATTGTAGGATGCTCTCCCTCCTCCAGTTGTCATTGCTGGACCTTTCTATTCTGGGCAACTATCATCCAATTTCCAATCTTCCCTGTTTGAGGAAATCAAACCAAATATGTATTACCATCATAGACCAGCATACTGTTTGAGGAAGTTTGTGGAGAACATAGTCAGATGGCAGTTGAAGGAGATCTTGGAAGAAACAGATTATCTGGACCATTTCAGCCAGGTATCAGACTGGAGTATAGTATGGAGAGAGCACTGGTTGCATTTATTAATGCCTTTGCTTTAGCAAGGATGGGGGTGTGGCATCCATCCTTGGGCTCTTTGATCTCTTAGTGGCTTTCAATACTGATAAACATGGTATCTTTTTGGACCAGCTGCGAAGGCTGGGAGTGGGAAGCACTGTGTTGCAGTGGTTTACCTCCTTCCTCAATGGTTGGTCTTAGTGTTGACAAAATAGGAGAGGTTGCACCCATGATCCTTCACTTGTGGGATGCCTCAGGGTTCGGTACTCTCCCCCTTCCTGTTTAACATCTGCATGAAATTCAGGACTACAGCACCTGGGGGTCCTCCTGGATTCACAGCTCCTGCTTGAAGAGGACCCCTGTCATTTGTGAACTGTATATTTTTCTGGTTGTCTTAGTCTGGGCTATCTGTTTATGTGTGTTTTAACTGTTTTAATTGTTGTTATGGATTTTGTAAGCCAACCAGTGTCTAATGGAGTGGGCAGCCATAACAAATTTGATAAATTGAATTGATTTAAATTGAAGTACTTTGTTATGCAGTTAATTGTCAAAATCATTGTCTTCAGATGTTGTGATGGCCACAAATGTATATGGTTTTAAAATTTTAAACAAATTCATGCAGAACTCAGCTACCAGTGGCTACTAGTTTTGTTAGTTCTTTGTCCTTTGATGCCAGAGAGCAACAGTGATGGAGAACTATTACCCTCCTGCCCATGTTTGCAAGCTTTTGAGATGAGCCTGATGGGCCATTGTATGACAGAATGCTGGACTAGATAGGTTACTAGCCCAATCTAGAAGGGCTCTTCTTACATTCATATAAATTTACTTCTATAAATGACTTTGATTAATTTTGTTCCATAAAGTTGGTATTGACTCTTGGCAACCATATAGGTAGGTTTTATTTATCACTATCTATCCCTAATTTGGTCCATCAGATCTTCCAACAGTTCACCCATTATTACTGTAATTGAATCCATCCACTTTGCTGCTGGCTGTCCTTCTCTTTTCTTTTGCTCTACCTTTCCCAGCATTTCTGTTTTCTCTGGAGAGCTAGGTCTTTGCATAATGGAGGCTGTTTTATACGGCAGAATGAGTTTTTTAGTTAAATCTAAATATTCAAATAATCTGAAATGATATTTTAATACAGGTGAAACTCGAAAAATTAGAATATCGTGCAAATGTTCATTTATGTCAGTATGGCAACTCAAAAGGTGAAACCAATATATGAGATAGACGCATTACATGCAAAGCGAGATATGTCAAGCCTTACTTTGGTATAATTGTGATGATTATGGCGTACAGCTTATGAAAACCCCATATTCACAATCTCCGAAAATTAGAATAGTGTGAAAAGGTTCAATATTCTAGGCTCAAAGTGTCCCCCTCTAATCAGCTAATGAATCCATAACACCTGCAAAGGGTTCCTGAGCCTTTAAGTGGTCTCTCAGGCTGGTTCAGTAGGAATCACAAGCATGGGAAAGACTGCTGACCTGACAGTTGTGCAGAAAACCATCATTGACCCCCTCCATAAGGAGGGAAAGCCCCAAAAGGTAATTGCAAAAGAAGTTGGATGTTCCCAAAGTGCTGTATCAAAGCACAACAATAGAAGGTTATGTGGAAGGGAAAAGTGTGGTAGAAAAAGGTGCAGAAGCAGCAGGGATTACTGCAGCCTGGAGAGGATTGTCAGGAAAAGGCCATTCAAAAGTGTTGGGGACTTTCACAAGGAGTGGACTGAGGCTGGAGTTAGTGCATCAAGAGCCACCACACAGACAGATCCTGGACACGGGCTTCAAATGTCGTTTTCCTCTTGCCAAGCCGCTCCTGAACAACAAACAACGTCAGAAGCGTCTTACCTGGGCTACAGAAAAAAAGAACTGGTCTGTTGCCCAGTGGTCCAAAGTCCTCTTTTCTGATGAGAGCAACTTTTGCATCTCATTTGGGAACCAAGGACCCAGAGTCTGGAGGAAGAATGGAGAGGCACACAATGCACGATGCTTGAAGTCCAGTGTGAAGTTTCCACAGTCTGTGTTGATTGGGGGAGCCATGTCATCTGCTGGTGTTGGTCCACTGTGCTTCATTAAGTCCAGGGTCAACACAGCCGTCTACCAGGAGATTTTGGAGCACTTCATGCTTCCTTCTGCAGACAGGCTTTATGGGGATGCTGACTTCATTTTCCAGCAGGACTTGGCACCTGCCCACACTGCCAAAAGTACCAAAACCTGGTTCAATGACCATGGGATTACTGTGCTTGATTAGCCAGCAAACTCGCCTGACCTGAACCCCATAGAGAATCTATGGGGCGTTGCCAAGAGAAAGATGAGGGACATGAGACCGAACAATGCAGCAGAGCTGAAGGCCGCTATTGAAGCATCCTGGTCTTCCATAACACCTCAGCAGTGCCACAGGCTGATAGCATCCATGCCACGCCACATTGCGGCAGTCATTGCTGCAAAAGGGGCCCAAACCAAGTACTGAGTACATATGCATGCTTATACTTTGCAGAGGTCCGATATTGTTCTATTTCCAATCCTTGTGTTATTGATGTCATGTAATATTCTAATTTTCTGAGATTGTGAATTTGGGGTTTTCATAAGCTGTATGCCATAATCATCACAATTACACCAAAGTAAGGCTTGACATATCTCGCTTTGCATGTAATGCGTCTATCTCATATATTGGTTTCACCTTTTGAGTTGCCATACTGACATAAATGAACATTTGCACGATATTCTAATTTTTCAAGTTTCACCTGTATTACCCTGCCAGCCACAACATCAGTGCTTAATTTCAGACCATCAAACAATCTAGATTCTATTGTTCTTACCTCTTAAGAGGGAACATTTAAATTGGAAGAAGCATAAAGAGCATCTCCAAGACTGTCTCCTGCTGTTTTATATATGCTAGAAGACTACCAGCTCCAATCTGAGAATTTTGTAGCTTTAGAGCACACAATGGAGAATGGAAAAGAGAAAATGTTTCTAGGAAATCTCATCTCATAGTGTAGGAATCTGTGTCATAAATTTCAAGTTTCACACCTGCTGCTCAATTCCTTCTCTCAGTTCCATGATAATTGCAATAAGCTATCAAAGTCTTGAGCAAAATCAATTTCCTTTCACTCTCTGCTCTACTTTCTTCCTTCCCTCCCCTTTTCTTCCTTTTTTTGTTTTTCTTGAAGGAAGTGAGGAAATGTTTTCAACTGGCACACATACATTCCATGTATCATGTACTTTCAGCTATAGATTAGTGGAGTCACAATCTGTCTGCCTATTGACTTCTTTATACTCAGAATTATATAGAAATGTCATCCATAGGTCATGCATTTAGTTCTCTTTCTAACCAGAGGTAATATATATATAAAGTTATTTGGGTGCTGATTATGTATTTGTTGTGTTGTTATTGTTATTTTATGTTTTTAACTGCTGTTTGCCACCCAGAGTAATGAGGTTGAGATGGGTGGCCATATACATAGAAATAAACAAATTAATAAACTATCAGTTATAATAGTCCCAGGATGCTCGGACAAAGGTAGGGTGTGGGAATGAGGCAAACAAGTCTGAAACATTGAGGGGTTATAGTTTCCTTCCCTCCTTAAATGTTACTTTTCCCCTCACCAATTAACTACCCCAAGTTCTTACCAAAGACAAGGCCCACCCATATGTATGTTGTGGCCCCGCCCACTTCCCAGCCCTTGGATCACAACAGTTGTTAAAAAAAGCTCTTGCATTTGGTTCTTCTTTTTTTTTTCCTACAGTCCTCCAGCTATGCTAAGATCAATGCACAATTTAGTCTGCTTACATAATTAAAAAATATGCTGCAAATGTTCAATTTATTCTAAATTAATAAGACTATTTACCAATGGAACAATGGGCTACCTGGGATTGGTAAAACAGTGCTTTTTGGAGTTTTCAAAAATTATCTTTACTATCCACCCTCCTGTTTTTTAATTAATTTTCTTCCTGGGGAGTTCCCATTTCTACTTTCCCCTTGCAAAGTAGAGCTAAACTGATCTGATCTAGTAATTTTCCTCTAAAACGCAAGAGTGGTGGCAAATTAAAAGAGAAGAGAAACCTTTTAAAAAGCCACTGCTTATGGTGAGAAGCAATGATGTCAACTTTTCTTTCTTTAACTTTATTTTCTTGATCAGTTCATGGACAACATGCTATATTGACCTGTTTTTACTTCTTTTGAATTATATAATTAAGATTTTAGGATGCAGCATTAGTCTAGTGGAAAAAACTATATTTTCCAATGCAATGTATCGTCTTCAGTTTTTCACTTGTCCATACCATCTGTTTGGTAACAGTTTGCTCCGCATTGGATGGCAGTGTTGGGGATCTTAGATCATGATACCAGAAACTTCAAATCTCACACTAAGACCTAATGTGTTAATTTACCAATTTGGGTACTTGAAATGGAATAATAGTGAGCAACATCAATTGCTGTAATTGGCTGGCAGTTTCAAGCTTCTGGATTGACTTGGTGTCATAAAAATGTCATGAGCTCTGCTTCTTCCTTTGGCCAATCACAAGAGCAATACATTCTTCTCATTCAGGGTGTTGATATAGTTCTTGAATTGGAAAGTAACATTTAAGATTTGTATTTGGATAGAACAATCTACACTATAGTCCCGGCTGAACACTTCACATCCTGACTATGAAAAACTAATTATCTTTAACCCTTGCATTTGATACAGCCAAGTTTTCATTTCTGCAGTCTATTCCCTTACATTATCCTAAAACTGCTGACCTGACTTGTTGAAATTATAACATTTATTCCTTCCCCTGTGTGTGTGTTTACATATTATTGTTTGGTTGACATCTTACTCACAAAACAGGTTTAAACCTTGCACATTACTTCTTGAATCTTAATTTGGGCTAATAAAGATATTACTGCAATATAAATAATGGATTCCTTTTCTCCATTTATGACAACTCCACTACTGTTAGAGATGCTGAGAATTACTCTGAATTAGATAAGAAGTATTTGGGACACCTTTGTAGTTACATGGCATGCTGTAGTTTTCTTATGGACGTTTTGCTGAAAAAAGAAAAAAAAACTGTTTTTTTTAATGGATTTGATGATTAAAAAGGGTAGATTATGGAAAGAAGGAAACTTTGATGTAACCTGAGAGAGAGAGTTATTGTTAAGAATGTCAGAAGTCACTTCTTTATTATCCTTTCTTTCTTTCCTTTTCTTTCTTTTCCTTCTTTTCTTTTTTTATTTCTTTTTCACTTTTCTATTTTCTCTATTCTCTTATCTTTAACTTAAAATTTGTATTGTTTTTACTCTGTGAAAAAACTTATTTAATTCAAAATATATAATATTGTGTGTGTGTGTGTGTGTGTGTGTGTGTCACAAAACCAGCTTCAAATATACAGCTGAACTCAGATCATGTTCTAATGTGTTAGAAGAACTTTGGGCATTCACAACAGTAGGTCTGACAGCAACTGACAAACACAACAGCTGGTTTTGAAGTGAATCAAGCAAGATTTGCAGCTGCCACCTGTAAATCCAATGACAACAGAGGATCAAGGAGCATTCCCAGACTATGAATCTCCTCTTTCAGGAAGTGGTACTCCTCTCACAACAGGCAGAGCTTCAATTCCTTTATCCTGTTCAGCATCTCCATTGTGACTGGATTCAATTTCAGCTTGTTCTGTTTCACCATCTCATTACTGAACTGATTCAACATATAAGGAGAAAGATTCCTTCCTTGCAGTAAAGTGCAATAAAGCCAGGTATCATCATCAGCTTCATGATGAGCTATTGGCACCCTACACCAATATGGCAGACTTCTCCCAGAGTTTAAGGGTATGGTGAAAAGCAAGTGGAAGAAAATGAAAATGGAATTACCAAAAGTGAATTGCCTAGGTGTCAAACAGTAGCCCTCAAACCCTACCTTCTGGTCATGTCCAAATAGGACGAACTGAAACAACTTTAAAATGGTGATTCCCAAGGAACAATTCCAACAGACAGATCAAAAGGATATCAAGTGAATTAACAGGAGCACACTTCCTTTACCTAGTTTCTAACATAAGTTATAAACCAAAAGACCAACAAAGTTCCCAGTTAAAATGGATCCTGGTAATCAGGATAATTCATATGCTCATGGATCGACTATCACCTTTCCCATAATAGAATGCTTAAGACTGACCTGTAGCTATGTAGATCTCCCAGGTTTAGGAATGGTTTCTCATCATTGCCTCTCTTAGGCAGGAGAAAATAACTTTCCTACAAGTAGACATTGTTACCCTCCTGTGACCATAGATTCTGTCCTGTCTTGGCTGATTTAATCAGTCAAGAGGGGCAAGGATTGAGGTAAATAGATGGTGGCCTTAATCTGTTTACAACCTATCTACTATCTCTGCATTGTACAGAATAACAACCCCAAAAGAATCCAAAACAAGAAGATAAGGATTCTTGATGATGGGTATCTATGACATACTTGGGATATCTTCATATTCAGATGCAGCTGAAAATATGAACTCATCCCACACTTCTGTTAGCCAGATCTTTGTGAAATGTGCTATGCCAATACTTTTACCCAAGATTAAGTCCTGGATAATACAAATGGTACTAGAAGTTTACTTGGCATTAAAAGCAGCATGTTCAGGTTAGAGGGTTATTATCACCTTGACTCCTTTGTTAAGCTGGAATCTGAAAAAAAATGTAGATCAACCACTAACCTACTTCCTTTCTTTGCAACAGTCAGTTGTACCCTCTTACCATGTCTCCTCCTGCTATTTTCTATTTCAATATTCATTTTATACAGTTCATGGCTATCGTGGAGAATATATGTAACTCAGGATTAAATTGTGGGGTTCTTGCTTTTCTTCTTACAGATGTTTCATTACAGGCTAGTAACATTATCAGTGGCCTGACATGGGGAAGTGAGGTTTATTGGCTGTTTATAGCAACTTATCCTACTGGTCTTATGTGAGTTTGAACAAAACATTTTATTGCTTCTTCTTTAATTGGCATGCTATTGTCTGGTGCTTACTCTGGTGATTAAATGCTGGATTCTGCTTATCTTGGTGTTAGTTAATAGGTGTATGATGAGGGAGGATATACCCCTTTGTTTGGCAGTTGGTTGTTCCCTTTAATGGTTCATAAATGGGTTTTATTTCACAAGACCTGATTTAATAAACAGCCAGCAAAGCTCATTTCCCTATGATAGACTAAAAACACTGATGATGAAACATCTGGAAGAAGAAAACTAAGCTCAGAGAAGATCAAGAACCCAACAGTTCACAGCACTTGAAAAAAATGGTACAAGAACTTTGTAATAGGAAAGGAGATTCTCTCTCTCTGTTACACACACACTCACTCTCTAACATACACACTATAATATTCATCAAAAATGTGCAAACTACGCTATGAATATCATTTTCCAAAAGACAAATATTAATTTTATACATTGAGACAAATGTGTACTCCTCTTATCCTTACCCAATCCACATAATTTCATTTCAGTTAGTTTGAGGAGCAGGTTTTAGCTACATCTACAGTGTTCCCAACTGATGCATTCAGTGCTGCAGAGGAAACATCGCTGATTTTCTTATTAAACATTCAACATAAATGTTGAAGGATCCTGCAGTGCTCCAAGTGTATGCAGTTTTTCTGAAGATAGCTTTAGAACTCTGAGCAGATGATATAGGTAATTGGGAGGGGACTCATACAATAAATGCATTTCATGTTAAAAATAATTTAATTTGAGTTTCTGAAACACAGCAGGATGATAGATTCCTTATCAGCACGACAGCAAGCAGTCTCATCACTTTGTAAATGTCCTTTTCTTCTTAAACAGCAAGTATAGCCATATGTTAACTTTAGATCTGCAATAAATTGGTCACTTGAAATAGGCAAATTGCATTTTAAACTTAAAGTGCTACATCTTCAGATTTGTAGCTTTTATTATGTTTGCCATGTTGTCAATGCTGTTCAGAGTAGGGAACCTTTTTCCTTATCGCTTGTAATAATGCAATTCTAAAGTTCAGTTCAATAAGGAAGAAAAAGAAAAAAAAAAAACCCTGGGAAAAAACTGGCAAAGGGGAAATCCTAATTCAATTAAAGATTACATGTTATACATTTGAATTGTAGCATTTCAATTAGGGTTGGACTAAATGTTGATGTGTTTTCATTCTTACAACTTTCTTTTCTAAGTGGGCACATTTGTTCAAGCTGGTTCATTGGTAATGTTTTTGTGATTGTTTGCTACCATTCTGTTTCAGTGCTTTCCCCCATTTATTATTACTATGTCTTCTAACTTGGAATGGTCACATGTACAATCCCAACCAATTAGGGATTGTGCAGTGAATTAGATGAAAATATAGCATACTGCCAAGCAAATTTATTTGTATGTAGACTGTGACAGCATGCTGTAGGACAAGGCTACCTGCCACTCTATCATGTATCACTCTTCTTTTGTAGTTTATAGCAAAAATGAAGAGGAAAGATAGCATAATTTCTCATAGATAATAATTTCCCTTGGGAAAAAGAAAGGGTGAGGGGCTGCTTCAGTGTTGGCAAGGGGAAGGAGAGAGCTGAATACTTAAAGGGAGTCTTCTGGGAAGAAGGAGAGATAGGTGGATAGGTTTTTTAGCTGATGTCGTTGAATGCTGCTTGAATTACTTTACATACTTGCAAACAAAATTAATGTTTCTAATAAAAAAATGACAAGAAGGTGTGTTGTGTTCTATGACTTGGATCAGGTTCCGTGAACTTTCAAAGCCTTCAAGACAGAGACAATGCTAGAAGAAAAGGAAACAGCCTTTGTAAAGCATTGTACTTGTTTTCCACTCTTGTTTTGATGCTTCAAAGAGACTCTTTCCTATGCTACTTAAATTCCCAACCATTATTAACTATAGCACTGCTTTGAAGAGAAGGTACAATCAGAGTCAATATTCTTTCTTCTCTTTTCACTTGCTATAGCAACAGTAACATCACTGGATGAAAACCTAAACAAAGAAAACATAATGAACTGATCACTTAGACCAGGGAGTCCTAAACTTTTTGCCATCACACCTCCCTTAGTGTAACCTTAATGTACGCAGCTCCCCTAAAAATCCAAGCATCAAAATGAACACAAATGAACAATGAAAACAATACATTGAAACTTTGGGAAAGGTGGATTTATTGTAACAATTAAACTAAGAGGTTCTTCACACCTCCACTGGACTCTGTCTGCACCCCACCCCCCCAAGGCAGGTACACCTCACAGTTTGGGAAACCCTGACTTGGACTATGCAAATTGGTTTCTAAAGTCACTGTTCTCCAACTTAACATTTATGGCCTTTACTTCCATTTCTTATGTCAACAGAAGACTCAAATATTTTAGTTCCACAAACCATGATGCATCAAATGGTTTGGATACAAGATGACTGGCATAGGTCCAAACTACATATCTAGTTATACATTAGGTTTAGCTTTTACTTTGAAGCAGACAGAATGTGATTTGGTATAGAGGGATGTTTCCATCACTTCCCAGATATAGATTTACTTCCTTTAAAAAAAAAGAAAGTATTTTTATTAATGAAATACAAGGAAAAAAATCTACATTATATAGTGCCAATAGAATAAAACGAAGAGAAACAATTACTAAGCATAAATAAAAATATTATGGGAAAATTATCTAGGGCCACTTTCTCCCCTTCCTTTCTGTTTGCTTCTCCAACTGCTGACCACAATCTAGAGATTTATACTTTACACGGAACGTTGAAGATTGTTGCTAGTATCTATTTAAGTCCTTTCATCTATTATTTTAGAATTATTCATATCCTAAATGTCTAAATTTGCTCTGCTGTGTAATGTGTGGTATATAAGGGAATTTAAATTTGGTTAGATGTCTATTATGGGTTTATATTGTCAATTTTGCCATTGCTGCATATTCTTCAGTTGTGGTCTCCCAACCTGATATCATCAGCAAGATTCCTCTTTTCTAATATTGTGCCAAATTTGTTGTTGCAGCTGTCAGCATGTATCTGCACAGATAGGTATTGATATTGATAGATATTGATAGATATATCAGTATCAACATGTGATTTTTTTCATTTATATGTTCAGTTATCCAAATCAAAATATTTGTGGTTTCAGTTCAAATTTTATTTTTAGGATTTTCTGAATATTAGTTGCCTTTGTGATAACTTTTAATGAGACTTGGTTGGACAGAATGCAAACATCCATGCCTGTTAGAATTGTAGGTAGTATTTGACTACAACATGCTTCTAAGTTAACTGTGAAGATCTGGACTTTGAAGCACTGTATTATGGTTGCTTTGCTCTTTCCTGAGTGCACAAGTCCAGCTAGAGGTGGCAGAGGAGAAGATGGCTGACCCTTGAACATTTTGTTATAGGGTGCCTCAGGATTTGGTCCTCTCTTTCAAATTGTTTAACTTTTATATGAAGCCACAGGGCAAGGTCATCCACCAGTTTGGGGTGAAGTATCATCAATTATACATCTCCATCTTAGGCTGAATGGAGAATGTAGCAAAAGTCCTGAACAAAGTGACTGAAGCTGTCAGAATTTGGATGGGGAGGAACAGGCTGAACATCAACCCAAACAAGACAAAGTGGTTATTCATTCAGAAACCCGTTGACCCTGGGATTATGTCAAATTTAGGTCTCTGCAGAAAGTCTACTATTTGGGGGTATTCTGGGACTCATGGCTCCTGCTGGAAAAGCAGATGGAGACTGGATTCAGGAAGATCATTGCCCAACTTCAATGTTGTGTTAATTGCAGCCTTAGCTAGATCAGAAGTCAGTAAAGATGGTAACCATTCTTGTCACCTCTTGCCTGGATTAACTGTAATTCATTTTACAAGGTGCTGCCCTTGAATGTCACTCAAAATGCAGTGGTCCCTGTGCTTTGCTGAAGTCTTGCTAATGCCATGTAACACTGCTGCCTAACACAGGAGATACATTGGGCTATTAATATGTTTCTGAATGCAATTCAAGATGCTGAGAATTGAACTCCCAGACATATTCTGCTTGCCCAGTTCTAATAAACAGAGAATGTCTGCTGAGGATCCCTAACCTATGAGATATATGATGGGAGGATCTTGAAAATAGGTATTTTCTGTGATAGTTTCCATCTACTGAATAGCTCGCTCCATGACATGAGGATAGCTTCCATTCTCATGGGCTTCCAGAATTTTGTCAAAACATAGATTTTTAAGAAACATGGTTGAATCTGTGGTATTGTTGGCACCTAATATATGATTGTTGTTATAGTATTATATATTCTATTTTATTATGATTGTTATTGTGAATGTATTCTATTCTATTTTATTGTTCCTGCATTGGCTTATGTTGCTGTTGCTTTTTAAACATTGCGTAAAGGCATCAGTGATTGAAGCAGTTATTAAACAAATATTTTTGCTAGATCAGGCACTCAATGCATGAACAAATCTATGTTCAAACCCAAGGATCTCCTTTGACCTGCTAGCCCAGCCCACAGCTCCATGTGGACTGACTGACTGACTGACTGATTTATTTAATTAATTAAATTTATATGCTGCCCATCCTTCCCAGAGGGACTTATCTGAGGTTCAACATCCTTCCTAAAGTCTAGCACTGAAACCTCCTGGCTGTTACCCATTATGAAGTTCATGTGTGTAAGGACTTTAATTGAAATAGCTACTCATAACCACTCCTCACATTTCCCATTTCTCCCCATCATATCCTACCTGTAGAAAAGTTAACAATGTAGGATAAAGAAAGGAAGAAGGGGTCCCCCAACTTTAGTTTGTGTAGTATGAAATGGCTTCTATATAACCCTGTACATGGACAAGAGAGGGTGGGATTTTTTATAAACATATTTCCTGACATAATCTGCTCCTTCTTCACCCTAATCCATGGTGGGATCTCGTAAATGTTTAAGTCTAATAGAAGTAAGATTTTTAAGCTTTCTCTCTCCATATAGCCACAACTGGTATTAAATGTTTCCCAGAAACGACTGCACAGTCCAGAATGTGCCTTGACTTGCATGATCAGCAGCTTTTGAATAAAACATTTTCTGCGAAACTATTATAGCATCCTTTCTTGCACTCAATGTGCCACCTGCTTTTTTAATTAATGGTTTGTGGCCCAAGATGTGGGTGAACTAAGTGCATGGAGATGATAACAATGGTAATGAGAAGCTCCATCTCTAGAGGAATTAGCATTAAAGGCCAATTTTCTTATTTGTTGCCCTGATCAGTGTTGCTGCTGAATCAAGTATGTGGATCTTTTATTCCATGGACCCAATCTAGCCTATAAGAGGCCCTTATCCAGTTATGAGATTTTTTAGCATTGCCTCCCTTGGCATGGAACCAAACAAGGTCATTAACGCTCCCCTTTCCAAGTCTATGATCACCAAAAAACTCCTCCCATTTTCTACAGTCAGGTTTCAGAATATCCTTTGGGTGGTTGTGACATCTATTGATGAACTGCATCCTGATTTTCTAGCCAGAAGTCTTTCCTTTTTAAAGTGCAATTTAATTTATTGGTATGGTTTATTAGCCCCCTTTAGGATTTTTAGCTGAAAAGACAGTATTTTAATGAAATATTTTCAAATATTTAAAGTAATGGAGGCAGCATTTTCAAATGAGCCAATAAAGAACCCAACCAAACTATATTTCTTGGGTTTTGGGTGACTGTAAATGACATTTTTCTTTTTAAAAAGGATTTATAATTCTAAAAATTCTTTGTATATTATTGGGTTAGCAAAAAAACAAAACAAAACCCAGAAACATTTTAAAAAGTATATTTAGTTACCATACTTTGTAAAAACTTAAGTAAAATATTCTTCTGTGAAGTAACATTTAAAATGGTTGCCTCACTTTCCTTCCCCACTGATTTTTTTTTAAATAGCTCCAATATTAATTACTTGAAAAATAAGAAGCTTGGCAGAGATATTTGACATTAATTTTAAATAGCTATTTATTTTAATTTTTTAATTCATTATTCTCCATCACTGCCTCCAAAATGGCTTGATTAGAGACAGAAAGACTAAGCTACTTGCCTGTTCTTTTATTGATTTTTAAACATCTTATTCATTGGATATTGAATTTGGCTCTGTGTACTTCTTCATACTCCATATATCTAATGGAGCTTTATAGAATAATGAGTCGCTATCAGTAGTTGAGGAACTGTACTGGCAGGCAAGATGGCTATTATTCATTTTTCAACAGCTTATGTGGACTGTAGTGGTTTTTGTGTCCCTCCCTGAAGCAAATCTTGGCCAGATCAGTAAGCTTATTCCCATCTCGAGTAAGGTAATGTCTAACTTCCCTTTAGTAGAGAGAAGAAAAATGGAGAATTTCCTCTTACATTCCCATCTTTAATTTTCTAGGAACAGAGGTGGTATTGTGTATTCATTTATTATAACATTTTTCTATTATCTGCTGTTTGGGGTTGGGGAGAGTTTGATTAATATGTGCTCAGGAAAAAAAAAAATCAAAGTTGTATAGTACTTGCAAATGAAGGGAGATGAGGATGAATTCTCCATTTCTGTGTCTACCAGTGGGAGGGCTCAATCAGAACTATTTCTTCATCTGGATGAATATAATTACTATTTTTCTTCAACTTTTCTCCAACAAAACAGGGAGGTACTGGATGTAGGGGACAAGTTCAGTGTGTATATTCCTCTCTATGTTTAGACATTATATTATGTATGCAGATATGTGTAATCAACTAAGGCTGAAATGAATTTAGCTTCTCCTAAAACTATCACATAAACATTCATCCTCCTTTGCTTTGTTTCCTTTTTACAAACACACTCACTTAACTTAGTGATGGATTTGAAATGTGGAGACCTGAATAATGGTAAAAAATGATCTACTAGGCAAGAAGGGTATCTTGGTATATTTATTTGTTCATTTTTTAAAAAATTCTATGCTACCCCAATCCAAGACACTGAGTTACTTCTTGAAGGAGAAACAGTTATGTAACTGTTATATACATTCCTTGTTTTAGTCCTGCAATTCTTGAGAAGGATTAAAAGGGAAATATATATTCTCACTTCTCCAATGAATCATTGACTACATGTTTCTTATAGGCATGATATAATAACACCAATTAACCACTTAGGAGTCATCCCAACATTAGATGGCAAGGGGAACAATTCAGAAGTGATCATTTCAGGCATGCTGGCTCAGAACAGAGCATTGCATGGGACATTCATTTGAAAGACTTAAGCCTGGGTGTATGTCTGTGTGTGTCTCTGTGTGTGTGTGTTTTGCCACAGTGACTTATGCAAATGAAAAGAGAAAGGCTGCAGCTCTGTGGAACTGTCCCAATTCCCATCTGCCTGCTTGCCTCAGAAAATCCTTTGAACAAACAATTGAGATAAAATCTGTCATTGTAACAAGATTAACCACTGGCTGCATTCACAAGCCTGTTGGGATACCTCTACTGCCTTACAATCTGTTATCTCTGTGAACCTTCCTTGGCTTTCAAATCTGTTTCTTGTACTTACCAAAGTTGCTAGGTAATTACTACTTTTATCCCCATTTAAGCAAGCTGATTATATAAATGTTAGACATTGGTAGGTCCTGGCATAATCTTAATCCTGTGACTTTCCTTTATCCTTGCCTACTAATGTGGAAGAGCTGAAATATGCAGTGTGGGATCTTTTCCATAATAACGACTCAAGGGACATACAAAGGACGCCACACACAGACACACAAGTGAGAGAGGTAGAAGGCTGACACGTGTGAGCCATTTTAAATTGTACTGATGCAGTGGGGTTGCCAGAAGGAAACAGCAAAAAGATGGGGGAAGGGAGAAGGGAAGAAGCTTCCATCTACATTTTAAGAATTGTCAAATGTTTCATAATTCTTAGTTTCTTAAGCAGCAGTTTCATGAAAGCAGTTTTTTATAGGATCATTTCCCATGTGATAAAAATAGCATTTCTGTAATATCTTTTTAAGCAGGGAAGGCTGGGGATCAGGAAAACCCACTGCCAGACAATTATAGATTTTAAATATGCATGTTTCAAGAAGTATGGAATTTTGCATATCCTTTTTTTTTCTGAGTACAAAACTTCAAATACAAATTCATAAAATATTAGATATATTCCAGACTTGTAATGAAACAATGTCTCCTTCTCCAGACAGAAACTAGTTCCTCTTTGATATTCCATTTCCCCCCCTGCAATTTTTCTGTGTGTTTCAATGTAAAGCATTTATAACTCTTACCTCAGTTGGGGGAAAAGGGATTTTACAGAGAGAAAATCAGTTTTGGTTTCTGCTTGTCTTTTGAGGAAGGTAGCTATTCCTCCCCATTGCCCCTCAGTACATGCAGCTGTGAATATTCACATAATCTTTATTTTGAAACCATCATTCATTCATTGCTACACAGGTGCACATGTAGTTATTAGACTTAGGAAAACAATAGGTAAAATCCTAAAATAACAGTTTGGTCTCTCACTTTTTTCCCCATTGTTTCACCCTTCGATTATGTTGTATGGCATGAGCTCATACTTTTAACTCAAATGATAAAATGTATCCAATAGAAGAGAATATATGTAGTCAGAGTTGAAGCCATCAACAGACACATAGACACATCAGCCATCAATGGACTCATAGAGATAAACCACATTTACACATCATTCAAAAGAGACAATAGCAAAGCTAAGAAGGAAACAAAAAGGGCAGAACACATCCTTTTCAGCAGGCAACACTCAGATAAGCAGGAGTTAACAATCAAGAAGCAGGAGTTAACAATCAAGAAGAAAACAATACCCTAATCAAGGAACTACCAAGGAGAAAACCACACCCCCATCAACACTAGCAGGGCAAGATACTGTATATAAACAGGGAGAAAACCCCACACTCACCAACATTGATGATGTTACCTAGTCGGGTAATGAAATGTCTGCAAGCAAACAGCCAAGCTCAGAGGGCACCAAGAACTCCACTTTAAAATGTATGTATATTTTCAAAATCTGCCAATTCCTCCAATTTGAGTCCAGTTTGTGGTACTGGATGAAGTTATAACGCATTGGATATTTGCTGTATTTATTAAACTGTGCTCCCAAGCAGCAAAACAAAGCAGCACAAAAGTGTCTCCAAGAGAAAAAATGATTCTTGCTGTATGGACATTGGCTTCAGTGGCAGTGATTGGGTACTGTCATCATTCAGATTCAAGTAAAGGACTTATTGGGAGAGTAACCTTCAGGATATAAGAGAAGCATGTGTCAGAGACTAGAAGACATTTGTACTTGTACATTAAATTTTAATAAATTGGGCAAAGCAATTTACTGACAATGTCAGCACTCTGAAATAATGTACTTCTAAACTAAAGCCTGTAAGTATATAATAACTCAAATTATATTCTACCCTTCCCCAACTTAAAGTAGTACATTCAAGGTTTCCTCTTTTATCTTCACAATTTTGTGAGCTAAATTATGTGTAAAAAATATGTGTCTTTAAGTAGAATGACCTTGCTGTCATTTTAGTATCTATTAATAATTTGCATCTGGTTACCTTCATTTTGCTCAAGTAGAGGTGAAGTAGGGAGAGGCTTGAAAACCCATACTAGATAGCAGTAGGTAGTGTCTGATAGCATACATTCAGATTGGCTTATTCATGTTTTAAAAAAAGGTATGAGAACTCCTGCTTATACGAAGACCTAATTCTAGTGAACTCCAGTGAAGCCATCAGACCCTTTAATTGGCCAGTCCAAATCCCTAGTGAGGAAAAAGTCTAGGAAAAACAGCACTATTTATCTTGGTAAACACAAGGAACTCTACATATTAAGTGTGAATTTTGTTTGGAGATAAATTATACACACCATCCCACTGGTTCATACCACTGTTTCATATTTTTAAAAAACGAATGCTACTAAGTATACTGGTTATAAAATGTTTTGCATTTTCTATGAATAACTGTATTCTTTAAAAAAAAAAAAAATCCTAAGTAATTATAAGCATTACACTAAGTCAGCTAGTAAATAGCCAGTATTATCCCTGTTTGTAACATCAGGACATAATCTTACTTATTGTTAATATATATTTTCTTTAATTATAGATAATATGGATTGAATCTGGGATCTTCATTATGAAAAATTTATATTCTCCAATGAGCTGTTTAACCATATCTTATAGATTTCTATTGCAAAATCTCATTGTAAACAAAGGACCACACTCCTACACAGTTAATTCCAGAATTCCGAAACCTATATAATAGAGAATGTGTTTCAAGTCTTAATTTAATATAGACACTTTGTCATTATATGAAAATTTGTAGCCACCAGACTGAACTTTTAATTCACCATGAAATTGCCACTGAAAAGGTGACATTTCTGAGGTGAGGATCCATTTACATTGTAACATATGCAGTCATCACCACCACCACCACCACCACCATCATCATCAATATCAACATCATAATCAATTATTTTATACTCTCAAAGCAATTTACAAACAATAAGAACAATACAAGTGTAAGTTAAAATACAATGCATATTATTTAAAACTAAACATTTATGTTCCTTCCCAAAAGGCAGTTGGTGTTTATGGTCCTGAAATATGTCTAGAATCTCTGATCCATAATCCATAAGATATATTTATCTAATAAGTCATCATTAAAAGTTTTAGTAGATTTAGAAGAGAAATCACCAAAAGGTGACTTTTTGTGGCATCTTTATGTTTTTCAGCAGTTTATAACTGTTCAACTACTTAAAGGATTGAAGTGTTTTAATCTTTTCACTTTTTTTTCAATAACAAGATGTACTTCCTTCCTTCATATAGAACAGTGAAACCCAAACCCAAACTATGTTATGTTTCAGCCAGGCTCCTCTTTTTAGCTCTGTTGGTGAACTTCAATAAAAGTCTTCTTGGAAACTCCCTGGAATGAGAGTCAGTGAACCAATCTAACCAGTACCATAAAAAAATTAATGCAACCCTAGCTTATAATGTATAAGTACAGAAGTGGGTAGAAAAGTGTTCTTGTGTATATGTCCAAATAATGTGTAGTCCTTTTTTTTCCTTTGCATTTTTTTTAATATTCATAGCACAATGCATATTTAACACAGGATCTTTGGGAAATTGTCTAAAGCTAGTGGCTTTGTTCTGTTTCAAAATTTTTCTGTTTTCTAAAATTAGCTATCCATTTTGTAAACACATATAAAATCTATTTCCACATGACAAACTTGTGATTTCATAGGCTAACAAATTTTATAAAACGTTGGAACTAGAGATCAAATTGCCAACATTCGCTGGATCATGGAGAAAGCACGAGAGTTCCAGAAAAGCATCTACTTCTGCTTCATTGACTATGCAAAAGCCTTTGATTGTGTGGATCACAACAAACTGTGGCAAATTCTTAAAGAGATGGGGATACCAGACCACCTTACCTGTCTCCTGAGAAATCTGTATGCAGGCCAAGAAGCAACAGTTAGAACCGGTCATGGAACAACCGATTGGTTCAAAATAGGGAAAGGAGTACGACAAGGCTGTATACTGTCACCCTGCTTATTTAACCTATATGCAGAGTACATCATGAGAAATGCCAGGCTGGAAGAATCACAAGCCGGAATTAAGATTGCAGGGAGAAACATCAATAACCTCAGATATGCAGACGATACCACCCTAATGGCAGAAAGTGAAGAAGAACTAAAGAGCCTCTTGATGAGGGTGAAAGAGGAGAGTGCGAAAGCTGGCTTGAAACTCAACATTAAAAAAACTAAGATCATGGCATCTGGACCCATCAATCCCTGGCAAATAGAAGGGGTAGAAATGGAAGCAGTAACAGACTTCATTTATTTGGGCTCCACGATCATCGCAGACGGAGACTGCAGCCACAAAATTAAAAGACGCTTGCTCCTTGGGAGGAAAGCTATGGCAAACCTAGATAGCATATTAAAAAGCAGAGACGTCACCTTGCCGACAAAGATCCGCATAGTCAAAGCTATGGTTTTTCCAGTAGTAATGTATGGCTGTGAGAGCTGGACCATAAAGAAGGCTGAACGCTGAAGAATTGATGCCTTTGAACTGTGGTGCTGGAGAAGACTCTTAAGAGTCCCCTGGACTGCTAGGAGGTCAAACCAGTCAATCTTAAAGGAAATCAACTCTGATTGCTCATTGGAAGGATTGATAATGAAGCTCAAGCTCAGATACTTTGGTCACCTAATGCGAAGAGAGGACTCTTTGGAAAAGACCCTGATGCTTGGAAAGATGGAAGGCAAAAGGAGAAGAGGACGGCAGAGGATGAGATGGCTAGATAGCATCACTGACGCAATGAGCATGAAATTGAGCAAACTGAGGGAGGCAGTGAAAGATAGGAAGGCCTGGCGCAATATGGTTCATGGGGTCATGAAGAGTCGGACATGACTTAACGACTAAACAACAACAACAACATACTAGTGCCCACTTCATCAGATGCAATTTTCCAGCCTTCCAATTCAACACATCCCTGTCCCTATCCTGAAGAGAGTTCTCTTACATGTTTTTAAACCTGTTTGATATGCAGGTTTTACAATCTAGCTGATGCACATAGCTGTAATGAGGACCAAGTAAAAGACATCAAATTATGCCATCATGGAACCGTTTTTGGTTCTCCTGGCCAGAAGAAATGCTGAAGGTTGTAGTTGTTGTTGTTTAGGTGATTCTGATGGAATGCAAGATCTGAGGGGAAAAAAGAGACTGTAAGTGAAACCAAACAATTAGGGAAGATAAGAAAAGGAAGAACTTCTGCCAAACTCTTTCATGCAGGAAAGTTTGAGACTGATAGATGTACGTCTTCACCTTCATTCCATTTTAAGTATATTTAGCAGCAGAAAGGCCTTAAATGAAGACCTCCCCAAAATTCAGTATTAGATTCTTCTGGCCATCTGGATCAATTCATGGGGAATGAGAATGTTTTAATGATCCAATTTTAGGTTATTAGCTACAGTATCATGTTACAATATAATGGGAAGAGTCAACCCTTGCTGATTGCTTCCTCAGACTTAACAGCAGATTAAAAATGTACCCAGGAACTCCGTTTAGCATTTTGTTTTCAAACCTATTATCTGTGACACTTAACTGCACATGACACAGATTACAGTTAGCATTTTTAACACACATACAACACCCCACCCGTTATTCTGAAAAAACGGAAGGTACCCTCTCAATTTGTATTATCCAATATTACTGGAAATACTAAACTTCCAAATGAAAGCCAATTAAAAGCCATTTCACATAGTATGCTTTTCATTAGATAAGATCTTCAACAGATTCACAATTATATAGATCAGGTTTGTTAATAGGAATCTTAGATTCCTCTGCGTTTCTTCCTTCTTCAGTGCAAGTTTCATATCAGAAAGAATGACTCCTTTCTTCATAATGGAAACATTTAGACATGCTGTGCTGCTAATGCAAGCCTTCTATCTGAGTCAGCAAATGTAAGTTAGTGGGGGAAAATGGACCGAAGGGAAGATATTCACAGAAAACATATCAAATTACCTCTTGTGATGGATAGTGATGCAAAATATAGAAGAAATGCATAATCCCCATTTAAACATTTGCTACACAGAATGTATTCATTAAGTGCAGTTTGCTGGAAGAAAAATTAAATGGACAAATATCTATGGAGACATTTCAGGGCCTATCAGGTAACAACTATGAAGTTATTTATATGAAAATGAAGAATCCCTGATCCCCAGCTCACTTTCCAATTGTTTCATGTTCTTAGGTTATGCATATAATGACTAATTGTATATTCTGTAAAACCTACTAAATGTGTGACAAAAAGGAACACAGTAGCTAATTTTAGAGGATTAATAAGTTACCCTGCTTATCCTATATCTGTTGTTTGAAATTGAATTAAATCATATTCATAATACAAGAGAGATTGATTAATTTTTCCTCCATTATAACTAGAAAATTCACTTCAAAAATGTCAAGAATTAGCTCTTTAGCATAAAATAAATAAGTAAAACCACTCCTTGTTCAAAATATTTCACATTTATTCAAGAGCAAGTATGTCTGTATTGTTATCCGTATATTGCACATGGTGCATATAGGTATTTGCATGTACACTGTGTTTGAAATATGGCATAGAAGTTTGCCAAAGGCCATAAGAATTGAAATCTCTGCCTTCAACTTCAAAGTAGACAGACGTCATCTTTTTTTTCCATGCATATCTTTTTTCAGCAAATGAAGCCGGAATTGCTTAAGGAGTTTGGTATGAATTGGTCTGAGCTGCATTTCTATTATTATTACTATTATTATTAAGACAAGATGATTTTGGAAAGACAAGATGATGTTGTTGTTGTTGTTGTTATTATTATTATTATTATTATTAAAACCAATTTTAAAAAGGAGCTACAAAGAAAACAAAGATAACCAAGAAATGATCTGCATTTTTTGAACTGATATACAGATATAAATACAGTTAGCTACTGGCTTCCACACTTCCCAAACCTTTCAGTACATTGCTCTGGTTTGGATTCAGATACACATATATACATTATGAATATCTTGAGACAAAGTACATTAAACATACCAAGTAAATTAAACATACCAAGAACCGTGTTTTCTCCTCAGAATTGTAAGCTTGTGTCCCATCCATCCGAATTATTTTATGATCTTTTTGTAATTACACAACAAGACTCAGCAAAAATACCTCCCCAATTCATCCACAACCCTGAACTGAATGCTCAGTAAAATGCAAATGTTTCTGATATTTTTAAAATCATAGATTAATACAGAAATTGGATAGAATGCATATGGAAAAGAACATGTGACATGGACAGCAAACAGACTTGATTAATTCATTTCAATTCTACTAACTAAAGCAGACTGGAAGTGTTTCTGGCTAGAAAGAAGAATCCCAGGTTCAGTTTGTTACTGAATTATGGGGATGCAAGGCCTGGGGACTCATTCAAGGGATACCAAGCATTTTTGGATTAGCAAAGTCCTCTAGTATCACTCCAGCTCACATGTGGGACAGGCTTTTGTTCCTAGCAAACTTAAGAGTAGAAAGGAAGTAGACATTTCTGAGTTAGAAAGTTAAGAGAAGAATTTTTTCATTACTGCAGCCTGTTAGGAGGAATCTATTTATGAGCACGTTCAGAACAACAGATTTATAAACTAAACCTTACATATACTTTATATCAATGAAATGACTTTTTCTAAGCCCAGCCTGCCCCACACAGTTGTTGCAAGGACAAAATATGAAATAAAACTGTTCAGGGACTCATCCGGATTCTCTGAAATCACACTACAAATTAAAAACAAAAACAAAAATGAAGACTTTGACTCATATTTTAGGTTGTAATTCTTAAACGGATTCTGAAGATCATGACTTAAATACAGTGAGTTGTATTTTCTATTTTGGTCTGGTTGTTATTTGGATAATCTGTCATTAACTATGCCTATTTATGAGTTTCGTTAAAAGCCTATATTGCTAATTGAACCAGAAAAATCGAATGGAGTTGCATTGGAAGTTTTCCATAAAATTAATATCCTAGACTTAATGGATATCTAAGGTATCATTATGAATGGGAATATTCCATATACTAAAACCAGACCTTACGAGTTGGTGGTGTGACACAATTAGATCAGAGCTTATTTAAAATTGGCAAAGAGCCAAAGTAACTAAGTATTCAGCTGAAACACCTTACAGAGATGAATGTTTTAAAGTATTTATTTTAATTACTTCTTTATTAAACGCCTGATTTTTCTACCACATTAAAGAGAATATGTATATGGCAGACTTTGGATGTTCTTCCTTTTTTAAGACATGAGATTATTAACCCATCCTACAAATATTACTAATTTCTATTCATTTTGATGATGCACTGCCTTGAGAAAAGCTTTACTAATGACTGGTGTATTGTGCTTCTATTCCAGTACATGATAAAGTTGAAGGAGGACTTATAGGCCATATAGAAGCATAGACCATCTATTTCAACTTGTTATTCCATGCAAGAAACTCAAAGGTAAAACATCACCAACAGCTATTCATTATTTGAAAAACATCAGAGGACAATAGCTCACTACCTATTAGGTAATTGGTTCATTGTCAAAAACCTCAGCATGATAAAAATTCAACTAAAATCTATCTTCCTGTAATTTAAGTCAATTAGACATATCCTTGTTCCCTTTGCAGCAAAAGTTGTTTAGAGATGGGTGAAAGTTTGAAAATATGTTTTGCTTTGACAAAGCTTTGAACAAAGTTCTTCCAACTTGTTCCCTCATTTTAAAGCCATGTGTTAAAGTTGCCCAGCCTGGAGCCAGTTCAATATACTTTGTTAAACTTAATTGTTACTTTTAACTAGTTATTCAGTCTATTGAGGTGGTTTTTAATTTTATTTCTGTCCTCTTGAAAATTACCTATCCCATTCAATTTGGGGTCTTTAACAAATTTGTTAAGCACTCTTATATTCTCTTATCCAAAATATTGAGGAGTAAAAGGGCCAGGACTAAACCTTGTGATATCCATCGCAATACCTGCTCCAATTTAGTGAGGAACAATTGATGAGCCCTGTTTACAATAAATGATATTCAAATCAGAGATATGTCTCCTTAATTTGGATTCCTTTGCAGAAATCAGGATATACTATTGTTATACCATCCATACAATCTATTAAGGAAGTTGCTAGTGTAGCAAGATGATTTTGACAAATCTATGCTGACTTCTAATAAACATCTTATTTTGAGGTACTTACAGATTAAGCATTTTAAAATTTGGTCTAGAATCTTCCCAGGTATTGGTGTCAAACTAAGTAGTCTATAGTTCTTTGGATCATCCTCCTTCCAAATTTTAAAAATAGGGATGACAGTTTTTTCCCCCTGTATTTTATTTTATTTTGATTATCACATTATTTGTTTTTTATTGTTCCAAAATATCATAATTGTTTTTATGATGATTGATATTGTATTGTTTTCATTAGATTATATTTAATTATTATAACTTGCAATAATCTGGCTTGCTGAGAGTGTTGCAATATATAAATATGAAAAATTAATAATTTGCTCTTCTCAAGTAATTGGCACTTTACCTGGTTTCCATGTTTTCTCAAAGATAATACAAAGATTGGCTATACAATGAGATACTTCCTTCAGTATGCTAGTGTGCAATTCATCTGGCCCTGGTAATTTAAATCCTAAGTAAAGATATATTCACTGGCCATATTTTCTTCAGTCTCAAACTTCAATAATAACCATTTATCATTAATTTTCTAATGGAACACATACTTTCTTGTTGAAGAATATAGATTCCAAGTAGGAGCTGATTAGCTCTATTTTTTACTATGACCTGTTAGCATTTTGCCCTTTTGTTTGATCAGCTCATACACTAATCCTTGGTTTTCTTTTTTATGTTTATTATGTCTGAATATGCCCCTTTTTTATTATTAGCATTCCTAATCTTATTCTGAGGTTTACTTTTCCTGACACCATCTCTGCAGTTTCCTACTATCTGTCTATATTTTTCCTTGGTGACCACGTTCACTTTTCACTTCCATATACATCCTTTTTTATTTTTTTAGAATTTCTTTAAGGTTTTTATACTGGGATTTCAGTTCCAGATATGGATGTTTCCCACTCTAGTTAATAATAATAAATACATTTGTTAGTTTCATAGATGTCAAAGTCAATTGTGAAAAACAGCTGTGGGTTTGATTGCAGCTAAATAAATCACTGCATCTTCCGAATAGAACATGTAACAAAGACTGTCCTTTTTTATTTCATTTTTTGACCCATGTTTTAAATTGCTGCTGAGCTTTAACATCTTAATTGCTAAGCACACTACAAACTAATTACAATACTGTATGCTGAGTTACAAAGTAGCTTTGTTGAAGGCTGGTCATATTATTAAATTGTTTCCTTTTCCACCAGTGTGAATATAGATCAATCTCTAGTGCATTTAAAATGTTCATTATATGGATATCTGAGTATTCTCTGTGTCCCAAATTCTTAGAAAATTAATTCGAAACAACCAGTTTATCAAACATTATTTCATTTATCTAACTTCAGATAACTTAACAATCATTTAATAAGATTCAAGACAGCCAATTTCAGGAGGATTATGGCTTTGCTGCTGTCTTTTGTTTTAGTCTTAACTCAAATTTTCTTTGGTTTTATTAACTGAAAATTCAATGATTAGCAGATAATGCTGTGAATTTTTGATGATTATTTGCAAATTTAAGATTAGTTAGTTAGGTAGTAATCCATTCAGTCACTTTAGGGCTCAAAATTTCAACTTAATGACTTTGCAGAGAATGTAAGTATGTGTATACACACAAACTCACACATGTGTATATACACATCCTTGCTTTCCCTGCCTATAAACTTTTGTTATGTGCTCAAACTATAGTTGTATCGATGATGAAGCGATTCCAATCCACTGGCTGATGTATTTCCTTGAGGAATGAGCATCTTAATATAAACCAAAAAGGGAAGATTTATTTAACAAGGAGAAAAGAACAAAAGCAGCAAATAAAACTCAGGTTGGTAGGCAGCTGAAGATAAATAGTATAGTCACTTAAGCACTCTCAGGCAAAAAGACCAAATGTATCTTCACCAGAATCCTGCCTAATGAATAGAGGCTGAGAAAAAGACTACTACTTTTTTCAGTTACACCATGAATAAGAAAAAGTGCATTGATTCATCTGACTGACTGCTTGCTAACTTTCTCAATGTAGAAAGGACTTTAACTGAAGTTCCAAGGAAGTAATAGGTGCTTCTGAATGTTGCTTAAGTTTGATAATTGGCTGGATGAAGCTAAAATTAAACCCTGTCAAATTGGAAAAGCCGCTGATAAATAGAACACTTGAACTGGGAACTGAAGTTAGAATGTTTGCGACAGGATTGGACTTCCTCTGAAAGAGCAGGTTACCAGTCTAGGAATGCTCCTCGACCCCAGCTATTACTAGATTCATAGATGATGGCTGTGGCAAGAAATGTCAGGCCCAATTAGATCTAGTGTATTTGTTTTACCCATTCCTAAGTCTGTCTGAACTGACAATGTTTGTTTGTTTGTTTGTTTGTTTATTAAATTTATCTCTGCCCATGTCCCCCTGATGGGGGACTCTGGGCAGCTCACACAAACCATTTAAAACAATAAATATATATAAATACATAAAACATAAAAATTTATACAAAACATTACCAAAAAGAGAAAGTCCAAGAAAATGATGGATTCCAGGGCTGAAGACAACAGGCCTCTAAGGGGCTAGCCATCCCCACATTTGATGTCTTCCCTCCACACCCCAGGCCAGGTGGCAGAACATGACTTGATTACACCTTGCCTTAACTGCAACAATGGTCTCTACATGGAGACCATGTACCCTCAAAAAAAATCCAGAAATTTCAGTTGGAACCAAATGCAGCAGCTGGTTTGCTAACCGGAGCAATTTACAAAAACCATATGTTTGTACTGGATCTCATTGCTTGCTAACTGCTGTGAATGGCCCAAAGTTATCCAGCCAGCTTCCTTGTCTAAGGAAGCACTAGAGCATGGGTTGTAGTCTAGTCTCTTAACCACTATGAGTGATTTTATCAGAAAAATGTTTCACAGGCTACTCACAATAGCCTACCATCAGAATTTCACACCTGCTCAACTCTAGCATGGTGTGTACCACTTTTAATAATGCTGCTGGATGACAGTTTCTGCAATAAGTGCAGAGAAGTATTGAAATATCACTGCTCTTATCACCATTGTATAGATGCAAGGTTGAGCTTCTATCTGTGTTTCATCATATTTACTATTTGTCTTCTATCAATATTCTCATTTTTCTGTGAAATTCCTTAAACTATACATTTTGTGCATTTTTTAAAGTTGTGAACCTTATTAGAACATTCAGAAATATGCAGATTTTGATATGTATATGCATTTCACTTGATATATATTGGGAGGGCTAAATAAATGAAAATTAAGATTAAATGAAGGTTAATCTAACAATAAATATAAGGAAAAAAGGCACCATATTTTGGCTTGGGAAATGTACTTGGCTGTTCTTCCATCCTTCAGCCACAGTAGATGTGTGTTATAATACAGTGATGTCACAAACTATGTAAAGCTGAATATTTGCCTTTGGGACATTTTCTAAGGGAGGGATGTTTTTAAGATGGAAATCAATTACCTATCCCTTAAATTAGACCAGTTTAGTCTAGAGATTAAGGAATCAGGCTAGAAACTGGAAGATTGTGAGTTCTAGTTATCCCTGAGGTATGAAGCCAGCTGGGTTACCTTGGGCCAGTCACTCTCTCTTAGCCCTAGGAAGGAGACAATGGCAAACCACTTCTGAAAAACCTTGCCAGGAAAACTCCAGGCAGTTGCCAGGAGTAAAACAAAAAACAAACAAACAAAAAAACCCAACGATTTACAGCTGACTTAGTAAATTTGTTTCTACCTTCTGAAAGCTAAAAATAGACAAAAATTGAGCTGCCAAAAGACAGCTATTTGGTAGCATGATCTGGGATGCTCTGGGGGCTGTAAAATGAGTGTTGGACACTGTTTACAGCTAAGTTCACAAGTTGTGCATCCACACAATAGAATCCTCCCTCTTCTTCCTTCTCTCTTATGATACTTCTGTTAGACTATACTTAGGTTCCAATAGGTTCTCAGCCTTTCCAGATTATGATTATCCAGGATAAATGATTTATAAAAAAGCAGTCCATGGTTTCCACCCTCTTTAGAGTTTTAAGTGTTAAAGTTAATATCTGAATTAGGCAAAACCATACTTATCAACCAATAATGTTGAGAACTCTTAAAAGTGACAAGAGACAAAAACTATATCTATTGATCTAATGATCTATTGATCTATCAAATTTTCTTTAGGGCTATAGTTCCCAGCTGCAAAACTCTGGATAATCACAAGATGACAAGAAGCATTAGCTGCTTTTTTATCTCTCTTCTGCCAATTTCTGATCATCTGGATTTTTGCAGCCAAAATCTGAATCTGAGCCCTGTGTTCTCAACAGTTGTAGAAAGAATTAAATAATCCTTCTCTGTCTCTGTCTCTTGTGTGTGTCTATATGTGTGGAATGCACGGAGACCACAAGGCAAAAGATTATAGAGATGATATGAAAGCTATTATTTGATGTGACCTTATTTTTATCAGATTGTTTGCATAAATGGACCAATTTAACACCGTGAGCATTGTGATTCATATATGTTTTTAAGAACAATAAGTGCAATCCCAACATTTATCTGTTGATTTAAGTACTAACACATTTTGGCCAGATGTCCATATTTGGCTTAAAATGTACTCCAGATAGCTTCATATTACCTCATGGCAGGCTTGACTTTGTGAATAAAACCTTCCTTCAGGTAAATGAACCATGAATGGAGGAATAAATGATGTATATCCAGCCATTGACCAATCTTCTTTTCTTGTAGCTGGTAGGTATATGTAGAAAGCATGCATAGATCATTGCCTTTTCCTTCAACTGCTATAATCTTTTCTATTTCCTTTCTCCAAGTTTTTCTGTGCAATAGGAAAAAAAAAAATCCCTTAACCTACAATTGTCTTCCTCTTCTTTGCTGCAGATTAGAAAAACCTGTCCTCTTCAACTTCTGCAAAGGTCCATGAAAGTATTTAAACACATATCTTCTTTTCTTTCTGTGTGCCTTAGGCAAAGTGGCAGGTTCATGTTTTTTTACTCTGTCAACTTATATATGCACTAACTTTCTTAAATCTCCTAATAGTCAACAAGCCATTGGGGCAGATCACCCATCAACATGAGGTGCACTATCATCAGTATGCTGATGATTCTCAGTAGTATATCTCTGCTTCTGACCGAGCAAGTAGGCTGTTCAGGTTCTATCCTGGTCTCTGGAGGCTGGGGTGGTTAGATGGGGAAGAATAGGGAGACTTCAGGTTTGAAGGCTACACAGTTCATGAGGTTTTGAAATTACCACCCAAAGCATAATAGATCATTGTTATGTCTAACTTGGATTCCTTCTAATAGGAGAATACATATATATATACATATATACTTATGGTGGAATGTATCAACGAGGAGGAGAGTGATGTGGGAGATCAAAGCTATCAGGAAGGAGGGGTGGATTCCAGGAGTGGGGAGGAGGTAAGAGGCAGTATAGTCTTCAGGGGGAGCATGGAAAGAGAAAGAGGTTCAGGATAGCCACTCCCTAGAATCTCCCAGGGTATATCCACTAGTTGCTATAGTATAGATTTAGTTTGGCAAGATTCTGTCTATAAGGTATAAGCTAATAAAGGGACTGGACTGGACTGTTTCATCGTTGTTCTTGGGCTGGGCCTAACAATACTGTATATATAATCAGATACAAAATATTATTGTAAAATACCATAAAGTCTATGTCTTGATAAAATCTATCAGAGAAGAACATATTGCTTCATTCTTTGAGTAGAAGAAAATATTGCCTTTTCCAGGATTGATAAATTACACTTTCTAATTCCTTAGCATCTGGAATAATCGTTTTTCTAGTTTCTTAATATATTGTTTTAACCATCTCCCTTGCATAGTACAACCATACTTCCTTGCATAGAATCAGATTCCAGAGTTTTGGTATATAATTCAACATGACATTAACATCATTCATATTTAAAAGATTCCCATAAATCTACTTATATACATTAAAATACTCTTCTAAAATAGTGCCAGAAATTCACCGTACCATATCATATGGGTCAATGAACCCTCAACTGTTTATATTTCCAACAGAGAAAATCTGATGTTGTCAGCCCCACTAGGCAGACCAAACTGAGAAATCAACTCCACAGGAAGGCTAAAATTACTTTTATTAAGATTGGCTATAGTAATAGAATCTTGCAAGTCTGATTCTGTTGTACTTTCTCCCCCTTTTTATACTCCAGTGAATTAGGGAGGTGTCTGTCTGAGCTGCTTCTGAATTTATCTGGATATTCTGGACTTAAAAAATGTTTTACCCCTTACCACCTTGGCAGCAGTGTTTGCATATCTCTGTCAAGGTTATCTTCCTTACTCTCTACAGATGTCCATCCTTTTGAGTACATTCTTTGGGGATTCTAATACATTCCAAATACAAATTTTGATGAAGCTGCTTTAATCTCACATGACACCACTTTAACATTTTTAAGAATCTGAAACATTAATGGGGCATTATTTTTTAATTTATTTAATTTATTAAATTTCTCTCCGCCCATCTCCCCCCAATGGGGGACTCTGGGTGGCTCACACAAAGCATTAAAACAATAAATATATATAAATACATAAAACATTCAAATTTATACAAAACATTACCAAAAAAGAAGGAGAAGGTCCAAGAAGATGATGGATCTGGGGCTGAAGATAGCAGGCCTCTCTGGGGCTAGCCATCCCCACACTTGATGTATCATCATCACGTTGAGTTATAGTTTGCCATAATTGGTCTCTATAAGATTGCACATTAATTGCAATTTATCACCTATCAAAGAAGTAAATTCTTCTTTGGAAAGGCTCTGAATTATATCAGGAGGCACAGGTTGCACTTCAATTTGAATATCAAGAATCTCAGCTGCAGAGACTGTTTCATCTTGCAGTTTTACTATCAAGACTAATTCTTCTATAGAGGAGAGGCTGGGAATTTCCTCCTTGACTGGACAAGCAGAAACTTTTTTTGCATGATGCTTTCATTTTATGGGGCATAATTAACACTCCTCAAAATTACAAAGTACAACTAGTAAAGTAAAAACAAAACAAAGCTGTAAGAAAGGCTTGTCAAAATATTGCTCTGACTGAAGTAATTTGAAGAAAGGAGCAAGAGAGGGGTCAAAGAGGCAGCTACTTAGATATCCATGCCACTGGAAGTTGTCATAATTTCAGATTATGAATTTAGAGTAGGATAGCAATTAGGAGAATGTGCCCCAAAATGCTCTGCCTCTTCTAAATTTTATCTTATCCAAAAATATCAGGAAGATACTATCAACCCACAAAGGCTGTCAAAAGTCACACTGTCTGAATTTTGACAATTTAGTAGAATTACTATATTACATTTATTCTCCTCCATTTTTTGTGAATTTAAGACACTTAGGTTAAAAGTTTGAAACAACTTTTTTTTTAAGTGCTGGTAGGGTCAAACTGAAGGATTGGATTAGAGGACAGAAAAGTTATGAATCTTTCCTGCATGCACATAAGTATACATTACAATTTCTCACCCTCTATTGCTTAGCAAGACAATGCAGGGGGGAGGGGATGAAGTTAATTACTCAGAAAACATCTATCAATATACACACTATTCAGTTCAGATTGCAGAAGGGAGAAAATTACACTGCCAGAATTCAGACAGCCTGGGAAATAAGTTATATATTGTATAAACCAGCAGCATTCATTATGAGAAATCAAAATCTACCAAAATTTCTACCAAGATTTTTTATTCCTCTACTTTAAAGCAAACGTCCATCAAGCCAGGATTGCTAAATGAAAAGTGTTTTATAGTGCTGCTTCTTACTATTTAGTCCATATTTATATCTGAAGATCTACAATGTCAGGCTTCACTTTCCCAAAAAACTAAGCATCTAATTGTATGCGAGCTAGAAAGAAAGTAGAGAAGGCTGTATCACACAGTACCACATTACATTAAATAAATCCTTGAGCTAGCTTGAATCTTTACTTTATTTCAGCTCTTCATGTTCACTTAGAAGCCACTGTCTGTGAGTTTTCTTTCTCCTGGGGAATGACTGTAAACAGAACTAGGGGAAAAAAAATCTTTAGGTGCATCTGACTTTGAAACTAATGTAGAGGGGAGTGTTAAAGCAGTATTCATTTCTGTTCTTTCTTCCTGGCTTGTAATTATTCTGTGCTACTTCTCTAGTTCCTTACCTAGAGGCAAGGTGCTGTAACAGAGTCAGAATAGAGGAGTTCTTCTGTTTGGCATCTGCCTTTTCAGAACCTGAACACAAGAAATATGGTGCTCTAAATGCCCATATACAACCTAAGACTTAATTATCCAGATTGGCGTTTGCCACACAAATGAGCCAGGCAGCAACTAATAAATCCTGTCTCACTGTTATTTTAGGACTTTAATAAAATTGCTGTTAGTTGACAGATGCCTCAAGCTAGCAACAAACAATTTGCAGTGACTTATTAGAGCAACCTGAGTTTGTGATAAATGAGTTTTCATCATGTGGAGATTAGACAAAAACAGTTGTGATTTTCACTGACAATTGAGGTAGATTTTCTAGCTTCTCAATAAAAAACAGCATAAGTTTGGATTACTGAGTTCATTGCATTATGAGAGTGCCCAGATTCCCTCCTTGTGGGGGAGTTGGGCAGTGATATAAATTTGACATACATACATACATACATACATACATACATACATACATATCAATCCATAAGCTATATACATTTAAATCCAGCCTGTGTTACAAGCAGCACAAAATGCATATACTGAGCTATTCCATTTTACCCTTGCTTCTATCTAGTAATATAAAATAAACTAAGAAATAATCCATTTCCCAATATTATATTAATACATAAGAGAGGAACTGGATTACATAAACTCAATACTTTCATTTCAAATCTAATATTACAGCTCTATGTGCTATATGCATGCAGGAGAAAGAAGGATCATAATATTTATAGTTTAGCTCTCCTTTCTATAGGTACAAGTATCTAAATAAAATAGTGATTTGACAAAGGCCACCCACTGAACTTTCTGATTAAGGATGAAATGGAACCCAGGACTCTTATTTAAAATAATAGTGGTGTAGCACTCCTTTTGAGAGCCAGTTTGGTGTAGTGGTTATAGCGTCAGGCTACAAACCAGGAGATCATGAATTCTAGTCCCATCTAGGCACAAAACCAGCTGGGTGACCTTGGGCCAGTCACTGTCTCTCAGCCCTAGGAAGTAGGCAATGGCAAACCACTTCTGAAAAACCTTGCCAAGAATACTGCAGGGCTAGTCCAGGCAGTTGCCAGGGGTCAAAAACTGACTCAAAGGCACACAAACACATACACAAAAAGTTATCCTTTATATAGCTGTTTGGAAAAGCAGTAGAGAAGATCACAAAATGGGAAATGTGTTTTATTTGGGGGTTTGAACAAGACAGCTCTACTTGAAACATTCCACCAGTATATTCTGAGTGAGTTGCATTCCACTTGGGGAAAAAAAAGTTGAACTGGCTCCAGCATTCATACAAATCTTTAAATTGATCAAAACACTTTTTCTCTTTGAGAATAATGCTGTATCATCATGGGTGGAAGCTTTACAGTAAGAGATCCAAACTTGAACTAAGGAGGCATTTCCTGACTGTGACAGCTATTAAGCAATGGAACAGCCTGCCTCCTGAAGTTGTGGGTGCTCCAACATTGAGGGTTTTCAAGAAAAAGCTGGGCAGCGATTTGTCAACAACAGCCTGAGCATTACGGCCCTGAGTAGGAGTTGGAGTAGAAGGTTTCCAAGGTCTTTTCCTATGATTCTATGCTCACATAGCATTGTTCCCTTCAGCATTTTATCCTAGCAACTTAGCTAAATTGCTCTGATTAGAAAGATATGCTTATTAATAAGAGAAAGGTTCAAAGTGATTCAACCACTTATATTTAAAGGTAATAACAGTCTCTATCTTAAAACTTTTAACGTTCCCATTTCATGAAGGTTAATTCAATATTGTAAAGACCACTATTACTTCATTATCCCAAAGTCAGCTGTGCTGTAATATTTTGCTTCAATGATACACACTTAGGCTATTAAACACTATTACTGACAGAACATAAGCTGTTACATTAACTAGTTACAAAGTTGCATAAATGGCTAAACTTTAATGTAGTTTAAAACATTACCTGCTGGTTTTTAACTTAAACAACTCAAACTTTCTCATAGTTTCCCTGATACACCTACATACGAGGACTCTATATGGAATTCTAAATTCTAAAATTTAGAATAACATACAAACAGAATATACCTGAAGCTTTGAAAATATTTCAAGCAAAAGCTACAGGCCAGCTTTTCCATTCTACCCACTTATGAAGAATGCAATTCATCTGAGAAAAGTTGGTGTGAGAGGAAGAGCTGGCAAGATCAGAACAAAGGGTGAGATCAGACTTGTCAATTGTAACAACAATATACAAGTGCCAATTACTACTTACTTTGAAAAATAAAAATGGCTCTCAATCTGTTATAATATAAGGCAAGAGAAAGAGTCATAGATCTGAATCTTTGGTTTGCTGTGTAAAAAAAGTTCATCAGAGCTGTATCCTTGAATCTCTGGCTGTGAGATTGGTTATAGTCTGTCATTTGCTTGCATGTGGAGGCTGGACAGTATTCAGGCAATGCATAAATTTGGCATTATATCTAAATTTTCACTGAATTTATTGTTTTCCACATTGGAGTGTAACCACTAATTTCACAGGACAATTTCAACTCTCCTGGAAGTGGGCACTTGAAAGTAAACTTTTAGCTTATGAGTTTAGCCTCAACGTTTCTGATCACAGAAGGGTTTCATAGAATTAAAGTAGTGATGAGGTAGTGTGTCTGGGATACAAATTTGCAAAAAGATCTGAACAAAATACCCACATATTACTTCTCTGCTGAAATTAAAAACAGGCAAAATGGAACATGTCTTCAGTTTTACTGTCCCTAGCAAGATAACTACTCTTTTGATGTCCTTCCTCTCTTCTGTACTTCAAAGCAAATTTATACTTTATTTCCACAGTATGACCAAATAAAGTGGCTTACATGTTATTACATGTTCATATTGTGAGAATTTTCCCTAAGAATTTACTTTTAGCTAGCGTGCCTGGCCGAATGGAAGATTGCTATGTATAGTTTGCCCATTTGACAATTTTCCTGGAAGAACCTTGGGTCTTGCCAAATTCTGTATCAGAGTCTACCAAATTTATTAAACAGTCATGTGTCAACATAAAGTAAGGTGCTCACTCCATGATTTTAGTCAAAATTGGTCTAATAGATTATTGTAATAAATAATTGATTGATGTAAGTAAATAAATTTTCTGTAACTTACAAATTTATACATTTATACAAGAAAACTGCCAGTGAAATGTTCTGACAAGTATTATTTCCAGATTCTGGACATGTTAATGAAGCACTATATTCTCTAAAGCATAATTTCATACTGAAATCCATGTAGCTTATATATGTGAAATAAATGTGTCTGTACATGCACATGTGTGAGTGTTTAGTAACAGAAAAACATATTTCTAAGCACTCTGAAAAGTATACACATATATTCAAGAACACTCTTTTTCTACAATGTAAGTTAATTGTTATAAACATTCCATTCTAATTTTTAAATTATTTATTCACTAAGAGATAATATAAGCACCAAAAGTGACTGTGGGAATTATCCCTTGGTTTCAAGACAGGATGAAGTAGATTAACTCTTGTTTGAATTGCTGATCAGTAAGCATTAGTTAGTTTACTGAAATGAATGAATCTTGTCAAGGGTTTGAATGTCTCTTTGAACTTGCCAAAAGGTTTATTATCATATACCCCGTATTTTGCCCAGCCTGAAGTGATTCTAATAGGCAAAGCATGCCCCCAAAACAAACAATAGCAAATTCAGGAATGATAACATTGATCAGAGAATAGCTATCAGAATGTACGACAATAAACATTTGACTACATTTCAACAAAACACAGGCTAAAGCAAACAGTTGCACATATTTATTCTTCAAAATTATAAATCTCTTATGTGTTAATGTTATGTGTTAAAGAACTCACACATGCAAAATAGCTTTCTGTTTTCTTTCTGATGCTATATTTTATTAACTTATTTTAAAGAACTTAAATGTTCTTTAAGTGTTAAACAAGTATAAACATTTCCTAGTGACTAACTGAACTGTGAGTTTGCAATTCTCTTAGAATGATAGATTCTTTGACGTCCACATTTACTAGGAATACTGTTCGGTTTGAACAACTTCCATATCTTGAGCCTAACTCAGCCAATTCTGAGAATTTTCTGATTCTTTCAATGTGAAGCAGGGTTATTCAAGGTCCTGAAATGTTGAATCCCTGAGAACCAAAACAGCCCACTTTTTTTTTTTTTTTTTAAGGTAGAGGGGGAATGGAGTTTAGTGATAGGCAGCTTTAGCTTCTGCTTAAGAGTGGATTAGACAATAGTAACTTTTTGTTGTAGATAAAAGTTTTATCTATAGCAAAGTGGTAACCACTTGAAATTCAAGTAAGAGAGAAATTGGCATCAGCATTGGCTGATTCCTTAACTGGCCTTTTACATATGGACTAGTAGCAGTGTGTGAAAACACAGTCACCTAAGCCCCAGTGTTAGATGCAGATCAGAACCTCTGGAAGGAGGAACAACTGCTACATAATAAAATGTTTCTAACTAATCTTAAAGATAGCAGTTTTAGATAGTGACTCAATGGGAACAGAAGCACTAGGACAGATCACATCCTACCTTCCACAATAGGAACTAAAGCAATATTACAGTACTCTAAATTCTTTGAAATATAAATTGTTTTAGAAAAGAATTTATCTTGTTTATTCTGCTAAATCAATGTGAAATTATCCTTACTGTCTATGCAAGTATCAGTGCAAAACTGCAGAACAATTTGTGTTGATGGAAATACAATGTTGGATCTGTGTTTGGTTTGCTGCAAACTGTCTTGGTCTGCATTCTGTCCCACATCTCCCTCCTCCAATTCCCCCACTTCTATTTCTGGCACTTTTAATCAAGCTGGCCCTTTAAATTAGACATGAAAATCCCACTTTTGTTAAAAGATTAATGCAGGCAATTTTTGCACTCGCTAAACTGTATCTCCTGAACTGTTCTGATAATTAGTTAATGGGCTGTCTGACTATATCATGATTTTGGGCAGCATACAGTATAAATTTAAAATAATAAAAACAATACAAAAAGCAGAGGTCTGGAAAAATGATACAGAATTTTCACAAACCAATCATTCATCCAAGGATTCCACCACTCACTTTAGCCTAAGGTTTGGGGGAGGAACCAGGTTTAAGGGCTTATTTGAAAAAGATCAATTACTATGCTACCCACTTGTGCATGACTCTGGGCAGCTATCAAAAGCTAAGAACAATATAACAATTAAAACAGGAATAAAATGGTTGTATTGGAAGAAGAAAACCTTCACAATTTACACAATTCAACTTACACAGCAAGCTAGCCCAGTGTCTTAGAAAGAACCAGGTTTTCAAAGTTTTCTCTAAAATATACAAAGTGAGATTATTTATCCATCTAGCCCAGTATTGTCTACTGTGATTATTAACAATTCTCCAAAGTTTTTCTCTTCAAATGCTACCTGTTCTTTTTAATGTGAGATGCCAGGACTTTTCATGCAAATCACCCCACCCCAGCTATGATTCAGAAATAGTTGTATAGCTTGACTAATCTACCATAATTACTGTATATAAGTTATGAAGGCAAATGTGTGAATCAGATTTACTGAAATGGCCTGATATGGAAGATCTGTCTATGGCTTTATACTCATAATGGCTTCATTCAGGCTTACAAACTTTCACCGATGATTCAGTGATTCAGTTAAATGATTCAACCATGCAATATATAAATCAGACTTAAGCTGACTACTAAGGGTTCAAACAAAGGAAAATAATAAATTATATTGGACAATGATGTTGTTTATGTCCACCCCCAAGAACAATACAATTTTCAGAGTTATGTGCCTAATATAAAATGTGTGAACCTTGACAGCACTTCAAACATGCTGAAACCTTTATCATAATGGGGTGGTCAGTGCTTTCCCATAGTATCCTTTATAGTATTCCTGGCAGTTTTGAGAGCAGAATCATCCCTGAATAAAGACCATCTTAAAAAACAATAACAACAACCATGCAGACAAATGCTCAGGGTACTTTCCTAATAGGATGATTTAAATTATTTTGCTATTTTGGGATCCTTGAAAAATAGGTGGGGCTATGATAGCTTTTGAGCCTTAGCCAACTTCTGTGAGATACTTAGGATTCCTTTCCATTGAGATTTTTTTCATCAATAGTAAGTTACATCACTTTCCTTTTCATTGACAAAAACTTTCACTTTTTTAAAAATGCATATTTTCCACTGTCATCATTTTATCTAATTATTTTGTCATTATGGGAAATAAACATACCAAATGTGATACAAACTGGAGCAGAACAATGTATCTTTCAAGAAGGCACCCCCAAAGAATTGTGAAACATCTGAATCTTTAGAAGGAATGGGTAGTAAAGCTGCCACGCTACAGTCTGACTCATACGTTTATAAAGTTATGGGATATACAATATATCTAATATCTTCTATTATCTATATCTCTGTTTATGCTAAAATGAGATTTTTGAGTTGTGCAAAAAGAACTATCCCATTTTTTTTCCAGCCAAATCTAAAATGCAGGTTTATGGGGTTTCTCATACATTTTTCACAGATTCCTGTATTTAACTGGAACTTTAGAACAAAATAGATTTTTTTCCCCTGCATAGAATTCTGAGATTTACTATCCACTGAGTTACAAAGACTAAAAGAATTAATGAATAAACACCAATCTTGACTTAATGATTTACAGGCAAAATATAAGAATAAGGAGATAACACAACGTACAATTACAGTATATTATAAGCTATAAAGCAGACTAAAAAGTAACAGAAACAGAAACAGCAATTGAACCATGCATTCCAAATCAGAATGTGTAATATCTGAGAAAGAGTTTAGTATAGCAGCTAAGGCACCAGACTAGAAACTGGAAGACTGAGAGTTCTACTGTTGTCTTAGGCACAAAGGGGACCTGAGACCTTCTCTCTCAGCCCTAGGAAGGAACTAATGGCACACCATTTCTGAAAATCTTGTCAAGAAAACTACAGGGACTTGTCCAGGCAGTCACCAGGAGTTAACAATGACTCAAAGAAATAATAATAATAATAATGACAACAACAACAACAACAATAATAATAATAGTAATAATAATAATAAATCCTTGAGAGGAAGGGCTGCATTACAACCCATTAACCTTCTGAAGGTTTGTAGAAGGCCATCTCATGACTAGATTCAATGGCACTAATTCTTCAGCAATTTATGAGCTACTGACCGTAAGAGGGCAGTAAGATATAGACAGAGTTAAGGATCTACTGTATGTCTCCTCTTTGTCTACAACTCCGTATGTTCTTTGTTTAAGAGATTGCTAATCTGAGTTGCTTCTTTCTGTCTTTCTTCTCAGGCAAACGTGCCCAGAGCACATGCTCTTGGACTCTCCTGATAGGATATAGCTAGTTTGATGCTAGCTTTTGCTTAGCTCTGTAATGCATTTCCTATAAATAAGTATCCCTTTTACTTCACTAATCCTTATTCAGGTAGATTCCCCCTCTCTGACACATACACACATACAAAGAATACTTAAATCTTCAACAATTACATTATGGCATTATTAGAAAAGGCAGGATGTCTTTTGAGGATCCATTATTTTTCTCCCAATTTCTCTCTCTGTTTTTTTTTGGTGGGGGGGGAGGTTTAAAGTGAAATGGAGATGGGACACTTCTGAGAAGCAAACTGCTCCCAATTCACCCTTAAATGCTTACCATTTCCCCAAAACAATCCAATATCACCTCAGCAAGTTTTGGTTATTTTGCTGCCAAATTTTGGTGGGGCGAATTGGATGTACTGGGGTCACAAACAAGGGGCTTCCTGCAGCCCAAAATAATTGCCCACTCCATGCTATACAAAAGGACAGAATTGAATGAACAAACTGGAAAGAATTTGGGGCAACAATTGGGAAGTTGAAATAACTATTGGCTAGCCAAATAAATATTGTGCTGAAGAATAAACAATCCAGAAGACATACAAGCACAAACAACTCTTTTCCTAATAATGAAAATACTGTTCTCCCAATGAGAGAAATCTTGCAAAGAGAATAGTACAGACTTAAGCACATTGTTATATAAAACTGAACATCCTTTTTTAAATATACGGGGATAGAAAAGCCTGTAGTAAACTTATCAATTGCTCAACTCTTTTCCACACACTTTTGTTTCCTAAAATGGTATTTTACATTTATGATATGATAAAAGTATTTAGTATATAGAAGTATGATGGAGAGGTAGAAGTTAAACTACCTGACTTTTGGCCACCCTTCAAAGTGCGTGTGATGACTTGGGAAAATCTAGATCTGATTTTGGATTATCTTGGAAAGAATTTTGTTTTCTTTTGAAGAAGATCATCTCTTTGAAAGAGCCCACTGTAACTAAGGTTATGTGATTTAGCTAAATTTGGTAAATGTTTCTAACAGCTACCTCTAGGAAACTGATTTGTGCCTTAAGGGAGGGCTATGTAGGGTCCACAAATATTGTATGCTTAGAATGGGCCTTGCCTTCTTTCCTCTGGAAAATGTGATAGAGTGGCAGCTGGCAAAAGAGATAACTGCTCCTCACATTTTCTGTCTAGCCCATCAGCTAGCTGTTCCTCCAAAATGCTTTCATCAGACACATAAAAGTAGGATGCTCAAATCAGAAACCTTCCCTGTGTTCTACTTTCCAGGATTTTTCCATTCCCTTCAGTAAATCAAATATATGGACAGAAAGGAATATGCTTCTTTGCACCCTGGGAAATATGCAATTCATTTTAGAGCTACTTGTATACTTTTTCCAGTTCCAAAAATGTCAGACATACATAGTTTGCATTTTGTTTCATTTTAAAATATTAGTTTAGCACATATAGCACTGCTTTTGGAATGAAAGGTATTTTTTATTAGAATAAATTGTCATGGAAATGACAACTTTTTTTTTTTAATGATAATTAAATCTTCATAAATTACAGAGAAGTACCATGGAGTCAGGTTGCTCAAAGCAGAATCACTGAAGAGGTACTGAAACAGAGCCAATTCCTTTACTGGCCTCCTTGCCTCAGTGAATCAGATTTCTACTCATGTACTATGTGTGCAGAGATGTGTATGCAGAGACCTTATTTATCAATCACAAGGAAAAGGCATTGGGACTCCACTTCAACATCTGAAAGAAGGAGGGAACACATGTCATTTAATCGAAGCTTCATTCCACAGAAGTATAGTCAGGGTGTGCAAAGTGATCCTGCTTCAGAAGTCATCAAGGCAGAAGCTCCATTAGTTGCTTGAAGCATTAAAAGAGTACACTGAAGCATTTTGAAAGAGTACTTCAATCAAAGCTTCATCAAGGCAGAGCAAACCCATTCAAAGCTCCACCTATCCCTGTATTCTGAAATAGCATGCTTGTGAAAAGGTTGCCTGTGCCTTAAATATGCTATTCATTCCAGTGATATTTTATTAAAATAAAAATATTATTTTCCAAATATTTTACTAAAGGTAATAATCATTCTTTCAGATTGCTGTGATTTGACCTCCACATTCCACTATTTTCTGCTATCTTACATTGACTTTGGGTTTACAGAAAATTCAATTGTGGTTGTTGAAGGTGTTTTTCTTTGTGATGAGGTACATGCTGGTTTCTCTAGGGACAATATATGAAAACTGGCAAAGCCTTTGTTGACCTCGTGACCCTCCAAGTATTCATGTACCTTGGCCTTTTTCCCAGCCTTCTTGCAGCTGGAGAACACCAGTGTATAATATTGTCAGAACTTCTCCTGAGAGACTCCTGTAAATGGATAAGGGAGTAAGAAAACAAAACAAAACAAAGAAATGAATTTAAGTAAACTTGGTCTTCAAGGAATTTGCAGAGATGGGAAACTTGCCAGTCACAATGTTATTCTGTCATCTGACAGTCGAAATGAAGAGGGTCAGTATAATATATGTGCGTATTTGTTTATATCTGGCAAACATCTAAGTTGACAAGAAGATGCAAATTGTCTTGATCTCAAGTGAGAAAATTTTTCTTTTCTCTTTTCATAAATATTGTGATTCATAATATGTAGGAATTATTAAATTGTCACCATAAATTCCAGTCTTATTGTTGACATACAGAAAGAACAAGCAAATGTTCCCTGCCTATGCATTTTTGTATGGCTGGAAGAATTGCACACTTTGTTCTAACATTTTACCTTTTGACTGGTAACAGATAATAGGTATAGGGAAATAGTATAGGGTGGAATTACATATATTTATATTGCAAGTACCTTATTCTTCTCACTAAATATTGAATAACTAGGGCCTGAAACAGGCAGTATCATTACAGAGTCCTTCAAGTTTATAGACAGTTGTTGTCTTTCCAAAACACTCCATCTCATTTTGTCCTAACTTACTTTTTTGTTGTGGCATGCAGCCCAAGGCAAAAGCTAAGGGCAACCATAAAAATGATGGCTCTTTTTACTAAATTAATTTTAACTGTCTCTTGATTTTGTGTAATTCCTATTTTTTGCTGCTTATTAAGGTTATTATTTTATGTCTTAGTATTAGTCCAGAATGGACAATCTTTTGGTCCATGTAGAGTACGTTCCATGATGGAAAGTGGAGTAAGGGCCACTCAGCATGCATTCATATATACATTTGCTTCTTTCAAAGCCCAACTAGGGAGATACTTAAACTTCCTATTGGTTGGGCTAATGGCCAGCATAAGGGAGAACATAATTACAGTGTGTCATCTTAATCAGTTTTCTGAGAGCCCACAAAAAAGCTTTTGGCAGATTTTTAAAGAGGACAACTGTGCTCTGGAAAAGGGTACAAGAGGGAAGTTGTCCCCCCCCCCCCCATTATATTCAGGTTTCCAATCATCTACCAATCAGCTGTTTGTTCTGAAAAAGTGCTTTTAAGAGGAAGGGTAGGAAAAACACAGTGCAAATAAATGTTACATGTATGCTGAAAGTTCTTAAAATTATTTTGGAACAAAGCTCAGAGTGCAGATTTTAATCTTCTTGCTCTCGGAATCACACTTTCTCATTCAATGAATTTCTGTATGAATCAAGATCTTGCCTGAAGTTCTGTCAGACACTAGACACGCAGAATGAAGGTTGAGGCTCTGAGAGTGGTGCTTGCATTGCAGCTATTTTTCCACTGCTGATAATTTTGCAGAAATGTACATGTTGATGTACATTTGATGTTGATGAATTCAGATACAACTTACACATAACTATGCAATTGGTAACTTGTTTTATAGGAATGATCGAACTATTATTCATATGTAACAAAATATCCTGAATGTCCTGCACATTGGATTGAAATACAATAAATAAATAAGTTGCATTCTCTGTTATATGTGACAGGGAGCACACTTGTGCAGATAACTTTTTAGCCAATAATACAAAAAAATATGATAATGTACTTGCACATTCTGCTGAGTGTGGCTCTAGACATCTGCCCCCAAATTTTACCATGAAAACCTCAGTATATTATATAGAGACGAAATACTGCATTATGAGCAACAATGTAGTTTTGTAAGCATTCAAATGGAGCTTTCAAACTTCTATCGGCCTGTCTTTAGCCACATCCTAAAAAAGGGGGAAAAGGGTGTTCCATTATAGTAATGGAAACAAAATATGTTGATAATTCCAAGATGAATGCTATTGTAAATTGTATACATAGTTTGAAACATAATACATAAATTGTATAATATATATGTGATATGTATGCTGTTAAACTTTTTTGGTTTTCTCATAAAATACTAAGATTTTGCAAGTGTTGTTCCATGGCTTAAAGAAAACTCTATTTTTTCTCAGGTGTTTCAAGTTAATTGTTATGTTTTCTTCTGCTGTAAATCCAATTCCTAACTATGGATTTAGTAATATATGAGTAGCAGTTTTTAATTTAAGATCTGTGGTCCTATGTGCATCAGTCTATTTTAATGGTTGAAGGAGTTTGGCCTTAGGTTTTAAGCAGCCATGACATTTTATGTTGTTGACGGGTCAATAGAACCAACTCACTTTCTTATATCTGAATGTAATCTTGAGGTCAACGAACCGTATAGAGAGAAAGATATATTTCTACCTCAGAGGACTATATGAACCTGAGTGGAGAAATTTCCATTGGGTAGAATCTTATAATTGATGTCCATAGCACTCTAAAATAATCATGAATTTCTACGGTGTTACAGAAATGTGTACCCTGGTGAATTCAGTTACAAAATATGAAAACCTTGTATTGGAATATGTTGATATTTTATACCCATACTGAACAGAAATAATTTAGCTTTAGTTCTAAAGAAGTAGCTCTGTGTATGTCAAACTGATTTAATTGAGAAATATCCAAGAATGGAGTATGGAGTTTGGAGCATATCTCCAGCTTTAACTGAGTCTCCAAAACTCAAGGTAGATAAATCACAATATTAAATTCTCTGTCTAATGTTTGACAGTTTGTGGTTGCAGATAATCCTGACATTCCCTTACTCATATCTGGTTTAGATCAGAATTAGATGATGACATACTTAAACCTGAACTATGTACCTTATTTGTTATTTGATCATATTTATATGCTGTCTAGACTCTTGAAGTACTGTTTCAGATGAATAATAAATTACAAACAATTCAGAAATATAATTAAAATATATAAAATAATGAAATATACAAATAAGGTATTTTAGAAACTGAGCAGAACACTACCAGTTAAAATCCAGTTCAGCAAAGGTACCAGCATAAGTGAAAAAAGTCCTATCCAAATAAAAATGTGCTTGTTTTCTAGAGGCAACAGACCTGGAAACTGTTAGGTGTTTCTTCTTGAATTTTTGAATTCATCTACAAGTCTGTTAATATTTTTCTACCTGTCACCTCACTTTTCTAACTATGATTAATTTATACTTAAATAGGAATAGCCACTTTTGAACAATTTTTTCAAAATTTAATTTCTTATGTTTTAAGAATATAATGCTGCACTAGACTTGATGATTTGGGAGTAAATCCCACTGAATGGAAGGGCTTCCTTCTGAATAGTGTTTATATCAAAAAGGAGAGGAATATCCACTTTAACATATATTATGTTCATTTAAATGAGAGACATCTTTTCAGCACAGTACAATACGTTGTATACCAGTTGCAACAGTTGGACTACTGCAACACTCTCAGCATAGGGCTGCCCTTGAAGAACATTTGTAAGCTTCAGCTGGTCCAGAATGCAGAAGCAGATGCAGTTTTGGGTGCACCATAGGACAACTATGTAACGCTGCTGTTATGTGAGTTGCTCTGGCTCCCTGTAGGCTTCTGGCTGCAATTCAAGGGGCTGTTTGTCATCTTTAAAACCATGCATACAAGGAATGGAATGAGGTTACTTGCAGGATCATACATTCCAGATCTGACAGTGTGTGTACGCTCTAGGTATTTTTGGTGAAGCAGTGTCAGCTGGTGGGTCCTAGGAAGCACACCTTCTCTGTGCCCTATGGAACAGCCTTCTCCAAATATATAGATTCCCCCAACTCTTATTGGCCTTTTGAAAGGCTTTGGAAACCTGGTTCTTCCTCCAGTCATTGGGGCTGGGATGTTAGTCCTTGGACCTCTGGTATTGGTATATGTGATAAGTAGGAATTGAGATTTTATTGGGGCCTCCTGGATTTCTTTTTGGTTTTAATGGAATGTTATATTTTTATTTTGTTTGTTACTCAGACTTTTTTGGATAGATGGACAGCCATATAAATTGGATGGATGGATAGATGGATGGATGGATGGATGGATGGATGGATGGATGGATGGATAGATGGATGGATGGATGGATGGATGGATGGATGGATTGATAAATCCCTCTGAAATTCACTGCCACATTTGGTTAGCTCTGTTAATGAGCTTTGAAGATCTGATAATTCTGCTCTGTGTGTGTTTTTTTTTTTTTAATAATTCATGGCACCTGCTTTTGCTTCTGAATTTTAATAATGTAATGTCTCCTTTTACTTCTTCTCTTTAATAACATAATGTTTTTGGTATGTGGAAGAGGGATAGAATTTACCAAATTTGCTTGATTTGAAATTTTCATGGGCTTAGGAGAGATAAAAGCTTTTCCCTTGTTTGTTAACACAACAGTCATTTGGATTGTCTTAACAAACTCAGATGGCTAGTTAATAGCTCCCAGTGATATGTTCGGGCAGTACTTTAGAAATGAAATCATATGTATTGATTTTTGTTGGCATTTGACATTTATTTTGATCAACCTCTTTAGCAAGAACTGAGTAATATGGTCAGGAAATAGCATAATTGACAATGATGTGCAACTCCCAATATTCAGATGGAAAATAAGTTCATGGCTGTTCTTCTGTACAATTCTGTGATGCCAGGTAAAAGGAGAAACAGTATGCAGAAGAATTATCTATTTATCTATAATAATCAAAACTTCAGACTAAAGGCTAACACATTTATAGAGGCGTGACCTTTTGCTGGCTAGAGTCTGATTTGATAGATCATCAAAGTTTATGAAAACTCACCCCACATTATTTTTAATCATGAAAACATCACACGGCTTTCGTTTGTAGAAAGCCTTGAGAATATTGGCATTGAAAAGTGTGGCAGAGCCCCATATTATATTCTGGAATCAAATACACTTTCCATCTTTATTTCAGATTATATGTGGATGCCTGCATTTATCATAAATAAAATTTATTATGCATTGTTTGGCATGTCTAGACACTGCTTTGTTCAGTACTAGTGGGCAAATCCCCAATTCAAGAAATAAAAGTCAGATGTCTTGAAAATTTATTATTTAATGGGACCAAAGCACTGCTATAGCCAAGACTCTAATATGCCCGATTAATAGTAGATCCTGGAGCTCTAACATAGTTCCTGTAGGTACCAATCTACCCAGTGATGTCTCCTTTAATACCCAAGGCCATATGAACTAACTGATTATTTTTTATAAGATATCAATTTATTTGAAAACATTAATTTAAAAGATTAAGATAATTTAAAACACAGCCATTTTATTTCCAAGAATGCATCTTGGTAACTCATAGATATCTACAGCCAGTGCTTTAGTTGGAAATATGCCCCCTCCTCCACTTCCACTGAAGATGCATTAAGGTGGTAGAGAACATCTCAGGAGCCTAGATGGGTTGAAGCAAAGCAATTTGCCAGCTTGCTTAGCAGATGACTGTTCCGTGATGTATTGTCAAATATCCAGATGTCTCCAGGGGCTGCTTTAAATCTAGCACTGAATATTGATGCTCCAGTGCTAGTTTTATAGGAGCCTTCACCAACTTGGCATCTTCTAACATGTTGGGATGTTAATAAATGCCATCAGGTTGGTCTCAGCCACATAGATAGACTTTCTCCAGGATAGACCTCCTCCAGGATAATCTGTCTCCAACCTGGCCCTTCAGGTCAGGTCTCCATATAGTACACCCATCACCACTGTAATTCAGTCCATCTGAATTGCTGCTTGTTGTCCTTTTTCTTCCTTTTCCTTCTACCTTTTCCAGCATTATGAACTTCTCAAAGGAGCTGAATCTTCACATGTCCAAAATATGATAATTATGTTGGGATAATATTTCCCATAATTCTAAGCCAGGCCATCACAGAATGTCAGACTATATGTTTCTATGTGTGTGTTTTACTTTATTGTATGAAATAATAATAACAATTACATAATGAGGAAAAATAGCTAATTCAATACTGTATAAATATTTAAAAATAATGGTGTAAATTTACATTGTAAAGATTTTTTTTTTCTTCCTAGCTTTTTTCCCACAAGTGCAGGGTCTACTTTTCTCAGTTAAACCAAATGTTGATCCACTGGTTGTGACAGAATTGACTGGCTGGCTTGTCACCTGAACCTGACATTGTGGGCTGAAAGTGAGTGACTGGCCCAAAGTCACCCAACCGGCCTTCATGCCTAAGGCAGGACTAGAACTCATAGGCTCCTGCATTCTAGCCTGTTGCCTTTACCACTAGACCAAACTGGCTCTCATTGTAAACATCAAATAAGATATAAAGTTTGAAAAGGTAAGGAAATATTTTGAATTTATATCATAAGGGGGGAAAAAAACAGTTTGGAGCAATTCAAAAATTCCTGTCTCTTGCTTCCCTATCAAAAAAGCCTAATTCAAATGTTGACCCAGAGCATGTATCAGCAACCCATTGCTTCATATTGGATGTCAATTTGTCTTCCCAATATTGTTTAATAATCCTTCAGCTCTACAGAAGATCAGGTTGTAAAGGAACAAAGCTTCATGTTAGAATAATAGAATCATCTATTTGAACGGTACCCTAGAAGTCATCATGTCCAAACCCCTCCTCATTGCTGAATCCACTGGAGCATCTCTGACAGATGACCATCCAATCTCTGAAGCAGAACACTCCACTTAATGTGGCAGCCTGTTGATAACAGGAAATATTTTCTTAAAACTATCACATATATTCTGGAAAATTATTTTAGATATTCTTTGGAATGGAAGGCTATTCTGCTCCTTCCAGAGACAAGTTGCAAAATAAGAATTAAAGTTTGGCAACTTGTATGATTGATCCTTTTCTGTGCTAGCCTAAGAAGAGATATGAGCTTATTCAAAACCATTTTGCAAACAAATTACAAGTAATTTTCCTCACTGCAGCATATATCACATTTTTAACAGCTCAGGCCTTTTTGATTTTGTTTTTTTTGTTGTTGTCTTCTTATTTATATTTGACATTATAGTCCTATTTTTATCTGTTGTCTTTTTGTTGTTTTAGGAGGTAGTCTAAACATTGGAAAAATGTACACATATGTATGCACAAAACACTACTAAAGGAGAAAGAGAATTACAAGTCTGCTGTCTAAACCTTAGTATTTAAATAGAAAATTTGTAATGGACAGTACATGAATGTGTGTTAACAAATGCTTCAAGGACTTCAGCTACCCTTGCCTTAAAAGTAGAGGGATATTTTCTTTAAAAAATAGGATTGTAACATTGCCATTTCCAGGGATGCTTCTGAATAGTTTAAGGGGCTTTGAATGATGAGGAGGGCATAATGTAAAAGGATTTTACTGAGTCCATTGAGTGATGTCCACTGAATCTCTTGCTGATGTGCTCAGTAATAAAGATAAATTGAGCAGAACCTTTTGTTCATCAGTTTCTTAATGCTTTATGAGCAATAAGACACGGTCCACAGACAAAAGAGACAGAATTGGCCTAAAAACAAGTTGCTTAATAATTGGATGCTATCACATAATTAAAAAAAAAAAAGTTAAGTTATGTACGTTAAGATTGTTTGCATATTTGAGAAATCAACACATGACTCAAGTCTGGAATGTAAATATGTAATGTCTGAAATTTGCTTTCAGAAGTCACCTCCAAATTAGGTGGTTTTTTGCTGGCTTTATTATCTTGTCTTCACATTTTTAATGAAGGACACAAACATCCAGTCTTGTTAGTCTGTTCTGTGCCAATGCTGCATTATTCTTTTTTTCAGGTTTTTAAATACAGTTTATGGCTTGGGTAGGGAGACGATAATAAAGTAAAGTACTATCAACTGTGTTTTTAGTAGAATTATTTCCACTATTTATAACCAATCCCTCAAAGTCCTTTACTTTAGTTGTAAGAGTGACTTCGTTGTTGTTTAGTCGTTAAGTCGTGTCTGACTCTTCGTGACCCCATGAACCAAGAGTGACTTCAGATATGTATTTATTACACTTACAATCACATTGCTGTCATTTTTGGCAGATTTTTTGTGAAAATGTTGTTGTTGTTGTTCAGTCGTTAAGTCGTGTCCGACTCTTCGTGACCCCATGAACCATATTGCGCCAGGCCTTCCTGTCCTTCACTGCCTCCCTGAGTTTGCTCAGTTTCATGCTCATTGCTTCAGTGATGCTATCTAACCATCTCATCCTCTGCCGTCCTCTTCTCCTTTTGCCTTCAATCTTTCCCAGCATCAGGGTCTTTTCCAAAGAGTCCTCTCTTCGCATTAGGTGACCAAAGTATCTGAGCTTGAGCTTCATTATCAATCCTTCCAATGAGCAATCAGGGTTGATTTCCTTTAAGATTGACTGGTTTGACCTCCTAGCAGTCCAGGGGATGAAAATGTCTGTCCTTCAAATGTGAGATGTGACTGATCTACCAAAGTTCATAATTGGTTCACTATGAAAACAAGTTTGATGTATCTTCTTCAAATTTTAATCACATGCCTACATGCTCATCTATTCATTTATCTGATTATGGCAAGAATTTCCCCATAATTTCTAGCACTGGTAACCAACATGAGCCAGGATGTGTAGATTTTACAGCAATCACCGTTCCTTGTGGCGTTACCATGGCAGTTCCAGATTTCAGAGACAGAGAGAGAGAGAAAGCTAGAAAGAAGGTAGACAAGATACAGCAAAGATAAGGAGGTCAGATGAAGAGAATGAAAGAGACTTCATTTTTTTCCCACCAGTATGGAAGGTTGCTATTCAGAGGATGCCAGTTACAAGTGATCCAATTTTTTTTCCAATTTTTTTGTTTGTTTGTTTGTTTTCTTTGTGGGGAAAAGAGGATAGAGCCTTTGATTTTGTTTCAAAAAAGCCCTAAAACATATAAAAATGCTTGAAAGGTCTTTCTTTAGGTCTCTAACCTTGGCTTTTTGGTTGTGAGTGTGAAAGTCTGGAAGTATATATACTTTCTTAAGGTATTCAAATTTGCTAATATGGTTATGTAGTATCAGCAATTTTGTCTGCAACATGTAGGGCACATAAGTGGAGGTACTATTCAGACGACCAACATCTCTATGTAGAGTCTTTATTAGGAGCCATTGTATCTGGTGTGGTTGTAATACTCAAAAGCAAATGCTACTGCAGAAGGGCACAGTCACATGTGCAGGTAGTCCTTGAGTTACAACGGCAATTGGAACTGGAATTTCAATTGTTAAGCGATGTGTTTGTAAAGTGTGATGTCATATGGCTGCATTGCTTAGCAATGGCAGTCCCTGCAGTCCCAGCTGCCATTATTAAGCAAGGATTGTGGGTCATTAAGTGAGGACTCCATGCAACTTCCTGCTGGCTTCCAACAACCAAAGTCAGTGGGAAGCTGACAGGAAGTTGCAAGTCCCAGGTGGCTCACAAGCAGGCTGGCAGGCAGGTAGGGGGCTGCTGCCAGGTGAAAGAGGGAGCTAGAGGTGTGCAGGTGGCTGGGGAGGTGCTGCAGCACATGTGCGGTAGGACTTGGGGTGGCTGCTGCCAGATGGGGGAGGGCATGAGAGAGTGTGTAAGTCACCAAGGAGGGTGTACAGGTGGCTGGAGAAGATACACAAGCAGCTAGGGATGTGCAGCACAAGTGCAGTGAGGCTCGGGGAGGATGCTTGAGGGTGAGGAAGTGGTTGAGAAGGCACGGCACAAGCACAGTGGGGCTTAGGGTGGCTGCTACGAGGTGGGGGAGGGCACATGAGGGTGTGCAAGTGGGGGGGAGGCACAGCCGAAGCAAAGCGAGGCTCAGGGTAGGTGTGTGACAATATGCAACTAGCCAGGGAGGGAGAGGGCGCATGGGTGGGGGAGACTTACCCAAGTTACTTGCAACCTTCCCTGCCAGTTTCCCCACACTCCAACCCTCATAAGTGCGAGCTGGTTGCCAAGAGTCCATATTGCAGTCAAGTGACTGTGAGGTGCTGGGACAGCTGGAACTTCAATAACCAGTCATAATCAACATTCATTCAGTGCCATTGTAACTTCAAACAGTCACTGAATGAGTGGTTGTTAACCAAGGACTACCTGCATAGCTCTTATGTTATGGGTCTGGTCAGGAATGTATAGGCAGTATTGTACAATTGCAGGTTACATGTATTGAGATCAGTTACATATATCTATTTAATGGAAAAGTCTGTATCATAAAGCTTAATGAACCTAAACAAAAAGGCTTAGCAGAATTTGTGCACAAGGAATCATAGCAATTCAGTTCAAATATTGCTGAGCCTTCAATGAACTATTAAGAACTTTATATCTGCATCTCCAGAAATAGGAAAAGATACCTTTGACAACTACTTTTATGTAAGAAGTTCTAAGTCATTTATCATGTTGTGCTTTGGCATCAGTGCTGTGAGATTAAAATGACTATTCTCATTAATCACTTAAAATGATCAGACAAAACAGGATGGATAAGATCTAAATACATGTCAGTTTTGTGGATAGGCTTTCTTTTTCCTTGAAGTGGAGGAACTGATATTTATAAAGAAAGAAAGATAGATAGATAGATAGATAGATAGATAGATAGATAGATAGATAGATATTCACTCACATTCAGTGGTCAATGGCAGCGTATTAAACATTTTAATTTTTACTGTACCCACCAAGCCACTTTTTACCTGCCATGAAAAAAGAAAAGGTCAAAACATGAATCTAAAGATTAATGGTATATTTATGCAATTTTCATCAAATTTGTTACCAACTTCTGGAGTTCCAAAATACATGATACAAACCTGAAATGACTGGATGAATTTGTGTACTTTGGTAGAATATTTACTAAAGATGGGTTAATAGATGGAGACCTTTTAAAATGTACAAATGCTGGTAGAAAACTAGCATCTAATCTGTGGTGAAAAATAAATGGTGGAAGAAGTAAAAATGTGGAGATGAGGAGATCCTGAAAAAGAGAGAGGTGAGAAGTCTAAAGAACAAAAGACATGGTATTAAGTGATGTATAGATACGGTGGAAACAGGGTGTAGTTTGCCAGGATAGAAAGATATGGGGAGATACATTAATGATTTGGTGTAAACTAGATTTAGCTATGTTTCTTTATCTTTTTTCTTATCTGATACCTTTAATTTATTTAAGTTTTTTTTTTTTTACTTATTTTCTGTGCTCCACAGAATATTTACTGCATATATATCCGTTAAGAGTACCCCATTGTTTTTGTCTCCTATCTTTGTGAAAGGGTTGTGGAGCTATTCATATTCCTGACCTCATCAAATGTATAGTGGAATCATCCATCTAAGATATTTATTTGTTTTTTGAGAGGGAGGGGGAAATCACACAGTTTTACAGGTATCTGGGAAATAAATTTGCCTTTGCATAGAGGAGGAGGAATTTAAAACTGCAGCAAACTATGGATGCTTCTATCACATAATTAATTTTATCTACTTTGTCTTAATTAAACTAGAATTAGGGAGTGCAGAACGGAAAACAACAGAAGTCAGCCGCAGCTACCCATACTCATCTGTCTGTGAGCTATGACCATAAGGGAAGAAAGAAGAGGTTGCTATCATTACACACTAGGAGAGAAAGATAACACCCCATAAAACAAAATATAATAACTGTCTCATCTCAGAGAGCATGCGATAGCAAACATCATAAATAAATCAATAATATAGTTACTGTTTTGAATTATATACTCACTTTAAAATGCCTCAGGAATAGTACTAAATAGCCCACTGAGTACACAAAATTCTAAAACCATAGGAGGAAAGGACAGCAGTTCTGGATGTCAATGCTCTTCTCATTGGCTGGGATAATACATTGTACAGTGCCATGCTTGTTTTAACCATGGTTTAGAGATAACTCTAAGCAATCAACTGTCTTTTACAAATTACCACACTATGCTAAACCAAAACGAAAACCAACATTATCTCTTGGCATGATGTGTAAAGCTGACCAAAGTTGATATCTTATAACTGGAGTGGAAAATGACTTGCTATAATTTTTTTTTTATCTGCTTAACAGTCATTACTGACCCTGCAGTGACCGCCCCCTAGCGGTTTTCAAGGCAATTGCATCTTTCTAGTTTCGGAATTAGACTTTGCCAGAGCCTAATTCCTAGAGCGTCAGCCCAGCTGGCAGCACAGGAGGCGGGATTTCCGTTGCTTCGCGTCCCTTTTTCGGACGAGCGCGATTTTCGCGCTTTTTACCGGCAACTGTCCCGTCTCTCTGTGGAGTCGCTGCCAGCATTTTCCTCCCACCAGAGTGAGAGTGCTCATTTATCTACTCAAGTACGTTTTCGATCTGCTGAGTTGGCAGAAGCTGCGGGTATAGAAACAAGAGCTCACCTTGTTAACGCGAGGCTGGACTCGAACCGCTGAAGCTTTCAGCCATTTCTGGCCGGCACTTTCAGCGTCATAAGAATATGAAATAATGGTTACTAAAAACAAACCCCCATCTTTTGAAAATATAAAGATGTAAATTTTGGAGTGGAAGAAAAATTGAACGAGTGCTTTGAAACTAATTAATTCAAATTCCAGTTTTCATAACGTGCACGCGCGCACACACACACACACACAATAGGCACAATTATGGTGTTGTGGACCACATAATGAGCTGGGTTAATCCTTTCACTGTTGCAGAGCAGTGTGATTCATGCACATCTGTTAGTTTATTTTTACAATTTATTTATTTATTTACTTTGGAATATGGTGTGGGTGCGGTATTATTTGCATAACATCTATTTATTTATTTATTTTCAAACTTGTTTGCTGCCCATCTCCCCCAACGGGTGACTCTGGGCGGCTCACAATAATAAAAAAGAAGAAAAAACACAGGTCCCTCCAAACATGGATAAAATCTATAAATAATTAAAAACATATATTAAAAATGCCCTAAAAACCTCCTATGATTTTAGCCCTAAAAACCTGTAAGATGCTGGGGGAGAGACAACCCATCACCGCACCAGCCATCTCCACAGATGCGGGCCCCCCTCTGGCCCCCAGGCCTTCTGGCAGAGCCAGGATTTGATCCCTTTCCTGAAGGCCATGAGGGAGGGGGCACACCGTACCTCAGGAGGCAGGATGTTCCATAGGGCAGGTGCTGCAGCAGAAAAGGCTCTTTGCCTAGACCCCACCAATCGAAATTCCTTGACTGGGGGGGGTCTGCAACCTGTCCCTTCTGCTGGACCGACTGGGGCAGGCTGAAATGACCGGGGCGAGGCAGTTCCTCAGATAACCTGGTCCCATGCCATTGGGGGAGGGATCCAGTGAAGACAACCACAGAGATATTCAAATCTATTGGGTTAAAACAAAACTTTACTGCAATAGAATCATTTTAGATTTTAAAATGTTGAGAGGATCTGCTTTTCATTGTTTTAATAAGGTGAATGTTAATGATATCAACACAATAAGTCAAGAAAATGTCACATCCATCTACAATTGGCTACCTCTAGATAGCATAAAGCCAGCTGGAAACTTGGGAAACATGTTGCTTTCAGTCAAAAGATGGTCAAAAAAGTCTTGGATTAACAATGATTGCAAAATCATAAGGTAATTTTTGATAGAGTAGCAATTAATTATCAGAGTTCCTTTACTGCCTTTTAATAACTATATTTTTTAATGTCCAATTCTATAAATAAGTCATAATTACAGCATATAGCTATAACATTGTCTTGGGGGTAAATCAATAATAATTTCATTATTTTAGATTGAAATAACATATGCATAATTTTCCTAGCACCATATCTCTTTGTTACTGATTTAAGATTGGTACGTATCCTGTAAATGAACAATTGAATTCAGTAAGAAATGAATGCATTGCCGTATGGATACAGAATATAGAAACAGAAATATACAGTAGCAGGAAATGGGTAAAGCAGAGAAGAATGAAAAAAACCTCTTCACCTATGATAAGAAAGTTGGTATCTCTGATTACTCAGAAATGCTAAGAAGATTCAAAGATATAAAAGAGCAGGGCTTAAGAATTACACCATTGCTGTAATTTAAAATACCAGTTAGTACCATTTGTGGCTATTTCATGTAGGCTTGTCTTCTAGTTTAATCTTCTTAAGGAGCCTCTGATAAGGTCCCAAGGCCTGACAGCACAATCCACCCAAAATAAAACTCAGTTCTATACCTATTCCACATAACATGAATACAACATTGAACAAAAGTTATGTAGGCTGAATAGAATTTAGAGCAGGAGAAACTGGAAAAGGAGAAAATTATCTATGCATCTCACTCCTGCTTTGCTCTGAGCTTTGTTTTCATCTTGCCCAGACACCATTTTGTCAACTGTGCGTGTAGCAATGGCCCTGGCTCAACTAATAATGCTAAAGTTCTGGCACTGCAGTAACCAGACATTAATCTGGAAGCATATTGAACAGAGTGTGAGAAGAGACAGGAAGAAGCACAGTTTGCTGTAGACAAAAGAGTCCCAAATGGACATGGAATATGGCTGTTTTCCAGAATTTCTCTGCCCCCTGCTTTTTTTACTCATCCCCAAATGTCATTCTTTCTGAAAAATAGTTCAACACTGGAAGTGTTTTAATGAAAAAAGAAACACGGCAGACATCTCTGTCTCTCCTTTTACTTTCAATTTGTTTTTCAACTTGTCTTACTTTCTGTTCAGACAAGAAAAAATGTATTAACCCTTGCTGTACAGTCTATGCTAGAGAAAGCACATTTTCCAGCTGTGTTGTTCCTTTCTTTGTATCACTTTTTCTGTTGGCTGATAATAGCATGGAACATTTTAAACGAGTTTTCTTTCACCCTTTTCTTCTTCTAGTTTAATTTTTCAGCATTTTGTCTCCTTCAAAAGCCTTCTTTGATTCTTTTATTTATTTATTCATCTTGTTCATTATCTTTGCATTCGTACTGGCTTTTCCATATGCCCACAAACTATTATCAGATTCCATATGCAGTGATTTTCAATGAGCTTTGCACTATCCAAATGAGTTTACAGTGGAGTATTAATCCCAAACATCATTGACCTTCACTACTATAGTGTAATATGGCTCCTATGGTTGTAGAACCTGTATCCTTAGTAAACTGTTGTACTGTAAGAGTTTGCCATGCTTAGCCAGGCTAAAGAGAATGAAAGGCAACTTCTTTGTCCTCTATCATCACAGTACTTTTTCTTAGAAACAAATGCCAGTCTGTAGCCTGAAGGGGTATATCTGCTGAGATTATCTGTATAGATCAACTTCTCTCAAGGCTGATACTATCAGCATTTTGTTGATGTTTCTTAGAATTAGTAGATCAAGCAAAAATGGTAAATGGGACAGGGGAAAAAAAAACAGAACAGAACAGAACAGAAGTGCAACCTGGCTAGTTTGTGCTTCCATATCTCTATCATCTAGATCTATAAATATCTGGAAAACAATTAAAATGCTGCAAACTTATTCTGAATCCTAGAAGGATATGTTAAAGATTAATAAAGAACCACAGATACTGTAGGTGTAAAACATCTTCCTCATTGTTTACAATGTTTGTTTGTTTTTGATGACTCCTAAATTCACTTGGAATTTCAGTTGAAATACTGAAGCAGTTGGATATCTATTTGGGCTTATAAAGATTCTCATAATTGGACAAATGTTACCTATATTTAGGAATATAAATATGTTATGAACATTTTGAATACACTTCTGTGCAATTTTCCTTTGTTTGCTTGAATTTTCCACAAATACATTGTTTTTAATATAATCGCCCAAAATATATACTTCTAGCACTTATCTTTCTGAGGTGTGTGTGTGTACGCGCTTTGGTGCCTTCAAGTCAGTACTGACATCTAACGACTGCCTGGACTATTCCCTGCAATTTTCCTGGCAAGGTTTTTCAGAAGTAGTTTGCCATTGCAAACAAGCCTACTTCCTAGGGCTGCGAGAAACCACTACATCAAATGAGCTCTCTCTTGTACTCTTTCTGAGTATAATGCACATTTTTGAACTAGAATAATGTATACTAGTCAGCTACAAGTGTTTCCACCCCCCTTTTGAAATGAACTACAGCTCTTATGAAACTCTTACGTTCTTACACATATTTCATAGGATGATACATATTACTTTATCCCCCCCACTTTTTTTTTTTTTTTGCTTAATAAGTTAATAAGTTCAGTTTATGATTTCAACACTTTTGTTGAATTTTACATCTTATGTAACTTACTCTTTTTCTGTTTTGTTCTGTTCTTTTCCTGGTTGCAATTATATTGTAGAGTACAATTAGAATTTAAATAGTTTGAATTCTGATGTAAGAATATTTTGTCAGTACAAGGCAAAGTATTTGAGGTCTGGTATATAACCATTAGAAGCTACAGTAGGCTGAATGAACGGTAAATACATCCATCATGAGTGCTCTATCATTTTCCTAATGTAATTGTCTGTTATAGTTCCACTTCATATATCACTGATTTCTGAGTCAGAAAATCATTTCCATGTTGTAAACTATATGGCTAATGGTTAAAAAAAAAATCATATAGAATATTTAGATACATTCCTTCAGGGAGCCAAATGAAAGGAAGAGGAACTATGCCATTCAACATTATCTCAAATATCCCACAACTCCCTTTGTCCTGTTTCCTAATGTCTGAACATGTAATCAAATAAGAACGATTGGAACCTGAGAAGGGTCTGTTTGGGGCAGATGAGAAAACCGGGAATTTTAAGAGGATGTCATGGATGCTGTACAAAAAAAAGGCGGGGAGGGCATAGTCAATCACATAACACCCATTTACCATAAGGAAAAGTAGAGAGGCTGCTCTTCATTACCACTGCTAACCACTTCATTTATATTTTTGTTACCACTTTGTCTTATCTTTGCTTTATATTCTGAGCAGGTGGGCATATTTTAATCTTCTGCAACGTTCTGACTAAAAAAGCAAATATGAAAATAAAGTTGATGTTAGAAGCTAAAACTTTGCTTTGGATTCTGTCCACATCTCATTATTGAATAAAGACAAGGGGATCGTGGCATGTGCAGGTGCCAAAATTGTCACATTGATATCCATGTTCCATATCCCTCTCTCTAATTGAATGGAATCCCAAACAAAGTGCAGTCTCTAACATAGATGGAGATAAGAATAATAGTGAATAGTTAAACTGCTCCAGCAAGTGCAGTGGGACTAAAAAGGTTCCACATGCTCAGAGATCAAAAGCCACCTCTTTTACTAAAATATGAAGAATTGCTTTTATGTTTACAATTTAACTCTGAAATGTATATCACATGTTCTTTGTTAGTCGTAGATGTTTTATTTGTTTTGGAATGGTATTATCTGGCAGTGTCTGCTTGTTGCTGATACAGAACTAAATTGAAAAGTTGAACTCTTTGCAACAACCAGTAGCCTCCCTCTGCTAGGCATGCCTCAGAATTGGTGATTGCCAAATACTGAAGCAAGTAATGTCTACAAGTATACAAGTCCTTCTTGTGAAAGGAAAATATTCTCTGGGGGGGTTGGTTTTCTAGACATTTTATTGGGCGAGTACTTCATTTGGATAAATTCTGGATTTAATTCTCCTCATTGGGGTTTGTCTACCTGACAGATCTGAACACATGCAGTTGTCTCATATGACATGGACTTATATACTGTTGTATATTTTGTAGTATGTTCTGAATAGATGTCCCTTTGGAACATCTTGCCCCCGGGGGTGAGACAGGCCCCCTCACTCCAGGCCTTTCGGAGGGAGTTGAAGACCTGGCTCTGCCATCTGGCCTGGGGCGGGGAGGGAGGATATCAGAAATGGGGTTGGCTGGCCCCTTAGCGGCCTGGTGGGGCCCTATTGCCCTCTTGGAGTTTTTAGCTTTTTATCTCTGTAAATTTCTAGTTTTATAATGTGTATAATTTTTAAACTTTTTAATTTAATTGTGATTTTAGTGATTGTAAGCCGCCCAGAGTCCCCCATTGTAGGGGAGATGGGCGGGGACAAATCAAATAAATAGATAAATAGATAGATAGATAGATAGATAGATAGATAGATAGATAGATAGATAGAAGTTGGAGGCATGAGTATCATATGGACACAAAGAAGAGATAGATAAATATTAAAATCATCATTGTCACTAAGTGATGTAACTTATACATTTCATTTATATGTTAGCTGTTGTAGGCCTACTGTTGGATTCATAATAGTGTCTGGAAAGTTAATTTTCTGCATCAGTTGATCGAGAGTCAAAGTGCTGATGGGGGAAAAGTAACTGAAATCCTGATGCAATGTTGCATTTTCTTGTCCATGCATCATAAAGGAATCTAGAGTGCAACATACTAATTAAATATTATTAAGCTGCATTTCCCACATTTTGCATAAATAATTGCTTAGGGAAGTATATGAAGTAATACACTTAAGTAAAAGGTATATGCTTGCATAGTGCTTTAGAATCAGTTTGATGGAGAAATTATTTTGTTCTGTACTTGTAACTAAAAATGTGGAGGCATTCATGCTACCACATAATGACAACTTGCTATTTCTAGAATGCTTAGCCACTACTTAATTTTATGCCCTCATATATCTAATGATTCCAGTCCTCTTTATCACCCTGTCATTCTTCATGATACTTTATTGCACACCATAAAAACACCATTCATACTTCATGGCCAAATCATTCAAAGTTACTCTAATGTATATTAAACTCTTTAGTTTTCTGTCACATGGAAAATATGCTCATAAAGCAAACAGATTTCAAACATTAATCGACTGGATGATGGCATGAAACTCTTGGATTGATGGAAACAATGGTTTTCTTATTGGCCCAGGCAGCAAACATGCCTATGGAATAATGCTAATTTGCACCTGTTCCATGTGGTCATTAAACCAAACAATTGTGCACTATTTTCTTCCTTGTTATTTTTAGTCTCTTGTTTTATTTTCACTATCTGCATGCTGCCTCTTTCTTGCTGTGTGGTTCTAAAGATGCTTTTATCTAGGAGCTTGGTCCCATTTCTAGATATTAGTATCGTGCATTGATGAATAATAATGTAATGAAGGATGTGAAAGAAACAATGGGTTAGCTGATTTGGGAAAAGATTTTTTTTTTCCTGGAAACAATAGGATGCTTGATCAAATCTTTCTCAGAAAGAGGGAGATGGAATTACAAAGGATGAGTTCCTAATTAAGATACAGACAATGGGTTATGCATTAGAAACAGCTGCAAGGGAATTGAGTTTGTCATATTATTGCATGTTAATGCACTGTGTCAGTATATGAGATAGTCATGGCTTTGATTTTCAAGCATGGGCCAGGTGCATTTACATCAATATACTGAATTTTTGAGTTTCAATGATACTGACAGAACATATTTTATATGAACGCTATTTCATTTAGAGAAAGTTTTTCTTCACTCCCTATTTAATTATCATTAAATATTAAATAAAGTTATACACTGACACATTGTCATTATACTTACTTATTTGTCATATAGGTCATTTTAAAAATCAGAATTCCTAATTCTTTAAGATAATTTGTATCACTCTAGAAGTAGGGGTACTTGCAGATCTTAGATGTTGCAGCCTCTCCACCCAATATTTAATTCCCTAGGTTTTAGGAGAGCCAATGTAGAGCTAAAACTATCCAACAATACTACAAAAGTGACCTGTTCAGAAATGATTTCACTCTTTCCAATTACCTCTTAAATGTTTTATCTTTCCCACATAGAAGAGTCTTCTCTTTGGCAAGACTCTGTGCTTTGCCCCATGGTTTTAAAAAGCAGATGAAATAACAATTCTTCACAGAATTGCCTTTAACCTTGCCCAGAGGGGATGATTAAGTCTGCTCCTTATGTTCTATGGCAGTGTCCATTTGGTGCCTACTGTATATTGAATAATTCCCCTGCTTGCCAACCCTCCTAGTAGGTCAGACATGAAGAATATACAGGTGAAACTCGAAAAATTAGAATATCGTGCAAATGTTCATTTATGTCAGTATGGCAACTCAAAAGGTGAAACCAATATATGAGATAGACGCATTACATGCAAAGCGAGATATGTGAACAATGCAGCGGAGCTGAAGGCCGCTATTGAAGCATCCTGGTTTTCCATAACACCTTAGCAGTGCCACAGGCTGATAGCATCCATACCACGACGCATTGCGGCAGTCATTGCTGCAAAAGGGGCCCACATCAAGTACTGAGTACATATGCATGCTTATACTTTGCAGAGGTCCGATATTGTTCTATTTACAATCCTTGTGTTATTGATGTCATGTAATATTCTAATTTTCTGAGATTGTGAATTTGGGGTTTTCATAAGCTGTACGCCATAATCATCACAATTATACCAAAGTAAGGCTTGACATATCTCGCTTTGCATGTAATGCGTCTATCTCATATATTGGTTTCACCTTTTGAGTTGCCATACTGACATAAATGAACATTTGCATGATATTCTAATTTTTCGAGTTTCACCTGTAACTTTTCAGCTAGCCTACTAGAGCAGTGAATATTCTAGAAATGTTGCAAAGTTCTGTTTGATTGCTTTTTTACTTTAGAATCAATTTTGAAGCCACCTCTGTCATTAGGGGCTAGAACAGTCTTCATTGTAGCTCACATTGTTTGAGTATTAGTAATTTCATTTCAGCTGTTTTTCCTGTATTTTGCCGTTAACTAAATTGTACCTGAATCTTCTGTTTGGTTTTTGTTTATGTTCCTGACCATAGGTTAATGACATTATTATTATAGTGTAAAATTTCATGCTACATGGGGCTACCTAAAATGATAGAGAGTACTAAGTATATTTATGGATAGATTCTTTAGCATAAAAGGAAATAAGGAAAGGAAATGTTACATTGTTTTTTCACCTCCAAGCAATGGAGGTGAATACCAAATATGATATTAATGAACAGCAATGTGCTATGGGCACACATCTTCATATCTCTCCCCTAGCTCTCTGCCTCACTTTTTTTTTTTTTTTTGGGGGGGGTGGTGGGGGTGGTGTTTGCTTTAAATAAAGTCTTCAAATAAAAAAAAAAGTAACATGTAAGGAACCAACTTCTAATATCTTTTTTAATTTCCAGCAACATATCTGGGTATAATATGGAGGATTCTTACAGTGCTCTCACATCAGCTTCACTAATGCCAATTTTAATGGGCCAGGGATTAAACAATATTAGTTTCCATGACAATGGCTGTTTAGGTAAGAAGGAAATCAGTAGCCACCCAATTTACTGTCATTAGAAGAATGAAGTGGTTATCTCAGTGTTATGAAAGGGCAATACAATATTATTTTATTTTCCCTTTCAGGAAGAAGTAGGAGTGATTGTGGGATTCACACTGACTGAACTGACACTGAGGTTAACATATCGTTACTGCAAAGACAAACAGAGTGTCATTTGCCGCACTGCCTCAGGCATCAAAATGTCTTGGTTTGGCTCTGTTTTCTCTTTTAACGTGTTGTACTTGTACTTGTTAAAAGCCAATTAACATCCCTCATGAACTTCATCAGCTGTGCTATCCCACACCTCAAGAGAAGCAGTTCATAAGGGCTGCAGAATTTAACCTGTCACAGTGTCTGTCCAGCTGGTACAAGGATAACATTGGATAGAATAGTATTTAGGATATCACATGGTATTGTTCTGATTTCTCTAGCCAATAGCGACACATATGTCCAAAAGAAGCTTTTTCTTCTATATTAGCTTTTCCTAGTTGCATCCTGTTAATGGTCAACTCATTGTTTTAATGATCACACAAGATGTTACATAACTAGTGGATCACATTAAATCCTGATATTGCTTATATACAGGGCTGAAGAGTCAAAAAGGTAAAGTTTGATAGCATGCTTAAGAAGTATTCTACTGACCATAACTGAGTTATAAATACATATTAGTGGGCTGGCATATACAGGTGGTTAGATCACAGTAAGAAGGTAAGTGACCAATTGTAAAACAGAGTGAGTTTAGTGAACAGTTAGGCCAATGTGATCAGAAAAAAGAGGGATCTGAGGAAGGGATAAGGGACAATAAAACACAACCAAATTACTAAAGAAAAGTGAATCAGAAGCTAAGACAGATAACAATAGGAAACAACCTAGGAGCAATTAACAAAAAGTTCCTAGCTACACTGGCAGCAGAAAGCAGCTGCCTCCAAAAATCAAGAAAACAGAGGGATTTCTTTGCTGCTTTCTGGTAATCAAGTTCCTATTTATTTATTATTTCATTCATTCATTCAGATATATGGTTGCCCATTTCAGATTCATGACTCTGGGCAGCTAACAGCAGTTTAAAAAACCATAAAACAACAGGTAACAATAGAAATAATGTATATATAATTGGCATCCAAGGTAAAACAAAACAAAACAAAACCCAAAACAATCAGTAACAAATCAACAGAATCATTGCACAGGCTTTTCCATACATCCATATCTCCAAGCTTGGTGACATAGCCATGTCTTAAAGGCCAGCAGGGTGGGGGGAAATCTAATCTCCAGGGGGATGAGGTTCCAAAGGGTGGGCAGTATGACTGAAAAGACACTCCTAATAGATGGACCTGGAGCATGCCTCTCCTGCCAGACCTAATGGGACAGGTAGAAATGTTCTGGGAGAGGCAGTCCCTCAAATAACCAGGCCCCATGCCATGAAAGCAATGGTGTGCCAAACAGCTGATCAGCATGTTAGGCATCATGGCTCAGCTCTGCTATCAACCAGCTTGCAAAATTTCTGAAAATTTAACAATCAGCTGTTGCGAGCTGGAATGAGCCAGCTCCAAGACACCACTGCATGAAGTGCTTTATAGGTAACTTCCAGCACCTTGAATTGAAACTGAAAATTTCCTGGCCAGCAATGCAGCTCACAGAGCAGAGGTGTAACATGCATTGATTGAGGAGTGCATATAGTTGCACCACTACATTCCATATCTTCTGCAGCTTCAAATGTTCTCCAAGGGCAGTGTAATGTAAAGTACATTGAAGTAATCAATTTGGGAGGTGACCAAGGCATGAAAGACCATGAGCAGAACTTAGAAGGAAGATTGTCCTACCTATTTGAGAATATTCATATCAAGAATCTGGAAAACAATTTTAATTTGATAATCTACCAATATGTTTGAATCTTGAGGGAAAACAATATTCCTAGTTCTATGTGTCTCCAGGCATATTCATATATTTTGTTAATCTACCTTGTCTAACAGATTTACCCACACAGCATGCCTAAACCAACATGGCAAATCATTTCTTTCAGCAATTTCTAGTTATATTCCAGCTGTCTTTGTAGTTGGTAGCTGGATATCACTTCCTGTGCTTTCTTTCAATGTCAATGTCAAAAAGAACATACAGGCATATTAGAGACACATCACTCAGGTCTTCTGCCTATCCGAGAAGATATTCTCCACATTCCTGTGGGAGTTCTTTAAGATTACAGTGGTATATAAATTTAATAAATAAACACACAAATACAGAAAGAAGCAAACAAACTCTTGAAGAAAAGTTCCTGTTCTAGGAACTGTTTGTGGCTGTTTATGCTATCCAGATTTATGTCCAGTTCTATATCCTGCCTAGGTTTTAGTTAAGTCATGGTCAAGGTAAAATAAGCAATAACTTCACAGTTATGGTAAATTCTCTCCCTTTCAACCAAATCTCAGCCAAGGTCTGGGTTCAGATGACAAGCTAACCTTAACTACAAAATACCTTCATATGTTACGTGAACCAGATCATTATGTAAGAGCTGCCTAAGATCAAAGTAATAACTGGAATTGGTATTTAAGTAGAGAAATGAACACACATAATGCTATAGCAGTTAATCTACATTCAGTCTTATTATGGGCAAAAATGTAACTAAAGTGTAAACATATTGTTTTAATTTTAAATACAATGTTATGTGTTCATCCCATGTGTATAACTCTGCTAGTTTGTAATGGTTTATATACTAATAATAAAAACATTTTTATAATTATGGCAGCATACAACTATATTTATAAATTATTTTGCATGACAGTTGGTGACCCCAACTACCCCTTTTGGTGATTTTTGGTAAAATATAATTCCTCAGCCCTGTATAGTGCGGTAGCCCATGGATAAGAATTCTTCCAATCACATACTTCCATTTGATTATCCTCCAACTAATTCTTCTAAGCTCCCCTTGACCTTGTATCAAAGCAGATTTTATAAGATTTGACTATAGGCAACATTCTTGCTGTTGTATAATTTTCATGCATTCAATATTTGCCTAACCTAAGATTCACCCCCAAGAAAAGTGTTATTCATGATTTTAAACTTTGTAATCAAACAGCAATAATTTATCCACTAGCTTTCTTTAGTTGTGAAAGGGAATTTTGGAATGTTCATTTCCATCAAGGAAGTGTTGAAGTGATGAAACCTATTCCTACCTCCTGACCATTTATCTTCTGTATTTATTGGCCCACTGTCCTGTCAGGTATGACATCCCAAGGATGTCTGTGTCAACAAGCATGCTCAAACGTCATGTGCCAAGTGACACTGCTATAGGATGGAAAAGGTAGAAACAAAAGAAAAAGAAAACACAAGAATTTCTTCATGTTTCTAAATAACATCCATATATAACTATTAAATGTGGATATGTCTCTCAGAGAAGGGAAAGTTAGTCTGCTTAAATAAATAAGAAAATATATGAAAATAAAACTGTCAGGTACTCATTTTTTAAGCAAGTCTTCATTTTAAACTATAGTTTTAATTCAAAATTTTCTAGAACTATTTAATTAATGAATAAGATGAGGGTCAAATACTACCATAGCATTATCCACAAAGAGAGCCAACTTGGTGTAATGGTTAAGGCATGAAGCTAGGCACAAAGCCAGCTTGATGACCTTGGGCCAGTCACTCTCTCAGCCCTAGAAAGCAGGCAATGGCAAACCACTTCCAAAATCTTGCCAAGAAAACTGCAGGCACTAGCCCAGGCAGTCCCCGGGAGTCAAAACTGATTTGAACACACCAAAATAATAAATACTATCCACAATGGATGAATGTTGACTGCACTCTCTAAATTCACCTTCACAAAGTTACTTTTCCAAATCCCAATAATGCCCTATATAAATAAAGCTCAGCTCTTAAGTCAATACACATTTTTTGTTGTTGTTGTTTCCTAGGAATGATGGAGGACTTTTGCTAAAAATCTATTTATTTCCTTGACTTTACCAGCAGCCTACATCACCATTTCCTCATTTACAGGTGAAACTCGAAAAATTAGAATATCATGCAAATGTTCATTTATGTCAGTATGGCAACTCAAAAGGTGAAACCAATATATGAGATAGATGCATTACATGCAAAGCGAGATATGTCAAGCCTTACTTTGGTATAATTGTGATGATTATGGCATACAGCTTATGAAAACCCCAAATTCACAATCTCAGAAAATTAGAATAGTGTGAAAAGGTTCAATATTCTAGGCTCAAAGTGTCCCACTCTAATCAGCTAATGAATCCATAACACCTGCAAAGGGTTCCTGAGCCTTTCAATGGTCTCTCAGGCTGGTTCAGTAGGAATCACAAGCATGGGAAAGACTGCTGACCTGACAGTTGTGCAGAAAACCATCACTGACACCCTCCATAAGGAGGGAAAGCCCCAAAAGGTAATTGCAAAAGAAGTGGGATGTTCCCAAAGTGCTGTATCAAAGCACATCAATAGAAGGTTATGTGGAAGGGAAAAGTGTGGTAGAAAAAGGTGCACAAGCAGCAGGGATGACCACAGCCTGGAGAGGATTGTCAGGAAAAGGCCATTCAAAAGTGTTGGGGACTTTCACAAGGAGTGGACTGAGGCTGGAGTCAGTGCATCAAGAGCCACCACACACAGACGGATCCTGGACATGGGCTTCAAACGTCGTATTCCTCTTGTCAAGCTGCTCCTGAACAACAAACAACGTCAGAAGCATCTTACCTGGGCTACAGAAAAAAAGAACTGGTCTGTTGCCCAGTGGTCCAAAGTCCTCTTTTCTGATGAGAGCAACTTTTGCATCTCATTTGGGAACCAAGGACCCAGAGTCTGGAGGAAGAATGGAAAGGCACACAATGCACGTTGCTTGAAGTCCAGTGTGAAGTTTCCACAGTCTGTGTTGATTTGGGGAGCCATGTCATCTGCTGGTGTTGGTCCACTGCGCTTCATTAAGTCCAGGGTCAATGCAGCCATCTACCAGGAGATTTTGGAGCACTTCATGCTTCCTTCCGCAGACGAGCTTTATGGGGATGCTGACTTCATTTTCCAGCAGGACTTGGCACCTGCCCACACTGCCAAAAGTACCAAAACCTGGTTCAATGACCATGGGATTACTGTGCTTGATTGGCCAGCAAACTTGCCTGACCTGAACGCCATAGAGAATCTATGGGGCATTGCCAAGAGAAAGATGAGGGACATGAGACCGAACAATGCAGCGGAGCTGAAGGCCGCTATTGAAGCATCCTGGTCTTCCATAACACTTCAGCAGTGCCACAGGCTGATAGCATCCATGCCACGCCGCATTGCGGCAGTCATTGCTGCAAAGGGGCCCAAACCAAGTACTGAGTACATATGCATGCTTATACTTTACAGAGGTCTGATATTGTTCTATTTCCAATCCTTGTGTTATTGATGTCATGTAATATTCTAATTTTCTGAGATTGTGAATTTAGGGTTTTCATAAGCTGTACGCCATAATCATCACAATTATACCAAAGTAAGGCTTGACATATCTCGCTTTGCATGTAATGCATCTATCTCATATATTGGTTTCACCTTTTGAGTTGCCATACTGACATAAATGAACATTTGCACGATATTCTAAGTTTTCGAGTTTCACCTGTATTTTTAAACTATTTGTGTTATATTTTGCATTATTTCTAGCCGACATTTCATTGTATTTATAAGAATTACAAAGTGCTTTGAAATGAATACTAAAATATTAAAATACTGTAAAGAAGGAAAAACCAATAAATAAATAAATAAGGGAATGGTAATCAACTGAACCCTGGTAAAATGGAGTAGCTATGGATTGGAGACCCCTCTGTATCCAAGGATTTACCATCTTTGGTTTTGGATGGGGTTGCACTGCGCCAGATGGACCCAGTGCATAACATGGTGGCAGTCATGGCCAGGAGAGCCTTTGCCCACCTTCGTGTGGTACACCAGTTATGCCCTTTCCTGGATCAGGAGACTCTCTGGTCAGTCACTTATGCCCTGGTCATCTCTCAGCTAGACTATTGCAATGTGCTCTACATGGGGCTACTTTTGAAGAGTATCCAGAAGGTACAGCTGGTCCAGAATGCGGTCGCACGGACAATTTTGAGTGCCCCAAGAATGGTGCATATAACACCTTTACAACACAAGCTGCATTGGGTCCCAGTCTGCTTCCAGGTCCAATTCAAAGTGTTGGTTATCACCTTTAAAGCCCTAAATGGCATGGGTCCAGGTTACCTGAGGGACTGTCTTACCCCCATCACATCAACCCATCCCACCTGGTCAGGCAGAGAGGGCATGTTGTGGGTCCTGTCAGTGAGAGAATGTCAACTGCTGGGGCCCAGGATGAGAGCCTTCTCTGCCATTGCCCCCACCCTTTGGAATATCCTCCCGCAGAGGTGTGGCAAGCCCCTACCCTACCAGCCTTCAGGAAAAAAATGGAGACCTGGCTCTGCCAGCTTGCGTGGGGGGATAACAACTCTACCCAATCCTGGGGGTGGCTAGAGTCTTGATGACGCTCCCTGAGTGATTGCCAATTATTTTGGATCTTTTTATTTTTTTATTTTTTATTGTAATTTTGTAATTTTAATTGATTTTAATTGTTTTGTAAACCATCCAGAGTCATTTAACAAGATGGGTGGTGACAAATTCGATAAATAAATATGCATAAATAAATAAATAAATAAACAAATAAAATGGAAAATAAAGTGGTACCTGGTATTTAATCTCCAGTAGCTTATATATTAGTAGAAACAATACTGCATACTTTTGATTTTTCCTTTTGTGCTTATACAAAGTACTTAGCTTTTGATATCTTAGGAAAAAATATTTATGGGTGGGGGTATTGAAGAATGGCTTGGACTCAGATTCAGGGAGACCCAATCATGTTCAGCTGAAACAGTCTCTCCATTGAGGTCTCTAGGCACCTGCACTGCCATTCTTCTCTACTGAGCTCAAAGACAAGAGCACAGCTGTGGTGATGCAGTAGAGAACACTTGGAAGGACCTTCTGAACTTTTTGACTTTTTTTTTTAAAAGCTTGCTTATTTATTTGCAATCAGAGCACTAGCAAAGATTTCACTTCTGTTATGGCAAGGAAATAAAATAGGTCTGAACAGAGCAGATCCATCCCAATAGAGCCAACATTTTTTTTTTTTTTTTTTACTATGGCTCTCTAGGGTTTCAAACACAGAGTCATTCTCTGTCCCTCCTGGAAATGTCAGTCATTACATCTGGGAAATTTTGTATAAAAGAATTGTCCTAACACTAAACTGTGATCCTGTTTTGTTATGTACTGAAAATATGGTTGAAATATTGTTTCATAGGGATCAAACACTCGCATTTGCATTAGTTATTCTAATGTGGGACTTTGAGGCCAAATAGATTTGATATATTGTTTAAAGTACAAAAGAAAAAAGAAAATTATGAACCCATGGAATATACTGAGATTAATAGATTTGATAAGCAACAAAGTGTGGGAGTGTGGAGCAGAGGTGTGAAACATGGACTCTCATCCCCAGAGGAGCAGACAAGAGATAAGAGAATGAGACTGGCCCCTCCCTGAGGAATGCTAAGGATGTTTGTAGTCTGACCCTGGGAATTGCTCTCAGTCTGAGAAGATTCTGTGGATGGATTGAAGCCAATTAAACCTTGCTGGATTGAATCTGTATTGTCTCCTGGAGTTTCCCGGGCTAAATCTGACACAAAGTCCCTCATAATGCATTCAATTCTCTAGTAATATATTTTCTAGTTCCAATCTAAATATGAAATTTGCAAGAGAGGAACAACAACAACAAAACGTATAGTTTAATAGTGCAACATGAAACTCATTATATTACAAAGATTACAGTAGAAGCTGAATGATGGCTTCATTCATAGCCTCATAATAAACACAAGTGACTTTTTATACATATTACTCAATATATGTTTGCTTATGAAGGGTCACTTTTTAAAATATATTTTATTGTTAAGGTATTAAAATACAACAGAAGGCAAGGAAAATGAGATAGAACACCCCAAAATGATCACTAATATAGTTTAAAAAAAAAAAGAATAAAAAAAAGGTTAAAACTTTCTGGTGATAGATTCTTCCATTCCCTTCTATTTGTGTCACCAACCATTAAGCACAGTTTAAATATTTATACTTTACATTGAACATTAGTATTGTTCTTAGTATGTAATTAGTCATGTTCTTCTACTATGGATGTATACTGTCAATTTTCCTATTGCAGCATATTTTCCAATTTTAGTATCTGATACCATGAGCAAGGTACCTCTTTTCCGATGTTATGCAAGATCTGTTCTTTTTGCGGTCAACATATATCTTACTAAATTATAATAATTTTCATTTATGTTTTCTGGAATTATGCCTAACAGAAGTATCTGTGGTTTCTATTCAAAATCCTTCATGAACCCACTTCTTTCAAATTTTGCATCCATTTTATCATGCAGTTTTTAATTTGTTCCATCTCTGGGTCATATTTCAGCAACAGTTTGTACATACGTCCTAATAATTGATCTTGGTTTTCTATAAGCATGTCAAATTCTGTCCTCTTTCTCAAAGTCCTCCTCCTTTTTGAGGGTCACAATTAATTTGAGTGGCATTAAAGCCAATGGAGAAGGTTGCTTGCAAAGACAATACTATGGTGTAATAGCACACATGCAAAATACTTGATTGTCTTTCAGTTCTAATACACATTTACCAATACTAAGGAAAACAATAGGTTTTGTTGGTTTGCATATATATTCCTGACATAGACATATTCACTTATTTATTCATGGTTGGACAGCTTTCTTCCAGAATGGGAATGATTATTGTCCATGAAATATATTCTCCAGAGCCTCAGACAACTTTGAGTATAATCAACGCTCTGCAGAACAAAGGAATCATTTTGCACTAAACGCATATATTTCATCTTTTCTTGTGCTGTGAATATTTAGCATGCTATGAGGCCATTATTTTTTCTCTCTATTTCTCCTGTCTTATCATGCAACAGACAAATGTGTCCTGCATCTTCAATGGCATAATAGAGCATCTGGCTCTCTATACACAAAGTGCCAGATAGCCTGACTAGACAGTCAATATATACTGCGGGCAAGTTTATTATATCATTGGTTATTGACTGAAATAAAGGTTTATTATACGTGCAACAAGCAGTGACACGTAAGAATACAGAATAAATGTATGAAGGATTTTAGCAACATGTTTTACAAACCAAACACAAGGAGATTTTTTTACTGTTGAATTTCTCATAAATAGCATCTATATAAAGAAATACATTGTTAACACATGATTTGTGAACCTTAAGGTAAAGGCAGCAGTGTTCATTGAGCCACAACATTTTATTGGAGGGGGTATATTTTAGAGTGTGTTTGTACCATTTAGCAAACTCATAGCTGCTGTCACATCGAATGCCATGGCCACTGGGCATTCTCTATTCAAAGTGGAATCAAACTGAACTATTTTGTTGAAAAGGGATAAAGTCGCTGTCTGCTGAATTAAACAAAAACTCTAAGAGGATATGAAGTAGAATCTAGTGGATAAATATTACAGGTAGTCCTTGTTTAGCAACAGCATCATTTAGTGACTGTTTACAGTTAAAACAATGATGAAAAAGTAACTTTACAACCAATCCTTGTATTTACGACCTTCACAGGACTATAAAGCAAAGGAAAGCTGAAGTATCATAAGCACAGTCATGGTTTCACTTAGTGACCACTTTGCTTAATGACTGAGTCGCTGGTCCCAACTGTGGATGCTAAACAAGGACTACTTGTACAGTAGGTACTGAATGGATGACTAAAAAAACCCCAGGTCTGGTAAAGTTATTTTCATTTTCAGCATGAAGTTTGCAATACAAAATACATTTATCTAGTGTAAATGCTATTAAAACAGTTCAGCATACTTATATATAAGCATGCAAAAAATTGATGGAAGTCGTATATGGTTGGTAAGCTTTGACATCCAGTATAGAAATATTGATAGTTAGCAGCATATAATCTGCTAACTATTTATGTTGTTCTTAATTTTACTCTTAATCTAAATATTTATTAAATTAAGAACAACTACAATTTTTATGGATTCAACTGGTTTCCAGCAGTGGGAGTTTCCCAGCAATCAAATGGGCAATTTGGCAGAGAGCCTGGTTGAACTCTGAAATACAAAGATGGACAGGGTTCTTGATAGGGTTGCTCCAAGGGTGCTGATCCAAAGGATTCCTTGATTACTGAGGAGCTCCAGGAGATGAAATGCCTAAGGCATCTGGAACAATCCTGGTGAAAGATAAGGAGTGATGATAACTGGACACAGATATGAGTTCAAGTTCAGGTCTATATTGTGGTGGTAAGAATGACAAAGGATCTGTACCTCTCCACTGTTACTGCATTGTCAAAGAGCCAGCCAGGAGCACAACTTAGGGTGACCTGGGTACTTTTAAACTCTGGGATCCTGGAGGATTGTCCTGGTTGTCTTTGTAAGCAGTTTGCAAAGCATGTTGAGAACAAAATCATTCATATTTACTCTGAATTATACAACGGATGGGGAGCATCTCATCTCATGAAATGACAAGGATAACACCTAAACTTTAAACTTTTCTACAGCCATTGACCAGAGATGCAAAAATGAACATTTTTTTTTTTTAAATTAAAACTTTCAACAGTCATAATAAATGAACAGATCTTAACAGTGATGGTGGATCTTCTGAAAGCATATCCTGAAAATTCTTTAATATTGGCTGAATTTTACTCACATCAGAGTAAAAGACAAAAGCTAAAAAAAAAAAATGCTCCAAAGATTCAGTCACAGCTGATGGGCATTGGAACTGTTTCTTCAATACTGGATTTACTTTATTTTACCTTTACCTTTACCTTTACCTTTTTGGAATCTGCCCTATAAAATGGCTGACAGGAAAGCATTAAAGCAAGCTCTGGTAAAACCAGTCTAAAATTGGAGTAAGTAAGAGAATGCAGGTACCAGCCTCTCTATTTCCCTTGGTGATCAGTGAATCTTTATGATATGGCTCACCTCATCTTGTAGCTCTGCATTGCCAAACTGTCATCTGATTAATTCCTTGGCCTTATCCAAACCTAAAATTAGAAAAAACACAGGGGAAAAATTGATAAGCTGCATTTTACTTATCATATGTGTCCACCATTTATATCTAAACTTATCCCTAGAGAAATCAACCTGGATGGAGCCAGGCTGACCTTTAGCCATTTAAATAAAATTAATTGCCAAATCCTGGTCTTCACCCTGGGAACTTTGGTTCCAATCTCAATACTCCATGGGCATACATGTGGTTGTCATAAACAAAGATCTCAGAAACGTTAACAATACTTTTTCACAAAATCCAAAATGAAATCTGGTCCCAGATGTATCCCATACAAAAGCTGGATAATAGTGCTCCAATGTAATCTTAAAATGTCAGCCACACTATTATGGGCCACGCTAGAAGTGTAGAGAGGTCCTGCCTTGTGAGGTCATCTGGGATTATTTCAAGCATGTATTGACTGAGGAATTTGACAGGCTTCTCTGTGTATTGTATATTAATTTACTGTCCAAGACCAAACCAACAAACATTAAAATACATGTAACAGTTCAAAAATCCATGAATATAAATTACATAAAAGCCCCAAACAGTCACAGCTGTGAGGAAGGCACCAGCCAATTCCTGTAGGCTAATACAGGAAAAATGTTGCTACCACAACTGATACATTTAAAAATTGTTCACTTAAAAGTAAAGCAGTGATCTCCTTGTCATGAGGGAAATTAAACTTTGTAATAACTGGGGTTATACATTTTAATTGCCACTGTGTATAGAGTGGACATTTTAATGGAATATAGGATACAGCCAACCTCCCCATTTGAACATACACAGATATACTTTTCATGTAAGATGTGGCAAAATTTTCCAGTTGTTGCCCAGATGTGTAGTGCATCAGTTCGGCGCAGGGAAAAAAGCCTCCTATGAAGAATATGTGTGATCTTAAAAAAAAGAAGAAGTTGGGACAGTCCTGGAGGATGAGGCAATTCTACTACAGTAGAGGTGGGAGATTTTGGCCCTATGTGACTGATTATTTAGGCGCCATACCTTCTATCTGAGTTCTACCAATATTTTATCAAAGCCTAAACTAAATAAAGCTGATAATTCACAGAGCACAATCGACCAGATTTGTTTTTGCAGGGTGAATACAAAGCTATTGTGCAGGATAAGATTAAGCAAGGAGGATTTGCTTTGCCCAAGACATTAAATGGCATAGTCTTGCACAGGCCCTGAAAGAGATGCAGCCCAATTCTAATTAAGTTACAGCATTGCAGCTCAAGTGAGGAATGCTTGCTATTGTTTTTAGAAACAATAAGAAATGTACCAGGTGCCATTAAAATATTTATAGACAAAATTTTGAGTATGTTGCTATATGGTACCCAGGTATGCCTTTGACTCTCTACAAGCTCCTTTGCGGAATGAATTTAGCTAGCTGTAAAACAGTATGATATTTGCCTGTCTGATATAGTAGAGTTGACTAGAGAAGACACAATGAGATTGATTCAGGAGATGTTTTGTATCTTTGAAGGAGTGTTTAAAGCCACAGCTTGAAAGTGTTGATAGTCTGATTCCTCCTCCATAAGCCATCTCTGAACCCAGCTGTCTCCAAACTACCATTTCTGTGTTGAGAATGTGGTTTGGCTCAAACTAAGGATTATTAATCCCACAATCTCCTGAGTGTGGGACTGGCACAGCATTTGTCACTCTTGTGGATCACTTGTGTGAGGACTTGGAAAGAAGAAGTTTACCTCTCATAATCCTGTTAGTTTTCTCAGGAGTGTGTTGGATACAACTGACCATGGTAACCTTTCAGACTGTCTGTAAGATTTAGGTTTGCAAACACTATTTTGTGGTTGTTCTGCTCCTTCTTCAGTAGGTTGTTCCAACTAGTGTTGTTGGGGGAAGGCAGATTGAGTCCTTGGATTCTCAGTATGGAGTGCCCCATGATTTGATCCTGTCACCCATTTTATTCAATATTTATATGAAACCACTGGGGACATTAACCACTGATTTGGGGTCCATTACCATCAATCTGCTGATGATAACCAGTCATCTTGACTCATGGCTGAAAATGAGATGCAATGGAAGACTTGACCCAGTGCTTGGATGCTGTGAAGGGCTGGATGGAGCAAAACAGACTGGGTTTGCATCCCAGGAAGACAGAGGCAATGTTCCTCTGGTTTCAGAAAATTTCTACCTATTGCTCTTGATAGGAAAAGCATCTCCCAGAAAATGCTGATGTACAATCTGCACTCATGAAACAACAGAAAAAGAAGATCCCCTGAAAGAGTTGGTACACTCCTGTCAGAACAAGAGGTGATATTTGTGGCCAGGACACCCTTTGGCCAACTTTGGAGGGTCCATCAGTTGTGCTTATTCCACTACCAGGAAGTGATGAATGAATGACTTATGTCTTTGTCACCTGTAATTTAGACTACTGCAATTTGCTCTAAGTAGGAATGCCCTTGAAGACAACCTGGAAGCTACAGTTGGCACAGAATGCAGCTGTTCACCTGCTGAATAGCACTAGCCATTTCAGCAGAATAACATTGTATGAGAGCTATAGTGATTGTCAGTAGGCTTTGAGGCCCACTTCATGTTGATGGTTGTTACCTATAAAGCCTGATATGGCTTGGACCCTTGCTGTCTTCAGGACCACCTTCTCCAGGTAGAATCTACAAGATCTGGCTAGAAGAGGATCCTGGAGAGAACTAGCCCCTAAAGATATCAGGGATGTGGGAAACCAAGAAATGGCATTTTTGGTGGCTAGCCCCTCACTATGGAACTATTTATCCTCTGCTGACCTCCACAGCTTCATCCTTTAGGAAACAGTTGAGGTCTCCTCTTCCACAGTGCTTTCAGGGAGTGAATTTTATGAAAGGTGATGCAATTAAAACAAAAAAAAGTTAATTTTTTTATGAATTTAGGATTTTATGGATATTTTCAGTATATCATTGTAAACTGCCTAGATTCCGTCAAGAAGATGGCATATAATTAATTGTAACATATAAATAATAGTAGTAATAATAACAATAAATTTGACATTTGAGAATTTGATTTACAACATCATGTCGGTGTGCATCTTTGATCGGTTTTTTCCTCTCGTGATCCTCTGATTAGAAATATAGTAAAAAGAATAAGCCATCAATGGTAAGTTTTCTCTATTTGCCTGTCTGCTTTTCAGGACTGATATCTGATCTGAATAATTAAGGCTTTTAATCACTAGACCACATTCAAGGGGATAACTAACATTACTTTTTCTAAGATGTACAAGAGGTTGAGAAATATTTAGTGGTATATTTTAATAGTTTAAAAGTCTGGCAAGCATATGACAGTGCTGATTTTTTGTGGGGAATATTTCCTTGCACTTCTTGAAATTGTGTTTTGACAACATGATTATGATCATTTGGCCAATCTAGGAGCCCCAGGGAAGAAGATTCTAGTATGCAAAGAACCTGATACTGTTCTAAATTGAGAAGAATTTTAGAATGTCAGAAGAGACCACACAGCCAAACCCATATATTTAGGAAAGTAAATAATTTTCCTTACTTTCATCCAAATTCTGTGCCAGCAGGATCTATGGTGGAATTCTTTTTAACCTCTATTACTAGATTGGAGCCTCAGGACTATTTTTCCTTAAACAAATATATTATTAAACATAGGCATGCTTTTAAAAAATAAATATTATTTGGACATGTTTCTACCTCTACTCTGTATATGCAGAAATAAACCTACAATGGCACTAGGGCTGTGTGAGTGAATGAATGAATGAATGAATGAATGAGGGAATGACTTAATATGGGACTATTTTAGCAGTAGGGGTAATATGTGACTGATAAGGATAGGAAAGATGGTGACCCTTTAGGCTCATCCAGGTATCTAAAAAATAAACTGATAGGAATTATTTTCTAAGTCAGCTGCTTAATAAAAATGAATAGTCAAATGGTTCATATTTCTCTTTCATTCTCTCCCCCCCCTCCCCCCGTTCACTCTCTGTTTCCTTCAAAGTTCCTCTGTTATGCTGTTACCATTCACAGTCAGTAGCCTCCCTCTGGAATCACTAAGAATAAAAAAGTTAATTTCAATATTATCAGTTGACAGCATTTTTAAACAAATACATATTGTGTATAAAGTTGAATACAATTAAAGCCGTGTGGATAAAATTTATCATAGAACTACAAACTTCCATATATGAAATATCCAAAGGTGACACTGTATTTGTCAATTACAATAAAACCAACAAACTCTTGGAGATGAGGTAGTATCACTATGTTGATTATATCCAATTATACATCTCCACTCTGGGTCAAATGGGAGATGGAATAAAAGTCCTGTGCCAGGGCCTCAGGGTCTGGTTGAGGAAAAAGAGGCTCAGACTCGATTTAAGCAAGGTGGAGTGGCTATTAACTCAGAAACCTTCTGATTCAAGAATTGTATCATCTTTGACTCTTGATAAGTTTGTGCTCTCCCAAAAACAGCAGGTCCAGAATTTGGGAGCCCTCCTGGATTGACTACTTCTGCTCAAGGAGCAAGGGAAAGCCATGGCCAGGAAACATTTGCCTAGCTTTGACTGGTATGCCAGTTGCTACCCTACCTGAAAAAGGGTGCACTGCAGATTGTCACTCATGCCCTTGTCACCTCCAATCAGATTATTGTAATTAGCTTTCCATGGGGCTGCCTATGAAGATCCAGAATGCAGTGGCCCGTGGCATGGTACTGCCATTTTATACTGCTGCTGATGTGTAATTCAAGATGTAATTCAAAGTGCTGGTCACTAACTTTAAAGTCCTATATGGTTTGGGGTAGCTAAGTGACCACTTTTTTGAATAATCTCTGCATATTCAACCTGGATGACCAGAGGTCACCTGCTAAGGTTCCCAACCTACCAGGAAGTACAGTGTGAGGGAACCCAACAGTGGCAGTTTACAGCCTATGGAGTGACCTGCGCCCTGAGGTGAGGATGGCCTGCACACTCAGGGCCTTTCAGAAGCTGGTGAAAAGTGGAAGGTCTTTAGAGACTGATTGTATAGACAGAGACAGAGACAGAGACAGAGACAGAGACAGAGACAGAGACAGAGACCTGTATGTTTTTCATATTATTTGATAGTAAATGTTACAATTTTTAAATTGCTATTTTGTTTCATTGCTATTTTAATATCTGCAAACTACCTAGATTCTGTAAGGATTGAGGTGGTAGATAAATTGCACAAATAAAGAATACAATCTTAAAGACTAACAAATATATTACAGCATAAGCTTTCATGGACTAAGGGTCATTTTATGATAAAATTAATGCTGTAATACATTTGTTAGTGTTTAATGCATCAAGATATTTTATAATAAAGAGGCAGCATTCTGAATATCAGTTAAATCAATATAAAGAGGCCTATTAATATTGCTTTCCATTATTATTTGTGTGTGTGTGTATATACATCCATATACACAAACACACACACTCACATATATTTAACACTCACTGTAAATAGTAAAGCTATATGGGTTTAATTTTTTTGTAAATCATGCCAAGGATGATCAAATAGCTGACATATTAACAGATTGTTTAGCAGACACCTTCAAGCCCCCCCCCCCCACCTTCCAAAATGACTGGCAGGTTGTAGACAACAAACACTCAAGTTCGCAGAAAGCTATTAAAATTGCTCAATGGTGTTTCTACCTAGAGTCTATGAGTTGCAAGGTGTTTTTGTTGGATCTGCTTTGAAGCTCCAAGATAAGGCTAACTCTTTTTTTTTTTTTTAGTGTAATGTCACAGTTCAACTTCATTCATAAAAGAAAGCCCAGGATGGGGCACTGGAGAGACAATCCCAACTATAAAGAGGCAGATACATGAACTGTCACTGAGCCAAAATCAAAGCTCTTTTTTTAAATGGTTCAGTTCCCATCCTCTCCATTACATATTAATTTTGTAATAATTTTATTAAAAGTTTTAGAAGCCCAATAAAAAGATACTACAAACTAAAAGAGAAAAAAAAAGAGTGCAAGAAAGCAAGACAGTAAAAAGAATCCTCCCCCTTAAGAAAGTGACTTCCCACCCTCATCATGACAAGTATAAACAATTTCATAATATCTTCATTTCCTCTTAATTAACCAATATAAAACTCTTCATTCCATAACCCATCTTGTAACAATAGGCAAATCAAATAAGTAACATCTTCTCCTTATCCACTTATCAGCAAAAAGTCCAAACAGAGCTCTAAAATATTAACATTAATTATCACATATAAAACTCAACCACTCCACATCTCAAATCTTAGGTATAAGCAAAACACATTTAAAAAGCATAATATGGTCCCAATATCCTAGTGTAAACAAACAAAAAAACAAAAAAACAAAACCCCTAAAGTTTAACATGACAAAAAGAGATAATTTCTCCTTTAAAAAAAGACAGGTTCCAATACACAATATTTCTCCCATTCCAAATGTCATTAAATCCAAAGAAAACCACACCAAATAACAACATATTCCATTCAAATAAACATTCCATATCTCAACTTTAAACTTTAAACAAAACCATATTCCACAAATATAAAGTAATCCCATTATCTTGATATAAACAGAAGTCTATAATTTAACATAACAAAGAGAGATAATTTCTCTTTTAAAAAGACAAATACACCAAACTTCCTTACTTTATGTAAAAAGGCAGTTAGATACAGAGCCAGTTTAAAGACTATGAAATTAGGATACATAGAATAACTATAGGGGAAAAAGCTTAAACACCATATTAAATGTAAGCAAATCTAGTATACCACATTTTTGCAATTGAGATATCAGTAAATCCAAAAAGAACCACCCAAAATAACAACATATCCCTTTTTAACCCTGGTCAAATAGACCAACTTTGTATTCCTTTTTATTTATATATATATATATATATGAATACAAAGTTGGTCTATTTGACCATATATACATACATACACACACACACACACACACACACACACACAGAATAATCTTTCTTGGTAATCCATTCAGTTGGTTACTAATCCCTGTTATGAATTTCTTCAATATTTTAAGCAGTCTCTTGCAAGTCCAACAAAAAGAAATTGATTCATTTTTATTTCCTTCTTGATTTTTAAAGCCTCACCCAATTTTCTCTTTATATATGACAAATACTTATTCAGTTCATGTTGTTCTCAAGTAGAATTTGTTGCATATCTTTTTCTATAACTTCTGGGAACAGACTGTTCTCCAGAAGACACAACATAGCTGACATAATTGATTCAAAATCCTGACATAGTTCCCCATGCAGTTACCGAATCTCTGAACACCATTACAAGTTACCTGTCTTATTATGTCTCCAATATCAAAAACAATTTTTCTTTCCCACAGACATGCATTTATTCTTTAAAAGTAATTTCAAAGTCTAAGTATTGAAAATCCAATATTCCAATATTTTCGGAGCACTTGATCTGTTTAAAACTTTCTATAGCCAAAATCTTGTCTTGAGTTTGCTGTTTATTTTAAATTCTTAAAGATTGTAAAGGTAGATCTTCATTTTCTTATATTACATTAAGGATTGAAGGCAGTCACCCAGTGTTAATGACCTTGTCACTTTGATCTGTCTACAAATGTCAACCCCACTTTTTCACAGAGCTATCTTCAGTTCACCATGTTCCCCAGAAGTTCCCCCTCTCTATTACATATTCTAATTCTTTTCACCCTTCTTCCTTTGCCCCACATGCTTTGTATTATGCTTTGTTAGGGTTTTCATAATCCCTTAACAGAATTATGTTTGTCTACTTAATGCAATCTTAATATAACCACTGTCTTCTGGGGAAAAAAAGCTTGTTTTTGTTTTATTATAGTTAATATAAAATTAGTAGCCACGTTTTTCTTTATGTCTGTTTTAGAAATACAGGATCAAGAAGTAATATTTTCTGGACTTAAAATAAATGTATTCAAAGTATTTGGAAATAAGGATGAACAAATATGTCAGAATTGGTTTCTCTAACTTTCTCATTTTTTTCCAGTTTTAATATAATTTGCCTTGTTACTGCATCCATTTGCAAAAACAAAAACAAAAAGCAAACAAAAAAATCCTTTCTTTCTCTCTCTCTCTCTGTCCTAATATAATGTATATTTTTGGACTGCAAGTCCTATAATGACTTGCCATCAGCCTAGGACAATGGAAATTCCAAAAAATTTGGAAGCATCCGGCTCACCACCTGTCTTAATATTTTTACAGCTATAAATCATAAGTCTTGTTTATGCAACTTGTTAAGACTCAGAACATTAATTATTCAAATATCTGTGATTATTATGAGTTTCTGAGATCACCGTGAAAGTTCCTTGCTATCATAACACCTGTTTATCAAACCATGCAATATCATGGCATGCATAAAGATATTCTTGGAGTCTGAACTGCACTTAAGGAACATGATATTGATGCAATATTTGGGGTTTTATTATAATCCTTGAGTTTATATGATGAGATTTAAATAGTTGATTTTATTTGTTTTGTATTTAATAACCTAATGTTTAGGAACAGTATCAGTAAAAATCAACCCACCATCAATATAGTCTACAAATGTTGAACATATTAAAGTGAAGTAGTGACACTGAAGGATAAACTAACATGGTTTTGCACAATACCCCTAAAGCAACAGACAAAAAGGTTAATAGCAACCAAAATGTGCATGTTGTACAAATGCGCTGAGTAGGTTCTCAGCATTAAATGGTTCAATGCATTTTGTGAACACCAGTCTAGGTGTATGCTGAGCTGAGAATGGATTGGTCCTAAAGCCCATTTTACTTTTACACTCCTACCATGCAGAAGTGTGTGATTCACTGACATTCAACCAGTAAAACTGAAGTGACTGTTACAAACAGATTTTCCATTCGGTTAAGTACATGTCTGATTTGTGCAAATCAGTGTTTGTGCACAATGCATTAAATAATGTATTTGTGAAGAATATATTAAAGCATGGGCAACAAAGAAAAATAATTTTAAAAAGAAAGCACTACATCTTTATTTTAGGTTCTTCATCAGCTCATAGAACTGAGAAAGCTAGAGAAATTTCTCAGTTCTCTCTCAAAGTCATTGCAAAACATCAGAAATAGTTTCAGAAATGGCATCTGTCAGCACCAGTTCCTTCCTTCTAAGTACTTCCTTTTATAATTAACAGATACTATTTTTAAAAAAATGTATCTTAAAGTGCTTATATGACAGCAGTGCTTGACTTAGCTGTAATATATCTTCATAAAATGTTCTCTGATTACACAGTGCTACTCAGTAATGATAATAGGAAGTTGTTGATCAGAACTGGATTCTCTCTTTCATTTAATTTTTTAAAAAGAAACAACATACTATGCATATTGAATAACATTTTTCAAATGACATGTTTTTGAAAAGTAAGAAGAAAACAAAACTTTGGGAGACTCCTTATTCCCCCTTTTCCCATGAACATTCTGAAATACTCAATCTCTAATTGCAATGATGTTAGATGGGCATCTAACTAGGGCTACGTATAGCAAACTTTTACACTTTCTGAGTGTATTGTAATATGTATTTAAATGCTTCCTCAAATACAGCTTTTAAAAAGTTTATTAAAACAGAAACAAAAAACAAAAAAGTTTATTAAAATAGTTTAGCATAAAGTGTGAACTTGGTCAAAAGAAACCCCACTAATTAATCTGCTCTTTTTCTTGGTTGAAATGTACATAACATTAGAGCTTAAATCAGAGCAGTCTCCTTTCAAATGTAAATTGCAGTATGTGGCCCTTTGACCTTAGTCTGGCTGGATACAACTGGTATACTATACTGTATAGAGAAAGGGGCCTTAGTGCTTTTTTAGATATTAATAGGTAATATATGAAGCTATTTGCCCAGCATCATGACTGTAGTTAGTGAGAGGCTAGTGGTGTCTAAGGGCACTTACTTGTGTTATGGTCTGCATCCATACTGTACTGGGAACTCAGCACTATATGGTGGAATTAACCACTTTATTAGAATATGGACCTGAAATGGTTCTTTGGGGCATTTAGCTCTATCAGTACTGTTGTACAGGAAGAATGCACAAGGGTGAAACATAGATGTTTTGTTATTAATAAAAAGAGGAATGGACTTCTGGGAGAGGTACAGTGAATTGAAGATGGCTCTATAAAAGCAGAGCTGATGACCATAGCAAAGACCAAGGAACTACTGAGTAGACTGGTTCCTTGGAAACTCTCCAAATAAGGAGAGGATGGGATATTGCCCACATGTACTCTGGATGGCTGCTTCTTGTGAGGAGACCATAAGACAGTGGTTTTCCATGGGTTTGAGCACTGGGAGATAACATGATTAACCATCTTGCTTGCAAATGCAGCAGAGACTTTTAAAGGATACTAAGTTAGCAAACCTCACTTTCTAATCACTTTTGGAAATTGTTCATTAACTATTTCTAAGCTATTAGAGACCTTTGGACTGACAAGTCTGAAAATGCCAGGTGAGTCTGCCTTCAAACCTAAATGAAAGAAAATTTTAATTATAAGCTTAAGAATTTAAAGAATCTGAAATACATAGCAAAAAGCTAAATAAGATTTTGATCTTAAGAAAGTTATAAGGGTCCAGATAAAGTTGGAATATTGAAACTTTTACAATAAGATTTTGGAATTCATTATAAAGAGCAAACAGCTTTTCTTGGGAAATAGATTCTGTTTTGGTTTTTATAAGACAAAGCAAAGATGAGCAATTTCATGATTTCAAAAACTGGACACTAGAGGGGACTAAAGTTTTTAGGCAGAGGAAAGATTTACAAACCTGCAAAGTGTTCTAACAATGAAAATACTGAAGGAGACTTTTTAAGAATGGAATCAGAAAATAGTAGCCACAATTTCAACAATGTCAGTAATGATGTCTGCTTCTATGGGTAGACTGTGTTCAAAAGATGTTATTGGAGAAATGGCAGATGTAGAACAGATTTACAGGAGGTACCAAAAGTCGATTTACAACTCACAGACCAAGAGAATTACACAGAAAAGGATGTTTCACTGGATCTACAAAAGAAATTGACTGAGGCTTTAAAATTTAAAGGGAAATACAAATGACAAACCACGAGAGTGACCTGGATATTTTTTTCCTACTGGATTTACAAAAGAGGCTTGCTAAAGTCTTGAAGAACTCTGTGTGATGGAACAAAGAAGAAATGAACAGAAATCCTATGATAATATTTTAATGAACTAAATATTAAGACTGTTAGAAGTAACAGGAAGGAATATTAAGTTGGTTTATCTGATCAAGGTTAAAACAAGATAGTTTGTTAGCTCTGGCAACCCTTTATGGATTTTCTGCTAACACCAGGACTGAAAATATGATGTTTTATGGATTTGTTTATAGATAAGAAATGGGATATGGGATGAAGAGATAAACATTTGTAACCTTAGAGGATGAAGAGTTACTAAATTTGTTTATACTTGTTGTAATAAAGGTTGGAAATCACTTCTTTATATATTTCTTTTCTCTTTCCTTATTATATTTCTACTTTTTCTTCTCTCTTTTTCTTTTTTCTTGCACTTTTTACTCCTTCTTTCTATTCTTTTTTCATTTTTTAAGTTTAATTTGTATTAGATTTTACTATTATAATCAAAATTCTTAATAAAAATTATATATTTTTAAAAAAATAATAAGAAGTGGGATGTCATCCCCTTTGATCTTCCTTGCTACTTTCTGAATTCAGCTATAATCTGTAAAGCAACTGAGCTGAGGGAAGATGTTTTCCCAGCAACAATATATTGTTGTGAGCTATCCCTTTCATGAATGGGCTTTGAATTGTCAGTTACAACTCATTAGCTTATCAAAAGAACTGTTCCTGGTGCAGATGAAAACTGCTTGTGTATTTCCCCTTTTCATTCCCTCCACTTTCAGTGCAAGAGGCTTCCTAAATGACCACTTGTCTAGTTCTCTCATGTCCTTTTGAGTTACCCTGTCTATAACTTTCTTCCCAACTTATTTACAATTCATCAGCAGTCCCAATCTGGCTTCCTGTGCCAATGTTGCTGCCTTTATCATGTCATGGGCCAGTATGATACAGAGCTTTATCCTGATGTTTTGCATATACAGCTGCAAAAACAAGGAAGAACTAATAGATTACCATTCCTAATATCCCTAATGATGGCCTGAACATATCCTAGTACAATAATGGCTTTTTTCTGCCATGTCCTCATGACTTTGCCTTTATGTCATCCCCAGGCTTTAGGCTCAGACAACATAAAATCTGCCTTAACTGTTCCAATTCTAAAGTGATGCTTTCCTCTTTGCTTCTGATACAATTTTTGCCACAGAAATGACATGCCATGCTTTACTGTCAATGTGGTTGCTGTCATGACCAGGGACTCTCAGGCCTTCAAGGTAGACCAGACTAGGAAACCAAACTTATGAATGCTAGTATTACTTTTATTATAAAGTTACAGTAACTGAATCTTGCAACTCTGAATACACTTCCCCCTCCCTTCCTTATTTTCATGAGAACTAGGGAGGATCATGTCTGAGACGCTTTCTCAAATTACATTTCTGCCCCAGACTCAGATTTCTTTTATTTGATTGCTGTTTTGGTTGTGGCTGTTCCTCCTATTCCTCAAGTTTATACCTTATGCCTATTACAGGGGCTGGGATCCACCCAGTTCTTATTGGACAGTTTAGGCTGCTGCAGCCATGTCCTTTCCCCTTTGGTCTCTAGGAATTGCCCTCCAGGCACATTTTGACTTCAGCTGCAAGAGAGATCAAACACTGACTTCTGCAGAGGTTCTTTTGAAAATGCATTAGCTCTGTGTTCTAAACATAAGTCTAGCACTCAAGTCTAGCACTTTCTATAAAAGCTCTAATCCTCATACTGCACAGAAAATTGATTTAAACAGGGAAAAGGAGCCAAATTCTGCCAGCTGTGTCTTCCTAGCCCTGTCACCATTGGGTGCATTACAGGTTTTCCATTACTTCTGTTGACAAAGGATTTCATGTGGCTCTACGGTTTATAGTTTTTACTACATTGGGTGAGTGGGAGGAGAGGTGCCATATGTCTACTGCATTCCAGCTATGGTGATGAGTGTTGATATTATGCTATTATTCAATCACAATTGTGCATTTTCCAGCCATGAAGTCATAACTGGATTCCTTGATCACTAATTATCAAGATGAGGATGGAGTTTGACAATTATTGTTACCTTCTGGTTCACCATGCACCCCTCTTCCATGCCTGTTATTTGTCAAGCAGGCTATTTTTGAACTTAGTTCCACAGGAATGGAAGAGAAGCTACTCCTTCTTGTTCCACCCTGTGTATCCTTCTGTGCTTGTAAAGCCAGGCAACTTAATGGATGACTAAACCTGCTATCCTAACCACTCGCCTACATTTGTGCAATTGTACACACTATATGGACAGTGGTTTGTGGTGATTGTGGCAGATGGGAGGGAAAATGAATCCGAAGAGCCTATCAGTACCTTTCCAAAAGGTGGCCTACAGTAGATGAATGAGGACACCTTTTGCCATTCTTAACTGTGGAGTCCTTGGTGCTCTCTGAGCTTGGTTGTTTGCTTGCAGACATTTCATTACACAACTAGGTAACTTTCTCAGTGCTAGTGAGTGTGGGGTTTTCTCCCTGTTTATATACAGTGCCACACCCCCACCAACACTGGCAAGGCAAGCTGCTATATATAAACAGGGAACAAACCTGTTTATACCTGTACCTAGTTGGGTAATGAAATGTCTGCAAGCAAACAGCCAAGCTCAGAGAGCACCAAGGACTCCATAGTTCAATCCTGAGCTACATATATTGTCTTCTATTGGATTCTTAACTGTTGCAGAATAGGGGTTGGCAATGGAAGCAGCAATGACTACTCAGTCTGCAGAATCTTTGATTTTTTTTCTCTCTCCATCACTAGTTATATGATACTTTTAAAGGGGGAATACTAGGATAGAACTTCCATGCAAAATGTATACTTACCATTGAGTTATGACACTTTCTCAGTGCTGCCTGTGAATGCCCTCTGTCTTTTTTCCCATGTAGCAGCATTAACCTGCAGTCACTGGTAACCTCTAGTGAACCATCTCACAAGCTACTGCCATTTTTTTCCTCATGTAGCAGGAAACACAGATTATTAAGGTTTTCTTTCTTCATCATCCAAAATATTTTGATTCCCCCACCCTTTTCTTTCCCCTTTAGAGTTACATGCAAAGAGAATGTCTTATACTGATATTCATCCATGCACTGTTTTAAGAAAACCCTCTGCCTTTTCCTGTAGGCCACAGGCAGTGCCATCAACTTTGCTGGCTGTACTATGTTTGAGTATGAAATCCTCTGACAGCTATTAATGATAATCTCCCAAGGCTCTTAAATAGGTTGTCTAAAATCCTGAGTAATTTGACGATAGGCCAGCAAATATATTTGGATTTGAAATGACAGAGAAGGGTCCTCTGGCTCAATTAGCAATAAATCGCAGCTTTTGAAAAATCTATGAGGTATTGTAAATGAACAAAACAGCAAATTTGCCTCAACATATCAACATGTAATTTAATTCAGAACTATCTTCAGAGCATGTTTCTTCCCTTGAGCATGTAGGAGATGTAATTTATCAACTTTACCAATCGCTGCTACCTCAAGGTTTTTTAAAAAAAAAATCTAAGAAAACAAATGATTCTATCAAGTTATGTCTGGCTTGTCAAAAGCAACTGTGCAATTGAACTCCTGAAAATCCAGAGGGCATATATGGGGATAGAAGGCAGCGACAAATTCTAGTTCACAAGGCATGCAGAAAAGGCTATTATATGTCTACCTTTGAATCAATTATAGTAACTTCCCTTAATGCTCTTTCTCTCTGTGTGTGTTTTAATTCAAAGATTAATAAATCATAGGCAAAGGGATCAGCACAAAGCCTCCTTGTTTTTATTTTGCAGGGAAGGAAGGGAGTTGCAGTCTTTGTAAACTAAATATTTCAGTTCATTCTGTAATTTCCAAAAGCGTGTCCACTGTAATCTACAAACATTTGTTTATGTTAGAAAGATGACAGGTATTGCCTACAACCTTATTTTTAAAAGAAACTGAATTATCCATGATGAACTATATTTAGGGTATTATGAATATATCCATAGGTTGCTAAACATTTCTCAGTATTCACCAGAATATATACAGAGATCCAAACTAGGTGTGGTGTATACATGCAGTTCTGTGCCCTTACTATTCCCAGTTTCTATGCATTTATCTCTGAAGAAGAGATGTACGCATGTTGCTCCAATATGAATACAGATTTTCATGGCGTACAAGGCCTTAATTGTGTATAAAGCAGCATGTGTGTTCAAGCTAATGCAAATTTAGCCACTTGCACACATTCCAGTTGAAATCATGGAAGTCAGAAAGAACTGGGTGGGCCCACCATACATGACAATTCTCTGCACAATTTGAACCATGGGTTCAAGTGGATGTTTATAGAGATCTGTAATTGCATTTAGATCCATCTTTCAGTGCCTGCATTGCCTTAACTAGGTATACTGTTGAGCAGAGTGCAGCAAAAGACCCATAAACCTTGCTCTCAGGAAAAATACACATCAGCATGAGAGCTTGCAAGTAGCAATGTCCATATCCTGAACTCCAAAGAAACTCCAGTCAGAAAATATAAGCTAACTGGTCTTTATTGATAAAAATGCAAAAACTTCATAAAATACAAGTTGCATACAAAAGATAGGATATAACAAAAACTTCTTCTCATATTAGCTTCCAAAACTTATCACTGCAAAGCCTCTAGCTAAAAACACTCTCAGAGAAGAGGTTCACTACTTAGTTGCTTGTTAAGACTACATAACCTATAAACCTACATGGTTAACTGTAAGACTAAAAACACACACACATACACACACTGGACAGGTTGGGCATTGTAACCCTCCCTTATAGTGCCAGTTGAAAACACTCCTACTGAATAACTAACACACATACACAATTTCAGTAGGCGGCAGTAGACAAAATCATAATAACATCACAAGATACTTTGTTATCTCAACACTTGTTTTGTAAAGCTAACAGGATGAACTTTCTTCCCATGAGAAAATCCTGATATATACAACTTTATTAGTATTTTAAACAACATATCAGGAAGGTAACCTAACCAGCTGTGTGAAATGTGAATTAGCCAGGACTTGCTTTGCAATTGCTTCCTGAGTTGCCTATTTTTATTCTGCCCAGAGGTGGGAGAAATCATTGCTGCTTCCTCCATTCCATTTAAAACCCTATAGGTCTTTAAAGAAGCTCTACACAATGGCTATCCCAAGGGGCCAAACTTCCTAGTTCTGTCAGTGTCATATTTCTTTTGTAACAACCTGGACTGGAAACAGGTAATCCAAAGAACAAGTCACTCAGAAGTCTGATTAGTAATATGTATTAGAAGAAGGGTTAAGTTAACAACACAATAATTCCAGTGAGTACACTCTATTTTCAAATGACAATGTATATATATCCAATTTAGGGTGACAAAATTGTTGTCCATTTCCTCTTTTTTTCCCCTGGTAAACAGGAAGATGCTTATCTTTTTTGCCCTCTGTTCCTTTTGATTATCTTTGAAATGGCTACCATACCTCTTTATATGGCATGGGTGAACCAGCTGTCCCACTACTTCCTCTTTTAATTCTCCATCCTGTAACCCATCCCTAGATGAAACTGGACATTCCCTCTTTTCTCTCTCTTTCCTGGCAGATTCCAGTAGTTGATATTTTCCCCTCCCCTTCCCCTGCTTAAGTCAAGAGAAGCAGAAACTTCCAACTCTTCCCAAGAAGAAGTCCCAGCTGTTGGAAAATTATTGTGGGTCATTTCCAATTTAGTTTGCATCCAGCACACTCCAAGTCCATGCTTAGATCTAGATCAGAATAAGCCCCTATGTCACTCAGTATAGCTAGCTAAATAAAGTTATTTATTTAATAAACATGAATAAAGATCAACTGGTAAATTAGACACAAGGAAAGCAAAAGCAAGGAGAGAGGGACAAGAACAATACTGCAGGCAAGGATTTACATCAGTCTATCTCTACTAATATATATCAAAAGACACAGAACTTTCCAGAGTCACTGGAAACAATACTGTGGATAATTAGCATGGATAGTCCCAAAGGAGGTAGTCTTCAGTTTTTCCACCATTAACCCTTTTATGTACATAATGGCAGCAAAATAGAGATGGAAAGTGAGACACCAGTTTACCCCTCCTCTATTCTGAAATGAAGGGGGAGGGGGAATGGTGGACAGGGATGATGTTTCCAATATCAGACAGGGGGGATTTTAAGAGTTCAGTGTTCTGGCCAGACAATTCATCCAAATCTGGACTTCTCTCCCCAGAGACTGGTGTGTGTATATGTGTTAGTGGTAACATAGCACCTATGTCAGCCACACAATCAGTGGAAAATTTATTTATCACTGTTTGTGCTGCTTCAATCATGAAGTGACTCTAGGCAGCTTATAGAATAGAATTTTTAAAAAATGGATAAAATCAGCAGTAAAATACACGGCACATATCAGGGAAGGGCAACTAGACAAATCCATCAATGAACCAATTGCTATACCCTACCCAAGGGGCTATTAGAACAGCCTAGTTTTTACAGCTTTATGAAAATCCAACAGATTGGGACCATGCAATTCTTAAGCAGAAGGGCAGGCAGGGTAGGCAGTTACCAAGAAGGTATGTCTCCTAGGTCCTGCAAGATGACAATGTTTATAGCTGGGATATGGAGCATGACAAATCTTCCAGATCTTACTAGTTGGACAGAAACAAAGGAGAAAGACAGTCACATAGGAAATTAGATCCTAAGCTATGAAAGGATTTATAGGTGACAATCAATACCTCGTATTGTACCTGGGAAATCCACAAATAACTAGCGCAGCTCCTGGAAAAGTGGGGTTACATAGGCAATATGAAAAGTGTCCTTGATTACTCAGCCAATCATATTTTGTATCAGTTGTAGCTTCAGAGTGATCTTCAAGTGTAAAGTACATTGCAATAGTCCAAACAGGAGGTGACTAGGACATGAGTGACTGGGAGAAGGGCCTCTTGATCAAGGATAAAACACAAGTGGCATACAAGATGGATTTGTGTAAAATCTCTCCCAGCCATGGCTGCCACCTGCTCATTGAGCAGGAACAGAGAGTCCAGGAGGAACCCTAAAGCACATACCAGTTCTACCTTGGGTAGTGTCACCCCATTGAGAAGTTAAGTTGGCAAATCATAGTAACTGTCAAGTCTTTGAAACCCAAGCCACTCAGTCTTGCTAGAACTGTATCTAAGCCCATTCTTCCTCATCTAAACTCTTAGAACCTCCAGGCATTGAGACAACGCTTCCACAGCATCTGTCTTGTCAGAACTTAGGATGTAGAACTGGGTATCCTCAATGTACTGATTCCATGCTAACAGTTGCTCTCACCCACTGACTTCATATAGATGTTGAATAAGAATGAAGAGAATGTCATACCCTGTGGGACTTGGAATGGATCTCACCCTACCTACCAATACCAACTAAACCTGGTCCCAGAAGAAGCAGAATTCTTCAGAAGAGTGTCTCATTCCAAACCCTAGAGATGGCCCTGAAAAATACCATGATAGATGATATTGAATGCCACTAAGATATAAGTGGGACCAGGACAATTGTACTACCGCTATCCTAGTCAAGCCAAAGATCATCATCGGTGATCAGTGCCAAATCTAAGTAAAAAGGATAAAGAAAATCCGCTTCCTCTAGGGCTCTCTTCTTCTCCACACCCTTCCCACAAAAGGAAATATTGAAAACAGGCTGAAAATTATGCAGCACTTCTGGGTACAGTTATCATTTCCTGAAGAGGGGGTGGACCATATCTCCTTCATGGTGGATAACCCCCTCAGTCCAGGATGAATTAACCACCACTTAAACCCAGTGACTGATCACTTCCTAGGAGGCCATGCAGGTGGCAGCATTGACATCCCACTTGTCCCTGTCCTCTTCCTTGAGATTCACAGGCTCAAAGTTCCTCTAGATAATTGGGCATTACTCCTTCCCAGTTGACTCCCTAGGACCTGTTCAATCAGAATACAATTCCAAATGAGTCCAAATAACTTTATTTGACAGAAGCCTACAGTATTCCCCACAGTGACCATTTAGATGTTGTTGCTTTTCCCCAGCACCCACAAGTATCCAGATGATGATGATGATGATGATGATGATGATGATGATGATGATGATTGTAATTTTATTAAACTTTCCAGTTTACTGCAATAAAAACTTATACAAACTAGAAAAAAGAATAATAGAAAAAATAGGTGCAGAAAAGAAAAAGAAAGAAAAACAGAAAAGAAAGAAAACAAGAAAAAAGAAAGAGTAAAGGAAAAAAAAAAAAGAAATATACAGTATAAAGAAGTGACTTCCCCTTCATCACAAGTATAAATAATTTTAGTAACTTATCAACTTATCTTTTGAAATACAACAAATGATCTCTTCTTCCCATATCCCATCTCTTGTCTATCAACAAATGCATAAAACCTTGTCATTTCAGTTCTGAGGTTAGCAAAAGTCCATTAAGAGTTACCAGAGATAACAACATATCTATTTTAACCTTCATCAAATAAACTAACTGTATATTCCTTCCTTTTACTTCTAACAACCTTGATCTTCAGTCTCTTCAAATAGTGTCCTAGAATATTTTTTTTCTTTGTCCCTTCTCACAACATTCTTCAAAGCTTTAATAAGCCTCTTGTAAATCCAATATAGGAAAATTATCCAGGTCATTCACTTGGTTTGTTATTTATATATCCCTTTTAATTATTAAGACACCAGCCGGTTTCTTTTGCATGTCCAGCATAACATCTTTTTCCATGTCATTCTTGTAGCCTGTCGTTTTTAAATCCACTTTCAAATCAGTCTCAGCCATGTCAGGTAATATCTGTTCCTTTTCCATAGCACCTTTTAAACACAATCTATCTATAGAGGCAGACATTCTTAAAATTAGCTCCTGGTTCTTTGTTCAATATGTCCAGTGTTAAAATATTTTGATTCATTCTATATTAGAAAGTCAAGTTTGAGTTTTTGTCTCCTTTAATTGTAATCTGTAGTTCCTTCTAGTTCCCTCTAGTGTCCAATTTTTAAATTATTATTATTGTTGTTGTTGTTGTTATTTTAAGGAATTAAAAAGAGAAGTGTTTTCCCACAGGAAGGTTTCCTTACAATTAATTCCAAAATCTTATTTCAAATTTATCTGGATCCTTAGTCCATTTGTAACTTTCTAAAATCAAAATTTTAATCACCCTTTTGCTGTTTATTCCAGGAAAAAAAAAAAAGTGATTATTTAAAACGTTTTTCTCTAAGGATTGAAGGAAACTCACCCAGTGCTGTAAAACCTGTCAATCCAAAGGTTCCTAATAGCTGAAAAGCAGTTAACAAGCAATTTCTGAAAGTGATTAGAAAAGGAAATATGAGAACCTAGTGTCCTTTTAAAGGCACTGAGTGTGGTTTAAGCAAGATGGCTATTTCTCATCTCCCAGAGGTCTAAACCCACTGGAGATTATTGTCTTGCAGTCACCTTGCAAGGAGCAACTGTATGGAGCACTTGTGGGTGATCTTGTCCAAAGAGAGATCATGAAGAGCTGGTCTGTTTGCTGGCTCTTCATTCTGCTGCGGTCATCAGCTCCATTTTTCACCTTCAGTTTTCTATTTCTTCCCTAGAAGTCAAGCATCCAGGTTATTTTTTAAAAAGGCCATCAGACAACCTTCTGCAGATGCAATAACAGTGGAAAAATAATCACATTTTGGTATATGGACCACTGTCTAGGCCCTAATATGGGCTCTTACACATGTTCAGTTGGACTTATTCTTTGCCTTTCTCTAGTAGCACTCTAGGCATTTTTTCTGAAGCTTAATTCCCCAGTGCTTTTTAGGAAGCTAATAGGCCCAGTGGGATCAGTATATGGAGAGAGGGCATTTAGGTTCAATCTATCCAAAGCTGCTGATGTTCCCTCATTCCAGGAAGCCATTAAAGCAATGGCTGAATTCCCCAACACAAACTCAGAAAATTCTCCGAGAACCTTCTAAAAATCAAATGGATCCATCTGACCCTTGGGGTAGACTTATCTAATAAGGCCAAAACCTGCCTAGGTATAGAGGAAGTGGCTGAGATGCTGCTGCAGAGCAGTGAAGCAGTATAGCAGAGCAATCCCAACTATTCCTTAGTGCCCAACTTCAAAAAGAGGGGGGTCACATCTAGCTATCTGTGGTGAACTGCCTCTGATTGTCTTAAGAAGCTCCCACATAATGATGCCTACTCTGTCCCCCTCCCTGCATCCTGAAGTTGTGGTTGATGCCGAAGTCCAAATCCAGGTGAGAACATTTCTGAGAGAAGGATAAGGTTTTGATCTTATTCTCTCAGTTCTCCCTAAGTGTCAGTCTCCCTACTGTGCAAAATAACGATAGACAGTTCCAAAATGACCAGAAAGTGATCTGACCATGACAAGGAACAGTTGTTAATGTCTCTCACATCCAGATCACAATGCATCTGTCCTCAGATTAAAAACAAGTTCAAGCATATAACCACCTAAGTGCATTAGTAACATGTACATTTTTAGATGGCTCCACTGTAATTGATATTCTGCTCTCTCCATGGGGTTTGTATATTTTAAAATATTTTTTTAATCTTTTTTTTTTTAATTGTGAAAATGTTTTTATTCTAATAATAACTTTTTATCTTCTTATAATGCCTGTTTTTATTCACTTGTTATTTTATTTTAATTGTTGTACGCCACCCAGAGTTGCCTTATGAGATGGGTGGCTATATAAATGTGATGTATAAACAAACAAACAAACAAGACCCTCAGTAATCTGGGGCAGGTCCATGGTTGTCATGGTGGCCATTAACTGTTCAGGTACTGTTATTTCAGACCCTTCACCAAGAGAAGGAAGATTGACAAGCCCCAGAAACATCAGTCTGGGGGACTTAATTACTAACCCTGCAATAGTGTCAAGCATTTCAAGCTGGGATGCCCTTGCACAGCAGACAGATCAACATAGCAGAACAATCCCAACTGTTCCTTAGTGCCCAACTTCCCAAAAAGGCTCTCACATCTGGTTATCTGTGGTGTACTGCCCCTGATTGCCTTAAAGACTTCCTGAATAATTTTAGATAACCTGCCTCCTCCCATCGTCCTGGAGTTGTGGCTGATGTCAGATCCCAAATCCAGGTGAGCACATTTCTGAGATAACAATGCCTCCCTCTCTGCTCAACCAGGTTTGGGTAATAAATGCCAGGTTGCTCTCTTAACCACTGTAAGATTATGGATAAGGAAGGCTTATTACATACTAACCTGTCATTGAGCATTGAGATACAGAATGAACCAACAATCTGAGTTCAGAGTAAAGCATTCCTACTCTCACAATTCAGGTCAGCTCTGAGGATATAGACTAGTGTCCCTTGTTGTCCCAAATCTTTTTTTTTTTTCCTGCCTCAGAGTCAAAACAAGCCATCAGGTCAGTGGAAGGGCTTTGGTTTGTAAGGGTACTGCAGATGAAAGTGGATAAGAAGATGGGATGCAGAATATGTCACTATCTGAATATCCTTTCTTTTAGGAGTTGTAATGTTCAAAAGGGAATCAGATATTTCAGTCTGACCTGTGTCTGGAGTCCAAAATATACAGGTGAAACTCGAAAAATTAGAATATCGTGCAAATGTTCATTTATGTCAGTATGTGTCAGGATTAGCCCAGGAAACTCCAGAAGACAATACAGATTCAATCCAGCAAGGTTTATTGGCTCAACTCCCGTTACAGAATCTTCTCAGAGTGAGAACAATTCCCAGGGTCACCCCACAAACATCCTCTGCATTCCTTAGGGAGGGGCCAGTCTCATTCTCTTATCTCGTGTTCATTCTTCTGGGGATGAGAGTCCATGTTTCACACCCTTACTCCACACTCCCACATCACCCCTCCCTCCATCTCCATCCTCTCCCCCTGAGTTCTCAGCAGAACTTGGCAAAGGTGGGAGGGATGACATGTCAGACGATGAAAGGCTCTCAGCACCTCCTGCCTCCTCCATACCGTCTTCCGATGGGCCCTGAAAAACAGCTGCAACATTAATAGAATCAGTCCCCCCTCCCTCCTGCCATCTGCCACCCTGAAGTAGATGGCCTTGGGCTGCCAGCTCACACTTGCTCCCCCCTCCCTCCTGCCAACTGAAACTCTGAAGTGAAAGTCTCTGGGCTGCCAGCCCAATGTTGCTCCCCCCTTACAGCCTTCACCAAACCTTCCTCCAGCGCGCTGTCCCCTCCTTCTCCTTCCTGCTGATTAACTGTTGGTGCTCCGGACAGCTCTCGAGGTTTGGGTTTGTTAGGGAAATGCCTATGGAAAGCAACTACCAGCTCTGGGGCATGAACGTTCTTCGCATTTTCCCAAGAACGGTCTGCTTCAGGGTAACCCTTCCAGTGAATCAAATATTGAATTCCTTTCCCTCTCCTCCGAGAGTCCAAAATTGCCTCCACCTCGTATTCCTCTTCTCCTTCGACCACAACCGGTGGGGGTGGGGATGAGTGGGTTCTCAGAGGACTTGGGGGGGCCTCCTTCACAAATAAGGAACGGTGAAAAACCGGATGAACCTTCATAGATGGAAGCAGCTGTAATCGGAACGCTAAGTTATTCACTTTCTACAATACTTTGAATGGTCCTACGAATTGGTCATTCAATTTTCTGGATGGCCTGGTGGAAGCTAGAAACTTAGTAGATAGGCATTCCTCTTGTATGCCTCCTTTGCCTTTGCTAAGTGGTCCCGCAACAGCTGCTGAGCTGTTTGCTGTTCTTTCAGAAAATGCTCTGCCCCTGGAACTTGTGCCTGTGAGACAGTCTGTGGCAAAACCTGGGGGGTCCATCCGTAGAGTGCTTGAAATGGGGACATTCCAATTGAAGAGTGTACTGAGTTGTTGTAGAAGAATTCTGCCAAGGGAATTAACTCCACCCAATTATCCTGGCTGTAGGTAGTATAGCACCTTAAATACTGCTGCAACATCTGATGGGTCTTCTCTGCCTCTCCATTGGTAGCCGGATGGTGCACTGAAGACATGCAGCTGTTTACTTTTAACAGTCCAAAAAGAGCTCTCCAGAACTTAGAGGAGAACTGACTGCCTCTGTCTGTTATCAATGTATTAATCATTCCTCTAAGTCGGAAGACATGATCCAAAAATAGTTGTGCTGTGGCTTGAGCAGAAGGTAGACCCTTGCATGGTATGAAATGAGCTATCTTAGTAAATAAGTCCACAACCACCAGCACCAAAGAATAGCCCTTTACTGGAGGCAAGTCAGTAATAAAGTCCATTGAAACTGTATGCCAAGGCTTGGGAGGAGTGTCTATTGGCTGTAAGAGTCCAGCGGGTTTTCCATGAAAAGTCTTAGCTCTTTTGCACACGTGACAAGATGCCACGCAATCTCTAATGTTTGCCGCCATCTTAGGCCACCAATAGTCTCTTAAGGTTCTGTGCAATGTCTTAAATACTCCTCCATGTCCTGCTGTCACATTATCATGGCAAAGTTGTAAAACTTCCTCTCGCAATGACAGAGGAACATATAACTTCCCTTTGTGATATAGGTATCCTCCTTCCATTGAAAAAGGGGAACTCTCCCTCTGGGTGCCCTGGAGGTTATCCATCCGAGCCCTTGCAAATGCGTCCTGTGCCTGCTGCTCCCTAATTCTGACCAGTAAATCTTTTGCCTGTCTACTGGCTCCCAACTTCTCTCTCGCACATTCCAACCTTTTAAAGTTGCACGGCTGCAAGATGGTAGCGCGTTGTGCCTGTGGTTGCTCTGCAACGTACTCCGGTTTCCGAGAAAGTGCATCAGGTATCAAATTACATGCCCCCGGAACGAACGTGATGTAAAAATCAAAACGTGAAAAGAACTGACTCCATCGCACCTGGCGGGGAGTGAGTGAGCGAGAGTTCTGCATTGTTTCCAAGTTTTTATGATCCGTGCACACTTGCACTGGAAACTTCGCCCCCTCTAGCCATTGCCTCCATTCCTGGAAAGCTGCCTTCACTGCAAGTAACTCCTTGTTAAAAATGTCGTAATTTCTCTCTGCTGACGAAAGCGTGTGAGAGAAAAATGCACACGGCAGCCACCCCCCCTTGCCTGCCTCATCTGCTTGCAACAAAACTGCTCCTATTGCTACATCCGAGGCATCTGTATAGAGCACAAATTGGCGACAAGGGTCTGGATGCCGAAGGAGGGGTTGGGAGGCGAAAAGCTGTTTTAATTGTTGGAAAGCTGCCTGCTCTCCCTCTGCCCAAGCAAACTTTGTTCCTTTCTTCAATAGCTGTGTGAGGGGTTTCACACACTCTGCAAAGTTGGGAATAAACTTTCTGTAAAAATTTGCAAATCCCAGAAACCGTTGTACATCCTTTACATTACGGGGTGGGTGCCAAGACAACACTGCTTGCACTTTAGCAGGATCCATCTGTAGTCCCTCTGTCGAAATTTTAAAGCCCAAATAGTCCAATTGTGGCAAATCAAACTCACACTTCTCAGGCTTGGCAAAGAGCCTATTTTCTCTCAGTCTCTGTAATACATTCCTGACATGCATTGTGTGTGTTTGGACATCGTCAGAGTATATCAGGATGTCGTCCAAATAAATCACCACATAGGAATCAATTATATCAGAGAATATTTGATTCATAAATCTAGAAAATACCGCTCCACAATTGGAAAGCCCAAAAGGCATGACTGTATATTCAAATTTTCCATATCTCGTGTCAAAAGCTGTCAAAAACTCGTGCCCTTGTTTCACACGAATAAGGTTGTAGGCACTTCTCAGGTCTAATTTTGTGAAAATGCGAGCCTTTTGTAGCCTGTCTAAAAGGTCTGAAATTAATGGGAGTGGATAATGATCTCTAATGGTTACTTTGTTCAACTCCTTGTAATCGTGTACCGTGCGCATTGGAATGGTTTCGCTGGTGGTAGTTTCGCACGTCTGTGGATCTGGCTTTTTTAGTACAAAAAATGTAGGAGCTGATGCTGGAGATTTTGATGGCCTGATAAATCCTTTCTTCAAATTTACTTCTATGTAATCTTTGAGAATAGCTAGCTCATTTGCAGACATGGGATATTGCCGCCTGGCTGGGATTTTAGCACCTGGCTTCAAATCAATCGTGCAATCACAGTCTCTATGGGGGGGTAAGGCCGTAGCTTCTTCCTTCCCAAAAACATCTGCAAAGTCTGCATACTTGGCAGGCACACCCCTTCCCACCTCCTGGTTGCCTGTTAGAGGACTGGCAAATATAGCTCCCTGTACTTTGTGGTGTTGACAATCTGGAGCTGAAAATGAGAGGGTCCCTGCTGCCCAGTCAATGTCAGGGTTGTGCAATTTGAGCCACGAAGTTCCCAATACTACTGGCATATGTAAAGACTCTGTTACATACAGTGGGAGTAACTACGTGTGCTCGTTAATGGTTAGCTGCAGAGGGACTGTGGCTTGCTGCACCGGACCTGCCCTCAATGGTTGAGAATCTGTAGTCTCTACGTTTATGGGTTTGTCTAAATCCACTGTAGGTAACTGCCATTTCTGTACAGTCTGAACATCTATGAAACTCGTGGTAGCACCTGAATCTATGAGAGCCTCCAATTTGATTTTGGAGCCGGAAGGCAATGTTACTGTGATTGGTACTACTATGAATTCTTGATTGCTGTCTCCATTGTGAGCTCTGCTTAATTGCTTGATAGCCCCCCCCCCCACGAGCTCTGAGTAGGGGGGCCTTGCCAGTTTCCCTGCTGCTGCGCTGGGATGGAAACTGCTTTCTTGATCGGTGTCTGTTTTTGCTTGGCTCCCGTTAGTGTATTTCTCGCTGGGCAAACTCTCACCATATGCCCTGGGGCTCCACAATAAAAACACAAGTTAAGATCCCTTCTTATCTGCCTTTCCTCTCCTGATACCGTTCTCCAAGCAGCTCCCAACTGCATTGGTTCCCCTGCTGTCAGGTCTGGTGTTAATGGACGAGGGGAAGGCATTGTAGTCAAGGGAGGCTGAGGAGCCACGAAGGGAGTTAACGGGTCATATTGTTTCAACTCCATGAGCCTGGCTTCCACTACTATACAAAGCTGATATAGGTCATCCAGAGTATTTGGAATGCCTTGCTTTACCACTTCCGATCGGATTTCAGGGTTCAAACCTTCTCTAAACTGGTCTATAAGAGCCACATCATTCCACTCAACATCTCCCGCTAATAACTTGAAATCTGCAATGAATAATCTTACCGATCTTTCGCCTTGTCTGAGTTTGCGGACGTCCCGACAGGCAGTTAATCATCTCACTGGGTCTCCAAAGTGCCCCCTGAAAGCTGTGACAAAATTTCGGTAGTTGTTGAGTATTGGATCTCCAGTCTCTATGAGAGGAGTAGCCCACTTGGCAGCAGATCCCTTCAATAAGCTCATCACAAAAGCCACCCTTGTTCGATCTGTAGGAAATTCTCCCAGTCTACTGTCCATGAACAAGTCACATTGTGCCAGGAAGGTTCTCATCTGTTCCACCTCACCTCCGTACTTCTCAGGCATGCTGCCAGGTGAGCACAGTAACACGGGCGGTGGAAGAGGTGGTGGCTGGCCTACGTGTCCGAGCTGCTGCACTAGCTGTCCCATAGCAGCCTGTAGGTTATTAATCTGTGCATCTACTTGCTGCTGATGCTGTAACAATGCAGCTGCCAACACTTCTGGAGTCAAAGCCGCTCCCTGAGGATCTGTAGCCATGATGTATCTCCTTCTACTGGAAGGTAGTTGGACTCTGAGAAGATTGATGTCAGGATTAGCCCAGGAAACTCCAGGAGACAATACAGATTCAATCCAGCAAGGTTTATTGGCTCAACTCCCGTTACAGAATCTTCTCAGAGTGAGAGCAATTCCCAGGGGCACCCCACAAACATCCTCTGCATTCCTTAGGGAGGGGCCAGTCTCATTCTCTTATCTCGTGTTTGTTCTTCTGGGGATGAGAGTCCATGTTTCACATCCTTACTCCACACTCCCACAGTATGGCAACTCAAAAGGTGAAACCAATATGTGAGATAGACGCATTACATGCAAAGTGAGATATGTCAAGCCTTACTTTGGTATAATTGTGATGATTATGGCGTACAGCTTATGAAAACCCCAAATTCACAATCTCAGAAAATTAGAATATTACATGACATCAATAACACAAGGATTGGAAATAGAACAATATTGGACCTCTGCAAAGTATAAGCATGCATATGTACTCAGTACTTGGTGTGGGCCCCTTTTGCAGCAATGACTGCCGCAATGCAGCGTGGCATGGATGCTATCAGCCTGTGGCACTGCTGAGGTGTTATGGAAGACCAAGATGCTTCAATAGCGGCCTTCAGTTCTGCTGCATTGTTCGGTCTCATGTCCCTCATCTTTCTCTTGGCAATGCCCCATAGATTCTCTATGCGGTTCACGTCAGGCGAGTTTGCTGGCCAATCAAGCACAGTAATCCCATGGTCATTGAACCAGGTTTTGGTACTTTTGGCAGTGTGGGCAGGTGCCACGTCCTGCTGAAAAATGAAGTCAGCATCCCCATAAAGCTGGTCTGCGGAAGGAAGCATGAAGTGCTCCAAAATCTCCTGGTAGATGGCTATGTTGACCCTGGACTTAATGAAGCACAGTGGACCAACACCAGCAGATGACATGGCTCCCCATATCAACACAGACTCTGGAAACTTCACACTGGACTTCAAGCATCGCGCATTGTGTGCCTCTCCATTCTTCCTCCAGACTCTGGGTCCTTGGTTCCCAAATGAGATGCAAAAGTTGCTCTCATCAGAAAAGAGGACTTTGGACCACTGGGCAACAGACCAGTTCTTTTTTTCTGTAGCCCAGGTAAGACGCTTCTGACGTTGTTTGTTGTTCAGGAGCGGCTTGACAAGAGGAATACGACATTTGAAGCCCATGTCCAGGATCTGTCTGTGTGTGGTGGCTCTTGATGCACTAACTCCAGCCTCAGCCTCCTAACTCCTTGTGAAAGTCCCCAACACTTTTGAATGGCCTTTTCCTGACAATCCTCTCCAGGCTGTGGTCATCCCTGCTGCTTGTGCACCTTTTTCTACCACACTTTTCCCTTCCACATAACCTTCTATTGATGTGCTTTGATACAGCACTTTGGGAACATCCCACTTCTTTTGCAATTACCTTTTGGGGCTTTCCCTCCTTATGGAGGGTGTCAGTGATGGTTTTCTGCACAATTGTCAGGTCAGCAATCTTTCCCATATTTGTGATTCCTACTGAACCAGCCTGAGAGACCATTGAAAGGCTCAGGAACCCTTTGCAGGTGTTATGGATTCATTAGCTGATTAGAGTGGGACACTTTGAGCCTAGAATATTGAACCTTTTCACACTATTCTAATTTTCTGAGATTGTGAATTTGGGGTTTTCATAAGCTGTATGCCATAATCATCACAATTATACCAAAGTAAGGCTTGACAAAATTTGCTTTGCATGTAATGCATCTATCTCATATATTGGTTTCACCTTTTGAGTTGCCATACTGACATAAATGAACATTTGCACGATGTTCTAATTTTTTGAGTTTCACTTGTAGTCTACCTTGATTTTTCCCTTCCCCACAACACTCACAACTGAGACTGGAGGAAGATGTGGGTCACATGAACAGAAGAGGCACAGATGGTTTTCAAGGGCCAGAAAGGAGCAATGAAAAACCACTGGAATCAGTGCTGCTACAAGGAAAGGGCCAATAAACCTGGTGTGTCACTTAGAAAGACGTGTGGACAGTACAGTACAGACAGTACAGACTTGGTCAAGAGCCATAGTTGTTCACTAACAGCAATATGAGGCCTTCTTGGTGATGACAGTCAGCACTGTATTTGCAAGAAGTGTTTACAAGGCCCAGATATTCCTTGATAATCAATGCACTGCCTGAAGTTAACATAATATTGAAGGTATTGCTCCAAGGTAGCATTTATTCTCCCTGTTTTTTCATAAGATTGTTGTAATGTGTCAAAGATAAATGAAATTTATCATCCAGAAGATAAAATATAGCCCTGCAAAAATAGATCATGAGTTGAGTCTCATGATTTGAGATGAAATGACTAACGGTGCCTCAGTAGTGGACCGCATGATTGATGAACAACTGAACAGTGTCCAGTGCAGAGAAGAGACCCTCTATAAGCTATTTTTGAAAAAAGAGCTATAACCACTGATAGAGGACCAAGCTCCTTAATTCATAGCAGTAATAAATCCAAGGCCTGGCATTGCAGCAGGCATGATACATGTAAGACAATAAGTAGTTACAAGACCCAAATTAAAATACATAAATATTTTCCAAAAGATTAAGAAAAATAAATAAAATAGTCTGGGCTTCTGAACAGTACAAAACTAAAAGTAAGTTACTAAATTGGTTGAATTGGCTCGGTCCATCAGCTTGGACATATGGTTACCAAAATTCCCAAGTAGAAGGTGTGTAGTTTTAAAATCTCATAAATATCCTGTAGGTTTACTATCATGGCAGTTTCAAAACTCCTTTCCTTCTTATTGATGTGAAAATTAGCTCTTACAGTAGACCTAAGTGTCAAGTCCAGAGAATTGCCTTCCACTATAGTAGTGTTCTGTGCAAAGGTGCAAGAGTGCTCACTGTATTTGTCTTTTCATACTACAGTTTTGACCCACTTGAATATATTGATAACATCTCACTGGTCAATGGTAATTCCATTATGATTCACACTGAACAGGCCAACATTTTTTTCTCTTAAGTGAATTTCATCCACAAGGAAAAGAAATGGCTGGAGATAATAGACAGACAGACAGACAGACAGACAGATAGATGCTGTCTTTGTAATGGAATGATTTTTGGCACTCCTCCAAAAAAATCAAAGGAGAATTGGAGTTAAGTAGAAAGAGTGCTTAATTCCTCTGCTCTCAATGAATGTGTTGGCATGTATGTGTCTATATGTACATTTTAAAAAAATATTTATGTACCATCTCTCACCTAAGGAAAATGACATTCACATCCTCTCCTAAATGAGAAGAAAATATATTAAGAGGTTTCTTTAACCTTGATTTATGATGCACAGTTACAAAAATTAAAAATCTAGCTTTACTAAATTTTCCGGTACTTCATGCATGACATCTTTTCTCTTCATGATTCTAATTTCCAATTAAAATGTATGCCTGGATTACTTGATTTCAAGAAGAGCAAATATAGAGAATACATTTGCATAATCCTGAGGACTTACATCTGGTAGAAAGACGGTTGAAGCTTCTCTGATTTGTTGGAGCACAGACAATATATGCTTGATGCTTCCTATACTTTCACAGAAAAAAATGGAATCAGTATAAATATGCTAAATAAACACTTATAATGTTAGTGAGGCATATTAGAGAGCCAGTTTGGTCTAACAGTTAAGGCACCAGGCTAGAATCCAGAAGAGTGTAACTTCTAGTCCCGCTTTAGGCATGAAAGCCGGCTGTGTGACTTTTGGGTCAGTCACTCACTCTCAGCCCCCGACGTCAGGCTCGGGTGACAAGTCAGTTGGTCAATTCCTGTTGCAGCCAACAGATCAACATTTGGTTGACCTCCCCCACCCCCCACCCCCCACCCCCAGAAAAGTGGACCCTCCACATGCAGGAAAAATGCTAGGAAGAAAAAAAGTTAGTGAGGCATACCTTGCTGGTTATACAACTATGATGGCTATGAGAAGCATGAAATAGTTCAATGTGAAATATTTTAATGTGTATTTTGATTTTTTGTATTCTTTTTTTATCTGTTTCCTTTTATTACAGTTATGAAATGAACTGGAACAGAGTTCGATATGCCCAGTTCACTGTCCCCCTCCCCCAATAGACACATGTTGGGTCAGAATTGTAACTATTACCATGTGCTGCTTGCTAAAACAAAAACAAAAACTTCTGAAGTAGTCAAATCTTCCAAAGTTCTTATGGACATCAGCAAGTAAGAACTAGTATGAGACAAACATGGTTGGCAATGAGCCACTTTTTCTGAGTCACTATTTTTTTTCCCCTTAATTCACATTTCCCTTATGAATAAATATCAATATTTTAAAAATTATATATGTCTCTCTGTGTCTATAATAATATAAAAACTAATAAACATTATGTAACCAGTGGTTAGTTCTTCATAGTAATGATTGGTAACTTCAACAATATTCTAACAATTAATATTTGACCAGGCAAATGCTGCAGTTCAATCACTGGTTTATCCTGGTGGTCCAACAACACTAGATTTAGATCTTCTTAGAATCCTCAGCTTCTTAAGGGGCTGTTTCATAGCCATTCTGTTTGATGGTAAAAACTTGGGTTACTAAAAAGTTTTTCGACTCCTGAGTCATGAGCAAACCTCTAAAACCTCCAGACTGGCAAATAACATATTATCACTCATATCATGTGTAACATGAAGGGCAAACACAGCTTGAAGCTTGGGAATAATAATTCTTGTTGTTTTATTACGAAGACTCAACACTTCCAGATATTTGGAAAAAAATAATAATCAATTACAAGAAGAAAAACTGTCTGAACAATGTTCAACAAAATATGCAGGTAACGTTTCCTAACGGTAGCTGAAGGATATTATATGTTTTAACAGGATTGTTTTGATTTCTAGAAATATATTAAGGATATACAGGACAATTGTCAACTGTCTTTTCAATATCAGTAGACATTCTGGACCAGTAGATTATTTCTTTTGCCCAAATACTTTGATAAGAAATATGTTGAGGGCACTTGTCTCTGAGATTCAAAAATGGTCATTTATTTCCCTACATTCACAATATTAAACCAATATAAGACTTTTTCAGACCAAAAAGGCGTTCACAAAATAATAAATATCTCCCATGTTATTACTATCCATGTTATATGTTTCGCTGCCAAGTTTATTTATTTATTTATTTATTTATTTAATCGGCGTGTATGCCGCCCATCTCCCCCAACGGGTGACTCTGGGTGGCTCACAATAAAAAACACAGTTTTCTCCAAAGATGGCTAAAATCTATAAATAATCTATAATAATCTATAAATAATTAAAAACATATTAAAAATGCCCTAAAAAACCTCCTCTGATTTTTGGCCCTAAGAAACCTGTAAGATGCTGGGGGGGGGGGGGGACAACCCATCACCCCACCAGCCATCTCCACAGGTGCGGGCCCCCCTCTGGCCCCCAGGCCTTCTGGCAGAGCCAGGATTTGATCCCTTTCCTGAAGGCCACGAGGGAGGGGGCACACCGGACCTCAGGAGGCAGGATGTTCCATAGGGCGGGTGCTGCAGCGGAAAAGGCTCTCTGCCTCGACGCCACCAATCGAAATTCCCTGACTGGTGGGGTCTGCAACCTGCCCCCTCTGCTGGACCGAGTGGGACGGGCTGAAGTGACCAGGGCGAGGCGGTTCCTCAGAAGTTAATGTGAGAATCCTGTTTATTGCTACCTGTATAATTATTCTTCCACCTAGATTAATAGAAAGCAGAATGGTTCTCACTGCATGAATTTCCTTTGTTTGTAGGAGGGTCTGTCTTTGAAGTTGCAAAAACAAGCACACCAAGCAAGCCCCCAAATTACCAATCAGTTATCAAATTATTGCTTCTAGAGGTTATGATCAATCTGTACCAAAGGCTTTTTAATATTCTGGGCACACATTTCCTTAACAAAGTCTACAAACATGCTGTTATTCTGTCTCTTTTTGAATGTATTGGGACAAATACTGCATAGATCCAAAACTCTAAGGACATTTCATTTATCCTTGCCCTAACTTCATCCTCAACAGGGCAGATACCATCAATAGTTACTATCTTGCCAATGTATGTAACAGAAAGATTCTTGAACTAAAGCTTATTTTTGTTACACTTGGCATTGTTAGTACATGCTGTCTTCCTAGATTGATTTAGAATCTGATCATACTGTTCCAGAATTTGTGCCATGGTAATCTTAGCCAGATTTATATATACCTCTTTTACTGATCAAAAATTTCCTCATTTCAAAGATTTAAACTCAAATGATAAATTATTAAAACACTAAGCATGGAACTGAAAACTCATTTAATTTTACCTATAATACCTATCCTTTCATTTAGAATAATAAAAATGTTTATGCTTTCCAAGTGACCTCTTCAGTTCCAGGGAGAATATAGCATTGTCAGCTTGATTAGATCACATGGGTCTGAAACATATTCTCAGCTTGCCAATCTTCTTTCCTGTAATAACTAGACCACTCACCCAATCTCTGGGTCCTAGCACAGCAGATAATCTTCACATTCACCAAGGTCATTGAAAATATCTGAATATAAAGCAAACAATCATTCTTGTTTTAAAGACCCAGTAGTCTTGATCCTCAAAAGTAAGAATGCTGACAAGTTATATATAAATTATATCTAGTAAAATGTGCAGTAAATTAAAGACAGTTGCAAAAGGTACTTTGCACTATATGGGCATATAAACATATTTGTTGAATCCCTATTGCTCTCTGAGCTTGGCTGATTGATTGTAGATGTTTCATTACCCGACTAGGTAACTTCATCAGTGCTAGTGGGTGTGGGGTTTGCTTTCTGTTTACATACAGTAGCCTGCCCTGCCAGCGTTGGTGGGGGTCTGGTTTTCTCTTTGGTAGTTCCTTGATTAAGGTATTGTTTTCTGCTTGATTGTTTGTCTGCTTGATTGTTCGTTTCCTTTGTAGTTCCTTGATTAGAGTATTGTTTTTTACTTGATTGTTTTTCTGGTGTTAATCCCTGTTTATCTGGGTGTAGGTTGCTGGAGAGAATGTGTTCTGGTCTTTTTGTTTCCTACTTAGCTTTCCTATTGTCTCTTTTGAATGGTGTGTAAATGTTGTTTACCTCTATGTATCTATTGATGGCTGATGTGTCTGAGTGCCAAGCTTCCAGGAATTCCCTAGTATTTTTGGATTTAGCTTGGCCTAGGATGCTCAGTTTCCCAGTTGAAACTATGGTTGAGTCTGTCCATGTGTTGAGAGATTAAGGCGTTTTCATCATGTTTTCTGACTTCTAGTTGGTGTTCATGGATGCGCTCTGCTAGTCTTCTGCCTGTTGGTCCTACATAGTGGTTATTGCAGTCCTTACACTGTATGTTGTAGATGACTCCTGTTTTTTTTTCTTCTTGGGCTACTGGGTCTTTTGGTTTATTTAAGTTGTTTTGGAGGGCTTTAGTTGGTTTGTGTGCTACAGTGATGTCATGCAGTTGTGATAGTCTGTTGGTTGTTTCTGAGATGTTTCTGATGTATGACAAAAGTCTTTCCTTTATTCTCTTGTCTTTCACACTAAATGCAATGTTGTCATTCAGCATATTTTCAGCTATAGAACCAAGTTCACAGTTGCTGCTTTAAGGATGAATTTCATAACAAATGCTTCCATTAGTCTGCATATAATTTGAAAAGAAATAACACCCAGATATAACATTTCTATAAGGTATGCAGTGAGTTATGAACTTCAAAAGAAATAATTATTATTTAACTAGCAGTGTGGAGGAACAAAAAGCAAAAGTATTATAAATTGTGAGGATTTCTTTTCCTACAGAGTGTAACAAGATAGCTACTTGCTATTTCTTAGAAGAATCTTTTCCCTTTGTTTGTCAAAATTCCTAGTATTTACAGTTCTGGATAAATACTAGAGGTATGCAAGACAGACAACCTTTTCCCTGCAATATGATTTCCTTCATGAAGTCTTTGAAACAATGAAAATTGCCTCATTTGAGGCTCATTGAATTACTATGAAGTCTCTTCCAACAGTTTCATTATCCAGAATATAATGCTTACGGGATGTGTCTTTCTGCTGCAAAAAGGAGACAGTCAGATGAAGCAGCTGGAACAGGGAAAGCAGAGCAATACAGCTGCTTGGCTTCACTTTTTAAAAGCAGGAGGAGGGAGGGGGAGCACATTGCTCTACAAATCAGGTTCAAATAATGCTTCACTTGAAGCAGTATCAAAGCTAAGCATCCCTTTGAAGCTTCGCACAGGCTAATAAATCCCATTGTAATATAAAAATGGTGAGCGCCTTAAAATAGATTGTACTTACAAATGGTACACTATTGTGTCTCTATCAAGAAAAGAATACTCCAGTTTAGTTTCTGTGAAAATATGAAATTCTTTGCTTGCTAAAACACAAGCTACTACTACAGCTAGCCATGTTGATGCAGAATGACCTAAAATGCATTGCAAAGTCACAGTGCAAGCTCTTCCCTTTTCTACTTGTGTCACAAATCAAATGCAAGTACATAAGGTGCAGAGTTTATGACTCAATATCACAATGCATATTTCATCACTTGCCCCCACCCTTGTCCTGCTTCTGCAGATGTCCATGGAAGCATCCAAAATATCTATCAAGGTCAGAAGGACATGAACAAAGAAGCAAGAAGGATAGACATAAATAGCAAGAAGCCAAGAAGTTTCATGTTTAGTAAATCATGTCTACTCACAATTGTTTTTTTAAGAAATAATATACTTAACTCTCTCTCTCTCTCTCTCTCTCTCTCTCTCTCTGTGTATGTGTGTGTGTGTGTGTGTTAGGAATGCATCCATGCATGGTTATCTTGATTTTCTAATGTATTCATCTTGATATGATTGTTTTATTGAGGACTTCAACATATTAGACAGCATTCATTGTGCCAGTATTCATCAATACAGTTGTTTAAATATAGTAGTCATTCTTCACCTCTCAAAAATAAGTATATGAGTGTAAACTATTTCAGTCCAATCATCAGAAATTGACTAATCTACTGCAGATTGTGGTCAGGATTCAGTGTCTGGATCTGGAATGAGATTGAGAAAAAATGGGATTCTGTTCTCCCATAGTCCAGCATGAGAATATCATAAGTGGATGTATTTGTGTGTGTGTGTGTGTGTGCTTCCAGTGAAATGGGATTTATAAGCAAATTAAGACTCAATGAAAAAGATAAAACATACAGAATTTCATTAAAAGCTATGTGGTGGGGTTTTGAACTATGCTTTAAAATGAGCTTCTTGTGGCAAAAAGGAGACTGCAACGTTATTTCAGGATAGAATGTTATGAATTTGACGTAAGGAGTTCCTATTGTGTGGAATATCCTTACCAAATTTCACTCATTTAATTGTTGTATGGAAAAAGAAGGGGTATTTGAATTATAGGAATTCCAGAATGTAATGGAGCTGCCTGTTGTTTCAAAAATTAATTAGCCATTTTAAAAAAAATAAAAAAAACAGTAGCCTGGGCAAGACAGTTAACATACCCACACAGTTACCTTGGCTAAAGGTAAGCAACAACAAATGGAGCAAATGGTAGGACTAAGGATTTTTTCCAATCCCCAAAATTACCCTTTCAATGCTTTTATTGCCATAAGCAATGACAGTCTGATTACAAGGATCATTCTGACTTATGGGTAGACTTCCATGTATTTAAGCTTGGGACAGAGTGGGCTTACATTCCTACTCAAAAGACTCAAGGTAGAGATACAGCCATCAAATCCATTTCCAAACTTCTGGGATGTGTAATTCCTCCTTCACCACTTAAAAAAACAAAAGAAAGAAAACAGAAATTAACACTGCATATAAATATAACAGTAAGTCTCATTAAATTCAACTAGACTTACTTCCCAGCAGACATATACAGGTGAAACTCGAAAAATTAGAATATCGTGCAAATGTTCATTTATGTCAGTATGGCAACTCAAAAGGTGAAACCAATATATGAGATAGACGCATTACATGCAAAGCGAGATATGTCAAGCCTTACTTTGGTATAATTGTGATGATTATGGCGTACAGCTTATGAAAACCACAAATTCACAATCTCAGAAAATTAGAATGTTACATGACATCAATAACACAAGAATTGGAAATAGAACAATATCGGACCTCTGCAAAGTATAAGCATGTATATGTACCCAGTACTTGGTTTGGGCCCCTTTTGCAGCAATGACTGCCGCAATGCGGCGTGGCATGGATGCTATCAGCCTGTGGCACTGCTGAGGTGTTATGGAAGACCAGGATGCTTCAATAGCGGCCTTCAGCTCCGCTGCATTGTTCGGTCTCATGTACCTCATCTTTCTCTTGGCAATGCCCCATACATTCTCTAAGGGGTTCAGGTCAGGCGAGTTTGCTGGCCAATCAAGCACAGTAATCCCGTGGTCACTGAACCAGGTTTTGGTACTTTTGGCAGTGTGGGCAGGTGCCACGTCCTGCTGGAAAATGAAGTCAGCACCCCCATAAAGCTTGTCTGCGGAAGGAAGCATGAAGTGCTCCAAAATCTCCTGGTAGATGGCTGCGTTGACCCTGGACTTAATGAAGCACAGTGGACCAACACCAGCAGATGACATGGCTCCCCAAATCAACACAGACTGTGGAAACTTCACACTGGACTTCAAGCAATGTGCATTGTGTGCCTTTCCATTCTTCCTCCAGACTCTGGGTCCTTGGTTCCCAAATGAGATGCAAAAGTTGCTCTCATCAGAAAAGAGGACTTTGGACCACTGGGCAACAGACCAGTTCTTTTTTTCTGTAGCCCAGGTAAGACGCTTCTGACGTTGTTTGTTGTTCAGGAGCGGCTTGACAAGAGGAATACGACATTTGAAGCCCATGTCCAGGATCCGTCTGTGTGTGGTGGCTCTTGATGCACTAACTCCAGCCTCAGTCCACTCCTTGTGAAAGTCCCCAACACTTTTGAATGGCCTTTTCCTGACAATCCTCTCCAGGCTGCGGTCATCCCTGCTGCTTCTGCACCTTTTTCTACCACACTTTTCCCTTCCACATAACCTATTGATGTGCTTTGATACAGCACTTTGGGAACATCCCACTTCTTTTGCAATTACCTTTTGGGGCTTTCCCTCCTTATGGAGGGTGTCAATGATGGTTTTCTGCACAACTGTCAGGTCAGCAGTCTTTCCCATGCTTGTGATTCCTACTGAACCAGCCTGAGAGACCATTGAAAGGCTCAGGAACCCTTTGCAGGTGTTATGGATTCATTAGCTGATTAGAGTGGGACACTTTGAGCCTAGAATATTGAACCTTTTCACACTATTCTAATTTTCTGAGACTGTGAATTTGGGGTTTTCATAAGCTGTATGCCATAATCATCACAATTATACCAAAGTAAGGCTTGACATATCTCGCTTTGCATGTAATGCGTCTATCTCATATATTGGTTTCACCTTTTGAGTTGCCATACTGACATAAATGAACATTTGCACGATATTCTAATTTTTCCAGTTTCACCTGTATGATTTATGTGGTCACTCAGAGTTGATACCGACTTGATGGCACATAATCAATGATGATGTTTCAAAGTCAAAACTGAACTCTATAAATTGTAATTTTGATTTTATTTTTAAATGTAAAGTTGAAGGTATTTTCCTACATGATCCTGACTACTGTGGAAAGTACTGTGTGCCTGAGTGCAGATGAAAGAGGGAAATAAGCTGTGGTGATTCCTTTCCCAGTCTGTAAGAATCCAAACTACCTTATTGAAAAATGTGACATCCTGATATCCTGATTATATCCTGATATCCTGATATCCTGATTCAACAATCGTATGTACATCTCTGTCTAAAATTAAAGGGTTTTGCAGAATTATAATAATGAAAATAAGCTTGTGATTTCCTCTATATCATGTTCTGCTCTTTTCTGAAGGCCTTATTTATCACTATAAATTTCCATTCGTATCTGAGTGAATATTGCCTTTATATCTTATGGATCTTAGCATCAGCTTTTGGAATATTCTGACTTAATTAGAGAATTTTAATATTCTCTTAATATAATTTTCTTCTCCTTTCCATTTGTTTGAATAAATTTGCTTTTCAGCATTCTCACTTTCTGCACTTGAATCTGTAGGCAAGAAATGCAAACCTGGATAGATTGATATTTAATGACAAGAGTTCAAAAGCAATGCTGTGCAATATTGCCTACATTTGTACTGGGGACAAACTGGAATCCTTTTCTTTCTCTTCCATTTATTCCCGGAAGAGTACTCACTTTTATATAATGCATGGATTGTGGAAATACTTTACATCTAAAACCAGTGTCCCTGTGGGATATAGAGCACAGTTTGAAGGGTTTTGTTTCCTGCTCCAGATTCCTGTTCCTGATGTTTTACCACCACCCCAAATGATTTCATAACAGCTCTGCTAAAGTTCTTTTCTGCATTATGTATTGTAGTTGATGTAGCTGGATTGGGTTACAGGGAACTGTGTTGGCAAATGAATTACGGAGCAAGATTGTGTCATAGCAAAAAATGTGTACATAAAATATAACTAGTTAGCCACATGTTGTGAATATGATTTGTTTTCTTTTGTTTTAAAAAACTGTTGTTTTTCAAAAGGCCAGTGTTTTTTTTTGGGGGGGGGGGTTTAGCCTTTCAGGTGAACTTCTGAGTGGTGTAGTAAAGTTAAGTAAACAGTTTTAAAAAATAGACAATATATGTAAAGTGAACCAATATAACAAAATTTAAAATACTGATTTCAGGAAATCTATATTTATAAAAGAGTTATAGTCCATTGCATATTTATTTTCTTGGAATCATTGTTACATTATTAGTTTATTTCATTTTCTTGTCATTTTATGTAATTGTGTGAAAGACCACGCATGAGCTCATTGCCTTTCCATTCTATTGTGTGCCTATTCATGAGGACTACTTATTATGGATCTCCAATGACTCTTTATATCCTTAAGCATCTGCCCAGCCTGCATATGAATGATTTCCTCTACAAATTCCACATTTTAATTCCATTGCCTTGAGTCTAATATTGTGATAAGGCAAGCTCAGTAGGATCTAAACTGGTGATCAGGCAGGAAGAACAGAGACATTTGTCTCATCCAATCTTGCTTTTAGAGCAGGTTTTGTTTTCTCTTTTTTTCTTACTTGAATCTATATGAATAGAAGCAGTTTGTACTAGGGTTAAAGTCTCTTTAAAATAGCAAATCTAGAAATCTATTCATTGCTGCATTTTATTTTATTTTTTTTTACATTCACCTTCTTAGATGAGAGGGTGTTGCTGTTCCTTTACTAAAAAAAGTAAAAGATGAAATTGCACAATGGTAGAAACAGTTTGAATTTATTGCCATAAAAGACAAGATTTTTCTTTTCTTGCTTTTCCAATTGCTTGGTCGTTCTGCTTCATTTTGGTGGCTAACAGGATAATTAAAAGCCTTGTCTTGGAGAATGCTAGTGGCAGATCCTCCAAGATGAATAGGGTGGAAAGGATAGAGTGAAATTTTCATTGCCCTATTAACTTTCTATTGTTCTTTTCCTTGGCATTCCTCCCATTGTTTGGAAAGGATTTTAATACCTTGTTAGTTTGGGGAGAGGTTGGCAGAAGGCCTAAGAAACTAAAGAACTTCATATACATATCCACTCTGGCCTGCTACAGCACAATTTCTCCTACTCAGTGTTCTATCCCAGCTTTTTCTACATACAGATCAAGTGGTTACAATTAGCAAATCTCAAATTAAGGCAGGGGATCTAGGGTCAGGTTTATCCATCTAAAGTCAGCATCCACTGTCCCACCTTGAAGGAAGAAATGACTAGTGGATGCCCATGGATCACTATCCCAAAAGCATTGTGTCTTTTTTTTTAAATCAAAAGCATTTCTCAAGGATCCTATTCCCACTGCATTCAACTTACTTTTATCTTTCTCTTGACATACTGCACTCTCACTTCCATGTAACCAAAAGGGCAGAAGCACATTTTTATAATCAATTATTTTTGCTTCTAATAAATATTCATTCCTCACAAAAAGCCACATACTACCCTCTGTCTTACTATCAGCATTTGCACACCTTAAAATAGTTTCATCTTTTTTAATCTTTATAAAACATTCTACTGAGGTAACACATCTACTTGCTCAAATGTTTCACCATGTACCTCTAACTTACAATCATTAACTCTATTTTCCTGTCAGACATAACTACTTTGGTTTTTGATAGATTAATTTTCTGATCTATATACCTCGTTGCATCATGTTGTTTATCTAATATTCAGTGCAAACAATTTAAATTATCAGCCAACAATATAAAATTTTCTGAGTACAATGCACATTTAAGTCCCTAATCAACATATCTCTAACATCAACAAAAAAATTCTTTAAAAAATGAATCCATATATACAGTTACAGTAACAAGTAAGAAGACATAGCATATTCTTGTTTTACTCTTTGACCAATATTGAACCTTATGTTAAGCATTTCATTCATTCTCACACATTGTTTACTTCCATTCTTATTACATACAATTTTATATGCCCACTTTTTAAAAATGCAATGTGGAAATAAGATGGGCTTGAAAAAGATGTATACATTAGAGAAGGTAAAAGAGACAGATTTGTTGACCTCTACTTTATGCCAGTATCAGCCACTTACTTACTGACTATTAAACTTTTGACTTTTTCTGAAGCCTTCAGTTTTTTGGATCTTGCTATTCAGTCATGAACATAAAAATGTGTACATAGATATATATTTGTGAATGTGCATTTTGTGAAAATCATTCACTTAAATTCAGTGTGATAATAAAATCCAAAAAAAACAAGATTCATAAATCAATGATAATAAATTTGCAGTAATCTCGGGGGGGGGGCAGTTATGTTAATAGAAGACTAAAGTCATTTCTATACATTACTTCATCAAGAAAACAAAGCCATATTTGCAGCTTGAGTTATATAAATCAGTTCTGGCTGATTGCCTCATCGATGGTAAAAATCCTTTAGCCATAAGAAAACCTGTGCACTGAATGTGCTTTGCTTCATACGTGAGTGAGAAAAAGAGATATGTAGAATCAATTCAACCCAATAATTCTGGATATTTGTGCAGTGCAGAAGAATTGAAGCATCTCCCTTCCCCTTTCAGGGGTCATAACCATGAGGAATTATAACAAGAAAGGACATCCATGGACAGAAGTCTGTGTCTTGCTAGACAGGGTTAGTAGAATATAAAGTAGATATTACCATTTTGCTCATCTCTTCAATAATATCACCCCATTATGATATATCAGATATTCTTGCTTTTTTATTCATAAGTATTTCTATTTTCTTTGTAGAGAACTACAAGCCAGATTTTCATAGAGCACATTACAGGATAGTGGAACTTTAAGAGTGGAAACCAATATCCACAAAAGAACGAATGATATATAGCCTAAGTCAATTAAGTATTTTTCTTTTCTCTTCAAAGGCACTGCCAGGTTATTCTAAAATATATTTTTTTAAAAAAAGAAAAAAAAACTAGAAAAACTTGTTTGCCATTTCTAGAAGATGTTCTCAAATGGAGCTTTGGGGACTTTCACTTATTTATTTACCTGCTTCTTACTAATCTAGCCTACAGCCCTGGAATTCCCAGGTGGTCCCTTGTCTATGCTCCAATCATTACCAACAGTGCTTGGCTTCTGAGATCAACCAAAATCAGCTAGCTATTGCTAGCTGCTGAGGCAGAGTATATTAAGCCAGACTTATTTGTTTGCTCATTTGAGTTATATGGCTGCCCATCTCACGAATGCAACTCTGGGTGGCTAACACATTAAAAGATAAATAAAAGAAAGGTCACTGAAGATGAATCCAATAAAATAACAGACAGAAACCACTCAACAGGCCATGTAACATCCAACCCCCAGGCCCTGGAACATATCCAGGTCTTCAGTGCTTTATGAAAAGCCAGCAAGGTCAGGCCCAATGTGATCTTGGGGAATATGGTGTTCCAGAGTGCAAGGGATAAGACAGAAAAGACATGCTTCTCAGGTCCTATAAGTTGGTATTCTTTAATTGAAGGGACCCAAAGCATGCCCTTCCTGTTGGATCTAGTGGGATAGGTAGAAACAACTGGGAAAGGAAATGGGAAAGGAAAAAAACCCAGCCCTGTGCCATTGTGATGGAATGTATCTATGAAGAGGAGGGTGATGTGAGAGATCAAGGCTATCAGAAGGAGGGGGTGCATTCCAGGAGGTGAAAGGAGACAAGAGACAACACAGTCCACAGGGGAAGTGTGGTAAGCATAAGAGATTCAGGATAGCCACTCCCTGGAACCTCCCAGGGTATATCCACTGGTTGCAGCAGTATAGATTTAGTCTGGCAAGATTCTGTCTGTAAGGTGTAAGCAAATAAAGGAACTTTACTCAGCTGGACTCTTTCACTGTTGTTCTTGGGCTGGGCGTGATAGCCATGGAGGGCCTTATAGATGACAACCAGCATCTTGAATTGATTCAACCAAAAACATACTGGAAGCCAATGAAACTTTCAGAGCAGAGGTGTAACATGGGAGTATTGAAGAGTGCCCATAACTGTCCATGCTGCTGCACTCTGGACCAGTTGTAGCTTCCAGATGGTCTTGAAGGGCATCTCCATGTATAGCCCATTGCAGTAATCCACTCAGGAGGTGACTAAGGTATGAGTGACTGTGAACAGGGCCTCTGAGTCCAGGAAAGTGCAAAAGCCCTCCTGGACATGGCTGCCACTTGTTCTCTGAGCAGGAGTTGTAAGTCCAAGAGGACCCCAAATTGTGCACCAATTTGGTTTGCATAGTACAACTCTATCCAGAACTAAAGATGGAAAATAAATCTGGATTCAAAGGGCTCTAAAACCTACAACCATTCAAACTTGCCAGGTTGAGCTGAAGCCTGTTTTTCCTCATCCAGACCTTCACAGGCAGCTATCTGCAGATGTCATTTTTTAAAATCTGCGCTCAGTCATTACCGACTCTCCAGTGACTGCTTGGATGAGTCCTTGCAGTTTTCAAGGCAAGGTGTTTCGGAAGTGGTTTGCCATTGCCTCCTTCCTAGAGCAGAGCCCAGCTGGCGAGCGCAGGAGGCAGGATTTCCGTTGCTTTGCATCCTTTTCGGGCGAGTGCGGTTTCGCGCTTTACTGGCAACTGCTCCTGACTCTTTTTGCAAGGTGCCACCAGCATTTTTCCTCCCACCGGAGTGAGAGTACCCATTTATCTACTCACGTGAGTTTTCAAACTATTGGGTTGACAGGAACTAGGGAGGAAATAGGAGTTCACCCTGTTAACACGAAGGCTGGACTCGAACCGCTGAAGTGTCGACCATTTCTGGCTGGCAACTTTCAGCGTCATTAAGCTGCTGCGCCACCGCATCCATAAGGGTGGATAAATAATGATGTTTCACTGCCCTTATCTAACAGCAGCTCTAACTCATGCTTAGTCAGATCCACTCCTTATCCTCTAGCAATTCTCTAGGTGCTTCTTTTAGTGCTTCATCTCCCCCAAATCCTTGGTAAAACCAGGGCAGCCCTGGGATCCATATGAGGAGGGAGAGGCTTCATAGGAGCAATCTCATTCAGAGCCCTAGCTGTTCTTTCATTCGAAGCAGTGACTAAGGCTTCAGCTGGACTATGTACCAGATCTTCAGAATGACCCCAAGCTCCCTCTGAAACCAAATGGGGTCTATTAGTCTCTTGGGGTAGACCAATCAAATAAGTTTAGCCTCCAGACAATATAGACATGTGGAATAGAAGAGAGATGTGGGAAATTAATTTAGTCCACATTTTATGTAACTTAGGAATTATTTGCACCTCTAATTTTTTATGCAAGCCAAACTCTCCAACATGCTAATCATTCGACTAGTTAGATCTTTTCTCTGCCAGCTTAGTAGGTCAATTGATTCTCTTGTAAAGATTTATTCTGATACCTGTAAGCAAATTCATTTTAAAAGCAGATTTTTTTTCCTGTGCTTAGTTTATGAAAACACACACATGTATTTGCAGGCACAACCCCATTCAAATCACTAAACCAATCCAGATTGATTTATTTGCTAGCTGTGTCCTGTGATGTTTTAAGCCCTATCTAAAGTTGTTGCTATGACCATGACTAGAGCTGGAGCCATTGGCTGACGTGCAATAATACGCAAGGTGAGATTTGTTCATAAAAGGGACTTTCTGACACATATATTCTCTCCTGTAAAGGCTGCCCTGAAGGTTGAGAGATGCTCAGGAATGAACTGGGATGGAATGTGATTAATTACAGTGGTAAAGAAGAATGATTCAGAAACTGGAGGAGCTATCTCTCTGCAAATCCCTGAACCACATAGGTCTTCCTTATAATATTAAGTCTTATTACAGTCTTTTAAATGGAAGGATATTGTGGTACAGTGGGGAGAGGAGATAGTAAAAACTTCTTGAGTGAGCAACTGAATGCTTTTATAAAGTGGATATCAGCTAGTGTATTTTAGATGCGAATGATGTGAGTCAGGTTGTAGTGTTCTGCCTGTTGATTGTGTTTTCAGACACATTTATCAGCTCACATTGAATTCATCAGTTGATTAATATGGATGTGTGAACCAGACTAGGTGAAACATTCAATAATGCTCATGTACACTTCTCTAAGATGATAGTTTCTCACAGTAATTAAGTTCATGTAAGCTTGTGTGCAGTTGTTTCCCATCAGTTTAGTGCTTGCATAATAGTTTTCTCATTGCCTGGAAATGCATGAAATACTATCAACTATAACTGTGAAAGACTTGAAATGCAGGCATTAAGAATAAGACTCAGTACCAGCAAAAAAATATTAAAAATTAAAAATATTTTTATTCCTCACTGAAAGACAGTGTTATAGTAATAGCTTTATATTAATTTACTTTATATTTTAGCTAGTTATTTCTATTAATAGAAACAACTGTTGCTAGTTAAGGGCTTAGATTGTATTTCTCATTACACCTCATAAGATCAGAGATTGAATTTCTCCATTTGAAATACAAGTTCTCAACAAAGCAATTCTGAACAAAGGTTTCTCACAGCTTCTTCCCATATTGTTGCCAGTGACAATTCTATAAATCATTTATAAAAAACTCACCAAGTCCTAGTAATAAATCAAGTTATTACCACATTGTTTTCTGCTATGAAAGACTATACTAATAAATATTACTTGTTTTAATTCAAGATCCATAGGTAATTTAACTTAAATTATTTCAATACAGACATTTAGAAATCACTAACAAAATACATATGGCCACTATTTAAAATGTCCTTCTTAGTGGTTTCTGGTTGCCTGTGATTACTTAACATGTCTAAAAAGCTGAATTCTCTTTATTGTGACTTTATTTACATCTAAGCATTTTGAAATTGCACTAGTTCACCATATATAGAAATATGAAGAATCAAGTACGTCTTTCAGAAAGTTATTCTGTACAAGTTACAGTGAAATGAATGGAACCCATAATAGGCATTTTGCCCATATCCCATTCATGCAATCTATTCCTAGTAGCTTCTGCTTTAGAGAACATCATAGTTTCAGTAGAGCTCACAGCAAACAGAGAACACTAACAATGACCCCTGATGCACATGCAAACCTTTGTAGTACAGAAATTCTTGCAGTACACTGCAGTATGAATTACATGACCTCATGATTTTATCTACAGGATATGAAATATAACTAACTAGATGATTTAGTGTTATCTTTTTTGTTTGACTCAAAGGAAAATGGCTCTAGAGATCTGATGATAGTCTACTATTGCCAGCATTTGAAAATAATTAAGGAAAGGATTCTCACAATGAAACCATGTATATGTAACTGCCCAGATTATACCCAGATAACTGGGCATGAGATCACAAGTTCAGTGTATGAATTGGATCACATCAAAATACTAAAACAGAGAATGAAGGAGAAGACGAGGACAATATTTAGTTATTAATTTTTCTCAAGATCACATAGTAACCTCTTTAAAATGATTTTCTTCTTTTTTGAGCATGTGCGTGAGCATGTTTCTGAAGAAGGTCAGAGTAGAATTCCAGAGAATGGCAGAACCTCAAAGGAGGAGGGGGTGAGGGACAGGAAGGAAGAGGAGAAAAAGAAGAAAGAGGAGGAAGAGAAGGAGGAGATTAGGTAACAAGATGGATGAAACAACCAGTCTCTGCTGCCAGGGCTGCTAAGCCCCAGATATGAACTATATTTCCTATATTTTTAACATGCACGTCATGCTGAAGTATTTACTGTTCCATTGTAGTGGTGAAGGCAGGATATGTTGATAAATTATTTCCCTAAACAGAGCCACTCTTCCCTTGCCCAACAAATAATGGATAACAAAGTATGAAAAATTAAAAATAGGTTGTAGAAAACTAAGGGGTTACTGGAAATCATATTTGAGTTTGGTACAAAATGACAAGATCATTTTGATGGTATTCTATTCAAAAACTTTGGCTATGATTTCCATAACTCATCCTTTCACATTCTGTAGGCCTACCTCAGACTCTAAAAATATATGGAGTCACTTTGCTCTTTCCCCTCAGTTCATCAATAACAAAATGTTCACATTTCTGTCATGCTGAAGTTTAAATATGATTGGAGGTAAAAGTCTAACATGACCAAACTAGTGAAATGGCAAAAATAGATCTAGATAGATATACCATGTGTTAACTTCTATATCTACAATGCTTTGTCTTCTTCTTTCCCAACCATTATCAATTTTGGAGAGTTATGTTTTATATTTGTTCACTGACTGCCAAGAAATCGTGTAATAGCTCAGAGAGCCAATGCTTCACTATGTCAGTTGGCTTTTTAAACACTGTATTAGTTTTGCTGGACAAAACTTCCCTGGATAAAATAGTAAAGAAAGGAAAGAGAAGGAGGCTTTTTTAAAAAAAATCTATCATATATTATGCATAATATAAAGACCAGAAATATTATCAAGTTGGGAAAATATACTATACACACTAAAATTGCATTAATTCTTATTTAAACTGGGTTTTCAAGAACCTAAACACCTATACCCAGTCAATTCCATTAGGCTTTGGGCACATCCTCAATTTCAGAAAATAAAGCAAACTTAATTTCTATTCTTTTGGAAAGCTACTGAGGATTTATAGATTATAAATAAGCAGTTATTACATTAAATAGATTATTGTTCACTTGAGATATATGAATATTTTTTTCTTTGTGTGAAAAAACCTGAATTTATTGTAGAAACTAAAAACAAAAACAATGCTATGTTTTTACTTTGGTTACTTGGTTTAGAAGTTTGCCATGTTCTAAGTTACAAATAATCCTTCATCATGCAGAATAAAGATCTTCTGCTTTAGCAGAAAGTCCTACCTATCTTGTAAAATGGCCTTATCAGATTATTAAATCCATTGGTCTACCCATCTGTTAAAACTCACTTTCTCCAATATCATCATATCTGCCCCACATTAGGGAAAGTGAGGGGATGATAAAGTATGCTGGCATAGTTTTCTGCTAATGCAAGAACTTGGGGAATGCACATTAAGGCAGGTGTGAGGAAGAGCTGTCATTCTGAGAGGGAAGGTAGACTTTCTGAAGATGCATTCACTAGCTGATTTGGCTTAGCTAGTAATATGGAAAAGGCCAGCAAATTTAGCACTTTTCTTGTGTTATACAGCACCCAACAATCAGCTTCCAAATTCCTAATTTCCTTTTTCCCCGAAGGAAAAAAAATTGCTTAGTCTAACTCTTTGAATTTGATATGGGTTTACCAGATTCTGCTGCAGCAAATTCCATCACAACGTTTCCCAAACAACATTCCAGAGACTTTAGTTGTTAAAGTACCAGATTTTAAAGGAGTAAAGTTCAAAAAGCCATGCCCTAATTATTGTGAAAGTTGGCCTTGTAATGGTCTACTTTGCCTGCAAATTTCATCTAGAAAAGAACAGAATAATTAACAGGTGTTGTGTCTTTCCTATTCCAGTCAATAGAAGAAGAGAACTCACTTTTTCCAGATTTTGCTCTAAAATTGGACATTGAGTCAGACTGGACAACTTCTGGAATGACTTGTACCAACTTATCTATTGATAGAGCTCCTGATAGGGCTGTTAATGCCTTAATTCTTACCCTTTTCTTCTCTGTTCATTTTTTATTTCAAAAACTTCCAAACTTCCCTTGGAGGCAGGGAGAGGAAGTTAGAAACAGTATTCATTTATTTATTTAGAAAGGTTTGTATGGCCTTCCATCTTAAAACAACTCTGGGTGGCTCAAACAATAAAACAATAAAAAACATAAAAAAACAGAATCTTTAGAATCTCCTTCCTGAATTGGATTTATGCAACAATAATCAGGAAAATATTTCATAGTATTCAATTGCATGCAATATATACTAGTATTAATACATTATTATGTAATGCAAAATTAATTATATATAATCACATATCGTATATTTACATAATATATTATGATATAGCATACAGAGATGTTGTTAATTACTTTTAAAATCCAAGGAATTGCATGCAAAGGAATTTACTTGCTTGTTTAGAGAATTCTGAGAGTTTCTAACCTAACTTAAAGTTTGCCAGCCGCTTGCCAAGGAAGGAGGAGGAGGAGGAAGAGGAAGAGGAAGAGGAAGAGGAAGAGGAAGAGGAAGAGGAAGAGGAAGAAACTATATGTATTAGCAAAGACATATCTTTGTTTTATCTACTTTGGACTTTAAATGCAATTTCAGAAGATGGAAAAATGAAGTAGAAGTTTTAGTAAATAAAAATATTTGGGGTAGAGTAAGTATGCATATGTATAACTTTCAAAATTTGATCAAATATATGGTCTTACCTTTCCTATATGTGTTTCAATATTTTGAAATTTCTTTAGAATTTTGACCAGTTCTGATGGGGGTGGGAAACCTGCCTAACCTTTTCACTGTGTCATTTTAATATAAAAGGGAAAAATATTCTAGATATCATAACCTGATCATTTTAACATTCCTTGTATGAATGCTATGGATGTTTGTGCTTGCCTCTAATTGAGGTAATTATAACTACATGTTTTGATGACATGCTGCCCAGAATTCACTTGAAATTGGGCTAGGCAGAGCAAGGAAATGAAAACTAAAGGGGGAATGCTGTTCGCAGGCAGCAGGAGGAGCAAAAAGATAGTTGTTCAGATCAGGAACAAGACTTACCCAAAATTCAGTGACTAATTTAGCAAAGCTAATTCTGTAGGAATAATAAAGATATTGCAGTGAAGAGCAATACGGGATACCACTAAATCTTTGGTTATGCTCTAGAATAAAACGTGGATTCTTTTGGCAATTTTTTTTAAATGGGGGGGGGTTCACCATAGTTAATCATATTCAAAGACAGTGTCACATGAAATTTAACCAAGGAAATGAAATTGCGGAAAAATTGCCTGTGTCATTCTGGTGTAGTCTGAATCAGGAGACTTCCCATGGATGTGACTGTTTTAACCTGCAGATTCCTCTTCAGAGTAGATGCTGGGATACCGCAGAAATCTAATTATTCCTTAACATTGTCCAAGTTGCCAACTCAGGCTTCACTGATGATTCTAGATGTTTTCACGCTATCAGTGTTTATATATTCATATGTCCAAGTGTGCAACTTTTTGCCTTCAAGACTTGTTAAGGATTGGCACTTAAGAGTACATGCCTGATGAGTTTTCTTTTGCATCCTTTTTCTGAGCTGGTGATTTCAGCAAAATGTAGGTCTTGATAAAAGAAACCCTTAGGAAATAAGACTCAGATCCATCAACTTCAGTGAAACTAAACCATATGCTGAATGTTCAGTGTTTTGCTAACTTGAGCTTTTATGCTTGCAGCTGTATTCACTGTGGGAAGATGAGTTGCTGTTAAAATATGCAACATCCATAACAGGATTTTGCGACTCCCTTTGTAATTCTGCCACCATGAAAATTGTACGATTCTAGTGATGGAAACCTAACTTCCTTTGTCATTTAAAGACTTCCTCTGTTTTGTGGAATTCATGTGGATTCCAGACATCAGGTTCATGATTGATACTAATTTGGTATAAGAAATTCAATATACTCCTTTTCTTCCAGTTTTAAATTATTTTCAACTGTTTTTAGGGGATATACTGTACTTTTTTTTGTCCCCATTATTTTAGGCAGGAACTCAATGAGCACAGGAAAAGCAGCCTCTCCATATCTTCTAACTTAATTAATTTGTAAGAAATAGTCCCCTTTTTTTGTTGTAACCATATCCACTTACATCATACAAGCAAATGTACACAGGGCTGTTTCATCATAGGGTCTGCTACCTTATCTTTCTGTACTAGGCTACAAAAGTGATGGATACACTTCTGTTCTGTAGGCCAATTAAATAAGGAGATGGAAAGTAATAACATGCATATGGTCCAAACTATTTCAGATTAATGGCTCATGTGTTTTAGTAACTTGTTAAATAAAACTATGCCCACTAGTCCTGTTACCAATGTTATGCACTCCAGATATTCCCACCTCCTAGAATTTGCACATCTACTGAAAACATCAGCACAATCTTTGCTGTACTGTATGCACAGAAAGCTGGACACAGGGCTATTTGGAGTGTGTGATATTTGGAATGAAACTTTTTGCCAATGTCCCTGTTCCCCACATATGTGCAGAGCCTAGGTGAATAGGGATTAACATTTGAACATTCATCAGCAAATGCTATAGACATACCCTTGTAATTAAGCCCCCAGTTCGATCAGATTCTACCTCCCCTTCAGCTTCTCCTAAGGGATTATCAGCCTTGAAATCTGAATATTTGTCATCCCTCCCAGGTAGACCAGACAGGAAACAAGACTAGATGAACTAATCCTACTTTATTGTAAGGCTACATTAACAAAACCCTGCAAGTCTGAAAGCACAAATCTCCTGCCCTCCCTATTTACCACCTGAATAGTTAGAGCTGGTCTTTCCTGAGTTTCTTTTTTTGACTGTTATCCTGTTGAGGACTCCTTTCTCTTTTATCCAATTGTTCCCTAGGTGGTATTGCTTTCCCCCATCTTCCAAGGCCACCCTCACATTCTGTCACAATATTGCACCATTTTAGGCTTACATAGGAGGAAAAATCTTCAAAACATTTTAAATATTGGAAGAAAGACAAAATTACTACATGGCAATCCGTATGAGGAAACCTCCTTTCCTTACACTCCCCACCTCCTTTGCACATGTGATCTTTTGCCCAGATCGATGCTGATGCTGCCTATAAAAATAAAAGTTCCATGGATCAAGGACATAGCCACAGGCTGATGCAAATTTCATCACTGTTGACAAAGTTTAATGCAAGAGGAAAGGGATAGCCCAGATTTATGGCAATCAAAACAGAGAATTCTTTTGTGAACTTGTCTGTGGGCAATGAGCTGATTCAGGAGCCCCTCTGAATAACTCATAATATATTGGATCATACACGGAAAGAAGGGGAAATAAAAGTTTATGTTGGGTTTTTTTCTTCAGTGGGATGTCAGTCACAGGAGACTATAGAACTGGGTAGCTAGCTGTGAACTGTCCACCTCCTTGCAAGCCTATGCTTATCGAGTCACCTGGGATGAGGTCTCCTTAGCAGATTCAACCTGAATTTATTCACTGTAACCACTAAGAAGGCAAAGATCAGTCAGGGTCCTCCACTGAACTGAACTTGTAGTTATGGATTTAAGCAGGATGCTGTGCCTTCCAGGAGCTGACTTTACCCTTTCCAGTGCATTGCTACCTTAGACTAGAAGTATAGGCATTCCAGGACATTAAAGCAGACCTTGCTGAGTTGGAATTCAGAACCTGAAAGAGCCAGCTGGTTTCACTTGATCAGCTGGATCTAGATTAGATCATCAATGCCTAACCTCTAAACTAGTTTGAGATCATACAATTCCATAAGAACTGTAGGTGCTGGGAGCAAAGGAATATCAAAACGCAATAATGAGTGGCTATTGATAGGGGCCCTCTTCATTATCTTGATCCTGAAAACTTAGTTTTCTCTCCTTGAGAACAGGACTGTGTAACAGAAAGGTACATCAGTCCTCCCTCTTGTTCCTCCAGCTTTTTGGCCTATTATCTGTCTTTACATAGAGACTGGCTCCTCAGTCTCTTATCTCTTTCCATCTAATCCCCATTCCTGATCTATGTGTTAAGTCCCGCTTATGCACTACTTCCCTTTCCAGCTTACTTAATACTCACTGATTCTTTATTCCCCTAAGGGAAATAAAAAAGGCTTATATATAACATATCATGGACTTGCTTTCTTTTCTAAAAGCTACAGTATACTTTCTGTCCCATTGCTAGCCCTAGGGGAAAGTTTATTGCTTTTCTCTTAATTATGCTTAAATGCATAAATGTGAATGTGATTTCCACAAAGATTGCCATTTCCCATTGACTGTTGCTTCTCCCACTGAGTACTTCATGAATGCTTTTCACATTTTCTTTTCTAACCCTTATACACTGTTTATGGTTTCAGTTGCTACATCCCCATTGAAGGTTGTTTCCCCAGCATTTGTTACTTTTTCTTCCATAGCTATTTCCTATTGACATATTTTAATGGTGCTTTTCTTAATAAAAACCAAACTCTTTCTCCAAGGAATGAAGATAGACCATTGTAGAGTAACACTGGTAAAATTAAGCAACTAATGCTGGCACTTCATTTATATCCCACTTGAAAAAATGAAGGGACAATCAGCTTCTACCACTGACATAAATTCAACAGAAAACATTTTTTTGGGGGGGGGGCAGCAATAACATCTAACAATATATGCATGTTTGTGTTTTCCCTTTGAATTGCAAACCACAACCAAAAAGTTCTTAATGTGGGGATATGGGCATGTGTGTATGCACACCCAGACTTTCCTGTGTTCTCCCATACATTTGAGAGCTTCAAAATTGCTATAATGTATAAACATTCTGATGATTCAAATTTCTCATCAGTCCTTAAGCGCTATCAATGTTAATGTTAACTTTCTTAATAATTCTGTTTTGGGAATTTGAAAAGCTGTGTGCTGTGTGCTACAAGCACAACCTACATCAATCTGTGAAGATAGTTGTAGATAACTTCTTGTCCTCCAGATATGTTAAGACAGCCATTATGGTCAATGGGACATTATATTAGAACTATAATTAAGTGAACTTGGAGAACCATAGATTCCCCACCCTTCTTTTAAAAACTATAATAAAAAGTATCATCCTATAAATATATTGGGTAAATATTGCATTGCCTTTGCTACCCTGACAATATATTTAATTAAACAGTAGAAGAACATATTTCAAATCAATTGTATAGCTTACCTATTGAGAAGAACCAGCACATTCAGAAATGGAGCTAATTTGTATTATGTTGACTTATCAAAAGAGTAGAATTTATTTTTATACTGGCTGTTTCAAGCTGTGTTTTCAAATAATCATCCACTAATCACTGTGTTCTTTGTAATGTTAAACATAGGCTTGCCTGAGAGTTGAAGTGCCTTCACTTGTCAAGTGGACTAATTATTTCTAGAAATGTTTGATGCCTTTGTCTTGCACTGAAAATGGAATGGATAGGAAATGTGTGTGTGTGTGTAAATAAAATACCTTGCAATTACACAGTTTAGGAAATACATTTATTTATTTCATAATCTGTCTTACTGTTAAAGAATGATTTTTAAATGGACTAAAACAAAAGTAATAAAACATAAAAAGAAATGATTTGGTAACACAATTTGTTTTTTATTATAATCCAATAAATAATACAATTCCTGATTAAGCTTCTGCTGAGAATTAGACATTTTCCTTGTAGCAACTACAATTTCTAGAAAAGGTATCAAGTTATGTACAATAACCTATTTTCATCTGGAATTTTTTTTTCTGATACATAAATATCATTGTTTCTAAGAACATCAATGTTTTAATGAGTGTTATTATCAGATTTATCAAAGAGGTGATAATACCATAGTGGAGAAATCATTGGGAAGTAATCAGAGTTCTGGACTTGGAAATTAATGCTTAGACTATTTTAAAAGTTAATGAGGTAATATGTGAGGCAATTAACTGAAAGGAGACTGAACTGATTTGCAGAGAGAGCTTTGGATGGCAGAAAATGTCCTGGGGTAGTAGAGCACATATGAAAGAAGAATCTATCTGGATTCATCAGTTGTGATTTGAAAATTAATTGATTTTTTTCTGAGGATAATTTGGATAGCAATCATCTTACCTTCTGTGAGATTAAAATGATAGTTCATACTTTTTAAATTTTCTCATAAGCTATATGAGTTTATACAAACTTGATGTTTATAACGGTTTAGGTCAGTGCCTAAAATTACTTCAGCATCTGCCATTGGCTCTCAGAAGGGCCATTCTTTATGTAATGGTCTAAAGAAAGAAGGAACATAATATGGCGAATGATTAGATTGGAAAGAAGAGAATATAGAAGCAAAGCCTTATGACTGATCAACAAGCTTTATGAGTATGCAAGCTAAGGATAAAGAGATTAAATGCAGAGGCAAGGGCTTATAAAAGAAAATGAGATGCTTCATCCTAGATATATAAGCTTGAAAGGAGGAAGGGAAGGCTGGATAATGGCATTCAGAGACACTTGGATTTGTAGTACAGGATGGAGAACAATATTTCCAGGGCCAAGAGGTACGGTCGTGTGAAAAAGAAAGTACACCCACTTTGAGTTCCATAGTTTTACATATCGGGACATAATAAAAATCATCTGGTCCTTAGCAGTTCTCAAAGGTAGGTAAATACAACCTCAGATGAACAACAACATATGACATATTACACCATGTCATCATTTAATTTACAAAAAGAAAGCCAAAATGGAGAAGCCATGTGTGAAAAACTAAGTACACCCTTACTGCTTCCATAGGCATGAAGAGGCTAAGTAGCATCCAGGTGCTGTTAATCAAATGCCCTTGATCAATTGATCATCAGCAAGTGTGACTACCTCTATGAAAGCCGAAGTTTTAGGAGTTTGCTGGTCTTGAGCATTGATGTGTGTGTTAACACAATGCCAAAGAGTAAAGACATCAGCAATGATCTTAGAGAAGCACTTGTTGCGGCCCATCAATCTGGGAAGGGTTATAAGGCCATTTCCAAACAATTTAAAGCCCATCATTCTACATTGAAGAAGATTATTCACAAGTGAAAAACAATCTTCCCAGGAATGGACATCCCAGCAAATTCACCCCAAGGTCAGACCGTGCAACGCTCAGAGAAATTGCCAAAAATCCGAGCTATATCTCAGACACTACAGGCCTCAGTTAGCATGTTAAATGTTAAAGTTCATGACAGTACAATTAGAAAAAGACTGAATGAGTATGGTTTGTTTGGAAGGGTTGCCAGGAGAAAGCCTCCTCTCTCTAAAAAGAACATGGCAGCATGGCTTAGGTTTGCAAAGTTGCATCTGAACAAATCACAAGACTTCTGGAACACTGTCCTTTGGACAGATGAGACCAAAGTGGAGATATTTGGCCATGATGCACAGTGCCACGTTTGGCGAAAACCAAACACAGTATATCAGCACAAACATTTCACACCAACCATCAAGCACATTTGTGTAAGGTTGACGATTTGGGCTTCTTTTGTAGCCACAGGACCTGGGCACCTTGCAGTCATTGAGTCGACCATGGACTCCTCTGTATACCAAAGTATTCTAGAGTCAAATGTGAGGCAAATCTGTCTGACAGCTAAGCTTGGCTGACATTGGGTCATGCAACGGGACAGTGATCCCAAGCAAATCTACAACAGAATGGCTGAAAAAGAAAAGAATCAAGGTGTTGCAATGTTCCAGTCAAAGTCCAGACCTCAAACCGATTGAAATGCTATGGCAGGACCTCAAAAGAGCTGTGCATAAACAAATACCTGCAAACCTCAATGAACTGAAGCAATGTTGTAAAGAAAGAGTGGGCCAAAATTCCTCCACAACAATGTTGATAAAGTCATACAGAAAATGATTACTTCAAGTTATTGCTCTAGAGGTGGTTCTACAAGCTATTGAATCATACTTAGTTTTTCACATGTGGCTCTTCCATTTTGGCTTTTTTTTTTTGTAAAATATATGATGGCATGGTATAATATGTCATGTGTTGTTGTTCATCTGAGGTTGCATTTACCTACTTTTGAGAACTGCTAAGGACCCGATGACTTTTATTATGTCCTGATACGTAAAAGCATAGAACTCAAAGAGGGTGTACTTTCTTTTTCACGCGACTGTATAGTTGAACATTAACAATAGTTAAGATGCTGCAACTAGAGGATATGATATAGGGCAATGTAAAGGCTGAGCAAGTCCTATGGAAACACATAAGGCAGAAAGATAAATATTAATGAGCATTTGGAAGAGAACCAGGTGATAATATGCTTACACAAATGTTATAGAATGGAGATCATACAATGCACAAATTGGAAGGGCCTTATATGTTACCTAGTCCAACTGCCTACTCAAGCAGGAATTCTTAACAGATAGAAATTCAGACCCCATTTTAAAACCTCTACTGAGGAGTGTAAACTGCTGTTCTGAACAGATTAATAGTTCTTACCTTCTAGAAATTCCTCTTAATATTCAGTAGAACTTCCTTTAATTAAAGAAAACCCATTAATTCTTGTCCTGCTCTCAGTATCAACAGAGAATAACCCCTCCACCTCTGTACGGCAGTTACTATCATAATTCCTATTAATCTTCTCCTTTCCGAGCTAAGCATGCCCAGGTACTTTAACTATTCCTCACAGAACTTGGTTTTTATGAGGTCATCATCCTGGTAGCTCTCCTCTGTACCTGCTCCAGCTTCTCTGTGTCCCTTTTCAAGTGTGATGCCAAGAACATTAATAACCACATTATATCAAGCATGCTCGACACTAAAGAGGAATGAAATGTTGTTACAGATACACAGATATATGGAAATTAGCATTAATTCATTTACGGATTAATTTCAGCCAATTCCAGGCCAAGAAGAAATCACTGAAAATATTTGCATTGATCTTCTTTTATATGTGTAAGTAGCATGGGATCCCAGCTTACCTTTTAATAAGAGGTTTTGTTTCTAATGATACATTAGAACATCTTTCAGTTTCCAAAGTTTTCTAAAAATTCTAAATCTGGGAATGGTACCTGTAAAGATCCAGATATTGTAACATCTAATCTCAGCTTTGTTTGCACAATCAAAACTTCCATTGATTAGTTTTCTGAAGACCAATACATCAGGAAGAAAGTATTTGCAAATACATTATTTTCATCACTGCAGTAAGTATGAAAACCCATGTGTCTTCCAATGTCTTTGATAGTCATAGCCTCAACTTTCTCAGAAAACATAGCATTACATCCATTAATATAGTTTTATGTGTACAAGTCTACAATAATGAATATCATCATAGAGATGCCACTTTAAGGTGCAAAGAATATTAACTTTTTCAAGCACTGATTGCATTCATTATCTGCATGTGGTATTGTTAGATCTCAGTTTGATAAATCTACTTGAATGCAGATGGCAAGCTAACAAGCTGTACTTTCTTCCAAAGTCTGTTACTGTGTAAAATAAATGACCATTTACTAAAAGTCAGCCAAATGCTTTTGAGCAACTCACTTTTAAAAAACAAACTAAGGCCATCAGGTAAAACTATCGGCACCTGGACTTTATCTAAGACTGCACACTCTTTTACAAATTGATTCACTTTTCTGCCTACCCAGTATATCCATGAAATAGCCTAGCATCTCCTACAAGAACAATTATTTTTTCTGCCTGAGGTGATTTGTGTGGTCTTAAAGCCCTGAAAACATCCATTTATACTTGAATAGACTGGAGATAAAGTAGAGACAAGCTGCCCCTTCATGCAAGCATTGATTGACAGTCTCACTACTTCTCAACAGTTGGAGATCTGCCCCATGGCCTGATGGGAGTCTCTTATTGTGTAGTGCTGGACAGAATGAGGCTGTTAGATGTCAGTCTGATGATAAAATCTGCAAGGATATGAAAAAACAATAACCCAGTTGCTTGAACATCCAAGAGCTGATGGATCATTAGCAGGATGAAAAGGGATAATTCTAGCAGAACTCTTCAGCAAGAAGCTTCTTCTCTCTTTTTCTTCATATACAGGTATGTGTATGTATGTGTATATATATATATATACACACACACACACACACACACACACACACCAGTATGTTTACATCAATGAAGTAATTAGATCAGATTCACATTTCCTGCAGTTTATTTAAGTTACATTTTCAAGAACAGGTATGAAATAGCTTTGGCCCAAGAATTTGGTATCAGGTATAGCTCCCTTTCTAAATATTAAGCTATTTTCAGTAAAAGATTTAATTGAAAGCCCATATACACAGAATATTAAAAGAGTGATATACAAATCAATAGATAATATATGCAAAACTTTTTTCTCATAACATCATCCAAATCCCAAAGGTCTTCTGTACACCCTCCCTTGTTGCCAAGAGTGTATGGTCATTCTCTTTCTTCCCCCATACAGCTTGAGTAAAGTTTCTTTCACCAAACATAATATTTATATCATCTAAATAAGTGTCAATTCTCTATAATGATTACAGGTGAAACTCAAAAAATTAGAATATCGTGCAAATGTTCATTTATGTCAGTATGGCAACTCAAAAGGTGAAACCAATATATGAGATAGACGCATTACATGCAAAGCGAGATATGTCAAGCCTTACTTTGGTATAATTGTGATGTTTATGGCGTACAACTTATGAAAACCCCAAATTCACAATCTCAGAAAATTAGAATAGTGTGAAAAGGTTCAATATTCTAGGCTCAAAGTGTCCCACTCTAAGCAGCTAACGAATCCATAACACCTGCAAAGGGTTCCTGAGCCTTTCAATGGTCTCTCAGGCTGGTTCAGTAGGAATCACAAGCATGGGAAAGACTGCTGACCTGACAGTTTTGCAGAAAACCATCATTGACCCCCTCCATAAGGAGGGAAAGCCCCAAAAGGTAATTGCAAAAGAAGTTGGATGTTCCCAAAGTGCTGTATCAAAGCACATCAATAGGTTATGTGGAAGGGAAAAGTGTGGTAGAAAAAGGTGCACAAGCAGCAGGGATGACCGCAGCCTGGAGAGGATTGTCAGGAAAAGGCCATTCAAAAGTGTTGGGGACTTTCACAAGGAGTTAGGAGGCTGAGGCTGGAGTTAGAGCATCAAGAGCCACCACACACAGACGGATCCTGGACATGGGCTTCAAATGTCGTATTCCTCTTGTCAAGCCGCTCCTGAACAACAAACAACGTCAGAAGCGTCTTACCTGGGCTACAGAAAAAAAGAACTGGTCTGTTGCCCAGTGGTCCAAAGTCCTCTTTTCTGATGAGAGCAACTTTTGCATCTCATTTGGGAACCAAGGACCCAGAGTCTGGAGGAAGAATGGAGAGGCACACAATGCATGATGCTTGAAGTCCAGTGTGAAGTTTCCACAGTCTGTGTTGATATGGGGAGCCATGTCATCTGCTGGTGTTGGTCCACTGTGCTTCATTAAGTCCAGGGTCAACACAGCCATCTACCAGGAGATTTTGGAGCACTTCATGCTTCCTTCCGCAGACAAGCTTTATGGGGATGCTGACTTCATTTTTCAGCAGGACATGGCACCTGCCCACACTGCCAAAAGTACCAAAACCTGGTTCAATGACCATGGGATTACTGTACTTGATTGGCCAGCAAACTCGCCTGACCTGAACCCCATAGAGAATCTATGGGGCATTGCCAAGAGAAAGATGAGGGACATGAGACCGAACAATGCAGCGGAGCTGAAGGCCGCTATTGAAGCATCCTGGTCTTCCATAACACCTCAGCAGTGCCACAGGCTGATAGCATCCATGCCATGCTGCATTGCGGCAGTCATTGCTGCAAAAGGGGCCCAAACCAAGTACTGAGTACATATGCATGCTTATACTTTGCAGAGGTCCGATATTGTTCTATTTCCAATCCTTGTGTTATTGATGTCATGTAATATTCTAATTTTCTGAGATTGTGAATTTGGGGTTTTCATAAGCTGTACGCCATAATCATCACAATTATACCAAAGTAAGGCTTGACATATCTCGCTTTGCATGTAATGCGTCTATCTCATATATTGGTTTCACCTTTTGAGTTGTCATACTGACATAAATGAACATTTGCACGATATTCTAATTTTTCGAGTTTCACCTGTATGTTCATACTAATGCCTTATGAAAATATTTAACTATACATTGGTAGGTTTGTAGAAGGTTGTGGATTGTGAGAGTGCATGCCAACCAATATTATAGTCTGCCACCAATATTATGGTGTGCATGTATACTTACAAAAAATTCTTTGTTTAGGGAGTCAAAAAGGACTTTCTTATCAGAGGTTATTATATTTGTGATATTGGTTCACAATACTGTATTTAACCCTAACTGTTTCATGTTATTGTTTTAAAAGTTTAAAGTTCTTTGACATGAACTATGTACATGGAGAATCTGGAAGGCACAGCTTGAGGGCATGCTCAAGTCCTAAAACCTTCCTTTAGTCCTATGAATTCTGCAAAGGGGCTAACTTAGTTACAAGGTTGATGAAACCTGGCAGATTAAGAGAATAGACTACACCAAGAGAGAAAAGAAATGGGTTATCTGCCAAAGGCATCAGAAATTTTAATGCCAATCTAGCCTTTTAGACTGATATTTCAGCATAAATATAAACTAAATCTATGTAAACAAACACACAAACAGAACATTTTCCCTACCAGACTTGTGCAGAGCCATGCTATTTAAAGTGTGAAAAGAATTCTGCTACATGAACCTGCAAAGTGGCCAAATGGAAGTTCCCATGAGAGAATATGTGTAAATATCAAATATTCCAGCTGGTGTTTGTTGAGTATAGAAGGTACAAGAAAAAGATATTTCCCAAAAGCCTCAGATCAATATTTCTAAGGAAAAAGAACTGCAAATGTAGACCCATAAAATTTCTGTAATATTGTGCCAGAGGGAAAGGGACACAGTTTACTTTACTATGCACAGATAATACCCTTCCAGCAAACAGTTCATAAGATTTGTATCATGTGAATACTCATCCTAAACCTGACTTTGCTGGGTTGAATGGAAAAGTCTTAATTTTATATTCATACATACCTGAATGTGACCAGAATTATCTGCACGACTGGAGATTATAAACTCATTAGATATTTTTAATGGGTTTTCAAATCCATTTTTTAAAAAATCTGTAAAAATTCATTGAAATGCAATTTTTGTATTTCACAATCTTTCTGGCACAGTGAAACTACACTTCACAGTTATTGATTTAGGTTGTCTTAAAGATTCAAGGAATTCAAGGAATTCCTAGTAGTTTTGCCATTCCAAGCATTTATTGCACATTCATAAAAATACAAGATCTTGAAATGGCCACTTATGAAGAAACAGTGATATTGCAAAACTTATCCAGTGAAATCTTTTACAGAAAGAACAATAGCTTCCACAAAACCAAAAGAGACTTACAGGTGTTGAAGCCAGTAGCATTGAGATATGGAGCAAATGAGACATCTTCACATCTCACATCTCCTCCTACATAACCCAAGCCAAAGAGACAGAAGAAAATAGTTAAGTTTCTATGGATTTTCCCCTTTTCTTTCATAGAGGTCCAGCCAGGTATAAAAAGCCAGGCTGATTTTATATAATTTGGCTTCTTTCTTTCATTTTTATGTGGAATGTGGGTGAGGGTTTCTGCTGTTATTTCTGTGGCTGTAGGACCTGCAGTAACCAGGGGCAAAGGAATGACTCTCCCTTCTTGTTCTCAGTGGTGTGAGGTCACCAGGATTGAAATGAATTCTGGTAATGTTCAAACGGCTTTGAGAAGGGTGAAATGCCCTTAAATGTGTGAAGTACATGTATATCAGATATAAATGTACTTAAAATCCTTTTCTAATAGCTTTCATGACACTAGAAGAAAGTGATAATGGGTAACAGGCATTTACTATAGAGCTAATGATAGTTGCGATAACAACTGGAAAGTTGCAAGAGGTTTCACTGTTTTAGATGTTTTTTTAATCCTGCTAGCATTTATTTTATCAGTCTCAAGGAGGAAATATAATTAACAAAAGTTACCAGAGCAGTAGGAAAATACTCACACAAACCAGCATTGAAAGAAATATCGTATTCTCAAAGCTCTTTTGGTTTGCTATCCTCCTCCATGCTTTTTGCTGTCTTCCTTTCTCTGTAATGTTTCCTGTTTTCTTATTAATCCCTTTCCAGGGAGTGTGTAAAGGAAATTGTGTATCAGGGTTATTCAATGTCCACAGAGTATTTCCCTTACATTATCTCTTACTGAGCATAAAAGAACCAGTAGGCAAATATATAGATACTGTAACACATTGAAAGAATTATGATAAATTTTTCATCAATTCCACATGTTCTATGTTCTGCATTATTTGAATGTAAATACCAGCCCTTTGTTCCCTCAGACTAAAAATACGTAGCAAGCACTCTCATAGCACTGAGGCATAATTCATTAGTAGGGATCTGAGTCAAACATTAAAATCCCAATCCAAACTGAAGAGAACTTGAATCCCACCAGGAAAATAAATAAATAAATAAATAAATAAATAAATAAATAAATATTCTTTTTAAAAATTTATAGATGTCTGTGTACTGTACCTCTGTTCCACATTTTTTTGTTGACAACATTTTTTTTTCCTTGTCCATTTGTCTTGAAACAGAAACAAATAATCTTACTACTATTTGGCCTTTCAAATAATATGTAAACGTAATCCAATCAAAGTAACTTGAACATAAGAGGTGGACTCTTGGTACTTATCCCCATTCTTCAGGTAAAGTTTTTCTATATCTGACTCTTAGCAGTATTGAGAGCGTGTTAATGAATATAGATTATACATTAACACTATGAATGATGATCACGTGGCCATCATCTTCAACAAGGCCTCTTTTTCCTCTTTCCTATTTTTTGTTCAACATCATCTTATGTCAGTTTCACTGTCTCACCTGTGGGTGATGGCTGAGAGGATGGTTCAGGTGCTCAGTTTACATTCTGCATTCTACACATGGTGCTCAATATGATGCTCAATTTCTATAAGCATTCTATAATTCATTTGAAGCTACAGCCAAAGCCCCACTTCATAAATAAAAAAGAAACAACAGTAATTGGTACAGTTTTCCCATCTTGGAGCACTATTATCCAAAGTTCAAGGACAGCTGTCCTCCAGGTTTTTAGTACTCAGGTATTGATCTTAAGATTTTTGCTGCTATACACATAACTGACATTTGTATTAATAATGCCAGCTAGGAACCAATTTCTTGGAGCATATTGGACACAAAATGTTTCCAAGTAAAGCCCCTCTTATATATCCAAACTCAAAAGCCCTTAGCATTTCTGTATCTTGTAAATATCTCAGAGCTGCTTGGTTAATCACTGACTAGTCAAAAATGCATTATTATTATTATTATTATTATTATTATTAACTTCAAGATATTGATGTAAATCTCAATATAATGTTTCTAGTGCATACATGGAAAAAAGTAAAACATCCACAGACTCCTGATACAGCAGGAGCAATTCTGCTATTTTTGTGTTTTTAGTTGACAACTGGTTCTTTTTTAGTACATAAAATGAAATCTGTCCAAATGCTCAGTGGCTGACTTCTATATCCAAAGCGATTTATATTGTTTCCCCAAGCTGTAATAAGAGAGGTGTTATCTCTTCTATTCCCTTGATGGGTTTTAAATTGAGACCCAAGATCATTGCATGTATCTGACAGCCTTAGATGCAAAGCTGATTTCATTTGATACCACAATTGAAATGAATCACTAGAGTAGGAAGCTTTTTGAATATTTTCTTCTGGGAAAGCAAAATGTGGTTGGATTGAACACCCATCAAGTCACTACACTGCAGGAGATGCACGTTCTAGTTTACAGTTTGAAAGAAAAGCAGGATAATTTTAACCAGTAGATATTTACTGGAAGAGAGACTTCATGGGAAAAAGGGAAATAAAAATGAATCTCTAAAAAATCAGAAATTTTCATTAGATTCCTCTTTATTTTCTCTTGAGTTTTAAATGAAAGGTGATTTAAAAATTAGGTGACATTGAGGTCAACAGTGTAAACTTTTAAAATTATCACTGTTTCCAATGGAGAAAAAAAGGGCATTTAAAACCAACTTCCTATATTAGGGTTGTTTAATTGTTTCCTTCTTTCCACAGGATTACCACTTAGTAATCAGTAGCCCAAGTGACCATGACAGTGATGTAGGCAGAAGTGTGTGAGTTCTTGGTAAGATCACTCTTGCCTATAAAGTCAAAAGGAAAGGAGTGAAGCTAAGAGTAATCTGATTAGTGAGGGTCAAGATAGATGGGACCTGGATGACCTAGAAGAAGCTCCAAAATTAAACCAGAAGAGGTCACTGACAAGCCACTGACAAGCCACTTTGGTATTGTTCCCAAGACATATGTATGTACATGTCTCAAACATTTAGATAAGTTGGACAATGAGACCCCTTGGTCAGAAAAGACTCCTCTAACTAATATGGAAGAACATCAATTTTTCACAAACCAATGTGGAGGTAATTACTGTGGCCATACCAAAAACATAAAGAATGCAGTCACTAATGGTGCCTATATTAATGAAGATTTCCTCAATATATAAGGCACTGACAATTTGAAAGTGGAATAGAGAAAACCAGAATTATAGGGAAATTTCATATGGAAGATAAAGTGAAATCTTTGTTTACTGCCAGCATCAAATTCATACATCATAAATACAGACTATACTTGAACATCATAAGTTGGACAATGGAGTCAACTCAACTACATAATAGAAAACAGAAGATAGAGAAGTGTAATTACATCAGGCAATAAAACGTCCAGGTGCAGTTTGTGGAAGAGACCACATAAATCATTAGAGTCAAATATATTAGCTAACATTCAGAAAATGAAAGAGAATAGGTACATCAGCAAATTTTATCTGGGGGACTGGAAAGCTAAAATATAAAGTCAATATAAGGAATACCTAACTTATTAGACAGAGAACCTAAGGAGTTATGGAAAAAGATAAAAGACAACATGAAAACTGAAGCAATAAAAATAGTGCCAAAATTTCAGAGAAGATCCAAATGGCTTTCAGAGCAAAATATAGCTGGAAAAAGATGCAGAATGAAAGGTCTGGACATTAAGGATGTACATCTGAATTCAGTGTTGCAACATCAAATGAAAAAGGATGAGGAAAGATATTTCAATTAAGAACACAGAAAAATAACAAGGTTTTTTTTTTTTTTTTAGAAAATTGGAAAAATCACAGGAAAATTTCCAATTAAATAAATAGAGAAATGTCAGGTTTCAAAACTTGTAATGTACAAATTGCTGTCTACCTATGCTTACTGTAAATGTATACCTCCAAGTTTTTGTTTATTAAGTTCATAATGGTATTAAAATACTGTATGTGCTTCCTTCTTCTTCCATTAAGAAGGCTTTTTTGTTTTTGTTTTTTTCCCAAACATAATATGGTCTACTGTTCAAGGAGCGAGTATCATGCTTTTCAAAATTTATCAGAAAATTCAAGATTTTTTTCTGTTTAATACTATAGCATTGTCTTTGAATCTTGAAGAAAATATAGAAAGAATGGTTTGGATATTAAAATAAAATAATTAAGGAAGGTAATGTGAAGGTAATATTCCAGGATTCAAAAGTTTTCACTGAAAGATATGTCCTGAATAATTTACAATGGAGTATAGGGAGTGGGGGAAGGGAGGGAAAATTGCTTAAAATTGGACAGAGAATCCTGTAATCCTTCAGGATTAAGTAAGAGTAAGAAACAATGGAAAGATTCTTCCTCATGAATTTCCTAAAGTTATCTTCCAGAAATGGAAATATATAGAAATAATTGGAAGAATATTTCAAGTTCCCAGGATATTCTGTCACTCAGCATTTCTGCACTAGCAATTTATGGCATTATCCAGCCACCTCTGTAGTACTACATCACTATTGCACAGGCTTTATATTGTCACAGTATGAATTGCTTCTGCAGAAATGTTCATGGACCTCAAATTGGCCAACCACGGACAGAGGAATTGCAAAGAATAATTTCACTGAAAAATAGCTAAAATAGAATTTATTTGCAGATGTTGAATACTATCACACAAAACCTTTGGGGCTGCAAACTGTCCCCAGCTAAGTTCAAATCAAACCTGCTTTTCCTTCCTATTGTTCTTACCTGTTTCTGTGTGCAAACTGTGGCCCAGGAATCAGAACATGGCAGGGAGTCAAGTTCTCCAAACAAAAACAGGTTCTGGAAAGAGCAAATGCGCACTAGTCCTGAAGCAGGGACATCAGAGAGTACTACTTTCCTGGAAGTTTCTGGGTAATAGGATTTTTGGCTGATGGTGGTACACTGCTGCTGGGTCAAAGTTGGGATTTGGGAACATTGGGAGGATGTCCTGTGCTAGATACAAGTTTCTCAGTGTCTTGAGGGCTTTCATAACCTTATTTTTCCTGGAATAATCTGAGACAAGGATAGCCTTCATTATTACTTATGCTGGGCATATCTTTAAGGAAACGGTTCCGTTTGACAAAGGCTCTACAAAATTTAAATCAATATGGTGGTCTCACTTTTAAGAAAACAAATAAAGTATCCACGTCACTGCAACTGCTTCTAGTTATTGCAGCTACCAACTGAGGCAGACCGGAAATCATATCGTCTTTTTGTTTCAGAGAAGAAAATTGTGGTGCCTATGTAAGCAATGAGCTCTTTACACAAGCCTTGTAAATCAACTCTTCAGTGTAAGAATACCTGTGCCATAACTGACAATTGCTTTGTGAATGGCTTTCTATGAGCAATTCTCACTATCAGAACTTCCTGTATTTCAGTCTCCTATGTTTCATATCTCCTGTTACCATCCCTGTCATTCCAAGATGGTAACAGGAGACACTCCTTCTCAGGACAATATTCAATGCACATGATGGTGCATTGCAGTGCCTGAAAGCTGCTACAATAAGATACATGTTAATCTCTATGTCTCGTAGAACTCTTTGTTATTGTTCTTTTCCTGACTGATGTATAGGATGAATTAGAATCTAAATGTTCCATGTCACTTAAAAGTCCTGTTTTATTGCTGGATATTCCCCACATCTTGAAGGTAATGCTAGCATTTCTTATCACAAGCAAACCACTGAACAGAAAAAAAAAAAAAAAATCCCCCCATACTGGTGTCTTCCAATGCATATGCACAGAAAGAAACCATACATGAAATATTTATTTAGTTGCTCTCTGTTATGTATTCCTCACATGATTTGCATTCACCTATCCCAAGGTCATAGCAGGGAGACATCATTAGCTTGTGGGGAAGAATTCAATACAAGGACATCATTTTTAGCAGCAGCCTCATGTAACATGTAGTTTCTGGTACTGAGCACTGTAATTTCCATTCATAGATGGAGGGGGGGAAAAAACCTATATTGCAGGATTTTACATGTCTTGGGAAAGAAATCTGATTTTCTGTCATTGTAATGGCACCCAAAAGTCATATCTGAGGTGAAGAAATCTTGCCTGAACAGGGGAATTTGCACCATTACTATTGCAAATGAAAGTGTAAATCTTAACTTAGAGACTTAGTACACTGTGAATAGTCTATCTATCAGCTTTCTTTGGGGTGCATAGGTGTATCTGGCTTACTGAAGATTAGCACAGATATGTAGGTCATCTTAATTCCTGCAGTCAGTTATTACCATCTTACCTTCTGTTGGAAAATCAAACTGCCATTATTTGATGGTTTCTTACTGAATTGTGGCAGTGTGATCCTGGGCCATTCTGACATTACAACAAAATGATGATGCATGTGGTAACTTCATGATGCAAATCCTGTTTTTACATACTTGCATCCTGATGTTTGATGCAAATGTATAAGTCATATTTGGTTCATGACATCATGACATGATTTTGTCACGTGCCCCCTCGGGTTTGAGAATGAAGGACCCAGCCTGTACATATGTATGTATATATGTATTTCTCTCTCTCTCCATGTCTATCTCTACATGATTTCACAAACACTTCATACATAATTTATCTAATTTTATATCCAGAATATAACATTACGGTAAGCAGTTTTTGTTTCTCTGTTGCTGATAAATATCTAGACTATGTGATAGCAATACCCAAATATTCTTTAAGCAAGAGTTTATATTCTCTAGTGGTCTGGAATTAGCACTACAATCATGATTTGTCAGATGTGCTTATGGAAAACAGTTACCTGTCTGTCCACCTAAGTTGCTAAATTTAGTGTAGTTACTATGATAACAGCCTCCCAAATAGAGTGAAGTTGGTAGCATCATAGCAAGGCTGTTGTTTAAATTAGGCAACAACCAGTTTCAGCTTCTCAACTTTGCCCACCTTGTTTGCAGTGAAACTGCCTAACCACAACATACCCAGATGCCTTACTTAAAAAGTCAGTATGCTCACTTTCTGTCTTCTCCTCCATGCTCAAGTACTGAAGACTGGCTAGATAGCTTATTCTCCCCCATCACCCATCCCACACTTAACCTTTTTATTATTAGCTCTTTTGCAGTCTAATAAAGGCATGATTACACCAAACTACATGCACACAGGCCTCTACCAGGAGGAATCCTTTTGCAGGAACTAGAAGAGACACAGGAAATGCTGTTGTCTGGATGTCTGGAGTGGGTGAATACCCTCATCACCAAGACCCAGGGTAGTGTTTCTCAGGAAGAAGTCAAGAATCAAAGGAAAAAAAAAATAACTGCAGGTTCACATGAACCAGATTAAATCATGTATATAAAACCCTTGCATCGCAGCCTCCTCCTGACACTTCAAATACCTGTTGATAAGGCATTTTGTTCAACAGACAAAATAGGAAAGATAAACCAACAGTGGAAGAAAGAATCACTTTTGTGTTCCTATTTATGAGCTTATGAATGCATCAGAACAGACAACATGTGGTTCAAAATGCTGGCTGAGGTGGACTATGGCCTTATGCAAATAACATAGGGATGGGACTTGTTATTTCCCCATCCTATTGGCCAAATATTCTAGAAACCCCTGAAAATTGAGAAATAACTAACAGCATGCTCACACTGTTAAATCAAGTCTTTTTTTTTCTTAGCTTAAAATGTTGATTGCTCATTTCTTGTTTCTGAAAATATATGTTAAAAATCCTAATTAAACATGACAACTTGTGATTGTTTCTATCACTATTTTTTTCCTAGTCTCTCTATGCCATTTCTGAAAAATACAAAACAAAACCCCAAAAACCCAAAAACCCAAAAACCCAAAAACCAATAAAGCCCAAATCCTGTCACTGGCTGCTTGGCATATATTTTATTGTTACCAATGCCATTGTCTGTCCAGAAGTAAAACAGACCTATAAAAAATAGCAGAGGTAAGGGAAAAAGTAAAGGCTTCCCCAATTTTAGGGAAATTTCTCACTTTGCCTTATCTAAAAATCTATGCCATTTATCTATAGTAAACAGATTAAGGTAGCAGGGTACATTTAGAATGCTTCCAATTAGAGCCTCTTTCAATTTGTTTTCATGAGAATGTTGCATAGTTGATATATTTTAATATATTATGACATGAAAAGGAAGGTTTGCTAACTAGAACACAAGGCTCCTGGGGCTCAGTGTGTTATGATAGGAGTTGTACTAATAATCTTTTTATATACTGTTTTTGCCTGCTCAGCTTTAAGGCAACAGTAGAACCTTTTCAGATTTGTGGAGAAAACAACAACTATTAGAAAAGAAAATAATTGCAGACGGGATGGGAATATGGATCCTGTTGTTTCTTTTCTTTTCTTCCTTTGAACAGAAAAAGCTCATAAAGCTTAAAACTGAAGAGGCATTAATTGATCTTGGATACCAGATGGGATTGAATTGTAATGTAACAAACTAGAGGTCTTTTCTTCCTGAAAAACAAAGCCAATTGATTTATTATCATGACTTCCAGCTTGCTTTCCTTTCCTTTCCCTTGCCTCCCCCTTCATTCCTTATGGAAGGAACTGCAGATACTTGGTAGCGTATCTTCTTTGATTGGACACACTGCGTCTTAATTTCAAGTGTTAGGAGATCTTCAAAGGCTCCCATAGCTTAAGCAGCATGAGCAGATCAGATTCATAGGAATGTCAAGTGACAATGATAGGGTGTCTTCATATCTGACAACTCTGAGATCATTTTTTAAAAATTATTTATCGTACCTCAAAGTGAGAGGGAACACATTCATGGCCACACAAAAATAAGAGTTTATTCAATGTTTTCTGCCTGTACTGTTAGGAAGTCTGGCATCCTTTTCTGTTTCAGTACATGGTATTTGTAATTTTAATAATAATTTTAAAAAACCCTTAATCAAAACAAAGTGGCATCAAATGGATTTATTTTCAAATATTTATTATGACTAGAATTACTCTGTTTCTTTCATTAAACTGTTTTATGTGAGTAGCTACTCAGATAAAGCATCTCCTATGCAAATTTCATTAAATTGAATGGGACTTATACAAGCAAAGGCAAGATAAAGAAAAAGGCAGACACACGGAAATTGCAGCATGATGTTGGAATGTTTCTGACAAACCCATCCATTATTATTTAACATTTCCTACTATGATGGCTAATGGCAGAAAGTGAAAAAGAACTAAAGAGCCTCTTGATGAGGGTAAAAGAGGAGAGTGCAAAAGCTGGCTTGAAACTCAACATTAAAAAAACTAAGATCATGGCATCTGGACCCATCAATTCCTGGCAAATAGAAGGGGTAGAAATGGAAGCAGTAACAGACTTCATTTATTTGGGCTCCCAGGTCACCGCAGACGGTGACTGTAGCCATGAAATTAAAAGATGCTTGCTCCTTGGGAGGAAAGCTATGGCAAACCTAGACAGCATATTAAAAAGCAGAGACATCGCCTTGCCGACAAAGATCCGCATAATCAAAGCTATGGTTATCCCAGTAGTAATGTATGGCTGTGAGAGCTGGACCATAAAGAAGGCTGAGCGCCAAAGAATTGATGCCTTTGAACTGTGGTGCTGGAGAAGACTCTTAAGAGTCCCCTGAACTGCTAGGAGGTCAAACCAGTCAATCTCAAAGGAAATCAACCCTGACTGCTCATTGGAAGGATTGATAATGAAGCTCAAGTTCAGATACTTTGGTCACCTAATGTGAAGAGAGGACTCTTTGGAAAAGACCCTGATGCTGGGAAAGATTGAAGGCAAAAGGAGAAGGGGATGGCAGAGGATGAGATGATTAGATAGCATCACTGAAGCAATGAGCATGAAACTGAGCAAACTCAGGGAGGCGGTGAAGGACAGGAAGGCCCGGCGTGATATGGTTCATGGGGTCACGAAGAGTCAGACACGACTGAACGACTGAACAACAACAACTATGATGGCATGTCAGCTATATGATCTTTGCGATATGGTCAGGGAATATAAACAATTTGGTTTACTGAGCCACAGGTTCCTCCCTGTCGCCACTCAGGGCCAATTCAGCTTGCTGCGAAAGTTTTTTTTTTTTAAAAAAAACAAGGGTGCATTAAACACTTCACATGTTTGTTTGTTTGTGAGTGTGTGTGGGGGGGAAGCATCTCATAGGTTTGCCAATGAATGCAGCTTATGTGTGTATTGGGGGCTCCCTTTTACCACCACAGGATGAAACTAGTCCTGTACTGCCTCCTGATGGTCAGTGTAACAGATGTGATTAACAACCACCATTTCCACCAATTCTTTAAAATAAAATCAGTGATTTGTTTATATAAAGCATAATCCATTTTTTTTTTTTCTTGGTTGGGCAGTTGAACAAAACTTTCATAAAAATTGTTTTTATACATTTCATCACTTCTTTTAACTCAGATACTCTCTCCAGTATCATTAAATTGTGTTTCTTGCATTTGTAAGAATTAGTTGAATTCTAAGGGGATGTGGACTTTAAATGTACATGTAAACCTTCCCCCTTTCCTATTGCTTCTTTTATATAAGATAGCTCACTTGTGTTATATTTTTTTCAGATACCAGCTCTCAGGTTTGCTTAACGGAAGATTTCCAGAGATCCAAGAAAGTTTTCAGTAGCTTTATAGCCTATTGATTTAAACATAATTTATTTCCTTAGACCTACACTTTTAAATTCTTGAATAATGTTATATTATTAGTTCATGGGATTTTATTCAGTCATTTTGTTCTATGTAATTATATTATTAATGGCATTTTGTGTGTGTGTGTTTTTAATGTCCCAAGAATAAAAGGTATGCATTTAAAAATTAAGATAAATATGTAGGAATTCTCTGTTGATTTATAGGAGTTCCCCAGTGATTTAATTCTTAGAAGAAATACTACTTTCTGCATTTACCTATATAAGACAAGGATTCTAAGAGCGTTGTGTATATGAACCATGCCATGAAATGGTCAATACATTTCAGTATTTAAACGTAGAAAGTAACGACATTAAATTATGTGAGACCAGTATTTTCCTTAGTGCAAAATATTTTCCTTTTCTGCCTTTGTTTTATATTAATTCACTTTAAAATGTTTCACTAGAGATGAAAGGGAATGTTCCTATTTTTTACAAGAGCAGATAGTTGAGAGGTCATTATATCCCTTGCTGTTTGATGAAACTTTGTGTATAATCAGTACTGCAGTTCAGAAAATCTATTTTCCTCATTCAGCAGTTTTTATTTTACTATTATTTTTTTACCTATTTAGTCTCAGCCTTGTAATATGGGGGAAAATTGGCCCTTTCAGCTGCTCTAGCTGTGATCATAAATCAAGATAATCAGTATCAGTAAAGCAAACAAAAGAAAATATTATGATAAAACATAAATGGGAATGAGAAGAAAAAATGTCAAGAAGTGCAGTATTGACATTAAAATAAATGCATAACATTTAAAAAAACAACAATGGGGATATTCTATCTGCAAGGCACTCTTGCTTTTATTTTATTTTTTTGAAAAAAAAAAGCTATTATAAAGATATTTGTACATTTAACATTTTAATATGCCAAGCCCTGATTAAAGTGCTGTTGCAGCTGGATATAAAAATTATCAGAGGTGCACATCTTGGTTAACTAACAATTTCAATGGCCCTTTCACTGAAAGTAAGTGGCATTGTGCAGCAATAATCTTTTCCTCATATTCACAGGGGGATGTTCTTTAATCCTTCTGGGGAGGGGATTAGGAATTGTTTAATTGAGCAATTCAAAACATCCACTGGCACATAATAATAAAACACTTATTCTGTGCACTCAACTTAATTGGGGCATGCTTAATCAGGGATCTGCTTAATCTCAGCGAACTGATTTTAACTTACTGGTACTAACTGTTGCTTAATTAAAATGATAATTGTGTAAAGAGATGGCATCCATCACTAGTTGGTTGCCAAATTTTTGTTTGAAGTATTTATCCTCAGGCTATACGCTTGGGGGGGGGGGGGGAAGAATGGTAAATCCATGGAACAGACTTATTGCAAATTATCAACTGATTTCTGCAGTTTCATTCTCTACTCATATTAATTCACTATGTTTTCCTTAAGTTGTTGGATCCATGTGAGTACCATTTTCACAAGACTACAGATAGATGGCAACCTTCAGAGATTTCCATTTCTATTAGTTTTCCAAGCCTCTCACAATTTTGTCTGGAACAAAATGGACGAGTCCAAGTGTCAGGATGAAATCAACAAAATGCAAACTGTAGGTAGATCTATCTAGTAAGACAGCATATCTAAAGTCCTCTGGCATATTATCCCATCTATGTTTGCTATGATATGTTAACTTTATAGAACCTGGAGAAAAGAGATAAGTTTTAGTAAGAAAATGGCTTGGGGATAAAAAATGTAAAGCAACTTATTCCCTTTCCATTTCTCTGTTCAACTTTATAAACCCAAACTTTGTTTTACCTAAAAAATTGAAACAAAAGCTGAAAATCATGTGAATATTGTACATCTGTAGGAGTTCCATCTATACATGTTTAAAGGGGGTTTTTTTGCACTCAGTAGCAGCGTTCATAAATGTAATGAAGTTGATCTCAAAGTCATTTTCTCCCTTATTATCTTCCTTTCTCATGTTCTGGAAACTCAAAAACTGATGGAGCCAAGAAAGGGAGCAGTGGATACTCATAGAGTCTGTCATGAAAAATGTAACTTCCTGGTAAACACTGACATACTTTATTGCACATCAAATATAAAGTGGAAAATTAAACCTCATTCAGCCAATAACCATTGTCTATTTATAATAAAATCTACCATCCCTTGCTTTACCATATAAACAAATATTTCAGCTGTACAACTGAGAAGTTTTACTTTGAAGCTCGAACAAAAACAAAGTAAGGTCCTTATTATGAGATTTGGAAATGTCAGAAGTAATAGGTTCCTCAGTTTTCCTTCAGTAACCTTACCCACAGACAGGCGAATATGGCCAGGCAAGGGTTCCTCTGGAAAAACAACTTGTTCCATTTCATCTTTAGTGCTGTCAGGGCACCATTGGCAGCTCTCATGGTTGGTGATGGCTCGAATTGGAACTGCTGAATGACCAAGAAAGTTCACAGTATTATTGGGTATTTTTTCTGTCTAATATTTTTGATATGTAAGCCAGACCTTGGTCCCCATTTTCTCTTTCCTTTGCCCTTTTATTATTTAAGGGCTCCATCCCACGTCCTCACTTCTCCACTTCTTCACATAAAATTTATTTATATAAAATTAAACAATACACATCTATTTTGTAAGTGTGTCAGAATTACACATGTCTGCAGAAGAATCCTGCTTGGTATAAGTGGGGTAAAATATGATGACTACTGTTCATGATAGTTTTGGCAGTAAGAGGAGCTGAGGTAGCTTTCCACACATATACACTTTCTGTTTTGTATGTTATAGCATCATATTGTTCAATCTAAATAACCCATTTTACCCTGGAAAGGCAGCCAAAGCAGAAGTCTGGAAATTGCCAAGGTTAGAGTCCTGGATGATTCCAAGCTATCCAGAAAATAATTATCTGGGCAGTTCTTCCTGTAGAGCTTCAAGCTTTAGCAGATCCTTCAACAGGCTGTGGCTGGACAAGATGACCTCCAATGTCCCTTCCAACCTTACAATTTTATGATTTTATATGCAGATATGAACATCCAAGTCATCAATTCAAAAAGTGAATTCATGTGTAACTTTATGTTGGTGAATCCAGAGTCTTGATGAGAATAGATTAATCCTGAAGTGCCCTGCCCTGAGGTAGACCACAGGATTAAAGTTCTATTTTCCAGGTGCATGATGTAATGCTCAATTTCAGTTCAATAAAATAGAAAACATTTGTGAAATCTGTCTTCATTTTCCAATTTCAAAAACTTGTTGTCGTAGAACCTGAATCTAACTTTAGAGTCATGCTGTTCTTTGTATTCTCTGTTTTGGATTCTGTAACTGTCCTTGGGTTTGGCCACAGTGGTACCAGCTCTGTGTTCTGCCTGCTTTTAATATGTCTACTCCTTTTTATTGAGTCAATCTTTCTGTCTTGTTTGCACAAAAATATCCATGTTTCTTCCCATCCAGCAATTCCCCATGTATGATACCTTCATGTTTCTATAACATTCTTGCAATAGAAAATAATTATTAAAATCTAAGTTATCAGTTCTGGGCTAGCATATAGCCTTGGCAGTTATACAAAGGGAGAAGAGTGAAGCATTCTGATTACTGACTAGACTGAAATTGATCAGGGTGTTCAAAAGAACTGTATTGCTATCTGCAGAACACTATCTAATGAATTTATTTGTGCTGGACTCTTAATTTCTGTGAGATGAATGGTGGTGAAAACAAGCCATGAATATGTGGAAGAATACTCACATACCCTGGAGGATTGTAAAGCTGGCAATCAAACTGAAAATATTGACATTGTTTTAAGTGGCACAACAATTGCCAAAATGTGGTCATCCAGGGTTTTTGACAAATGAAGAGCTTGGGCAAGAGCTTTGCCCGAGTGGCTAGAGCTTTGTGGAGAAAGGCTACAGATGAGATCACTTAAATATGGGCTTAAGCTCACTCTGTAGTAGTGATGGTAATAAAAACATCACTCATTTCTCCAAAATTGTATTAAAACATAAAGCCACTAGATCCAATTTTACAGTTAGTTCCTTGCATTATGCAGAGTGTAATGATTACTTCATATTGGTTAACAGGTTAATATAGAGGTTCTGCTGGATACTTGACAGTCTGGGTTTCAGAGTGCAACTTATTCTACTACATTTTGCAGTTTCTTCAACATAGTTTCAAGGTAAGTCCCGAGTCACTGTGGGATCAGAATATCTGATAGATCATCTCCTTTGTTTGAATCTGCTCTTTACTTTAGATCTTCATGAAAGGCCCTAATGACAATTGAGATCAGAATCATGTCTAAACAAAACAAAGCCTTTCCTGGCAGGTTCCATCCATCAAATTCCTTCCCTGAGGAAGTCAGATTAGTAGCATCTTTGCTTAGTTTTCAGAGGCTATAAAATCAGGCTTTGGATTAAAAGTGATTTAATATGCTTATGCTTTTTTTTTTAATTCTGTTTTTAATTTGACTTTTCTCTAAGAAGCCATATAGAATGTGTATCACTTGAGAAGTCCTTCTCAAGGAAAAAAGGCAAACACACCCACACACACCCACACACTCATACACATAGACACACTCTTATATCCCCTAGCTTAGCATGTTTATTAATGAAGTGGGATATAAAATGTACTGAAATTCAAATAATATACATTTATTTCTTAATAGCAGGCCTGTCACCCATTTCATGTACCATGACAACTACCTATGCTAATAGCAAGGCTGATGGATTATTTCATAAATCAAGTTCTAAAACATAATTGAATAGTGAAGACTGGTCCTTTTTATAAATGCAGGATTAAATTCTAAGAGAATTAATGGCACAATCATTAGAGCCTTTAATCTATTTTACTGAGAACTGCTTCTCCTTTTTATGAACAATTTGTCCTTCAGGTGGTGGATGGAATTCTCTATATTTCAGAATAAGCAAAAAAAAAAAAAAAAAAGAGGCACTTTTTTTCCCCTATAGGTGAAGATAGTGGTACTGTTATATGCTTTTTAAAAAGATCATTTGTTTTATAGACATTTTTCAGTAAGAAGCCATAGCAAATGCATTTATAGAACTGCTGATTGAGGAAAATACAGAATATATTTAATCCTTAAATTGGAATTCCATAGGTGGAATAATACCTATAACTTACTTAGTGATTTTTCTCTATAGCTTAATGTATTGATTTTGGGTACAGTATGGATAATTACATTGTTGACTACTTTGGAAAGAAATGTTGATATGGTACAAGCCATTTCTTTGAAGCAAATTATCTCTCGTATTTCAATCACATGGGCTCAGAAGTTTGACTTCATAGCATGATTTGCTCATATTGGAATATTTAACCACAGCTTTCTTTTACATGTGTCTTCTTGGAGTAGGAAATATACATATCACTCCTACAGTCAAAGCATGCACAGGCATACAAAGCACCATGCAGAATATCAGTTCTGTTCAGATTCATACGGCATACCTACCAATGTATATTTTATACTGCTGAGATATATTTAAAATGTTGTTGGCATTAGCCTATATTAGAAGTCATGACATCAGACAAGAGAGAATGGGGAAGCCTGTTGGCCCACCCCTTTTTCTCAAATCTTCATTCTCCAGTCCCATAATGCGTCATACAGCAGTGTAATTTCTCCAGTGGGGAGTCTTCTCTAGCAGATAGAGCTTCCACATCCTATAGAAGTATGACTGTAGTTCTGAATTGTATGAGAAGCCAAGGTAAAAACTGTTATCAGTTTTTGTGGAATGGCAAAAAAGGGAAGCAGGACGAGTGTTTTCTCCTTGTTCCTCTTTGATTTCAAGAGAGATACTTGTGAATGGAACTCCATGTTTTGTAGCTCAGCCTTTCTGGTATATATTTAAACAAATCTATACCTGTAACTTTTAAATAAGTAAAGGACAAGTGATTGCAATGTAAACAGAACATTATCCAGCAGGTGCCATAGACTGTCAGCAAGGTGAAATGGTTGTTTTCCAAAGGATTCTTTTGTCTACAAGATAAGATATGGGACCAACAGTATGACATGACATAGGTTGTAAGGATCAAATTTTCAATAGTTGAATTGAAGACTACCTAGCTCTCATCCTGCAAAAACACTGATGAGTGCGCACATTAAACATAACCTTTACCAAGCACTGTGTTTGGACGCAGCCTTGAGGACTGAGAAGAGCGATTGTGCAATGGATGAGGGCCATGCCACAAAGCTGGACCAGGTTGCTTGTATTGCCTGAGGTCATATCAAATAAGCAACCCCAAACAGCAGACTGCTTCTTGGAATGCCTGCCATCTGGTAAGCTGGGCTGCAGCGCTAAAGTGACCTTCTAAGACAGTGTTGTCCAAACTTGGCCACTTTAAGATGAGTGGACTTCAACGCCCAGAATTCCCCAGCCAGCCATGTTCTAAGATCTCACTGGGAAGGGGTTCTAAGCATGGAGTCCATGGATAGAATTCAGGGGGTCTGTGGACTTGGATGGGTAAAAAAATTAAAATACAGCATTATTTTCACTAACTACAACTGAAGTTTAGCTTGTCTTTTTGTTATTTTAATATATTAATAAAGAAGCATATTTATTGCTATGTTACATGTTTGTTATTTTTTAATATTTCAGTAATTGTATTTGAGCATAATAGGTTTCCTTGGTAATGCAGTCTAGATTGATGTATTTTATTTCATGTATTTTTTGCTGAGAAGGGGTCCATAGGTTTTCCCAGACTCTCAAAGGGATCCTTGGCACTAAAGGTTAAGGCAATGGGGGATCCCTATCAGCCAGATGTTATTTCTGACAACTCAAAAGACAACTAACTGTCCTAAAAGATAAAAGAAAGAATTTCTGGGAACAAAAAATAATGTGCCATATTGTTAAGATCAAATTAGAACAATCTATATAATGCAGATTTGCCCCTCTTACAGCCACACTAAAAGTTGTTGCACTGTAATTTTTTTAGTATGGAGTAGAATAGATAAATATTTCCACTATGTCAAGTAATCCTGTTAACTATATTCAATTACATTACTTTTAATTGAATTAAAATGTTATTTAATTTTTTTACTAGGCTCATCAACTCCTGTCCCAGCCACTTTTGGGAATGCAGCCAAGGTATAACAATGCCCTTATACTGAACAAGGTTGTATATCTCAGATGCAGCAAATGAGGAAGTCACTGTATTGGATGGTAATAAGAAAGCATGCTGCTATTACGTCTCTTCCTTTGTTTACATATTTCTTCCTGAAATCAGACAGGACTTAGCTCATCAAAAATTGGGGATCTTTGTAAGAAAACAAGTTACATTCAATGCAATGTTCTTAATTTTTTTAATTGCAAGCTGCCCAGAGTCATTTGGAGTCAGGTGGCCTCTAAATTATTCAAACAAAGAAACAAACCACTAGAGATGTCCTATTATATTGCTCCTTCTACAGAGATCTTCATATGGAACATTTTTTTCATTTCCACTGCTACACTTGCTGAGTGCTTTGAAGCTTGCCAAGTTCCTTTCTTTTCAGTTTAAAATCACCTTGGTATAATCTACAAAGTAGCCAGATTTGGTGTTCAGACTTAGAAAACCTATTGTGACATTCTAAAGGAAACATTGCCTTTACTGTAATAGAATAAGTTATTTTATATTTCTATTGCCTTTTAAATATATTGCATCTAGGTAAAAAAATGCATGAACGCTGGTCTTGGAATGTATTAAAGAGTTATTTTTTTCAGCCATCTTCACCCTTATCCTCCTCTTTTGGCCAGCAAGATATGTAATTTGCCAAGTCATTATTACTTGCAATAATTTAAAAATGCATAGGTAGTGCTTAAAAATTTATAGTCTATAGCAGTCTTTCTCAACCTTGGCAACATTAAGATGGGTGGACTCTCTCATGCTGGCTGGGGCATTCTGGGAGTTGAAGTCCACCCATCATAAAGTTGCCAAGGTTGAGAAACCCTGGTCTATGGAATCATAGCACAGGATGCCTTCCTCAATCTAGCATTTTCCTTGTCCTTGTCCTTATATTTGTCCTTATAGTTCAGCTCCCCAGGTTCCAAGCTAGTATGTTAAGAGAGACTACTTCCTTTGTGAGTTATTTGCACTTGGAGTTTTCCTTCCACAAGCAATAGCATATAGGAGACTGAGGGAATTATCACTGGAATCAGAACAAATGCTGAAAGCACACCTACCGTAGCCCTAATTCATCTCTTCTTCCTACCATCATTTTTTAAAAATGTTTTTAAAAATGTTCTGCTTAGCTTGGCCCTCCTTTTCTTTTTGTAGGAAAATCACATGTCATAATACTACTAGTTAGGACTGATAAATTCAGAGCTGATTGATGATTATAATTATTGCAACTCAGAGACATGATCATTATAGCTCACATTTGTTTCATTTATTTGCAATCAGAGACCAGGCAAGCCTTTTTTTTTTTCCTGCAACATGGTGTACAGCCAAAATGACATTTTCAATATTTCATAGAAAATCTTGCTCCATCATTTCAGATTAAGATTTCTACTTTTGTTTATTTCTTCACCACCACTCTTTTGCTACGTGGCAGGAACCAAGGACTACCTGTGATGCCCATTTACATGGTTGTAAATAAGTACAAGGTCATGGACAGAGGGTTTTACTCTACATTAGTCTTGATCTAGACCAAAGGCAGCACATTTAAAGTATAAGTTGTAAAGGAACAACTGTGGAAGACATCTATCCTATCAGATGAATTAAGAAGGTTATTCTGATTCTGAACATTGTACTATATGGCATTTGACCTGATTCCCCAGAGCTTTTCTTATTTTATTTTAATAATTGAGGAATTGAAAAATCTGTCTGCCTTTGTCAGAGCCTGAATATTCAAAGAGCTAAACTTTTTTCAGTTGCCACACTTTCTGAAAGACACCTAATATTCCATCTTTTATTTGATCATAGGGATGCCAGAAGAAACGTTTTACTTAATATTTTTAAAGGATTATATAATCTGTAGTCTAACAGTGTCTGTTAATATTGTCTTCATCTGTGTTGCTAAATGTATCCCATTATCAATTTCTATCCTTGGGAGCTTGTTATTTTGAATGCATATTCATATGTATAGGTATGTATATGTATATATGAATCTCATAGAATAGAAGCCTTTGCAACTTTTAAAATATATATCTGTATCTACAGTATATATATAAAGATATATATTTTAAAAATTGCAAAGGCTTCTATTCATATATATATATTCATATTCATGTCTATGTCTATGTCTATGTCTATGTCTATGTCTGTGTCTGTGTCTGTGTCTGTGCCTGTGTGTGTGTGTGTGTGTGTGTGTGTGTGTCTAATTCCCCTCTCATCTCTATGGGTGGTATGTGTCTTCTTCAATCTCAGGTCCTCTAACAGAGGCCTGGGAGTTTGAGGGTTCTGCGCAGTATCTTAGCTGTTCCTGGCACTTCTAGACAGAGAGCTCTGATGTTGTTCCTGGGATCTGTTGGAGCTATTCTCCCAGCTTAGGAGTCACAGACCCGAGTGCTCCTACCACCACTGGGACCACTTTGGCCTATATTTTCCACATCCTCTCTATTTCCCCCTTCAGGCCCTGGTACTTCTCCAGCTTCTCATGCTCCTTCTTCCTGATGTTGCTGTCACTTGGCACTGCTACATCTATCACTACCACTGTCTTCTGGTCTTTGTCTACTACCACGATGTCTGGTTGATTGGCCAGTATCTGCCTGTCTGTCTGGATCTGGAAGTCCTACAGGATCTTAGCCCTGTTATTCTCCACAATCTTCTGTGGAATCTCCCATCTGAACTTGGGGGGGGGGGGTCTAGCCCATACACTGTGCAGATGTTCCTGTACACAATGCCAGCTACTTGGTTGTGCTGTTCAGTATATGCTGTTCCTGCCTGCATCTTACACCTTTCCACTGTGTGTTGGACTGTCTCTGAGGCCTCTTTGCACAATCTGCACCTTGGGTCCTGTCTAGCGTGGTAGACTCCTACTTCTATGGATCTGGTGCTTAGTGCCTGTTCTTGTGCTGTTATGATCAATGCTTCAGTGCTGTCTTTTAGTCCAGCCCTTTCCAGCCACTGGTAGGATTTCCCAATGTCAGCCACCTCAGCTATCTGTTGATGGTACATCTCATGCAGGAGCTTGTCTTGCCAGGGTACTTCCTCCACTTGGACTTCCTCCCATGTCTGCTGCTACCTCAGGCATTCTCTCAGCAGCTCATCTTTGGGTGCCATCTTACTGATGTACTCCTGGATGCTCTGGGTTTCATCCAAGATTGTGGCTTTGACACTCATCAGACCTCGCCCAGCCTCATCAGATCTCGCCCGCAGCTGGTGTACAAATCTGGGTGTTGGACTTGGGTACAAAGCTCTGTACATTGTGAGGACCTTCCAGGTCTTCACATCAGCAGCCTCCATGTCCTCCTCTGGCCAGCTCATTATACCAGCAGGGTATCTGATGGCTGGCAGGGCGTACATATTGATGGCATGGATCTTGTTCTTCCCATTGAGCTGGCTCTTCAGGACCTTGCTTATCCTTTGGAGGTACTCAGATGTTGCTGCGTTCCTTGCCTCCTCCTCATGGTTCCCATGTGACTGTGATATACCAAGGTATTTATAGCTGGTCTCTATGTCTGTTATGTGGCCCACTGGTAGTTCCACTCTATCGGTCTTAACTACCTTCCCTCTCTTTACTATCATCTTGACACACTTCTCCAGTCTAAATGACATCCCAATGTCCTCACTGTAGATCGTCTCAGGTGGATCAGTGAGTCAATGTCTCATTCACTCTTAGCATACAACTTGATGTCATCCATGTAGAGGAGGTGACTGATGGTGATTCCACTCTTGAACTTGTACCTGTATCCAGTTGTTGTGATTATCTGGCTGAAGGGGTTTAAGCCTATGCAGAACAGCAGTGGGGCCAGTGCATCAACTTGGTATATGCCTCACTTGATGGCCACTTGTGCAACCTGTCTTGAGTTGACTTCCAGTGTTGTCTTCCACAGTCCCAGTGAGTTCTTGAGGAAGGTCCTTAGTGTCCTATTGACATTGTATACTGCCAGGCATTCACAGATCCATGTGTGTGGCATTGGGTCATAGGCTTTCCTGTAGTCAATATAGGCTGTGCTCAGATTGGTCTGCCTTGAACTTGAATCTCGGGCGACTGCTCTATCTATGAGCAACTGGTGTTTTGAGCCTCTGGTGTTGTTCCCAATGCCCTTCTGAGCTATGCTTATGTACTGGCCCATATGGTCTTGTAGCTTGGCAGCTAGGATGCCTGATAGAACTTTCCATGTTGTGGGATTATTGTCTGGTAGTTGGATGGTGCTGTTCCCTTGTGAGGGTATTTCATGATCAGCACTGTCCTTACTTGTGTTAGCCAGTCTGGATGGGAGCCTGCTAACAGCTGGTTCATCTGTACTGCTAAGCATTCATGTCCTGCTATTAGTTTCTTTAGCTAGTAGGTGTGGATCATGTCCAGGCCAGGTGCTGTCCAGCTCTTCATGTTCTTGACCCACTGTTGGATGTCCACGACTGTGATGGTGACTGGTTCCTGTTCTGGGAGACTGCTGTGGTCTGCTTTCAGGTCCTGCAGCCACTTCTATTCATATATATTTATATTCGTGTGTGTGTATTCATATATAGAGATTCATATATAGAGATTCATATATCAATGGAGGTGAATATGTGTAGCTCTGGGTTGAACTGAGGAGTCCTTGGGGTTCTCTGAGCTTGGTTCTTTTCTTGCAAATGTTCCATTTCCTGGCTAGGTAACATCTTCAGTGCTAAAATGGGATGAGGTTTGCTCTCTATTTATCTGCTGTGGCCTGCTTTGCCAGTGCTGCTGCGGGTGGGGGTTCTGTTTTGCTCTTCTGGTAGTTCATTGATTAGCATATGTTGACTGCTTGATTGTGTGCCTGGTGGTGACCTTTGCTTATCTGGGTGCTGATTGCTGGAGATGATTGCTGGTGATTGAATGCTGGTGAGACGATCTTCTGGTCTTTTGTCTCATAGTATGTAGATGCTGTTAATCTCTATGTGTCTGTTAATTGCTGCCTTGTCTGAATACCAAGCTTCCAAGAATTCTCTTGCATATTTGGATTTGGCTTGGTCTAAAATGCTGACAGTTTCCCAGTTAAAGCTATGGTTGAGTCTGTCCACCCCTACCAGCACTGGCAAAGCAGGCCACAGCAGATAAATAGAGAGCAAACCTCATCCCATTTTAGCACTGAAGATGTTACCTAGCCAGGTAATGAAATGTTTGCAAGAAAAGAACCAAGTTCAGAGAACCCCAAGGACCCCACAGATTCATATATGCAATAGGAGCCAGGAAGAGGAACTTAGAAAGCTTCATTTCATAAGGCTTTAAAGACTTGTTTTTTCCACCAGGCATTCAGTCAGGAAGCATGCAATGCCCATCCACATGACTGTTTTGACTGTTGAATTGCCAGGCAGAATTTTCAGTGTAAGTTTTATTATCTTTATGATTTTTTTTCAGTTTTTAATTGCATCCTGCCTGAGTCATTCTGAGTGGGTAACTGTATAAACAAACAAACAAACACACAATAAATAAATAATGCACATTACTAATGGTAATCATGATATTTAAATAATTTTATATGGAAAAATTAATTTCTGTTTTCAATAATAATTACTTAAAAAGCACAAGAGATGTCTTTACTCAGCTGTACAGGTGAAACTCAAAAAATTAGAATATTGTGCAAATGTTCATTTATGTCAGTATGGCAACTCAAAAGGTGAAACCAATATATGAGATAGACGCATTACATGCAAAGCGAGATATATCAAGCCTTACTTTGGTATAATTGTGATGATTATGGCATACAGCTTATGAAAACCCCAAATTCACAGTCTCAGAAAATTAGAATAGTGTGAAAAGGTTCAATATTCTAGACTCAAAGTGTCCCCCTCTAATCAGCTAATGAATCCATAACACCTGCAAAGGGTTCCTGAGCCTTTCAATGGTCTCTCAGGCTGGTTCAGTAGGAATCACAAGCATGGGAAAGACTGCTGACCTGACAGTTGTGCAGAAAACCATCACTGACACCCTCCATAAGGAGGGAAAGCCCCAAAAGGTAATTGCAAAAGAAGTTGGATGTTCCCAAAGTGCTGTATCAAAGCACATCAATAGAAGGTTATGTGGAAGGGAAAAGTGTGGTAGAAAAAGGTGCACAAGCAGCAGGGATGACCACAGCCTGGAGAGGATTGTCAGGAAAAGGCCATTCAAAAGTGTTGGGGACTTTCACAAGGAGTTAGGAGGCTGAGGCTGGAGTTAGTGCATCAAGAGCCACCACACACAGACGGATCCTGGACATGGGCTTCAAATGTCGTATTCCTCTTGTCAAGCCGCTCCTGAACAACAAACAACGTCAGAAGCGTCTTACCTGGGCTACAGAAAAAAAGAACTGGTCTGTTGCCCAGTGGTCCAAAGTCCTCTTTTCTGATGAGAGCAACTTTTGCATCTCATTTGGGAACCAAGGACCCAGAGTCTGGAGGAAGAATGGAGAGGCACACAATGCACGATGCTTGAAGTCCAGTGTGAAGTTTCCACAGTCTGTGTTGATTTGGGGAGCCATGTCATCTGCTGGTGTTGGTCCACTGTGCTTCATTAAGTCCAGGGTCAATGCAGCCATCTACCAGGAGATTTTGGAGCACTTCATGCTTCCTTCCGCAGACAAGCTTTATGGGGATGCTGACTTCATTTTCCAGCAGGACTTGGCACCTGCCCACACTGCCAAAAGTACCAAAACCTGGTTCAATGACCATGGGATTACTGTGCTTGATTGGCCAGCAAACTCGCCTGACCTGAACCCCATAGAGAATCTATGGGGCATTGCCAAGAGAAAGATGAGGGACATGAGACCGAACAATGCAGCGGAGCTGAAGGCCGCTATTGAAGCATCCTGGTCTTCCATAACACCTCAGCAGTGCCACAGGCTGATAACATCCATGCCATGCCGCATTGTGGCAGTCATTGCTGCAAAAGGGGCCCAAACCAAGTACTGAGTACATATGCATGCTTATACTTTACAGAGGTCCGATATTGTTCTATTTCCAATCCTTGTGTTATTGATGTCATGTAATATTCTAATTTTCTGAGATTGTGAATTTGGGGTTTTCATAAGCTGTACGCCATAATCATCACAATTATACCAAAGTAAGGCTTGACATATCTCGCTTTGCATGTAATGCGTCTATCTCATATATTGGTTTCACCTTCTGAGTTGCCATACTGACATAAATGAACATTTGCACGATATTCTAATTTTTCGAGTTTCACCTGTATATGGTTTATTCAACAACAACAACAAAGCAACTATAACAAGATCTTCAGCTTAATATTATATCTGAATCAGGACACTGGTTGATGGAGTGGAGGTGTTCACCGTGTACCTCTAACACACAAACTTAGCGCCTACACTATGGTATCTTTCAAAGAAATGTAAAAATTAGTGGCATAGTTTCAAGGTTCTAATCCCTCAAGAGATTTAGAACAAGTTAGAACTAAACATAAATACTTTGGGCTACCCTGTGCCTCCTTTTCCTTGTCTCTCCATAGCATCAAGAGATAATAAAAGCATTGTATGATATCAACATGTCATTTTCCCAGCTAGTGAAGAAGGCTGGGGCTATGCCCTGGCAGTATGCTATGTACAGAGTATTGTCAGACAGAAATGACCCATGCAGCTGCTGCATTTTACTGGAAACATCTTCCATAGCATTTAGTTCTGCTATTTTTGTAGTGTTTTTACATACATCTGAAAGATCAGGAGAAACTTGTGTGACTCCACCTCTTCATACACTTATTTATTTATTTAACAATTTTATATGGCCACCTATCACACTGAATGTGACTCTGGGCAGTGTACAGCCAACAAATAAAACAATGTCACACCGGTTAAAAACTTAAAAATCAGACAAAAGCAAGATTGCGGGAGAAGAACATCCATCTAAACACATTATAACCATCATGCAGGCTCCCCGTGAAATCCCCAAGGTTGCTGGAAAAACAACATTTTCAGGGCCTTCTGAAAGGCTAACAGGGAAGGGAACGACATCATATTAATACCATAATTTTTATTCAATAAACATAATACATTTTAATCTAAAATCTGAAATGGTATTACACCATAAATCAATGCTTGTCAAGCACAGTAACTCACTATCCAAAGTCCATTCATCAGCTTCAAAATATCTCCCAGCATCTGCAATAGCCCAAACCCAAAACACTTTACTGCTCACCCAACTTCTAAAGATCCATAATGTAACTACAACACATATCCATCCATCCATTCATCCTTGTGTGTGTGTGTGTGTGTGTGTGCGCGCGCATGCATGCATGCATGCATGCCTTCAAGCCAGTGTTGACTCCTGTTGACCACCTGGACTAGTCCCTGCAATTTTTTCGGCAATTTTTTTTTTTTTTTTTTTTTTGCAGAAGTGGTTTGCCATCGCCTGCTTCCTAGGGCTGAGAGAGAGTCACCCAGCTGGCTTTGTGCCTAAGGTGGGACTAGAACTCATGTTTTCCCAATTTCTAGCCTGGTACCTTAACCAGTACATCAGACTGGCTCTCAGATAACCAGTTAGTTGTTCCATATTCAACTTTAAATACTGCTTCCCGATCAGCTTAAAAATTCTTCAGTATGCAGATGAGGTGGGCTGGTATAGAGATCTACAAAGATGACCTTGGAGAAACCATGCAATGATGGTTTCAACAACATGTACACAAACATGCTTTAAGCCTGGGAAAAAAAGAAAACCTTGTAAGAAATACAGGCTGGCTCTGCCCTAACTCTTTGGGGTATAAGAAGGAGTGAAGGGAAAATACAGTCAAGCTTTCAAGGTTCTGTTACTAAACCCTATAGGAATGAAATATAGTTCTAGTCAAACTTGCGGAATCAGTTTCCTGGTCTGGCCTACCTTAAGGGCTCTCTGCAATATGTTGTAGTCTGTTAGGTGAAAAGCCTTAATGTAATTCATTAGGGAAAAAAAATAGATGCCTTTTTGGAACTCTGTTGTCTTTTTATTATACTTTGGATATTTATAGTATGATCCTGGCACCTCTGCCTCTTAACCTGGGATCTCACTCCATGTATTGTTTAAGTCTGGCTTGCAAAATCTTGGTGATTATATTATTAGCATGTGAGATAAGTGCAGTTGTTTGATAATTTTGGAATTCTTTAACACTGCTCCCTGACATGATGTTTGTAACGCTATCCTCAGATCATGTTTCATTTCTCTAAGAAAAAAAACAAAACAGATATAGTTTCTACATGTTCTGAGCCCATAATGACCTGGGGCAAGCCCATAGTAATGATGGTGGCCATAACTCATGACTTGTCTCCCAAGGAAGGGATATTGAAAACCTTTAATATCATAAGCTTGGAGAAATTAACAGCCAACACTGATGAGACTAAGCAATAGCTGTGCAGCAAGGAGAGTGGTACTACAACAACAGTCCCAGTTTCTTCCTCAAGCCCAATCTCAGCTTACAGGATGTATAAGAAGTTAGCAGGCACAATAATCAGTCACTGCTATTTCACTGATGTTGTTGTTGTTCAGTTGTTAAGTCGTGTCCAACTCTTCATAACCCCATGAACCATATCGCGCCAGGCCTTCCTGTCCTTCACTGCCTCCCTGAGTTTGCTCAGTTTCATGCTCATTGCTTCAGTGATGCTATCTAACCATCTCATCCTCTGCCGTCCCCTTCTCATTTTGCCTTCAATCTTTCCCAGCATCAGGGTCTTTTCCAAAGAGTCCTCTCTTCACATTAGGTGACCAAAGTATCTGAACTTGAGCTTCATTATCAATCCTTCCAATGAGCAGTCAGGGTTGATTTCTTTTAAGATTGACTGGTTTGACCTCCTAGCAGTCCAGGGGACTCTTAAGAGTCTTCTCCAGCACCACAGTTCAAAGGCATCAATTCTTCAGCGCTCAGCCTTCTTTATGGTCCAGCTCTCACAGCCATACATTACTAATGGAAAAACCATCGCTTTGATTATGTGGATCTTTGTCAGCAAGGTGATGTCTCTGCTTTTTAATATGCTATCTAGGTTTGCCATAGCTTTCCTCCCAAGGAGCAAGTGTCTTTTATTTTCATGGCTGCAGTCTCCGTCTGTGGTGATCTTGGAGCCCAAATAAATGAAGTCTGTTACTGCTTCCATTTCTACCCCTTCTATTTGCCAGGAATTGATGGGTCCGGATGCCATGATCTTAGTTTTTTTAATGTTGAGTTTCAAGCCAGCTTTTGCACTCTCCTCTTTCACCCTCATCAAGAGGCTCTTTAGTTCTTCACTTTCTGCCATTAGGGTGGTATCATCTGCATATCTGAGGTTGTTGATGTTTCTCCCTGCAATCTTAATTTCGGCTTGTGATTTTTCCAGCCTGGCATTTCTCATGATGTACTCTGCATATACGTTAAATAAGCAGGGTGATAGTATACAGCCTTGTTGTACTCCTTTCCCTATTTTGAACCAATTGGTTGTTCCATGACCGGTTCTAACTCTTGCTTCTTGGCCCATGTACAGATTACTCAGGAGACAGGTAAGGTGGTTTGATACCACCATCTCTTTAAGAATTTTCCATAGTTTGTTGTGATCCACACAACTGAAGGCTTTTGCATAGTCATTTCACTGATACAAATTAGGTAATCAGGAAAAAGGCAATTATTTTGCCCCTCATCTTCACCAACCCTGATATCCAGCTTGCTGTAAAATAGTCTGTTATGGAATTCAGATACAGCATATACACATCAGGAAAAGAAGTCCATTAATCTGTATTCCATTATCAAGCTTGAAAGGTTCTACGTGGATGCTGTGCTAATACTCCCAACTGGGATTGAAAAGCCTTGATTAAATGAGTTGCCACATTCTACCATTTCTGTGGGGAAATAAAAGTTGGTGTCAGTGTGCCTCCATACTCTGCAATAGGCCCATGTTAGTTTCCTTGATGGCAAATAATTGCTTGTGCTTTACTCAATTGAAAACATGCAAATTCAGTTGACGTTGTGAGAAGACGATTTGTTGGCAAATATTTTTGTTTCTCCTGAAAATGCCATGGTATGAAGCACTTGCTCAGGATACTTGGGCTGAAAACAGCATATAAATTATACAGCTTGACAAACACTGACTCAATAGCAACTTTTAAAAAATGTGTGCTATATGCACATTGCCAGGATAAAGCAAAATTGGCAAAGTCATCTTGCACAATATTTCTGTCTTAAAACATTGTTTAAGCCATATTCTTTCTGCCCATGCTTTACCATTATGCATTAATCAGTTCTCTGCAATTCCCCAAAAAATAAATTTGAGGTCATCATATTTGCAGTTGTATCAGTACCCTTTTGTAGGAAATTTTATCAAAGTACAGGATAGTATGTGCATGTCAGTACATTCTAATATATAATCTTTATGCCATTATAAAAACACAAATCAAGTTTATTCTTTTTTGAGATTTAATATAAATTAACAGGACTGATAGAGTTTGGCTCACTGTGTTTATCTGCTCTCCGGTCATAGAAAGTGACTTACTCTACATGTTTTAATAAAACCAGAATATATGTAAAGTACAAAAGATGGAGTAAAGCAAATTGGAGAACTAGGACAAAAGCTGGATAAAAATGGTCTCATCTTCGCTCTAAACAAGAAATGGATCATTCACCCAAATCTGTCTACTTCATTTTATGCCTCAAACTATATATTTAAAAATAATGCAACACACACAGTCTTATTACTGTTAGGCATTTTATTTTAAACCCTGGAATCCGCAAAGGTGAACAGCCCTGCAATCTGTGTCAGAGAAGCATGAATTGGGTCAGTTTCTTTAGAAAAGCAGCCCAACCACGACTCTTAAGCATCCTTTTCATTCCAAGAAATGTCTTTTCACATATACTTCAATTTGTTAACATTGTCATAGTTGTGAAATTCAAAAGAAAGGGCACTTTTATTGATATTCGTTGTGCAGCTACAACAGACTGTAGTCTCCATTTTTGCTCAGTGTCTTATTCTGAATCAGGGATGTATCTGCCCACTCCCAGTCTAACAGATTTATGAAACACTGCACAAGAAGCCAAGCATGACAACAATTTCAAGAAGTGTTCAAGATGGGGAAAAAAACAAAAACAAAGTAGCAATCTGGTGTGTTGCTTTGGCAGCTTGGTTTAGTTGTGATGCTACACATCTACATCCAAAGCAAGGCTTCTCTGGTATCTGGTTTAGAACACTGGTATTATAAAATTTGCCATTAAGTGAATCATCACAGAATGAAAAAGTCACTGTTTTGGCACTTAGCCCTTAAGGGAGAGGGTTGATTCTGCTCCCCTCCACCCCCAAAGGGGAGAACAGTCTCTGCTATGAAGGGATATTGATTCTAAAATGTCTAGAACTGCTTGGCAGTTTGCCCTCCTTCACCTTCCCGCTGGTGAGCTCTACAATACTAGATTCTAAAAAATGAAATAGAGCTATTTATTAAAAATCTTGCAGTGCCTGATTGAAGAAAGAAAGGCAATTACATGCTGCTGATTTTGATGAGTGCAGCTGCAGCAAGAGGTCTTCTTCATAGTGGTAATGACTGAGGCACAGTTTAATCATTAATTTGTCCCAAGTAGATTTCTTAGAAATAAAAGGAGAAAAGCTTTGTAAAAAGTGGGTGGGATTTTTTGTTTGTTTGTTTGTTTCAATTATATATTCTTTAATTGTAAGGAATCTGGCATACCTTTTCAACATTAAGTCATGGCTGAAGGGGAACATGAGTATATGGAACTGGTGGTTATAGTAAACACCTTACTAAATTTAATTTAATTTAATTTAGCCAATTTAGGTGCTGCCCATTCCAAATCACTCTAGGCAGCTCACAATATAATAAACAATGGAAAATTATGATGATGATGATAAAAATAAAAGCAAGAAAAAGAAAAAAAGAACAAGATGGTGGTCTGGCCAGCAACACACAAAAAATCATAACTGCAAGTGGCCAGAAAATGCACAGGACTGAGAATCATGTTTAAATGATATCCATGGGGCATAACACTGATCTAGTAGTAATGTGGAAGTGTCTTTAGCTGATAATATTGACGTCTAGAACTTTTCTAGCATTCCTGTAGAACAATAAAAACTATTAAGGCTTTTTCTGAATATTCTATAGGAATGCTCAAAATATCTATTTTCTTTAAATAAGACTCCCCTTTGTATTGCTAATGTCCTCTGTCTACTAAAAACAAACTAACAAATGAAACCCTTATGTACAAAAGTTCTAGGGAGGCATCCCCGCCACACAGTTGAGGACCCACAAGAATGTTTAGCTGGAAGACACACGCAGCATCATTTTCTGCCAAAAAGATCTTGTGGCTTGAACATAGAAATAATATGCTATTTTAACATCCATATGAAGCCACTAGAGTGAGATAATTTAGAAATACTCTAATGTTTGAGGATAAAGAAATTGGAGAATCTTGGTGTTTGCCATTAATGTTCAGTTAGATGAAGCAACCAGACAAATATGGAACTTAATCAAGATAAGATGGGATGCTGGTTGTTGGAAGTTCTCACTGTCTGACAATTTTTGGATAGGGTTAAACTCTATTTTAAAAATCAGGTTCATAGTTCTTTTTCTGAATAGTCAAGTAGCCAAAGAGATTAGAAGGGTACTGACTTAGTGTAAATATGTACACTTTCCTAATCAAAATAGAGTAATTTATATTCTTATCACATTTATATTCAATTAGCTTAATATTCTCTATTTAGGGCTGTTTTTGAATATACTTTAGAACAAGTGTCATCAACCTTTTCTAGCTTCAAGCATTCTTATATAATTTCATATAATATACCTCTCCAAACTTTTGAAAGATTTTGAACTAGAATACCTAGAAAAAATAATTTAACTTTAAAGAAATGGAAATGCACCAGAGGATCTTGCTGATGTCCTAGTGACTGCAAATGCTACCTTGTGAGCCCCTTCTCAACAATTTCCAGTGTGCAGCTTCTTCATAGGAGCTTAAGAGTTGGAATATACATCTTTGATATACACTGTATGGTATGACCTTTTCAGCTGTGCACAGTCCTGATCAAACCATTTTTTTATGTTTTACACCCCAGTTACTGGAGTGTTGCTTTGTTTCTTTGGCAGAAGCATATTTCAGTTTAAAAATGGATGGAGCAATAGGTATATAGTATTGAGCTCCTGAGGAAAGGTTGGATAAAAGTCTAACAAATTCATACATAAATAAAAATAATATTATTACACAGAAGCAAAAAGTAGACTATTTAAAAGTTGGATATTAGAAACTTATTAGTTCCATTTTCTAAAAAAAGATAGACTTTAATATTAACCACAGCAATATCTACTTTATCAAGATAATGGAACTAGTCCAGTACAGTAGGTGGCAATACATCACTGATGGTGACTAATCTCAAAACAGCTAAGCCGGATTGGTATTTGGTTAGTACAAGGATAGGAAACCATTGGGAAATCCCAGTACTGTAGGTTTAGACAGGGAGGAGGGGGAGGAGGAGGAGGAGGAGGAGGAGGAAGGGGAGGAGGAGGAGGAGGAGGAGGAGGAGGAGGAGGAGGAGGAGGAGAAGAAGAAGAAGAAGAAGAAGAAGAAGAAGAAGAAGAAGAAGAAGAAGAAGAAGAAGAAGAAGAAGAAGAAGAAGAAGAAGAAGAAGAAGAAGAAGACAGCAAACTGCTTCCATATAGAGGCTACATAGTTGTGTATATGAAGTTACTAGGATTTGAGCTTGACTTATGGGAATCTTTATTTTCCATTGTCCCAACTACTGATAATATGGAACACACTATCTAGTTTTTCATTAGCTACATTAGTCTTATTTGATACCAGCAGTGGGTTGTAACATCAGGTTGCTGAAAGACAGGGGCTATGAGGTGGCAAGAAGCTACAGCATGTCCTCCCAACCATTTCTGCTAAGATGCCATCTGCTTCCATTCTACTGAATGACAGCAGCAGTGCTATTTGTTCCCTCCAGGTTCTCCACTTGCAAACAGTGCTGTTTGTGCTTCTTACTGACTGAACAAGCAGTCAGAAAAGCCACAAATCCAGGCCTTGTATTGCAGACAAGCATGGTCACACCCTGAGTGTTGCTGTGGTGGTATTTCAGTGCTTGGGCAACATGCAAGAGACAGGGGGAGAGATGGACACACTTCCAAAAGATATTGTCAGGCAGGGCTGTACGTGGTGTACCTTTCCCCACACCCCTCACCTAGTTGTAGTCCTCAGGTGTGCTGAAGGATACCCTGTCATCCTGGTTGAATTATTTATTATGTCATTTTCTTTCTCATTCTAAGTGAGAATGAGGCTTTTTTTTTTTTTTTTAATATCCCAGATTTTAGAAATATTTTACTGGAGGTCAATTGGATTTTCAGTCTTTCAAAAAGTTATTAGACTAATTTTCCTTGTGAATTTCTTTGTGATTTCCTTGTGAATAATTTATTAAATAAATGAGGAAAGTCTTCTTCAATGAATTATTCACCAAATATTATTGGGATATCAATAACGTAAGTGGAGTTTTATTTTAAATTATGCAATAATTTATTTCTCCGAATTATTACCCATATTAATTCATGCAGCTCTAGGAAAGTGTTTTATTCTTTTCATACAGAGTACATTAGTTATTTAAATCCTCTGTTTCTTTTTTCTTTAGAAATGTTGTAGTATGGAGTACTATTGGTGTGATGCTCATGTATTTAAACTGTTTTTACTTTTGATGTGTAATAAATATTATGTTGGATTGTTTCTGCAGTTGCATAATTATCTGCAGACAAATGGAGTGATTGCTTTAGATGACATTCTCCATAATATTTGTGCATGTGTGTGGGGGGGGGGGGGGGCATCAGAGTTCACATTATGTTAAGCAAGCAAGCAAAAGACCAAATATTTCTTTTTCTCCAACCCACCCTGCTTCTGTTTTCTGGCTCCTTCCACCAATGTTTAGATTTAAATTACAATTCACTAGTTTTGAAACAGAAACAGTGTCCCCATATTGCTACTGATTTTGCTTTGTAGTAAGCACTCAGACTGATTTGTAGGTGTGGGGTACATGCACACTTACACTTTGTGCTATGTATGTGTGTGGAAGATGGAATGCATGACACTCAAAGCTGACCACAGAGGCAGGCTATTACTCAATGCAGAAAGACATATTTGTTCTCAAAATTACAAATGGCTCCCATGTGAACTGAATGAAGCAATGGGGCTCTGGTGGAAAATTGCCAAGAGGCAGAAAGAGTCATTCAACAGTGGAACAAATTATCCTAAAACTGTGGGTTGCAATTCCTAGATGTGGTCAAGCAGAAGCAAAACACAGATCTCTTGGGGACATTTTAATTTGGCTGTCCTTAAAGACCCCCCTTTCTGTGAACTGAAGAATGCAGAGATATTTGAGGTACTGCCAAATTTAAATAGTTTGTTTGCTCATTTATTTGCTTGTTTATATCAAGAAGGATTTTTTTCTGATGATTGCTGCCTGTGGGAAAAAATAGGACCATTTCTGCTCAGTGTTGTATAACCGTTAAATACACAGATTCAAAAATATTTGAACAATGATGTAAATAATTTAAATATAGATCATAAGTGTTTTGAAGTGACACATCAAATGCATGTTGACAGATTGCTAAGGATAGCAAACAAAGTAAAAGCAGTTTTTTAAAATAAAAAAGTTTATCCATTGTGAAGGATGTTTCAAAAATGTGCAATGACGTTATTTCATATTGTAGTGACTCCCATGGTGGGAAGATAAAGGGCAGCAGGCTGATCAGTCATGTCTGCCAAAAAAAAAAAACCACACAGTTGTGGCAATGCAGATTTCTGTTCTCTTGCTATACCCATAGCAACTCATTTCCACAGACAATCTGTGCCTGATGCCTGCTGTCACTGTCAGTGTCAGAAAAGACTGGTTCAAAATAATTTCTACTGCTAGTAATGATCACAACATGGAGGACAAGCTCTCCCTTGGTAGCGGAATGGAGTCTTTTTTGTCAACTATAAAAAAGAAATATACTAATAAAGATATTGAGCTTGGCTTGCATTAAACATTGGTTCAAAGATATATCCCAGCTGACACTGTCTTTCATCTAGCTCTAGTCATATATGTGACTAGTAAATAGATTCAGACTCATATGAATAAAGATATACTCAGCTTTTTCAATAGATACTAGTATTAGTAGAATTGAAAAAATGGAGTTTGTTATAGTATGAACAAACTCCATTTTTTCAGTTCTACTAATACAGTTCAACAGAATCTTTCGTAAGGACACAGATCAAAGACCCTTTTGATTCAGTATTCTGTTCCCACAGTGGCCTGAAGAGCCCAAATCATATAATGTTTAAAAAAAAACAGAAAAGCACTGCCATGCCTTGTCCCTCTTTCTATAGTCCCTTGGGAAAATGAAGAAAATAGACACTGGGGGGTGGTGAACAATTTTAAAAGTTAAGGGAAAGATGGAAAAGAGTATGAAGGAGAAGAGAGAACTGGCAAAGTGGAACAACCAGATTAATGTTGATGGAGAAACAAAGAGATGTTGTGTATGATATTGTTGTTGGTCCCTCCTCCTCCTCCTCCTCCTCCTCCTCCTCTTTCTTCTTCCTTAGCAGCATCCCAAACAGTTCACTCTATTCTGAGATGAAGAAAGCTCAAAAGAGGAGGTGCCTCATGATATCTTTCCCATGGATTTAAATGTAACCGATAGTATTGAAGAATCAGTTAAAAAGCAAGAAACTCACAGTAAAATAGTAATTTGAAATTGAACCTACCTAATTTGCATGTCCTGAACCAACACATTACTCAAACACACTTATTTAATATTTCCATTTTAAAAATATCTTTCAGGGCAGTTTCTGGGGGGTAGGGAGAGAAACATTAAAAGAAACATCACATTGTGAATGTAAATGTGCTTCTACTGTAAGTCTATACATAAAAACTTCTACATTTGGATCTGCTTCATTACATCAAGAAAATACAACTTGATGTTTGTAGCATGTTTTAATAGTAGGTTTTATCATACACCATCCAGAGTCACTTCACGTGAGATGGGCAGCCATACAAATTTGGCAATTAAATAATAAAATAAAGTATTAATCTATATCAAGAGATGAACGTGAGATAAGATTTGGTATAGAGCAGACTAGCCACTGTGGCCTTTTTGGATGTGATCCATGTCATTCTACATCTGAAAAGCATCCTTATTTTAGAAAATCTGCTTTTTGAGAACTATAATCTTTCTCCTTTTGTCATTATAGGATTGGATAAAATTTGCAGACATAATTGTGTTTTCTCATTGTATAAAGCTGCCAACTTTTGGATTCCAGATGTTTGTGCTAGATGTTAACTTTTGTCTGAATGATGTAAGATCACTAGGCATGTAACATCCTTACACCCATCTAGTATAGCTACAATACACTTAGTCAACCATTAATTTACTAGCTCAGTATAATGTATACTGTAAGTATAATATGCAATATACTGAAAATGATACAGAATAAACCTACAAATTTGAGGATGAAAGTTGATGCTTTCCACAACTCATCCTTCTGTATCTGTACATGGAACAATGTCTATTTTTCTTTTACATTCATACCATTTATAAATTAGGAAATCAAATATCAGTCTGTATAAATGAAAGACTGTATACATGGAAAGCTAATTACCAATCATAATACAGAGATTTGATCAAACCTATAGAATAATGCAAGCTTTTTAGAAAATAGTTTTAATTGACAATTTTTAATAAAAAGGTTATTGTCACTTCTTTGTAATTCAAGATAGTCTTCCAGCTATTCCACAATCTTTATGCAAGTACCGTTCTTCTCCTTACGTAGCTATTAACCTAATTACATAAAAAGTTATCTTAAGGCATTTGAAATGGTAACAGACAAATTGTCATGCAAATAAAAGGTATTTGCCAAGAAATCCTTTTTCTTGTTAAAAGTTGGCAGGGAAGGGGGAGGGCTGAATCCAGAAGTTATATTGTTTCTTCTTCAAAACATTTTCTTTAATGGCACACAAGCTTGTGTTACTATAAAACTAGATGGGCCAAACGATAGAATATTGGGGAGTCTTGAAGTTTGGACCCTTTTTCTTCAGTGGTGTCTGCAGCAAGCCAAGATGTTATATATCAAAATGCCAATATCTGAGTAATGATGTCATCATGCAAAGGCCACAATTGCACATCTGCATCATGACATCTGACACAAGTATGTAAGTCATGTTATTTGGATGATGACATCATCACATAATGATGCCCCCTTAAAGGCACATTTATTTCTCCCTTTTCCTTTTTGGCTGTAGCATATTAAAAATAAGTTTGTGAATGTTAATAATAAGAAAGATAAAGATACAACAATACTTTAAATAAATTAAATATATTTGAATAATTATAGTTGAACAGCTATTTTCTGAATGCTGTAATGTAATGAAAATGAAATAGCTATTTTCAACTGGCAGAGCAGGAATAGATGGATGAAAAAATCTTCAATTTGGAAAGCATGTCAGGGGGAGCTTAGAAAATTGCTTGCTTATTCAAAATGGTTGCCAAGGTGGACATGGCTAATAAGGAAACCTCCATTTACCTGAAGCGACATGGTAAGACTGCTTTCTGCCAGTTTTTCATGTCTTCTCTCTGCTTTTCCACCCTTTTGTCCCCCCCCCCCACTTTTTTTTGCCAGTTAATTATTTTTGATATTTGCTTGATAAACATCAGGTTGTAAGTGGTGTGTGTGCTTGCTTTCATCTGGATGTAGGAATTGACTGGGAATGCATTAGATACAAACTAAACTAGAACTTATCCACAGTAATTTTCCAACAGGAGTAAGCCTGATTGACTACAGCAGAACTTACTTTCAAATAAAGGTGGATTTATTTAAAGGATATGTACAGTTTGACACTTGCTTGCTCAAGGATTGGTCTTCTTTCCTAATGAGTAATATAGCTAAGAACATAATCTTACACTCATTTGTGGAAACCAGCCCTATTGAATACAACCGTACTTATTTCTGATATAAATGCATACTGTAGATTTGCAATGAAAACCTGGAACAGAATGGATAACTACCTCTGCATAAGCAACTGCAAGATTCAATTATATGATAATAAATTCCATTAATTTAAACTTGAGATTTAAGTATCTATTGGTGTCAATGGGATTTCAGACATTTTATGTTAGGTGTATTATACTTTATCTAGCTTTGCTTGGGTATATCATTTCTAGTCTACATAATAATTATTTATACACTTCTAGTGCTAATTCTAGTATTTGAGTTGCAAATATTTGATCTGTCGCACCACAAAACATACATCATTCTTAAGTTTCAATATCAATAAACAGAGTTTATTGTTCAATCCAAGATAACTTATTGCCAAATCTACAACCACAATAAATTTAATTTTGTATTAGAATTTAGTAATAGCTAGTTTATATGAAGGATCGTTTCCCTCAAAGCATCTGTTTATGAATTCATGAATATACTGAATATATGTTAAAAGATAACATAATTTATTTGACAGTCTTTTCTTTCTGTCTTCTTTCTTTTCTTTTCTTTTCAACTTGACGAATTCATTTGTATGTTAAGTTTTCAGGGTTTATAAAAATATTTTCATATATAACATGTTAGACTACTACTGTATACAGTTGATAAATTAGGCAAGCAGTTTGGAAAAAATAATCCACATTTTGCTTTTATGTATAATGGAACAACTACTGTTGAATGCAGCACCTTGGGGTCCTCTAAAATGATATTGATTGTATTTGATAGATTCAAATTAATGTTAATTTAATAAAATGGGCATGAAATTAAATCCAATAGTTTTTGCCGAACCTATCTATTCTGACAGATACTCACTCCATCATACACCAGTTAAAGACCAAGAGTGGTCCTCAGTCTAAAAACAAGATAATCTAGTTCTTCATGATAGCTAGGGCAGATTAATATAGGACACTTTTTGGCTTATGATAGGTGAAAAGGAGCTTTTCCTGTGAGGGTTTCACTGTAGTAGAAGCTGGCGCTAGTACCAGAAGAGTAGAAAGTTATCACTGAAAGTTCTGTTGGTGATAACTACAGTATATGAAAACTCTGAAATCAAGTATTCGGAGCAGAATTGACCGTGTTGGATGGCCTTATTCAGGGTTCATCTCTCATGGGTCTAGAGGAGGGACAGCACTGGGAGTGTAAAAATGCATTGGATTGAAACCCCATACTGTCACAATAACAGATCTTTGGCAGGGACTGTCTCAAAATGTGGATTTAAGAAAAACGTGGATAACCATGTGACCAGACTACTGTACTTGCAACTGCGCTATATTAGTTCCAGTATCAAATAGGAGTGATACTAGGTGACCACCAACATTTAAAATAATAAAATTCTAGCTTATTATTGCCCAGACAGAAAGCAAAAGAAGAGGGGTAGGGGAATCAAGACACCTTTTGGGTTATGCTGAGGATCATCATTACCCAAATGATGTACATGGTTTCTTTGTTTCAACAATGAAGTTGAACTGAGGCAATGCCCCCTCTCCCTCAAATTTCTAGATTATTTCAACTTCTCAGACACTTCTGTTAGCTACATAGAAATATTACACACATACACACACACAGACAGATAAAGGTATAAACATATACCTTAAATTGTACAAAACAATTCTAGTAATGATTTGAGTTCTTGTAAAATACAGCTGGCATTACCACTGTAAGCAATCTAATTCTTAGGACATGTATATTATAGTTTAATACAGTGGCATTTATAAGGGATCTGTGAAGAACTATTGAAAACCTATTTTGACATAACTTGTGACAGGTGGCAATTACCCTAGGGATAAAATTAATACCAAAATCAATGCTGCAGAATCAGTCAGTTAGTTTTGTAGATTTTTTTAAAAAAATAATCAGCATACTTAGTGTCCCCTTTAAGGCATAGCAATCAATATGCTAATGTCTGATTTGCAAAATGTTGCTTTTCCAGTCAATGAGTTTCTATGTGGAGAACTGTGCTATGCACCTAACAACTCTAAGCAATATTACAGATTCATTTTATCCTTGGGACAGCCTTGGAACAGTAACTCTTGCATATGTTAATGACACAAGACAAGATCTACTGTAGGATCATTCATCATATTCAAGGAATTGCTGAGTAAAGGCTTCTCTTATCTCCAATATCCTGCTGCTGTCCATTATGTTGAGATATTTGATCAGTGTTCTTTCATGCATGCGGTTTTCTTCAGGGGTATGAAACCTGGTTGTCTCCACAGTGACCCAGACACTGAAACTCAGTTAAACTCTTCATTGTAAGTACATCTCACTACATTTTGTTTTGATATCTTTCAATTTTCAGTCACTGAACTATAGGAGACAAGGGCTTTGTTAGAATAACTTTAGTAGTCACTTCATTATATTCAACATAAAATACCTTTCTAATAATTTCTTCTAAGCATATTCTCTGGGGAAGACAGTGAAACAAAAACAAAAGACAAAAGAAAACAATATTGCATTTCTTAAAAAGAAAAGGAAAAGAAGAAACACAAAGGATAGGGCAAACTAAGAGTAAGAGGGAAATTAATATATCTTTTGAAGTGTTGAATTTTATATCCACTGAGAATTGGAATCCCAAATCATATCTGATTTCCTGTTGAAATTGTGTTTTCCTGTTGGAGAATGACAGACAAGAAACAACCCCCCCCCCCAAAAAAAAGGGATTTTGTTCACTTCAATATTTTTATTGAGGGATAGAATATCCTTACTGTGTTCTTCTCCTTTTTTCCTGGGGAAACAAACACCCCAGATCCATGAGTAAGGCAGAAAGGTTGGATAAAACTTATTAATAAATTAACAAATAATGTACCTAGAAGGTTCAAACACACAAATTAGTATAAAATTTGCACGTTTATTCTTATGACTGTATGCAAATTTAAAGCCATCAGAGTTTATTTAAATTTCTTACAAAACAAGCCAACAATTAACTAACCATCAAATTCACCTTAATTAAGACAAATTCTTCAATGAATTTGTACCTCTTCCCAGATTATACTATATCAGTTTCTCTTCCATTAATTTGTCTCCAGTTTAATTTCACACATAGATGGATAGATGTTATGTTGCCTGCAGAATAGTTGCTATGACAGCCAACCTGACTGATGTCAGACAGCACCAGTGGTGTCAGTGTCATCCACAGAGCTGATAATCTCATTACCAGGATGGCTTTTCTTCTACCTTAACAACACATTTTGAGTCTCAGATAAACTATTGCAGCTGGCTCAGTTATAACATTTAAGGAGGGAGTGCAATATAAAGAAGATGTAGAAGAAACTATAAGAGATGCTATAGGAGTTTCCCATGTTTAAAAGACCAGCAATTTTCTATGACAAGAAAAAGAACAAATAAAAGGGGGTGGGAGCACAGTTATCATTCAAACCAGTTTCAAAATGTCTATAAAGTTGCTACAGACGGGGATTTTTCCCCCCCAAGAGTGTTAAAAGTAATACATTCAGGATGATGGAAAGCAGATTTGAATTCTAATATACATTAGACTAATCACTGAAATACACAAATAAAATCCTTTATGGTATTAAATCACAAATAAAAAAGTTGGAAAACACCACAATTTAAGAGTGTGTGAGTTATCATTATCAGTCAAAATCAGTCCATTATACGATGGACCTCTTAATTAATGATTATGGAGCATAATCTACCATACTTGCGGGTTGATAAATAGATGTTTTTTGACTTAGTGGTCTAGGGCTAAGAGAGAACGCCTGGCCCAAAGTCACCTAGCCAGCTTCCATGCTTAAGGGAGGACTTGAATTATATTACATAATCTCTCTCTCTGTCTGTCTGTCTGTCTGTCTGTCTGTCTGTCTGTCTGCCTGCCTGCCCGCCCCACCCCACCCCACCCCACCCCACCCCACCCCACCCTGCCCCATCCGATCGATCTATCTATCTATCTATCTATCTATCTATCTATCTATCTATCTATGTGGTTTGTGTGTGTGTGTTCTTGTTTACCATCTTAGATTTCTCATAATGTCCAGAAATTATATCATTCCTCAGCATTGCATAGAATGCAAGCCTTTTCAGGTTGACAGTGGCATGTGATTTTATTTCCCATGTAAGTTCTCTCCAGTCTTAAACTAAAATAAAAATTCAGCAGTAACTTTTGCAGGTGTTATGAAGGAAATATATCTGTCTTCATGTTGGGAAGTTGTATATATTTCTGAGGTGACTGATTACTCATTGAATAAATAAATAAATAAATAAATTTATTTATATATATATATTTTAAATTTGTCACTGCCCACCTCACTGCAGAGCAGTTTACAGTAAAAAGAATAAATGGGCAGTTTACAGTAAAAAGAATAAATATGAATTAAAATAGAATAAATATGAATTAAAATACATTACAAGAAGACTTCTTATATAAATAATAAAATAATGTTTGAAAAATTAAATTTGGGACAGTATTTTCCATCACAGATATCTGGAAGTCACCAGGTCTTTGTGGTGGTAGATATTTTTCCTTTTTCAGTGCTGAATGACTTGGCCTTTAGGGCTTTATTGAGAAATTTAATAAGGTACTCATCATTGGAATAAAAGGGAAAAAAACACATGAAATGTTAACAGAGGAGAGTAGGACAGGTTTCAGGCCTCAGTATTTATGGCAATGCCAGATCCATGGATAGATGATCTGACAAAATAAAGCATTTTATATGTCCACTACATCCATGCAAAATTTTAAAGAGTACTTTGTTTTGATGGACTTCAGGTTGGCCAGCTTTGGCAAGTGCCACCGGATTGTTCACATCATGCACATTTATCCTGGTACTACTTCAGAGCCTATTGCAGGTCCTTCAAACAGAGCTGCTTTAGCACACACTGCAGGCAGTTCTGAAGTTGACTGGACTAGAATCACTTTGGTCAGTGCTGGGAGAGAGAAGACTGAGAGGAACACCAGCTGAAATTTTTCCAGGATGTGAAGCTTCAGCAAAAGTATTCTGGGATTGCTCACAGAACACACTGAAGAAAACAGACCAAAGACCCCTGAGTGTGCACTGATGTGACCCTTGGCTGGAAGTGTTACTTAGCCTGGAAGTTCTTCAGCCAGGTAAGAGGAACCTTCTTCCACATCACTGGCATTGAATAGTTTAAGGCTAGTTAAACTGCACTGTTGAGTTAAATCAGGTGACCCTTTTATTTCAGCAAAGTGAGCCGGGTTTGGTTGCCTCCAAGGTCAGAAGTACTATGTCAAAGTGAATTGTGATCTTGCACAGGCCTAATATGTGCAGTATGTTCTATATGAATGAGCCAAGCTAGAATTAGAATATTATATTGTTTGGTACTTATCCAGGACCTTTGAAATGTATTGCATATTTTCTGTGAAAATATCTTCTGATTGAATGAAGGGCCTCAGAAAATTTGCCTGATGGACCACAGTTTATGTTATTTGTTTGTTGCTTCTTATTACTAGCTCAGTCTAGGTCATTATATGGGCACATGTATATATCTTACCCTGCATATGGGGCATATTAATCAAACGGCTAGTGCTTTCTAAAAGCTTTCAATAATTGGTGCCACCTCTGCCCTTCCATATTTAGGATATGCAATAACTGTTTTCTAAATTTAAGTTTGATAATATGGAGAACATCTTGTACTATTCATCCCCATATGCTGCTGCCAAATGCATTTCTGGGAGAAAGTGTTCTCCACATTTCCTTTTAAAAAAACATGATTCATTCTTTTGAGTTTTTCTATTCACAGACTTTTTTTTTTTTTTTTGCATGCAGAGTTATAAAATATCTATCGCAATAACCTCTCATTCTGGATCATCCTCACCTTCTACAGAATTGATAACCTTTACCTAATTAGAATTGTCAAAAGCAGTGACACATGTGACATTAACAATCTTGCAGCATGCATTAGCCCACTGTGAATAAATGGTCCAAATAATATCTAGACAATAATGAGACTTCAGCATTGTGTTGTCTTTTTAATGTAGTGGGTATGTAGGCTGAACAGTGACTTTTCTATTAATTTGAAATAAAAGGCATAGACAGAGTACTGAATGCTATAAAAGGCTGTTCTGGAGAATAAATAAAGAAGCTTGCCATATCATCAGCATGTCCATTTGCTAAACCAGATATGCTTTAAACCCAATCCACAATTTCTTCATCACAATCTGCACATTGCAGACACTTGCAGTATGCTATCATCTGTATGTTTGCAGGTGTAGAGCTCACAGAGAAGATCCTCAACAGATCTGAGCTAGGCAATAACTAAGCATAGGGAATGCTGGCCATTCAGTGCTCAGTCTTCCTCTAAACTAGCCAAGCACTAATTGTACTGCCCTCAGAGCTTCCAGTGCTCTGTTGCTTCTGTTTTGCACAGATAAGAAAATATGTTTCTGCTCCCCTCCCCTCTCTCACATTTATACTGTGCATTGAGGATGTGCAAAACTCTCCAGTCATGGAATGTTCCTTCTGCAGAGGATTTAGTCTTGAAAACTGCTGAGCTACTTCCAGAATAGTGTGATCTAGAAGGAGGTTTGGCATGGTCCAGAATGAGAATGGAACATTACAGAATTCTCCTGAATGTCCCATACCTAAATTAGTGAGTTTTGCATATTCCTACTATCCAAATATTTAGTCGTATGCAACAAAATTGCATTTCAGGCCTTTTCTTGGATCTGGGGATTTTCCTAGACTTGCAGCTCCTGCTCAGTTAGTGGATACAGCTGTGATTAGGAGGCCTTTGTAGCATTACATCTTTTGTGTGCCAATTGCAGCCATTCCTGCACTGGGAGGCCCTGCTCACAGTCACTCATGCCTTAGTCATCTGCCACTTGGGTTACTGTAATGCACTTTTGTACAGTTGGTACAAAATGTGGCAGCCTAGACAGTGAGAAGTGTATCCTGATACACTACAGCAATGACTGCTACTTTGAGAGCTGTGTTGGTTACCATTTGGCTTCCAGCTACAATTCAAGGTACTGTTTGTCACCTATGAAGCCCTACTTGGCCCCAGATGAGATTATCTGTGGGACTGTCTCCTTCCATATTAATCTGCCCATCCTATCATTTTGAATAGGGTCAACTTCCTCCCGGTCCCATATATACAAGATTGTGATTTGATGCAACCTTGGAAGGGGCTTTATCAGTCACTGTTCCATACTTTGAACTTCCCTATTAGCACAATTTTTAATTAGTCCAATACTGCTGGTGCCAGTAGAGTGCTTCAGCAGTGAATTTAGGTATCTGAATCACAAATTAGTACAATAAAACAGGGGATAAAGAACCAATTTGTTCCATGTTTCCATACTCATGAGAGATTGGTAAATGCTGTATAATACCAGCAGCAGTAGAAAATATGTGGTATTCAATAGACAATGAATGAATGAATGAATGAATGAATGAATGAATGAATGGCCATGACTGTGAACTGTAGTCCTAGTCTACAGTTGATTAAAATGATCATCCAGGATATTTTCTTCCTAGTTCCCATGCTAAGGGTAATGCCTCCCTGTCTTTCTATTTGGTAGTAACATTTTTGTCAATATTCTCCATGAAGAAAGCTTGAACTAGCAAAGTTCATATTGAAACAAACAGGTGATACATTTTAAGACAAACTTTTGACTACTCAACGTTCTTATGGAGATCCTGCAGATTCTAATATTGTTATTATATTTTGTCAAAGTCAGCATTTGAAGCAAGAATAGAATTTCCTAAAGTAAAAGATCAGAATAATATCTGATGATCAAAATTTATTTCTTCATGGGATAGATTTTCTCTTTTTGGTGACAGAACATCTCACTATTGTACTTCAAACCGGGTTACCATCAAAGCAGCAGAATCAGAATTAAACTGAACAAAGGGCAGAGATACAAATATACCACAAATATAACATAACCAATGACTGGTAGTTTTGTCAAGTTTCTCAGCTTCAGATGCATTTACAGAAGTGGATGTACCTATACTGTAACATAGTAAGGATAGGTATATGCCCAGGTAATTTTATTAACTTGTAAACATTCTTTCCATTACTGTAGGCCTTACTTAACTATTTTACAGTCATGAATATTAAAATTCTGGGAACTGTCAGAAAAGTCATGCACTACTCCAAACTGTCTTGCGTTCTTCTTTTGCCTGTCTTCAATTAAATACAAATATGAAGAATCCTAAACCTAAGAAACTTTAAATCCATTCAATTGTGCCTGATTCTCGGAGACTGCCTGGACAAGTCTCTGCAGTTTTCTTGGCAAGGTTTTTCAGAAATGGCTTGCCATTGCTTCCTTCCTAGGCCTGAGAGAGAGTGACTGGCCAAGGCCACCGAGCTGGCTTTGTGCCTAGGTGGGACTAGAACTCATGGTCTCTTGGTTTCTAGCCTGATGCCTTAACCACTACACCAAAATATTCTCTTCTATTTAAACAATTTATGATATTTTAATAATATAATATGAATAAATAGTGATCCTTCAACATATTTGAGGTACAAAAAGAAAAAAAGATGAAGCAGTGTGATCATTAGATCAAAAGTCATTGCAAACAAACATGGGTAAGTGGGACATAATATAAAGACATATTAAAAAGTGATATTAGTTGTGTGAGATAGGTAATACAGTAATGTCTGTGTAACCAAACATTCATACAAGCCCCATTTTCTGCAAAACAAAAAGAATACATACCCAGACCCATTTTCTTCACATCACAAAAACTGACCTTTAAACTACCTTGACAAATAGCAGCTGACTAGAAAATTACAGTCATTAGCAAGATATCTCAAGAGTAGACTATTGTAAAAAAATGATACTAAGAGACAGATGTTAACAATTTTCAACCCCACAAGACAGCTACATTTAAACCATACATTTTTAGACTTGTAAAGTGTTTCTATTGAAATACGGTCTAAAATATAAATGTGCATGAATTTCTTTCCTCCTCCCTCTCCCTTTCACTTTGGAAGAATGAATTAGATGGGCAAAGTACTGGAAGTATTCCGCTGCAGAGATTAATCAGGTTAACAAAAGAGGGAGAGAGAGAGAGAATGTGAAAAATACTGGAATCTGTCAGTTCTAGACAAAGAAGATTCTAAATTGAGAGTGGTGACATGTTCTGTAGCCTACTAGAAAAGAAACATATTATAACCTGCTTTCTAATTATGAGCATTATGTATAACCAGAAGGATACAAGCAGTTGTTTTTAAGATGTATGCAAATATAGGGGTAATGTCATATGCAATCCTTTTCTAAAGAAGAGCTATGCTCAGCAACAATATAGAACATTTTTATTGTTTTTATTAAATTATGACTGACAGTCATTATCAAGTAACTAAATTAATATAAATCCAAGATGCATACAGAAACAAAAGATATAGAAAATACCCCCCCCCCAAAAAAAAACCTGCTAAAATGTAAGTAAAGAGACAGGTACTGTACATGTACAAATCTACCATATATGTAAAGTGTTACTATATTATAGTCTATTGCTGTTGAGATAAGCCATAAAATCCATCCAAATATGACAGAATTGTAGTTCCTGCTTCTGATGTCTCATTATTTTAACTGTGTCTGAGATTTTTTTCTGATGTGACAATTAAGGAAGCCTTGTTAATCCATATCGCAACTGTTACATTATCTAGAGTTTTCCAATGTTGGGCAATTATTATTTTAGCTGCTAAAATTAAATAGATAATATGTTCTTACTTTTAAGCTTGAGGTTTGAATGCAGTAAACCTTACTCTAGGGAGTGTCAAATTCTTTGTTTGACCACCACAAATGAAAGAACAATTCCCCCCCCCTTTTTTTTTGACAACCTGTCCAACATTTGGAAGAATGATTTTGATATATATGTTCCAATCTGACTGGAGTCAAGTGCAGTATAATCTTCCACTGCAGTTCTTGCATTGAAGGGGAGGTGAATCTACCTGGTTTCCATAATTCCTGCCGATTTGTCTCCTGTATGGATTTACCAAGATCAGTATTCCAAGCTTCCTTTAAACTATGGGGTGGATTTCCTATTTCTAATTGCAATAATAACCTATTAATTTTTGAAATTGTTCCTTTTGGTTATTCTAAGTGGTTAAGTATTAAATTTTCAAACTGGCTGAAGCTCTAAGATTTATATTGCCCAAAAGAGATTTGAGGTGATACTAGAAGAACCATGGTAACTTACTTGTTGCAAAAACTGTAGAATATGATATGATAAGAATAAATTCCTCTTATAAAATTGCCATTGATATTAAGCCTGGTAAATCAACTTTGATTCAGTCAGAATTCATGATCTGAAATTCACTGTGTGCAATAAGTCAATTTGAGTGAATTCAAGATTCAGTACAAAGAGTTGATGAAAGGCTATGATTGGAAGCCTCCAAACTGTCAAGTGAAAAGCCTCAGTTGTGCTAAACTAATTCAGGAGGACTGGCATTGAATTTTGGAGAGTTTGACTCCTTGGCAAGTTTCACTGATGTGCCAGGCTATGCAGGGCACATTAAAAAACCTTGGTCTCTTCTGGGATTCCTGCTTCGGTTCACAAACCTGCTTAAATGGGATGCTTTCAACTCTTCACTGAATTAAAACATACTTTTGAAGTTTTGTACAGCCTTCATTTATATGCATGAGAAATTATTCTAACACTGCAAGTCATCTGGAGAATCACAGAAGGACACACAGAATTTATAATTTAAGTCTACTGCAGTGAGAAAGCTTTACCATTTAGGAAGGAAGGAAGGAAGGATTATTTCAAGCATTTTGAGAATTTCTAAGAAGATCTTTTTTGGCACGTAGAGCTTGTAGGTCACTGTAAAGAAATGGCTGAGATATACATGTGTGTATTTTACAACCCATATTTCCTTAACCAAATCTCCTATTCATGAGAACTGGAAAGTCTTCTGAGAAGCTTCATGATTTCTTCTGTTGAGGTTATCTAGTACTGAAAGCTCTAGAGGCAACTGAAAACTCAGCAAGGGTTTGCAGTAACTGTTGTTAAAATGACTTTTTGTCTTTATTCTTCAAATCTTGCTTCCATAATGCATTGCAGGTACAACCTTCAGAGTGTTTTGACATTTTAACTTGAATGTAAGTGAACAATAGCAATGTTTGTCACAGTTAGTCCACTTCACACTCCTGAAATATTCAGAGCTCTATAGAATTCACATCAGCCTTATCATTAGGCAGGCAATATATGTATTTGCACAAAATATTGAACTATAAACTAGCCAAGTCCATTTAAACCTAGCCTGTTGTGTGACCAGCCTTTATGGTTATTATTGGTTCAAGGTGCTGTGCAATCCCAAATAATAGGGTTAATCATGAGTAGGCATTCTGCATGAAAGAGCCAGGATCAGAAATGCACAGTAGACTATTTAGTAAAGTCAATAGTAAAGCCTTGATCCATCTCTCCATCACCAGATTTGCTATTTTCCCTCAAATTTGACCTGACAGTCAGTACTCTGTGACCACTTTAAATTGCATTTTAATCTTCCAGTCCTTTGGTCTACCAAAGAATTGGCTTATTTTTCCCATTTTTTGAAACTTGGCAGCTCCATTAGCTTTACCTGTGGTCCAGTTACCTGTGGAACTAAATGGAAATTACTTATGAGTAGTCATGGATGGGACTTCACTGTAAACTGAGGCTTAAGTACCATTAATAAGGCCTAGTTTCAATTAAAGTTCTGAGAAGCTAAAAGTTGTTATAAAATTCTCTCTTCAGTACTGAATTTGTTCTTTCACTTAGCTTACGTTACAGCTACCAGATATGGAATGCCAAAATCCTGATGAATTCTAGGTGGTTAGAGCTTTCTGCATCTAAAATCTGTTTCTAAAAATCTGGTAATCCATATCCCAGATATGATAACTCTATTATATTGAAATAATTTAGCTAATTTGCCTCTCGCAGTAAATCTAAAATATTGGAATTTATGAATTGAACTGCTTAAGTTCTTTCCTTTCCCTAATCATGTTAGACATATCTTATATAGCTGGTATATATTGCATAGATACTGTCTGTGTGCTGCAAATAACATAATTTAAAAATAATAATTCATAGATGTCCCATGTCTGTAAGTCACTTTTAACAAAGTCCTTTCACAGATGTTTAAGTTCAAACTAAACATTTAATATATTTCAAAAACAAAGTTGAATTTCTTGATTATTGCATTCTTATTCAGTGATTTATCAGAACAATTATCAATTGCCTCTATGCAACTACTTAGAACATACTTTCACACGTTCTGAATGTAGAAGAACAGCTATTATTTATTCATTTGCTTATTTTATATCTCACCCTTACTCTGAGACCTCAAAATGGCTTCCATGGGGATATCTCTTTATTTTATCACCACAAAAGCAAATGTGTGATGTAGGTTAGGCTGAGAGATTGACTGTCTCAAGATCAACCAGTGATTTTCCATAACTGTGGAGTTCTTGGTGATCTCTACGCCTGGTTGCTTGCTTGCTTGCAGACATTTCATTACCCAACTAGGTAACATCATCAGTGTGAGTGGGTGTGGGATTTGGTGCTGATTTATATATACTAGCTTGCCCTGCCAGTTTGGTGGGGTGTGGTTTCCTCCTTGGTGGTTCCTTTAGAGTACTGTTTTCTGCCTGAGTGTTTATTTGGTGTAACTAAGTATGTTCTTGCACCTGGGTCTACCTAGTACTAGCCCCCCCCCCCCCACACACACACACACACTTTAATCATTCCACCACAGTGGCTCTATCTTTTAACATACCTAAGAGATAAATTCTTACCGAGATCTTTGGGGTTTCTCAAGTAATACAACATTACTGCAGTTTTGAGCTAGATGTTTGTCATTTACTATGTATTACTAATTGTCATTCCTTTTACCATTTAGAAATAGGAATGAGATTTGTTAGAACATAAATATCATTTTAAGAATGTACTCTTTTTGAATATGAGAAAGACATTATGTGACTCACCTTTCCAACTGAAGTGAAGTTTGGTAATCTAAATGATTTATACTAGCTGAATGTCTGCCTAGATTATTTGCTTATTTACAGAATTTACAACATATTTTTAATAAAAAGATTTCCAAAGTGAGAAAAGGGTAATCTGCCAAAACTGAAATAAGACGGTTTTCCAAATACAAGGTTGTTATAAAAATGCTGTATAAAAAGTAATAAATGCTGTTCTGTTTTTTGTTTGTTTGTTTTATCTCTCCTTTGGTATCTCTAATACATCACAATTAAATCCAGGAATACACATGAAACACCTGGGTTCTCCCTTCATTATTACACATTGCCAAAAATGGATATCCACATGCTGTTCTTCTGCTTAGAGACATACTAGGAAAAAAGACCCTGTAATTGTAGTATAATAAAAGATAAAGAGGTCAAAATACTATCAACCATCTGTGAAATAGCAGACTGTGCACTACGTGTTGCCTCTACATTCATTCACACATATTAACTCTAGAGCTGATGCATCTACTCCCCACTTTGAATTTTGACTTAATCTAGAGACACTGTTGGAGCTTCAAAGCATAGCAGTTTAAGGAATTCACATCAGAATTAAAAAGTAAAAATGGAACAGGTGATTTACCAGGGACCAGAAAGTTAGTAGCACTTGCAATCAATGATAGTTACTTGAGTAATTAAAACAGCGAACACCTACCTTCTAAGATGAGGCAGTTGCCAGTATTCTCTTCTGGAAATGTGACATCTCAGGGAAATAAAAATAACAGCTGATATTGAGCATTAATTATGTGTCATGTCACTGGAATAACTGACACCCCCAACTAAACACACACACATGATCCCAAGGCCATGATTTATGGAATTTGCTATGCCATTTCCCATCCTGGAATACACCAGCCAGCCACAAACATAAAGAAGAGTGAAGGGAGTCAGAACAATTCATCTTTATGCCAGCAGTGATTTCTGTTATTGTAGCAATAGTTGGGTTTCACTAATATTCACTACTGGGAAAAGACTTAATATATAAAATAGTTTAAGCATTTGAAACTTTACAAAATTATGTGGTGTTAATAAAATAAGAGTCCTGTTGGATCAACTCAAGAGTCTGTTTTGTCCAAAATCTTTGTCCCACAATACTTATACATCATTGGTAAGGTCAGGAAACATGCCTCATCTGTTGTTCCTTATCAGCTGCTGTTCACAATCAAGCTTCTTCTGAACCTGGAAATAAATATTACTATCATGAATCGTAGCTAATTAGACTTAGCAGCTATGAATATCCCACTTAGAGCAAACCAAGGTAGGGGCTTTTAGCATGTGATCTGGCACATGACTCCATGTTTTAATTAGCATTTTGTGAAGACATAGACTGAATTCACACATGACAATAAGCTAGTAGTTTCCAGCTTTTGCTTTTATAAGGACAACTACATCATAATTGAAAGCTTTTGTGGTCCACTATGTAAGCAATCCATTTTAAACCTGCTCTTCCCTAAGCATACTATATAAGAACTACCAAACCATTTTGAATTCCCATATTCTAACCACTAAATTACCACACTGGCACTGCAGGCAAAAGTACTATTTTTAAATTTTAAAAAAAGTGTTAAATATGTGGCACAAGGGTTTATATTATATATACAGCTGGTACAGAATGCAGTGGCGCAGACAGTTTTCAATGCCCCTAGGAGGGCATGTATAACACCACTGTTGCGTGAGCTCCATTGGTTACCAGTTTGTTTCCAGGTCCAATTCAAGGTGTTGGTCATCACCTTTAAAGCCTTTCATGGCACAGGACCAGGTTATCTGAGGAACCACCTCGCCCCGGTCATTTCAGCCCGCCCCACTCAGTCCAGCAGAAGAGGCAGGTTGCAGACCCCACTGGTCAAGGAATTTCAATTGGTGGGGTCTAGGCAGAGAGCCTTTTCTGCTTTAGCTCCCACCCTATGGAACATCTTGCCTCCTGAGGTCCGGTGTGCCCCCTCCCTCATGGCCTTCAGGAAAAGGATTAAATCCTGGCTCTGCCGGAAGGCCTGGGGACTGGATGGGGGCTCACACCTATGGAGATGGCAGGTGGGGTGATGGGTTCGCCCCCCCCCCCCAGCATCTTGAAGGTTTTTAGGGCTAAAAATTATAGGAGGTTTTTAAGACATTTTTAATACATGTTTCTTTTTAATTATTTATGGATTTTACCCATTGTTTGAGGGACTCATGTTTTTTTCCTTTTTATTATTGTGAGCCGCCCAGAGTCACCTGTTGGGGGAGATGGCTGGCATACAAGTTTAATAATAAAATTAAAAAAATAAAAAAATATATTATAATACCCCTTCCTAATTATCTGCAGCATCTTCATATAACACCAGTGATTGGGAACCATTGCTTAAGTATGGTTTAAACAAAATTGTACGAGAGAAGTAAAATCAGTGAACCATCTATTACTTTGATGTCATTTATACAGGTTATTCTGAACAATTTACATAGGGTGATACAGAACTCAGGAGGAAAGATAGAGGAAAACATATTACCTCTCTCTTATTAGATTTACATGTGTAAGCTACTAACAAGGTCACTAGGTTTTGTCAACTGGCTATGCATCAAGGCATAGACTAGTTAGAAAACACAAAAGAAAAACATTGTATTCCATGTCAAAAATTTAGTTTTCAAAAAGTTATTAGTTTTTATCCATAACTTTCTTTTTCTTTGATTTTAATATTTCTGTCTGATCTTGGACTATAATAATTCTATCTATCTATCTATCTATCTATCTATCTATCTATCTATCTATCATCTACCTACCTACCTACCTACCTACCTACCTACCTACAGTTGGTTAACACAGCACACCAAGCAAAAACCATGTGTGCATGTATATGTGTATGTATGTAATGGACAAACAATGAGAAAGTAAGGAAAACATTTCTATATTTCACTGTTCACAAAGAACATGACTCCTAGAATAATAATTAGAATAAGAATATAAGGTAAGCAAGCTATGATTTGTTTATTCAGATGTAGTGGCAGTGCTCAAAGAGCATGTGGCAGTTATAGTTAGGAAGGCTTTTGCACAGCTTTGTGTTGTGCACCAGAGGCTCTGCTTATGGTGATTCATGCTCTGGTTACTCGCTGGGTACACTACTGTAATGCACTGTTCATTGTTTTTATTGTGCACCACCTAGAACTACTTTTCTGTGAGATGGGCAGCTATATAAATATGGTAGATAAACAAACAAACGAACAAATATGTCAGGCTGAGTGCTTTTCTTTATTACTTATTCATAATGTCACCAGAATGGCCTGACAACCACAATTTTATCCTATCATGCCTGCAGCCTCATTCTGGTATTTTGTGTAGCACAAAACTATAGGTCTTTCATACTTAATCTGCCATGATCATACCATATACCATTCAGGTGATCAGACCAATACTGATAGTCATGGGTAAATTCCTTTGTCCAAAGGACATGGACATGAGGAAGGTTCTGTGTCTCAGCAGACAGGACAGAATACATGTTGACTATTCATTACACTACCCAATGGCCTCAAGATATTCACCCATTCATCAACAGGACAACATATTCTGTTAGGCACCTGCAAAACACAAGCTCTCAACAAGTCAGAACCTTGCTTTGTAAATAGGGTATTACATTACCACAGCAAAACTTGAAGTAAGCTTAACTATTGTGAAGAAGTTTCTAATATTCATTAAGTGGAGATTCAGTTGTGATTTCCTCATATGCCCAAACACAAAACACAACTAATGGGTCCCAAGACTGTTGTTGCAAAAGTAAGATTTTTGGTATCCAGCATTTAGCAGGTAAATAGTTAAGCTGTGCAGGCTTCAAAATGTTTTGGAGAAAGTGTTTTCAACTTCACTTGAGCCAGCACCTCTCCTATTTACTAAACCAGTCTACTTTTTTCAGTTTCTGTGCAAGCTTAAGAAAAAGATGACAGTGCTTTAAGGAATCTACTCACTAAAGTTAATGCAGCTATTAAAGCAACAGCAGTTTCTTTCAGGTTTGGGTAGAACCCTAAAAAAGTTGGGCTGCTTTAATGAAGGAAGAGAACTGTGTGCACGATCCAGAGCTATGCTTACTGTAAGAATAATTCTGACCCTAGTAACTTTTGACCCCTAGTAACTGTGCATTTTAAGAGCAGTCAGGAGTAAATTAAAATTAAAATAAAACAACTTTGTATTTCTTTGAACAGATTTTGGTGAGCTATCAGTCACTGATAACTGATGTGTTTCCAGCTAAGGCACTTAACTTTTCAATTCTAGCATTTTTTAAAGCAGAATGCTTCTTTCAAATTTAATATCTCCCAGGGTTGCTGTGCGATTAAGTTAATATTGATGAAGAACTTGATATACCAGTAAGTGGGTGCAATAAAAGAACACATTATTATTTCAAGAAATTAAATTAGCTACAATGTTTTGCATGACATAGCTGGATCCTGAGATATGTCTATAGTCAAGAAGTGGTCCTGGATCTCAGGAAGGGGAGAGTTGAAAGGTGATTCTTTCAGTCCTGGAGCTGGCTGATTTTCATATGGTATTCAAAGGGTACATGACAATATCTTGTTATGAGCTTTCAGTCACTTCTGCTTTAGTCTATGCCAGAAATAGCATGAGAAAAACTTTCTCCTCCAAAGGGTCCCATTGTTACTTGGATATAATTCAAGATACAGCAACTAATACCATAGAGAACCAGTCTATGAAAACTGTTCTTTTTCTGATAGGTAATATAGTAAACATAGCAGTCAAATATCTTGTTACACTTTTTTGCTTCCTAAGGCATACAAAGGGAGGCAGGGATGGTTGAGTGGATGGATGGATGGATGGATGGATGGATGGATGGATGGATGGATGGAGAGAGACATTCAGAGCTACCATATTTATCCCAAATAATGATGGCCAAACATTTTTATTGATCTTTTTTTGGGGGGGGGGAGAAAAAAGGATTATAGAAGTACTGTTGTCACACAAGTACTATTCACTATTCAGGTTATCAATCTTGGCACATCCATTGAAACTAACCCTAGATATTTTTCACCCTCCAGAAATGGGTGCATGTACGTATATATGTACATATTCATTCTAGGGTGGTTCATGAGCAAAAATGTTCTTTGGAGAGCATGGGAACATGCATGGAACACCTGCCTATAACTTCTTATATGAAATGTGTCTTTTCACAGATTGTAAAGCTGCTGTGGAGAGCCACAATGTGATCCTGAAAAAAAGCAGTGGCTGCTTTAAAAGTTGCAGACTAGTGCTGCATTCACACACCATGTATGGTAAAGCACCTTTTGCCCTAAATCCAAAGTGCTGCCAAACATAATACACACTAGCATGAAGTGCCTCCCTGCCCGAACTCAAAGCAAGGCAAGGACAACATAAGCCATTTAATATTAATTAATTCAATTAATTATTGATTAAAATTGTGTATATCTATCTATCTATACATATGGTATGTGTGTGTATACACAGAGAAAGATAGATAGATAGATAGATAGATAGATAGATAGATAGATAGATAGATAGATATCTGTACACACACACACACACACCATGCTTTCTCATACAAATTGCTTTCTCTCACATCCATGTACTTAATCAGAGATAGGTAAACTGTAGAAGTCTGAAACTCAGGATGCAGAAATCTATGCATGTATATTCTTAGTAAATGGGATTGAGTTCAGTGGCTCTTACCCCCACATAGACTACTGCATAAACTGTTGCTATGGTGTGGATATGCTGTAGAATAATCCCAACATATCCAATGTAAGATGGCAGGGAAATTAAGAAAGTAATCCTTGGGATTTCAGTTGTTTCCCCTACCCCCGTTCTGTTGACAAGGCAATAAGTTAATAGGGTTTTGTGCTGGGCTATAATTACAAGGAGACATATGTTGCTTATTCTGAATAAGTCACTCTGAGTTGAGTGATTCTTACTCCTTAGACTGCTGGCCTAATTCTTGAATTCCCTTCCCTATGTTGAAGTTGAATGTCTGTAAGAGAGAACTTCACTATCCATGGAGACTTTTCTGACGGAGAAGCCTACATTCAGGATCCCTCATTTAGTGGAAAGTCTCCATTGGCAGAGAAGGCTGTTCATTAAACATTTTGTCTACACATTAAAGGCAACAAAAAGAGGACTGCTTATCCCTACCTCAACTGAAGAGAGTGCAATGGCTTTTCTTTCTCCTTCATTTCAAATATTTGTTTTCATTATTTATCCCCTGCACATTGCTTCTTTCACATCAGCTTCCTCTATTACTATAGTCTCATGAAATAAAATATCTTTTCCTTCATCTCCTCTCCATTCAAACAATCCAAACAATATAATTGTTTAAAGAAAAGCTCATCTTCATTTTACATAAATCCATTATTTGTAGTTTAGAAGTATGAAAACATGAGTCTCATGACCTTCTTCCCTTAGTGATTCAGAACGAATGCATCTCCGTCCAACTCACTGGCTGCTTAATGTATGATTGATTGGTAATTACTTCATTTGCAAAAATAGCATTGAGGTTTAGTTGTCCTCAGGAGGTCCTCCTAAGAAATTAGGCATTCTAGTTCTAACAGTAGTCAGTTGAGTAATTGATGGTTGGTTGGTCACTAAAGCATTTTCACTGCTCTTCTGGATAGGGGGTCAAGAGCTGTAGCAGTTCCTCTCAGGTACTTTGCCAACCCCCCTGTTCTAGACAGGATGCAGCCATCACATTTTAAGAATAGGCTGATGGGTTGCTTAAGCTGCATCCTTTAAAAAGATAGCAACTGAAATGCTTAACCATGAAGAACTGCTCTATAGTAAGAATATCTTTTAAGGGTTAGAGGTTTGGTTTCGTTTTTTTACATTCCAGAGACCTGATGGAGTTGAGACATCTTTTCTAACTTTTCCTGCAATATTCATAACAGTGCCATTCTAATTAAATTATTTTATTGTTGTGTAATAATTGTTGCAACATGTACACTATAATTACATTTTTAAAAGATTTTCACATTATTGGCATTATTATAATACGATGACTTGCTTTATTGTGGCCTTATCAATCAAAAACATTAAATAATAGCACAGTCCAACAATGTTGAAGTGATTATATCTTTTGTGTGTAACATATTACTGAAAAAAATAAATTCAAATATATCTTAGAGCAGTATTTAAGAATGCATTCAGAGTCTCCTGAGGTTTCATAGGCTTCACAGTAATACAGCTGTTTTCCTCAGGGTATTCTTACAAGTTCATAAAGAAATCTATTTGTTATGAGCACTCTGGAACTGCTAGAAAGGCAGCTGTGTTTTTGATAAACCTGGCCACATTTTCAACACCTCAAGCTACAGAGATACTTACAGAGGACTTCTGGGCAGTGTGTGTGTATCCATAAGGAATGCATTTTTTTTCTTTTACAGTAACAGCATAGTGTTGTTAGCAGAAGTTTATCCAGCAAAGCAAAATGAGCATGAAACTGAGCTATGATATGAAATTAAAATCCTGACCTCTAGCACAGAATTTGCCTTCAACTTAAAACATGCCACCCAGCATGATATTAAAAAAGCCACCGGGGAACTCTCTGAATGCTATCAATAGGCTCTGCATGTGGACTTTGTACTGGTGTTGTTCATTCTCTTTCTTTTTTTGTTTGCTTTTCACATGTTCATGTATAAGAAAAATGTAATATATCAGCGGAATTTAATATGGATGTTTGCAAATCTAGTTCCTAGATCCTTGGCTGAAATGACATTCCCAACATTCTCAAGCAACACTGTCCCCTCTTTTCTTTATCACCTATTCATAATTAAGTATTGGAGGATTAAGACTGGAAAGTAAAGGGAAATTATTGTTTTTCCAACACTGTGCAATGTGAGGCTGATATCTGAAACTAGAAAAGGTAGATAGTTATTGTTATGGATGAACCACAAAGAATGATAGGTTGCTTCAGCCTCACTATATTTTGAAAGAGATATATTTAACCAACAAAATTGTCAATGAAATTTATTAGCCAGCTTGTGCTGGACCAAAGTTATGCAGTCTTTCAAATTCTATCATATTGCTTTAGCAACATATTCCTGTTATAACAATGCCATATTTTGTGGCAATATTCTTCTATGCCAAGGTAATCAGTAAATAAATATGTAGTTGTTACAAGATTCCATCAGTAAAGCAATGGTGATAAATGAACATTTGATCTGCTTGTCATTTGAGGATAATCATCTGCATCTGCATCTGCATCTGCATCTGCATCTGCATCTGCATCTATCTATCTATCTATCTATCTATCTATCTATCTATCTATCTATCTATCTAGTCCATTTTGGACCAGATGCAAGTTTAGGTAAAAGAAAATCTGGCTGAACACCAATATTTATATTGTACTAAGCCAGTTTTGTTGCTACCTTTCTTTGCTCCACCCCTGCCTTTCCTCTCTGTCAGCATGATTTGTTGGCACTGGTACATTTTATATTCGTAAATAAAGCAAGGAAAATGTTGAGCCTATGAAAACAAAGGATATTGAGACTATTTCAGAGTTATCTCAGGAAATGCACGGTCTCCAAAGAAACCTAACCCTGAGCTTAAATATATTGACCTTTTGATTCACTAGACATCATAAGGCCTGGATATCAGAAGGGGCTAGTTTGGTGTAGTGGTTAAGGCATCAGGCTAGAAAATGGGACACTGTGACTTCTAGTCCCACCTTAGGCATAAAGCTATCTGGCTGGCCTTGGGCCAGTCATCCTCTCTCTGCCCTAGGAAGCAGAGAATGGCAAATCACTTCCAAAAAAAAAACCTTGCAAAGAAAACTGCATGGACTAGTCAAGGCAGTTGCCAGGAATCAGCACTGACTCAAAGGCACAAAAAAAGAAAAATGAAAGAAAAGAGAAAAAATAGAAAAGATATCAGAAGAGAAAACTTGGATGGAAAGTACCTAGACTCCAGGAACAAAATTCAAATGAAAGCAAGAAAGCTGGAACTTACTCTACTACCTGAAAATAATTTATTTCTTATTATAGGTTGGCATAAGAATAGAGTCTAATGCAAATGTATCTATTTTTTATGTGATTTTCATAACTAAATGTTAATTACAGTTATCTGATAATACATTTACAATCTGCTTTTCTAGAAACATTATAACAGTAACCAATACTAACTGTCGAAATTTTTTTGCAAAAACTTATTTAAATTATTCGGATATCTTGAATTTAACTGGTACCTTATTGACTTCCTACTCCATACAGTACAGTCAGCTGGCTAGTATATTAAAGAATTCAACAGGAGATTGCAAAAGCTAAAGAGATGTTTTAGTGGGAAAAGTCAGGATATACTAAAGAACAAAAAAAATGTGGCAACTTAAAAAGTAACAGTTTTAGCATTGCAAAAATGGTCACGAAACACAGTCTATAGCATCAAATGAACAGTATTTTTTTTCTTGGAGAAAAAAATATGTATGATTGAATGAAGGGTAGTTGGTAAATAATAAACCTTGGTCTCTGGTCTCTATATAATTTCCTTGGTTGTAGATCCCATATTAGTCATATATGAGGGTCTGCCATATTTTATTCATTTATTTCACCTAAAATGAAATGTTTCCCAAATTGTGTACATTTTGCTGCAGGAAGTAGGCATGGCAATAAAAATCAGATAAAGGAAGAGCAATTAATATCACCTCCCCCATAGCATTATCAGTTTTGAACTGATTCATGTTTATAGTAATATGCTTCCTTTCCAACATAGACCTGGGCAAAGTGTGGGCACTAAAAGCCATTTTACTTATTTTCATTCTGTACCATGTAATTTCAGTAGTGTGGATGGATGGATGGATGGATGGATGGATGGATGGATGGATAGATAGATAGATAGATAGATAGATAGATAGATAGATAGATAGATAGATAGATGTTGCTGAAGGAGGTTTCTCATAACAGATTTTCTGTATGTCCTAAAACAGGCTTCACATTTAAATAATCACACCCTCTCAAACTGTCAGAAAAATGGAAACTCCTGATTCTACACATCACATCACCCACTGCAAGCTTCTCTCCAAACTCTTCAGTGTGGCTCTTGGCTTCCAAAAATGAGCTATAATTAAAAGCCTGTCTCTTGTATGTAATGAAATACTTATATATCTTAGTTGATGATAGATTTCTTTTATGTATACAGATGCCTTTCAGGAGAGATATAGTAAATACAGGTCTGTAAAACTTTGCATCTTTCCTTGAGATTTCAAATATATTTATACTTGCTTCCAGATAAGTCTTTGTGTGTGCATTTGTGAGGAATACTTCAACTGCTTTGTTCTTTATTAGGAAGTTCGTGGGTTTTTGTTTTTTTTTTAGAGAAAAAAGGTCTGTCTTCAGTATTTGGCTGAGGCTGTCTTAGTACTTCAATGAAATGATTTCTAAAAGTAAAAACAAAACCAATATATATATATATATATATATATATATATATATATATATATATCTGTTGAAGTCAGTTTTGGATTGGAGCTTCCAGTTATATTTCTTAATCCCTTATGGCTGGAATAAATATTGAATATTAGCTTCTTTGCTAATTAAAGCTATACATGAATAACTAGAATAGACCAATCTCTTCTATAAGCCTATAAGTAGGCTGCACAGTTAATTCATACTTTTCTGTTCATTCTCATAATATTTTATGGAGGACAAGCCCTATATATTTTTGAAAATGATGGCAAAATCAACATTTGGGTTTGAATACACTGTTGAATCCTGAATTCTGATTCTAGTTCAGTTTAAGGAAATCCTCTCTGGACTGAGGCAATTTGGCAACAGCTTGCAAAGTATCACCACATTCTCCTTGTATATTAAATGGACAATTCCATTCTTTGCTGTTTTCCTGACTTCCTATGCCAGGAAAGTGATTGTCAGTCACTTCACTTCCTGTGGATGTATTTTTATGTACAGTACATACCATATACCTTGGATATATGTTCATGTGTGTGTATATACACACAAGCAAGTTAAATATCATACACACAAGCAAGTTAAATATCTTTTTTTTAATATACAAGGCTAAAACATAAAAATGTATGTATGTGTATATGTATGTATGTGTATATTATACACACACATATACATATAGATATACATATACATACATACATACATACAGGCACAACAACCAGCTTTCATTAAAAATTCCATTGTTGCCTCTATGTTGATTTCTAATATTTTCTAAAGCTACCTTTCAAGAGTAGCACTGCAAGGTTATAATCCTTGCCCGTATATGTACATGGAATGTTGCTGATTTGAAAAACAGCAAAATAATTTTTTTAATACCTAGTGGGAAAAAAGATAACTTTTAAAGTGCCAGGTTTGAACTCATTCACATTCTATAATAAAACAATGTTAGAATTGTGATGTTGTTGCAGCACTATTGTTAAGGCTAGCTCTAGAAGACATTTGACATCCTGGCACCACCGAATCAATTGTGGGGCTATCCCTGCTTCTACAAAGTAAGTAATCAAATTGCAGGGATCACACAGAAGAAAGTGATGTGCCACAGGAAAATGGACAGCACCAAAATGAGAGCAGAATAAGTGCAGCAGCAAAACATGCCAGGAGATCACCTTTGTAATGGGTGACAGATAATTACAGTAAATCCAAAAAGGGCATACTGGTAAAGGGCAACCTAGTGGTGCAGATAAGCCCAAAGTCTCAATAGCCAATGGAGCTATTTTACTGTGTTCTATTTTACAGGTTTAACTTCCCTTTAAAAATATTTGTGGGGTGGTGTATTTGTGTCAACGCATAAATCCCATATGCAGATCATTTTGTCTTACGGAGCATTTCACAATGACTTACCCAATCCAATTTCCCTAAATAGAAGAAAGAATTGTGAAAAAGGCCATTGCAAGCTTTCCCCAATGTCTGGAAAATCCTTCACTTTCCTGTAATGTCATTAGTATTTTCCTCACTACCTGAGATGGTTTTGTCATAAAAGAATGATCTTAATCTTGCTTTTAAAATCTGAATGCATAGAAAATGCACTCACTGAAGCCATTCATGGCAGGTGAACAGAGTGTGATTTGTTTGTTATTGTGTTTCTTTCTCCCATTTAAAGAGAAAAGAAGATATTTATTGCTGTTACCTGAAGATGCTCTTACTACAGTTTCTCTTGCACTTTACTTTGCCACTGCATAACAGTTGGTAAAAGGGTATCTCCTTTCTCTCAGTTTTGATCGTTGAAAAAACAAACAATAACAATTTTAAATTGCAGCCTACAATAGTGGTAAAATATTGAAAGTCAATGTGGTGTAGTGGTTAGGGTGTTGATTTAGGTGTTGATTGACTTGGAACCCTCATTCAGGTCCATTGTTAACCTTGAAAACTCTCTGGGTGATTTTGGGCCCAACCTTTTTCACAGGGTTGTTCTTGTGGAGATAAAAATGAAGTGACATCCTTATATAAGCTGCCTCAAGCTCTTTGGATAATGAATTTAACAAATATTTGTGCTTAGCTTTAAATACAGTTAGTATGTTCACACATTTTAGATTAAAAGGACACACAATTCCTCCTGTGCTTTATGAGATAGTATAGCTCTATAAAATTCTATGTCTTTCAAATGTTGTGAGATATGATTGGGGTTTCGGGTCTTAAAAATCAGAAGAAACATAACATAACAATAGGAAATATATGTATGAACAAAGGATTTAAATACAGTATAGGCTAGGGTCTTAATGAAAAGCAGTCAGATTTTATTTTAGTGGACCAGCACAAGACAGCTTTTTGGATGCTAAGGGCCCACATTTAATTTTAAGGATGCTGAAAACTTTATTGGGCCTATGTAATGAGGATGGACAAGGCTGGGGCTTTCCATTTTTTTTCCAATTTCTTTCAGGCTGTATCTTTGTGGTTGTTGGGTTTGTTAATTTTTTGTATTTTACACTGTATTAAAGAAACGAACAGTGATTTTCAGCAACTGCAAGTAGAGAGAATTATAAAGGCTTTTTCTCTTAACAACAACAGCATAAAAGTTTGGGAGTTGCAGGTTGGCTACAGTAGACTTTAAATTTATATTAGATTAGCTTACAATGTTCACTTAAAATGAATCAGAACATACTTCACATTGCAATATGAAATTAAAGATGGGTTTTGAATCTAAACAAGTTCAAGGTAGCCACACTTGGAAACTTTTTGGTTGGAATGTTTCAGTAAGAATAAATATAATGGGTTGGGAACATATTGTTAAATACAGAAGTATCAAATGAAAATCAATTTGTCCTACTTAACCATTTCAAAAGTTGGAAGGAACCAACAGATTCTAGTGGTTTTGGTACTAGTTTTGACAAAACTCAGGCTACGTTACATATATTACATTAGATTTTTCAAAATAGTTACTGTTCATTTTTATTATTTTTGTGGTAGGATGAAAGAAGAGTTTGCCAATAGTTGAAGCTAAAAAAATGAGATATGGAAGAATAAAAATATATTTAAACTCTCTTGATTTTCTTTTTTTTTTTTAATCCACACAATGATATCATATGTTGGGCTGGATGTTTTAACCTTACTAGTAACAGCAATTCAAAATGACACATTTTGATAATTTGAGCCATGACAAAACCCTACCATACAGTTCTTGTCTTTTTTATGCTTTTCAAGCATTCAGACTGCCTGTATTTGACCAATGGATAAAGATATATTTGTTCTGAGGGAATAGTTATATTACATGAAACAAGAGAGAAATTTGTGCCTACTACAAATGGAATGCAACTGCCAAGTGAATTCTGCTCATCTGCTAATAAATCTAACATTTTTCAGTTGCCTCTAGGAAAGGAGCACAATTGCAGGTCGAGGCTAACAAAAAACAGTCACACAATGGTGTTTAATGCAATGGGAGATTCTTTTTCTTTTTGTCTTTCAAGACACTCCAACCTTTGAAGTGATATTTTATGCCTTTGAATGATGAAAGCTACAACTTTTAACAAAGCATATTAGAACTACATTGATTGCAGATGCCTAGTGTCAAGCCTAAATTATTCAAGCCATATTCTCCATCATTAAATTTACAAGAATGGAGTAATTCTGCATGAATTACAATGGAGTAGTGCCATGCTGGCAGAGAGGCTGGGATAATATATCCATTGGTGGCATGCTTGAAAATGGGACATTCCAATAAGGATAAGTCAGAAGTGATTTTAGATCCATTGGACCCAAGGTAACTTTGCTGTGCCTGAAAAATGGTTCTCCCATGAAGGCCTAGGACTGTGCCACTGTTGAGATACCATAACAATTTTACTCACTCCATCTGAAACCAGCTGGATCAGAGAATGGGAGGGAAAGCTAAATGCCTTGCATTAACTACATAGTACTAGCAACCTTTTCAGTTTTTATATTCATTTTTTTTTAAATTAAACTTCAATTGGAATGTGCATTTGCATATTTAATAATAATTGACTTCTATTATCTGGGATTATGCTTAATGTCACGGAAATAATTACACATTCCATTTATGAGTAGCTAAAGTAGAAGCTGAGCCTGAGAAGTACCAGCCTCCTTAACGGTTTATACTTCATTTTCTAAAACTGCAGATTAATGGGGCAAAGACTACAAGGAAATCAGGACTAGTGTACAGACAGGAGTCTTAAATTAATGTAAAACTGGAAAAAGAAGATTAAATTAATAAACACACTCATGGTTATTCATTACCTGAAGATTAAGAAGAGAAAGCTGGCTTGGTTTGAAGGAACTGGTAAATATTTCTGCCTTGTAACCAAGCCACTAATTATCTAAACAAAATTAATCACTTGGTTAACTTACTTTGTAATATAGACTCTGTTGGAAATAAAGGGGATATTTACTTTCAATTATTTAGAGAGCTCATTTATTTTGTTTTATTGAAAAGTCAGGAGAATTATTAATATACAGGCAGAAAAGTATGCAATAACAAACCTGAACAGATATTGCTGCAAGTATTGGAAAAAAAGCTTTATTATTAGCATATACTCACTTTACATTCTACAAGCTGATAATAATAAATAAAGAATATAGACACAGAAGAGTGAAATACTAAAAGCAAAATAAACAAGGAAAAAAAACATTAGAAACATTGTGAAGGGAAATTTTTGATAGCACATTTACCCCTTCCCTCAACTAACTGTTACTTATTGTATTTATACTTTTCTTGAATGTTGGAGATTATTGCTTGTATCTGTTTAAAGTGTGTTGATTGTTTTTTATTAGTCTCTTAATTCTTTTTCTTAGAAATCATATTCCAGATGTCTAAATTTGACTTGCTCCGAGTGCAAGTGAATAGTAAGACAACTGAGGGAAGAGTTGTACTGGACAACTTTTATTTCATGATGGGAGAGAAAATGACAAAGATGATGGACTTCACCAGGGATATTAAGAGATTTTTTTTAAGGTTAAAGTAGAAATCTATTTTCTGCTTTGAACAGAGTCAATGCAGAAAGGTGAGATAGAACTAAAGATAAATATCTATAATTAAGGCTCTTTGACCTTGAAGGAAGATGAAAATTGCTTCTCAGCAAGGAAAAACAAATCTATCACAACTTGTTATTTAATTTTCAAATGTATACTGAGAGGCTAATATTCCCTGCTGTTTTCAGGAATGTGGATTATTGCTTGAATGACATATGTATTCTGTGGATTATGTAGGTAATTATGTGGAATTAATGAATGATGAATTCAGTTGGTTTGGCTGGATTGGAAATTGGCATCCTTCTCTTCTCTTTGTGGTCAGCTTCTGAGGGAGAAATGCATAACATCCAGCACCATTTCCTATTTTTATTATGTTGTCCTAATTATGAATAGGGATCATCCCACTAAGGAAGAAGTTGATTGATTATGCATCACCAAGTTGATGTCAATTCTTAGCAACCACATAGACAAACCTTCTTCAGGATGTTCCCAACATTAACCTTTCAGGTCTTCCATTCATTGCCACTGAAATCAAGTCCATCTGCTTTGCTCCTAGTTGCCCTTTTCTTCTCTCTACTTCCACCCTTTCTTTCTTTTTTTTAATAATAATTTTTATTAAAGTTTTAAAATACAAAGATAAAAAACTAATACAAACTGAGAAAAATATAAAAATAAAAAAGAAGTTACAGAGAAAAAGAAAAAGAAGAAAAAATATATAAAGAAAAAAGTTTATAAAAATTGACTTTCCCTTTCATCAAGACAAGTACAAGCAATTTCAGTAACTTACCACTTCTCTAATATTACAACAAAGGATCTCTTCTTCCCATATCTCATCGCTTATCTATAAACAAATTATAAAGGCTCATAATTCAATCCTAATCAGCAAAAGTCCATTAAAAGGTACCAGAAATAACAACATATATATTTTAACCTTAATCAAATAAATCAGTTCCATATTCCTTTCCTTTACCTTTAACACAATAACTTATTATTTTCTCTAAAAATACAACAACAAAAAAACTTCGTCTTCCCATTTCTTATCTCTTATCTATAAACAAATCTTTAAATCATCATCATTCGGACATAGTCAAGAAAAATCCCTTAAGAGCTACCAGAAACAGCAACATATTAAGAATCTTAATCTTTAATCCCTTTACATAGTGTCTCACAAGTTAATTTCTTATCATTTTCTCTTTATCTTCTCTCAGAAACTCTTTCACAAGTTTAACACACACCAGAAATAACAACATCCATATTTTAACCTTAATCAAATAAGTCAACTTTGTAATCCTTTCCTTTTAACATCATAGCTTATCACTTTCTCTGAAAATACATCAAAAAATCTCTTCTTCCCATATCTTATCTATAAACAAATCTTTAAAGCCTTGTCATCCAGTTTTGGTTGAGAAAAACTCATTAAGGGCTACTAGAAAGAACATCATATATATATATATATATATATATATATTAACTTTGAGCAAATAAGCCAACTTTGTATTCCTTTTCTTTACTTTTAAAAATCTTGATGTTTATTCCCTTTAAATAGTGTCCCAAAAGCTTTTTTCTTTTCATTTTCTCTTTGTCTTTTCTCAGGAACATGTTCATGACTATCACACATCTCTTTTGTAAGTCCAACATAAGAAACAAGTCACTCTTTTGATTTATTATTTGTATATCCCTTTTAGTTATTAAAACATCAGCCAGTTTCATTTGTAAATCCAGTATTTTTAAATCCAAATCCAAAACAGCCTGATTTTCAGTTGTATCCTTTTCTATCTCTTTTTTTAAACCCATCTTTATGGTAGCAGACAATCTTAAGTGAAATTTCTGAGTGCATTGTTCCCAAATATCCTTGAATTCTTCCAAAGTTAAAATACTTTTCTCCATTCTATATTAGTGTGTCTCTTCTCCATTCAATATAATCTTTAATTATTTGTGGTTGCCTCTAGTTTTCAGCCTTCAAAGTCTCCTCTTATCACATTTTTTCTCTAATCCACAACATTTTCCCATGGGCAGATTTCCTATGCTTAGATTCAAAATCTTCATATACTTTTAATAGAAGTTTGAACAACCCACAGGAAGGATGCTTATAATTAATTTTAAAATCTTATTTACAATCTATCTATCTTAGTCCATTTATAACTTTCCAAAATCAACATTCTAATCACCCTTTTGCTGTTTATTTCATTTTTTTTAAAGTTCTTAAAATTATGTGAAACTTCTTTTGCTGAGGATTGAAGGAGAATCACCCAGTGATTCTGAAGGTTTTTAATATCCAAAAAAGAGTTAACAAGCAATTTCCAGATTAAGAGAGGAAATGGGCAAACCTAGTGTCCATTTGAAGGCTCTGAACCATGGCTTGGGCAAAGCTGACTTTCCCTCAGCTCCCAGAGCTCTAAAACCTACCAGAGAAGACTATTTTATGGTCTCCTCATGGGCAGTCTTTGTATGGGGCACTTGTGAGTGATCCCAAGTCCTCCTCTTTATCTGGAGAGGAATTCAAGGTGCCAGCCTGTTTGCTGGCTCCTTGTTCTACTGTGGTAATCAGTTCTGCTAAAAGTGGAGCCATCTTCAGTCTGCCATTGCTTCCCTGGAAGTCTTAGTTCCACTTTCTCACAACAGCTAGACCTTATAGACTTCTCACAACAGCTAGACCTTAGCATAATATGCTCAAAATATGATGATTTAAGCCTGAGCATTTGTGCCTTGAGTAAGATTATTAGTTCTATGATCCATTTGCTTGTTTTCTTGACTATCTATGGTATTCTCAAGAGTATTCTCAATACCAAAGTACAGATGCACCAATATTTTTTCTATCCTGCTTCTTCAAGTCCAACTCTTCCATAGGGAACATATTACCGGAAAACTCATGGTGTCTGTAGGTATAGACACATCCTGGCATCTGAATATCTTTTCCAAGGCCTTCATTGTTATCCTACCATTTCTAGTCTGTGGTGTATTTTTGACTACTCATTTATTTATTGTTGCTAGTCAATAGTAAAAGGAACTTCAACATCTTTATTGGCAATTCTAAAGCTAGTTTATTTACTCATTATTATTACTATGGATATCTTTTTCTAATCTTATTTAAAAAAAAAACCTTTTAATCCCACTTCTTCATCCTAACCCTAACCTTGACTTTCATTACTAGAGCTTCAGATCATATGTATTTTCAGCCATCAGGGTAGTGTCTTCAGCATATCATAAGCTAGTGATGTTTCAAAGCCTTTATCACTTTCTTCCAGTCCTTCAGTATATATCCAGCATATAGGTTGAATAAATAAGGAGATACAGCCCTCTGTCATTCTTTGCTCTGGCTGGACCCAGTCTGTTTTCAATAGAGGTGAATATGTGTAGCTCAGGGTTGAACTGTGGAGTCCTTGGGGTTCTCTGAGCTGGTTCTTTTCTTGCAAACATTTCATTACCCAGCTAGGTAACATCTTCAGTGCTAAAATGGGATGCAGTTTGCTCTCTATTTATATGTTGTGGCCTGCCTTGCCAGTGCTGGGGGGTGGGTTTTTTTTTTTTTTTTTTGCTCCTCTGGTAGTTCCTTGATTTGCATATGTTTACTGCTTGATTGTGTGCCTGGTGGTAACCTTTGCTTATCTGAATGATGATTGCTGGTGATTGATTGCTGGTGAGGCGATCTTCTAGTCTTTTGTCTCTTTTGAATAGTATGTAGATTTTGTTTATCTCTTGTGTCTGTTAATTGCTGCCTTGTCTGAATACCAAGCTTCCAAGAATTCTCTTGCATATTGGGATTTGGCTTGGTCTAAAATTCTGACAGTTTCCCAGGTAAAGCTATGGTTGAGTCTGTCCATGTGTTGTGAGATTAAGGGATTTTCATCATGTCTTCTGACTGCTCGTTGGTGCTCGTGGATGCGCTCTGCTAGTCTTCTACATAAGCCTGTCCGCCTTATGTAGTGTTTGTTACAGTCCTTACACTGTATGTTGTAGATGACTCCTGTTTTTTCTTCTTGGGCTGCTGGGTCTTTTGGTTTACTTAGGATATTTTGGGATGATTTTGTTGGTTTGTATGCTACAGAGATGCCATATGGTTGTAATACTCTGTTGGTGGTTTCTGAGACATTTCTGATGTATGGCAGTGTGATCCTTTTCATAGCTAGTGTATGTTGTGTTGTAGTAGGTTGAGTGGTCAGGCACTTTTTGATAAAATTACATGGATTTCCATTTTGTTGGAAGATGTTTTATAAGTGTTCTGTTTCCTTTTTCTGCTGTTCTGGGTTGCTGCAATTCATTTGTGCTCGCTTGAATAATGTTCTTACATAGCTCCTCTTGTGGGAAGTTGGGTTGTTACTTTGGTAATGGAATACTTGATTAGTGTGGGCTGTCTTCTGATAGACTTGGGTTTCTAATTTGCTGTTGTTTCCTCTGCTGATGAGGATATCCAGGAAGGGTAGCACGTTGTTGTTTTCTTCCTCTCTGGTGAATTTTATTCCTTTGAAGATGTTGTTAATGGTTTCATGTGTCTTCTCTAGTTGTTTCTTTTTTATTATAACAAATGTGTCATCCAGATACCGGAACCATACTTTAGGTTATATGTGGGGAAGTGCTATAGCTTCTAGGCATTGCATTACAATCTCTGCTATGAGTCTTGACAGTGGTGATCCCATGGGTGTGCCTCTGATTTGTTGGTATATTTGTCCATCAAACTGAAAATAGATGGTGAGGCAAACGTTGATGAGGTCCATGATTCTGGGTATTTCAATCTGGGTGTATTTAGTTAAGTCGGGTGTGTTGTGTAGTACTGCTGATATGGATTCTTTCACTAGTTCTGGGTTTATGGATATAAAGAGTGCTGTGACATCAAATGAGACCATAATTTCATCTTCATCTATGTGTACATCTTTGATTTTCTGGAGGCACTGTAGTGAGGAGTTGATAGAATATTCACTGTTCTCTGTGAGGTGTCCAAGCTTTTTTGTCAGTTCTTTTGCTATGTTGTATGTTGGAGTCCCTGGTAAAGATACAATTGGTCGGAGAGGTATGTCAGGCTTGTGTATTTTTGGTTGTCCATAGAAGCGTGGGAGGATGGGTCCACTGCTTTTCATCCAGCACTGTTCTTCCTTACTGATCTGGCCTTTCTTAGTTAGGTCGTTGAGGGTTCTCTTGATTAGGTTGTCTGGTTGCTGTATTGGGTTGGTGGGGATGTAGGTTTCTTTGTCCTCTAATAACTTCTTGGCTTTTTGCAGGTATTGTGATTTATCCATAATAACTGTGGTGTGGCCTTTGTCTGCTGCGTGGAAGATGATGGTTTGGTTCTTCCTTAGGCTATTGAGGGCTGCTCTGTCCTCTGCTTTGAGTTGGTGTTGATACCCTGTTCTTCTGATGTGTGGTATTATTGTCTTCTAGGGCTGCACAGAAATCTAGTTGATTGGCATTGTCCATGTTGTAGTTGAGGCCTTTTTTGAGGATATTGTGTTCTGCAGTGGATAGTGGCCAGCTAGACATGTTGATTACCCATTCTGGTTCGGATACCTCTTTGTTTCCAGGATTTGAGTAGTTTATTTTGAAGTTCAGTTTTTTTGTTTTGCCATTTAATCTGGATTGTAGCTTCCTATCCTATATATAGGTTTTATATGAGGATAATTAGATGTTCTGGGATTTTATTTATTTATTTTATTTATTTATCATATTTATACAGCTGTCCATCTCACACAAGGTGACTCTGGGCGGTGTACAACGATTAAAAAAATAAATACATAAAAACAATTACACATTAAAAAAACCCATAAAAACATACAAAATAGGTGGGGATAACATTAATAAGGGAACCATTGTAAAATCTTCCTGGTCCCCTGGTAACCCCAGGCCTGATCACATAGCCAGGTCTTGAGGGATTTAAAGAATGTTAAGAGGGATGAAGCTAATCTCACTTCTGGGGGGAGAAGATTCCACAAGCCGAGTGCCATAGCACAGAAGGCTCGCCTCCTGGGAACCGCCAAATGTAATTCTCTAGCAGATAGATTCCCATTTTCTTGAGGACATTCCCAGCTTGACAAGTGAAAGTAGATCAAGCTGTTGTCTCTGTTTCTGTTGTTAATGAAGCACATATTGATTTCTTTTTTATATACTTTGGTCTTCTCAATTATCCAGCATGCATCAGCAATAATATTTCTTGTTCCTTGCTACTAAAACCAGCTTGAACATTTGACATCTCCCTTTATAGGCAGAGCTCTAATCTGGGTTGGATGATCCTAAGCATTTTGCTAGCATGTGAAATTAAGAATATTGCATGATAGTTTGCATTCCTTTCTTTGGTATTGTAATATAGATTGACTTCTTCCAATTTGTTGCTCATTCTCCAGAGTTGTTGGCATAGTTTGGTTAGAATCATTACTAATTCTTCTGTTGCTTGCCATATATCTGTAGATATTTCAGAAATTCCTGTAATTTTCTGATTTGGTAATAAGCAGAGTGCTGATCCAACTTCGTCTTTTAGTACTAGTGGTTCTTGTAAATATGGAATATATCCTTTAAAGTTTCTTGGATTTTGACATCTTTACTACAGTATACTCTACCCACCTCTGTTTGATTTTCTTTTAATCAATTATTACCTGTACCTTGGGTCCTTTAGCATACCATTTGAGGTTGGAACTTACTTTTGAATTCAGAGATCTTTTGAAAGACCTTCCTTGTTTTTCTGTGTTTGTTTCCATCTCTGACATCTTTACAGATGACATAATGTTCTACTTTTTGTCTCTTCTAAAAGCTATCTGAGATTCTGAAATTTCTTTTTTAATTGTTGATGTTTATTTGTGGTAGGTTTTTTTTTGGGGGGGGGTGTCCTTTAGCTTTTGTTCTTTCTTGGCAAATTCCATCTGTTCTGATATCTAGTTTGGATTTGTTTGGGTTGGTTTTTTTTTTTGGTCTCTGGCAGGTTCTTTTCATGTCCACCCTTAACAACCTCTTTGATTTCATTCCACAGTTTTTCATTCCAGTTTTGCTTGCATGTTCTGACAATTTCAAATTGAACTTGACCATACAACTCTTGAAACTTGACCATGCAACTCTTTAAACTTGACCATACAACTTGACCATACAACTCTTTAAAGATTTGGAGCATAAACTTGTATAATTATCATATTAAAGAGTTGTCTGTGAGGTTTAATTGATATTATTCAGTCACTGACTGTATTGTACCCAAATACTTTCTATGCTATATCCTTTCTAACTGTGAAAACAATGCCATTCTTATCAATTTCAGTTCATTGATGCATAAGAAGTCAATACATGGCATAGGGCCTAGTTATCTGAGGACTGCCTATAATTCATGGTGTCTGCCTGGCCAGTACCAGCTGACAGGGTTGGCGTGCTCGGGGTCCCTTCAGTTAAACAGTGTCATGTATTGGGACCCAGCAGGTATGCCTTTTCTGTCACAGTGCACGCCCTCTGGAATGAGGTGCCCCCTGATATCCACTTGGCCCCCAACTTAATAGCATTTCAGGAAGACCTATATGTTCTTGCAGGCCTTGAGTCAGGGTGGTTAGCCTCTGTTTGATATGTTTGGGGTGTGCAGCTATTATCCGGACTTGCCATCTGTTCTTGTTCTTTATTCCCTTTCTTATTATGTTGTATTCTTTGTATTTTGTTTGGTTTTACTGGATACTGTCCAGTCAGTTTGGAGTTGGGTAGTTCTTAAATTGAATAAATTAAATTGAATTGAATTTTCATCTTTCACTGCATTGAGTTTTTGTGTTCCCACTGTTATTCTGTCTTTGCACCTTCATATTTCTTTTCCTGTTTGGCAACATCAGCAACTAGAAGTCCTGAAGGCTTTAACTGAGCCAAGTCACAAGCACCATTAGTACTCTGAAAGATGCTCAGCTTTTCTTCAGTAGTATGTTGAGTGTTATCTGATTTGAAGACTCATAATATGGCACCATATTGTCAATCACTTTATATTGTTATCCATGTAGTTTTATTGGTAAAAACAGATGTCATTTACTACTGTCTTTTTCCATGCAATATGAAAGAATGCATTTGCCACTGTCATCTGCCTCCAGCAACTTCCTATGCTGCTACCTGACATGGATGCCTGCTAACCTTACCTGAGCAGTTGGATTATTTTCATGCTTTGAGGAGGAGGAGGAGGAGGAGGAGGAGGAGGAGGAGGAGGAGGAGGAGGAGGAGGATAATAATAATAATAATAATAATAATAATAATAATAATAATAATATAATACCTGGCAATGGCTAAGAGCAGGAAAAGTGAAGAAAGAAGGGCTAATTCTGGTTGCACAAGACCAAGCCTTAAGAAAAAATGCATATAAAGCCAGAATTGAGAAGACAGCAACAGACAGCAAATACCGCCTTTACAAAGAAGCTGAAGAAACAGTGGACCACCTAGTTAGCTGCTGCAAGAATATCACACAGATTGACTACAAACAATGGCATGACAAAGTAGCAGCAATGGTGCATTGGAATATCTGCAAGAAATACCATTTGCCTGCAAGCAAGAACTGGTGGGACCACAAAACAGACAAAGTAATAGAAAATGAAGAAGCTAAAGTGCTGTGGGACTTTAGAATTCAAACAGACAAGCACCTGCCACATAACACCCCAGACTTAACACTTGTTGATAAGAAAGACAAAAAAGTCTGGATAGTGGACATTGCAATACCTGGAGACAGCAGAAGAGAAGAGAAAGCACTGGAGAAAATCACAAATATAAAGACCTGCAAATAGAACAACTATGGCAAAAGAAAGCAAAGGTAGTTCCAATAGTAATAGGCACCTTAAATGCAATCCCAAAACATATAGAGCACCATTTGAAGACCATGGGCATTGACAAAATCACCATCAGTCAATTGCAAAAGGCAGCTTTACTTGGAGCAGCTTACACCCTGCAACAATACTTTTAACACCATCAAACAACAACATCTGCCTATCCCAGGTCCTTGGGAAGGACTCAATAGGTGTGCCAAATGCCAAATCCAGCCTAAACATCTGGCTAACTGTGCAACTGATAATGATAATGATAAAAGAATGCCACCTTACTCCCAGCGACTCTGGGTGGAACACCCCACAATGATGAAGCAGAATATACTGTATACAAAATTATTCATATTTAAAGGGATACCTGCACAGGGTTTTAGATTCCATCCTATGTGCATGTGTCTTTCCTAAAATATTTAGTCCTTTATTTGTGGTAATCCTTTATTTTAATGTACCAGAATTCATACAAAATAGTATTACTGTAAGAGAGCCAGTTTGGTGTAGCTGTTAAGGCATCAAGCTAGAAACCGGGAGATCATGAGTTCTACTCCCACCTTAGGCACAAAGCAAGCTGGGTGACCTTGGACTAGTCATTCTCTCTCAGCCCTAGGAAGCAGGCAATGGCAAACCACTTCTGAAAAATCTTGCCAAGAAAACTACAGGGACTTGTCCAGGCAGTCACCAGGAGTCAATGCTGCCTGGAAGGCATGCGCGCGCACGCACACACACACACACACACACACTTACACACACACACACACAAATTACTATAGGAACATTGTGGAAATAAAATGGTGCTTCCCCGATCCAGATGCCTATGACTGATTTGCATACCAGTCAGCAGGGAAGTGGGAGGGATATATTGCCATTTCAGTTGATGGAGGCAGTTTAACAGAAATACCCAACTGAGCTTTAACCTAACTTACCATTCATCATGATTTTAGAAAACAGCTTGAAGTCATAAATGAAATATAAATGCTCAGAAATAAAATGAAAATTATATACTTGATTGCCAAAAACAGGACTTCTGCATGCCTGGTTTTATTGAGTTCTGGTTGGTTTTATCACACCTGGATCCATTCTGTCCTTTGCAAAACATCAGCCTGTGATAATAATACAAAAATTAGGTGAAGTCCACAAATGGCAAATAGTCAATGCAAACAAATCCATCCAAATACTGTAATCTGCTTTAAGAAATCTGCATTGATTTGTAAAACCTTCATAAACAACATAAAGGGGAACTCCATTTGGCATCATAAACAAAACATACATAATGAAATCTGTTTCTTTACAAAAGACAACCGATGCAATACGTGGGTTGAATTTTGCATTCTATTGATCTCATTTCATCAAATAGAAAAGAAAATTTGCAATTGTACTGTGGACAAATGGTACAGTGGACAAATAAGCTACAGTACAAAAATATTAGAATCCCCACTGTATATGCATTTAAACCCAGAGAAGACAGTGATAGAATGAATTATTATTATTACTATTATTATCAATATCATCACCACCACCGTGACCATGCTTGATAATTGCAATGAGTATTTTGAAAATGCATTTCCTACTCTTGTGCATGCTGGAAGAACTACAGCATATACCATTTTGATGGAATTGTTTGAAGGGGATAATATTTCTGCAAGAGAATTTTATTATTTAGAGATTCTAAAGTGATTAAGTGCTATGCCTCTTGAGGTTTCTTCATCCAAAGAAGAGGAGGAATGGGAGACTATGAGTAGGGGGAACCTACAGCTAGTCAAAAAGGATGTTGATTTGACTTTGTTATTCAATTCCGACCTTGACACAAAACAAAATTATTCTGATTTGCCTTTTTGGACAGCTTCTGGATATTGCTTGTGAAACTCTTTAGACATGAATTGTTAGACTTCTTACAACTTTACATTTAACTTCCAATAAGTATTTTATTAACAATTTTAGGCTATAAAATAGGACATTATATTATCACAACACATAAAACTGTGGAAAGATAAAAATATAATTGTATATTATGGATTCTTTCAATCACTCACAAATAAGATATACTGTAGTTTTTTTTTTTTTTTTTTTTTTTTAAGAAGAGAACAAACCAGCAAATCCAGCTTCCTCCTTGCTCTAATTATTTGCAGACCCTAAAGTTCATTGTATCCTTTAATTCTTAGTACCCTATATCTACAAATTATACTTTTTGGCATACAATAATGACAGAATATATGTGTCTTATAAGATGTCATAACAATAGCCTTTTTTTCCCAGTTATAACTACATTACTCTGCTTGTAGATGTTACTCCTCTGAGATTATGTCCTCTACATCTTACCTATCCACATGTGCCTGACAAGGAAATAGTTATTTATGATTTCTTATCATCACATTTGAGAGTCTCATTAACCTATAGAAAAATTGGACAACAGTGTCTGTGACTTGTTCAATTGCCTTGTTATGAAATTTCTCTTTAATGTAAAAATATTGAGGTTCTAAAGCAAAATAATAATTAATGTTTAAGAATATAAAAATAAACCTGATGTTCTCTACATTTCTTTCACCATGTTCACATTTAATAGTTAGTAGCTTTCTCTCTCCTATACACACACATAGAAACTATAATAATGTATTACTATTGTGCAGTAATGATGTCAGGCTTATGGCATTTTGAAGTTTTATACCCACAGTCCAGCATACACTATAGATTCCAATTACATTGCATAAGGAGCTGGCAGCAGCCTTCAGCAAGTGTTTCTCCATGGCTTCAGTTGTTCTCTTGCCTAACACTGTTACCTAAATGGAAAGGGCATTTTCAGGAATTATATTTAGAGTATTGGTGTCTTTTATCCAAAGATGGCAATTGCCAATATTCATAAATGCCCATTTTAAATATTCCATTTTATATTCCTCCACCAACTGCAGTATGTGAGCAAATAGAAATCTCATCTTTTGGTAATTATATCTAAGGAAATATAAAGGAAAGTGCAAATGCAAATGAGGTTGTCACAATGAATGGATTGATCATCAATCACATTACTCTAAGGTTTTGCTTCTGTTTTTTGTTTTTGTTTTATTCATTCCTTCTGAAACAAAAGTTTAATTTCTGGCTGCAGTTCCAAGTTTATTTCAGCAACTTAAATAATTATGCTGATGTTACTTATTTATTGTAGGCAGGCCTGTGCTAGAAAAATAGCTGTGTATTTTGCTAGAATTCTAGGAATCAAATAACACACTTTCATCTAACCAAATTACATGCTACTATTTTTTTATTCATTTTTTGAGATTGGTTTTTATTTTTATACAGGTGAAACTCAAAAAATTAGAATATTGTGCAAATGTTCATTTATGTCAGTATGGCAACTCAAAAGGTGAAACCAATATATGAGATAGACGCATTACATGCAAACCGAGATATGTCAGGCCTTACTTTGGTATAATTGTGATGATTATGGCATACAGCTTATGAAAACCCCAAATTCACAATCTCAGAAAATTAGAATAGTGTGAAAAGGTTCAATATTCTAGGTTCAAAGTGTCCCCCTCTAATCATCTAATGAATCCATAATACCTGCAAAGGGTTCCTGAGCCTTTCAATGGTCTCTCAGGCTGGTTCAGTAGGAATCACAAGCATGGGAAAGACTACTGACCTGACAGTTGTGCAGAAAACCATCATTGACATCCTCCATAAGGAGGGAAGCCCCAAAAGGTAATTGCAAAAGAAGTTGGATGTTCCCAAAGTGCTGTATCAAAGCACATCAATAGAAGGTTATGTGGAAAGGAAAAGTGTGGTAGAAAAAGGTGCACAAGCAGCAGGGATGACCGCAGCCTGGAGAGGATTGTCAGGAAAAGGCCATTCAAAAGTGTTGGGGACTTTCACAAGGAGTTAGGAGGCTGAGGCTGGAGTTAGTGCATCAAGAGCCACCACACACAGACGGATCCTGGACATGGCCTTCAAATGTCGTATTCCTCTTGTCAAGCCGCTCCTGAACAACAAACGTCAGAAGCGTCTTACCTGGGCTACAGAAAAAAAGAACTGGTCTGTTGCCCAGTGGTCCAAAGTCCTCTTTTCTGGTGACAGCAACTTTTGCATCTCATTTGGGAACCAAGGACCCAGAGTCTGGAGGAAGAATGGAGAGGCACACAATGCATGATGCTTGAATCCAGTGTGAAGTTTCCACAGTCTGTGTTGATTTGGGGAGCCATGTCATCTGCTGGTGTTGGTCCACTGTGCTTCATTAAGTCCAGGGTCAACGCAGCCATCTACCAGGAGATTTTGGAGCACTTCATGCTTCCTTCCACAGACGAGCTTTATGGGGATGCTGACTTCATTTTCCAGCAGGACTTGGCATCTGCCCACACTGCCAAAAGTACCAAAACCTGGTTCAATGACCATGGGATTACTGTGCTTGATTGGCCAGCAAACTTGCCTGACCTGAACCCCATAGAGAATCATTAGTCTTTAACATTACTAGGGAATGCTGAAGATAACTTGGGTACAACTAAGACTGGTAAAGTAGTCTATTCTTTATCTGTTTTAGTAAGCTGCATAATGTATAAACTTTGATTGAACAAAGACATGATGGAAGTCAATATCTATGGGTCTAGGTGGTGATACCAATGGAATGTCAAAAATTGTAGTTTGAAACTTAAGAAGATTATGTAAAAACACAGATATATCAGTGCATAACTATGGCAAAGGAATCAATATACAGTTAGTGCAAGATACAAGGATCATGACTGGTTCTGAATGTGAGATCAATTTTTGGTAGTATTAAGAGTGGATCATAGGAAAAACAGAATGGAAGAAAAGAAGTATTAAAACTGTGGAAAGAAAACATACAAGTCTGATATGGAAGGATGCACAGAAGGAATAATTTCCCACCCACCCACCCAAAAAAAAAAAAAAGGAAAGTGGACTTAAGAAGATATTATGTAGAAGTTTCTTGAAACTGAAAGAAATTCTGTTATCAAGTGCCACAGAAGTGTGTGAAACTAAGCCAATGGGACATATGAAAAAGGATGGTTACTAGAATGGTGAAATGAAAGAGGTTGGAGATGAAAAAATACATTAAAAAGAACAATTCCTACAAAAAAGTAGAGCAAGATAAAGATGCTGTATAATAGTGAATATATGCAGAGAAAAAGATAGTTGCAAAAAATATAATCAAAGACGACAAGAAGCAGACAAAATGCAGAACAATTTTGATGGACATTTAAAAAATGAAAGTAGGTAGAGAGACTAAACAAGGAACCTCAACGAACTAAATGAAATTAAAATTAAAAGCAATGGAATAATTTGAGATGCAACTGAAGTGAGAGAAAGCTGGGAAGAATATTCTAGTTATTTATATGGAAATAATAGTGATATCTGGAAGAATAGAATTAAAATGAATGCTATAAATGTTAGTGTCCAAGAAAAAAATAATGAAAAAATAGTCATTAATGCTGTGAGAATGTTAGAAATGCTGAAGATGGATGGGTAGACAGTGTAACCAAATAAATGCTAAACTATGGGTGTGGTTTTTTATAGACTGCCTTTGTGACATTTAATTTTATATGTATGAAGATTGCATTTATGACTGATAATTATAAAAATGTTGCTTTTGTTTCTTAGCACAAAAGGAAAGGTAACAATAGTAGGGGAAAAAACCTACCTAAGAACACTTTATTAAAGATTCCTGGAACAATTTTTGCTGAAATTGTGATTGAAAGAATATAGGAGGTGACAATGAGCAAAATTTTGGAAAGGCTGGGGCTCTGGAAACTAGATTTTTGCTCTTTAGCAGACTTGTATGAATACATTGTGTATTTATTGTTTTAGAAATGGTGTATGATAATGTTAATAGTCTTGAACTATGTGATGTTTTGTGTTAATATGGAGCTGAGGCTTTATTTATTTATTAGTTAGCTGAATTTGTTATGGCGACCGACTCCAGCAGACTCTTGGTGGCTTAAAAACAGTTAAAACATAGACAAAGAAAACAGCCCACCCTAAAACAGAGTTGATTGCTGAATGTAATAAGAATGGTATATGTTGGAAGTAAAGCATGAAAGACAACAAGGAAAATGCTCAGCAAGTGGTTCATATTGGGCAAGGAGTAAGACAAGGATGTGTGATATTGTGTTGGGTATTTCTTTATGTACATTGATTGTGAGGGAAGCAGATTACAATATACTTCTCAAATGCCAGATTTGAAGAACTGGATAGCCCATTTTTTTTTATTATTATTATTATTATTATTATTATTATTATTATTATTATTATTATATTGTCTTCTGTTCTAAATCAAAAATTTGTTTTAATAGCATTTTACTTTTGCTTCTTTGTTCTGGCTGATTTTTGTCCCTGTTACTCTCATTCCCTCCCTCCACAGATTTTGTAACTATTATTTAATCAAATTATTTGGTTGTCAGGAATCCTAATACTCATGTGGTCTTTGAAATAAGGGATAAAAAGAAGACATTTTGTAGCCTTGAATTCTTTAGTGGTTTCTAATAATTTTGGTCTTTGTAAAACAAACTGAATTTAATTAGACTTGTTTCCTCTTAAAAGCTTTCAACTTTAAACAAAGATGATTCTTATGAATGAAGACCTCCAGGCAGTATGCTGAAACAATTCTTTTTAAGAATGTCAGCATGTTTTCTGTGACAATACTGTGGAACAGAAAGCAGCCTTTATCTATTAATACTGAGGAAGACAGCTGGCTCTTAAAAATGCAATATATTCAACCATTCTTAGAGAAATAAATTTGCATTTATATTTTGGAAACAAAAAACTTGCACACTGCCCTCAACATACATATTGTGTATGTGTGGAGATAGAGATAGAGATGATAGAGATAGAGATAGAGATAGAGATAGAGATAGAGAGAGAGAGAGAGAGAGAGAGAGAGAGAGAGAGAGAGAGAGATTGAGAGAGAGAGAGAGAGATGGAGATATTGCATCTTCTAACTTAACATCAATATACTGTATGTGCCACATTGGTCCAATTTATTTCCACCTGTGTCTGGTCACTAGATCTCCAGGAGTGTTACTTGCAGCCATTATCTATAGCACCTTCAAGTAACATTTTTTACTTGTTCAATATTCTCACATTGCAGGTGTGAATAAATCACCAATATTTTTCTGGGAGTGGGTTCTTCATATGAGTCTTAACCTAAAATATTGGCAAGTGTAGCCCAATTTTTTTTTGGGGGGGGGCATTATAGCAATGCATAATGCCATTCATAGAACTCATCCATGTGAGGAGGGATCCTGATTCTTTCAGCATTTGAAGGAAGGATATTTGAATTATCCTATTAAAAGAAAAGAAGAGTAAAGTGTAGTTCAAAAAAATAACAGGTCAGATCTTTAAAAGTTATATGAGATTTTGCTAGATGAAAGAGAAAAAGACTTCCAAAGGTGTTCTTGCACTGGACATTCAGTTCTTTATTCTATGCCTCCAAATATTCTTAAACGTATAATTTAGTGTGGTCTACCTACCATTTATAATATAATTATAATATAATACAGTATAATGTAATAATAATCACATTGTTCTTATAAGAATTAAAATCTTTTATGCTCATGGAAAAAGCCACTGGAATGACAGCAGGGGATACTTCCTTTTTTTTTTTTTTTTGGCTCCAATGTGCAGTTCCTTGCCACATACATCTTCTTTTTATTCTCTTAAAATTCTAAAAGTTATTCATAATTTATCTAAGTATCTATCTGTGCTTAGATGTTTGCTTGCAGGCATTTCATTACCCAACTAGGTTATATCATCAGTGCGATAAGTGTGGGGTTTGCTCCTTGTTTATATACAGTAACTTATGTAGGGGTTGTTGGTAGGGGTATGACTTTTTTTCCTTTGGTAATTCCTTGATTAGGGTATTGTTTTCTGCTTGATTGTGTGGCTGGTGTTAATCCCTGCTTATCTGGATGTAGGCTGATGGAGGGGATGTGTTCTGGTCTTTTTGATTCTTTCTTAGCTTTTATTGTCTCTTTTGAATGGTGTATAAATATGGTTTATTTCTATGTGTCTATTGATGGCTGATTTGTCTGAATGCCAAGTTTTCAGGAATTCCCTAGTGTTTTTGGATGTAGCTTGGTCTAGGACGTTCACAGTTTCCCAGTTGGTTATGGGTTGGTTATTATGGTTGAGTCTGTATATGTATTATGCAATTAAAGAGATTTCATCATATCTTTTGACTGCTCATTGGTGTTCATGGATGCAGTCTTTTAGTCTTCTGCCTGTTTGTCCTACATAGTGGCTGTTACAGTCCTTACACTGTATGTTGTTGATAACTCCTGTTTTTTTCTACTTGGGCTACTGGGTCTTTTGGTTTACTTAAAATGTTTTGGGGGACTTTAATTGGTTTGTGTGCTAAGGTGATGCTGTGTGGTTGTAATAGTCTGTTGGTTGTTTCTGAGATTTTTTGATATATAGTAGTGTTATCCTTTTCATAGCTTGTGTTGGTGTGCTGTAGTGGGTTGAGTGATCAAGCACTTTTTGATAAAGTTGTATGTGTATCCATTTTGTGGGAAGTTGTATAGACAGTCTGTTTCCTTTTTGCTGGGAGGCTGCAGCCATCAACACATCCTCTCCAGCAGCCAACACCCAGATAAGCAGGGATTAACACCAGGCAAACAATCAAGCAAAAAACAATACCCTAATGTAGGAACTATCAAGGAGAAAACCACAGCCCCACCAACACTGGCAGGGCAAGCTACTGTATATAAACAGAGAGCAAACCCTATACTTACATTGATGATGTTATCTACTTGGGTAATGAAATGTCTGCAAGCAAACAACCAAGCTCAGAGAGCACCAAGGATTCCTCAGTTCAACCCTGAGTTACATATATTCTTCCATTGTCTGTCTGTCTGTCTATCATCTTCATTTATAAAAGTAATTCTAGTGAATCTCCATCCTGTAATTAATCCTTTTTTGTTACTATACCTACTTACAAGTGATAAAGGTTTAAGTATGTGAAGACTACATTAAAAAAAAAAAAATCTTATCTGGGCCTCTAAATCAAAACTTTATATCTATTAGATTTTACATTTATCCAAATACTGCAACTTGGTTTTCAGCAATTTAAGTAGAAGATCCAAAAATAACTGCTCAGGAAATGCCTGAAAATATTATTGAAAATAGTGTCAAGTAACCTGATTCTTGCCCAGTTCTTCTTTTAATGTTCTGTGAAAAATCTTCTGCATTTTTTAACCATTCTCCTTCAATTTGGTGGGAACAGAGTGTTTTCAAAAGTATGTTCAATGAAGAAAACTTCCATAATATTATCAAAAGTTGGGTAAGATTTGGCACAGTGTACCTTAAGAGAGGGCTGAGATGGGTATACTGTGTGTGGATTTCATTTATATATCATGAAAATCATATGACTCCAATCACATTAACATAACAAAGCTGAATAGCCACAAAACAAAGTCAACAACCAAATAAATAAATAAAGTTGCATGTGACAGCAAGAGAAAGAGGGTGCTCTGCCAGTCACTGGGCAATCATTTTTCTGATGGACTTCAGCCTCCCTAATTTCCCACCCTTCAGCTAAATCCAAGGGAAGATCATTAGGAAGAGTTTTTCACACTAGAAAGCATCATGAAGCATTACATCACGAAGCATTACAAAGGTTTACAGAGATCAAGAGATGTAAAAGGAAAGCACATGTTGCTAATGCACGAGGATAAATAAATCCCCTAAACCAGTGTTGTCCAAACTTGGCCTCTTTAAGGTGAGTGGACTTCATGCTGGCTGGGGAATTCTGGGAGTTGAAGTCCACTCATCTTAAAGTGCGCAAGTTTGGACAACACTGTCCTAAACAATTCTAGTAGGACTGTAGCAGAGCATTTCTCTTAAAATCAGTAAAGAAGCCACATCTTTTTCCAGCATCATACAGCCTCTTAAGCTGCTCTTGGCTATTTCCATGTGTCAGTGCATGCTTCCTGGGACAAAAATAAAGCAAAATAACTGTGTGTGTGCACACATACATGCGTGTGCACACATGCACACACACACACACAGACACAAAGATATTCCAAAGTACCTTAGGAAGCTGATGAACTTACCTAGAAAATGGCACATATGCTGATCCAGAGAGAGGTTTGTATATGCTTCTGTTTCTTGCATACAACCTTTTTCAAACAATTTTCATAAGCTTTGTTCTTCCTCATGCTTTCCCTCCCAATATTTGTCAATTTCTTTTACTTTCATGTAGTCATTACACTTGTGAAACTATGTATGTCAATGACTAAGTTCTTGTTAACTGAAGAACGAAAGCAATGTGATAGGCATACATAGATGTGCATATATTTCCAACACACACACTGTTAAGTCTGACAAATGGTATTAAAAGTTTAAACAAATATACAAGTTTAATACATTATTATTATTGTTGTTGTTGTTGATTGCACAGTCAGCCAAATGTCTAGATTGGATTTGGCATTTCTATCTATCTATCGAGTCCTTTCCAAGGACCTGGGATAGGTAGATGTTGTTCTTTGATGGTGTTAAAGGCGTCATTGCAGGATGTAAGCTATTCCAAGTAAAGCTGCCTTTTGCAATTCACTGATGGTGATTTTGCCAATGCTGATGGTGTTCAAGTGTTATTGTTATTATTATCAGACATGATTGGTTCCATGTTTTAGAATAATTGTGGAGGAAAAAATGTAACCCAGTGATCCTTAGCCTCAGTATCCTTAGATAACTGCTGTCTAAAATAATACAACAATTAATGATAATCCATTTGAGTACACATTTTGTATCACTAGGGATAAAGATATATGTAAACAGAGAAATATAAGGTTATGTCTATCTTGTAATCTCCAAAGATAATTTCGCTTTCTCAGTTTGTCTGTCTCTAGAGTCACACATTTTAAACTACCTAGTCACACTCTTGCTGAATTCTATATATGTTTAGATATTTTGTCAATCAGTCAATCAAACATTCAATCAGTCAATTTTATTTTGGTCATGGACCAGCATATTTAGATATTTTGTCACATCTGGCCGGAGCAGAATTGCTCTTCTTTAAAAATATATTTAAAGTAAGCTTTGAACTATTTTTGTGGATTGGAAAGAGAACAGGGGAGGAGTCCTTCTGTCTTTTTTTATGGAATAATTTGGCTTCCTGTGGTTGGATTCCATCTTTGCCACAAATTTTTAATTGTGAAGCTTATGACTCAGACCACAAACCATATTTTGATATGTAATAAGTAAAATATTATTTCCTTGACCTACTATATGAAGCATAAACTTGGCAGTAATTTGTGGAAGCAGATTCATCTTGGCAGGAACTATATTCTATTTATGTTTTGTTTTTGTTTTTTTCTATGTGCAATCGTACTGTCCATTTCTGAGCTAAATGTTATCTGCCTTAATGTACCACCATCATGGGAATACAGAAGGATTCAGTTGGCGGAGGTGGGAACAGATCTGAGGCCCAGTGGGCCCATGTCATCTGCTTTCCTGCACAAGCCTATAGTCTAAATTACTGGTAGATATCAGGGAAGTGATAGCTTCTGAAAGCTTCTTTCAACATAGTTTATTCTGTGTAGATTTGTTTAGGTAGCAATATCAGTATGGCAATAATGGACAACATGATGTCTACGGATTACCTCTCCCAGCCCCCCCCGCCACCTTTTTTTTTTTTAATGGAAAGTGATAGTTTGCAGGCAGGGGATCCAAGCATTATCTTTATTCGCAGGGTAATTTCTTTTTTCAAGTTCTGAGGTATATTACCTGTATATTACCTGTCCAGAAAAAAGACAAAGGAAAGCTGAGATAATCCTGCTAATCAGATAAAAACTACTTCTTGACTGGCCACACATATCAGAGCAGACATTTTGCGCATAGACACAAAAATCCTTCTATGCCAGTGATTTTCTGCAACACCCACATTATGCTTGGAAAATATTAAATCTAAACCAAAATGTTGATATAATCTTGCTTTATGATTTTTTTATGCTGTATCTTTGAGTTGGTCTTGACTCCTAGTGATTGCCTGTACAAGTCCCTGCAGTTTTCTTGGCAAGGTTTTCAGGAGTGGTTTGCCCTTGCCTCCTCCTGAGGGCTGAGAGAGAGTGACTGGCCCAAGGTCACCCAGCTGGCTTTGTGCCCTAGGTGGAACAGGAACTCACCATCTTCTGGTTTCTAGCCTGGGGCAATTAATTACTACGCCAAACTGGTTCTCTTATGAGGATATATGTGGTAGGAATAAAAATCCATTCAGATTACAGAAGAAAAACCTATGCATAAGAGTCAAAATCACATTAGTATCTTAAAAAAATTGGTTATTACCTTTTCGGAAAACTGCAGTAGAATGTTCACAGAGTATTACTAAGCACAAGAAAAGAATCGTTCATGTTCATTTATTTGAGTGGTTTATTTTAAGTTGGTAGGAATTTCAGTTTTGAAATTTCTCAAAAGTCTTATTCTAGAAAAGAGACCTCTGTTCTTTTTACCTTATTTTTCAAAGACTTTGAGAATTTTTTTCAAATTTTTCTGCATAATACTTTCCAGGTTAATTTATTGTTGAAAGTGAGGATGAATGTACTCCTTCTGGATTTTGTGTTACGTATCTTGCTATGCTTCCGAAGCCTTTCTGGGTATACACACATCCTAGTCTGAAAAAGTCTAATTGGAAAATTTTCCTCTAGTATCTTCCCTTAGAATTTAATTGAAACAAGGGAAGAAGAAACCCACTGACTTCTAGAAAGGTGTTTGTACAATGAAAGGCAGGGCATTGACACACTGGGTTTAGCCATACTGTTCCTTAACTGGTATAAAAAACACAGATATGCTGAAATAAATTTCAGAAGCAAATTCTCATTCATCGAACTGAATTTAGGTTAAAACAATGCAGGAGAAATTTTAGCAGTTCTTTATTTTTTCTAGATATTGAACATGGAAGCAGCTAACTATCTATATCAGTGTTGTCCGAACTTGGCCACTTTAAGATGAGTGGACTTCAACTCCTAGAATTCCTCAGCCAGCCATGCTGGCTGGGGAATTCTGGGAGTTGAAGTCCACTCATCTTAAAGTGGCCAAGTTTGGACAACACTGATCTATATCTTCTAGCCAAGGCTAAAAATGTCATCAACAACTGCCCTACCAACTATACTTTGATTTTGAAACAATTATAGAGGGGGGTAATAATATAGTTAAAGCACTGTAAAACTCTGTTCAGTGTACAAGCAGGATATTAATGGCACTGCCAGATTTACTTTCACCCAAGGCTGTTTATCCTTTAAAAAATCAAAGGAAAAAGTGCTTGTTGTGTTATTTATAAAGATATAACATTGGCTGGTAAGCTGTTTTTCCCCCTTTTTAAAGCAGGAACAAAGAGAGTTGATGATGTATTTTCTGTGAATACACAGAAATTGCATCATAATAGTTTTCAGATACAATGAAAATTTGCTTAGATGAGAATAGCTATCCATCAGAAAGTCTTCAAAGAAGTTCCAGAAAATTTAGAAACCTCAGTTCATTGATACTATTATCAACGTATGTATATTAGATTATGCTTTCATGATCCCAGATGCAGAACAATCAATACCTCATTTCCGAGTAACATACTTGAAATAATTATTTGTATTTTTGTTTGTGCCTGCCTTGTGCACATCAGGAACTGAATAATAAAAAGAATGTGATTCATGCCCCCCTCTTTTTGGGGAGGGCGGTTCTGTAAGCCTAATGAGAAATTGATTGTCTCTATCGAATGCAAGAGTTAGATAAACAAATAACATTTTTAACAAGCATTGAACTGGAAAAAAGTTGTGCAGGACAAAGAAAAAATGTAATATCACAGAAAAAGTGTAATCCAGAAAAAATTAAAAGGAAAAAAAGTAATATAGTGATTACTTAGGAAAATTATTACACTATCTTTTTTAATTAGATCACATAACAAAAGAAATTAATTGATGCAACAAATCACTTATTTCAATTGCTTTGAGTCTTCTTGTTTTTACTGGATACATCTACCTCCTAATTGCATCTCTGCCTAGGTTTAAAAAAAAAGACATTTTATACTAATTTTCTTATTACAAAAGCTTTCTTACTTATGACCTAAGTGTTTATTTAATTAAAATAATATAATCAAAGTAATACATAGGATCATAAGGATACATACACTTTTCAAATAATAATTTAGACCACAAAGCTCCAAAATCGTGTCAAATGTATACCTTAGATGGTTGAGCTTCTGTTTGTGGATAGTAGTGTTTGAATATTGAAAAACTGAGTAACAGAGGAGCCAATGAGTACTTTGTCCATTAAAAGACCTTAATGTATCACCTATTAGGAAAGGATTTTCTTAATATTAGGCATTCTGTACAGTTTTGTTGTTTTTAATGAACTGCATAGCAAAAAATTGGAGAGATACAAACATTGGATAACTCTGTTTTGGTTCATGGATTCATTCCAAATGAAGTACTAAATGAATGTGCATGAAAAATACAAAGCAAGCAAGTTCTTCTTTTCCTTATCCTTAGCTCTGGCCATTAAAAACAGTGGGCTATTCGATGTGGTAGGTCTAACTGAATGGCTCCCAGTGCAATTCAGCATGACAGGCTTTGGTCTGAGTTACTAAAATTCTTTCTGTACTAGAATCATGAAAACACTGTTAGGCATTAAATCAAGAAACATATTTAGCCAGCCTGAGATTCACAGCTGATGTTTGTGTTCCCAGATGCTTAATGTAACACACATACTAGGCTGTCAATTGATTCTTTGTGCATTGCAGAATATTCCATTGTATTTTTTTCCATAATTTTAAAAAGTATGACATTGGCGATTGGTTGTACTTGTATTCAAACTACTAATTGTAGTTAAAATGTAGGGGATATCCATGTCCATTAATTTGACTTTCATGACAGTAAGGGCAGGATAACTTTACTGGGACTTTAATGAAGATGGAGGAAGAGCTAAATCTTACTCTACAGGTTACTCTCCAAGGAGAGCACATCCCCTTGCTGGCTATTTACATCAGAAAAAAAGAATCTCCCACAGAATTTAATGGAGACCTTTTTTCCCCATGAAGACAATAAGATTTGCATAAGCTGTGGGTGAAAGAAAAGTTTTAGAGGTTGAGGGCTACTTGTAATAGTTTCTGGAGAAGGTAATGGCTACAATGGTCAGGAATAGTGCAAAGTGTATGCATAAGAATAACAGTATTTTTCCTAAGGTTCCATCTATGCATAAGAATAACAGTATTTTTCCTAAGGTTTTGTTTGTTTGTTTTTGTGCTTTTGTTTTTAACTGTGCTAAATCTGAATTACAGGCTGGAAACTAAAATTACAAGCATGAAACTAAAATTTAGTCTTGCAGTTAGAGAGGACATTAGATATCACAGAGATGTAGATGGCTACATGCAATACTGTGGATAAGCTATCCTTGGCTGAAGTCAATCAAACTTAGTCAAGAACTCCTCATTGCATAAGATTTATGTTAAACCTCTGGAAATGTTTTTGATTTACCAGACCATCTTAAAATATAGAGTGGATTATCCTTGTCTGCTCATTTATGTCTTAAAATCCAACTCTTATGAAATCATTGGTGGACGGGGACAAATGATAGAGACTGGGAAGATGAAAGATGAAGGTATACCATTTCAGCCCTACCTACTACAAGAAAACAGTGCAACATAAAATGAAGTCTAATTCCCTTGGGTGCTGGGGTGTGGGAGGGTGGGGAATACCTTTGCATTCTCTGAACAGGATTGGCTTTCTGTTTTGTCTCAAGTGTCATCAGAATGAAATCTACAGCATATACTGTCATACCTAGAATGCAAAAAATCTGTTCTATTCCGATGCCTATTTTTTTCACAATTAGATGAGTAAGCAGAACAGATCAGACTATATTAAAATAACTGACCTAGTTCTTTGATTTTATTTTCAGTGTCAGAGAAAGGAAGGGAGTAAATTGGGTGACAGAAAGAACTAAATATAGATCAGGGAGGAAACAACTCCCAGTTCTTCATTTCTAGTAGTTAAATTGTCAAACTTTGACAAATATGATGTTTTATTATCCATTTTGTACTTCAGATTGTCCATGACCTTTAGTTAAAAACTGACCATTTTTCAAAAGAGAAGCAAACTGTACCATTTGGGAGTTTTCCCCATCTTCTTAAACAGCAGCTGCAATTTTTTTCCCCCATTCATATCACTTACATTTGCATTTGTAGTCTAGCAAAAGCCCCTAGAGTTTCAAATTTAACTGCCTGCTGTTCTTGAACTGTAGGAATATTTTATTTTAGATGCTTGATTATGATTATAGACGACTTCCCCCCTCCCAATGTAGGTTTTATGTTCTCCATTGTAGAATTTATGTTTTTTGGAAGAAGGTTTTCCCTTTTTACTGCAAGTGTTCACTGTTTATTATGACTAGGTTGAAAGCGTCCTTCTCCCCCACTCCGGCTGTCTCCCATCAAGAGAATGTGTCTTGCTCTGCTAAAGTTGATAGGACATGGCCCAGGAAAATGTGGCACACTGAGTAGAATTAATTTACTCCTTGACTGTCATCTTTCATTACAAAAACGTGTCAATAAAAGCTACTTCTTCTTCTTCTTTTGTTCTTGTAGCTTTTATAAATCCCAGCAGAATGCAAAATATGTGACAGTTTAGCCTGAGGTGTAAAGCACATACCTCAGCAGCTAACTGTAATAGAACACATTAAGAGAGATCTTGCTTACCAGCTTAATGAATACAAAAGAATGAAGTGTAACTTGGCTGATATAATCAATATAGCAGTGTCATCTTGAGAAACTCACAATGGTTTTGCCAAAGCTGATCTGATTCATTTATTAAAGACTTCTTATCAAACTTCTGATAACTTTTAAGAGAAAATCTTCAGCATAAATACTGATATTTGGCTTGGAGTTTGTTTTCCGTGGTCACAGCAGCATGGTGAAAGGGACACCTTCATACTAGGTCCATTCACCTCTTTTCCAAAGCCTTTCAGGTACCTTCTAGCCCACTGGCTTTGCAGCTCCATCTTTTCTGTTACTGTACTGTGTCCCAATTAGTTGAGCCTTAAAGATGAAATTATGGGAGAAGTGGGGTTTCAATCTCCCTTTCTGTGATGCACTCCATAACTGTTTAGAGTTTGGTAACAGAGGACAAGGCTACAGAATATTGTTGCTGATTTTTAGAGTCTAGTCTGCAAAATGTGGTTCTTGTAATTTTACTCCAGAAAGCCATTACCACCAAGCAGGTGCTGGTGAGCATTTCCATATTTACCAACACTTTGTAAAACATCAGGCTTTGGCATTTCTGAAGGTTTAGAGAAACCTCAGCCTCTTGACTAAGCTCAGTAACTCCTCCAAGTCTGTTGAGGGATGCCAGTATTACTTCCTTTTGGGACTTTGCTTCAGGGAATCTTCATGGAACTAATGACCTAAGTGAGGTTACTGCTACAAATTTCACATTAATCTGCTAGGAAGCAACAAAGATATGAACACTTTTAAAATAGTTAGAGAAGATAAGATAAAAATTGAACAATCTTGTTCTATTCTATGAAATTTGGTGCATTTCATCTTTCCTTCCATACAATGCAACCCTACCTGAAAAATTCATTTATTTTCCTGAAAAGCCAAATATGTGGGAGCCATGTGTGAAATTGTTTCAATTTTGGTTGCAGGCCCTAAGTAGAATTACACTGGTATTGCAGTTATTGAACAGAATGACCTTAATAGAAATTTTGCATACCAAACAACTGTTTCCTTGGAGAAGGCCATTAGTATATGTTTATGTATGTATGTGTATGAATGACCAGCTATGGTTGTTCCTGGTGACCTATGGACAGGTAATCTCAATAAAGAACAATTATAATATGCTTTATGTGGGCCACCCTTTCATATTGTCCTGGAAGTTGCAACTGCTGCACAAAGCTGTGTTTGAACAGGATTCTCAATTAAACAACATTCAAACATCCAAGAGCTTATTGAAGACAATCTAGAAAAACATTACAGAAAAATTCCAGCAACTACTATGTATAACATATAAATCTTACTATTAGTGAGATCTATAGTAATTCTTTTATGCTTTTTTTCTTCTTCCCCCAAGCTCTTTTTGAGGCAGAAGGTTTAGTTTCCACATGACTTTTGTTCTGGCAGCTCTCACAGGGACAATATATCATGAAGGAGATATGCCTGTTCTTTGCTGGCTATCAGTTTGCTACATATCCAAGTTTAAGAGGCATGATTTATATGTATACATGATATCTATAAGACTTACATTTACCTGAGTATATGACTTAACATATTGATGCCTGATTGGTGATTCTATAGGTGTATTGAAGCATGTACACTCCACCTCAACAAGGAGCTTTGCATTGCAGAGGCAAAATGTTCTTCCTCAGTTCTGTACACATAGAGAAGCCACTTGTCTCAGGCAAATCAGAACAGCCACTCTGCTGGTCTCTGTTAATGCACTTTCAAGGAAAAATTCAATTGAGCCTTCATCTAAGCAAAGTGTCTTGATGTTGTCATAGGTTACATAGGTTTATTGTAATCATGACCATTAAGGGCTGGAAGAGTTTGCCCACTTGACAATGTTGTATTTGTCAGGACTCACTACATAAAACCTGAAAGAGGACTTTTTTTCAACTCAGGTTCTGTTCTTGTTGGGGTTTCCTTCTTGTTGAATTATTGCTCAGTTATTACTTTTGGCATTAGTTGAAAAAATCTGAACCCAAACTCTTGGCTGAATTTGTTATTGTGTCTATTACAGTAGCTATTTTTGTTCTGGTTTTAGTAATTTTATGATTTTATGGTTTTATTATGTTCTGTGCTTAAGACATTGCAATTGTCTTATTTTCAGATAATGTAATCTTTAAGTTTTTAAACTTGATTCTGTACTTTGCTTATAATGAAATGTAATATTATATAATGAATGCATGCACACACATTTATCTTTATATACTTTGAATGGAATCATTGAAAATGACCAAAAGTAAGACAAGACAAATAGATATGAAAGAATTTAGATGTAATAACCACCAAGTAAATCTATTACTGTTTTCTCACTTTCTGTGTAAAGATTAATTTTGATTAATAGCCTTTCTGTGATTCCAAGTCTTCAGCCCTCCTTGCTTCTGACCAATAATTAACCTGAGTGTAATTCATCTTTTTGCCATTTTTATACCTCTCTCACTTCTCTAAACATTACTAAATTTCAAGATTTGACCTGCTAACTGATAGTAATATTTCTGTGGTAGTCCATTTTACACAGAGGAATAATGTGAGGTTTGTAAGATTTGGGGATTTGAAGAAATACTAAAATAACATGGATTCAGACTGCATAAGACTTTCCTGTGAATACATTGATATTACATTACAGAAACTAAGGATTTTTGTGTATCTTGAATACTCATTGCAAGTAAATATGGCTTAATAATTGATCTCCAGTAATTGTCTATTCTTTTCCATCTTGCTGAAGATATTCAGTTTAATGTAAATGCCAACATTTTCCCCACCACTTTTAAATCTTCCACTAATGTATTTGTTTTCCTTCTTCTTTTACCTATCATCTGAAATATTTCTTTATTCGGCAGACAATTTGAATATACAAAGAAGTGGGGAACATTATCCATCACATATCATGCTATTAATTTCTGCTATTATGGTTAATCACTGGACAAGTAAGGGCCATCTATGGAAAGGAAGACATGGTGGTATTTGGAATATACTTTGGGAACTGGAAATAAGTATAACTTCCGCAAATCTAGCTTTGAAGGAAGCAAAAAAACAAACAAACAAAAAAACCCCTTGATATATGTGAAGTCAGGCAGGCAAAAGGGTGATTTTCCCATAATCAAGGCACCACACTCACAAAACCTGTGGGCTTTGTGGGAAATCATAGAGTCCTGAACAAAGTACTGTTGGATGAAAGGCTTTGCCCCCATGATTCTGGAGATGTGGAACCTACAGAACATGTTCTTCTTTGTTGCTCCTTGTACAGAGACATTCAAACTAGATTCATCCTACCTCTGATTAGTAGATATCCTGGTTGCCCAGACTCAGCCTATTCCCAGATGCTGCTCATAGATGAACAGCCTTTTGTTACAGTGCATGTGGCTAGGTTTTGTGTAGCAGCACAGAAGATCTGCCAGACCCTGATGGGCTAATTTTCCACTAGCCAAATGCATTCTTTGTAACTGTAATTCATTTAAATTTTAGATATTATCACTTTCTTGTAATTTTAGATGTTATTACACTTTATATAATTTTAGTGTCTACTTTATAATTTAAATATAGACTGCATCCTGGACTTCATTTACAGATGCTAGTTAGGTTGTTTTATAAATGTATTTTAACTTGGTCTTAAATTTTATTTTCTTTAGTATCTATTAAGATAGATTTATATATATTCACAGAGACTCTGCTTGTACTGGTCTATGACCATAATAAATTGAATTGAATTGAATTGGAGTCCTGAACACTCAGGAAACAAATTCCAATGGAAGAAAATTGTATTCTACATAGAACACAGAGCATAAGGAATTAATAATTAGCCTAGTAAGTGAATGGTATGTTATTTTTAATTTTTTTAAAGTTTTAACAAACTTTTAGTGGTGATGGCATCAGGCTAGAAACCAGGAGACCATGGTTAGGCATGAAACCAACTGGGTGACCCTGGGCTAGTCACTCTCTCTCAGCCCTAGGAAGGAGGCAATGGCAAACCGCTTCTGAAATTTTGCCAAGAAAACTGCAGGGACTTGTCCAGGCAGTTGCCAGGAGTCAACACTGACTTGAAGGTACCCGCCCCCCACCCCCGCCCCCCGCCCCCCACCCCCACAAAAAACAAAAACCAACCTTCAAAATCACTGTTTTTGAAATCTTTAATTTATGTGATCCATTTGATCTGACTTCACAAATACTTTTTCTACTCTATTCAATATCTCAACGTATATTCATTAATCAGTGCTCATTTATATCTTTAAAAATTTACTAGCTATTATTTTTATGGTGCTTTATCACTGAAGTCACTTAGCAAGAAATTGTCCTTTTATGCCTTTTGTTGTTTAAGGTGACCTGTGAACCACCCCTATCACTTACAGTTTAATCAACTGTAATTTTAATAGATAAATATTTCATACACACATAGGGGGCACTTTAATTCATAAGAAAAATAATAAAAGAGCAGGCAAACAAATCAGTACAAATTGAAGCAGTCTGGTGCTAATATTAAGGTCTAACCATTTTTTAAGACTATATCCTAGATTGATATGTGTTTCTAAAAACTCCCAGCCATCAAGCCCAAGTCAATGAGAGTTGGGGAAAATAAAGAAAAACGTGTTTACCATTATCATCTCTGATTATGTCCACTGTAACTGACCTTATAAAATAAAATATAAAAATAATTTCTATGTAAACAAAAAGTACAATTAATATACAATATGAGAGCTATATAGTTTCATATCATGCATGCTTAGGGTTTATATAGGAAAACTAATTGTGCAATACTTTATTGATTTCTTACACACAAAAGAGTACTTTCTTCATTAAAAATAATGCATAGAAAGTATCCTATGGCATATTTTTAGTTTTTGAATATGCCAATTTTCAATATCTGCAGAGCCACTTCAGCAGTTACATTTTCAGATTGTACTTGATCCTTCTTGGCCATTACCTCCTCCTTCTATTTTTCTATTTGATACTCTCTTTCTCAGATTCTGTCTGCTGGAGAAAGATATTAAAATGCTGCGTAACCACAGGGAAAAAACAATTAGCTGTTGTATTTAATTATAGATTTCTGTATTTTATTTTAAAATATTTTTATGCATGAAGTTTAATTAAGAAGACCTTATTGCCCCTGGGCTTTAATTAACCTTAATGTAATGGTATGCACTCTCAGTATGGTACCTAAGTCTTTTCTGCAGGGGACAGTATCTTCTTGATTAAACTACTCTGCAATTAGGAAATGCATTGGCAAAAATAATCTGATTGTCAAAATACTTCTGTATGTTAAACTAATATGGTAATATGATCTCACCTCACTAAGACATAGAAAAGTGTCCCGAATATCACATGTCTACATTTCCTTTGCCTTCTTAACTTTTGAGATAAACCTATGGTGTCTATTCTGGCTTTACCTTCTACCAGAAGATGAATACCAGGATATGGTGGAGCTTTAATAGAAGTAGGTGATGTGGTTATTGGAGTTGCTCCACAAAGCAGGCTCCTTTGCCTTAAAGTTTCATAATGATAGCTATTTCCTGTCATTACATAGTCACCACACAAAGATCTAGTCTTATACCCCTCTCTTTCTTTCTCTCACACACATTATCTTTTGTACATTTCTGCCAACCACAGCCTCTTTCGATTCATTTTTCTACCCAGCATGCTTTTTATTATTTTCCATTAGTAGAAACCTAATAGTAACTTCTGTAGCACTTGGTAATGTTCCTTCTAAAATCTTGCCAGAAATGATCACTGAATTGATAGCTATATATTCCCCAATTTTACAATACAGTTCACATCTTATAAAATAACTAAATAAAAAGAGTGAAAATAGGAAAGTGTACATAATTCTTCATGTTAGGAAAAATAATTTGCATAAATCAAGAGAAAGTGCATTACATTAAAATGTACGCATGGGAAGAAATATCACAAAAACTATCATGTTGGGATTTGCTTATTTATTATGTACAAATAAAAATCATTAATAATAACTTAATATTGGAGAGAAGTAGAAATCTGTTTTACAAAAGGAGTCATATGCAATACCTGGAGCTACATGAGCAAAATAATGGGTATAAAGTAGTTGACAATATATTACCCGATATAGAAAAATATATAAAATATTTTCCTGATTGTAACTTGGTAATGACTCCTAACATTTGACTGGATGATAGGTATGCAACACAAGCTTATACTGCAGGACTACCTCTCATCCATATCTATGTGGAAAAACTATTGGCGATTGCATATGAGTTTCACAGAAAGCACCATGGGGCATGAATATAATATGTAATATCAAATGTTATGCACAAGTATAACCTCAGTCTTTACTGAGAATATATTTGCTCATTTCTTAGACATAAACTTGCAATATTACTTTCATTGAACCTGATTTCTTTTAACTTAGGCTGGTGTGGGTCTTCCGGGCTGTGTGGCCGTGTTCTGGAAGTTTTGTTTCCTAACGTTTCACCAGCATCTGTGACTGGCATCTTCAGAGTGCAGGAGCACAGACAGGAGCAGTTCTCTCTGTGCCCAGGATGATGTGACCCTTTTGTGGGTATTTATAGAGATCTGAAGGGGGGAGATGGGGGGATTGGGGGGGTTAGGGGCAGTTGGGGGGGGTTGGGTTACCAAGTGGCTGCTTGTTTTGGTGTCAGAATATGTGTGTATCTTCCTGGGGGTTAGGCAGGGTTTTTTCTTCTATTGAGTTGTTAACGAGTGGCTGCTGAGGATGATTAGCATGTTCATTGTGTGAACTGTTCACACGTCCTGGTGGTTGGGCTGAGTTCGTTGACCTTTTGCAGGCTGTATTTTTCAGGATTGGTAGCCAGGTTTTGTTGATTTTTAGACTCTCCTCTTTTTTATTGAAACTGTGCTGGTGTTTGTGAATCTCAATGGCTTCCCGGTATAGCCTGGTATAGTGGCTGTTGGTGTTGTCTAGTATCTCTGTGTTTTCAAATAGTATTTTGTGTCCAGTGTGCTTGAGAGCATATTCAGCTACTGCAGATTTTTCTGGTTGCTGTAGTCTGCAGTGTCTTTTGTGTTCTTTTATCCTGGTATGGATGCTGCGTTTTGTGGTCCCAATGTATACTTGCCTGTAGCTGCATGGTATGTGGTATACTCCTGCGGCAGTGATGGGATCCCTTTTGTCTTTTGCTGATTTTAGCACTTGTTGTATTTTTCTGGTGGGTCTGAAGATTGTTTGGAAATTGTGTTTTTCCATCAGTTTTCCCATGCGGTCTGTGACCCCTTTGATGTAGGGCAGAAATACTTTGTTGGTGGGCGGCTGTTTTTCTTCTTCAGTTGCATGTTGTTTTCTTGGTTTGATGGCTGTTTTTATTTCATTCTTGGAGTAGCCATTCGTTTGTAGGACCCAATTAAGGTGGTTAAGTTCAGAGTTTAGGAATTGGGTTTCACAGATCCAATTGGCACGATCCGATTGGAACGATTTTAACTTACTTTGTTTTTTGTTTTTGTTTTCTCAGTTTCTGATGAACATTTTCACTTCTCCCTGGTTTGTTTTTTTTTTAGTTCATTGGATTTCTCCGCCGCCCATCTCCCCCATAATAGCGGACTCTGGGCGACTCACAAAAAACATTAAAACTATAAATACATCCAAAATGTAAAACAATACACATAAAACATCCAAAATTTAAAATTAGGTTTCTAATCCTAGTTTTGGGACATCATCTCCCTCTTGTCAGCCATGCATGAATGTGTTTGTGCTGGCTTCTAAATGAGTTATGCATTGAGAATAATCTGGATGTCCTAAGGGAAACAATATCATTTGAGCAATATTGGTAAGGGCAGGGCTTGTCAAGAATTCTTTTTATGAGTTCCTCTGTTTATAGAATCCTGGAATAAAATTAATGATGATAAAATTAGTTGCTGTAATACCAATGATTATGCTCATTTGTTTACTGCATTTCCTTACCAGTTTAGATATGTCAAAAAAAAAAAAAAAAACATTAATTGCATCAAAACATCTTTCAATGGCATGCAGATCATCCATTTTTTTCTGATTCAAATCCTAGGGCTATATGTAATTATGAAAAAAAGTGTTTCAAACTTGCTTAGTGTATCAACATAATTAGAATCCCCAAGCCATGAAAAAGGGCTCATTATTGGACATCTTAGCTGTCTGAAAATATATATGGAATAAACCATTGCACCAAAGAGATTCATTTAGTAGCCTCTTGCTTACATAGAGAAATCTGATTTCAATTATGCTCAGTCAAAGTCTCCGGTAAAATGCAGAACATTACCATTTCTAACCATTTTAACTGCCCTGCTATAAAATTATGAATATTTTTCATTTTCCCTTTGTTAAGGAACTTTTTGAAAGATTCTCAATACTACCCCACCCCTTCTCTCCAGATCACTGAATAAGTGAATTGTGGCTAAAACACCTTAATATGTGCTAAGGACCTTCTGTCCAGCAATTAGTGTGCATTTGTTGCTGCCACACTCCTATGTGAAAATGATAATTCAGCCTTGAAACTTTTTTCTTTGTGAGTCTTCATTTTATGACCTCTTTTTAATACTGTTAACATGATTATGTAAAAGACTCAAACAGCTGCAAGATGTGTACTTAACCAAAGACATTCAACAATCCCTGTTGTTTTTTGTTCTGCTATCCATTTATAAGAACATATTCAAAATAATTTTTGTTGGGGTTTTTGCTAAGACAAGACAAATATCATTTCTTTCTTGGTTATTGTATGTTTCATCAAATCAAACCGTTGTAGCTCATGTCCACTATTAGTTATAGATCAGCACTGCGGGACATTTAGCCTTTTTACTCAGCATGCGCAGGTATACATGTGAATATATACTGTGAATCCTATAAATCCCACTCTAGTCAGTCACTTTTACTTTTAAACAATTCATTAATTGTTTTGTTTTATACTGGCCTTTGACCTAAATAAACTTTGTCTGACTAATTATACACCCTACTCTCTGAATGTTTGAGGGTTTAAAACCTGGTAGAGGTTGGGCTGTTATCTGCTGCCCTGCATTGCTGTCTTCATATCCTTCCTATGCCAAGTCCTTGCTTTCACTAATTTCCTGAGAAAATCTGATGCAGCTATACTTGAATTTCAATGGAACCTGAAAATTGCTATCTCTGCAACCTGGAAACTTGTTTTACTGGACCCTGGATGGCATATCTGAGGGATTATAGCTTTAATACTGGATTTACTTGTAGAATTTCTTTCAGTTCTACCCTGCAAACAGAGGCAGGGTGGAGAATGTGGGATCTGCAGTGGCTGCCCCTAGCCTGTGGAACAAACTCCCATTCACATGTTTGGGGTGTTCCCATGTTGGACAATTTTAGAAGAGCTGTCAAAACTGGACTGTTCCAATGCATGTTTGAAGCAATATTTGATAGCTGTGCTATACTTTCTCTTTTCTTATAGAATACAAGCTGTTGGACGTGTTTAAATGTTATGTTTACGTGGATTTTATGGATTTTTTTAGTGTTTTGAAGTTTTTGGATTTATTCCCAATTTTTATGGATTGAACTCAGAATCATTAGATTGGGGAGGTATATAAATAGTGATAACAGACAAAAACAAACAAACATGTATTTAATCAGCAGCTTATCTGAGACAGTGTGGAGATAGGGAGCAGGACCAGAATGCAAGGCTTTTTATTTTGGAAATAGTTTCACTCACTGTCAGGAGAATATCTGAACAGACTACTATCTCTTTAGCTATTTACGTACCTACCTACCTATTCATAAAAGAGAAATTGCCACCAAACATTTCCTATGGAAAGCCTGTTCCCCAAAATCATAATCAGAACTAATTGAAAACAAAGTAAGAAGACTCTGAATCTGAAAGATTAACCAATGCATTACTGCAAAATGAATTCAATAGTTAAAAAGATAAAAACCAGGGAAGAATGAACGGGGGTTAAGTGCAACACATAGTATGCTCAAGAAGATCCAGAATTCAGAGCTACATGGAGACCATATCGTCATTTGACCTAAAAAACTCATTCCATGCTAACTCAGGCAGAGCTATACCTGCCTAAGAGGATACTTTGTAATTGTTCAAGTTTTACAACATATCAGAGAATGCCAAGAATTCTAAAAGTATTTGCTTTTCGAAATTCTTTTGAAGATACTGCTGGTTCATGAGCTTATTTTATTAGGCTTTTTTTCCTCTCTCTCTCTTCAATTAGATAATTTCCCCTAGCAATTGAGAGGCAGTAGAGATTAGCAAAGCTAGATAAATACAGGTTAAAAATGTGTAAGCCTTTGTTATTTAATTCCCTCTCAATATGGCTTGAAGGTAAATCCCTTCAGTATTTCTTTACTATTAACTATTGAGAGGGAAATTTCAGGATTTTCAACTCAGGAAAAATTGATTCATGAATCAAACTATGTGGCCAACACTGTCAATGTTTAATATATTTTCTCTACCAGGTAAATAGTTCTGCATATGTTCCTTAAGTGCTACATAAGAATTGTTGCACGTGGCCTAAAGTTTGCACTTAACTATCCCTTTTCTGGCTTGTCATTGCTTCTGAACTGTGCATCACTTTGCACTTTAATGTTCTTTGTTTAAAATTAACTGATTTTTGAGAGGTAATAACAGATATAGAGGCAGTAGTTGGTTGACTACAATCAGGAACTGGGAAGATCATTTACAGATCCACTTACAACTTAGATCAGAACCCAAAGGAGCCATTGTATTAGCACTAAACTGGTTCAGACTGAAGGCTTATACAAGACCTAGAAACTTTCAGGCCATCCCTGATCCAGGAATACACTTATGAGGATATTTTCCTCCTCCCAGAGACCCTAATAAATGTACAACATTAGGTTCTGCAATTCCTAGATGGCTCATTATTTCCATGTAGAGATTTGAGGGAGATCTAGAATCTATCCAGGAACTGAGGCTTCTGCTGCCACAGGTAGGTCCTTGGAGTCTCTGGACTCTTTATATTCCCCCTCCTCTTTCAGGTTCATGGTTTGAATAGACTTAGATCTGAAGGGTAGACAGTGCTTGTGTTCATTTGGCTGTGCATATCAAGCATCCAAACTATAACATTTTGAATAGCGTGTGCATTTGAAAGAACATTATGATATACATTTTCCATCTACAGTATTCTATAAAGAATCAACTATACATAGATAGCTCAGGGTAAGGGATAATTAGATAATTAACCCACTCCTCTTGCCTCTGTACCATCCACCTCCTTGAAAACAGTCCTAAGCTCTTTCAAAAAGTGAAGTTAAAAATGAAAAAAAAAAAAGAACCAAAATGTTAGCAATTTCCCCTATATCAGTTCAGTGATACAAATATTAATTAAATCATTAACCACATGAAAAGTATTATTAACACCCTTCTGATATAAATAGCTTCTCTGTCATTTCAGCTTGTCTAATATAATAATATTGTTTCATCTCCTAGGCAGCGAAGAACATTTAGGACAATAAAAACACCTAATATGTCATCTGGCAATTAAAGTGGCATTTAGACCCCAATGCAACAGAAGAACAATACTATGAATTTTCAGAAAGTGTTTCTTATTTATCTGTGTATGATTAGACCTTTGTGCTCATCTGTCATTGCTTCAATTCTCAATATCAATTTTCTCTTCATCTTATCTCTTCATGATAGACTGCAATTGCTTGCAAAATAAGAGCAAAGAGATGCTGCAATGGCAAAATTTAATGACAATTGCACATACAGTGAAAAAGAGTAAATAGAGTAAACTGCTCTCTTGATAGTCAGTAAATGCAGAACTATGAAATGCTACGCAAGAAAAAAAAAAGTAAAGCTTTTATATGCTGCCTTTATGAAATGTACATGTCTTCTGATAGAATATATCTGACTGGAAGAAGCATTTTCTCCTAAATACAGGAACATTATATAAAGTTAATAACATACTGCTACAGATGATGACATTTGCCATTTCTCAGAACTTTTCTTCCTTCACAAAAGGAATAAGGTAGGCTTCTATCTTGTTTTTGGATTCCTTAAGAATTTCATTAAAATTCCTCTTGGTGACCTCTTTCATCTTGTTTTATGGTTGGAGGTGGGAGAAATATGTTTCTAGCATTCTGAAGCATCTCTGACTGTCCACACTTCCCAATATGTAAAAGCTCCATAGGAGAAGTTCCATCATGACTTCAGAAGGCTACAGATCTCTGTAGAGATCATTGTACAATGAGAGATAGGACATTCACAACATTTTCTCAGCTACACCCATTATGAGTTAAATTCAACAGTAACGCATTCCAACTATGAGAATGTACTGAAAGCCAATTGTGTTTGAAGGAAACAAATGATCTTTTATCAGATTACATGAAAATGTTATGTTGGTAGGAAAAAAGTGCAGGAGAATTTTTCTGCATGGCATTAAACATAACCTTCTGAGATCACAAATTCAAACATAATGCTGAGAGAACGAACAAAGGTAATCCTTTTATTTGTATGATTTATCATTTAATCTATTAATTAAAATAGCATGTACAAAAAACCTTAGATGCTAACTTTTGTGGTTACAGAAAGCATCTATAGCATGTAAAAGAAGGCAAACATGCCTTGAAGTTGTCCATATCACCTTAATTCTTTGTTTGTTGTTGTTTCCAATTACTTGAAAAAAACATTTATATAATAAAGATTTAGGTATTTAATGGTTGTTGCTACCTGCTGTTTTGCATTATGATGTTCATTAAATGTTCTTCTGGTTTTTGTTTCTTGGTTTGCTTTGCTTATATTGATTAATTGATTGATTTGTCACACTTTTGTTTTGCAAGTACTACCAAAACTATTGATAAGCATCAGCTAACCTAGCAGGACTAGCGTTAAGCTGGTTGGATGTGTTATATCCATGTGATCTCAGTACATCAGTGGAAGGTCTACAACAGAACCTTCAGAAAGTTGGGATACTGCTGAAACTCCCATACCTCAATTATTGCCTGGCCTATTCTGTGACATGGCTTTTAAAACATACAGCTTGAAAACACAGAGAGTGTGTTGTTCAAATAACAATGACAATAATGTGTGCATATCCCAGTTCTGACTTGCAAGAATTGATATGATCATCTTTTTTTGGGGGGGGGGGGGGTAAAAAAACAATGTATGCAAATATTGTCAATATTGTTCCATTTAGTAAACATTTATCAACTTAGTTGTGCCTTTTTCTTCATGCAAATACTGAATGGTATCTGGCCACTTGTGAAATCATTTTTTTTCCCTTTATGGCCTGGAATGTACCATAAATTATATCTCATTCATAATTACCTAGGAATAGGCCAACTTCAAAGTAAGCATGCCCAAGGTAAACAAAAAAGAATGTTTATTGCTGTAGGTGGGGTACATTTATCCACTGAAAGTATCAATCTGGTGAATTTTTGATATATGTGCTAGCAGCTCTACATGCTCAACCCAGCATATCACAGAAAGAGATACCTACCAAGGTGGCTGTGACAAATACAGAGACAAAATGTATGCAGCATGAGTTGTTGCATTTATGCCATTCAAAAACAGCTTTTAGGAACATTGTGCATAGAATATTTTGTCTCTTTCATATTCCATGGAATTCTCTCTCTCTCTCTCTCTCTCTCACACACACACACACACACACGCATATACACATATACTAGCTTAATTTATCCTTATGGCAAACTGAGCAGAAATCACTACTTGGCACCCTTTGTAAAGATTTGCACCAATCTTTGCTGCTGGCATTGGAGTGAGGCATGTAGCCCAGTTTCCCATCTGGAAACCGGATTTGTAACAATTTATTCACATGAAAGACTTTATTGTATACCCTAGTATGTACAGTCACAGCTGTCAGCACTAGAATAGAGACTGGAATACTAACTGTTTCCTACATTTTTTAGCAACCCATTATGCAAGGTTCCATTGATAAATTCTGATTCTGGCTTTATGTGATTGCTGCAAATTCATGGTGGTGTTCTACATGATTATTACAATCATGTATTTAAGCCCTAGCAAAATATAAAAACTAAATGGATTATAAAGCACACATACCCAGAATTACATTCATACATATACACACACATATACATATTTACATAATCACACAATATGGCAATTTCTTCCTAATCTATAAAACATACAACATCTTTAACAATGACATCTTTCCAAGGATGATTCTTTCCAAGAATCTTTCCATTCATCTTTAAAATAACATCTTTCCAAGAATGGCTTTGGTCTGCCCTTTTTTTTTAAAGAAGGGAGTTTAAGAATTCATTGTATTTTTCCAAATGGCTTCTGATTTCCTGTAGAAGAAATGAAAATGAATTTCTTCTTTGATTTTTTTTTTCTGATTTCTTAATGTCCATTAAAGCAGCAGATTAAATTAATTCCAGGTGCTGTGTCCTTTAAAATAAAAAGAAAAACCATAATATATGTTGGCTACAAATAGAAAATTTAATATTTTCATTTCTTTCTCCTTAATATAAGATGTTGTATATTCATCATGCATGTTCCTCACATTCTTCTGCTAAAAAGAAATGTTCACTAAGGCTATATAGATGCCAGTCACATCAGATATAACGGCAACTAGGACTAGCCCATGTTTTCCTCAATCCTATTCTTTTTAGTGGAAGAGACTATTAAGTTCAACCCTAGCTCAGTTCAAGAATTAAAATTAAAGCATCCTTCACAGATGGCTGGATAGCTTTGCTTCAGTAGATCCAATGAAGGAGAGCCCACAAACTTTCTAGGTAACTGGTTATACTATTACATTTATCTTGTTGTTTAGATTAAAAAAAAACACCATGTCTATCATTCATAGGAATATTGCATAAACATATTCATCACTTTCAATATCTCCTTATATAACTTGTGAGTTCTCTGATCATCCTCACTACCTTTCTGTGAATTCTGCAGATTGTCTAAATCCACCTTAAACTATGGTGCCTAGAATTCGATATGACCCTGAGGTGGGGCATGATCAGTGCACAACAAAGGGGAATTATTAGTAGCCATGATTTAGAAACTCTGCTTCTTTTGTTCAGGGCCACATTAAGACCCTTGCAGGACCCAGGTGCATTTATCTTTGTAGGTCTTCCATGGACAAAATAACAACAACAACAACGATTTGTGTATATATTTCAGGTTACATGAATTTTGTTTTAAAAATTAAAGCACTGTGCCTATTGTGCCTAATGTAAAATACAGACATGCATTTGATGCAATTAAATTGTCTTTGCCTTTTTGAAGCAATGTAAACCCACTAAGTCATTTTCAGGTTTTAATCAACTACCTTTCTACGTGCCTTTTCATAGGTACTATTGCAACATGGACATCTCCAATCTTATACTGATTTATTTGATTTCTTTTGTCCTAACTCTTTGTTAAATTTCTTTCTGGAAATTTATTTTCATCCCACTTCTTCAACACTTAGCAGTATAATGTTAAATTTCAAGGATAAGAAAATGATTTCCCTGTGCTAGTGGAGTTTCTTGCACACTAATGGAAAATATGAAAATGACAGTGCTTATGCTAGCCCTCATCTTAGGAAGCAGATGCATGCACTTGCAAAGTGTCTGTGTAAATTATGCATTCTGGTTAGAGTTGGTTTATTTGTACTGAAAAAAGTTATGATCTTTAGTCGCATAAACAAATAGAGAAGTTATGTATCTAATAGAAAGAAACAGACTAATATCAAATATATTATATACATTTGGATTTAATGTTCTTTTAGAAAATAATTACTAATCACTTCTCTGCCAGACTAAGTCCCAAGAAACAGGTAAAACAATTCTGTGTCAAGTTACAGAGTTTGACTGATAAAGACAAAATTATGTTGGCATTTCTAATGCAACATAAGCAAAAGGATGCTCCTAGAAAAAGTATTTCAGGTCCTTTTTGCTGTGCCACAAGCACATTTCATCTTTAGAATCAGGAGATCCTTTCTAGGGAAGTATGGAGCTGCAGTAAGGTGGGCAATGAAGAAATGTCCTTGTGTTCTCAGTGTACTGGGTACAACTTCAATTATAATTATGGTGTTTAATAAAGAGAAGGATAGCATTTTAACTATCTGAATCTCCCCAGATAGGTGGAATATATTTTGATAACTTACATTTTCTCTTTCTAGTTGAAAAGGTGGCTTTCCACATAGAGTATAAGGGAGACATTTGCTACTTTTCTCTTTGTCCATTTATTAGTTTATGCAACCATGCTGAGTTGTTTAGTTATCAATAAAAGCGAATATGCGTTGCTCAGGGTTGAACTGTGGAGTCCTTGGGGTTCTCTGAGCTTGGCTGTTTTCTTGCAAATGTTTCATTACCTGGCTAGGTAACATCTTCAGTGCTAAAATGGGATGAGGTTTGCTCTCTATTTATATACTGTGGCATGCCCTGCAAGTGTTGGTGGGGATGTGGGTTTTGTTTAGTTATGTTTGCCTTATGGTTTTCTCTCAGTAACCCAGGATCTCTTTTGACTCATATTGTATTGCTTGTGATGTATATGCATTTAATCTGTAAGCCATCCACAGTAATCAAAGAGTCAGGTTGTCTCAAAATTACATAAATAAGTAAATAAATAAATATTTCTATTTTTTTTTTGTAAAGATAGTTTCTTAGTTGTTTATATTCATTCAGCACTCAGTAAATAGATCAGTTAATGCATCATCCAGCGTTCTCATACAGTAGTACTTTTTTTTCTTTCTTTCAAGCATGAGACTTCACATTGTCACAACAACGGAAATGCTATAATAGTCCCTTTCAGTGAAAAATCCTCAAGTAGCTAATAGCACTCTGTGTCTGACATTCAGACATCTCATACTTGGAAAGGCAATCATGGCAGATGGCATCTAATAGTGCAGGCCACTTGAGATGAAAATCAGATTATTGCCATAAGAACAATAGGGCAGTAGTTTGCTGAAGTAATTCATACAGACATTAGTATTTGTTTAGAACTTGTTTCTTGGCTTCGCATAAGATGGTAATGCATCTCATATTCTCACTGCAACTATTACAATCATACAATCAGTTCATCATAATAGATAGGATTGAAACATGTTCTCAGGTCATCTGTACAACCACTGGTTGGGGTCTTCCATCTGCTAAATCATGTTGAATAAATCAGAGTGGTTGGGCTCACACAATGCTAAATCATGAATCATGCTTTACAATTCACAACAGCTGGCTTCACACATGTTATGGTGAATCTAGCCAGTAAATGAGGTATACTTTGCATTAAATAATCATATATAAATCAGATTTCGTCAATGATAGAGCAGATGGATCTGCATGTAGAATTACTTCTAATCATTAGCATCTAAAGTTGAAAAGGAGTCTAGTTATAGGACTTGAAGATACAATGTTCTAGTAATAAGAGCTGGTATACAAATGGACTGATTCAAATTATCATATATTTAAAGGTTCAAAAAGTAGCATAATACAATCAACCACTTGAACCCTGTACACACACTCTACTTTTATTGGTTCAAAGTGATTTATCTCCTGTTGTTAACATCTCCAAAAATTATGAATGATTATATTGCCTCAGAGGAGAAACAGACTTTACAAGTCCCAAAATTCTCCCCTTATTTGAAATAACACAAGAGTTAAAGAAGAACTGCCACCTTCCCTGGCAGTCATGTATTTACTAGTGCCAGCAGAAATCTCTCTCTTAGTCAAGCAAAAGCTTTGTCATTAATAGACCTGGAGGCTTCTGCAGCTTAAGATTCATCATCACCAGATCTTTAGCTGTGAAAGCTCCTGCAGACTGATTAATATGGTATTATATAAGATAATTGAGTAATACCACTCCATATCACACGGTTAACTAGGAAAAAAGACGTGTAAAGCACAAATTGAGTGTTGGGAAGGAGGCCAATACTTCCATGGGATGTAATGGATAAACTTATATTTTTAGCTTTGGGTTTTTCTTATGCCCTTTTTAAGGTAACAATGCACTTTGCCCCAGCTTTTTGTTGTTGTTGTTGTTGGTTTAACACACCTTATCTCCATAATTTTAATGGGTACATTATCAATTTAAATACAGAACAATAGTAAAACTAGTGGTAGTGGAGAGCAATTTTCTAAACTCTTGAGTAATTTCTGAGTTACATCAAGAAGGAAAAAAAAAATAAAGAGTCTTATGACTTTTTAGGATAAATACCTTTTATGACAAAACTTTCATAGATTACAGCCCACTTCATAAGGTACATTAAAAATTATCCTGAGTTAAACAAATGTATATGACTCATATACTGAGGATAAAATAAGCAGAAATTGCAAAAGGTGAGATTAGAAGCAAATAAAATGCAAGAAGTACAGAGAGCAATAATATATTGTTACTGGCTGTTCACAAGACAATGGCTGAATGTTTGGTTACAGATATTATATTATATTCAACTTATTAACACATGTAGTACTTTAAAAAAATAACTCTATTGAAAGCACAAAAATTCAGCTGAAGGTCTTGATGTTTCATGAGCTACAGTTTCATGCTGACATTTGCCTTTGAAATTCCTTTGTCCAAGGAATTATAGGTACCTAACCAAGCAATAATGTAGTAATATGCAGATTGAATTGCTCCACCACTATTTTTTTTTTTTTTTTTTTGTGGGGGGAGATTGTTCACTTTTTGTTTGCTTTTTTTAAAAATTATTTTTGGTGTTAAATTTGTATTCATTTATTCCTTTCTGTAGAGTCTTGCCTCTCTGTTCTATATAAAATGCATTACGATATTGCTGGCAAATGATAGTATACAGTACGTTGCATTGGAGCATAAGCTGGTTCAGGTGCTTACCTGTAGGACAATATTGCATCATGTAATAAGGTTCCTAGATATGGTGATCAGACTGGCATTGGGGTACTATCTAGAGCCTGGTTGCAATATTTGAATCTCTGTGACATGGGCCTCTGTTGGATTTGTCTCTGAGAAAGCATAATAGGCCTGCCTCCCCAAGACAAAAGGAAGAATTGTTTATTTTATGTGGATCAGATATCAGTTTCCAAGAGAAAGTTCTACTCAAGTATCCAGGTGTCTGAAATCAGAATGTAAGGATCATATATTGCACAAATGCATCTGGTACATCTCACAAACCTGATGTCATGACTAATCACAACTGGTTTAAATCTATCAGGTCTGCCACCTGGTCTGGCACCTCTGATTGTTAAAGCATCAGGGCTGACTTGATTCCTCCTTGGAATGTGCCTGGGTGCTTCATGTGGTACACTTCAATTGCATGCAGCACATGGGAACACCAGATTTTTAACTATCTTAGATTACAGTGACTTGTGAATAGACATTTGTAGTACATGTATACAAACAATTCTTACATATTGATTGATTGATTGATTGATTGATTGATTGATTGATTGATTTTCCATATTTCTACCCCACCCCAATCCAGATCCTTTTGGCAGTTTACATAGAGTTTAAAAACCAAGTAAAACTTCCATAGTATAACATCTATAAAAACAGTAAAATACCACCTAAGCAGAAAACTACAAACAATAAACAGATGAACTACTTTGCAATGCAAGTTCTCTCCATGCCCTTTTGGAGTATAGCATATATGCCTTCATGTTGCATCTTGATACAAGAGCAATTTTTACCTATATTTACATATATTTCTGTGGATGATGGGTTGATTGCAGGAAAAAGCTGCTAGAATGAAATTCAAAATCATAGCAAGCAGGATGAGTGAAGTCAAATAATATATGATGATATTGGCTCCATTTGTAGAACTTTACTACTACTACAGATGAAGCATATACCCTGAACACATGGAAACTGCGAAAAAGGGGAAAAAAAGAAAAAAAATAATACTGTTGCTTATTGTTTCAGAAGTTCCATCCTGTTCCCTTCCTTTCTCCAGAAGTGAATGAGAATCATATTTAATTTCTATGAGTCTCTTCTTACAATGTTTACCTTCTTTACATTTATACTTTTTAACAATTGTACAACTATCAGGATTCCTCTAAGTCTGTTGACAATTTACCCTTCTTTCTCAGTCACTGTCTACAGACAGAGAACAATATACAAAGAAAAGACAGTCTATAAATATAGGTAGCAGAAAATGGAAATAATATATTATAAACATACGGAACAAAGCCAAACCAACAAAAAACATTAGAAACATATGATCTCATAACTGAATAAAAATTATGAATGAAATTGACATAGGCTGGATTAATAAGAAAAATGGTAAGAATTGCCATTTACATTGCTATTTCGTTGTTTGTATTACCCAGATTGCTAATTTTAATCTCTTTTCTCCTTGTTGCATATGTGTAGCATATTTTGATTTAATATTGTCTTTTAGACAAAATTCTTTGTTTGTATGTAGTTTTCCTAATTATCCTGACATTGTCTATTTAGTTTTAGATATTTTGGATATTTGAATACCAGTCTCCTTGTGCTGGTTAATGACTGCAATAAAGTTATTTATTTATGCTTAAATAAATGGAGAGATCACTTATCATGAAAAGCAAAACAGTAGTGACTGTGCTTCCTCTGCAGAACATTTCAAAAAGATTAAGGATAAACCATTTTTGTTTCATCTAGCAAGCATAAGCAAGCTTGAGAATGGCAAGTAGATTTGGGCTGTGATACCATGAAGCAGAAGACTCTTCATCTGAATCAGAATTAAAAGGTGAACACCCCTCTACCTACTTAATCCTAAAGAATACAGCGATTTTCCATTTCAGGCCCAAAAATATCATGCCCTTCTAAAGAATAAGTCTCTTTTCGAGTAAGGGCTAACTCAAGCATTGAATTCATTCTGAAACCTCCTTTAATGTTCTGCTGTATTTTGTTCTTTTCAAACCTCATATATTAAGATGGTAATTATTGCCTTTTTGCCTTGCTGATTTAATTCTTAGTTTAGATATGTCCTAGATAGGACAGAACATAAATGTTACATAGTCTAATTAATCTCATATTGGCCTATAGTGTGGAGTAGGTCTCAAAATGAGGAATAATCAATTAAACAATATTCTCTTCATATACTCTTTGTACCTTTTGTTGTATTAATTAAATAAGATATTAATTGGCAGCTAACCTCTTGCAGAGAAATACTGAAACATTCTTATAATAACATTTTATTCAAGAAATTAATCTTAGACTTGAGAATGCAGCACTCAAGTATAATGTTGATTTGTATACTTACACACCAGTCAGACAATGCCTACTTCTCTGGGGTAAGCAGTGTTTTTATATGTGTGTGTGTGTGTGTGTGTGTGTGTGTGTGTGTGTATTAAATACAAATAGCAATATGTAATAAATAAAAGAAATGAAGGCATGCAGTAACAGAAAATAAATAAAACTACATATATTTTGCAACCATCTATTCACTGTACCTATCCATACCTCTTTATCCTTGTAAATTGTCCTTGCTTCCACCATGTTCATACATTAGTTCACTCTTCCTTCAGATATGTTTTGCAGTTTGATCCTCATTCATTTTCTATGCATTTTTTCCTGCATTTTGTAAATCTTAACAGGTTTCTCTGTTCATTTGTTTATATTTCCACTTTCCTCCAAAATGTAAGCTAAAAGCAACATACCTAAGAATCCATCCTCCAGTTCATCCCCAAAGCAATAATCCTGTGAGATACGTTGAGCTAAAAGAGAATGGCAGACCCATAGTCATATAGTGAGCTTCAGTGGCCAAGGGTGGACTTGATCCTGGGTTTCCTCAGTTCTAGCCCAACACTTTAATCACTACAACATACTGGGTCACTTTGACTACATTCTATGTACCAAATACATTCTATTTATTTATTTGGTCCCTTTGAGTCAATCTTGACTCCTGGTGATTGCCTGGACAAGTCCCTGCAGTTTTCTTGGCAAGATTTTGGAAGTGATTTGCTATTGCCTGCTTTCTAAGCCTGAGAGAGAGAGGGACTGGTCCAAGGTCACCCAGCTGGCTTTGTGCCCAAGGGGCTACTAGAACTCACAATCTCCCAGTTTCTATTCTGGTACCTTAACCACTATACCAAACTGGTTCTCCTTTATCTGTATATCCTTGGTAAAATATATTTCTCTCATCCTCATTTTTTGTAGCAACTGTTCTTTTAAGTATATTTATACTCATCCACAACTTTTTTTATGTTATCATTCATCAAGCATATATTTTTATGTTTCCCATAAATCTTCCTGCTCTCTGGAATGAAATCCCCTCAAAAATCCATTTAGCTCCTACCCTAATAACGTTCTGGAGATCTTTCAAAACATGGCTGTTTCACAGGTCTTCAGGTAGGATTGCCTTGAAGCCCTGTCAGCTTGTTATATGGGATATTGTTGCCCAAATTGTTGCTTTAGATTCTTTTTTTATTGTTTTCCTGTTTTAAAGCCACCAAGAGTCACTTTGAAGTTGGGTATCCTTCAGATCAATCAATCAATCAATCAATCAATCAAATAAATAGCACATTTCTGTGACCTTCAGTAACATTTTTTTCACTCTATTTGGAGCAGCTTCTGCATCCTCTTTTCTTATGTGTCCTCCCTATTCATTCTTTGAGAATATTAATTTATCTTCTAATACTTTTTTTTATACAGGTTCATTATTTCTTTTCCTGTAGTTACTCTATTGTTATATTCATATTCATTCATATTCTTTCACCTCTTATCTTCCATGTCCATTATTTCCCCAAATCTATTTGACACTATCAAAAAATTGTCTGTCTCGCATTCAGAACCTCTCATCAACCTTGTATCCTTTATTAATTCACTCAGTCTTTCATCTGAAACAATACAATCAATCATGCATATGTATGTATGCATATGTATACATGTGAGTAGATTTATGCTTCATTTATTATTTGGGGAGGAGGGGGACAGAGCTTTTTCTAAGCAGATACTCACTAGTTAGCATTCTCATTCATTTCTGGCTATCCAAATGGCCCAATAACTTTTTAGGTATTCTCTTGTCTTGTTCTCATTCATCCATTCAAGACATTTAACAGTGTAATTCATTCAGGATGTTGCAAAATTCCAGAAATCATCTCTGGTTCTCCCATTATCACCAGTAACATAACTTGGAACTGTTATAAGCAAGATTCCTCCTCTTGTGTGTACATACAGACTAATATTACAAATCTATACATACATACTTTAATGAAGCCTACACTCTCAGTTCACTAAATATATCCATCAACTTCACTCAGCAAGATCAGACTAACCTCATGCAGATTTATTACATTTATTTACTTGTTTGTCAATCAGTCAATTAACTTTTATGCCATCTCAACCATCAGAGTAACTCTAGGTGGCTTACACATTAGGGTTTAAGGACAGAAAAAAGAAAATAAAAATCAATAATAATGCATACCACATTGGGGAAATATTTAACCAAACTGAATCATAGACATAAAACCATGAAACACTACCTGGAAGCAGATCATCTCATCCTATTTCAGGGCCTTCTGAAGGAGCCAGGTTTTTGCAGGTTTATGGGAAAAAAAGGGGGGTTGGGACATACAGACCTTGGGGGAATGCTGTTCCAAAAGGCAAGACACAACTAAGTATCTGCTAAGTTCCACAAGATAACAGTGCTTTACAGCTGGCGTCTGGAATGAGACAATTTGACCAGATCATGCTGGTCAAACAAAAGATTTCACAGACACGTAACTGTCAGGTTTAGCCCATGAAACTCCAGGAGACAATACAGATTCAATTCAGCAAGGTTTATTTGGCTTAGCCTATACAGAGAATCTTCCCAGACAGAACAGTTCCCAGGGTCAATCCGTAAACACTCCTAGCATTCCTCAGGGAGGGGCCAGTCTCATCCTCTTATCTCTCCCTCGCTGTTCGGGGGATAACAGTACATGCTTGACCCCCCTTGCCTGGCTGTTCTCTGCCCACACTCTCACAGTAACATATCCAACTTCTGTTTAAAGACCTGTAGCAAAAGAGACTTCACCACATCATGTGGCAGCTTGTTCCACTGCTGACAGCTTGTATAGTCCTCATGTGTCATGTGAACTTCTTTTCTTATAGTTTTGCTCTGGTCCTGTACACTGGGCCAAGAGAAAACAAGTAAATTTCCTGATCTTTGTAACATCCCCTTAGATATTTGACAATGGTCATATCTTCTTTCAGCCATCTTTTCTGTAGACGAAACATGTTCATGTCCTTTAAGTGTTCCTCATAGAGCTTGGTTTCCAGTCCTTCACCATCTTAAACTTACCTCAGTTTTTTACTGTCTTTTTTGCACTGTGTCACCCAGAATTTCAAATGAAACTGAACAGGGTCCATAGTAGAATAGAGTAGAACAATTACTTCCTTTGATCTGGACTCTATATTCCTATAATGCAAGCCAAGATAGCATTTGCCTTTTGAGTAGCTGTATCACATTGTTGGCTTATGTTTAACTTGTGGTTGACAAGGATGCCTAGATCCCTTTCACATTTGCAAGTGTCATCCCAGGTCTCCCTATCCTATATTTATGTCTTACATTTTTCTTATTCAATGCAACTTTATATTTCATCCTGTTAAATTCCATTCATTTCAGCCTATCATTCAAACCTACCTACAGCTTTTTATGGTTTTTTTCCCCACTTTCATCTAAAGCATTAGCCACTTCCTGAAAATGTTATCTCTCCACCCCTCCTAAAATTAAAACATTACTAGCTGGAAGATGAAGCTGCCAATAAACTTTCCCCCACCTTTCCCATGTTTAAAATTGAAATAGTGACCAAAGCAAAGGTTTTAGCTGCTATGATGTTTTCCTACTCCTTGTATGTACAAACTGCAGGGTTATTACAGTGACTAATATGAAGAGAATCCCAGGGCTTCGGTAGCCAAAAGAAAGGCCATATAACAGTGATATTGTCCACATTTTCCTTTAGTTTTCATACTTATTAACTATGAGCTGCATAATTAAATCCTATTCCGGGGCAGGTAGGTATCAGATGAAGAGTTTCGAGAAAGGTCTTATAAGAATGCATCCCATCACTCAGTCTTCTTTACTAAAAGGAATGAAAGGAAAGACAATCTATTACACTAAGATTTCCTCCTGAATATCCTAATAATAATTTGGACAAATATTCCATCTAAGTGTCTTGACCCCCCCCCCCTTCCTCCTCCTTTTATGAAGTTAAAATAAAATCATTTCACTAAGTAATGTAATAAAATCCTTTTCCTTTTAATCAACATTTGAGTTACAGACCACTTTTTTCTCTGTACATGATTACATTTTTGAAGATAGAGAAGCTTTATTTATTTTATTCTATGATATACTAGTGCTACATCTTTCTCAGTAGAAGAATATTCTTCAGGACTGTATTTTTTATATAACTGACTTAAGCTTAGCCACCTCTGGAACTGTTTGAAACTCCTCAAATAACCCCTGTTGGCTTGAACAAAGCAAAACTACTTTACAGTTGGAATACTCTGACACCAGAGACTCTGACATCCTTCAGCCCTCCAGATATCAGACTGGCAGAGTACAATGGAAAGAGCAGTGGTTTTATTATCCTTTTGCTCTGGATTGGAAATACTTACAATAAGAATAATTTCTACCCATATTAATAATTTATAGCAATGTAGACTAGCTAATCTACTATAGCAAAAACAAGTGTCTTGTGTCATGTTACCAATTTAACACATTTATTATGCTATAAGTTTTCATAGTTTGCTTTCTATTAGAAGCACTATGTATTATCGAGATAGAAGAGCATATGCAGTCATGGTGGAGACCTATAGTAAAAGGAGATGTCAGAAGGAAATGAAATATAGGAAATACAAGCAGTGATGTTTTATTTATTTGTTTGTTTGTTTTGTATGGTAGCCCATCTCACCAGGTGACTCTTCTTAGAGGAACAAAATTTTAAAAAATAAGAACAATGACAATAATGCAAAAACTAAAATACATCACATAAAATACATCACCATCATAATCATAATCACTAAATGCTAAATAATTACAGTACTTATGAATAGTGGCCTTTCAAAAAACAATCATTGACTTTGACATAAATATTACTGTGTTTGTGAACTTATACAAGTGTTATTATATAAAACCTTGGATTCCCTTTTCTTCCATGGGAATTATAAAGTCCTTTCTAGTTTGCTGATTCTAAGCCTGAAATCAGCATTTTTTAAAAATTTGTCTACTTAATGCACGTACCAATAGATGTCCATATATTCTACTTATGTGTAAGACATTAGTGTATAGACAGAGGCTAAGGTGGTCCTCTGGATCTTATTATCTATATTATACAACAGGACTACGTTTATCCATAGCTTTCAATGAGAGTAGAGAGATCCCAGTTGGTGTTATGAATACCCTACATACTGTATGAATAATATATGTATCAGGCATATCCGTTATTTTTTGTTTGCTTGTTTCAGATGCTCTACTTGGATTCTCTTTTCTTTTCCACAACTGTTTATGCATCCAGGTTTTAGATTACTTTTTTTTTTTTTTTTGGTTCAGAATGTTCATGTTTGCAAGTTGGCATCTCTTTTAATCAATGTGTTAACATTTGGAAGGTCCTGGTGAGGAAAAGGGCATATGTTACAGTATAAGGTCAGCAAATGTTCTCACCCTCTGTCCAACTGAAACATTTTCCTTCTGTAACTTTTCCTTCTGTACATCTTCCATGTGAACAATTAGAGAAAGTAAGCCTATATTAGTTCATTCTTCATATTCTGGCAGGAGTTCAAAAAGGAAGCATAGAACAAAGGAAAACTACATTACTCTCAGTCTTGTGTTTAAAACATCAAATAGCCGATTCCCTGCAAATTTCCATGCATTTTCAGATGCCAGGAGCATATACTGTAAAGGTGTTCAAGTCTGAAATATTAGCTTCTCATTTATACTTTATATTCTATTAAGTACTCTTCCCTTAATGCTGACCCCAACAATACTTTCAAGCATTTATCCAGTTCTATTCTACAGTAATGCTGTCATGGTTTTTTTTCTATTTGGGAATTAATAAAAGAATTGTAAAATAAAAAAAACCCAAAGCTTTGAATCTTCCCTTCACTTGATAGAATTGAAGGCAATGATTTTATAAGCTATGCAAAACTTTGAAGGAGTGCTTCCATTCAAGGAAGCTTTTATCATTCCATCTTTGCAATGCAGATTTGAGAATCAAAGAAGGAAAATGCTTCTAAGCAGTGAATTGAATCAAGTGGCTATGAAGCAGTTCATAGTCTTTTGAAGCACTTTGGAGGCTAAATAGCTTTTATACTGCTTCTAATACTTTTATAGACAATATTAAATATTGCAACTTCACTTCCATATAGGGAGAATGCTGTGTGGGGTAGTGGTCCATGAGTGGTGTAATACATTCTTTGGTATTGACATGAGAAACTGCCTAATGAGTTTTATCACCTCGTTAAGTTGCTTGGAGTGTTAAAGCTTTAAACTTCAACACTCTCTTTGTTCTCAACTTTACTGTCCGTTATGGAATATCAGACTTCTGTCTTGATCCTACCACCACAGAGTTCAATTCAGCTCTTAGCGCTCTGAATATGGGCTCAAGACTGATCTGCCTGTAATGGTATGTGGGAATGACCTTGGAAGACAGGAGAAAGAGCTGCAGACTAGTCAATGGTCATACAAGCAGCAGTTGAACCTGCAGAAGGAATGGGGGCATGGCAAACATCTCAGAAGGGGCCCTTCCTAGATCCTTGGACTGTAAAGGTGAGGGGTGAGAGATGTACTTTGAGACTTGCAAGATTCTGTTAATGTAACCTTACAATAAAGATACAGCTATTACTTCTGGGTGTGCTTCTTGTCTGGACTACCTCACAAGGCTGACACAGCCCAATATGCAATAAAACCTATTTTTAAATTCTACATGACTCAGGCAAATTTAAGCATCTCAGTTATGAATGAATGGCTGACAGGCTAAAACTTACCAATGTTGGCCCAAATATTTACTGTTTTTAAGCATTAAGGCCACTTTTTCCATGCCAGGCTTTTTATCTGTGTCCTGCCTGTCTGTCTGGCACTGTAGGTCCCTTTGCCAGACTACTTTTGTAGTCTGTGCTAAGACAGAATATTTGTGAGCAGAAAGCCATAACTCTGACAAACACAAGCTTTGTTATTGTGTCCTGTCCAGTCCTGGTACCCCACTGAAATTTCTTAGGGGGGGATTAATTTATTAACAGGCTATAGAAATTTTTCTATTGCCCCAGTAAATATAGTGAGCAAATCAACCCACGAGTAAGTCAACTGGTATGTTTCAGTATAGTGAAAAACATAGCATCCTGAAAAAGCAAATATATTTTTTAAAAAATTAAACAGTTTTGAAAGTTGTAATTGTTAGGTTGGATTGGGAAACTTTGTACATTGTTTAGGCATAGTTTAGGCACTTTGCTGAACAATCTGGAGGCTGTTGTATTGTCCTATCCTCATGCCAGCTACATTTGCCTTAAAGGAAGTACAAATATATATTTTTTCAAAAATGTATCACAGTGAAAATCTTGGTATTCAGATGAAACAAGTGGGGTTAATTTAATCTAAACTTTCTACTATCATCATATTTTCAGTCCATTGCACAAAAAACACCAAATATTTACAGGTATTTGTCAGTGGATGAATTTATTTCCAATATTTATTTAATCCTAATGTGGCTTGTATTGAATTACTTTGCTCTTGAAACTCAAATCACTAACAGGAGTGCTATTATTCCATTTAAATAAGTTCAGGGGTGATTCTCATAGGTTAAATATTTTACATTTCCAGTGATAATGCTAGCATTACACTTTCTTTGCTAACATAACAACAAAAGGGAAAAAGAACCAGTTTCAGGTTCACAACCTGATTCTGAAAAGAGAGCATTGGCATATTCTGTTATATAAGAATGTTTCCATTTTAGGTCGGTCTGAAGGAGTTCAATGTCAGATTGTCTTAGTCAGATTCAGTGACTAAGAAGGAGTTCAGTGTCATAAATAAGATCCAACAGATTTAAAGTGTATTTTTTTCTTGCAGTACAGAAGAGATTCTTAAGTGACTGAACTGCAGGGATGAAGGCAAGACATCACAAAACAGGTATCATATATGTAATCAAACCAATCAAATGTTGACTCACTTTCTGAAAAAGGAAAAGAAAAGTATATTTAGAATTTAAGGGAAAAAAGAGACATTGGAGACGTTTATAAATCACTGTGATTTGGGCCCTTAATACTTGGGTACAAGCTAATTCATAAAGCTGATCGACAGGAAAGTCAGGACAGAGAAAAGAAAATGGTTCATGTAATTATATATAATTAAAACCGTACTTATAAAATGCAATCTACATGAAAGTTGCTCAGGTCTTATTTATAAAAAACACATATTTTTGTGTCTCTATCAATACAAAACAGGTTTCAGTGAATTCCCCATAAGAATAACTTCAGAAAAATTATGTTCAAGAAAATAAATTATGCTTATTATATGTGGAGTACATTATGATAAATGAAATCTCCAAAGTCTCTTTGTATGAGATATAAATGTGGAGGGGGCCCATTCTCAGAGTGTTGAAAAGAAGAGTATGTATAATGGACTGAGGATTATGATGATTCTGAAACCATAAACCAAAGTCACCCACACATTTTCATCCTGTACTCTAGCTACTGCTGCTGCACCATTGAAAGACAACAACAAAAGACATATGATAGGAGTACCATAATATAGTAATGTAGGAACTTATGAATTGTTTACTTGCAACTTCATGTATTATCTTTGAGAAATACTGGAGAATACGTGAAGTGACAATAACACGTAAGTGTCATCCCTATCTTCAAAAAGGGGATGTAGGTGGTTCAGGAAATTAAATCTGATTCAGTATCAAATATACTGTAAGTTCCGGACACCACAGTTTGAGAAGAATTCAGACAAATATACTGTAAGTTCCGGACACCACAGTTTGAGAAGAATTCAGACAAATTGGAACAAATTGGTAATTGGGGTGATTAGAGAGTTAGAAACTAAATCCTAGAAAGAGAAATTTAAGGATCTTGGAACGTTTAGCCTTGAGAAAACAGTATTCATTAAACACATAGTAACAGAATGTCACCCAGATGAAGGTCAAATTATGTTCTCTGTCATCACAGAGTGCAGGAGTTGGAATTACAAAACAAACAAACAAAAACCCAGATTCTGATTGGAAATGTAAAAAAAAAAAAAATGTTCAAAGAGTTAGAGCTGTTCAACAGTGGAACCAATTACCTGGGAGATGGTCACTTCTATCCAGTAAACAATCATTTGTTAGGGATGCTTTAATTTTGGTTTCCTGTGCTGAACAAGGGGTGGATATGAAGTCCAAAGTAATCCTTTAAAACTTTTCTCTCTAAGGGAGAACTGTAGAAGCACAATATGAAATGTATACAGTATCATATTATTCTTGTTATTCAATTCAACACATGAAAAATGAGTAGATATCAAAGGGGATTTTCCCCCTCCCACAAAAATAATTGCTCTACATTTTTTCATACGTGGAAGGGGAATGCTAGCTAGATCTCTCACTTGCCCCTAACCCAGAACGTCATGCATCACATAACAGTTCAGTACTGCATGTTCTTCCTAAATGCCAACACACACTTTTCTGATTTTTCTGGGCAAGTATGCATTCTATTAGAGGAGACTGAGTATTCCATAACTTGCTCAGAGCTGTGTGTTTATCACAGGACTGCCAAACAGACTGGGATAGTGGCGGTATCTGTGCAAGAAATTTATTATTTTCAGTTCCTTACAGCAAAAGAGATGTGGAAATGGAGCTCTTAAAAAAAGAAAATATGTTGTAAACTCTTTTTTTTTTTTTTAAGAAATCCATCAAGTTGAAGTAGTAGTTTATCAATCTGTAATCCAGTCCTGTGTGCTACTCCAACAGTATCATTCAGATATGTTCAAATTGTATTATTAGCTGATCTGGCTTATAGGGATAAAATGCATTTCTCTAAAGTATAGTATCCAAAAGAATTATTTATGGGGTATGATTTTTATACTTGTTGCCTTACATGTAATGCCATGCGTTCTGCCTTTCTTTGCAGCTTTATCACATCAGAAACTGCTGGAACAAATGAAGACGTAGCAAAATGTGGATGGTTTATGGCACAGGAATCTGAAAACAGGGCAATCTACGGAAGGGTGAACAAATGTGTATTGCATTGATGTCACAATGCAATTTCTGCCTTTTATGTACTAATGGGTGATGTAACCATGAAAGTACAAAAGGTCACAGCTTGCATAAAGACATCATGACACAAGTCTTGTTATTTTAACATTGTTGTGGTTAAAACTAAACACCTGTGGTTTTTAAGTTCTAAAATTAATCCCTCCATACTATTCATCATAACAATCTAATAAGAAACCAACCCTGGACTAGTGTCTATGATCACAACATTCGTTGTTTGTAATTTAAGTACAAAAATTATCCGAGTTTGTTCTTCATCATTTAAGAAGGCATGCTTAGTACTTAGATGTATGGGTATACTAAACTTAAAATACATAAACACACACACCCCTCAGGGCAGAATATAGTACATGATAGTATCAAATTCCATTTCTGAACCTCTGTCATTGGTACATATCTCTGTTGGAAAGAATGAAATTGAGTCTTGCCACCTCTGACCTCAGTTTATCATTGTTGTGATGATGATAATTATTGTCATCAACATAATCAGCAGCAGCAGCAGCATATTTCAAAAGTAGAAAGGCAGATTGGATGTGAGTAGGAAATATTTATGAGAAAATTCATGAAATGTTTTAAATGATACGTTAATTTATTGCTCTCTCATATAATCATTTTCATCAGAATGAATAATGGGAAGTATAAATAATAGTGAATTATGAAAACAAGTCCTCCTTTTTATGCAGCAAAAAAAGGGCATTTTAAAACTTAATGCTTTGTGTTGCACTAGCACCCTTGTTCAGTGACCATTGTATATGTATATCTCAGTTCCCATGAATTCACCAATGCAACATTATGGTTACCGTGGTGGTGCTAGGAAATGTAGTTCCCTCTTACCTTTCCATCCATATCTTGACCAAAGTACCTGCCACAAAGTAGACAAGTTAATCCTTGGGTAGTCCCTTTCCCTATCATTACGCTCCTTCTGTAGTGGCCATTTTTACACTATCTTTGAAGCTATAGATTCTCATGCATATCCAGTATTATCTTATGCATGTATTTCATATTTGGAGAGGGCAACTTTTTCTAGCCACTATCCACACTTTTTGTTCTTGCAGCCAGTGACCCAATGACTGAGTGATGGCACTGGGTGGGAGCAGGATGGTGCAGGGTTGATTGTTTCAGCTCTTTTTTATGAACTTGGAGGCATTAAAACAAAATAAGTCCTTAAAATTAAGGAGACTTTGCATTCATTTTTCAATTTTATTTGCTTTTAAAACAAATCATAGTTGTATTGCCTTAAATTGCCATTATGATTATGAATTTCAGCATCATAATCTTGCGGGTTTGCAGGACTGCAACAGTAGATCCAAGACATCAAGCAGCCATGAACCACCAGTTGACCACTCCTGATCTAGTGAATCATTTCCAACACAATTAGAGGTGTTTGAACTTGTCAGCAAGCCTGCTGGCACAGCCTTCCCCAATCTGATTACATGGGAACTACTGAAACTGAAGTCCAAAATATCTGGCAATGTATTGGGACAACTCCAATTGATTGTTCATCAAAGCCTTCTTGTTATGACTTCTGCGTAGTGTATCTTCTGTAAATGCTGGGCAGTTGGTCTTCCCAGTTCTTCATTTAGAAAGACTTTAGAAAACTCTTCTCTTTCAAATAGCTTTTATTTGACTTCTTTTAATTTTGTTCCTCTAAAGGCTTGACATTCGTTTTTGAAAAAAAAAGTTAAAAAATACATCTGGAAAATTCAAGATCTTGTGATAACACAAGTAGAGAATTTTAGCTATTTAGCTATTTTATTTAATCATACTCTATCCTGGCAATATCATTGCAAGGCAATACTTCTGAAAGCAAAATCTACTATGATGGCCTTGCTTCAATATTTTCATTCAAAAGGAGGGAGATTTGTTCCTGCAGCAATACAGGTTTTTAATGCAAAAAAAACCTTTTATGGCGCTCCAATTTGGATTACATTTGCCAGTAATACCATAGCCCAAAGGCAGGTGAAATGTTTTAGGTCTCTTTTAAGTCTTCCAAGTTGTCTTCCAAATTCTGTTATTCTCCAGGAAATTGGGCATGTCCTTTCAAAACAAGGGCTTTTAAGCACTATTAAGTTTTGGTTGCAAGTATGCAGTTTTAAAAATGAGGAAGGATTGTGGTTTAAACAGGTGACCCAAAAGAATATTCAAATTGGCATTGATCCTGATTATTTATTTTCCAGGGTATGACATCAGCATTTAATTGTATTAAACAAAGATTATGGGATAATTTAGTACAGGAATTAATGGCTAAGCCCAAGTATCAGGTTGACCTGTTACTTTTTGAATTAATTATAGATATACTTTTTAACTCCCTAAATATCTGAATAGTTTGTATTTAAGTAAATACAGAATAGTCTTTTCAAAAGCCAGATTAAATGTGTTGCCATCAAATATGCTATATGGTAGATTAAAAAACAAAATCCCCATCTCTCAAAGACTTTGTCCCTGTAATATTATTGATCTTGTATTGTATTATATTGTGAATTCTATAAGAATCTTCAGCAGGAAGTTATCTCAGCTATTTTAAAATCAAAATCAAGAAGTACTTCTGTTACTTCTGAGTATGTTAAAGTTTTATTTGCAGATGAAAATCCTAAAATTACAGAGGCAACAGCCTAATTTTTAACCAGGGCTATAAAAACAAGGTTTTCAGTAACACATTAATGAATTGGGGTTTTAAGTGTATTAAGTAATGTTTATTAAATATTTTACTTGTTAGACTGTTTTATCTAATGCCAAATTTTAGATCATATTTGTAATTGCTATTTGGGCCTTTTGGCCGTAAATAAATTGATTGAGTGATAAGGGCCTTTTACTGGGTTTTTACTGTTTATAAAAAAAGAAGAAGCAAGGAATCAGAAGGCTTTTCCCTTTTCAGTTGCATGTACAGGCACTAAGCACCAGATCCACAGAAGCAGGGGTCTACCACACTAGACAGATTGGGCAAAGAGGCCTCAGAGACAGTCCAACATATAGTGGCAGGGTGTAAGATGCAGGCAGGAACAGCATACACTGAACGGCACAATCAAGTAGCTGGCATTGTGTACAGGAACATCTGCACAGTGTATGGGCTAGACCCTCCCAGGTCAAGATGGGAGATACCACAGAAGGTTGTGGAGAATAACAGGGCTAAGATCCTGTGGGACTTCCAGATTCAGATGGACAGGCAGGTACTGGCCAATCAACCAGACAATCAAACAAACATGGTAGTAGACAAGGACCAGAAGACAGCGGTAGTGATATATGTAGCAGTGCCAAGTGACAGCAACATCAGGAAGAAGGAACATGAGAAGCTGGAGAAGTACCAGGGCCTGAAGGAGGAAATTGAGAGGATGTGGAAAGTAAAGGCCAAAGTGGTCCCAGTGGTGGTAGGAGCTGGGAGAATGGCTCCAACAGATTCCAGGAACAACATCAGAGCTCTCTGTGCAGAAGAGTGCAGTGCTAGGAACAGCTAAGATACTGCGCAGAACCCTCAAACTCCCAGGCCTCTGGTAGAGGACCTGAGATTGAGGAAGACACATACCACCCATTGGGGTGAGAGGCGATTTTTTTTTTTTAATCAGCAATCTCTTCTGATTTGGACAGCTGGGCCTCTTCAATCTTTCTATACTTCTGTAAAGACAATCCAGCAAACTCAGGATTATTGAGTAAATCAAAATTATCAATGCGGATGGGAAAAAAAGTTAGTATAAAACCACTATTAATGAGAAAGAGTGTCTTTAAGATATCAGATGATCCATCAGTGCATATTTGCTACTACAGAGTTTCTGTTATCAGGCATTTCTCTTTCTGCATGCCATATATATAATTGGATTCCCTGTCTTTTAGAAACCTGCGTATTTATAAGAAGTTAAGTAAATGGTCCAATAATCTTATCTCTGTTTTAAGAAGAAATTTAAGTGGGGTTTATAATGGCCTCCACAATGTTTCACTATTGTTCTTTTCCAGAAGTAATAATACATATGAAATAAAGAAGCTGTCTCGATTTTTCCAGACAATTAAAATGTAATAACATTAAGTCCCTGTAGTAAAACAAAAGAAACCTCAATAAAGTGGCTCATATTATCCTTATGTTGACCCTAATATACTCAGTTATGTCATTTCCTGGTAATAGAAATGTGTTTGCTACTCAAGGAGTGCTTAAAAGAGAAAGCTGCACGATCCATTTTCTTCTTTTTCCCTTATTTAATATTTCTCCAGAAAGGATTATTAGATGATAACATTCTAAAATGTACGCAGTTGCAAAAACCTAACCTGAGGTTAGATTAATATAATACACATCGAATGACTGATTATATGAGCTGTAAGTGTAACTCTTGTTAAATGAGATGAAATGCAACAAAACTGGTTGCACTAGTCTGCACTTACATCAACATTCAAACATTGTTGACATCTGATTCAAAAATTCCATCCCTAGCAAGGGTAGTGATCTAGTCGTTAGAAATCCAAGCTACAAATGGGAGGAAATTTTTACTATTTGTGGATATACGTTGAATGCCGTTTCACCACACCCCCTGCACACATTACTCAGCAACCTTTGCAGACACAACCACATCACACAACGTGCTGCAGTGAAACCACCAATGTTAAGACAAACAAGCAAGCAAAGAAAAACAAGAATTTGGCAGGCTCATCTCTGAGAACTCCTGAGATTTCAGGCAATCTTTGTTTAATGCTGGGCTTTTGTGGATGCCATTTAGGGATGTTGTGGTTTCACCGCCATTCCCTTCATTACTAGACATAATTGGAGCTCTGTTTGAATAATGGGGAGCTTTGTAAATCTGAGATGAAACTTTAAACATAATCTTGAGCAAGATATAACCCATAAGCAGAATTGTATTCGTTTTTATGAACCTCATGTAGGTGCAATATTCCAGTTGCTCCATTTATAAGACTTTATTTTAGCAGGAGTAAAGGATTTTGAAAACTTAATTAGTATCCTTATCATCAGGATGTAATTCAGACCTGTGATGGACATTTGCAAGCATTTGTTCTCAAAGCAGTTTGAAATGGGTTCAGCAGCTGTACAAAATCATATTACGATACGAGCATGCAGTTGTCAGTGGAGTATAGATATTGTTATTGTTGTTGTTATTGTACTTTCCATGAACTCCTCAGAATAGAAAGACTTGGAGCATAATAAAAATAATACCATGAAGACTGGGGGTGGGGGCTGGCTTGACCCCTACTGCATTTCAAAAGTTACATTCCTTTACCATCTGGAAACACACATTTTAACATTTACTTATTACAAATATATATATATTTCAGTGTGCCGTGCAAATCTAGCTGCCAGTTGCCATATTTAGTATTTTATATAAACAGCAAGGTTATTAAACCAAATACCAAAGCAAAAAAAAAAAAAAAAAAGTTGCAGTCTCCTCTCTTCTTCTGACAGAATTATTTTTTCAGCAGTAGGTACAAATTTAGCATACAATATGTGTCATGCAGAGTAGCAAAATCTATTCCCCATTTCTCAAAAGTTGTCCTCTCTTGCCCAAGAAGCTGCTGTTTTTCTACATCTACTGGGGATGGTTTCTCATTTCTTGTATTTGTTTTTATTGATTTAATATTTCTGAGCTTATATTAGAAATCTTTAGTGCAGTCAGAGACAGTACATAAGAAAACTCAGTAATATAAAGCAAGTTAGATGTATATATAAAAATAACAAATTGTAAAATGTACTGGGCATATCAGTGAATTGGCTACACATTTTGCAATGGCACAGCAGAATTTAACTACATTTAGAGTAATGGTGTCAGGAATACTTGGAAGTAAACATTCTAAGTAAAATTAAGCAGAATAAATCTGCTTAAATGTTGGTTTATCAATTCTGACTATGTGCCAGCATAAAATGGGAAATATAATAAAATGTGTTTAATTGTTTCAATGGCCCTTTCACCACATGGGCAAAACTGAGAATGTTAAAGGTAGCCCCAACCCCATTAAGCTACTACTATCTGTTTTGAGAGAGGCAGATTGGTGCTGTGGTTAAGGTACCAGGCTAGAAACTGGGAAAGTCTGAGTTCTAGTCCTGCCTGAGACACAAAGCTGGCCAGGTGACCTTGGCCCAGTCACTCTTTCTCAGCCCTAGGAAGGAGGCAATGGCAAACCGCTCCCAAAGTCTTGCCAAGAAAACTGCAGGGACTTCTCCAGGCAGTCCCCAGGAGTCAACACTGACTCAAAGGCATTTTTTAAAAAATGAAAAAAGTCCCTGGGAGCAATTTCTTCATTTTTTCCCTTGAAGACTAAGAAGCCATAGAAACTGCAGACTGCTAGAGAGGTAGTTGTATAAACAAAGGCAACTAAGTAAATACAAGAACTATATACTTCTTTCCTGAAAATGTCACACCATTTTTTTTCTTTGAAAAACTGAATGAAATGGTTAGGGAAAAATAAATAGCCTATAATTAATGTGTACAGTTGACCAGCATGTATTAACCTTTTAGGTAATACTACGTAATTATTTTCTTTGCTATCTATTCAGAACTTCTACATGCATGGGGGGGGGGGGGGGGGGGGGAGGGGAAACATAACCAACCTTCCATGCACATAATTTTACCTGAATTCAGAATGACATACACAGGTAACGTAGAAGGAAAGCCATGTTAATCTATGGTGGAAAAAAATCAGAAAGAGTCTGGTAGCACTTTTTCTGACTAACAAATATTAGGAAAAGTCATAAGCTTTTTGTGATCTGACATTTAATGAAGTAGGCTGCAGTTCACAAGAGCTTATGCTTTTTAAGAAAATGTGTTAGATGAAAAAGGTGCTATCAGACGTCTTCTGATTTTATGTACAAATGAGTGAATTTGCATGCATGATTTCTCCTTCCAAACTATTGCATCAAAGTCACTGTTTAGCTGGTTGTTTAAAAAAAACAATAGAGAATCTTCTCATTTGCTCCCTTATTTTTCCTTAAATAAGGACACCATATCTGGGCTGTAAAAATCTAGATAACCACTGAATGGCAGGAAAGACTGTTCCATATTTCTTTGCTGCTGCCTAGTGGTAATGTGAACCTTTGCAGCCCAGATATGGTGCCCTTGGTTTGTAAAGGAACAGATGGGAAGTCTTTTAGCATTCAAAACACACACACACATACACACACACACACAAGAACACAACTCCCTAGGGCAGATTACTATGCCATTATCTCCTGAAGTTCTAACAAATACATTCAGGAAGCTACACAGCACTGAAAAAGGGATTGGACTCAATGTTGTAACATCTTATATTCTCTCTTAAACATTGCCATCTTGCCCCTTCCCTCAAAAAAAAAAAAAATGTAAACCATAGTTTGGTTATCCAAAACTTTTCCTTTCAAACAGTTATTCAATTTGTGTGCCATATTGATTTAACTTTTCTTATTTTGCACATTATTTTTCAGCATGGGTTTATACCATACATTCTCTACAATGACCTGTGTGAGAAAATAAGTTTGTACTATTTTAAAGGTACTGTTTATTTGCTTTCTACTCTGCAGGATATTAGGAAATTGTTTATCAAGTTCCTCATTTGAAGTCATTATTTTAGGGGGAAAAGATGGCTTTTTTCTTGAGAATAGAAGAGAAATCCTTGTTTTGCTCAGGACAGTGAAAATAGCCAAGGCACAAGTCAGACCTAGAAGATTGAAGATAACTAGTTTATATTGCCACCCTGGGCTGCACTGGAAATACCTGGAGGCCATAAGGGTCTTTGTAGGACAGAACAGGTTGAAGTTTAAACCCTTATAAGACATGACATGACATGACATGACATGACATGACATGACATGAGTTTTCCTATGCTTCCAGTGTCATCTCTTGACAGGCAAGCACTACCTCTGAAAGAGCTGGTCTATAACATGGGGGTTACCCTGGACTCACAACTCCTAATAAACCAGCAGACTGAGGATGGGCTTGGGGCCCTTTGCCTAACTTTGACAGGGTGGGAGGACCTGGCTATAATGACTTCTATCCTTGTCACCACAAAACTGTATTACTTCAGTGAGCTCTATATGGAGCTGTAATGGTATGTGGGATGACCTTGGGAAACAGGAGGAAGAACCATGAAGTGGACAACCATCATATAAAAATATCTCAGTCCACAGAAGGGGGGCAATATGGGAAACACTTCAGAAGGGTCCCTCCCTAGTTTTCCAGAGAGTAAAAGGAGAGGAGGGAAGAAACACTTTCAGCCTTGCAAGAGTCTATTAATGTAACCTTACAATAAAGGTAGAGTTGGTACTCATAATTGTGCTTCTTGTCTGGACTACCTTGAAGGGCTAACAGTTATTGAGAGGTGTTGGGACAATTCATGATGTGGCAATCCTACCTCACCATTAATTTTTAATTTGTTTCAGATTGTTTCCACTAAAACTGGATTTCTTTTCTGAGTTGCAATTGTTATGTAGACCACAAGCTTAGAGAAATCCTATAGTACTGTATACAAAGGTTAAAAATTAGAAGGAAAAAAATGTAAATGGACCAAATGATTGAGAAAGGTCAGTGATCATGGAATGGTGACCATTTGAGCAAAATAGAATAAAATAAAACTGGGGAAGAGATAGAAAGAGAGATAAATAAATGGAAAATGGACTGGCATATCTAATGAAGGAACACAGCTAGCTAGGTAGCTGAATCCTGAAACAACAATCACATACAGTAATATTTTGTGCACTTGAAACTCTGAGACAGACTGTTTGTTTTAAGCTAAATTGTTAACCTAATCAGAACTCACTGTGGCCTTGATTATGTGCTCTGAGCTTAGTAAGCTCTGATTCTTCTCAAACATGAATAAACTCATTCCTTATTCCCTCACCCCTTTACCTGAACCAGAGAAGAATTCTAAAGCCATAAATTATGATCTCATAGTTTTGTGATCCTTTATTGATTGCATTTTTGAACCAGGAAAAAGTTAATTCCAGCTAAGTCCCAATGTCTGATATGCTTACTAAAAGTAAACAAGACAGAACAAACTTACTAACAGTATTGTTCTAGTTTTTATATTGCTTCCTTTGCACTTTCTACAAACAGCCAATACAAATGAAATGAACTACTGACAGATATCATGACATCCATGGAATTTTCTCAGTTATGTTGAGCCTTTTCATAGAGACTGTGCAATTCAGCTTTATTTGTCCAAGAGTAACCCAAGGGAAATTGATCATTTAGTTCATATACCTGAGTTGCTTCTATATTGATTTATTTTTATAAATGCACCTTGATGCTTTTTTAAAGAATTCTAGAAAGCAAGAATATAGAGGTGACTGGAAAAAAAAACAAAAAACTGAAACATACTTAACTCATGTCTCAGAACTGAACCTGGTCCTAAAATCATTTACCAGTAAAAGCTATAGTCCCAGTAGGTGACAGCAACCTTCACAGACCATTTACGTGGACTGGAAACATAGAGACAGCCATCAGAAAACTGATACATCTAGCTGATATAATCCAAAATAATGGGGAAACTGTGTCCCCTAGATAGGTGTTTCTCAATACTGGCTAGGGAGTTTCTGGGAATTGAAGTCCACACATCTTGAAGTTACTGAGGTTGAGAAACACTGATCTAGGTGTACAAACCTCCCTGCCATTGCCAATAAGAGGCTAGAGAGATTCAAAAGAAGCAGAGTGAGATTCAATCCCAGTAAGACACAGTTACAGTTGGACAGAACTTTGGTTCCATAGAAGTTGTATATATTCAGAGTTGCGCTCCCCATGAAAAAGTTGTCATACAATCTGGGAGTTTTCCTGGACATGAAGCTCCTTACAGCAAGGGGAAACTGTGCCAGGAAAGCCTTTGGCAAGCTTTGGTGGATCTGCCAGTTACACATGTTCCTGGACCAGAAGACAATGACACATGCCTTCATTATGTCTCAGACTACTCCTTCTTTTTCTACATGGGGCTCCCTTAAACATGAAATGGCAACTTCATAGAAAGAACTCTGCTTGCTTGCTGACTGGTGCTACCTGGTTCAGCAGAATTCCCAAGAGTTACACTGATTGTCAGTAGACTTCCAGGCCCATTTCAAGGAGTTGGTTATTACCTATAAAGCCTCATATGGCTTTGGCACTTGTTACCCACCTTCTCAAAGTAGAATCTGATCACCCTACATGATCTGGATACTCACCCTAGAGAGACCACAGGCATGGTGAGCTCCCTCACTAAAAAATAGCTTATCCCTTGAGGTCAAGCTAATCCTTGTCTTTTATCTTAGGAAACAGATTAAAAAAAAACTATCCTTTTCTGCAGGATATTTGCAATCTGAGTTTCAATCAAAGGCAGCAGCAGACTTTTTAAAAATCTCCAAGGTTTACTAATGTTTTTAACCAAGGTATATAAAGATTGCAACTTGGAATGTAACAGGAATCAATGGAAAAGAGCATGAATAAATGAAGAAAATGAATGTATGAAACAAAAGTAGTTTGTTTCACAGTGCCTATGAAATTAAGAGAAAAGGGAAAGATGTAATAGAACTGTGTTGGAGGTGGTCAGGATAGGAGCTGATACATACACACAGACAGTCAGTAGTTAAACAAATAAGGGATTTTATTCTAGGCACTGTGATACCTACAGTATACCAATTAAATAGTGTGATCTAATAATATATACAAGTGAAATTATTATTTACAAAACCAATATGTTTTCCTATGCATGTACAGAATAATCTAAGAAATGTAATATAAGAATTCAAGTCTTAAATGACTTAATTTTCCTGCCTCTCAAGTCTCATTTCCTCACTTCCCGCTTGTAATTTATTACCGCTTCTTCTCCCCTCCTTATCTCAATTACTGATATTGGAATGTCTCTGAGTTTTCTCTGGGCTGTATTACTGAGAAACAAAGTCTTTAACTCACAAAATGCCACTGTCCAGCAACTGAATCTCCATATTCACAACACAGCCTGTCCTCTTGGTCTTTCCATACTATCACAAAGTGCCCCAGGCTTCCCTCCCAGTCTTTCTCCATGTTCCAGAGTTGGAATCTCTGGAGTTGGCAGGCTGGATCATTCCTCCATTCCACTCCATGTAAACCAGGTGACATCTTCTCCAACAGTATGTCCTGCAGTATGTCCTGAAATATAATCCCCACCTCCCTTCTTTGCATTTCTCTTTTTGTATTCTACCTCTAAGACATGTACGCGCCACTTTACAGGTGCATTCTAGCATTTCCCCCTTTTTGGCCTAGTGTTCTTGGTCTTTTGCCAAGTCATCTTCCTTCCCTAAAAAAAAAAAAAATGCACCACCTTGGCACAGATCCAACCATTTTCCTCCAGCTGGCACTGCCCAGCCACAATCTGAATGAAGTATGATCTTATGAAGTGCCGTTGATGAATATATTTAGAAAAGGTGTTTAATTACAAATTAAATGGCTAAATTGTATATCAGAAAGTATGGACTAGTGTCATTTAGGTTGTGAGCAGAAGTAGAAAGCCATAGGTTGGAGATTGTTGAAGTGTGATAAACAGAAGAATCAGAAATTAATTTTGGAGAAAAAGTATATAACATTCTGAAGTAATGTGATCCAAAGCAAAAATTATTCTGCTATGAGTAGGATGTTGAATGTTTGTGGTTTAAGACCCAATCCTGGTGTATCATTTTTAAATTTTGGAATCATTTAATTATTTATTGGGTTCATGAAAGTTTTGGAAGTTGGTATTTCTGCCAAAGAGATACTACGAAGTTTCCATTTTTTTTTTTTTTGCATCCACTTTATCATTTTCTTATTTTGAATCTGTAACCAACAGCACATAAATATGAAATATGTGTTCAAATTTGCAGAAAGATGTTCATGTTTAATCTGGCACCCTTATGTCAGTTTCTGTTCACATATGAATTTAGTGAAACACACAATTTCACCAAAGGAACCTAAGTTTTGCATGCAGCTGTGAACTGAATGGAGAGAAGAAGTTAATTTGCAAAGGTTGTAGTCAGAGAGAACAAAAAATGGTTAAAATTAAAAGAGACAGAGAAAATGCAGAGTGATTTTGATAGAAATGTTTTAAAAAGTATTTTGAAAGTAGGTGAAGGAGTGAAACAAGGGACCTCCAAGCAGAGTGAATTGAATTAAAAATAAAAGTGATTACATTGTTTGGGATAAAACTGAACTGACAGTGTGACAGAAGGATACACCAAATGACAGCCTGCCATACTGTTACATGACTTCCCAAATAGACAAGCTGAGCCTGGAAGTGATCAACTGAGGCTTGAGAAAAAAATGGTAGTGAAATAAGATAATTTATTCTTTTACTATGTGGCTTTCCCAAAATGAAATATTGTACGGAAGCCAAAATTTGGGTCAAGATGTAGGTTCCAGAAGAACATTTCTTTATTGCCAAAATTGGCAAAAGAATTGTCACAATCCCTTTTGGAGTGCTACATTTAAAATTTGGGGAAAATGGCTAAAGATTTTAGTACTCCTCTACTCTCATTTCTGTCTTCAGCCACCTTGAATTGCTCACACCTGTTACTGTACCCTACAAGACAACAGCCAATAAATAGTTATATAGATTGAAGGATTTATATCATGCAGGTAAACACATTAACTTGTATCTGATACTGAGCAGGATTGTCAATGTTGTTTTCAAAGTCAATTAGAAACTAACACATTCACATTTCTTTAAAATATCAAATAGGAACCAAAATAAATAACAAGACTGAAGGTCATTCACAGGTATCCTGTCAATCTCAATAGGCTTGCTTAATAAACTAGAGGACAAAGAGGAAGGTTGCAAAAGTCTTAGGAACAAATGGAATGCCAAGGACAGGGTCCAACAATGCTGAAAACAAAAAAGAGGTGTGACAATAAAAATTAGACTTCGAGATTGGCAGGAAATTACAGCGGCAAAGCCAGTAGAGCTACCACTTACAATCAGATTTTCTACAGCAATACACAGAGTAGCACCAGAAGGAGGAGTTTTACTTTCATGGGCCTATAACAGAAGGTTCAGTATAAAACTTCTGGGTGAGGAATGGTGAGCTGGAATGTCTCTGAACTAGCGGAGATGATGCTGTGGCCACAACTGAAGGACTGGCAAGTAGACTAGTCCCATGGAAATTTTCCAGATAAGGAGAGGACTGGAGACTGCCTGCTTGGGCTCTGGGTGGTTGCTTCCCATGAGGAGACCTCAGGTTAGCAGTTTCCCATGGGTTTGAGTGTCAGGAGACAGTTTCATTTGTCAGGAAGTGAAAGAAGGAACAAGGGATCTGCTATCTTGGACCTAATTATTACTAAAAGAAATAAATTGGTTGCAGGTGACTAGAATCTTGGGAGTGTTCAAGGTTCAGATCCATGGCACTGGTTCTTTATCAGTCCATGATCTATGTAAAGTATATTTCTTATAATTAAAACATGAAATTCATTTATCTGAAAATATTATTTCATATTTATTGGACTCCCCAAGAACATGAAAAAGTGTGGGGCATCAGATTTTTCTGTGCTGGCATTGTAAGACATTTGAGGGTTCTTTAAGTCATGCAATCTGGTCTTGTCCAACCATAACCTCATTTTGGTTCAAATTATTACATATGTCAATACCATTTGGAAAGAAGAATTATAATTAAGGACTTTAATGTGATGTTGTACTATATTTATAAAATATGGAATTTGTCATCCCTTGAATAGCTTTGGCTCCACTGAGCCTGGACCATGGCAAAGAAAATAATTTTACATAAATGGAAAAAAAAATATTCTCCTGATTTTTAAGAAATGGATTCAGTGTATGTGTCTGCTGTCTATTTTTGAAAAGTCTATATGTTCCAAAAGTGAGAATAATATGTTTCTATATGATTTAGATTTAAAGTAAGAAACAATATGTTTGTGTATGGTTTAGATTTAATGATAAATTTAAGGATTGAATTAATTCCAATACCAATATCAATTATGTGAACCTTTTCTCTCTTTTTTGTTAATTAGGCTTTTTTCTATTTTTGGCATGTTTAGTTTATTTTAATCACCATAATATATCTAGCTATTTTTTTTTTATTCACATGAGTAACTGTCATTTGTCTTTTTTTCCCACTTGGTTTAGTAGGGTTTTTTTGTATTACAGTATTAACATTTTTTTTTAAAAAAAAGAAATCTTATGACCTATTGACCACAAGGAGGCAGAATAGTGTGGATAGAGAGTTAAGGATGTATTCTTTGTCCTACTTTCCTTGCCTGATTTTGTCTAAGTAACTGTTAATGTAACTTCTCTATGACTTTCTTCCAATCAACGCATACATAGAGTGCATGCTTTTGTCTCTTCTTCTGCTAGGTTTTTCCCATCCTTATCCTGTAAATAAAACTCCTTTATGTTATAGTTCTAAAACCTGTTTTGTTAATCATTGCTCAAGTCAGACTGCTGCTCTCAGGAGCATTCAAGTGCAAATGCAGAATGATTCAACCTCCAACAGGGAGAAATTGACTACATTATCTCTGAGTTCATGATATCAAAGAGAGGAGGAAGATAATTCTGTACACAGAAATTCAAAAGAGTGGATGTTGATGAATTCAGACAAAAGGTATCTGAAATCTAATGTCTTAAAATCCTGAGCAAGAAAAGTGTCTGTGAAGAATGGGAAATCCTTCAAAGTGAGGTATTGAAAGTGCAGTTCCAAACAATTCCTACCAGAAGGAAAATAGAAAATATCTAAAGAGGCCAGTGTAGACAGCTTTCTTAAATATTGAAAAGAACAAGTTCCACACATACATGCACACATATTTATCTATCTTCATTTTGTGAGGCCAAACTTTGATATTATTAAAAATGTGCAGCTTTTCAAGTTTTGCAATGCAGTAAGCCAACTTTAAGAAAGTGTATTAAGAAAAGGTCTGTATAAGAATTCATATATTCACAAAAGCAATGGTCGCAAATGCTTTACATTGGGATAAAATGTTTGGAAAAAAGCAAAGTTGGATACCCTGGGAAATGTTCAATAGTATATTTAAACATTTAATCTGATTTTTTTAAAATTCAGAATATTACAGATTTGCAAAAATGAGAATCCAATCCCGACTTGTCCAAGAGCTTTTTGGAAATTGCCATTTGTAACAAAAAATAGTGGGTGATGTAGTTATTGCGAGAAGACATTTTGCCATGTTTTCTTCTGATATCAAGAATTATTTCAGGGCCTAAAGGCAAACTGAAATGAATGAGCATTTCAGAAGCACTGTTTGTAGCAACTAAAAATGACCAACAAAAGTAACCAAAAGTATTTAACTGGATGCTTCTAGCTGGCCACCATTGGGCCACTTGTTGAAGAAGGGGCTGCAGCTCAGGATAAGCTGGCAAGGATAAAGGGACACTTGGTTAATTTAAATGAAATCATGTCTTCAGGGCCAGGTGAATTACATCTTAGAGCACTTGAGAAACTAGTGGAGGTGACTGCAGAGAATTCCTGGAGGAACTGGTGCATTCTCGGAATACTGTGGAGAGCAAATCTTGTCCCTGTTTCAAGAAAGTAAAAGTTAATCACCCAGGTAACTACAGAATTGTGATTATATATACATACATACATACATACATATATATATATATATGTGTGTGTGTGTGTGGGTGTGTGTATATACATATGCACACACATATATATACACACACACATTATATATGTGTGTGTGTGTTACAAAAAGACAAAAAAACACATAAAAAGTGCTTTAACAAAAAAGAGAAAAGTGTTAACATGTCATTATAGCAATAAACAATTACAATTCTATATATGCTTATTTAATGCAAATATTATTCAAGTATATATATATTTCTGATAGATTTATATGACTATCTTTTTTTTTTTAACCTGCTGTGTTTTGAGTCTCATATTTCATTATACTTGTCCATACAAAGTCTACGTCTGCAGGCAATCCACTCATAAGTAGCAAGTGCAATCAGGTCTTCAATCCACTGAATAAAGGGGGGCATACATTTATCTTTCCAATGCTGTAATATCAGTCTTTCACCCACAGTAAGGGCATGGAGAATCCATTTACGTAGTCCAGATGTCAAATTCCATGTACTACGTATATAGTTCAAAACAGAACTGTGATCTTGAAGTCTATGTTGGACAAAGTGTTTGAGCAGATTAATAGCATATTATGAGAACTTCAATAGGAATGCAACAATTAACAAAACCCAGTATGAGTTTCTCACAAACAACTCATGACAAAATAATTTTACCCCCTTTTTCTTTCCAACAGAAGTATTAGGTTAATAGATTGGTGAAATGTCATAGAGATAGTATACCCTGACTTCAACAAACCATTAAGCCAAGATTCTTTATTAATCCTCATTAATAAAATGGTAAAAGTATGGGCTACAGTATAGAACTGCTAGAGAGATTCATAACTGGCTGTATGAACACACCTCAAAGAGTACTCATGACAACATTCCATTGCTGTCATGGCTGTGCCTGGCTTCCCATGAGCCTCTCTGAGAAAAGCTGGCTTAGATATATCTTTGTTCTGATCCAGCACAACTCCTGTTAGGTCATGATGACAAAACCATTTAGCCTACAGTCTTGAGCCAGGTTTTATTGTTATTCACATTGCACTCACTCACAGATTTTTTTATAGTCCTTTTGTCTGAAGCTTAATATTCAGATTCTAATAAAAGAGCTCCTTAAGAGTATCTCTGAACAAATCCAGATATAACCTCTGTTTCCTCATTAAGTACATGTTCTTATGGATATCAAGACAGAGGTGAAGAACATTTCTGAACCTAAAAGAAAAAAAAAAAGTACAATTTAGCCAATGAAAAATGTTTTGTGGGCTTTAAACAGAATATAAAGACATTCCCTAAGCATGTTCCTCTTAGGGAAAAGAAAGTCATGGGGAGTGAAATGTGGGCTTAACAGAAACAGTTTCTCATCCAGGAAGAACTAAGTTGCAGACAAAGTACTATTAAGCCTCATCTTTTGTACATTTTACATCTGTGTACACACTGCATTTAATTCTTTCACTTAAGAGTCAAGAGTTACATTTATACTAAAATAAGTATGTGGAGTCCTGTTCTGCATTGAGGTCAACACATATTTTATAGAGAAGTTCATAATTATAATTCCCAGTATCCATTCCTGTAATGAGATTTTGAAAAAAAGAGAGAAAAGCCCCCTTTTGGTACTGTTAGACTGTTGTTTTTTTTTTGTTCTTTTTTAAGAAACAAGACAAATTTTTGAGAAACAATATAGCTAATTGAAAGTACCATGGGTGATAGCCACAACATGATCCAAAGCCCATAAAATTACTTCAGGATAAACATTTAATACTAGATTCAGCATCATATTATGTAATTAACAACAGTATTTAACATAAAAGTGTATTATTAACAATAGAAATGGTGGCATTTTTAGCCAATTGAAAATATATAGTTAGAATGTGATGATTATTATTTTTTGTTCTTTAACATATTTCTTAATTGCTTTTCAATACTGTAGAAGTATGAAATATTTAAGTATTGATGCCATCTGTATCAAAAGAGTTTTGTAAGATTGGACCATGATTGCTTTTTCCAGTTATTAAGTTTTAACACACTATATCAGTATAGAATTTTAAGGCTGCATTCATAAATACTGTCCCAATTGGCACCACTGAATTCAGTAGAACTTACTTTTGAGTAAATATAGATTATTTCCAAGTAAAAGGTTTTGATTATCTCATTACTGTGGAGCCCTTGGGGTTCTCTGAGCTTGATTGCTTTCTTGCAAATGTTTCATTACCCAGCTAGGTAACATCTTCAGTGCTGGAATGGAATGGGGTTTGCTCTCTGTTTATATACAGTGGCATGCCCTGCCAGTGTTGGTGGGGATGGGGGTTTTATTTTGTTCTATTTTTTCCTCTGGTAGTTCCTTGATTAGGGTATTTTTTATTGCTGATTGCATGTCTGGTGATAATCTTGGTGTTAATCTCTGCTTATCTGGGTGATGATTGCTGGTGAGGAAATGTTCTGATCTTTTGTTTTCCTTTCTATTGTCTCTTTTGAATAGTGTGTAGATGTTGTTTATTTCTATGTACCTGTTGATGGCTGCCTTGTCTGAATACGAAGCTTCCAAGAATTCTCTTGCATTTTTGGATTTAGCTTGGTCTAAGATGCTGACAGTTTCCAAGTTGAAACTATGGTTAAGTCTGTCCATGTGTTATGAGATTAAGGAGTTTTCATCGTGTCTTCTGACTGCTAGTTGGTGTTCATGGATGTGCTCTGCAAGCCTTCTGCCTGTCTGTCCTACATAGTGGTCGTTACAGTCCTTACACTGTATGTTGTAGATGACTTCTGTTTTTTCTTCTTGGGCTACTGGGTCTTTTGGTTTGCCTAAGATGTTTTGGAGGGCTTTAGTTGGTTTGTGTGCCACAGAGATGCCATGTTGTAATAGACTGTTGGTAGTTTCTGAGACGTTTCTGATGTATGGCACTGTTATTCTTTTCATAGCTTGTGTTGGTTGTGTTGTATATGTTGAGTGGTCAGGCACTTTTTAATAAAGTTGTGTGGTTATCCATTTTGTTGGAAGATGTTGTATTGGTGTTCTGTTTCCTTTTTCTGCTGTTCCAGGTTGCTGCAATGCGTCTGTGCTTATTTGAGTAATGTTCTTACACAGCTCCTCTTGTGGGAGATTGGGTTGTTACTTTAGTAATGGAGTACTTGATTAGTGTGGGCTGTCTTCTGATAGACTTGGGTTTCTAATTTGCTGTTGTTTCCTCTGCTGATGAGGATATCCAGGATGGGTAGTGTGTTGTTGTTTCCTTCCTCTCTGGTGAATTTTATTCCTTTGAAGATGTTGTTGATGGTTTCATGTGTCTTCTCTAGTTGTTCCTTTTTTATTATAACAAAGGTGTCATCTACATACCAGATCCATACTTTAGGTTGCATGTGGGGAAGTGCTATAGTTTCTAGGTGTTGCATTACAATCTCTGCTATGAGTCCTGATAGTGGTGATCCCATGGGTGTGCTTTTGATTTGTTGGTATATTTGTCCATCAATTTGATTATATTTGTCCATCATTTGTCCACCTACACCCCCACCAACACTGGCAGGGCATGCCACAGTATATAAACAGAGAGCAAACCCCATCCCATTCTAGCACTGAAGATGTTACCTAGCTGGGTAATGAAACATTTGCAAGAAAACAACCAAGCTCAGAGAACCCTGAGGACTCCACAGTTCAACCCTGAGCTACACATATTCACTTCTATTGGAATCTCATTACTATCAGGAAAATCCAAAGATGCACCACGAGATTCATGAAATTTGATGGCCATCAGGACTGGGCTTTGAAGGAGTATTTTGCCTCAATGAAATTTGGAATATAGCACCCCATCAGGGTTGCTTCATGGAACAACAGTGGTCCTGTCACTTTTCAGTCTTGTTTCACTAAGACTGAAACAAGGAACCATTTATTTCCTTTTTCCTACAATTCTGGCAGAGGGGTCTCCCAGTTTGAGTGCTGCAACATGGAAGTAAAGCTGTGTGGCTCTAACATGGCATGTGGGGAATCCTGAGACTCCTACTGTAGCAGAATACTTCTCCAGCTTGCTTGTCTGCTTGAGAAAGCCCAGTGGTGCAAGCCAGCAGACCAGCTTTGGCCAGTGGGTGCCAGGAAGTCAGATATCATGTATTAGTTGTAGAGTATAACTGGGGACAGTGTGCTTTATGTTGAATTCTCTTATTGTAGAAGACATAGGGAAAGGCCTTGAAGGACAGGAGGAAGAACCACTACCAAGGCAGTGGTCAAATAAGTAAGTGGTGCTTGGGCCCAAGCCAAAAAACTAATCTGAAAAAGATGTCTCAGACCCCTCACATGAAGATAAAGTAAGGGAGAGGAAACCACATTCCAACTTGCAAGTTTCTGTTGCTATAGCTGTTCCAGTACAGGTAATCCTGACCTATATGACATTAGCTTCTTAGTCTGGTCTACCTTGTTGGGCTGACACTTATATGATGTATATGAAATTTTTAAAGGTTTTGAAAAATTGCATTTTCTGATGTTGTAATCTTGGAATTTGAGCTGAGACTTATACAGTGCTTGAAGAACTGCAGCCATACTGTCTCCATAATTTTTGATTGAATTTGTTGTCCTTGGCTTTTCCATTGATGTTTTGCTTTTGCTTACAAGCATCCCATATCAGCAAACTGTGTGCATCAACAAATTCAGTTCTGCCCTTGCAACTACTTAAGCAATATTGTTATTTGACCTTATATCATCAAACGGAAAGGTTCATTACATTGTAGATCCACTAATGTCATCTAACTCATCACCTGCCAACAACATTATTTCATACTTTGCATTATATTAAATAAGCTGGATAGTTACAAAAGTATATATGAATGTGCTGAGATTTTTCATGTTCAGAAGAATACAGAGGCTTGTGGATTGTTTCTATCCTTCTGGATATTCTTTCTCTGCCTGTTAGGTTCTGTGGCTTAAGGAGAGAAGATGGAAAGATTGTTGCATGAATAGTCTGAACAGTTTAAATTTATTTCAAAATTGTTCTGTTTCTTAGATTTCAATTTTTTTTAGAAAAGTGTGTTTCTTACATTAAACTGTATTTTGTTTGATTGTAACATAGGTGCTGTGCATTTTAATAAGCAGGGTACAGTTTATATGATCTCTGAATCAGTAAGGTCAGATTCTTGATTATTTTTATAATACTGCAGCTGAGGAAAGCAGTTAAAGAGCATTAACTGATCTAAAACATATTAATATAAGGATAGTTGCTCCTTTGGTTAATTTAAGTAATAACATGAAATATATAGAAATCATAGCAATAGATTATTTGTTATCAACTCTGTTTATGGATGGGCAGATTTCAAGTTTGTTTTTACTAGAAGTCAGAAATCCACCAACTGGAATGAGGTTCATAGTATATTCAGATTCAGCTGACACTGTTTATGTGGTAGAACTAAATGGAGTATACAGTTCTTCCGTGCTAAAATCTATACTTTAGCAGTGTAGTTCAGGGATGGTGAGGAAATAATGTTGATGTTACTATTATTAAGCAACTGGGAGGCAGAAATCTTATCATCCTACTGAAATCCCAACATCTTAGAAAAGAGTCAAATCTACCTTCTGCCAAAGTTCTTTTTAGTTAATATAACAATTGGACACCTAATCTGTTAGCTCATCTAATCCTTCTTCTTTTCCTTATGAAAACAGGAACTAGCATTTTATTTAGTATCCTGAATAACTGTATCATCTTGCAGTACTTTCTCAGGGCCTTCATTTTTTCCAGTCCCTGGTGAAATCTTATGCTACTAACTGTCCTTTAATCATTTCTAGTTCATACCAATCTATTAAAAAAGACAACAATATAGTTATTACATGTAACCCTTGGGACCTCTGTGATTATATAAACTTCTGGATAATACTTACCATATTAAATTCAATTTTTCAATTGGGTTATCCTCTGTCTGCTTAATTTGGCTTTCAGCTAAACAACCCCCTAGTGCTCAGCTGAGCAATTGGAAATGACCAGCTACTGCATTAGGCTTAGAAAATGAAAAAAAAAAAAGATGTGTAGTTCCTCCAAAGCTCAAGCTGTCTTCTCTGTGCCATGGGAACTTCATGGGTTATAAACTTCAATATCCTAAAACTGAATAAAATGGAAATGTAATCAGCTATGATGCATTGGAATTTAATTTATCTAAATATTGTTTCCTTCCACATAGCCCATAAAAAGTTCATTCCCTTGATATGAGAAACCCATAAATGTATACATAAAAATATCCATGTTTATAAATCTGTATGTGTGTGTTAGAAATATGAAAAAAATATATCTAAATTGATAACATTTTACTGCAATAGGAAAACAGATCCAGGGGATTGTACATGTAGTTTCTCCCTCCAGGAAGAGGCTAAGGAAATACTTATTGATACAAGAATTCCAGGTGGATTAGTTAGACTGGTTGGATACAGATGCTAACACTGGCAGCTTTGGGATAACAATGGAGGTGTACATTTTCAAGGTCTCTGTTGTTTAAAATAGCAAAATCTTCATCTGTATGTACATGTTTAAACTGCACGTACAAAATAGTTTGTTGAGATGGAGGAGCCCTCACTGCAAACAGGTTCATGTTTGAATAGGAACTGGTGTAGAACATGGTGATCTTGGGAGTGATATATTTTTTTTTATTACTGTAGCTTTCAGCTGGAACCATTTAGTATCAAGTGATATTAGTTTAAAATTTTATCTTCTGTTGATAAATATGGATAACTCATTCAGCAAAAGGGGATTAAAGTACAGCAAATTGCTTTTTTTTAAATTATTTCTCTTGCGGTACTATGTAGTACTAGTATAAAGAAATAATCTATCAGAAAGAAACAGATGCTTGTTGGAGAGGTTGGACAACTGGACTTTATGTGCACCTTTATTTCAGTACATCATTTTGCATTTATTAGATATAGAATATAGTTTGTATCTCCTTCAATCCTTCCCTGACTGGAAGTGCATAGAGAAAAATAGGACTCTTCAAACTCTCCAGATCTCACTAAAACTGTGAAGGGCTTAGACTAGACCCACAGAGATGGTAGCTGAAAGTTCCACTCAAATTTCAAACGCTCTCTCAACCTCACCTTTGTGAATAGGATAAAAAATGGTAAAGGTATGTGTGTTTTGACTTCTTGGAATAAGGGTGTAATTAAAGAAATAAATGGAATGGAATGGAATTTAATTCTCTTTTCCTTCAGCATAAGACTTCACAAGATGTTTTGCAGCTCAGGCAGATCTGCAGACAGTATTCCTTTTTCCCAATGGTGAATGGAGTGTATTCAAATTTGGCCAGGTTGTTATGATGCCTGACACAGAAAATTGCTCAAGCAGTGACAGCAATGCAGCATTAAATGAAGTCTAGGGTCCAAAGCCATCTACTTAGTAGTAAGAACTACAGAACACTGTAGGACTTGTTTCTGGTTGCAGAGGAAATGACCATTTCTTTTCATGACATCCCAAATCAGATGCCTAGGACAGTTGCTTCATTCTACCTAATGGTAAAGCTGGCTCTGAAAAAATACAAAGCTGTCATATGCCCAATCAGTCCTTTCTTCTACAGATTATTTGTAGAATATCAAAAGCATAAATAACTTGCAGAATCTTGAGCAAGAAAAATTGAATGGTGCTATGGGGAACAGCTCTCCTTTCTCAGCTTGTCTTGGTCTCTCTTTTCACATTTGCTTCTGTTCTGAAGGCTGACTCAGACCTCAGCTGTCATTTAGGAAAAATGTCTCTACCTGTAGGAAAGGAATGCTCTCTTTATCAATCTAAATTATACACATCACTCATTTATATGAAAAGGAAATATATAACACACATATGTCATACTTTTTTCCAAATTAGCCGATTATTCTATTATTCTGTTGATTGCACAGTCATCCAGATGTTTAGACTGGATTTGGCATTTTTATCCCTCTATCGAGTCTTTCCCAAGGACCTGGGATAGGCAGATGTTCTTTTTTTGATGGTATTAAACATATCATGGCAGGATATAAGCTGTTCCAAGTAAAACTGCCTTTTGCAATTGACTGGTGGTGATTTTGTCAATGCCGATAATCCTCTAGTAGTGCTCCAGATGTTTTGGGATTGCACCCAAGGCACCTATTACTGTTGGTACTAACTTTACTTTATTTTACCACAGTCATTCTATTTCTATTTGCAGGTCTTTCTATTTTGTCATATTCTCCAGTTCTTTCTCTTCTGTTCTGCTGTCTCCAGGTATTGCAATCTCCATATCCAGACTTTTTTGTCTTTCTTATCAACAATTGTTAAGTCTGTGGTGCTGTGTGGCAGGTGCTTGTCTGTTTGAATTCTAAAGACCCAGAGCACTTCAGCTTCTTCATTTTCTATTTCTTTGTCTGTTTTGTGGTCCCAAATGTAGGGAAATGATATTTCTTGCAGATATTCCAATGCACCATTGTTGCTACTTTGTCATGCCATTGTTTGTAGTCAGTGTGTATGATCTTCTTGCAACAGCTAATTAAGTGGTCCACTGTTTCTTCAGCTTCTTTGCAGAGGCAGCATTTGTTGTCTGTTGCTGTCTTCTCAATTCTGGCTTTGTACACATTTGTTCTTAAGGCTTGATCTTGTGCAACAGAATTAGCCCTTCTGTCTCTTTCTTCAACTTTCCTGCTCTTAGTCATTGGCAGGCCTTGTTGTTATCTGCTTTGCCTGCTAGGTTTTTTTTTTTTTGGTACTGGCCATGTAAAACTTTGCCTTGCCATGTCTTTTTCTACTCTTCATTTGGTCTTTCTTATAGGCCAGCTTGGTCTCTTCAGTATTCAGTAAGCCTTCATGCTGTACTAGCTTCAGTGCATCTTCTTCACTGTCCTTTAGATATTCTTCCAATGCCCTTTTTTCTTCTTCAACTGTCTGGTATACTTGCAACATTCCACATCCACCTATCCTCCTTGGTAAATAGAGCTTGTCACTGAGTAGATGAAGGGCATGATTCATTGTCATTATTTTTCTGGCCTTCCTATCCAGCACTTCTAGTTCTATTTCAGTCCAGTCCATTATTCCATCTGTGTATTAATGACTGGAATTTCCCAGGTGCTAATTGCCTTGATGGTTATTTTCTCCACTGAATTTGGACTTTAAGATCTTTTTCACTCTCATAATGTATTCACTACTAACCTTCTTCTTGACTTCAATGTGGTTGATGTTGTCAGCTTGAAGGATGCCCAGGTATTTGTAGCGATCTTCTTCATCCAGACTCTTGATGTTATTTTCACTGGGCATTTTGATTCCTTCAGTTTTCACTATTTCAGTATTTCACTATTTCCTTCAGTTTTCACTATTTTCCCCTTATTGGTGGTAAGGGTGGCACATTTGTCCAGTCATATTCCATTGCAATATCTTGGATGTATATTTGGACAGTGTTGAGCAGCCATTCTATTTCAGATGGTGTTTTTCCATATGGCTTCAGATCATCCATGTAAAGGAGGTGGGAAAGCCTGGCAAATGTTTTTGATGTTTGATAGCCATGGCCTGACTTGTTCAGTATTGTTGACAAAGCAATCAATGTAATGGCAAGCAGTAGTTGTGATAGTGAGTCTCCTTGAATGATTCCTCTCTTGATATTAACCTTTCCCAGTCTATCACCATTGACCAATAACTGTGTCTTCCGTTGTGCCATTGATCTTTGCACAAAGCTTCTGATGTTTCTACTGACTCCTGTTATTGCAAGGCACTTGATTATCCAATCATGTGGCAGGGAGTTGAATGCCTTCTTGTAATCAATCCAAGCTACATTCAAATTTGTCTTCCTTCTCTTGCAATTTTCCACAATCATCTTGTCAATTAGGAGCTGAGATGGAAAGAGCTTGTTTTCAACTAGATTTTATTGGACTGCATTATCTACCACGCCAGTCAGCAATTTGAAAGTAAGCAGGCAACTGGCCTGTAGTTGCCTGGTGTTGCTCCTTTTGTTGGATCTTTCATTATCAGGTAGGTTTCACCAGATGGTAACCAATCTTCAATCTCACTTCCTTGGCAATGAGTGGGTGCAGACCAGTCAGATGTTTCAACCAGAAACCATGCAGGTTTACTTCTGGCAAGGCTACAATTTCTTTGCCCCAGGTAGACCTTTGCAGTTCTTCCAATTCTTCTTCTCTGAATACTTTATTTCATGTTATAAATCAGTGTCGATCTGCTAGCCTCTGTTCTATTATTTCTGATTCTGGATGTTGTTTTTTCCAGAAATGGTGCATTCTTTTCAGATATCCTATTCTCATTGGACTTGATTTGTAATAGCAGATCATTATTCCTTTGTTTTTAGTCTTCATATATTTGTGATTGGTAAACAACTTTTCTTCCAGTAGTCCTGCAGCTGCTGGCCCTGGTTGCTCAGCCAATAGTGCTAAGTCCTGTAGCCCGCTTGTCAGCAGATGTCCAGGAACTATTGTTGTTGTTATTTGTCATAAAAAGAATAGCTAACAGTATTTGCTGAAACAATAATAACCCTTTTAAAGTTAAACAAAGGATTATTGAAAGAAAATATGAGCTTCAAGAGATAGAGGGAATCCAGTTAATATAATGTTTGTGGGAATCTGCTTAAAGTTGCCCAAAGACATGCAATCTAGAATTTTTTGAATAAAAGATTATAATTCTTACTATGTAATACATCAAAAGAATAATATTTTTAGTACTAAAAATCCACAAATATTGCCCTGACCTTCCAATTAACTAGTCTTTCATACATTTTACATCTCTAAATGGGATAGACATCCATGTTAAAAACAAAAACAAAACAAAATACCAAAGACCTAGCAATGGGTAGGGAACAGGGCAAAATAACAGAGAAACATGCAAATTGAACAAGCTCAGCGAACAGCATCAAGTAGAGTATTTTTAGAGTGTGTTCACAATTACATGCTGAGTTCAAAAAAGTATTTTAAAAATGCACAATCCCATACCATGGGATGGATAACTTTCCCCATCAATAACTAGCCATTTGGAAAATGTGAACAGTTGAAAAATATGTTTTATACTTTGTTCCAGTGCAATTTACTATGGAGTGAATCCTGGTATCCTTTTTATAGAATGTCTACCTATAGTTGACTGTATCCCACTGAACCATCTCCATTCCACCAGGTTTTCTTCACACTTTCCCACTATACTGGTGTTTTTCTCTAAATCCATGTATTCCAGTTCAGCCATTTTGCTTTGGAAATTACTAGCATTAGCATAGAAACCATATTGAAATTGTCCTTCTCCAAATATCTTTGGCATGTTCTCTCCCCCCACCCCTTATCACCCCTCCGCCTTCTTTAAATGGCTAGCATATGCTCAGTGCCTATTTTTAGCCAGTCCCCACTGGCCAATTAGAAATATATACTTCTGCATCCATAGAGAAGATTCAACTTGATCCTTCCCAGCTCCTGTCAGATTTTCTCAAGGCATCAGTTTAAACACTCTCTGCCATAGTTGATGTTAAGCACATGGAGTCTTATTCTGTTATGATTCAAGGGCAACCAATTCCCTCTTCAGCTTATTCCAAAATGTACCCCAGTAACTATGAAATCTAAACTCTAGTATTCTGTATTACCATTTCACCCATATGTGTGATCTCTCAGCTTTGCATCTAACTGACCATGCACTTCAACATGCAGTATTTCAGAAAAGGCTACAATGGAGAGTCTTGGCTTTCACCTTCATACTCAGGGACTTCAATTTGGGTTCAGGACTTCACAACTTCATTTTCTCAATTATTTCTATAAATACATATCAGAAATACGGATTCCCTCCAGCACTAGCATGCTGTCAAGATGGCAAATAAGATCCATAATATTTGCATAGACCATTCATATTATGATCTAATTGGCCATCTATATGTGACTCCATTTACCAACTCACCCAGTGCCAGGAGCCTCCTATTTGCTAGCAGCATATCCCTGTATTGTGCACTTATCACTTTATCCCACAAGAAATGAATACTTTCTGAGGATCCTCTGTTGGGTTGGTCACTTATTAATGAAAAAAAGGAGCAGATGTCCCAGCTAAGAGATGCAAAACAGCAGCTTTCCTGAAAATTAGTTGAGACTGATTTTTAACTTTTTCATAATGATCTGGACATAGAATGAAGAGTGAAGAGACCAAGTTTGCTGAGGAAACTAAATTATGTAAAGCGGCTAACCGATAGGGCCAAGGAAGAGCTCTGGAAGAATTTCCCCACACTGGAGGAATGGGTAGTAAAATGGGAAATGCCGTTCAGTGGAAGCTAATCTGGCACACATTAATGCAGAAAATCTTAATTTCACAAATATGCTTATGGGTTTCCACTGACAGTAACCAACCAAGAAAGGGATTTTATGGCTGAGGTAGATAGTTTCACAAAACATTACCCCAGTGGATAGCCGGTACAAGAAAAACAAATTAGGAAAATAATTGAGAATTATCAACATTGTTGTGCTTTTATATAAATCAATGGTGATATATTAGGCCAACACAATTCAAAAGCAATATGATAAAACTTGGAACACTGTAGAAAAGAAGCAGAGAAAATAGCAACATGGTTGAAACAATTCCATTATTAAGAAAGCTTTCATGGTGTTTGGGGTGTTTGGGGCTTTTTAGCTTAGAAAGTAGATTAAGAGAAGTATCATCTAGGTTGTCAAAATATGCATGATTGTGAGAAAGAATAGTAATATTTTAGTCATAATTATTTGGAATCTGCTAATACAAATGAATGATGAAAAATTTAGGACATATAAAACAGTAATTTTTCAAGAAATATATTTCAGAGAAGACAATTTTGCTGACATTCTTAAGAAACATGAAGATTTTACATTTTTTCAATTACAAGATGCCAAAGGGCTTCCAACATTTCAATTAAATCCCAAGGGAAGACATAAGAAATTTCCTCCCACTGGGTTTTTTCAGAAGTATGGACAGCCAAGGAGGCCTCAAAGTGATAGACACAAATGTAGTATACAAATACAAACAGTACAACCCTCTGCCAACTTAAATATACAATTCAAATAATTCTACAGAACTTCTTAAGCACCATGATAATACAGTAGAAAACCAGAGGGCTTTTTCACAGATAAAGAAAACCTATGAGAACGTTCACCAAAACATTACTCAATATTTAAGTAGAATTTCAAACAAATGTTTTCTGGAAGATATCTTAAGATATCTTAAGGGTCAGTGCTTGGTAACCTGATTTCCACTAATGAAGAAAGAGGGCACTTCATCAGCTTTGATTAGGAACAGAAGTCAGCAACTCCTGTGCAGAATGGAAGCCATTTCTCCAACACATCAACTTCTAAGCATCTAAAGCAATTAAGTAACTTGAAATAGAATGTGGTTCACCAAGGTCTACATTAAACTGCTTCCTATTTCTACATATGGACCAATTATTAGCAGGCCAAATAGGATACTGGACATGCAGCACTTTTTAAATTTCTTTTACACCATTTACATAGATGGATTAGCAAATTCATACCATTTTAGCAGCCTACAGCCATAGAAGGTAACCCAGGGATAGGTTGAATTACTTAACAGCCAATTACTTTTTAAACAATAGAGAAATAAAGTGAATCCTATTGAAAGCCTGTTTTTCTGTCTCTTTTTTCATTGGTGCTTGATGGAAAGCTATTTACAAGATATCAGGAGGCATCAAGGCAGTAAGTAATTGCATAATAGCAATGGCTTTTAAAAGAAAGCATATACATGGCTTTAAAAAGGCTTGCTTCAATCATGAGTAATAGTTTCCAGTCTTCATCCCTACATCTGTAAGAATCTGTGAGATGAATAAGTAAAACCTTTTAATGGACTTCATGACTTTTCAGGATGGGGGAGGCACTATGTTATGAACACTGACAGGAAAGCTGTCAGATGAATATATGAGCCAATATATTGGCTCAAATCTTCCCTTCAAACATTCTTTTTTTTTTTTTTTTGAATGGACATTTCCATCTCTTGTTAGAAAGACATTAATTAGATACACTGGAGCTGAATGGGTAAGACATTAAGGCAGAAATTTGGGGCAGAAATCCAGGGTCCTATTTAGTTGAGTAAATCAAAGTTCTCTCCACCCAATAGCAAGCAAAACAGGAGAGAAGACATAAGAGCTTTAGATCCGAAGTAAGCTAACTGTACCATTGCCGTTAAAAGCCTGACAGAGCTCATCTTATGGGCCTGACTATTTACTTAAAACAGATGGAATTAAATTGTTCGACTTTATTTTTTATTATGCAATTTGCTATGCTATAATCCCACTATGCTCCTCCATCATTTGCTGTCAGCCATTTCTTTGTCATTTTTATATGTGAAAAAAAGTTCAGCTACAGCTAGCAAATCTGCCAAAGATACACTTTTGTAAACTATGCGTATCCTATGCTTACATCAGCCCTTGTTATGATAACATCCATAGCAACAGAGAAAAGGAGATTCATGGCTTTAGCAAAATTTACGTATTCAACAGCATGCAGCTAACAAGGATGCACCAGCTGAACTCACATCTTATCAGCCCTGTTCTTCCAATGAGATTAGATTACTAAATTATATATGGATGGATTCCCGTCATTTAGAGTGAGCTTCTCTTCAAACTTGTCCCTCAACTATATGATTATTATGGTAGGACCAACATAAATAACACATGTCCCATTTTCTTTGTCCCACTCCACGCAGTGTTAATTATATTTAAAAAAGCCCAAATAAACCTTAATAAAGAAGTAAATGATTGATAGATATATCAATAGAAAGATAGAAGAAACCAACTGTAGCATCACTGTGGTTACTGAAAACCAATCACTGCAGCTGCTATGGCCTGAACGATGTGCTTTTGATACTAACAACAGCATTTCTTTTAGAACTGTCGGCAACTTTCAGGATGCAACATCAAGACTGCAATCAAAAGATCCAATCCATCCTTCCACACAGACATGCAAACACCCACAAACTTCGTAAACTTAATACTGTCTGGAGTCCAAATCCCTAGTTTTCCCAGCAAAATAAGCCATGGTCACTAGCCACCATAGACCTTTCTTCCCACTGCAGTATGGAACCTGCGCACCCAATCTGGTGCTTCTCACATCACCCTGAATGAGGTGAAAAGCAGGGCTAATCACATCATCTCATTCAGTAGCAGGGTTAATTCAGCTTCTTTAGTATCAAACTAAAACCAAAACCTGGTCCTTGTTGAAATTATAATAATATAATATGGCCCTTTATTTTGCCTCCCAATTATCTGCAAACTTGCAGAAAGCAACATCATTCCTCCCTAGGAATGTCTAGATAATGGATAATAGATTATATCCTCAAAATGTCTAGATAATAGACTATATCCTCAACTTCATAAATCAACATGTTTCATTAAGTCACACTAACATCTGATGTAGAATTTGGGACTGTTTTAAATTTTAAAGAAGGGCATTGCCACTATTATTGCATTTTCAGTGAAATTAAGCCTATCAAATGCATCCTTTTTTTCACTCTTTTTTAAGAAGTGGTAGAATAGTATAATTATTAACAATTTAGCAAATGTGATCACAAAAATACATGAGAGCAAAGGTTAAGAGAGAGGGAATTGGTCAGGATAATTGGTGTTGTGATAAAGTTCTTTCAACAACCTAATTGTGATATCATAAGCTTGAATATAACAAAAGTGCTCTTTTGAAACTACTTATCTAAAAACAGTATTTTTTAAATCTCTTGTGGTACAAGCTGCATATTTTATATATGGAATTTGCTTAGTATATATACTATTTAGTAATTAGTTTACTAACAACTAATAAATGCTAAATAATATGAATTCCTTCTCCCATTAGTTGGACTTTAGCTCTTAGAAATAACTAAAACATTTTTTTTTTACTTTGCTTAATAATGATTTATACCAATTAATTGGACTAGTCTTGTAAAAATATCTACACCATGGTGAAAACTAAAAACATTCATACTTCAGCAGTTCTTTGCATACTTTTGTGTTTGTTAGATTGGTATTCCAAATACAACTTTTGACCACAGAAATTGTGCTATACCTATTAAAAAAATGGAAGAAAAAAGAATTACTGACACTATGTCGTGCTCACAAATTTATGTGTAATTCATGTGAATCACAAGAGTCCTTTTGAATGTTCTTGGCACACTCACAGAACTTAGCCAACCTTATCTTGTGAAAAGTTCCTATTGGACTGACATTGTACTTTCATCCAGCAATATAGACAAAATAAGCACAATATGAAAAACCTAATAGTCTAGGAGGTAACAGCTCAATACTTAGTCAAAAGAGCTGTTTCAGCTTCCTTTTTGTCTCCTCTCCACCCACTCTAGTTACTGGTCCCCCTCACAAAGATGTCAGCAATGAATCTATTAATGCTTATTTGAATAATAAGATGATGGGCCAAGGAAAAGTTACATGTGTTGTCTGCTCATATTTAAAGATTGTCTTCTGATCTGGTCAGGTCCCTCTTTTTATCCTTGAATAAGGAAACAGGAAAAAAGAAAAAGTAGTAAGAACCATAGACCTTTATTTAGTCTATAGGAATGGCTTGCCCTGTGTGACATTTTTAGGATGATGATTTTTAGGATTTTGAAATATCTCCAGTCCAGTGCTTTTGCTATTGAGATAGAACATGGCTGAATGGAAGAATGTATGTTTTGTTTGCAGAAATTCCTGGTTAAATTCATGGCACAGTCAGCTCAGTCAGGCATTGTGCACATCTCTGCCTGAAGCCTCACAGTCTCTGCAGTTCAGTGCAGGCCATACAGGAAAGGAGAGCCTGTAATAACTTCTGTTGGGCTATGAATTTCTCTTAAGTTCAGAAGCAATTCCATAAGATTAATTTAATCAACACATTTCAACATTTATTTTAAATATTTCTGTTAACTGATGTTCACATGGCTATCCCATAATCCTCTTCAAAAGATAGCATTACATTTCTAAACAACTGTTTATTTTATTAACTCATACTAACAGATAAATAAGCAGCAGCATATGTAGAGACAAAAGTTGGTTTCTTGAACTTGTAATACAATGTGTGCTTTTTGATCCAAGTTATTGTACAAGGAGAGCCATTTATGATACTAAAAATCAAAAGGAGTCTGGTAGGAATGCTTCAGATTAACTTATTAAAAGGCTTATGATTTCATGAGTTATAGTTCACTACATCAAATGCATGGAGTGGTTAAACTGTAGGATTTAAATTGTGATGGAAATGGGGGAAAGGAGTAGAAGACAAAGTGGTTATGCTGGTGCAGGTTACATGTGAGACAGATTACAAATACCTTATCAATTAACTATTATAATGTGTTAAAATCCCATCGTTTTTGTTAAGACCTTCTGAGATAGCCTGAAAACTTTTGAAGTATGTGAGTTCAGCAATCTCTTACTCAATGGTGATTAGTTTCTTTTTTCCAAATGCCTACTTTGAGAACTATAATGGAGTGCCCTAGGAGACTGAAATGTTCTAATATTAGTTTGTTCTTGTTTTGAATCCTGATGTCAAACTTGTATCCATTAATTATTTTGCACAAAGTTTGGCCTGTTTATTCCAGTAGAATCTAGAGAGGCATTGCTGACAGATGACAGCATATATCGCATTGGAGGAAGAACACGTGTGTGTAGTTGTTGGAGCCTGTGATAGTGCTGTTGGTGCAGATGTGGAGCAAAGTAGACATCCAGGTTTGTTGCAGGCTCTGGTCCCCATGTTAATATCATTGTCTTGTTGATTTTTTTTTTTTTTTTTGCTTATGAAAATTTGCTTAAGGTTGGGTGGTTGCCTCTATGGACCTGCCACCCAGTGCCTGAGAAAGTGCAGTGTCATTTACCAGTATGAGCTCCATCAACAAAATAATAGTAATAATAACAATAACTATTATTTAAAAAAACAGAATACTATTAACTGTCATCTACAGCTCATAGTTTAAGCTAGTATATGTGTTATTAATAAGCTATAGCCCATCCTGGACACATGTTTCATCAAGTGTAAATGCAATCATTCATACCTGGTGAATCATATTTTAACAACTAAAGCCTAAATCTGCCACTCCAAAGAATGGTGGTTTCTCCCTCTATCTCATATTTAACTATCCTATTTAAAACCCTGGAGTTTCATGACTCAGAAGCAGTTGAGCTAAGATATTTCAATGGATTTATTTTCTGTCATTCCATTTAAATTGAATCCACTTTCCAAAGCTCTGGATGATACATTTTCATTACATGTCTAACTAGTTTTAGCTGCCTTTTTAGTATGATTCTATAGTTGATGCTGTGATCTTAATACAGTTCTCAAATACTATGTATTAAAATCAAAATGACTCAAAAGAGGCATTTTCATTTAGGAAGAAAATAATGGCAAGGAATTTTTCATTCTGTAAGAGATGAAGGAGTTCATGGCTTTAGCTAATTCTTAATTACAGCCAAATATATAAAAAGTTATAAACATTTGCATTTTTCATGGATGAAAAATTATGTCCTGTTCCTGATATATTCACATCACAGATCATTACAGGGTCTAAGATCCAGGGCTGATTTGTTCTGATACCTTAATTCAGGAGAATTTCCTTGAACAAAGTATAGCTATTGTTCTTGTGAGAATAACTGGCTATCTACCATGAACGTAATTCAAATGGATAAATAAATCTTCTTATGTAATATACCAAAGACTCTACAACTGGAATCAACAGTTGTATAACAAAACAGAATTATTTCAGCCAAAGGATTAACCTTAAAGATCTCAAAGAAAAAGTATTAAATAAGAAATAAACATTAAACATGTTTCTCACAGAAACAGCATGGCACTTTACATGCTACTGGGGAAGAGCTGAGGATCTTTCAGATTATTAATGGTGTTTATGGCTAGATTAAAGGCTTCAGAATGTTTAAATTGCTGATGATGCTATACAGGAAAAGAAAATATGAAGCTGAAAAGACAGAACTACAGTGAGTACATGGAACATAACATAAGAACACAGGAAAGCCCAGCACAATGAAAGATGAAATTAAATTACTACAAATTGACATGTTAGGCACCAGCAAATTGAGATAGACTAGGATTCAACATTTTCAGTCAGAAGATCAGACTGTCTACTACTCAGAACATGAAAAACAAAAATGGAATAGCGGTGCTTTTATAGTTAGGAATGGTATAGCAAGAACAGTACTTGGCTACAATGTAATCAATAACTGAGTAATATCAATTACACTTCATGGACATTTCATTGCCTTAAATATGGCAATTATACAAGTTTGTGGTCTGACCACCAATACAGAAGAAGTTTATAAGTTTTATGATCAAGTTCAGTTTGAAATTGATTGGACATGCAAGTAAGTGGTGCTGCTTGTGAGTTGAATGCCAATGTTTGAAATATTAAGGAGAAAAATGTAGTTGGATTATATGGTTTAGGAAACTGCAATGAAGCAGGACAACAACTTCTTAATTTCTGCCAATCCAAAGATGTCTTCATTGCTAACACTGTTTTCAAACAATCTACATGAAGATTCTGTATATATGGATATTCCCAGACAGAATACATAGAAATCAAATTGAGCATATTATTGCTAAAAGGAGGTGGAAGAGCTCAATTATAGCATCGAAGACATGGTCAGGTGCTGATTGTGGGACAGATCATAAACTCCTCATGTTAACTTCTAAGTTAAGCTTAAAGAAGAAGAAGAAAACCAACCACTTTCCACGATATTATCTTGAGCACACACCCACCAATTTCAAAACTTCAGGAATTGCTTTAAAGTTCTAAACCAGAGGAACTGTGAAATGAACTTAAAGAAGTTGTTATGGATGAATGTGAAAAGAGTCTATCAAAGATGATTAAACAGAAGAAAGCACATTGGATATCATAACAAACCATGGAAATTATCAAGAAAAGAAGAGAAGCCAAAGCTAGGAAAGACAAAAATCTCAGGAAGGGACTTAACAAAGAGTTTCAGATTGCTGTTGGAAGAGACAAGAAGCAGTATTATCATGACATCTGTAAAGACATTGAAGATGGAAATAGATATGGAAAAACAAGGAAATTCTTCCAAAAGACTCTCAACACAGAAGGAAATTCCATCCTCAAATTAACATGTTAAAGGATGCCAATGGATGGAAGGAGTATATAGAAATACTGTACAATAAAATTGTTCAACATCCAAAACACCTTAGAAGATATTCCTTATTTACAAGAGGCTCTAGCACTAGAAAATGAAGTTAAATCAGCATTCCAGTCATTACCAAGTTAGAAGGCTACAGGAACTGGTGGAATATTCACAGAAATATGACAACAGAAGAATAATCAGTAAAGGTTCTAACCAATGTATGCCACTAGCAACATAGTGGCCAACAGATTGGAAGAGGTCAGTCTACATTTCAATACCAAAAAAGAAGACTTAACTATGTGCAAACTATCTTTGTGTGTGCAAACTATCTTTGTGTGTGACAAAGAAGTAAAAGAAGGTTGCATGTTCTCCCCTTATTTATTCAATCTATATGCTGAATATATACTAAGGGAAGTTAGCCAGTTCAGCTCCCACACTTGTTAAATTTTGTGGCAAAATCTGAACAGAAAATGTACTCAAGCTTGTGTGAACATAGAATTCTCCACATGATCACTTGTTTTAATACAAGTAAATTTTTCATTTAGTTTTTCCATTTTACACAAAACACATTAAAGAATAAGGTAGAGAGGCTTGTGAACAAGGAGATATAGAGGAAAGCAACCATGTTTCCTTACAGATTTTTTATTCCAATAATGATTTGAGAAGATTCCTGAAGAAGATTTTCTTTATACATTATTACACAGGACCCTATGGATCACATACATGTCTGTTTGGAATTTTGGTGGGCACTGCTACAAATAGAGTACTGGATTGAAAAGATCTTTGCTACATCATGATTCCTAGGTTAAAGGTAAAAGGCAAAAGATTTATATCTCTATCTGGAAGAGAAACCAGAGTAAAAACAGAGTAAAAGAGAAACCAGATCTATTTAGTCTAACTTGGATCTTACATTGGATCCTTTAGAACCCATTAATCTCCAAGAAGTACTCATACAAATATCTGTATTAGAAATAAGTCATTATATCAAACTTGTCCTAGGCTGGATAAGCATTTTCAGTATTAGTATAACCTACTTTTTTCTTAAATTAAATTTATTACTAAAATGATTATTATTTTAGCCCAGGTCTATTAATCAAATGAAATTGTAACTGACTTCAGTAGAATTTGTATTCCTAAGGCTGTAAAATCACTGTGGCTTTTGGATTCAGGCCACACTACCAGTATCATATTTAGGACTTTTTCAGCTAAATAGATTTTTCTATTCTGAGAGAAAAGAGTGAATATCACTTATTAGGAGCCAAATATAGCAGAAGTCAGATAATACAGAAGACCTATTTATAGAAAATTAAGTTATGCTCATTACTCTCATTACAAGTCTAGCAGACAAAAGTTTAATCTAGTTAGTTGACTTTACCCTTAAAAACAAAAAGATAATTGCAAATCAATCTGAGCATATTCAGTTATGACTTGGAAGAGATTAAACACAAGAACCTATTTAGCTGTCCATATTACTGGGTTATTAAGACACTTTACAATTATTCACCCTACAAAAGGAACTTGTAAAAATCACAGGAATCCAAAATACAACCACTGATCTGTTGATGAAGATTTACCTAGTCCCTCTAAATTGGCCTAAGAAGGGCCTGTAAGTATATATTAAACTGTCTTCATACAGATCCTGTCAGGGATGGGAGCTTGGACAACAGGATTCCTCTTCACATGGAGAAATTTTATGGATATATGTTGTTGGGGGATGATGATCATTCTCAATCCATGAGAGCCATTTGTTCAAACATTAAAGAACAAACTAGAACTTCCCAATTTTTTTTGGGGGGGGGGTTGTTTTTTAAATGGCACAGACAGTATTTGTGAAAGCATTTGCCAGCAAACCTTTCAGGCATCATTTGTCAAGGAATCTTCCATTACACTTAAAAACTGAGTCAACATGTTGCTCATCCAGTTCTGACTATTTGATTGCTTTGCATTTTCATTTTGCTGACATTATGTAAACACTAACTAAAGTAATTCCATACTAAATCCAAAGAAAGAGAAGGCAACTTGGGCTTAACAAGAAAACAGGGTGGTTATACAAATGAAAGTTCTGGACAATATCAATGTCTCTTCAAAGAATCTATAATCAGCAAATTTTAATTTGTCCAAAGGATCACAGCTAATGCAAAATGCTGCTCAAACCCTTTTATCTATCAACAGAATTTTGAAGAAGCAAAACGAACAACAATTTCACTTGCCCAAACATGTGCAATTAAAACTACATTTATCTGTTTAAAAGGCAAAATCCATTTTGATGAACCGTTCATGGAGAAAAGGCTAGGGAATCCTAAGGAAAGCTTTAAAGTAATAATGTTTTACAGGTGTTTGGACATTGTTTCAGATTTAGAGGAAAGAATGCTGTTATACAACACTTCACTGCCCTAATTATTTTTGCTGCTGGTTGACTTTGCCTAACCTTTGATTGTCACTGAAACTGAAATTTTGTTTCAGAAAATAATATTCCAAGACCATTACAGGAGCAGAACACTTCACAGTATGGAGTTTATTCACAAGCTAAACTTTCTATTGCATTTCAGTGCAACTAATGGGGGTGGGGGTGAAGTAAGATCAGAGAGCTCTGTTTAACACCTCTGATTACAAGACAGATTTTGACACAGTACTAATTTTCATAAAATTGTGCTTTCAGTTTAATCCATTTGCAATATTATAAATTATATAATGCATGATGTCAATGATGTGAAAATAAACTTTAAAGTGTCATTTGTGAATGAGTGGTTTCAAATTAAAGGAAGAGATTGTTTTTAAAGAAACAACACCCCCCCCCCCTTCCCAAATTAATACTTTGTGCTAAACCTCAAATTTTTTAAACTACACTTTGGGTTTTTTTAAACTTTGTCAGTCAGAAATAAAAAGGATTTAGGGTTTCAGCCGACCTCAGTCTCATTAACTCTACAGAAGTTGACATGATAGAGACTGAAAAATAGGTAAAATTAGTTCAGCTAACTATTCCTTTATGGGAACTGTTTGGAATCAATTTTTATCTGAAATTCCACTGAGAAGTAAAAGGCTTAAAGAACTGAAGAACTGTAATGGATTTCCAATGAAACACAGTGATCCAATAACTCACTGGTTAAATGACTTGATCTGAGGTCATATTCATTTCTAAGATAGAGAAAATTTGTCCAAAGCATGTGGGCAGAGAGGATAGTGTTAAATTAAATATAAGTTGAATTGGGATAATATATTCTTTTAAAATTAATATAAAAATTAATACATAAAACCACTTCTCAATGTAATTGAAGCTTCTTTTTCAGTCTTCATGTCTGGTTGCTTAGGGACATTACTACATATTGATTTGTATCAGTATTTCAGGTAAAATCTTGTCCACATTTGTCCCTTCCTTCAGAAGAAACATGACCTACTAATACCTTTTTTCTGCTATGTCCCTGGGATATTGCCTTCATCTCACCCAAGCCCATAGGTGAAACTAGTTGATATTGTCCTTAGTTGTACTGGTATGAAAACAGTATTACAACACCATCAAGCAGCAGTTTCATATGTGTAAAAAATTGTTACACTTCCTCGCCCATCATGTTGGAGGAAAAGTCAGGTAAGCAGAGGTGGGTATAAACACAGATGTTTATGGGCTGCTGTAAACTCATGCAGGCATATTCCATCCCTTCCAGTCTCTGATCAGCCTTGTAGACCATCATTATACTGTTCTTTCTCTAAAGAACTGGATACAGTAGCACATGAAATAGCAACAAACATGTTTAGTGTATATTGTTGCCCACAAAACTATATGGGCATGTCCATGTGGTCACACAGATTTATGCTTGCCTTCAATGGGACATTGTTACCTTTTAAATGAATGTTACAAGTCACTGTAGGAGCCCCAGTGTTCTGATGGTCTATGGGATTTGTTAAAGTGTTCAAATGTGCACTTCACTTGGCTTTTTGTACAAAGGGAAAGGTAGCTACCTTTTTTTTTGCCTAAAGGAGACTTCAGGTCAGTAGAATGTCTATTTGGGGCATGCATGGTGGACATGACTGTGATGATGGAAGTGTGTGGATTTGTGCTGTGGTGACAAACAGCCCAGCTAGTAATAGTAGTAAATATGTTTTTTCTATTGCCTGTATCAGTTACAATGAGATTAGAATTGCATAACATGGAAATGGCAGGACCAAGAACCACTCTCAGGAAATTTTCCAAGTGCCATTTTTTTTAATGATTCCTATGTAAATATTTTAAAGCACATTATTAAACTTGTAGCATGACAGAATTGAGAATGGGAGCAAGGATACCCAAAGTAGCCTAAAGATATCTGACAGATGTACCTGGTGTCAGATCCTCTCTGATTCTTGCAGCAGTGCCATCATTGATGTATGCTTATTCCCACTGGTTGAAGAGGGAAGTGAGGAAATCCAGAGGACTCAACAAAGCTCTTATGTGCATGGATAATCAGGAAAACATCATTGAGGAGTGACTCAGAACAATCACCATAAAAGCAGGTAGACAACTGAGGCAGCAAATATCATACCAGGAGAGTTTTCTACCAACTCACTGATAGGTAGAGAGACTTGAATTCAATACTGGATAAAGGCCTAAATCAGGGATGGGCAATCAACTGGCCACATGTATTCTCCCAGCTTTCGGAGCCCACATACACCCACCCCTATAGATAGGTAGATAGATAGATAGATAGATAGATAGATAGATAGAGATGGCATCATGTTTTTGTGGCAAATCCAGTAATTCTTGGGTGTGATTTTTCCCCCCTATTTTTGGACAGAATAAGAATCAAAATGTTTTTAATCTTTTATGAATCTAAATAATGCCCTGAATGTGGCTGCGCAGACTATTCTTGGAGCCCCAAGAAGGGCCCATGTAACACCATTGCTCTGCGAGCTGCATTGGGTACCAGTTTGCTTCTGGGGCCAATTCAAGGTGTTGGTTATCACCTTTAAAGCCCTACATGGCATGGGACCAGGTTACCTAAGGGCCCACCTCTCCCCTATGTCTTTAACCCGTCCCACCCAATCGCACAGAGAGGGCATGCTTCGGACCCCCTTGGTGAAAGAATTCCATCTAGCGGGGTCCAGAAGGTAGGCCTTCTCTGCGGTAGCCCCCACTCTTTGGAATATTCTGCCCCCGGAGGTGCGATTGGCCCCTGGCCTTCCAAAGGGCCTTGAAGACCTTGTTCTGCCACTTGGCCTGGGATGGGGAGGGAATACTTCAAGCAGGGGGATGGCTAGCCCCGTAGTGGCCAGCTCTCCGCAGCCTGATTTTCCATCTGCTTGGATCTTTCTTTCTTTAGTATTATTTTAAATTCTGGATGTTTTATGTGTATTGTTTTAAATTTTGGATATATTTATAGTTTTAATGTTTTTGTGAGTCGCCCAGAGTCCCCTATTGTGGGGGAGATGGGCGGCGAATAAATCCAATGAAATAAATAAATAAATAAATAAATATACCTATTTCACCCCAAAACTCCACAAATGGATCCCCCAAAATGTTGTCTGATAACATTTACCTGCATCAGTCACAGAACTTAAAAAAAAAAAAAAACAGCCCTTGGAATTTGCATCCTAATCCCAACATGTTTGTTCATCCTTGATTTTGATAAAAGAAATGGTCCCAAGCATTGAGACATATTTTTCGAGCTTTTTAAAATTTGTAATGAAGATGGCATTGCTCATTTTGCAGAGCCTTTCTGCTAAATATCGCAAAATTGGTGAAAGAAGTTTCCTGTTCATATGTGGCAATTAGATCTCTCCTGGTCAGAGACCATTAATTTATCTTCAGTTTTAATAAATGAATTGCTTCACTTCTGCTTCAGAAACAACTGACTGAAAGAAAAACTGGGTGTAAGAGGAGCAAACACTTTTGAATTTTTCATGACTACAGTTTCAGGTACATCTTGATTAACTGTTGAAGGATGCTTTCCTGATAACAGAAATATTGTGCTGGTGGAAATCATGAGTGCTGATCTTCTGCCTTGCCTCTCACTGATTTAGGAATCCAGAAAGTAATGAGGTTATCTGTAAAATAATAATTAAGAAATGTTAGCTGTGCAGAACAAGTAAGTGAGTAAACCATCTTTTCATTCCTTTCTTGTCTAATATAGTATTAGTATGTTTAGTGCAGTCACAAATGTCTCTCAGAAGAGAGATGTTCAGGGCTTGCAGTGAAGAAGTAAGAAAGGTATCTTTTAATTTTATTTCCTTTAACCTGGTTACAATAGGAAAAGGGATGAAACAGCTCACTGGTTTAGGGCAGCTTTCTCATCTGAAATGAGAAGCACGGAAGTGAGGCAGAGGACCACATTAATTTCCTCCCCTATGTCCCCAACCTGTTATTACCATAATATAGACATGGTGGGAGTGACTGAAAAATAGTCCACTTATGTATTAAGTCCAGAGTCCTGTCCATGGCCTCTCAGATGGTAATTGATCAGGACTCACATGGGATGACAGGATGCAAAATACCTCACCAAATGTGGCTCTGGTTTTTTATTAAATGATATTTCATTGAATATTTTTATCTAGCTTGTTTTATTTGGCTACCACAACTATTTTATGGTTCTCAGATCCATCCAAGTTTGACCTCAGCTAGAAGCATCTACTTATGTACTTTTAGTTACCTTTGCTGGCCATTTTTAATTGTTACAAACACTGCTATTGAAATGATAATTTGTTTCTCTTTGTCTTTAGGGCCTAGAATAATTCTGGGTATTGAAAGTAAGCAAGGTCAAATGTTTTATCTCAATAATCACATCATCCATGATGATGATGATGATGATGATGATGATGATGATGATGATGATGATGATGATGATGATGATGGTTACAAATGGAAATTTCCAAAAAGCCCTCAGGCGAGTCTGGATTGGATTTTCATTTTCGCAGATCTATAAAATTCTGTTCATTTCACTTGCGAATTTTTTTTGGAAAAAAAAATCAGACTAAATTTATAAACATACTGTTGAACATTTACCAGAGGACCCATCTTTGTTTGTAATTTCACCCAAGCTTTTTTCCAAACATTTTATCCTAGTGTAAAGCATTTGTGTATGTTACTTTTGTGAATATATATTTTTATACATACTTTCTCTTAATACATCTTCTTAAAGTTGGTTTATGGTATTACAAAGCTTGAAAAGCTGCAAAATTTTAATATTAATAAAGTTTGGTCCAAAAAATGAAGATAGATAACAGAGAGAGAGAGAGAGAGGGAAAGAGAGGGAGAGGGAGAGAGATTCTCTGTCTCTTTCTCTCTCTCTCTCTCTCCCCCCCCCCTCCCCCCGGGTTGTATGAATCAGTCCTGATTTGGTTGGAACTGGATATTCAGGATTTGAAAAAGACATAACACAATTTGAGTTTGCAGTCTGAGGTGCAAACCAATTTAATTTAATTTCAAAATACAATTGGCTGTTTCAAAATACAGTTTATTAAAAGAATATTTGGCCATAAATTATAATGGGTAGCATTAAAATCACTGCAATTGCTTCATTTTTTTGGCAGAATGGGATGAAAGTAGCAAGGATGGTAGACTAGATAGATAGATAGATAAATAGATAGATAGATAGATAGATAGATGATAGATAGATAGAAGATAGATAGATAGATAGATAGATAGATAGATAGATAGATAGATAGAAAGATAGATATTCCAGTATATCTTTTAAAGTAGAAATATCAGGGATGACAAAACAACAGTATAGGCACTTCCAAATTGTCTAGCAAAGAACATGAGTTGCTCTAAACCAAAGCAGAAAAATAAACTGTCAACTAAAAATAAAAAAAAGCCTGTCAAAGATTGTTTAAAAGATAACCATAACACTACCCATAAATGTTCACTTTCCCATGTGCTTTTCTAAAGAGCCTAGCTTAGCATGACATCTAACATCGCCCACTGACTTGCCCTAAAAGAGGTACACTTTGCTGCTTTGATCATACAGTTTTCTGAGACGTCAATAGGGATGGCAGAGATTTTGGTAAGCTTGGGCCCCTGTTACAAGGACCTCTGTCATTACTGGCATGATTTGGTTGAGTCAGGCTTCTTGCTTGCTGGCAATAATGTGTGTTAGTTAAGCTGAAGCACAGTGAAATTTAAGACAGATCCAGGAATGCCACAGAGAAAGGGGCTGGCGCAGGAAAAATGCCATTCAAAGACTTAAAAATTCCCCATCCACTATTAAAAGCAATAATTCTTTAGGTCTCAGTTTCATATTCATTCACTCATTCTCCAGGAACAAATCTGCCCAAATGATACCTAAAATAAAAATAAGGCTCAACCCAAGGACTGATCAATTTTAAGCCATCATTCAGAAAGAGCTGTGCTGATTGGCAAGACCAGTCTACAAGTCTATTTGTCCATCTCCTGGATGCACAGTATAGGAAACAGGTCCTGTTTATGTTTCTAATTATTTTCTGGATACTACCAAGAGTCAGATAATTGGGGCACCTAGAAGTTCCAATAAATAAATAATAAAATAGAAGTCTAACATTGTATTAGCATAAGAGAAATCAAAGTTAAGGCTTGTGGCTAGCAACATTAAATAAATTAAGAAGTGAGAAAATGAATGAAACCCCAAAACAATTTCAGCTAGACTCCTCTTTCCTCAGCATGTGATTCCATTCTTCACAACAGGGTCCAGCCCAGCTGAGTTTCTTATAGGTTAATGCCTTAAATCATATTTAGATAGTATTAATCCTGATATATTCAGAGATTCATAGTTCAAAACAGGGAAAAATGGATTTAGCACTACGATCCTCAAATCTACATCCATCCATGTTATGTGAGCTTTTCATAATTATATCACCTGATACAAGTGAAGGTGAGTCATTATCAGTCACCAAGAAGAACAGGAAGGTTATAAGGCACTGAAACTCTCATTTGCTGACAGGGTCTTTCATTTCAACATACATATAGTTTTTTCAGGTGTCTGAATTTGAAATGTGATAGAAAATGACACATCTCATTGGACCTACTAATTATAGAACATTCTTAGTCATCTACACTGGCACAAATGATACAGCAAGGCATTACATCCAGCATATTAAGAATGGCTTCATATTTTTGGGGAGAAGGGTGAAGAATCTTGGGGGACATATGGTATTCTCATCAATACTTGCTGTTGAAGGCAAAACTCCAGTGATAGAACATTAAAACAATCCAATTCATCCTCTGTCTTGAATAGTGAATGAACAATAAGCAATGAGAGCACACTTAGAGTACTATGTACAATTTTGGGCACCACATTTCCAGAATGTTATTGGAAGGTCAGGAAGGGTTTGGAAGGGTACAATGAAGATGATACAGGGACTTGAGGACATGCCTTACAAGGGTAGGCTGAAGAAACTTGAGATGACCAGTCTGGAGAAAAGACCTGGAAAATACATGATAGCCAAGTTCAGGTACATAAAAGGAAACCATAGGGAAGATGGTCAAGAATTATTTTCCATGACCAATAAACCAGGACAGAAAAGAGTTAAGTATTTGTTGCTTTAAGATAGAGACAAAGCCTATTGGTAGTTGCAAACTGGGAGAAGTTAAAATTATGGCTTAGCAGGATTACTACAGCTACTGCATTCAGGCAGGGATGTTTTATTGTTCTCTCTATGGCCAGCCACAGATAAGTTCAGTTATTTTCTGGATTGCTATCAATAACTGTTTTTTCACAGATTCTGCCATTTCCTGCCATCTTGTGTGCAGATTATTCAACAGTATTGTATAGGTTTTCCCTCTACAGTCCCTTTGTTTCTTTGACTGATGTATTTTATCCCATTTCCCCTCTTTTCTTTTTGTCTACAAATAAAACAGAATGAAATTATCCTTAAAGAGTTAAACCAAAAGCACCTGGGCCATAATAGATTCAATTATCCAGAAAATAAAATCATTTTTGTTAATAACATTCAAATATGCATTGCACTATTTTAATTAAAGCAGTCTATTACACATGCCATTCAGCTCTATTCTCCTCTTTCCCCCTTTTTTTGTCTATCCCCCAGCGCAATAGGCATGTAGTGTGATAAAACATAATGAAAATAATTTATAAAGGAAACAATACAATAAATCAATCTGATGTTTAATGAACTATGTTACAAAAGTAGGGTTTAAAAAAATCATTCAGGGCTTTCTTATGATTGGAAGCATCCTCCACAGCTCTTAAAAGATCACTGTACTCTCTCCTAATATATTATTACAACTGTACCACTTGGTACAGGAGAAAACAGCAATAGAAGAATAAGGTTTTTTTTTAATCTACCTATTGAAGATTAATAACCAGGCACTGATTCTACAGCTAGTGTCAGCCTTCTGCCTCTAGATGTCCAAATCACTGCACAAATTAATAGTGCACAAAGATTAGTAAAAGGATATAACATCAGACAGAAATAATTATTGTCCAACAGAATTAAAAAGAACCTGGACATTGCAAGAAGCAATGTTAATATTTGAGGAAAAGGGACACAGTTTGGTTCATGTAACTTGATGAAAGCTTGAAGCCCAAACAGCTTTGACCAGAAATCCATTGAGTCTATATTCAGGGTTTCTGCTTAATGACTCATTAAGTGGGAGAGACTGGAAGGTTTCAGATTTATTCCCCAATTCTTGATTTATCTTTCCAAGGAAGAATGCTAGCCAGAATTATTATTATTACTACTACTACTACTATTATTATTATTATTATTATTATTATTATTATTATTGAATTTATCTTCCCCTAATGAGGACTCTGGGAGGCTCACATAGTACAGCATATATATATACAACTTAACAAATTACAAATTACATGCCTATTCTAATTACAATTAGTGCAGCCCTACTCTATTGTGGCCAGCAGCAGTCACAAGGGAGTCATCTCATCCAGGCTTTCTTCCACCGATGATCTTTTCTGCCCACCACATCAGTCATATCCAGCGTCCGGCCATCGTATCAGTCACGTCCAATGTCTGGTGTTTTTTTTCCCGCTAATCAGGTCTAGCACCAGTCCCCGTGCAAAGCGTCACTGGTTCCTCCCACTGAAATGGGAGTACCTATTTATCTACTCGCAGATGATATGCTTTCGAACTGCTAGGTGGGCAGAAGCTAGGGACAAATGATGGGTGCTCACCCCGTCATGTGGAGTTGGGCCCAAACTGCTGGAGTGCCAACCATTTCTGGCTGGCAAACTCCAGCATCATTAAGCCCTTATGCCACTGCATCCCCTTTATAGAAATATAGAATCCTATATTTATGAAGTCCATGCAAATATATTGTGACAGCCCAGTTTGCTCCTTTGAAACAGCGTTACCTATAAATAGAGGTGTCCATTCCTAACCATGGTGATGCCAAAATGATGGAATTTGCAACAATGTAACAATGTCTTTTCATACTTTCATAGTGATGTCACAACACATATTTTATTACTTGCCTCCTGCCCTTCCACAGATACTTAGTATATGTCTCTAACTTTGGAATGTTTAATAAATCTCCCAGCCACTCTTATATTCTCACTCTCCTTTTCTTTCTGAGTCAATCTGCCCCCAATCAGAATAAGAAAATGAGGCAAATAACAGTAAAAAGTGCTTATTATCTTAATTCTTGTTGTTTACTTGCTTCCATGTGCATGTAAGGGAGTTGGCAATGGCATGAAGAAAAAATAACAGATTCCAATGATTAGAAATATATCCTGGCTCATACATAACTTGGCAGATGGCCAATAATATCACTGACTGGTTCTGGCCTTGCATTTAGACACCCTCCTCTATTTTTTAATACTCACAAAAGCCAATAAAAAGTATGTTGGTTCTTGCAGCTTCTACAGTCAACTATGAAAAATGTACTTCTTTCCTGCTCTCAAGTTCCTATTCATTTACCCATGGAGAATCCTTCTTCAAAGAGCTAATAACAAAGGCTGAATGATCGAATAAGCAATTCATGACAATGCTAAGAGAGATATGGAAGGGAGCAGATGCAGAAAAATCAGAAAGCAGCGGCTCCTACAGTCACTTAGAGCCTTTTCAATACATGTGGGCTCTTTTCTTTGCATCTTGAGCCAAGTCCTTGAACTCAGCCTGTAAACTCCATAGGAAATCATGTTTTATGTGTGGTAACATACTTATGTTTGGACTGAAGAAATAAAAGCGAAATGTTTAAAATTACTCTAAAAAAAGGGACAAGTTTTCTTCCTTATTCTTCAGAACAGTGTTGCAATAAACTAACATTTGGTTTCATTTCTGTAGGGTAAGAGCAATGTTTTATTATTTTTATTATAGCATTTTTGTTCTACTATCCACATAAGTCTTTAAAAAGGATCTTTAGGAAGAAGACCTTCTGAAGGATTTTGACAATAATAGTCTGTGCTATAGAAGATCAATTAACATTTTTTCTTGTAAGAGGCTGCTACCCCTCTAAATTATAGGATTTATAATTTTTCAGAAATGCTACAAAATATGCTGGGATTTGAAACTTGACAGACAGGCCATGAGTCTGGAAAGACTTTTTGATAACAGTTTCCCTATAGGCTGTCACACATTTTTTTTAAAAAGAGTTACAGAAAAATAAGAGTTTTGTCATTATGAAACATTTTCTTCCAAACTATACTAACAGAATCTTAAAATGGTTTTATGTGTGCAGTGGCTGGCTCTATTTTTTGTAAACTGGTTCTTTCTCTCCATTTAGAGCTGTGATGTGTAGTTCCAGTTTTAGAGTTGTCTGCTTGGTCGTAGGTATATGTTGCATGTATATCAAGGGAAGCTGGATTGGAAGAAGATGAGCATGGTTTTAAAATTGGAGGGAGAAACATCAGTAACCTGCACTATGCTGATGACACTACCCTGCAATAATAAAAATTCTAATAACATTATTATTTCTAACAGTTCTAATAAAAAGTTCTAATATCATTATTTTTAATAATAATGTTAAAAAATCCATCTTGTATTCTTAATCTTTTACTGCTCTTACATCATTTTCATTATGGTTAATTGATTGTATTCTTAGCCAATTACTTTTGCAGGGTTTTTCTTTTTGATCATTCTAGTTTTGTCGTTGTCTTGACTGCTCATATTACATGGTACTGTATTGCTTTTTCAAAAAGTTGTATGTTACCTTAGGGTACCTACTTAGAAAAGCAAGGCTATAAATCCAATAGCAAGACAGATTTGTAAAATCCTCACTTACTCTATGGCTAGATCAAAGAGTAGAATATTTCCTGCATAGCAATTTGGATATAACAAATCAAGTTTCTATTTTTGCCTGCAATGCCTTATGGCCCTAAGATGGTATATCATACAGCTTTTGAGTTCATCAAAGCAGTAATGATAATGAATATCTTCTTGCATACATTAATACAGGGCAAACTAAAATGTAGTTTACATTACTGTAAAATATCTTTATATGCAGTATTATTATTATTATTATTATTCCCTCAGGTGAGTAGGAATGATCTGTATTTTGAAGATGATAAAAAAAAAAAAGTCAGATCCTATCCAGACTTTTAATAAAATATTGTAATGGTAATTCTAAGATAAGATATGCATGGAGATATATTGTTGGGGTGGGGGGGGAAGGTTCAGTACAGAAACCATAGAGATTTGATTCAAATGTCTCTAGATTAATGTGATTTAAAAAAACAACAAGAACCATGGATTCATTTCTTAAACTAGCTTCTTTTTAAATAGTGCTAGTCTAAGAAACATATCATTTATTTGTGTTCTGCAAGACCAAATCAGATTCCTTACTACATTATTCTATATATTTTTTTTCCTATGCTGTTCAATATGTAGCATAATCTTCTTCGACAATTACAGCTCTTTTAGAAATGGGTTGCTCAGAAGACTGGGAGAAATCCCAACAACATGTCATGCCTTCCTTGATTATGAATAGTTAAACAGCAGAAACTTTACAGCTGAGGTAAACATGATGGCATAAAAGATAATTTTTGTGGTAATGATGCAAAGAAAAGAAAAAAAAAAAAGGAAATCTACATCACCACCATTACCACATCTATAAAACAATGGCCAAGAGAATGTTTCTAAGTGAAGAAGCTATATTCATATTTGTAGAAATTTTGGAAATCTACCAAACTACTCCTTTATTATTGTATACTACATTTATTTTAGAAAGAAATTACTGATACCAACTCTCTCACAGGGTGAATGAATGATAATAATGTATGCAATCTGCCCAATGCTAGTTATTCCCAATTCAAATAGTTTATATATGGGAAAGATGTATAAAAATAACCTAACTGAAGAAAGCTGATTTAAATTTGTAGTTGCATGCACAATAATATATATTAGCAGTAACTCTATTAAAAACAAAATATAACAATGAAAGTTTCACAGTTTTATTTTCAAAGAAGGAAGGAAAGGAGACTGAATTTCAGCACATAATCAAGTGACACTAACCTTGTAGACTAATTTATAGCTCTTACTCCCGTTGTTACTTAAATTTGTACTACGATCAAGCACTTCTCAGGGCTTAGTAGAACTCTTCTGACTCAGATGAAGGGTTTTACATTTCTTAGTATTCCAAGCCTAGATCTCTTTATTTCAAGTCCTCATACTCCATTTCTGAAAAAAAGGGAAGTTTATGACATGTGAATGAGTCATCTGCATCCTCTATTGAGGATTTTCACTCCTCGACTCCATCAAGAGTCCTGTGCAAGATAATAATGTAGTGTACTGTATATAGATCTGCCTTCAAAAAAATATTTGGAAACTTCATGTAGGGCAAATACCCAGATAAATACCCAGATGCTTATAAGGACTAGGAATTTGAAACATACCATATTTGTCCAAAGACAGTGTCTCTAAGAAGAAAAATAGAAAGAATACATCATGTTCCATGATGGGTCAACTCCAGCTAGAAACTACCCTGAATATATTTTCCACATAATTTTATGCATGTGATGCACATTTATTGGTGCATATATTAGTGCCAGAAAAAAGGGGGGAGGTCCAGGGCTGATTATCTATATGTCTGTCTGTCTGAAGAGAAAGAAGGAAAAAGGGAAGCTCTGTTAGATGTTAGATTCACCAAACAGCCCCTTTCAAGCAGCAGCTAATTTTCAGGCTATCATCAAAGGCATCTACTTTTTGTGAGCAGCAAGGTCTGAAGCCATTTGCACCTCTTGCTCATTCATTTATTTTCAACAGCTTCTGCTCTTAATGGCTACTGTGAGATTACTTTCTCCCAATTAACACATAATTATTTGGGAGGGGAAAAAAAACCTCATCTGTGTATGGGTAATTAGAGCATATATCGTACCGGTTTATGAAAGAAAAGTCAATTATTTAATTTCTCCTATCAAATTACATTATAAATACATTACGTAATGCTGGATCTCGCTTTTGATTTAGGTTAACAAATTTTTCCATATTCTCCAAATCAGTAGTGGATCTGCAGAAAGGAATCTGAAAGACTTCAGTGCCCTTATCAGATCGCCACATTTCTGAAATATTCCTCTCATCATAATGTGAGGAAGATTCATCTTCTTAGTTTTCTTATCTGTCTGTGTTCAGTTATCATTCTTTTCATTTGTTAGGTGACATTTTTTTAAGATTACATGACCAAGTGTGCAGAATTCTGTCTAGCTTAGCAGCTAGTGCAAATATTCAGGTGGAGGAATCCTGTGATCATTTTGATAAAGGATATCATCTGCTCCTCTCCTACACATCTTCCTTTCAAGCTGTGCTTAATAAGGGTTTTTAATGAATCGTTTTTGTTTGTGAAGACTCAGTAGTGATGCATTTGCTCACAGCATCTTTTCATATTGCACTCAAGAGAAGTGAATAAAAAAAGAGAACATAAAAACATAAGAAATTACTTTGCAGTCTAAGTTAATGCATCAGTTGCCTTTCTTTCTGGAAAGATAGACATTGTAGGAAAACAATATGGTGAGAAAAAATCAGGAGTCAAGTAGCATCTTTTTCAATTAACAAATGTTGATAATAAGCATCCTTGAGCTGCAGCTTACTTCATTATATCACCAACTCACATTAATTGCCTTTTAATAAAATTTGTTAGTCTGAAAAGGTACTATATGACTTCTGGTTTTTGGCCTCCTGGAAAAGGCAATTCTAGCAGCTTTGACAGATTTTTGTCAGATGCTGACTAGATAAATGGCAGTGCCCTCCTCCTCAGGCTACCCAAACATGGACTGATAACTTCATCTAAAGTAGAATGCAGCATTTGTTTTGTCCCACCTTGCTGAAGTTTTCACTTAGATTTTGGGTTGCCATTTGGGCCTTTTCCATACCTATGTATATAATCAACTCCATTCTGACTGCTAATTGTATAACATCACCCAATATTATTTTATTCAACAGTTTTGAAGCCTGGATCAAGACTCTGCTGCTGGACATCAGCATCTTAAATAGTCTGAGATATGCATAATAGCCTTCAGTACCTAGAGTGAGAGATTGTTTCTGCTTGATCCCTTTACTGTTTTATTTTTTGTTTACATTTGTTGATCAGTGTTTTGTTTGTGCAGAAGTATTTTAATTTGTGTCTATGTTTTAATTATTGAATTATTGAATTATTTATTTCCTTATGCTGGTTGGAGAATTCTGGGATTTGAAATCCACACATCTGAAAGTTACCATGTTTGAAAAACACTGATTTATATTATTCTTTTAGGGAATCTGATGGATGTGAAAATGGAATAAAAATACCAATACGATAAAAGTAAAGGGGGAAACTAATGGTCATGTTCTATGTAAATCCCATAATCCTATATTTTAGGTAACAGAAGCCATTGCATATCTCATTAATTGTACCTCTTTAGATAATGTATTACCGTTAGGCATCTTTGAAGAAATTATAGATGAAAACAATAATCATTTAGAATAATAATTTAGCTATTTAATATAGAGATAAAGCATTTATGTTTAATGCCCTACCATCAGTTAACAAAAAAATACCGTATATGCACTGTATCTGAAATACTGAAAGAGAAAGGAAATAGTAAAACTTTCTTCAGAAAAATCCAAAGTAAAGATCATCAACTTACTAAATGGAAACAAACATACTATAGCAACTGTTATTCGATAAATGACAAATATTTTTATTTGTCATTAAATGCAAATCCCCAATATATCACAAGTTTGGCATGTTCTCTTCCTACTCCAGATTATTATTGGTCAAAAGAAGAGTAGAGATAAACTCAGGGAGCATATTTCATCTGCCACATTCATAAGTATAGACCCAGAACCTTTGTCAACATGTGTATGTGGTTCCATCATATTACTTCAGAATCAAGTAGCTTACTGTATCATAATCTTCCACATCTATACCGTGTCAATACTTTTCCAGGTACATAGGAGCTAATCATGCTATCCATTGGTGTTCTAGCTATCTACAATCTGGGGTGTATTTTCAAATCTCTCCAAAAGTTTGCAATGTCCTCATCATCCCTCAGAGGATGGAGTTTAATCTGACAAGAAACATCATCTGCCATCCTACTTATTGCAGCTTGGAGCAAAGTTTTGCTGTCTTTCTTCTGTTCCTCAAGCAGTTCTTGAAACAGCTTGAGCTTGATCCAGCCCCCCTCCCAATTAAGCAGAGATGGGGCATTTCCTTCTCCCACTCTTGCTCTAGCTTTTAAAACTGTTTTATTTATTTAATCAAATGTGCATGCTGCCTGACTTCCAATGACTCTAGGTAGCTGTTTTACTTGTGTTCTACTTATTACTCTATTTCTTCTTTGTTCTTATTCTACAACATTGGACTATCAGGAAAAAGTTGCTCTCAGATGGACAAATCAAGATCAATAATTACTTCATACAGTGATTTTTCCACAACACCTACAGTCATTTTCTGCCTTTGCTTTGCAGCCTTACCCATATTCTCTCACTGCTTCCTTGGTCACCGACTGCTGCCTCCTGGCTTTACCATGTGGAAGGCAATATCAATCAGCATAATGACCTTGAAAAGGATGCGGTGCTTGGTTATTTATTCCTGCTCTCCATGAATTCATGTGAGAATCCTAACAACTGGGGAAAAAAAAAGTTGCACTTAAGTAATGATCTGTGTTATAAGTCAGAGGCAGAAAATAGTAGTATTTGGCCTCCAGTCCATAACAGATATTGGAGATTAAGCTGAAATGAAACAGACAAGGGTGGGAAGTCAATAAGACAATGAAGCAGAAGAGAAGCCTCTGCTTTATTTATTTCATGGACAGCAGCAGACACTAAAAAAAAAAAAAAGGAGGAAGATGGAAATCAGTGTAGACAGCTGAACATGATCAGGAAAAAAAAAAAAATAGAAAAGGAATGATGGCAAAAAAAAGAAATGGGGCATGTACAGTAAGGTGGAAGGATAGGCTGTCCTTAATATTAGAGACCAGTAATGAATCCATGACTTGTCCCCAAAAGACCTCACAGCCTGATTCTGTATATTGCAGTTTTATTGTGTTTGCTCCTGTTCTATCAAGTACCAATCAGATAATGAATTTCACATTTAAATATCAGCACAACTGGACAGAAGGATTATAAAGAATGCTACATTTACTTGTCTATTCTGTTTTTCTTATGCCCTGTCTTGCCATTAAGATGTAGTCGAACTATCTTCACAAATGGCTGCATGTTCCAGAAGTTGTAGTACAACAAACCACAAAAGTTTATTTTTGCTACAGAAACTTTACTTGTAGTATTCTCACTTTTCAAGTTCTGATGTGCATTAAGGCATGTAAACATCTGGCACAGATAGAAGACATATCTATTCTCCCAGACTTTAGGTTAAATTTATGCTGTTGCACCCTGTTTTACTATTGAAGTTCTGGTTATTCTATCCTATGCTATGGGATTTTTAAAGCTGCTTTATGATTTTTAAAAAGTGGGAAATTTTTAGAATATTTTTAATTAACTGAGTTGACTGTAATTTGTTTTAATTTGCTGTACCTCTACTTTAGGATTGTTTTATCAATGACAATTAAGTTCAAATTTATATGCATACTATATAACAACAGTCCATTTTCTCCACATCTAAATGTTGAATGCATGGAAAAATAAGCATGGTAAATTCTCAATCACTCCTTCCCTGATGTTTTCCAAATTGGCCATCATTTTGGTGAGTCAACACTTGACATTGGTTTTCCATGAAATCTGAGACACAGTTTCAGATACATTGAGCTGTATTCTTATTAAGAAAAATTGAAACTATCATAATACCAGAGAGCCATCTCACCCTGCAACTTGAAACTCATGTCCTGAACTTTATATGAATGCAGGAAATTTGCACTCAGGCTTCAGTGGCATTGTCAGCATGAATGGGAAAATTTAGTGATTGTGATTTAAAAACAGAATAAAATAATCAAGCAATATTTATTTTAGCGTATATTCAAGCTTCTCAGAAGACAAATAATCTTTAACAGTTCAAAAATGCTTGGGGTGCTTTGGAAGGAAGGGCCTTTTGATGTTCTTAAACAAATTGAATCCAGAATGACTCCACAAGGGTAATATGAAGAAATAAAGCTGCTGGCTGCTTACAACGGTTAAATGTTTAGTCTATGCATCCAACCATGTTCCCAGTAATGAAAAAAGCAGAGAGGGAGATTTTATTGCAGATGGCTATGATGGTTTCAGTTAAAGTACAGTCAACTACATCTCACAAAAGCTGAATGTCTGGATCCTTAACATTAGAATGAAATATAGATATCAACCACAAAAAATTAGAACAGACACTTCAGCTTCTTGAAAAGAAGCCGTGTTAAAAGTTTCTTTCAGAACATATAATACCTGGAATTTCAATCTTGCAAAAAAGACAATTTTCATTTATTTAAAGTGTACACTTATATAAATACCTTATCTAAAATAGTATTAACAAAAACTGATTGAATATTAAAATTCTAAACTATTGTGTAACTTCAATAACTTGTAACACAAATGCTTCAACAATTTAAAGAATGACTTAACTTGCTTTCTTTCATAAGAAAAAATGGGCCTTGCAAAAATTATAAAGCCAGTCCAAACTCAGTTATGTTCAATGTGAGAAAAGGCTGCTAGCAAATATATCTGAAATAAAATCATTAAACATTTAAGATAGACTGCAACCACATGGAACACCTTGTATTTTTAAAATAAACCAAAGTAATATCCCTTTATTTTAAACGATTCTGCAAAAAATGGAACATTCATATGTTGTTAATGTTTTAGTCATGAACATTAAATAATGGTTTTATATTGAATAAACAAAAGAATTGATTTTGGATAAAGATGGAAGGATATTGTTTTAATTGCAGTTCTCCATTATGTTTCGTTTGCAAGCTCCTACGCAATAACTTTTGTTTGGGAATTGAACTGAAAAACAAAAGCATTTTTCTTTGCTTGCTTTTTCTCATTAAAATCTAATTTGATTTATCTTCCATTTATTAGGAATATTTTACATTTCCCTCTTCCTCTTCTTCGTCTTCTTCCTCTTCTTCCTCCTCCTCCTCTTTTCCTCCTTCTCTTCCTCCTTCTTCTTCTTTTTGACCCATCCTCAAATTTTTATTTCCCCCTCTTCTAATATTTTGTGTCAGATGGCAATAGAAACTGAGCACACACTCCTGGTAATTCTTACTTTATTTGTCCCAGAATTCCCTGACATCATTTCAAGGCATAATTATGCTGCATTTGGCAGAAAATAGTAGTAGTGACAAAAACAAATTTACACTGGTAGGAGATTTAATATTATTTCATTTTATTTGTGAAGTTCACAAACACTAGTACAACAGTGTGGTTGCCATCAGGAGTAGCCATTACCATCCATTTTACTGCTTATTATTCATTCCCTATCACTTTTAGGCAAGTTCACACCCATTCAGCCACAAGCATTTCAAAAGTGAATTAACATGGCTGAAATCCGTGCCAGTTTGTTCAATTCATTGTGGAATAGATGCAAAGTGACTGAATGGGCCTCATTCATTTAAACATTCCATTCATCCTCAGTCAAAAACACATACAAATCTTTGCCTAGCCTAGGCTTATCCAGTTTTTCCTAGTTTTATCCTTATATTTCCTAGTTTTATAGAAAATGGATGGACATTGAATTAATAGAACAGCAAAAGTGATATTCATGTTTAGTTACAGATATAAAAGAAGAGTATTCAGTAGGCCTAGATAGCCAGTAGAGATATGCATCCTTGTTCATATACAGAATGGATAAAAGGACCATCTTTATCCACAAATGTAATCTAGAATGATTGACAGCCATATTTTAATAACACTTTATATTTTTGGATATGTCCTGTAGCCACATAATTTAGGTGCAGTATGCATAATTAAACATTTATACATTAGCTTTGGAAATAGAACAAATCATCATGACTGCTAGATTTCATTTATTTATATTGACTTCCTATGAAGAGCTTGTGGTTTGATGACAAATGAAGATTTTGTAAACTTGGAACCTACCACATAAAAACAGTTTTATGAACAGGGAACGTTCAATATCTGGATGTGATATAGCCTTTTTTCCTTTAACTTCCATCTATTATCAGAGGTTAGCAACAAACAATACTATTTGTTCATTTCATTAACAGTCCAAAACAAGGACATTGTATTTCTCTGTAGGTGTCCCAAACTAGGTATATAGGTTTTTCAGCCAGGACATGTGTCTTCTTTCAATGTCACATTTGCCTAGAATCTTTCCTTATATAGCTAATTGAAGTAGTTGATATTTCATGTTGCATATAATGTCCTAAATATTCCATTTTTTTAATTGATGGTATTTACAATATCCATATCTTTGCCCATTCTTTAGAGAAACCTTTCATTTTGTACAGATTCAAGCCATGTATTTATGTAAACTTTTGTAAATCCATATTTTAAAGTCTTCTAATCTGCTGATTGCCCTTTGGATCATTGTCCATACTCCTCCACACCAAAGAACTAACAAGCGTAACAGCATACATTTTATTAATGAAGTCTTAATCTTAAGTCTTAAGTCTCAATGGCAAATAAATGTAATAATAATAAAAAAACCTATCTTTGCATGTTCAATTCTGCACCTTATTCCCATGCCCCATCTATCATTCAAAATGCAACCCAAATATTTATACTATCACATGTCCTGACAGTTGAATTCGTGCTAGCCTAATATTCATTTCAGGGATGTTACTTTTATTGACAACTGTTATTTTTGTTTTCTTCTGATTTATAGTTAGCCCATAAAATTTAGTTGAGCAAAATTTTAATTTCTACTGCTAACAGAAATATATCATCTACACAATATGTTAATTTTTATACCATTATAATTTATTTCTTCTAAGTTTCTTTGAAATCTTTGCAATATAGGCAGAGAAAATTAATGTTTTATTCCTGTTTCTTTTCTCCCCCCTCCTCCCAGATGCACACACACACACATACACACACACACACACACACAGAAACATGTGCATTGTGATGCTGGCATACATTCTGATCACCAAGGACATTCTCATATGGAGAATATGGATCAAAAATATTTATTTTATGTTATTATAGTTTAAACTGAAGAAGCTGAATATCATCATGAATCCTCTGTGTATGTGTGTGTGTTCATATTCCATTTTGTGTTAAGACTAGAGGTGTGCATTCAAAAATTTCAAACTCAGGATTACTGCTTAGTCTTTGTCTAAAGTTTTAGGAAGGCTGAAGCAAGACAGACAGCTATAAAAATGGATATATTTTTCCCCAAGTCTTTATAAGGAGACCTCCCAGAAGGAGAAAACAGACAGAGGAGGAGCATCTGGTTTATGACTGGCAGCTCTAGTTTCCCATCCAGAATAATACTTGTTCTACATTTCATCATGGGAGGTGGGGCAGGCTGCTAACAGTTGCCAATTGCTTCCTCTGTTGCACAGATGAGGAACTTTAAACTATGAAGAAGAATGATGAGTAGAACACAAACAGCAAAAACCAATCACTGTGAATATGATTGAAATTACATCATGGTGTCTTATGTCACTAATTATGTCTTACAGTCACTAATATCCTTATTTGGGGCAAGAACTTAACAAGTGTGAAAATGACTTGAGATACATTTGGATAATGTGCATTATCTTGATCCAGAGGATGCATCAACAGAAGTATATTATCAATAACAAGAGAAGTATTGATCTCTGTTCTGTGTTTGTCAGATATTATATCCTATTCTGTGTGTCACATTTTAGGAAAGACATTGATAAACTGGATCATGTCCAGAGGAGAGTCACCAAGCTGATAAGGTATCTGGGAGGGGAAAAAATCCTACAAGCAATAGTTGGAATCATTTTATATGTTTTGCATGAAGTGAAGAAGAGAAGACTTCAGGGAGACATAATAGTTCTCTTCAAGTTCCTGAAGGGTTGCATATAGTGATTGGGTCAGACTTGTTCAATCTTGCTTCAGAAGACAGGGTACAGAACACTGAGTTTAAATTACAAGGAAGCAGATTTCCACTGGACATCAGGAAACATGTCCTAATAATAAGAGTTGTTCAATAATGGATTATTTTTTTTTTTCAGGAGGTGGTGGATTCTCCTTCATTGGAGGTGTTTAATCAGAGGCTGGGTGGCATTCTGTTAGAGATCCTGTAGCAGTGCATTCCTGCATTGGGCAAGGGGTTAGACCTTATGATCTCCAAGGTCAGTCCTTCCAATTTTTACCTTCTATGTTTCTATGATTCATTTCAATTCACATCAGGGATACCAGAACTGGGATGCAAAAAAAATCTGGATGATCAATAAATGGCAGCCAAAAAAAAAAAAATGTTTGCAGTCCAGATATGGCAGCCCTAAATGTGAATGGTATCCTGTTTATGTCTTGCATTCTCCCAGCACAGTATCTGATTCAGCCTTGGGAAGGATAGTTGCAGTAGAAAATCTCATAATGTTGTAATGTTACATATACTTTTCCTTTGTGTAGTAAGAGGCAGTGGAATGGACATAGAACCATTAATTTCTACATAATTCTAGTCCTGGATGATTCTGGGTTTTATTTGAGGAGGTAATGGGTGTTTTCCTATATATGGCAATACAAATAAGGTTTCCTTTTCCTGCTTTTCCTGTTTTACAAGGCACACGTTCCCTTCTTGTTTCATGGAAGGGACAGCTCAAAAAGTATAGCAACGAGTCATTCAAGAATCATGGCACCTCCATTTGTATAGAGGACAGAATACTGATACTCTGACATTAGTTAAAATCACCAAAGGACACAGGGTTAGCATACCACTATTAAATATTTCCTGTCTTCCTAACGTAACAAAAAGTTTTATTTGTTCTGCTTTTTATTAAAAAGCAGCTATTATGCACTGCCTTTTTGATCACGTGGCCACTTATTCTGAAATTATTTCCTTATGTGATGGTATCATAGCCGGGGACCTGATCGACACTCAAATATTTTGGTTGTGATTTCTGCTCTCCCCCACCCACTTGTTAGTGATTTACCATATTTCTCTGGAGACTGAGGGGGTCAAGAAACCCCTTTGTTCCACTTTTGAAGTGTTCTGTTATGACAAAGCTATAGAAAACATTAACAATGTGTTAAAGGGTACATTATATGATTAGATCAGAAATATATATAGTTCAGCATCACCTGAAGCAGATGGTTTGAGGATAAATGAGCAGAACTGATGAGATTCTTTAAAACTGACAATGAAGTTCCAGCAGATCAAAAGGCTTCCTCGAGGAGAGGAGAGGAGAGGAGAGGAGAAGAGAAGAGAAGAGAAGAGAAGAGAAGAGAAGAGAAGAGAAGAGAAGAGAAGAGAAGAGAAGAGAAGAGAAGAGAAGAGAAGAGGTGCCTTCTACTAGCAAAGCAAAGGTGTGACTCTAACATTTATATACAGTGACACAAGTAAGCAAAATCCCAGGTTTGTATTTAATAACTCTGTGGAAAAATAATGAATGTAAGAAAGTGGGGTTAATATTAAAGATCTAAAATAACTAAAACTACAGTTTGGTGTATTTTACTTACCCCATTTTTAAGAAAAAATTTGGCAGTGATATTGTTTTCAAGTTTTCTCTATAAAGAAAATATCCCAGTCTGAGGAGCAGGTAAAAGCCTACATGCACTTCTGTGATTAAGCAAAACAAACAAGTAAAAAACAAAACAAATAAACCCAAAGATTTGAATTTCTTTTCATTCTTCACAATACTTCCTGTAACATTCAGTTTGTTGTTGTTGTTTAGGCGTTAAGTCGTGTCCGACTCTTCGTGACCCCATGAACCATATTGCGCCAGGCCTTCCTATCTTTCACTGCCTCCCTGAGTTTGTTCAATTTCATGCTCATTGCTTCAGTGATGCTATCTAGCCATCTCATCCTCTGCCGTCCTCTTCTCCTTTTGCCTTCCATCTTTCCCAGCATCAGGGTCTTTTCCAAAGAGTCCTCTCTTCGCATTAGGTGACCAAAGTATCTGAGCTTGAGCTTCATTATCAATCCTTCCAATGAGTAATCAGAGTTGATTTCCTTTAAGATTGACTGGTTTGACCTCCTAGCAGTCCAGGGGACTCTTAAGAGTCTTCTCCAGCACCACAGTTCAAAGGCATCAATTCTTCGGTGCTCAGCCTTCTTTATGGTCCAGCTCTCACAGCCATACATTACTACTGGAAAAACCATAGCTTTGACTATGCGGATCTTTGTCGGCAAGGTGACGTCTCTGCTTTTTAATATGCTATCTAGGTTTGCCATAGCTTTCCTCCCAAGGAGCAAGCGTCTTTTAATTTCATGGCTGCAGTCTCCGTCTGCGGTGATCTTGGAGCCCAAATAAATGAAGTCTGTTACTGCTTCCATTTCTACCCCTTCTATTTGCCAGGGATTGATGGGTCCAGATGCCATGATCTTAGTTTTTTTAATGTTGAGTTTCAAGCCAGCTTTCGCACTCTCCTCTTTCACCCTCATCAAGAGGCTCTTTAGTTCTTCTTCACTTTCTGCCATTAGGGTGGTATCGTCTGCATATCTGAGGTTATTGATGTTTCTCCCTGCAATCTTAATTCCAGCTTCTGATTCTTCCAGCCTGGCATTTCTCATGAAACATTCAGTTACCTTTCTGAAATTGTTTCAGACTAGTGTTTATAGCATTATTGTACTGAGGAAGAGCCCACATTGGAAGAAGGAGAAGCAAAGAGAAGGAGTCAGGCAAAAGCAGCACAGGAAAGCACTGCTTTGAGTTTTTCCTTTAAGGAAGACAGATCCGGGGACAAGAGTGGATGACTATAAGTGCTATTGGAAAATAATTGGGTATTCCAGTTTAAGATGTGCCCAACATCCCCCAGATCAGACCAAGCATATACACTATGTAATATGGATGGCAATGTATGGAGAGAGAGAGAGAGAGAGAGAGAGAGAGAGAGCAGCAAACATCAGAAACAACTCTGGGCAACTCACAACAATAAAAGAATTTACAGTAAAGCCAATTAAAAAGGAAGGTAAAAGATGGCAAGAATGACAGACCAGATGGAATGAAGCAAGGAGTCTCACTCACCCTTGCCAAAGGCCTGGATGAAGACAGCTGCAGGGTGGGGGCCATTTGGATCTGGAACCTCATTCCAGAGGGCAGGTGCTGCTACAGAGAAGGTGACATTGTTTAATCAAAAGAACTGAAAGCACACCTACCTTGCAAGATCAAAGTGGCTAGGCAGATACTATGGGAGACAGGAGGTTCCTCAAGTAACCAGCCCCAGTGCCCTGTAGGGCTTTATAGATGTCAGGTTTAGCCCAGGAAACTCCAGGAGACAATACAGATTCAATCCAGCAAGGTTTAATTGGCTTCAATCCATTCACAGAATCTTCTCAGACTGAGAGCAGTTCCCAGGGTCACACTACAAACATCCTTAGCATTCCTCAGGGAGGGGCCAGTCTCATTCTCTTATCTCTTGTCCGCTCCTCTGGGGATGAAAGTCCATGTTTCACACCTTTGCTCCACACTCCCACATCAGGTAATGACCAGCACCTTGAATTGCACCCAGAAGCAAACTGGCAACCATTGCAGCTCGCAAAGCAGAGGTATTACATGAGCATACTGAGGCATGCCCATCACTACTCACGCTGCTGTATACTGGACCATTAGCAAAAATGGGACAAAAAGCAGGCAAAAGTAGAGAGAGAAATAAACAACAGGTAATAAATTATCATCTCTCTCTCTCTCTCTCTCTCTCTCTCTCTCATAGATAGTCACCCCACAGTGAGATGGGCAGTGACAAATTTGAAATATAAATCTGTCTGTCTGTCTGTGTCTCAGATGACACAGAACTTTCCAGAGCCACTAAAAACAATACTGTGGATAATGAATGGCCTTTTGTTATTGCAGCCTTAACCCTTTTGTGTACATAGCAGTAGCAGAATAGAGATGGAAAGTAGGATACCAAGTGACCCTGTTTCAATTCTACACCAAAAAAGAAAGCAATTTAGTGGCTAAGGGAGGTATATTCAATAAACATCTCAGAGGCCAGATGGGGAGATTTAAATGCACAATTAAATCCAAATTAAATCCATCCTTGACTTAAATATATATATATATAAAGTTACACCCATGCTTTGTAATGGCCTTTAAATAATGGCAGTTGCTATTCCAGTTAGACTTTCACCTGATGATCTGCCATACTTTGTTTTAAATCATTAGCAAAGCATCAAAAATAAAACTATCAGTGCTAAAAAGATACACTGGCCATAAAGAAAATTTGTTACTTAAATAAATTAAGTATATTCATTAAGGACTCCTAAACTGAAGGACACATAGGCATAGAGTAGCCACAAAGGTAAGATGTCCTGAAGCCAAAAAGCATGTATCTGTTTGTTATTTATGCAGATGGAGTTCTTGTCATCTATCAAAGCTGTTTGTCCTATGCAACTAGTCAAGGTCAAAGAACTTTGTCTCTGCAGATATGGAGCTGGCTATCCTTCTGTTCATTTGTTAAGATTTTACATTTAACATAATGTTTGGCAGACCCAGAAGAAGTTCCAGATTAAACTTCTCCTTCAGTTTTGGCATTCCATAATTTTTATAAACAGCCATGGACATAGCAGAATTTCTTCCTCAGAGCAGATGGGACTATTTTAATCATTCAGCACATGTTACTTTCTTGTGTGTACTATTGTTAAAAAATAACTTATTTTTGAAACACCTCTTTTTATTTTGGGCATTCTTGTCAGTGCTGGGGCAAAAATGGCAACTTTTAAACTACTGAGAAATGTCTTATTTTGTGGTTATTTTAATGTTCTTTTGTTGATTATCTTTTATGCAAAACTGCTTCATTTTTCAGTGTCAGAATAGAAAGAACAAGTGGAAGACAAAATCATGTATGAAAACAGGACTCATTGCTTGACTTGCAATATGCTATGCATAAAGGAAATTAAATTTAAAATTTCCACAATGTACATGTGTATGTGTGATGTGTTAGTTTAGTGTGCATTTTTTTTTTACTGGTATTGGTACCCATTAAATTATATAAAGCATAGATAATGTAACTATAAATGAACTATAAATATGCCTTTTTATAACCTGGGATCAGCCAGTATGGGAGAGGTACATAATATTAAGTAAGTTTTAACAGAAAAATAATGTTCTAGTGACAGTCCTTATTGCAGAAAAATTAGCAATAGCACAGAGTTTCAATACTTTAGGAAGATTGAGATGGTTGTCTGACAGCAAGCAGAAAAAAATTAACATTTTCCAGAGAGACTATGAATTATGAATTAAGTAAAAGCCATAACCTTTTCTTTAAGACCATCTTAAACTTCAAAAACATTCATTTATTGAGATTTTTCTAATACGTCCTACCTCCAAGGACAAGTAGCAAGTTTATAAATATGACTAACAGTGTTAAATCCAGATGTTTAAAATATAAATACTATTGCAAAAACCCTGAAGTTAGTGCATACAGAGTTGTTTATTTATTTAATAAATTTATATGGCCATCCAACTCTAACAGTTGCAGTTCTTGGTAGTATACAATCAACACATAATCAAAACACTTAAAAACAACAACAAAAATTAATAAGTGATCAGGAACCTAATTTTATTCTACAGCCCTCCAGGCAGAAATTCCAGTCAACTTAGTCCCAGCACCTCAGTAAAGAATCATGTTTTTTAGACACTTTCTAAAGGCCACAGAGTTGGGGACAACATTCAGGGGTGGGGAGCAGGAGAGAGAACAGTGGAATGCTACTTATCAGAGCCAAAGATGGAAAATCTCCAGTACAAGGTCTGGAAGACCCAAAACCCACAGCTACTTAGTATTGATAGGACTGAATCAAAGCTTAATCTTCCTCAACTAGTTCTCCACAGGCTCCAGACATTGGAACAGACAGCATCATTTGGTCACTCAGACACAGAGATATACAACTGAGCATTATTTGCATACTGATGATACTGTACCCCATGCAGATAGATGTCCTCTGCCCATGGCTTCATGTTAAAAGTAAGGAGAAGGTAGAGCCTTAGTTTTATTTAAAAAAAAAAAGTAAGGAGAGAAGAGTGCCCCATAAAACGGGGGCCTAGGGTTAGACCATTTCTCCTTGCAAAGAACAACACCTTGAACTATCCCCAAAAGAAGGGAGAGAACCACCATAGCACTATGCCTCCCACTGCTAATGAGCTGGTCTAGAAGGTTATCAACTTTTTGCCATTGTGGAGACTATGGCACATATCCTTCTTTCTACCATCTTTAGGTAAAATATGAGAAGTACTATATGGGCTTGTGATGTTTTCCTTGAAAAAGGAAGAAAAACAGCATTAATTGAACCTACAGCTATATGGACAGTCATGTGGATAATGCATTTTACTTTTGGTGTGTAGTGGATAAAAGGAATATCTTTTCTATCATGCAAAGAGAGTTGCTAATGATATCAATTTGTCTCAATGCATTTCTAATTAGTACTTGCCTACTTATAAGTTTTATTGCACTGGAAGAAGAGACACTAAATGTAAGGGTTTGCTGAACCTCTAAAATAAGGTACCACTCTAGTTGGGGATGACTACCATCATTGGGAACTGGCAGTTCCTGCAAAACCGTATTGTTAGGAGAATTCCTTCAACTGACTCCATAAATTATAATAAACTATAAGTGTAATACTGCAGAAGGGCATAATATTAAATTAAACTATCTTTTGATTTCACAATTCAATTCAGATGTATTAGCAGCATCTAAAATGTTGAAATATTGAAATGCATTTTAGACAATCCCAAATCAACGCGATGATGATGATGATGATGATGATGATGATGATGATGATGATGATTCAGACAGTTAAACTGCACTGTTAAGGTGGATGTTACTTATAAGCAAGAACTTTGTAATAAAACTTGCACTATTCCATATTAACAAATCAATATTAACTTTCTTATGTCTTAAAATGAGATTAATTCAACAAATTATTATTTTTCCCTAATGAGTATTTAAAAGGATTGGCGGTCAACTTCATTATTCTTAAAACGTAAAATGATAGAGGGGGACAAATGCACTTGACATGAGCTTCTCCCAGTATCACTCTATTTTTATTTAATATCCATAAATTTGTTCATATAGTTTGAGGAACAATAATATAGTTTAAAGATGTGAATGTGATTTTGAACTCTATACTAAACATTTGTAATGCATCACTACATGAAGCACTGTAGATTTACCATGGAATATAGCAAGAAAGATTGATTGCACGTGTTCAGCTCCTGCTTATGAACTACCCCTTTATTGATATAATGGAAAGACTGATCAATAAGGTTTAATGCAGCATTTAAAAATTGAAGTTTTTTTAACAGAAATCTATGTTTATATGACTGTTTTATATGTATTTCATTTTATTTATATTTTTAATGTTTTTATTTTTCTATACTTTTTAGTTCTGTATATTAAAGGAAGAAAAAAACTAGAAATGATAAATGATAAAAAATGATAAATGATAAATCCTTAAGAACTTCAGTGTAAGGACTAATAATTTAATTTACATTTAGTATATTATTGGTACAAGACAAGCTCTGGTATAATACATTCTGGATAAAGATACACTATTACCTGTAGTAACTGAAGCTTTCAAAAACTGTCCTAGAGCATTTTTATCCACTGTTATTTGAAAATAATACCAGACAATCTGAAGGGCCTCCTGCTTTAGTGATGGGCACAAGTGGTGCTCTAGATGGACCTGGGCAAAGGGTATCCTGACAACAATTGCCACCTGCTCTTTGAAGAAGAGCTGTAAGACCAGGATAATACTAAAGTAAAAACTTGCCAACCACCACTCAGTGAACCATTCATCTGTAGCATTTTCATATGTTAAAGTGTTGGTACGTCCCAACCACACTCTCACACATATTTTTGAAAGGCTATTTCTGAATCTCAAACTCCAAGAATAAATGTGGGTGACTGAAAAGAACAAACAATCCAGTAGGTAGAGTTTGCCATATTTGGAATCTTGCAGGAATAAATGATGGAAATAAGATTTACTGCTCTTCATTGCAAGGAACGTAAGCAATTTTGGCACAGGTGTCCTTTTAAATGCTAAGTTTATGGTTTGAACAATCATTTGGGCTAGTAATATTCCAACAGTGCAGCCAGTAGGAAATATTCAGCCTTCAGTGGGCCAGAAACCTAAGGTGATCTTGTCATTCGACAGTGTGAAGCAATGCTTCAAGCAGTTATTGATACTGATATTGTTCTTGCTTTCGTTATTGTTGTTGTTTGTTACAGCCTCCCCACTCCAAAAGATTCTGGGTGGGATGAGTCTACAAGTGTTTTGTTTTGGGTTTTTTGGTATTTCTTTTTCATTATTATTCATTTAAATTTATTAAGAATGTTTACATAAAAGACTAATCAAAAGGAAAAAAAAAGGCAAGAAAGAAAGAGAGAGAGGGAGAAAGAAAAATGAAAAAGAGAAAAGGAAAACAATCTAAAGTTTAGAAATATGTTAATGACTTCTCATTTTCTTTTCAAGAGATAATTACAATCTTATTACCCCTCCTCCCTCTTAGATATTATACAAATCCCTTCAGCCCCTCATTTAATAACTTTCTTTATTTTCACATCCATATATCTTCATTTCATTTCTTTCTTCTTTCAGCAAAAAGTCCATATAAGGCTTCCAGTCTTTTAGAAAAAGTTTTTGTTGTTTCTTCTCTGACCAGACAGGTCAGTTTTGCCAATCTGTGAATTGTGACATTTTCCTCCACTGTGGGAATTTCATTATTCTTCCATCATTTCATTATTCTTCCATCCTTTATCTCTAAAGTAGATACATACATGCTGACTTCAGGTGTAAATGAAGTTCTGTTCCATTGTTCAGTTTAAATAAAATTCAATTCCCAGTCCTGCTGGTTTTTGTGCCAATCATACTATGGAGGGGTTAGATTTTTAATGTTTTCAGGTTACATTTTGTTTCCTCCTAAGCACTGTATAGCATATTGACAATGTACCAGATTGTTCTGTTCCATAGGCTCCGCATCTTGAGATTTAATATGATGAATATTCTATCACTGCCTTTGTTTCTTCCTTAGTTAATACCTATGCTATGGAAAGAAGATCTGTCCCTCTTGCAAAGCTGAGTATATACTTATTAATACCTTGTTCTTTGTTTAGGACACTGTTCTTGGCCACTTTAAGATGAGTGGACTTCAACTCCCAGAATTCCCCAGCCAGCATGGCTGGCTGGGGAATTCTGGGAGTTGAAGTCCACTCATCTTAAAGTGGCCAAGTTTGGACAACACTGGTTTAGGAAAATAAATGGCTCATCTGATACTAGAATGTTAAAAGTATCAAATTAGTTCTGGAATGAAGTAGACAAATCAGATACTGAAAGAAATTCAGATTGTCACAAGGTTTGCAAGATTCTGTTATTATAACCTATACATCTGAATAAAGTATAGTCGTAGTCTTCCTGTGGAGTCTGTTTCCTGATCTGGTCTACCTTGTAGGGCTGACATAAATCTTACAAACCTCATTATGTTTTACCTCCCTTCCCTCTGAATCATGGAGTGAATCATGGAAGAGCCTGCCTGATTTTTTTCTGAATACTATATTGCTTCCCCAGACTTAAGGAATGTTTCAGCCCTCTTTGCTTGCAGAGCAGTTCTTGCCTATTCTCCTCAAGGTCATCTCCCTGATTTTCTCAGAGATATAACTTTTTCTCCTTTTTTTCCTTGCTGCTTCCGTATCCTCTTTTGGTTTTCTTACAGTCAATTAGAAGGTATTAACTATGATTGCTTCAGGGTTCCAACTCCTAGGAGATCCATGCAGAAGAATAAAGGATTTAAGGATCCTGCTTGTAATTTGCCTCAACATGTCCCTGACATAGACATGAATGATTCTATCTTCACCATCAAAAATCTAAACCTATTGAACTTTGCATTATCAGCAGCAAAAATTCTAGCCTTCAACAGGAAGAACAACACTTATGCATCCAGCCAACTTTGGCCAGCATTAGAATTAAATATTTGTATTTATTTTTGCTTTGACTTGCTTTATCTGCTGCTGTAGTCATCATATCAACTGTATTGCTCCTTGGCCACCCTGAAATTTCTGACTAATGTAAAAGAAAAGACATATCATAAACCTGGTCATAGTTACAGCACAAACTATTACTTGAATATGGATATTCTCTAATCATTAAAGAGACTGCCTTAATAATGCTTTAAAATAAAGATAGACACAAGCTGCTTGTTCGGGTTTAGACATGGATCATTTCTTTAAGTAATTAATTACTAATTAATGATTTATTACATTGCACCATGTGGCACTAATAAAATTACTGGAGAGGTTGAGCAAATTCTTTAAGAAAGTAATTCTTATTAGTTGTAGTCAAAATTATTTGTTACTTTAATTAATTCTTGGCTAGACATTAATTAGACTCAAAGTAGTTTTATAGCTGTACGTTCTAACCTAATTGTGCAATTAATAACAAATGAGTCACTCTTTGTAAAGAAGAGATTACTTTAAGAAAAGTAAACCCAAAGTATTTTATCTTTATAAGTTGTAAGACTTTACAAAATCAGGCAGATGCCAAATATTGTCAATACATCTGAAACTACCTAATTGTACAATGCACCTGTAGAGCTTTCTTTAGACCTGGGATAGAAAATCCATGGTCTGTAGATTGTATAAAGACCTCAGCCCATTTTCTGAAACCTCTGGATACTTCTCCTCCCCTACAGTTTATAACTGCATGCTTTTTGCTTATTATATTAAACATAAGATCTGAAATAGGAGTAATAAGTTTCTGTAGCCTTACTGCATCTTTTCTACCACTTTCTAACAATTCAGAGACTGCAAAAATTTATATAATAGGATGTATCCTCTTCTGTGATACCACTATCATTGCCATGCTCCCTACAGACCTTGGAGACCAAGGAATACATTAAAAAAGATGTGTGTAAAAACTGCTCACCTCTTCTTTAGGCTGACTTAATTTACTATTTAAAAAAAAAAAAAAGTACAGTGGTACCTCGGGTTACGAACTTAATCCGTTCTGTGACTCTGATTGCAACTCGAGTTGGTCACAACGCGAGGTAAATTTTCCCATAAGGTTCAATGTAAATACGGTTAATCTGTTCCGCCCTCCGAATTTGGTCGCACCACAAGGCAAATTTCCCCATAAGGTTCAGTGTAAATACGGCTAATCCGCCCTCCAAATTTGGTCGCACCATGAGGCAAATTTCCCCCAAAACATACCACAAGCCTCACCGAACGTCTCCTTGCTACCACGATCTCGCCTACAGGAAGCCGCGACTGCGTGGCAGCAGGGCAAATGGCCGCGGATCCGGTTCATAGCTCGAGGCAGAGTTCGCATGTCGACGTAAATTTTTGGGGCCCGAGCTGGTTGTATCTCGAAAAATTTGTAAGGAGGGGCGTTCGTAACCCGAGGTACCACTGTATCTCTCTAGAATGATCATCTGCTGATGTTTGTCACTCAAGTTAAAGAAAAACAAGTTACAGATAAAATATCAGTACTTTGTTTCTTCATGCATTTATTCATTCTGTTCAAAGAGAGCCCCTCTGCAACCCATCACAGGTTTGTTTTGTGTATAGGTGGCATTCCTGCCAAGTTCAGTTATTACACAGCCTTATTCCATATAAGTAGTCCTTGACTTACAACCACAGTTGGGACTGGAATTTCCATCACTAAGAGATGCGATCATAAAGTGAGACATCATGTGACTGCATTGCTTAGTGACTGTAATCCCGGCATTCCCCATTGCCATCATTAACCGAGAATTATGGGTAGTTAAGCAAGGATCCACCCCAATTCAAGCCATTCTGAGCTTGGTTCTTCCCAGCTGTGAGCCTCAGTATGGTAAGCGACTGCCTTCAACTCATCCCACCCACCTATCTCTGCCCATCTCTGCCTTTTTGGCAGCCCTGCACCCTACCTTGCATGGCAGCAAGCAGCCCCAGAACCACGGAGCTCTGGGGCTGCTTGCCATGCTCTGGGAAGCTGCAGCTGCCCCAGCCCATTCCCAACTGCAGTCGCCCTCACCACCCTGCACTCTGAGACCCCTGCCGCCCTGCACTCCACCCCCCCCCCCAGCTGACCTTCGCCATTTTCTTGCTCCTGCTGCTGACGAGGCCAGACTGGGGCTGAAGCAGCCCCTGAACCATGGCATGCCAAAAAGCCCCTTTGCTGCTTTGGGGAACACGAAGCCCAGCTCTGCCCAGGAGCTCTTTGTGAAGAGACTGCCTTTGGCTTTTTTTGTTTTGTTTTGTTTTTTTGGAGCATGAAGCCCAGCCGCAGCCCAGCCCGGCAGACAGGCTGAGCATGCCTCGTCAGCAGTGGGAGCAAGACAATACAAAGGTCAGCTGGGGTGGTGGAACGCAGGGCAGCAGGGGGGCAAAAGGGCATAGGTGTGGGGGGGAAATAGGTGGATGGGGGGAAGTTGAAGTGCCCTTGTGGTCATAAGTGTGAGCAGGCTGCCAAGAGCCCAAATTTTGATCATGTGACCTTGGGGCCACTGCAATGGCCGTAACTTCAGTAACAGGTCATAAGTCCCTTTATTCAGTGCCATCGTAAATTTTAACAGTTGCTGAACCAATGGTTGTAAGGACCACCCATATTAGCACTTGCCAAATGCAGCCTCTATAGCTTTCCATAGCTTAGGATGTCACCATGTCTAAATCCTGCCCTGGTTCCAGCAGTGCTAAACAAAAGAAGACATTCAATTGTTTTTCCCCTGCTACATTGAAACTGAATTAGGTGCAGTTTTCTGAGGAAGGTTCAAGACTGGGTAGAAATAACCCTCTATTAGTTTTAATTAGCAGAAAGCCGATATGCAAACCATTCTTCCTGTTGAAAGTGTCCAAGTAGAAATTCTCTCTATTGTTGATCCTATCGGTGGTAGCCCCAGAAAACAGGTATTATGGTGGTGCTATAGCAAGGAACAAGTTAAATCAATCAGTCAATCAATCAAGGAATTCAGCCCATAAATTGAGCTTAGGTGTCTGTAAAGATCACAGTCAATACATTTATTGTCTCTTAAATATTACTGATAAATGTGAGGAAAATTAGGCAAATTAATATCTGTTCCTTGCTAATATAAGAATGTTGTTAATGCACTCTTTAAAAATCCATATATTTTATATTAAAATAATAGAAGTAAATAATAAGAATAAAATATAATAAAAATGTTATATATCAGTGCCCTTGACAGTAAGATATAGAGAAAGATATAGAGTGTGTTGTTTTTAACTGTATTTCCCAGGCCTATAAATATGAATCCAAATATATGCTCAAAACTCTCTTCTGAAGAGAAATAAAAAGAGAGCTGGATCTAGGATTGGTAACAAATGAGAGAGCAGTGGTTAAATGGAAGATTGGGGTAGTCAGTAATATGATTATTTTATTAATATATATATATATATGCAGCTTTTCATTCATGTACCTCACAAAGCAGTTTGTATCAGTACTATAAAGGAGTGCTATAAAGTAAAACTATCCAATAAAATGACAAAGGTTATGGTTCTGGAGGTGGTCTAACTTAAAATAACTCAACAAAAAGACCAAATTTTTTAGAGATGATTAGGATTAAAAGGATAGGTTATCAAGGAGGCTAATGTAAATAGAAATGTTCTCATTCTAAGTTGTTTAGGATTTAAAATTCTAATTGGACATATGCAAGGTGGTCACAATTCACTGTGTGAAGTATTTTGCCCAATGGAAGTAATTATGGCTATCAGAGTTGAGCTGCAATATCTACATAACCATTAGATGGCAGCAGGAAATCCCCACAAATCACGGCTCAGAACCAACAACTTGACAGCTATAAAAGCAGGAGAAGTCAGGAAAGGATATAAATCAAAGAATGTCTAAACTTGCTATTTGAGTCCACAAAAAAAGTTGGTTCTTCATTTTGCCATTTTAGTTCTTGCCCTGTATCTTTCATTACCGTCTAGTTGTCATCTGGATTTTTCATCCCAGATCTGGTAAATTTAGAGGAATCACCATTCACCTTGTCACACTGTGGTGATATAATTCAATTTATTAACTTGGTTAATATGTACATATTATGCATGAACAGAAATGCCAGGGCATACCACTTGAGTGACCCAAACTAAAGCAGTGCTTTGAAACACAGTAAAAAAAATGCTTTGATCAATAGCAACATAGTTTATATTATAAATAATACTGTTATTATTACTACTACTGTTAATAAAATCAACATCTTGAAGCTGACTCAGTAGCACACTAGTAACAGTGAAGAAATAGTCATAACAATGATGACAACAAATATATCTTGCATTTTGTAGCTAATTAAAGTAGAGATTGGAATTCATTCTTTATCTAGTAGAACTGAACGCTATGAATGCTGGTAGTTACCAATTGTCACCTGGAATACCATTTCACCTGAATGAAGCAAATATTCCAGTATTTCACATCATATGGCTCTTAAAACAATGAAGAGCTACTCTGCTAGCTAGACTTTGAATGCTTCTGTAATTCAGAGGATGTGATCTCAAGATGGGTAATTGATCATCAAGGGGAAAAAAAATCACTAATGATATAAACTGACAAAACCCAGCTTGGCTGTTGAAGGAAAGAATCCTTGAAAAGGAAGTATATGTTTTGAAGGTCAAGGCTCAGCATACTATAATCCCTACCATCTGTGTTCAGGTTAGTGTGATTTTTAGGCTGAGCATTCTCTCTCTTTGGAAATCATACACAGGAGAAAAACTTACCCACCAGGGAGCCAAAATGTAGTTAGTTTTATAGAAAATGAAAAGGCACCACTTTATAAATTCGAGATGACCCTTAATTTTCTTTCCCCTTGACCTACACATGTTCAAAGTCAGCATCAGAAGTTTAGTGGTTCTGGGAATGAAACTATTTCACCAACCAATAAATTTTAATAGTCTAACAGCAAAGTGGAGAGCAAGGTAACCATGCTCAGTGTCAATGCTCAAGCATGATATTGCCCAATGGATGAACTAAAATGATCAAGAAACCCCAACTTTTGACTTTTTCAAACAGAAGTGACTCTGACTATTTATTTTAATGAGAGGAATGAAAATTCTGAAAGGTGTATAGATATGTTGTAAGCTGTGAAATGAGCCAAACAGTGGATGGAAAAGCAAAATTGAAGAAAAATTTTAGATGGTGGGGGTGGTGTGGTGAAGAGAACAGAGACAGAGAGAGAAAAAATGGATATGTGTTCAAACATAGTTGCCTCACTATCATACTTGTTTTAGGATTATTTTAGAAAACTAAATGTTGTTTTTTTTTAATCTGGATCTTTATTTCACAGTGTCAGGGCTATCAAAGTATGGCTTGTTACTAAGATGACATTGGAAAGATAGTTACATGATAGTGTGAAGCATGTGGCAACTATATTCTTATAAATATAATTAGCTAAAAATTAAACATATCCCTCCCTTCCTTCCTTCCTTCCTTCCTTCCTTCCTTCCTTCCTTCCTTCCTTCCTTCCTTCCTTCCTTCCTTCCTTCTTCTTCCAAATATAAAGGACAAATTATGAGTAAAACAAGTACAATAAAACTGAAGTATAAAAAATAATAGCTCTCTGCACAGGGCTAATTAAAGGAGGTTCTTCTCCTTTTGGGAAAATCTGTCCTCATTAAGATGACCTAACAACAGACTTGTGGGATTTACTACAACCATTTCTCGTGATGTAACCAGACTGAATCGCAACAATAAAACAGGCAAGGAAATGAGTTGTCTTCCTTCCTCTGTTGCCAGACAATCCTGGTGCAACATATTTCATAGCAATTTATGTCATGAGATAAAGTGGAATTATGTTGTGAAGATTTCTGATTATGAGAGGTAATGCTGGGAATGAATTTCCTGGGGCACCTGGTTGGGCATTGTTGGAGAGAGAGAATGTGAGGTATAGCCCACTCTTTGAGATAACTGTTAAAGAAATCATTATCTTCTCATTCATTCAAACTGAAGAAGAAAACAATCCACAGCAATGGGGGGGGGGGGGGGTTTGAAATGCCTAATAAATTGAGTTGAGCAGTAAAAACAGGTGCAATTTAGAGAAAGCTATTGCAAAACTTAAGTAGGGTAACTCAACAGAATTCAGCAGGACTAATTAGAGTTGCATAGGTTTAATAATAAAATGCTAAGCTTTCCAGTGGGAAACCCTGCAATATTTCATATGTTTGGCTCAGCTGCTCATCTATATAATTCCATACTATATGAAGAGCAGCATCAATATAAAGCTTGTTCAGATTTAGAGGCTGTCCAACTCTCAGGCAGCTCTGGGCAGGTTACATTTTTAAACTGAAAAACAATAAAATGAAGGGGGGAAAAAAGGAATGTATACATCTGGAAAACAAATAAACTAAGAGCACCAGGAAACAACAACGAACAGAGGTTGGACAACCACACTAAAGCCAAATTTTCAAAGACTTTTGGAATGTCTGTAGGAAGGTTGCTGTATGGATCTCTGGGGATACTGTTCCAAAGGGCAGGCATCACAACAGAAAAGGACATTGTTTGGTCGAAGGGACTGGGAACACCCCTACACAGAACAATCTTACTGGGCAGGCAGAAACTAGGAGACAAGTGGTTTCTCAAATAATCAGCCCTATCCCATAGGTAATAATCAGCACTTTGAATTGTACCCAAAAGTCAACTGGCAACCAGTACAGCTCACAAAGCAATGGGTGTATCATGGTATGCCCATCACTGCCTACACCACTGCATTTTGGACCTGCTGTAGCTTCCAAGAGGTCTTCAGGGGATGCCCCATGTACAGCACACTACAGTAGTCCATTTGTGAGGTAATTAGAGCATAAGTGACTGTCTGAAGGGCCTCCTCCTTTAGCACTGGGCACAATTGGTGCTCTAGATGGACCTGTGCAAAGGGTATCCTGACAACAGCTGCCACCTGCTCTTTGAAGAAGAGCTGTGAGGCCAGGAAGACCCCCAGATTTTGCACCAGTGTCAAATGGGGAAGTATAATCCCATTTAAGACCAAATATGGAAAGTTACCAGAGCCAAAGGGCCCAAATAACCACCGCCATTCAGTTTTATCAGGATTGACATTAAATAGGAGGGGTGAGAGTGTCAAACCCTGAGCTCCCCACAAGTGACAAGCTCTCAGCACAACCTCTTCCTCCATCTAGAGTGACTGGAACCTACCACAGAGGAAGGAGAACCACTGCAATATGATGCCCCCTACCCCTGCAGAATGATATTGTGATTGACCATATCAAATGACACTGAGAGATGAAGGAACACAAAGATGGATGCACACAATCCCCCACCCCATCAGCAATGGCTTCCTGAGGAGAGATTGTATCACCAGATCCTTCAAGGCAGAAGGGGAAACCCCTTCCCCCAAGGAAGCTGACACCATTGCATGGATCCACCTACAGGTCACCTCCAAGGCAGCCAGAACAACACAATCAGGTGGCTGAACTCACAGATTGGGGGACCTCATCACTTCATTGGGAGCTGTTTTTAAAACAATTTTTAAAGCATGCGGTTAGTGTGTTTCTGAAAGAATATTAAACTTATGTTTAAAAATAGCCTGGAAAACACCTAACAGGTGCTGTAGAAGCTGTACAGTGAAACAGGGTCTATTCTCTCTATAGTCTCTTCTATTGGTAAACAGGATCTATCCTGATTTCCCTCATCACCCCAATGTCAGTGTTTCTCAGCAAGCTGACAGATGCTGATAGATCAGCTTCCCAGATCTCCTACAAACTGCTCCAAACCTGGCTGTCTGCTGGAAGGGGTGGCAGGAAAAGTGGGTAAGTGTTTCCCAGTAAGGTAGGAGAGGTTCCCTATTTTACTAGAGTTTTCAGTTTTTACAGCCACCCAAGATCTCACCTATTATCTCTTCTGCTTTGCCAAGAAAATCTATATCCACTGTTCAGCTACAATGCCTGATTGACAAGATGGGTTGAAGGCTCCCTGGTAAAACAGGAGAGCATCTCCTTTTACTGGGCATTCCTTACTCATCCTGTGGATCAGCTGTCTTAGTGGCACACATTGACAGATGGTTAAACCCATGTTGTGTGTCTGTCTTTCAAAATTTGCTGTTCCCTGTCCCCTAGCCCTGCCCCACATTAGGTAGAATGACTGGTGGATGTTTTTCCACCAGTAGGTGACATTTGCTGGAAGGGGGAATGAAACCAGAAGAATCTACCCACACTTTCTTTATCATGTTCCATAGTAAATTTATAAGGGCAGTAGTACTTATTATCCTCCTTAATGAAGCAGAATAGGCCTTGGTAATGATAGCAGTGCAAAGTATAATGAGGTGATCATTTTAACTCCTCCACATGGAAGAGTTCTAGCAACACAGCAAAATTGCCACATTGTTTTGCTTCATCTGCTTCCCTTGCCTCTTCTGGAAGGAAGCAAACAGAAGAGGTTTCCATGCATGCATAACAACCAAAGGAGACTACAAAAAGCTGTGAGGTGTTATGAAGGCTTAACAAGTTGAAGCAGATTATGTTACCTCTTTGCTTCATCAAGACAAATTGTGTCACAATGTGTTTATTATAGATACCTAGTGTGTATGTGTTTTGAACAGACGAGGAAAACCCTAAAGTTTCTGTTTAATTCCAGATTGGCTATCAGAATTTCTAAAAAAATAATTCCAGAATACAAATTCAGGCCAATAACTACAGTTTTCAAGGTATTTGCCACCTTGTTAACCCATTCCATATATTGGTTTGAGAGCCAGTTTCGGCAAGTTGTTCAAGGCACTGACTGGACACTGGGAGATCTTGAGTTCTAGTCTTGTCTAAAGCACAGAAGCCAGCTGAATGACTTTGAGCCAGTCAATCTCTCTTAGCCCTAGGAAGAGGGCCATGGCCAACCACTTCTGAAAATCTTGCCAAGAAAACTACCAGGAGTCAAGACTGACTGAAAGGAGCATACAGATATACACATAAGCATCACTTTAGCAATGTGCACAAAAATACCGTTTTAATGAGATGTTTTTCAATGAATGCAACAAGATTGTTTGTGTGCTATATTTCAATGATGCTATAATGATGCATATTCCAGATTCATTGTTTCACTGTAATACAAGGTAGTTTAAAATTCTAAAAGCAAGAAAATGTTCAGATAAGCAGACTCTGAAAAATATCTTTCTCAAAGATTATCTAAATCTTGAGTTGTGATTAATCCAGTTCAAATTATGGAAATCCATCAGTTTCATGATTTCCCAGTCAGGATTCTCTAGATAATGCTGTCCATAGAAAAGTATTAAAAATGTTGTCATTTGAGAATTGGCCACTTTCATATTCCTAAGGAAAATGGAAAGCATCATGAAAAGTCAAGTCAGAATAACATGGGTTTGTATAAAATGTATGTTTACTATTTTTTCTGTATAGATGTGAATTTGGAAATAATTTACTTACACTTATTTAGAAATACAATACAGTGGAACCTCGGTTCACGAATTTAATTCATTCCGCGACTCTGGTCGCAACCCGAAATGGTCGCGACCGGAATCAAATTTTCCCATAAGGTTCAATGTAAATACAGTTAATCCGTTCTGACCCCAAATTTGGTCGCCAACCGATTTCTGGTCACGACCCGAGTCAAATTTCCCCATAAGGTTCAATGTAAATACGGTTAATCCGTTCTGAACCATGTTTTTTTTTAAAAAACCACAAAAATATGACACAAAGTACAGTATGAAGAGAGAGAAAGCTAACCTTGCTCAGGAGGGAAAATGGCCACGCTTCCTGCTTGGTGGGAGAGTCCCCTCCCTACAGGAAGTCGTGACCACGTGACATGGGAGGGAAAATGGCCGCGCTTCCTGCTTGGAGGGAGAGTCCCCTCCCTACAGGAAGTCGCGACCACGTGACACGGGAGGGAAAATGGCCGCACTTCCTGCTCGGAGGGAGAGTCCCCTCCCTACAGGAAGTTGTGACCACGTGACACAGGAGGGAAAATGGCCACGCTTCCTGCTCGGAGGGAGAGTCCCCTCCCTACAGGAAGTCGCGACCACGTGACACGGGAGGGAAAATGGCCGCGCTTCCTGCTCAGAGGGAGAGTCCCCTCCCTACAGGAAGTCGCGACCACGTGACACGGGAGGGAAAATGGCCACGCTTCCTGCTTGGAGGGAGAGTCCCCTCCCTACAGGAAGTCGCGACCATGTGACACGGAAGGGAAAATGGCCGCGGATCCTGTTCGTCACCCGATCCGGCATTTGCGACCAGAGGTAAATTTTTGCGGCCTGAGCTGGTTGTGACCTGAATTGTTCGTGAACAGATGCGTTCGTGAACCGAGGTTCCACTGTACATTTCACTATGGTGAAAAAGACAGTGACTAAGAAATTTCTGTGTCTGCTTAGTCTACTGACCAGGTACTCCTTTTAGCAGGTCATCTTGAGGCCTTCTGCTCTGCCCTCCAATAAAGTACATCTACTTGGTCAACCCTTCAGACAGAGTACATGTAACAAAGGACTGCTCTCTGACAGCCATTAAAATTGAAGACAGTCTTCAATAAAGTAGGACACCTGGTAATCCTAAGGCCTGAGCCTGCTAATTATATAAGAGTACATTGGCTCTAACACCAAGCCTGCAGAGATAAGAGACAATTGATAATACTATTCTGTTCCACTTCCCATCACCAGGTTTCCACGCCCATTTATGACAAAAATCAACCTGTAAATTCCTGAAATAGTACAGCTCTCTGCAAATAGGTATCATGTATCTACAGATATCTGGGCTAAAGAGTCTGCTTCACTGCATTTATTAGTGCTTTGCACAGCAACCCTCAAACTACAAGTGAACAAAGAATTGTGATATATATATATATATATATATCCTTGAAACATCTGTGTGTAAGCCTTATTTGTCAGCAACCGTTGTGTTTATATGCCTGTTTTACTGGGAACCTGCTGCTTTTCACAATGCTTCCTGAGTGACTGTCGTAAGAAAACTGCATCTGGAAATGATGAGTGCACAGCTCTAAATCCAAAAAGCAGTCTGAAATTCTAATAGTTAGCAGCCACGGTATAAATGTCCTGCTGAATGTCAAAAAGATTTAGACAGATGATACTGAAGTGACAAATATGTTACGAAGAATCACACAAATGTGTTATCTCCCTCCTACCCCCACCCCCACTATCACAAATAACTCCATGAGGTGTTGTTATTCTGTCTTTCTCTGATTCCTTTCCAGCCCAGGCACAATGAGTGAGCCAAATTAGATAGGATGGATGCAGAATTATGGATTTAATCGTTAAACTAGCTGAAGCAGTTCTCAATAAGAGAGTGGATTGTATCTAATAATGGCTTTGCCATGACAGAAAATGCTTTTGCTCAGGCAAATCTGCTTACCTGAGGTTTTACAATTCTGATTTACTTTTGCAACATTTAATAGCATACTCCATTCCATATCCCAATCTTGAAGTACTGGATTTAAGTGGATAGGGGAAAAAAAGTCCAGAATCTTTGATCAGTAGGAGGAATAGACAAAAATCAACTGCTCCAACTTGCATGAACAGATGTATCATTGCATATATCCTATTGCACATCAACATTAAAGGACAACTTTAAAATCATCGTCACTACCAGCACCACAACCAGCAGCACAACCACCATCTAACCCAGCAGATTAAATAATAAAAGAACAAGCAGGGTAAATAAAATTATACAACCTTAAAGCAACATCAGTAAAAAAATTAACATAACAGAATCTAAAGAACCATCAGCCTCCCTAAAAAGCATTCAGAACTAACCAAGTATTCATGTGATGATGAAAGTATTATCCAGATAGGATCAGAGGGACCCCTAAGGGAGGTTAGTTCACATTGTTGGCACAAAAGTAAAAAAAGGATCTGATTACTCTTACATGGGAATGTTTAAAAGATTTTCTTGGTTCCAACAAGCTTTCTAGTTGCAATTCTTGCTTTTTCTAAGAATTCAAGAGATCATTTACATTAATCTCTGGGGTTAGTTAGTTAGTTAGTTATTATGGTTTAAAGCACTTTAGACTGGAGAAGACCAGGACATTTTTCTTCTGATAATTTTGAAAATTTACCTGAGAGTTCACAACAAAGACTGAACAGAAACTTTCAGCAGCAGCATGAACAAGTGGCATGTTCTTGCTATAAGAATTGCCAGCTGCCTGAATGCAATGACTCCATTGCATCTGGTCAGAAATGAGACGACACCATGTGGTCCATACAAATTTGGAGCCACCTCTTTATTTGCATAGCATAGAGTAATGCTAAGACTGCACCAGGGTGTTTTTTTTTTTTTTTTCAGTTTAGAAATAGGAAGCGGGGGAACTAGGAAGAAAAAGATTATCCCACTCAGTATTCCTACAGGCCAGACTTTCTTTGGGAAATGAAATAGAGAAATCAAAGGAAGCAGAAAATCAGAGACAGAAAAAAAGGTATTGGTGGCAGAGCGTATAATTGACTGGCACACAGCCAATCAGCCCAAGGGCAGCTGCAGGAGTGGTTGGATTACCTCACTTGGAAAGAAGATCAAGGACTTGGAAAGAGAGAAAAACAAAATCCTTTCTGGAAGGAAGGGCCAGTGGGTAGAGTTGTCTGAGCAATATGATGAATGAAGATCTGACTCCATGTAACTTTCATCTACCATTAGAAGCTAGGAAGTAAAGTTACTTATACATAGGAGGGGACAGAGAGTTGCATCTCTGCCTGCCATTGAAGTAAATAACTCTCTTCCACTTTCCAAAAGGGCTAACTTCACAACTGATTTGATCTAAGTGATCTAAGTGGTATCTGCTGCTTGTTAACATTTTAATAAAAATAATAAAAGGATTAAACATATGTTCCAAATTGTCTTTCTTGTTTTCTTCTTTCTGTTCATTTCTCCCCTTCCCTCCCTCCCTCCCTCCTTTCCATCAGTTTATTTATCCATCACTAAAGCAATAGTACTGAATTAAAACAATGTGGACTCTCCCTGAAGCTTTTTAACTTAAATACATTATACAAATTATTAAAAAATGGAAAGAAAAAAAAAACTTAAATGGCAGAAAATAAAACATGTGGGCAGTATTTTATTGGGGATGGGGTGGAAGAGATGGCATATTTGCATCTAACATCATTTTGGCACTGAAGAAGGCAAAAAGAAGAACATTTTGATTTCATCCTGTGTAGGAATTGTTTCAGCTTTCTTTTGGTGTTGTTTAAATGAACCCCACTACTACGATCAATGCAAATAGGATTATGGCAGCAAACCCTACTACTTGATACATATTTTTTTACTTGTTTGCAGTATGACAAACTCAACACATAGCTTAGAACCTGGAAAAAAAAAACTCTCAGAATGCAGACATTGTACAAAAGAGCTTTTGTATATCCTTGTATATACATTGTAGAAAAGCAAACAGAAGTCCATATTGAAGTGATGGGAGTTTGCCATTGCAGTTCCCATTCTCTTGTTGAGTATTTATTGTCCAGATGAATTGTTGTCTGAAATTGTGGAAGGACAGGAAATTCAACTTTGAAAATCTGAATGTAAAAGATTACATACGTTCAAACAGAATGTGAGTCACAAAGACCTGGAAATTATGTATCATAATTATTGCTTTGAAAAAATGCCAAAAAAAGAAAAGAAAAAAGGATGTGCATTCTTTGCTGAACAAGGAATTACTTATTTGCAGATCAGGTTTTGTGTCTTAAATACTTCTGTCAGGAAACCAATCAAAAGTGCAAGTAGCTCTAAAATAAACAGTGACAAAAAGTTTGTCCAAAATATTAAATTAAAACATTTTCACCATCAAGAGAACACTTCCCTTATTTGATTTTTTTTTCTGAATTTTTTTTTTTTACTCCTTCAAAAATGAGCAAGTAAATTTGGGCTATTTGTCTGGAAGAAAAATCACCCCTGTCCATAGGTATTACTGCAGGAAAATACATAAAGAAATAAGTATAGCAGTATAATCCTATGCATGTCTAGAAATAAGTAACTCTTACTGAGTTTAATACATAGGAAGTATGTATGAAAGTATGCATACACAGGAAGTTTTCAGTTTTATAGAATTTTGAAGAATGACAAATTTAAAGTAGAAATTTCATTCCAAAATAAATTACTTTGCATGAATGTTAATCCAAGTCAAATTCCCACATTGCTTTCTATCTTTCCTATAGCTCTTCTGGAAAAGAGCTCAGAAGGATTTGATTAATTGTATGATAAGTGTGCTAAATAGAGCATCATCACAGTTTAATAGCAGCTAAATAACTATCCACTCATCCCTGCTGACCCATAGATTAAAGGTCTATACCTGAGAGCTTAATAGACAGCCACCCCCCACCCCCCATGAAGTGCATTTGATAGCTCATTGCTTTTGCCATGTCTAAAATGCATGGCAGACTGCTCTAATGTTTCTCAAGAGCATCGGTTGTCTGAGAAAGAAAAAAATTATTCTAACTCTAAAGCTTTTAAATATTTTTTCTGTGTCTCATCTTGTGCATGTAAAGCATTTCTAGAGTGCCTGACCTGAATAGAAGGTGCATGTGGTAAGTCCTTATCTTGCCTTCAGAGTGTGACTTGAATTATTATACACATTTTGGAGGCAATTTTTGAAAGTCAGATGCATCATGCCTTCTAATTGAAAATTCAAATGATTAAATGTCTATCATCTTGGAAGAAGAAGATTTCTTTGTGCCTGGGGACTCCCTGGGTATACGAAAGTATGTTCATCTGCAAAATAAAATCATGCTTTACATTTTGATAATGTCTTCTTAAACAGATTGACAAGAACCTGTATATTTCTAAGAACTAACAAATACTAGGGTGGAAAGAGAAGGAATTATTCTCAAGCTGCATCAACCTGTAAGGTAATTAGACTTAGGAGGATGTGTGACATGAGGCATCCTTCATAGTAAAAAATGTTTTTGGCAGAAACAAAAAGGGGAAAGAAACATTTCCTTTCCTTTCTCATTCTATAGCTACAGTATTTCCTTTCCCAGCAGATTTCTGAACTGGGAAATGTCTGCCCCTTCCCAAACTGTTCTTTAAATTCTTCCAAGTTGAAAAAGCTGAAAAGCATCAAAGCTGCTCAAGTGGGGAAATGATGACCCATTTTTTTCTTTTGAAAGTCTTTTGAGATTAAACTCTTAAACTGTTTTAACAAGAACACTGAGGGATGAATGCTTTTAAAACTCTTATACTGGAAATTCCAAGAATGTGCATGCTTAGTACTTGAGCATTACTATTAATGCTTGGTTGGTTGGTTGGTTGGTTGGTTATCACATTTCTATACTTCTTTGCAAAGTGAACCATGATGTAGCCACTATACCCCAATATATCTATTGAGATCAAATATTTTGGTGCTTGTCTCTCACAAGTCTGGCGTCAAAGGGTTCCAAAAGATGAGAAACCTGAAAGAGCTATTTCAACATTCATTCTGACCTTTATTACAGAACAAGATGACGTAAAAAAAATAAACAGCAATAGGACATGGTTGGCTTGGTCACTTAGGTTTTAAATAATTGCTATAGACAATATTCTTATGCTGTGTTAGATATGTCACCATCTGTTTCTTTGGAAAGTTTCTTCTTTGTGTCTTAGAATCCCAGAATCTCAGACTCATGGTCTGCTAGATATATAAAAGAGTTACCATGATAAACCTGTTTTTTTGCCCTAATTGTGTTACTCAGGCCACTATGAAAACTTACCTATGCTAAGTTTCTCCCAACCACCAATCTTTGACATCTTTTCTCCATTTCTCTGCCACTGATGGATGATTTGGAGTGGAGTGGATGATTTGGAATGGATTGGCCCGACTACAATCTGTGACATGTTCCAGATTGTGTTGGGTGAGTGAGTAAGTATGGAGGGAGTGAAGAGGGGGCTGGCTGAAAGATAGTGTATGGTGTAGATAGATAAGGGATGGATGATATCACATAGCAATGATCTACCCTTGAGTTGCTGAGTGCCATATGCAGGCACAACTAGGAAGGCTACAGTGATGGTGAGGAAGAGGCAAGTAGGGCACAAGTGTGTATGGCTGGTTGCCATAGCCTGGGAGGATGAAGTGTTGAGAAGAATTCATGGGGGAAACAAGGACAGGCTGTTCCATCAAGCCTGTGATGGGCAAAGGCAGGATTCTGAGCATGGGCCACTCACAGAGCTGGGCCAGACCAATTATTAGACCTGTCCCACCCTCCAACCCTTAAAATTCACATCCAAGGTGAATCCTGGGCTCTGGCTGTTGCAAGTGAATAATAAAACCACTCATCTATGACTTGACTGTGGATGAGGCAGCTGATCTGACATATAAAAATGACATCTGGTTAGGCCCGAAATGGAAAATTCCTCACCTGGAGATCTGCCCATCTGGGTTTTGGGTTTGGCACCAACCCCAATCTCAGGGTAGCAGAAATGGGGTGATAGTTGTATTCTGTGAGCCTGTAATGGCTTTCAGAGGTGCTGTGCCACACTTAGCCAGGATGAAGCCTTGGGCTATAGTTGGGCTGTGGGGATCAGTTAGAATTGTTGCCACTGTACCTACCTTGCTACAGCACAAGGACTCTATTAGACACATAGAGATAAGCCACATTTACACACCATTCAAAAGAGACAATTAAAAACTAAGAAGGAATCAAAAAGACCAGAACATATCCTCTCCAGCAGCCAACACTGAGATAACCAGGGATTAACACCAGACAAACAATTAAGCAGAAAACAATACCCTAATAAAGGAACTACCAAGGAGAAAACCACATCCCCACCAACACTGGCAGGGCAAGCTACTGTATATAAACAGGGAGAAAACCCCATAGTCACTAGCACTGATGATGTTACCTAGTCAGGTAATGAAACATCTGCAAGCAAACAACCAAGCTCAGAAAACCCCAAGGACTCTATAGTTCAACCCTGAGCTACATATATTCTCTTTTACTGGAACAGGGGAAAATACCAGGGCAAATACAATTAATAAAAGTCTATTAATAAAGTCCTAATACCTATAGCATCAGAGAGATCCTACCCCAATTGGCTGTGGTGAGCTTGGGTAGTGGCGAGGAAGGAGTTCTCTGGAATTGACTCAAAAAGAGGTTGGTTTCATGGGGCAAGTTTTAAAGCCCTTCAATCTCAGTCCCTGAATCCCTGGAGTTGCTTAGTTTAGGCATCAACAAGGGAAGGTTACATATTAGTTAGGATTAATTACATTGTTAAGTGTTTAGCAGGTATTGGGGATCTTTTTTTTTTTTTTTTTTTTGTCTGCGCTCAGTCATTACTGACCCTGCAGTGACTGCCTGGACGAATCCTTGCAGTTTTCAAGGTAATTGTTTTTCGGAAGTGGTTTGCCAGAGCCTCCTTCCTAGAGCATAACCCAGCTGGCGAGCGCAGGAGGCGGGATTTCCATTGCTTCGCGCCCTTTTCGGGTGAGCGCGGTTTTGCACTTACCGGCAACTGGTCCCGTCTCTCTGTGCAAGGCGCTGCCAGCATTTTTCCTCCCACCAGAGTGAGAGTACCCATTTATCTACTCACGTGAGTTTTCGACCTGTTGGGTTGACAGGAGCTGGGGGGGGGGGGGGGGGAACAGGAGCTCACCCTTAAATCTACTTAAAACAAAAGTGGGAAATAATTATCTCAATGGGGTTAGAGAGGGAACTTTGTTATCTCACAGCTTGCAAGAATAAATATGAAGAGCTAGTTTGTCTAAGTAGCATCTCTTCCTATTGTTAGTTAAAAATGTGGGTCAGTCACAGGACATCAGTGATATTTATGACACCATGCTTATGGTCTCTGAAATGTTCAGCACATTCATTTGGTATTAGAAATTTTACTATGATTATTTTGTTCCTTGGATTCCCACTTTGTGGGAATTGACTTCCATCAAGAATCTGTATTCACAAACAGAAGTAATTTTACTACATGTGTTTGTTTCACCACCCCCGCCCACCTTGGGCATGGAGGAATAAAAAAATGTCTAATGGTTATGGTGTTGGACTAGTCCTGGAAACACCCACACTTAAGTGTACCTGTAGCCACAGAAAATTGCTTGCTGTTTTGAAAAAATAGAGATATGCTAATTTACTGATTTTATTTTTAGAATCATGTTAATTTCAATGTGCTTTTAACTGAAAAGTGATAGAATACATGCATAAAGTGAAAATGATTTAATGAAACAAATACCTCGAGTTGCTGAACAGGGAATTATACATATATTGATTTGTAATTTGCAAATAAATTGTTATTATTCCATTACAATTCCTGAGAAGTTGGAAGGGTAGGGTAACGGCATCATTTAGAAAATATATAAAAGTTTTAACACAGGATATGGACAGACAGGCAAATCATGTATAACCATGTATTATAGCTAAATATATCTACTAAATGAATATACAGAAATGGATCTCCCTAACTTTGTGTACATAAAATTATATGCAAATGCTTTGCCCAAATCTTGTTTTGCCAGTTATAGTTGCTGGTAAACATCAGCTGCATAATGCAAGTGAGTACAGAAGTTATATGAATTCATTAGGGAATTAATCATCAAAAAATTACCCTTGAAGCAACTTGTGCTAAAAAGCTCACTCAATTTTAAAAGGAAATCCCAGTCTTGCTATAGGCAACTATCCTATGTAAATAACATCAAGAATTCACCTTTATTATCAAGACACACAAGGAAATACTGGTTAACAAGTTACACAAACATATTATAAAATGCTAATAGGCAATAAGTGCTGTTTACTAAAAACAAGTGTAGATATATTTATACAGAGGTATGCTGTACTTGATAAAGTAACTTCTGCTTTAAAAACAAAACAAGTAGAGATTGGCCAAATCTGGACACAGCAATTATCTATTGCTTAATTCCACAGACTACTCTGTTCCTTTTTTTCCTTTGTCGAGTGCAGTCACAAAAGGATTGGGTTTTGTTTTCTTGCTTTGTATTTGGCTTTATGAGTTGATCAGGTTCAGAGGTAGGGTAGGGCAATCTCTCTAATTTTAGCTGCTGAAAAAATAAATAGAAAAGATTTTCATTAGAGGCATTTGGTTTCTCTTACATATCCTCTTTCATCCTGCCATTTCAAGAGTGTCTGTCAGTAATCCAGACATTACTGCATTAATTAATTCAATTAAACTAATTAAAAAAGTGTCCTTAGTCTTACAAGGAGCTCTGACTACTTTTATGCTTCCTGGCCTGGAGGAGAGAGAACAAATTGTATCAGTTCATTGACATTCCTCTCGCCTGAACTCTGATCTTCGGTGGCTCTTCTTTAAGATTTTGTTAGATTACCTTTGTGACGAGTTGGATTGTCTTTTCTTTCTCATAAGATTTGTAGAAGCAGCAGTTCCCAGGGGGAAAAGCAGCAGAACATGTTAGGTTATAAATAATCTTTTCCCAATTTAGTGCCTATAAGGCATCTGGAACTACAGCTCCAATTAGTTCCAGTCAGCATGGGGGTTGTAGTCCTAAACCACTTGGGAGTATTACTGGAAGAAACCTAAGCATACTGTATCTAATATCTTGGATTCAGTCTGAAATAATGTTGACAAAGTCTTAACCTTAATAGATTCTTAACTAAGGAAAAGTCTTCAAATTGTTTGATGTGCAATATTCAAAGTACCACAGTGTATATAAGAACTGTATAAAATTTCATTGCCTGTGAAAAGCAGCACTAACCCAACTGGCTAGGTATTCAGAGGAGCAGAAAAAATGTTTCCTTCACCCCCTTTTTTGGGTGGTGGTGGCTGCAGTGCAATGATGCCATTAAATTTAAAATGTACTATATGACAAGAATCCAATGCAGGGTGTAAATAAAATTTTATTAAATATGCAAACCTCCTCCTCCTCCTCTTCCTCCTCCTTTTTCCTCCTTCTTTCCTTTTCCCAATGTCATGAGCTAAAAGAAGACATGGCAAATTTCCAGTCTGAGCCCACATAACATAAACACTTTTTCTGTCCACTGTCTTTTAAACAACAATGCCTCTCAGCTGTTGTTGCATTTTTGCATAATTTTAGTTAAGTTACCATCGTATGGAAAGGGGGAAAATAATTCAGGGTCAAAATATAAATCAAATTGTGTGGATTTAAAGAATCATGCGCGGAAAGGAACTTGTGGAAGCAAACTTTCTTATTCTTACCCTTCTTGCAGCAAATATCTATCTTCCCAACAGTTTATTTGGAGACAGGTTTCTTCTTAAACAGGATGGGGTTAAATATGGTGACCTTTCGGTTAAGAAGAGATCTCTCTCACACACATATATTTGTCTGTTGGTATATAGATACTGTAAACAGATCAAGTATAATGATCTGATATTGTATACAGATCAAGTTTCATGATTCCGTACACAAGTGTTCATACCCCAACCCAGGCAATTTGGAACAATTGATCACCTGAACATCTGATTAGGGGTCTGATAGCACCTTTTACAACTAACACATTTTATTAGAAGGCATAAGATAAAGCTTTCATTTATGCCTTTTAATAACATTTGTTAGTCAGAAAGATACCACCTTCTGATTTTTGACTACCATAGACTAAGCCAGCTCTCCCCCTACAATATGAACATCTGATAAACATCTGAAGAACATTACTGGGCTACCCAGAGAACAAAGGGATAGAATAGATTTCCGTGGATCTGTTAAAAGTTTCAATTCATAGGTTTCAAATCACAGCCTAATATGTTCATATTATATATTATTGTCCATGCTTTATGAAGAAAAAATTATTAAATGTAAACTTTGGGTTTACAGCAAAGAAAGAGCCAAGATTGCCTCAATAAATGGGCAACCACAGCAGTCAAGCAACTAGAATGATTTCCAAACCAGGAACTGTTACAACGTCTGAGGTTTTAGATTAAGTGTGGGGGTTGGGGAAGAAAGACATATTTGTGTATAAAATTATTCATAGATTGAATAAACTGGATACAATTAAGTTTTTTTTCTTTTGTTATTACAATGATGAATATTGGGATATTCCATAAGATAAAGAAAAATATTTATTTGTATTGCAAATAGTTAAATTGTTGAATTAATTGCTAGAAGATACAGTGTTGACCATGGAAAAAGAGCAGATAAAGTCATGGGGAAAGAAGCTGTCATTGCCTCCTTACTACTTACAGTATCAAGCACAGTATGCCTGACTGCTGGAAGAGGACCATTGCACTTATGTTCTACTTGTAAGTTTATTGGAAGTATCTTATTGGCCTCTTGGCCTTTGATCTAGTTCAGCAGGATTCTTCTTATATTCAGAACTGGTAGATGGAAGGACTCAGGTCATTGTCATGGGCAGATGAACTATCTGCACTTTTTTTTTTTTTTGTAAAAACTACAGTTCCCTGGATTCACTGGATTCTAGCAGAAATGATGTTATGCATTGTTCAGAATCACTGTGGGTTTCAGTGTCAGGCCTACAGGATAGCCAGCATGATGGCTTTAGCAATTACTCCTTTCCCCTTTTGCAAAATTAAATGGCTTATATTCTGATCTTTTCTTAAGTTAGAAGTGTGCATGTGGGGTTAGGAAGTTTCTGTTCTTTGATATATATCCAAAAAAGATCCAGCAACAATGGAAACATAAAAGTTAAAGCACAGCAGGAGAAGTAGGGAACTGACTTATACTGAATTATAAGTCAGTTGTTCAACCCATTGTTCAACTCCCAGAATTCTTCCACAAACATGGCCATTGCTAATTACAAGATCTGAAGTCTAAACATCTGGAAGTTACTGAGCTTGGAAATGCTGACTAGCTCAATATTTTAGGCTGGTTGGAGTCATCCCTCCAGGATTTCAGATGAGATACTTCCAAGCTCTCTGGATTAGTCAGCAGTTGAAATTTGGACCGTCTCCTGGCACTGCATAAATCTATTAATAAGTATATGTATAACTGATCCAATTTCTCTGTGTGTGATTGTTTGTGTGAATTTATGAAAGGGTACAAGTAGTCTCTGAGAATATTGATACTAGACAGTAATAACTGTATTCATAATTCATAGGTCAGAATCTTTATATGAATAGAAGTAGTCCCTGGGTTAAGAATGCCTGGTTTACAGATGACCAATAATTAAGAACAGAGCCTACTGTAGCAAAATTTGAGTTAAATACACAATGATTCAAGTTAAATACACAATGGTTCAAATTCATTACACAATACTACTTATATAGTATAATACAACAATATAGTTCCAGCTTAGATACAAATTTGACTTAAGAACAGACCTTGGGAATGGAACCCATTCTTAAACTGGGGACTACCTGTATATAATAGTTGTATATGATATTTTCCACACTTTTTCATAAGAAATCGAATATTGGAACATTGCAGATTCCATATGAATGACAAATCATAGCTGATGCATTTGCCATTTGGCATGAAATGATATGCCTTATGTTGATATACTCTATCTATACTGTGATCAACTTCACCTCACTTTGTTGCCAGATACAGAAATGTTCTCTGGCACAGAAGAAAAATGTGCACAAATTTGTGAGGAGAGAGAGAGAGAGAGAGAGAGAGAGAGGGAGGGAGGGAGGGAGGGAGGGAGAGAGAGAGAGAGAGAGAGAGAGAGCGAGCGAGCGCAAGAGAAGGAGAGGAAAGTACAGGAAAATTTAAACTGGACTTGATAACACTTGAGTTTTTTATACCTTATAATTAATTATTTACTTTGTCCACAGTTGACAAATAACTGGATCATTCATAACTAAATAAGTTAAAGGCTATTTTCATTTAAAAATATACAAGTATAATTAATTTATAATATGGCCATTGTCCATTAGCAGAGAAGCCCTGCTATATCTATATCATCTATATCTATCTGTATCTGTTAAATCTATATCTATATCTATTTGTGTGTGTGTGTGTTTGTGTGTGTGTAATCTCTAGAGTTGTACTGTAAATTTCTTCTACATTTTGACTACTCTTGTTCAGTTTTATGGAAAACACATTGCTTTTGAAATAGTCTTCCAGTCTTCTGTTCTAACCCCCTAAAGCTTTTAATGTAGCCCCCAGAGCTACTGCCAAAGTTATAATATTCCAAGGGAGGATTTTTTAAGAAAAATTATATAGTAGAAAACAACTATAATAGTTAAATTCAACTATTTTGATTTCATTTAAATTAAATCAATTTTTGTGATGTCCCACATACTTTTTTGTCCTGGCACCACCCATTTTTTAGAATAGATCCCCTTGAACATCACTTAAAGGCTCAGCATGTCCCTTTTCTAAGATAAGAGTGGATCACACTTTTGATTTAACATTGGATATACTCAGGTCTTGCCTGATTTCTTTCAAAACGATTTATGTCTGAAACTTGCTCTCAGTTTTGGATGGGTTTACAAAATGTTCCTTTCTTTACACATACTTGTAGAATCCTAATACTTTCCATCTGAGTCTTATATCAATCAATATTTTATTTGCAGTTAAGTCTTTCTAAGCAATTAATTACTATTTTAAACAGTCACATTTGTTGGTAGTTCATGTTTCGGTGGGGCTGTCATGTGGTAAGATGTTGGCTTCAGTTACCATGTGTTTTTTTTTCAAATAACAAAAAAGGGAAGGCATTTCCTAAGTCTGGCCTTGCTATAACCGTATAACCTGTCTGAGGGAAGAAAGGAAGATGTTAGTACTGAATACAAGCTTACAGCATAACTGTTTCATCACTGTTGGTCTGTCTGGTTGAGTAGGACAGGCTCAGTGGCAGGAGAGACTTTTACTTTCTTTAAAATACAAAATTTGGTAGTGGTTGTAACAAGGATACATTAAGAGTTTTGCTAGCATAAGCACAATGGCAACCCTTGGTCAAAACTATAGTGAACAGAAATTTTAAAAATCTATTTTAGGTTTTGTGTCATCACATTTGTTTCTGATGTTAGGAAAACCTTTTGATCAAAAGTTTAAAAGTTAATTTTGATGCCATTCCCCACCTTAACCTTAATATTTTGAACCTCCATAAATTAACTCCTATGTTACTGTTTTATACTTTGACTATTCTACAACTATGTAGAACTATCTAAATATTGATATGTAACTACCCCCTGCCTCACCATGCAAACTAGGCATTTTCAATCAACAATGAATAAAAAGAGAATATTTGAAAAGCTTAAATAATTATTCCAGATTTTAGGACAAAAACTGCAAAAGGGAGCCAATGTGACAGTGACAATGATGGCCAACTTTTTAGTGCTGGGGGCTGCATTAAACACAGGAAGAGCCAGAGTATTCTGTTTTCAGAGGGTGAGATTAGGGGGGTTCTGGAGAGCTATTTTGTTGTTTAAAACCTGTTTTAGGGCTTACAGTAGATGTTTCAACTGTTTTCTGCTCAGAACAGTTGAAACCATGCCACCATTGGTGGTGGAGACAGTAATCAGAGAAAGATCTGGCAGCCACAAAAAAATGTTCAGTAGATTATATGTGGTCATGGGGCTGCAGCTGCCAAACCTATAATATAGTACAGTAAACAAATATGCTATGAACTTATGCCATATATCAGTAACTAAATATATCAGTAACTAAATTTATGATTCAAATAAATAGGCCTTTTCTGAATATGTATTTAAAAAATAAAATAAAAAATATAGAATCCCAAGTGTCTGATTTCTCTCTCTATACCCACAGAGGGTAGTTGTAGTACGCTGTTTCCAATACTATAATCTCTGATCACAGGAGGGAATAAATAAGTAGTTTATAGGATGACAACGGTAATCATGTGTTAATTATATATTTATTTTAGGAATATGCAATGGATTCTGCTGACCCCAAATGAAAATCCCAAGTCATCTGCTTTGGAGCAAACTGGTGTCTCTAGAAAGCAAAGTATGTTCTCTATGAACAACCTAAACTGAACTGGAAAGTTTTGTAAATGGTTTGATGCAAGCAGTTGACTTGTTCTGGATTAGGATGCAAAGAATCTTTCAGTAACTGTTCTGAAAAAGGCAAATCTGAAACCTCTCATAATTTTCTATTGTTGCTATGAATTTCATTTAAGTCTTCCTCAGAAAAGGGGGGGGGGGGAAATTTTATAGTCTTTTGAATTTCTCCTATAGCAGGGAATAGGAAATAAATACCTTGTCTCAGATCAAGCTATTAATTAAAGTGGGAAATCTCTGATTTGGTAAAACTGAAAAAAGTCATTTTGTGAAGCACCAGAACTGAACCCTGTGGTCAGTGCATAGCCATATTTTGTTTATTTATGATTTGAGTTCAGAAGCTTTGCTTGAATTTGAACAATTCAAAAGAACAAAGTAAAGAAAATAACAAAGAGGAGGGAAAACTCTGTTCCATTCATTCATGGCCACAAAAGGTAAAAACCAAATTGCTTAAAGATTTTGAAGAATACTCAAATTGAGATTTTTGTTAGGAAGGGTACACCCTAGTCCATTTTTCCAGTTTGATATATTCTTAGGAAACAAAGCTCTAAATCACAATGAGATAGTCCCATAATGAAATATCACCAATATGAAGAATTATGCAGGGAATAATCACAGATATTTGTATATAAATGAATAGGAACTTTATCTATGTATCATTCAGAAAGGTATAAATAATATGCCTTTGATGAATTGGGCTGCCTGAAGTGCTTTTATGCATAGCAGTCCAGATGATGGCTGTAAGGTATTGTCTATTAATTGGATGACCCTAGTCTTATGGAAAGTTATCAACAGGAACTAACAGTGAATAATGCAAACTGCTTTGATAAGCAGATGGAGATAAAGCCAATGTCAACTGACTATTCTGGGTATTCCTAATATGAAAAATAAAATACTTATTAAATAAGAGGTCCTGATCACCAGCAACAACCAGAAACATGGCTAATAAACAGCACTTATAATTCTCAGTACTGAATCACATGGCCACAGGCCTAGCATTTGGACATTATCTCTGTCACAGATATACAGAAAGCAAGTGAACAGGAATGTATCAAAACACGTGCATGAGAATCCCAAACACAAAGTAACCCATCTGAGTCCATTCTCTTGACATTATTGTTTCCTCAAAAGTGCAATTTGTGTATATATTCCCATCAGCAGAGATAATCATGGTAGGTAATAATAGGTTATGGGACAGTTAAATACAGGTATGCAGATCCTTGATAAGAGTTTGCAAAAGGTCACTGTAAATGTTATACTTCAGGCTGTTTAGTTATGATAATGAGTGGTCCTGTCCTCAGCTTAATTTCTATGGTCTGTGGTTTTAAGATGAATATGAAAAGGGCTTTGTAGTGAAGCAAGTATCTAAACATTCCCTAAATGTCCTTCTTTATTTTTGATATTTCAAACAGACCCAGTCTTTGTGGCAAGGGTCAAATGTGAAACATCTTAAGAAGAAGATAAGCTACTAAAGAAACTGAGTGATGTGAAGTACTTATTCTATTGTTTTTGTTCTTAAGAGTGACAAGTTTAGTTGGAAAATGTACTTTCTAAAATAATTTTCAGTGTAGAGTCCAAGGACTCCACAGTTCAACCCTGAGCTACATATATTCTCTTCTATTGGAATTTTCAGTGTTATGTGTGAAATAAATGCAACATCTACCTTTTTCATTAGAATAATCAAGTGAATTGAAAATTACTTTTTGGATAATCATTATTGTTGAAATAATGTTCACTACTTTCTGTGTTAATAAAAAATGTATTTGTTGACACATTTTATGTTCCACACTAATCATCTTGGTGGGTATGTTTTAAAATATGGCTGAATAAAAAATATGAATATTTTTAAAAGTCATTCTTTTTTCAAAAAAAACAAAAAAGAAAACTTATTCTTGCTCTAAAGGGATGTAGTTGCATACAGTTAGCCAACAGCCCTTCCAAAGACACAGATGAAAAGAAAATGAACAACCATTATTGCTGCTACTGATGTTTCACCAGGTGGAACTGGACCTTTTCTGTCTTCACTATTTAAGCAAGCCAACTATTCTGCCAGCTGAAGAAAAAGCAGAAGTACACTGTTCTCACCACCATCAGTTTAAATAGTTATGTTCAAGGAAAGTAGTTCTCTCCTTATCCTTAGGTAAATTTGCCTAAGGGAACATCCTCATTTCCCACCCCTGTGGTATGAGTATTCCCTGGGAACCATTTTCTATGCCATTTCCTCATGCCATGGTGTTGGTCTCATCCCAGTCTGTCACAGCTGAGATAGCTTAGTCATCTTTAGCTGTTCCAGTTTTCCTTTTTCTCCTGACACTTTTTTTTTTGGGGGGGGGGGGGGCGGTCATGGATATCATCAAATATGCTTCAGTGATGGTATGGTTGCTGATGCGGTCAGGAGTGGGTTATGCCCACCTCTTTTTGGCCACTGCTGGCTGCAGTGTTCCAGTTTCTTCAATTGCCCTATGTGGTCATTTTGTCTTGGGCTGGAAGAAAAGCCAGGCACCTGGCTTCTGCAGAGGCACCTGCCTGATTAGAAAGTGTCACTGACAAGTGTCAGGTCTTATGTGGGCACTCCTTATGAACATGCATATAACTAGGTAAGCTACCAGAGTCACAAATGTGAGATGGGCAGCTGTACAGATCAAACCAAACAATAAGATTTGTGTTGCACCAAATGACATTTAAATCAGGAAAAAGAGACCATTTCTAATGCTGTGTTGCAGGCTCTATAATCATGGGGTTAATTACAGGTTTTCTGTTTCTGCTAACACGAGGTTTTGCACAACCATACTTATTATGGATTTTATTATTTTGAGGAAGGTGATAGTGCCATTTTGCCTATTCCAGATTAGCTCCATGGCCATTCTTAGGCTACTTCCTTGTGTAGTTGAACATGAGGGCAGAATTGCACTTATCATTCCCCTGCAAATAACAGAGGACAGAGCTTGCTACTGGTCATTCCTTCTCCATTTATGCCTTCTCTTCCTCTATACTTGTAACCTGTCAGCTGACCTAGCTTTGGATATGGATTTAATGCTTTTTCAACTTAGTGACCTATTAACCAAAATACTTGACAGATGACTAAATATGCCAACAAGTATCTAAACAGTATTAAGGAGGGCCTTACTGGGCCATTCAACCAAGAGTTATTCATAATATCATGCAGCTGGGCATAGATTGCTGATAATGAGAGAGCTCCTGCTGTTAGGTCTACTGGGGTGAGGTAGGAAATGGACTGTTCATGTTGCTTTTCTACCATGTTGGTTTTTCTTACTGTTTAGCAAAATATGGTGTTACTCCCCAAGATTGAATTTAGTGATTTCATGTGCAATCCCATGTCTGTTACAGTATGCTCTGCTAGTTCCACGATATAGTTTCTATCAATACATATTCCAGTGCACAGAAGTACAGACTACAACATGACTCAATCTTTGTATGCTTAGAATGCTCATCTTGCTGAATAAAAACTTAATAAATATAATTAGATATAGATATAGATATAAATATAAAGTTAAATTTGGACATAAACATAGACTTATAATATCTATTAAATAAATTAAATAAATGGTTAAGATCAGTGAGCCATGTGAACAACCCACAAGGATATGCAAAGTTGCAATAGCCACTGACCTGCCTGATCTGAGGGTTTATCCTCATACAACTATTGCTTGGCAATTTTGTACTGCAGCCTTAGCTGTTTTCTCTGCTCTCATTTGTTTTCTTAAGTCAACTTCAGAAATTCTAGTCCTGATTACAGTGGATTAGCAATGGGGGAGACTGGTACTCTGGACTGAGTATAGCCACCACAAGACTTGATTGATCATTCTCCTACTTGCCCTTCCCATACTGGCTAGCTCTTGTGTGGATTAGTGCCTGCCCTTTCTTTTTAGGAATTATTTCTTTCTCATTGGTCCTCATGTCTTTCTTTTGCTTTCCCAAATGTTTATATATATATATATATATGGATGTTTCCCATCGCTTTGTAGAATAATCAAAGAAATCAAGAACACTTTTTTTCTCATTCTTGTTTCTCTGTAGATTCACAGAAACTTCCTAGAAAGGAAGACCTGATCATTTGGCTCTATAGAAGCCAAATAGCAAACACACTACAACTTAAAGATGTTTTTAAAATAAATTTTAAACGGGAAGGGAAGGGAACTTTACACTACCTTGGTCAGGGGGTGGGAACGCAAGGGGAAGCATGTTTCTCTCAGCCTGGGCAAAAACAGAAAATGTCCCCAAATGGACTTGTTAGGGTTGCATGGAGCATGCACTTTTAGGGTTGGGGATGGTTCATTACTTAATACTCCATTGTTGGATCAACCACAATATATATATTTCTTTTAAGAGCAACTGCTGACAAGCAGAGAACATAGCAGCCCAGCAGCCCAGGTGAAATGGCTCCCCAGGGCTGAGACCAGCCACTGGATGGAAGGAAGCATACAGGGACTGCTACTAGTACATAACAAAGAGTAGATAGTAACCATCTACTAATGTTAGTAAACAGCAGTTTTGAATTGATGCTGGAAAACAGGCATGGGGTGCATTTGCAATAAGTTGGAGTGGCAGCAGGACGTCATCCATTCCTGCACTCAGGAAGCAGTGAGCGGCCCATACTAGTGATGGGCCAAACAGAAAGTGAGTATCTGCCCATGTGTACTTTCTCCAGATCGTCTTTTGGAATACAAGAAAGCATGTGTATTTTGCAGCTTATAATGGAAAACAAGAATGTCCAGGGTCCAGCAGTGATCCTAAATTATTTTCCTCTCTCTATTGTCTTAATTCTGTTAGGTATTCTAGTCAACAATATATTCTATATATTTCTTGCAACTTAAAATTCTTTATGTTGCCATGACTCAGTTCAAAAGCCATTTATGGAAGCTACTCTGCTTCAAAATTGATAAAGAAATGTTATCAACAGGCATAAGGGCGGGACCTAAATGCTGTCTGCTTTGAAATAAGGAGGTGATGAAAGAATCTTCATGTCTGTTTTGAATCTGACATTTCTGTTTTCTTATATGACTGTCACTGCAACAGCTTTCAGTGAAATGGTTAACTTCCATGGTTCAATTCAATTTTAATGTTAAGAAAGTTTAAAAGAGCATGAACTGTATTTCCTTCATAATAATTTATTATTTACCAAGTTAGATTTTTTTAAAAATACTCTGATTTATTTAGAGTTCTAAACTATCCTACCCCAAGGGGCTTAAGTCAGATAACCGAGATGCATTTTTGAAAGACAGAAATATGTAATATGGATCAAATATCTGTATGCAGCTAAAATAATCCCTCTTAGTTCCTTTGCAACAAATTGTATTATCTTTTTTCTGAAATTGTATTTGTCACTGGAAAACCTTCAGGTTCTAACTTCATGGAGACTTACTGAGAATGGGAATTGCTTCTAACATTGAAAAGCAGCCAAACAATACTCTTCAAGTCAGTCTGCTGTAGTGGTTGAGGTACTGGATGAGGAAGAGGGAGATCCAGGTTCAACTCAGCCTCAGTTATGGAAGCTTATTGAATAATTTAGGCCAATCATTCTCACTCTGGTTACCGTACATCACAGGGTTCTTGTTGTGAGGATGGACTACTATTGCGTTGAGCTCCTAGAGGAAAGGTGAGGTATAAATATGATACTAATAAATAAATAATAATGATTGTAGAGGAACCACCACCACCACCACCACCAAAAATCTACCAAAGAATTCAGGACATTGAACACATTTAACAGGCTATAATAATGGCTTCTGTTGATTTCCATTCATGATTTGAATGCTGTGTTGACTTCCATACATTGATTTGATTAGATATATATAGCTTCCTTCAGTCTATTGTGTTTATTTATACAAATATACCATCCTTGCATTGATCCCTCCCTTTTATGAATACAAAGTAACAAATAAGATCACAGCTTTACTATAAAAAGTTCAAACATAGTTGAATAAAATAATTATGAAGGAATGTAGACCTGGTCCTGGGAATGGGAAAGCAATGAGCAACCTGTTAAGAAAGAGTTTCAGAAAAAAACTCTCAGAAACTTTCAGAAAGAGGAAAGTGAAATAAGGAAATCCCAAATAACCCTGCCTTGATTTTGTTTGGTATAAGATGGAGTAGACAGAAACACCAATGGGATTCAAAGATTCTCTTATTCTACAGGTGAAACTTGAAAAATTAGAATATCGTGCAAATGTTCATTTATGTCAGTATGGCAACTCAAAAGGTGAAACCAATATATGAGATAGATGCATTACATGCAAAGCGAGATATGTCAAGCCTTATTTTGGTATAATTGTGATGATTATGGCGTACAGCTTATGAAAACCCCAAATTCACAATCTCAGAAAATTAGAATAGTGTGAAAAGGTTCAATATTCTAGGCTCAAAGTGTCCCACTCTAATCAGCTAATGAATCCATAACACCTGCAAAGGGTTCCTGAGCCTTTCAATGGTCTCTCAAGCTGGTTCAGTAGGAATCACAAACATGGGAAAGACTGCTGACCTGACAGTTGTGCAGAAAACCATCATTGACCCCCTCCATAAGGAGGGAAAGCCCCAAAAGGTAATTGCAAAAGAAGTGGGATGTTCCCAAAGTGCTGTATCAAAGCACATCAATAGAAGGTTATGTGGAAGGGAAAAGTGCGGTAGAAAAAGGTGCACAAGCAGCAGGGATGACCACAGCCTGGAGAGGATTGTCAGGAAAAGGCCATTCAAAAGTGTTGGGGACTTTCACAAGGAGTTAGGAGGCTGAGGCTGGAGTTAGTGCATCAAGAGCCAGCACACACAGACGGATCCTGGACATGGGCTTCAAATGTCGTATTCCTCTTGACAAGCCGCTCCTGAACAACAAACAACGTCAGAAGCGTCTTACCTGGGCTACAGAACAAAAGAACTGGTCTGTTGCCCAGTGGTCCAAAGTCCTCTTTTCTGATGAGAGCAACTTTTGCATCTCATTTGGGAACCAAGGACCCAGAGTCTGGAGGACGAATGGAGAGGCACACAATGCATGATGCTTGAAGTCCAGTGTGAAGTTTCCACAGTCTGTGTTGATATGGGGAGCCATGTCATCTGCTGGTGTTGGTCCACTGTGCTTCATTAAGTCCAGGGTCAACGCAGCCATCTACCAGGAGATTTTGGAGCACTTCATGCTTCCTTCCGCAGATGAGCTTTATGGGGATGCTGACTTCATATTCCAGCAGGATGTGGCACCTGCCCACACTGCCAAAAGCACCAAAACCTGGTTCAGTGACCATGGGATTACTGTGCTTGGTTGGCCAGCAAACTTGCCTGACCTGAACCGCATAGAGAATCTATGGGGCATTGCCAAGAGAAAGATGAGGGACATGAGACCGAACAATGCAGCGGAGCTGAAGGCCGCTATTGAAGCATCCTGGTCTTCCATAACACCTCAGCAGTGCCACAGGCTGATAGCATCCATGCCACGCCGCATTGCGGCAGTCATTGCTGCAAAAGGGGCCCACACCAAGTACTGAGTACATATGCATGCTTATACTTTGCAGAGGTCCGATATTGTTCTATTTCCAATCCTTGTGTTATTGATGTCATGTAACATTCTAATTTTCTGAGATTGTGAATTTGGGGTTTTCATAAGCTGTACGCCATAATCATCACAATTATACCAAAGTAAGGCTTGACATATCTCGCTTTGCATGTAATGCGTCTATCTCATATATTGGTTTCACCTTTTGAGTTGCCATGCTGACATAAATGAACATTTGCACGATATTCTAATTTTTCAAGTTTCACCTGTAGTCTATAACAATACATAACATTCCTGGAATCCTTGACATGCCTGGTTCTCAGCCTTGCCTACCACAAAGGGCTGTCTTTAAGTTTGCGTTGAAATTTATCCTCTGACTTCAGACAAGTGGGATTTCCCTACAAAAGTGGTTTTCCTTTTTATTTCTCATTCTCAGGTGATTTGAAGTTTAAAATATTTTTGCCAGATACCAGCAGTAGTTACTGTTTGATGTTTCAAACAGTTGTCCATCATTCTGCGACCGCTTACAATCTCTGTGGCTGTCCATCTTCTCCTGTTATTAAAATCCCAATGGGAGAAGTTTCTTCATGATATATTCCATTTGCATGCAGTTGGATGAAGAAAATAGAAAGGTTGCAGATTATTGGAGCAGGGTATGTAACCCTTCAGGCAGCTACAAGAGCCCCACATCTCATTATTAAATATTTTAGCAGATTTTTCTTCTTTTTTCAGGTCAAATTCAACTTCTCTTCCATCAGATTGTAGAAGATGATTAAAAATGTAGGAGACGTTCTTACTTCTGAACTACATAAGATGCAAAATATATTAAAATACTCTAAGATGGAGGCAGACCACACAGTGAAACAATATTTGTATAGTATTATACAGTGGTTAGGATTTGGGTTTGAACTAGGGAGAAATAAGTTCCTGCTCAACCATGGAGCTCAGTTCTCTCTTAGCCCATGTTATATATGCCATCTTGAGCTTCCAGAGAAAATACAGAATATAAAAACAATTAATGAATTGAGATGAGAATCTTTGCTTTATCAAACTGAATTCCTGATAGAATCAAAGTGGATGAATGTTTGTATGTATATGTGGTTTCTACACTCATATACTACAGATCTATCCATTTTGTGTTGAAGCCACATACACATACATAGTTCAGATTTCATGGAGCAAACTCAACTGAGCCTGTTTGAAGGTAGTCGTTGTTACCCCAGTCAAACATATGGGTCATAAAAAAGGTTCTCTTACCCCCAGTCATTGGTTGTATATAGGCTTGTGCTGAAGAAGTAGGTATTCTGGCAATCTATATTATAAGTAACTCAGTGTTGAAGAGAGATAACTCTATTGTACAACCATAGAATTGTCCAGATGTTGCCAAACTCTGTACAGGCACTTAATTAAGGATGAAATGGGGAAAGGTAGTCTGAGTGATCTGGCTCCTCTCTCTTTCACCCACAATCAACTGAAAACGTGACAAGGGCTAATGTGTAGTAGTGAAGAGACAAGGCTCATAAAGTGTTCCCTGGTGTGACATTAGAAGTGATAAAAGCACATCTTTGTTTCATGTGTGAAATGTCAGAGTGTGTGTGACATTGTACAAAACAGCTGTGAAGCTCTATAATCTGGAAGATCTTAGATCCAGACCCAATTTAACATAGGAACTCTTAACTGGGACACTTTCATCTTAGTCTTTTATCTGATCTGGATGACCTGCTTTCCTACAGATAAACAAACAGAGTGTACTTACATTAAAAAGAACGAAAGAAAGAAACCCACAGTTTATACAGAGATTATTTTATGTTTAGATATCACTCTCTAGCAACTGGGGCCTAGCCAACCACAGACCTGGAAAAACAACAGATTTTACACATATGATATTTTTATTGTTGTTGGTTTAGTGAGATATTCAGTGTAAATCTAACCATTTTGACTGTATTCCACCTTGATGAAAACCACGCTGCCAAGAATAGCAATGGGCCAACATTTGAATAAAAATCATGATAATACTTTAAAAAAAAAATCAAATCATACCTGTGCATGCCTGTAAACACATTTCCTGGTGATATAAATGACAACCACATGTTAGAAGAAATGCTTCTCCTTTAACATCATAGCTCATTAATAGTGTGTTAAAATAGGAAACAAACTCAATAGCCTAAGAACTTTCACATAAGGAACAGGCTGTAACTCTAATATTTAACAAGGGAGAAATATGCAGATACGGAAGTGGTGAAAATTTGTTATGCTTTATAGAAAGATATACACGCACACGCACACACAAACTTCTAATATGCCTAAGACTACTTCTTCACATTTGCCTTTCTTCTTGCAGAAAATAAATGGTCAGTATGACATTACTTAGAAAGCCACCCCAGTCCTGGTCAGTCTTTCAGTACAGCTTTGTCTGTAATGATTTCTTGCATTCCATAGCAGAATATACATGGTAACTTCTTAAAGGGATATGGAATCATTATTATAACACTGTGAACATTACCTCACTCAAGCCAATCCCACCCAAATTTACTCTGAAGTTGGGCCAGAATTCAATAGAATTTTCTCCTAAATTGGTATAAAACTGTACATTATTCTTTACCCTTTTTAAAAAAGGTTACATACACACAACTATTTTCTTTTGAATGCCTTCCCTATTTAGCAGAGATCTATCTCAATTTTTAGCCAAACATCTGCCTCTCTCTCCAGCTGCTATTCACTTCAAAGGTGCTGGGGACAGGAAGTATCTGTACAGAAGCAAGTTGCAGCCCAAGATGGAGGAAAGAAGATTGGAGCAGGAAATTGGCGCAAGGCGTGATCAGAGAACATCCTAACATACCTTTAAGATTTCACAGTAGCTTATCCAAGGCTATGTTAAAAAAAAAAAAAAAAGTTATTCATAGATATTCTTTAAATACTTTTTTGGTTTCCATATGACTTAATTAAAATGCAGGGTGGATATTTAATTTAGTTAGCTGTTATTTTTTTGTTTACATTTGTTTTATCTTTTAGTTCTGCTGAGATGCATAACATTTTCAATCTATAAATGTCTTGGTTTTATAGTTGCAAGAAGATTATTTTAGCAGAATCTTAATTATTTTAATTATAATTCTCTTATTATAAAAGGTTTTAACAGACTTTACCCTGTAAGAAATCATATAAATATTGGAAAATAAGTAAAACTTGTTGACAGAGTATTTGTGTAACAAACTTCCCACTTTTGCTTGACAAGATTCCTCTGCCTTTAACAGCTGCATCAAAAACAAAGAAACAAAATTGCATGAATGGCTTTTTCCATCATCATATTTGTTTTTTAGAAAAGAGAGAGTCCCAGTCCAGATTCTGAAGTGGGAAGCAAAATAATTCAGCAAGATGCAAAACAGACGTTTAATGTCACACAGTGAAATGGCAGAGTGTTTGGCTACCTTTTTTTTTTTCTTTCCTTATATTAGCCATATAAAGCACATGCCTCTTTTGAAAATGTGTGCTCTTAATTTGCATACTTATTAACAGGTCCATATAAATTGCTTATATAGCAGCCATTTAGTGTGTGGCCATAGATAGAGGTGTTCTATGCATGTTTATGTATGATATGCATGCATTATGCAATTAAAGGCAAGTAAGGCTCTCCTGGTGCCATATTTTGAAGGCCATACTTTTTTCTTTACTTTCTTTACTACAGGATTCCTGCACTATGTGTAGACATCTGCATGGAAAAGTATACCTATATACACCATTTGGTATGTTTTCCACTTGAGGTGGGTTCCAGCTTGGGGAGGAAGCTTCTGTTTCTAAAGCTCTACGTAAGTGGCTTTCTGTGATATGGATGTCAGGAGCAGGGCCAGGAGAAGTCATGCAGTTGTAGATATGTAATTAAATGCATGGAACAGTTTATTGGTGGTGGGATTTCTGCTTTCTGCTAGCAGAAATACCTAAGAGGAAACAAACTGGCATTAAATAAATAGATAAACAGGCACACATACAGGTCAGTGGAGAGAAGCTTCCTAGCTGCAGAAGCTTCTAGGGAATAGATGCAAAAAGTGTGATCTAGAAACTTTATTTAGCCTAACAATATCCCTTCTGTAGTCACAGAACCTTCCAGCTACCTTTTATGTATTTTTGTAAAATAGGAATGTAACTTGCACATTGAGGGATTTATGGCTGCAATATTTCAAGAGTGCAGAGTGGTAACTGTTCCTCTTGCCAGTCAGATTCAACATTTCTTTTTCCAGTCTGGACCAGGTTCAATTGCAAGCTGCTATGGAGTGTGAAATATCCCAGTACCACAGAATGCCAGCCATCTGAAACTTGAGGAGTTATTTTCTAAGGGACACTGGGCATCCTTGAGTCTGCTTAATAAAGTGAATCAATTTCTCTGGGGAAAATGGGCTAGGTGAATTAAACAAAAAGCTCAGAGAAAACTCACTCCTAGTAGGACCAATCCCTTCAGAAAAGGCATGGCTGCTCCCACCAAAGTTGACCTCTTTCCTTACCAGATTCACCTCTCTCTCTCTCTCATTCTCTCTCTCAGGGCTATTCTTCATCAACCAACCAACTAGGGTAGGTGGGAAAGACGAGGGTTACTGTATTTGACAAACTATCACAACAGAAGAATTGGGCTCCATTTCCTTCTCTCTCTCTGAAACAGATCCAATCTTGGGGGAAAGAGGGGAGTATCTGTGGGAGTGTGGAGTAAGGGTGTGAAACATGGACTCTCATCCCCAGAAGAGCGAACACGAGATAAGAGAATGAGACTGGCCCCTCCCTAAGGAATGCAGAGGATGTTTGTGGGGTGACCCTGAGAGTTGCTCTCAGTCTGAGAAGATTCTGTAACGGGAGTGAAGCCAATAAACCTTGCTGGATTGAATCTGCATTGTCTCCTGGAGTTTCCTGGGCTAATCCTGACATCATCTGGGGAAAAAAGGGGAAAACAGAGTGCTTTTTAAAAATTTAAACAATCAGAAGAAACTCTTGTTTCTCTTGGATAACAAGTAGATTTATACAGTGGGCAGAAATATTGAAGTTAGGAGTATAAAGTTGTCCAAATCATACATCCCACAAGAAACTGTTTGTAATTTTCCACTATTGTAAAGTGGGGGCATACCATCACTGTTTTTCATGGCTGTACCCATACCACTGAACAGCCTCCTGGTTGCAATCAGGTGGCCCTGACTTTACTGGCCTCCCAGAAACTGTTGAAGACTAATTTTTTCCAGAGGACCTTTGGTGACTAAGATAGTGATGATGTATGACGGATGATTTTATATTCTATTTTGGTGTATTGTTCATGATTTATCTTTTTCACTGAGGATGTATTTATTATACTATTTTATCTTGCTGTGAGCAACTGAAAAAATAAATAAATAAATAAATAAATATTTAAAAAAAAATGTTTGCTGATGAAATAAAACAAAGATAAGCAATGTTTAGAAAAATAATATGGTTCTGGGAACAATTAAGTTACTGAAATATATCTACAGCAAAAAAACACTATAATATGTTGTCCTCCATTACAGAAAGTGAGTCAAGTAAATACCTAAACTACACAGATCAGAGTCAGAAGAGAAAGACAACCAAAAGGGAGGATGCAATGAAAGCCCTGAGAATCTCAGAGTAGCTAATAGGAAGAATGTTACACAGATGCAAAGTAAGTCTTTTAGAAAAACAAAGGAGACAAGAACATGGAGTTCTCCTGCTAACTATCATTACACGCTCGTAGTGGTGAATAAGTTATAGATGCAGAAAGCCATTGGCTGAATTACAAGTTTCAGAGATATCTAAACCTGTGTATGTGTGAGTCAGTCAGATTATCTTCTGTCAACAACAAATAAACAAGAAAACCCAACCCTGGCCATACCCCATAGAGGGAATGATTGATGGTTGTTGTCCCACCAGTTGGGAAATCCACCATTCATTTTCTGTAGCTTCTGTGTAATAAGAATATTAGAAAGCACTGGTTGCTGAACATGCTGCTGAGGAAGAATAGGATTCAGAAATGAGGGCAGCATCAAAGATGCCAGTTGAAATACATCATAGGTTAGAGGAAAAGACATGAACATGCCTCATAGTAAGGTGTTAACCAGGATATTTGCCTTAGTCATACCCAAGCCACATGCAACATTCCCTACCAATGGTAAGGATAGTACCACCTAGTTATGGCACATTTTGGCCAACATGCCACAAGTACAGTTTTATCCCAAACACAGTTACACCATCATTAGCTAGGAAGTCAAATCTAGAGGCTGCACTGCTTGCCAAGATACTGCTGCCCAAATTCCACCAATTCAGAGACAAATGCAGTATCTGCTTTGCTCACACACAACAGGCTCTCTTTTTTTTTTTTCCTTGTTTGAGGAATTATCAGCTGACCCTACAAAACATGATCATTATTGAGGTAGAAAGAACCCAAAATCCAATTCAGATCCTCCATTCAATTTGAAGCATTGATTCAGTTTGGAAAAAGGTACACTTGCTTATGCACGTACACAACCAAACATCAAATCAATGTAGAAGCTCCAATTCAATTCAGTGCATCAAACTGATTTGGTGATTTGATTCAAAGGGGCAATTCAATTAAATTGTCTCCAAACTGAATCTAATTGCAACCAATTCTTGTTCTTCTGCCATTGGTGCCGTATTCTTATATGTCCTTCCTATAGAAACTTGCAGCCTTCTCTTATAACTCAGCTTACTGCTTGTAATAATAGTCTCACTAGTTCTGGGGATGACTTCATTTGCTTCTTATTGTTGGACAGGAGAGCTGCAAAATTTCTTTCAACTGCCATTGCTTTATGCAGGAAACTACTGCTTTAACTTTTAGGACCCATTAATACACAATCCTTTTTTTTTTTTTTAATAACTTTTATGTTGCCTTATGTTTTTAGTCCTCTCTTCTATTTCACCAGTCACTGGCCCTAACAAGATTTATATACATGTACATATCTGCACATACATACTTGTTTAGCAGATTAGTATTTCTCAAGCAAGCATTTTAGTTTATTATTCATAAAGTAATTTAATAATCCTGTTAATTAGTTTTAATAATTAGATTCATTAGTATTTTATTATCTCCATTTAGAGCAATATAGTGAATTTTATTTAGTTCTATTGATTTTACAAAATGCTATGTTTTTAATCTGAACCTGGCAACCTCTTATAGTAATTGCACAAAATGCTGGTCAGTGATCATAATAAAATTAATAATACTCGTTATTTCTCTGAGAAAGAGGAGGAAGAAGCCATGTCTTACTGCACAGAGACCAATGTAAAAGTTAAAGAAAGAGAAGAACACCACTGGCTTTGTTTGTATTGCAGGAGGCAGACTTTGCTCTCTGTCTCTTTCTTTAGGAAAAAAATGGGGAAAAAAACATGAAAAGGAGCTTCTGCTGCTGCTGGGTAAACAGAAATGGGGGTAGTTAATAGATACTCGGCTAGATGGCAGCACCTAGCTCAGACCTGTTTAGTATTTGGATGGAGAACTACAGGAAACACCAGGGCTGCAGGCTTGACTACAGATTCAACAAAGGCAACAAAGGAGCCAGGAGTTGACTAAATAATGGAAATGTAATTGAAAGAAAACCAAGGCACTCCCTCAGCCACCAGCAGCAAGGTGAAACTGCTGATAGAAGTTCTTCAGTCTTTTGGCCAACATGCCTTCAGCTGTAACAAGTCGAAATATTAATAATAATGAAGCCAACTATAGTTCAGCTGAAAATATTGAGGATCCACAAAAGCTTTCAGAGCAGTTCAGTGATCTGCTTAACAGAAAAGACTCAGAACCACTGGAACGCAGGCATGCATGTGACTGGTTCTCCTTCCTGGATATTAGGGGATTTTTGTGGCTGTTATACTCTGCCCTCCCCAAAATAGTGTGAGGAAAATCATTATAGTTCCCCCCCTCCACTCCTATTAAGACAGCTGTTTGTAATTAGAAGCCTTAAGTTTCCACTATTTTTAAAATTATAAAACAATTTTCTGTGCTCATACATTACACAATGAATTAATACAGTTGCACAAATTACAATGTTGCAGCGAGCCATGGTCATATGATTGTGATTTCTGATGTTCCCTGCTGGCTTCCCACAAGCAAAGTCAGTGGGGAGGGTGGCAGGAAGTCAGAAGCCGTGGTCACATGCGAGGTCTTCGCTTAACAACCACACACCCTCCTCGCCTAACAACAGCAACCGGGACTGCCAGAACTGCCATTGCTAAGCAACGCAGTATTGTGACATGTGCTTTACGGTTGTGTTGCCTAATTATGGGAATTTCGGGCCCAATTGCAATCATAACCTGAGGGCTACCTGTATATATTAAACCATAAACTAGTCAAATAAGTTGGCTTCACAAAGCACACTAAGCCGCCAAATACAACTCTGTATTGACAGGATCCATCTGCTAGGTGTTTACCTGACCTAGTAAAGCAAATTATATTAATACAACCTCTGTTATTTTATTAGTAGAAGCCAGAGATAATCTTCCAACCTTTCGGCATTTTTTTAGTCATAAAGATATAATTTATTAGATTTATGTGTGGCGGGGGTGTGTCTGTGGAGGGGACAGGAGCCACTCAAGGACATATATCCAAATGTGCATAATCACTCTTCAGATATACATACTGAAACACATGTCCTTCCTTCCGTCCTTCCTTCCTTCCCTCCCACTCATTCACTCATAGACACATAATTTGCATATATTGCTAGCAGCTGCAGGAGTTAGAGCACTGGATTAACAGACTGCAGCTCTAAGGGAAGGTGTAACCAATCTTGTTCAGTCCTATTCCCTACAATTGCACTTGCAGACAATAATGGAAGTTTTATATATATCCATCAAATCTGGGGAGTTTTCTCCAAAGCCAGATTGCTGAAGATGCCAGACATGGAATTAAGGGTTTAAATGCAGTGCAAAAAATTAAGGTGATAGCTTTACTGATGGAACTGTGAGAGATCTGGAAATTGTATGGACAGAAGCTTGACTTGACTGTTTACAGACTGTGGCATCGGTCAGCGAAGGAAGAAATCTAAAACTGCCCCATAAGGCTGATTATCATTACAGTAATGGAGGTGCCTGCATAAGCAGGGGATCTTTAAATTGTGTGTATGTGTCAGGTTTAGCACAAGAACAGCAACGAGGCAATCCAGTACAGTTCAGTTCATTTATTGGCTCACACCTAATAGACAAAATCTCTCCAGACTCAACCTATGCCAAAGCAACTAGTGGCTATAACCCGTGAGACTCTAGGGAGGGACCAGTGTCATCCTCTTTGTCTTCCCACACCCTTGCAGTGGGATGAGGAGGCACTTGCCCTGGAATGTCTCTCCCTCCTCCTGACAACCTTGAAGTTCCATTCCAGAATCTTCCCTGCTCATGCCATCCATTACATCACACACCCCCTTCAAAGTCAGACTCCCCCTCTGAGTTCTCATGGGAGCTGGGTAGCAGTGATAGAGATGAAAGCGCAGGTGTGGTGCTTCTCTCTGAGTTCCCTGGTGCCTCCTCCAGCTCAGGCAGTTGGTAACTGGTCCATCTCACCTCCATACTTCTCTGGCATGCTTCCATGGGAATGCAATAGTACCGGCAGTCCGGCCGTGGCTTACTGGGCGGTCTACCCAAGCTGTTGCGCCAGCATCATCATCATGGTCTGTAAATTGTTGATCTGTGTGTCCACTTGCTGCTGATGCTGTAGCAAGGCTGCTGCCAGATGTTGCGGGGTTAATGGAGCTCCCTGGGGATCTGTAACCATGCTTAAAATTTCCTCCCTCTCAATGGGAGTATGAGTCCGGTGAGATTGATGTCAGGTTCAGCCCAAGAACAGCAATGAGGCAATCCAGTACAGTTCAGTTCCTTTATTAGCTCATACCTAATAGACAAAATCTCACCAGACTCAACCTATGCTAAAGCAACTAGTAGCTATAACCCGTGAGACTCTAGGGAGGGGCCAGCCTCATCCTCTTCGTCTTCCCACACTCTTGCTGCAGGCTGAGGAGGCGCTTGCCCTGGAATGTCTCTCCTCCCTCCTGACAACCTTGAAGTTCCATTCCAGAATCTTCCCCACTCATGCCATCCATTACAGTATACCAGAGTGGCTGATACCATCAAGCACTTCCTGGCCATCCAAGCCAGGGAGTTATTTAGATGAGGATCTAGTGATCTAGAGATTAACGTATTCCACAAGTGTGGTGTGTACTATTTGTATTCAGATCCCAACCAACTTTAATGGAGACTGAAATGAACTCAAAATTAATCCCCAAGAATACATTGCTATTTAGTCTTTAGGTATAATTAAAGGAATTTGATACAAGAAATTTCCTCCGTACCTCAAATTCAAGCCCTAAAACAGGCCTGAAAGGGCAGCATGAAGTAGAAGAAAATCAACCTTGAGCATATGCCAATCAGCTAGAAGGGAGAAAATCCCCACTTGATAACCTGACTGGCATAAACCCACACCACTAAATTACAAGCAGGAGAAGAATGTCAAATGCTGTGTGAAGTCATAAAATCCCTCTGGTCTCTCACTCCCCCACCCCAGGAAAGCAGATTCTGCATGCACCATCACATCTCCTGGTTTGGACAGTTGCCCAGTAGTGCAACCCTATACGCTGTTTAATTTGCCCAGTAAATTAACAAGCTTCCCCATTCCCATGAAAGGGGTGGAGGCAATCAATGGTTCCTTTTTAATGAAACATCTCCATCTCTAAAGATATTTAAAAGGAACAGTCTAGGATAATACTTCAAGATAATTTCTTCAGTTTCATCCTAAGTGAATTAAGAATTAGCTGAGTATACAGTCCCATTACATGCCATTTCTTTTTTAATTTCAGCAAGCTAGTTGAATAAATATTCAGCACCCTGGATCTGTTAGAAGGAATGATATTTCATAAAAGTCACAAAAATATTATGCATGCTTTATATTTGCTTTCTTTGAGTTTGTATAGGTATTACAAACTTTTCAATCTTTTTTTAACCCCACACATAGAATTTGTAATATCTTATATTGGCTGAAAACTAAGATTCTCATTCATTAAAATAAAGTTTAGGAGTTTGTAAATCTTTGCTTACCTCCTGTCAAGGACTAACTGGTGAACCAGATTATACAAGAAGTGAATCTCAGTGGAGCATAGATATTACCTTTCTCAACTTACTGATTTAATTATTTTGTTGAGGTTGAGCCATCAAGCAGACTCCTTGGCTCCTTCCCTTCATTGTATAAGGCTCTACTGTCCCTTCTGCCATTTGGAAACCATTTCATGCTGCAATGCCTAATGGGTGCATCTCATAGAAAACTCCACCCTGGACAAATAATTTTATTCTGTGAGAGGCCTACCATTAAATTGCTCCAGGCAATTTTGAAGTAAAAAAAAAATTGAATTTTTCCTTATGCATCCACTTGCAAATCATAAGGAAATTTGGTTCTCCACCTTTCATGCTTCCTTGCCACTCTAAGTTATTAAAGTGACTAGCAGCATGAGACACTTGAAATTGCCCTATATATTTGATTGCAGATAATACCTAGAATTTGAAAACATTCCAGTAGATGCATATGAGGAAATATTTTCTAAATGAAGCATTTTTTCCCTAAGGTTTGTTGTTGCTGCTGCTATAGAAAAGCTGAAACCAGTTTTAAGAGAGTGGGTAATCAGAAAGGTGCATCATAGCTTGTATCCTGTACAAATGGCATACACTTTTTCTTTTTAAATCCCCATTTATCTCAGATCAAAGAGTTTTTGCAGGTATTGAAGTTCTCCAGAGACCTGTAAAATGAGATAATGCCAGGGGGAGTACATGTACATCTAGCAATGAAATACATACCATGCCATTTTATACTCATTACATTCTCTAAGAAAAATCAATAATCTTTCAGATTGTATGTCTTCAAGGAGAAGCCAATACCTATGAGGGAGGAGGAACTGGCCAAATCATGGAATTATAGAATCATAGAGTTGGAAGGTCATCAAGTCCAACCAGGAGATGCTTCACAGTAAATGACACAAAGTACAATCCCCTGCTTAGAAAAGCAGCATAAATTAAAGAAATCCTTCACACTCTCAGATAACAGGAGAAGAGATCTTTACTTTCTTTGGTATGATGCCCCTTTAGATACCTGAACAGAGTTGTTGGGACTCGGGTGGTATACAGTATATAGTACATTTAATAAATATCATCATTAACATTATCATCTGCACTCAGTCATATTTTTTAATGCAAAACATACACCGATTCCTTAGGCTCTTACTGAAAGAATCAATGCCCAATCTGTTGATCATTCTTGTGGCGGGCTCTGACCAATACAGAATATTACTTCACATGATTTGGGAACTATTTGATCCAGACTAAAACTGCATTTACTTTTTTGCAACCATGACACACTGCTGATTCATATTCAGCTTGTGATCAATTACAATTCAAACTATCTTCTGTATATGTAGGTGCATTCTCAGAAGACCTGGGGGTGGGGGGAATCTGAAAGTAGCCGTGCCATGCCTACAAGCAACTATGACTGCCTCACAACTTCAAGGAAAAGTTCTAGGGGAAACTTTACTTACCAGCGAAGAGCCTCATATAATGATTTGTATAGAGCTATTAATTATCCTGTGACAGCAGGTGGCAGACCTGGATAACCTTAACTGATCTCAAAAAAGCTAAGTAAAATTGGAACCTGTTAGTACTTGGATGGGAGATCATCAGGAAACTCAGGGCTTAGGCTAAATAAGAAGTTTTTTTTTTTAATTCAGAAGAAAACAAAGGCAAATATTTCCATATAGGGAGAAATCTGTGAGGGCTTGATTGAGTAGATTGAGTACTATATTTGCTTTATGGTATGGACGTGACTAGCCTGTTAATAAATTTATCATGACATTAAACTCTCTCTTACCAGTGTTATTTTGGAGTAGCAAGTTAGGCTTTATTTAATTTCTCACCTTTCAGCCTTTTAAAGTAATTAGCCATATTACCCTTGCCTTCTACCAACTGAAAGTTACCCTTCTATGCTGGTCCTGCAGGCACAATTAGGAGTTGGTTAGTTCTTAGCACACTGAATATGCTCTCATTCTATCACATTTTGGCAGCCTGCTTCTGCTGCCTCTGCTAAGTACCTAACATAGATACTGCCAGCAAGTTGCAACTCTAGTACAATCAAGTGAGGGCAGTGTTATGGCGGTCATTTCCAGCTGGAGACAGGCTTGCCAAGAGGCTATGCCAGTTCTCCTGACACACCAGAAAACCCAGGGATAAGAGGTAGTAAATCTAAACTAACCCACAAGGGCAAGTCAGTTTTTGTTCATCTGAATCTGGTCCAGACTCTGGCTGAGCCTTGCATGCACTGAGGCTAGCAATAAGAAGCTTCTTTCTGGGAGGGTTCAAGCTTGCCAAACAGCTATGCCAACTCTCCTGGCAACACAGCAAACCATAAGCCTCTGTTATCCCAGACCAAGTGAAAGTTAAGAGTTAACTTTAAAAGAGCTAACTTTTTCAAGCTTTAATTAGTTTTGAACATTTGGATTTTTAAGTCAGAGTAGGATACTTCATTGGTTCATCCAACTTCTCTATAGGCTCTTTTACTAGTCATGAGACAAGATGGAGTTATCCATTTCTCAACCCTGCTCTAAAAAAATGATACAAGGGAATAAACTGTGGTGAAATTCTTAAAACTACCTGGCTGACATTTTGCAGAGTTAAACTTCTGTAAAAGTTCTACCATTCCTGTTATTTTTGTCCCACTCACAAACAAAATGAAGCAGCTTCAAAAGTTTCCCCATTATAGTCTATAGGTACAAATTTTCTCAGTCTGAATCTTCAATCAGGTTGCCGTCAAATCACAAACAAAAATATAATCATGCCCTCTTTGAATTTCAAAACTCTAACATCAATTGAATCAGAGTTCATTCACAAAAAGATCTACACAAAATGATCATCTACAGCATGTCCATAATCTACAGACAGAACGGAAGGTCTGATAAGACTAATAATAAGAGAAATCCAGGGTAATTTAGCAAATCACTCCATTGTTTTTACAGTGCTCAGAGATCAATCTCATTCTGAGCTGAGCTAGAATCTTCCCAGATATTGATGTCAATCTGCTTCATAGCTCTATGGATTCTTCTTTTTCCTTCTTGAAGATAGGGACTTTTGACCTTTCCTAGTCATCTGGTATTTTATCCATTTTTTAGGATTACAAGTCCTTTAGAAATCCAAGTCAACTGGCTTACCAGTAGTGGAGCAAAACTAGTCTGAGATTCTGAAACCCTGAAATCTAAAACATTCAAACTAGACTTTCAAGAACTGTTCTAAATATCTTGTAACTCATATCTCAACACATCAGCCACTTCTTCATTTTCAGTGTCCTATTCCTCATTTCTCTGCTTCTCCCCCTCCCCCCCCCAACACCTTCACCAAAAGGTCACTTTAACCTTTTGCCCTAATTTTTCAACAGTTATGCTTATCCTACTCTGGAAAGTTCATATTATGATTAAACAGGAACAATTTTTAAGGGCTATGAAAGCTTAGACTGCCATTATTAAACAATGTCATGAGATAAAGGAGATGTAAAGTGTTGGCAAATCCCAGGTTAATCATGGAATTCATTTTACTTCCATTTATGTCAGTTTCATCTTGAGGCAATAGGTTCTCAACCATAACAAGCTGTATTCCATATGCTATAGAAACTTAACATCAGTTTGGCATCTGTCAATCTTCCGACATCACCTAATAGTGACAATAGTGTAGCTTCCCAATCCCGCATATCTGGACTATTCTCTTGCTTTTTGAAGCAAATATCAGCTTCAGTGTGTCTTTGTTGAGCCAGTGATCAATTTGAGAATCCCATGGTTGTCATGGAGGCCATGAACCCCTGAGCCAGCCCCGCTATTGCAGCATTGACTTGAATGTTGAAATCATCCATCTGGACCACTGCCCTGAGGGTTTCCAAGTCAACAGTAGAGAGCACAGAAAACTCAGTCAGGGAGGCTGCTGGGCATGAGGGTGAGCAATATCACAAGCATCTCCGCCTTGTCTCAATGCCCCAATGCTAGGTAAAGACTTTCATAATGTGTTTCAGTTGCATTAGCTAATTCTCAAATGATCATAAATAAATAGCCTGATAGCAGATCAGTTAATTAGCAAAACAAGACACTTTTCCTCTTCTATTCCATTATATCATGCAGGTGTGAGAAAGAGAACCAAGAATTTGAACTTTGATTTCATTATAAGTAGAAATTGCATTTGATAAACAGGAGTCACAGAAATTCTTTCCTAATAGTTTAATTAGCTTTTCTATATTAAATCTGCTTATCAATCAAAGGTTAAGGTATCCTTGAGTGCCTGTTTATCTGTTTCTTGTGTCAGGTTTGCTAGGAGAAAAGCAATAGTGATTCCTTTCCTCTTGACCCCCCAGCTTGAGTTACTACTGCACTGAGAAATGACTAACCCATCAAATAATTTAGCACAATGTACTAGTATTAAATACTAATTACTAATGTTATATTAGCAGCAAGATCACTAGACAGGACAGATCTGAAACTATGTTACCAGATATCTACAGGAAAAAGAAAGGGTGAGAAGAACTTGAAATTATCTTCATGCTCTGATTTTCTTTTATATTCCTCACAAGTCCTTGTCTCCTATGATGATGATGATGTAAAAAGTCCCTTTCTACAGCTTTTGTTCTTGATACTTCTATATTTCTATGGCTAATAGTTCTGATCATAAAAGCCCTAAATAGGCTGAAAGTAGGCAAGTTAAGAGCTGCCGTGCATTCCATACAATATCTAAGGCTTTTGCAACCAGCCTTCTTATCCATAGGAGGCAAGTGACAACATATGCATGACAAAACTGACAGAAAGTACACCATTCACATGACATCATGATGTGACTGATATCAAACTACATAATTTATGCAATAACTTCAGGACACATGACATCCTCATGGTTTCTACTTACACCTATGCTTGTCAGATGTGTCTTCAACATTTAGATAATCTGCAAACATAACATTTGTTTTAATATTGCAAAAGCTTCATCTGAAATACAGTTGAAGTATTTCAAGGGATCAAGAATCCTGCTTCTGTAGGGCTCCTAGCTGTACCAAGCACTCTGAGTTTAGCTGAGTGCATTTACAGCCGGTCTTCATGTTTTCCCCATTATCACAAGAATATGAGAGCTGAAGGAGAGTGGAGTGCTTGTTCTGTTTCTCCTCCAGTCTTAGAACTGATGGATGCTCCTCATTGCATATTGCTGATTTGAAAATTTAGAGGATCTGTAATCTGGACCTTGGACAGTAAGAGGAAGCTGGTCTCAATAGATGTCATTTTTAGGTCTATTTCACAAGCATCAGAGTTTTTTTCCGGCCCTAATGAATATGCTCCATTAGTATTATTTGTCTCAGCCTGAAACAGGCCACATGATGAGCAGTAATTCGAAAACATGTATTTACCATACAGCCCTGACAATAGCCCTTTTCATGCTGTAGCGATTGCATTAAATATTTATGGGGACATTTTATTTTGTAAACAAAGTAAAAGAATTAGGAGAACGTGAAAGTGTGTGATCAATTTTAATAGCTGGAGTTTGTTTTCCTTGTTTTATGGTGTGGTCCCTTAGTATTGTCTCTGTGTATGTGTGTATTTCTGCACATGCATATGTATGGATATTCAAGACAATATATTAAATAATAGATAACATCTTGAAAATATTTCCAGATAGATTCCTTTCTTTGCTGGTTCTGCACTGAAATAATAAATAAAATTAATGTGCTGGTATTCTTAAGTACATACTGGGGAGACTATTCCTGTGATAATAGAGATAACAAATGCTACTGAGCAAATCTATGGTTCCTAAGGGAATACACAGATTCCCTATGCAAGAAGAACAGCAGAATTCAGACCTCTCTCTTGTTGATGCCACAAATATTAAGAGCCAGGATTTTCAGTCATTCTGGTTACTGAAGTGATCTGCCTCAATGGTCAGCTGCTGGGGCCAAGGACCCTTGTTAGTCCCTACTTGTGGGAACCACCATAGCAATCCTTTCAATATTACTCAGAACCCTGAGATATTGTGAAAGAAGTCTGCAATGCAGCTCTTTTCTATGTTAGTGTTAACCTAGTTTCCTGAGAGTTAATGCTGTTGAAAGAAAAGGCATTGGTTCTGCGTGAATATATTGCACTAAGGCATGGCATGGTTCAAAGATAGTGTTTGGAACAGCTATAGTAGCTGGCTTCAGGTATAATGCTGGCTATAAACTGGTTTACAAACCACAGTGGCTGGCTTCATATATCACACTATGCTTTTTGTTGTTTAGTCGTTAAGTCGTGTCCGACTCTTCGTGACCCCATGAACCATATTGCGCCAGGCCTTCCTATCTTTCACTGCCTCCCTCAGTTTGCTCAATTTCATGCTCATTGCTTCAGTGATGCTATCTAGCCATCTCATCCTCTGCCGTCCTCTTCTCCTTTTGCCTTCCATCTTTCCCAGCATCAGGGTCTTTTCCAAAGAGTCCTCTCTTCGCATTAGGTGACCAAAGTATCTGAGCTTGAGCTTCATTATCAATCCTTCCAATGAGCAATCAGAGTTGATTTCCTTTAAGATTGACTGGTTTGACCTCCTAGCAGTCCAGGGGACTCTTAAGAGTCTTCTCCAGCACCACAGTTCAAAGGCATCAATTCTTCGGCGTTCAGCCTTCTTTATGGTCCAGCTCTCACAGCCATACATTACTACTGGAAAAACCATAGCTTTGACTATGCGGATCTTTGTCGGCAAGGTGACGTCTCTGCTTTTTAATATGCTATCTAGGTTTGCCATAGCTTTCCTCCCAAGGAGCAAGCGTCTTTTAATTTCATGGCTGCAGTCTCCGTCTGCGGTGATCTTGGAGCCCAAATAAATGAAGTCTGTTACTGCTTCCATTTCTACCCCTTCTATTTGCCAGGGATTGATGGGTCCAGATGCCATGATCTTAGTTTTTTTAATGTTGAGTTTCAAGCCAGCTTTCGCACTCTCCTCTTTCACCCTCATCAAAAGGCTCTTTAGTTCTTCTTCACTTTCTGCCATTAGGGTGGTATCGTCTGCATATCTGAGGTTATTGATGTTTCTCCCTGCAATCTTAATTCCGGCTTGTGATTCTTCCAGCCTGGCATTTCTCATGATGTACTCTGCATATAGGTTAAATAAGCAGGGTGACAGTATACAGCCTTGTCGTACTCCTTTCCCTATTTTGAACCAATCGGTTGTTCCATGACCGGTTCTAACTGTTGCTTCTTGGCCCGCATACAGATTTCTCAGGAGACAGGTAAGGTGGTCTGGTATCCCCATCTCTTTAAGAATTTGCCAGAGTTTGTTGTGATCCACACAATCAAAGGCTTTTGCATAGTCAATGAAGCAGAAGTAGATGTTTTTCTGGAACTCTCGTGCTTTCTCCATGATCCAGCGAATGTTGGCAATTTGATCTCTAGTTCCTCTGCCTCTTCGAAACCCAGCTTGTACATCCGGTAGTTCTCGGTTCACGTACTGCTGAAGCCTAGCTTGTAGGATTTTGAGCATAACCTTGCTAGCATGTGAAATGAGTGCAATTGTGCGATAGTTTGAGCATTCTTTGGCATTGCCCTTCTTTGGAATTGGAACGTAAACTGACCTTTTCCAATCCCGTGGCCACTGTTGCGTTTTCCAAACTTGCTGGCATATTGAGTGCAGCACTTTAACAGCATCGTCTTTTAGTATTTTAAATAACTCAGCTGGAATACTGTCATCTCCACTAGCTTTGTTGTTAGCAATGCTTCCTAAGGCCCACTTGACTTCACTCTCTAGGATGTCTGGCTCAGGGTCAGTGACCACACCAGCATGGACATCAGGGACATTAAGATCTTTCTTGTATAGTTCTTCTGTGTATTCTTGCCACCTCTTCTTAATCTCTTCTGCTTCTGTTAGGTCCCTGCCTTTTTTGTCCTTTATCATGCCCATCTTTGCACTAAACGTTCCTTTGATATCTCCAATTTTCTTGAAGAGATCTCTAGTCTTCCCCATTCTATTGTTTTCTTCAATTTCTTTGCATTGTTCATTTAAGAAGGCCTTCTTATCTCTCCTTGCTATTCTCTGGAAATCTGCATTCAGTTGCTTATATCTTTCCCTTTCACCCTTGCTTTTCGCATTCCTTCTTTCCACAGCTATTTGTAAAGCCTCATCAGACAGCCATTTTGCTTTCTTGCATTTCTTTTTCTTTGGGATGGTTTTAGTTGCTGCCTCTTGTACAATGTTACAGACCTCCGTCCATAGTTCTTCAGGCACTCTGTCTACCAAATCTAATCCTCTAAATCTATTCATCACCTTCACTGTGTACTCACATGGAATATGATCTAAGTCATACCTGAGTGGTCTAGTGGTTTTCCCTACGTTCTTCAATTTAAGCCTAAATTTTGCAGTAAGAAGCTCATGATCTGAGCCACAGTCAGCTCCTGGTCTTGTTTTTGCCATCTGTATAGAGCTTCTCCATCTTTGGCTGCAAAGTATGTAATCAATCTGGTTTCGGTATTGACCATCTGGTGATGTCCATGTGTAGAGTCGTCTCTTGTGTTGTTGGAAAAGGGTGTTTGCTATGACTAGCTTGTTCTCTTGACAGAACTCTATTAGCCTTTGCCCTGCTTCATTTTGTACTCCAAGGCCAAACTTGCCTGTTATTCCGATTACTCCTTGACTTCCTACTTTAGCATTCCAATCCCCTATGATGAAAAGGACATCTTTTTTTGGTGCTAGTTCTAGAAGGTCTTGTAGGTCTTCATAGAACCGGTCAACTTCAGCTTCTTCGGCATTTTGATTACTTCTGCAGATAAGAGCTACCTTCTTCTGCAAGCCATGTGGGCAGAAGTGCTCAAACATATAGAATGTATTGGAATTTGCTATCTATGAGGGCTGACACAAGAATCAAGTCAGCCATAGTAAAGGGGCCTCTGTTTAAAGGCAGATTAATCTGCTGCAACACAACTGACAATGAGACTGTGGTAATTAGAAAATTGATTCAAATCTTTGTAGATTCATGCCCCTAGACTCTTGTCTAGTTATTGTCTTGACTTTATGAAACCCTCTGGCAAATGCAAAATGCAGGAGGAAATCATGAGTAAAAGATTCTGTATATCTTCCAGGGAGGTTGAACCTTATATCTTGAAGAATTAAGGATGCCAGACCCAATGTAATTGCAATGAAATATTGAGAATACATTCACATTTACAATAGTTGTTTCTTGGGTGAATAAGCATTTAATCCATTGTTCCCACCTCAAGTATATAAGTATAAACCTAGCAAAGTTTTATTGCTTTGCTTAATCAAAGTAAAAATCTCTTTGTTCACTTCAACAATATTGTGCTACCAATGGTTTCAAAGCTCAAGCAAAAATGACAGTTGCATGTTTTTACTTGTCCTATAACCTTCCTTTTTTCCAAGATTCATTATGTGTGGAAAGGATCAATAAGAAGTTCACTTTGCATACAGCAATGAAGGAAAAAGTATAACCTTTTAATTCCTTCTAATTCAGGTATATTGACACTGTAATTAGTACATTAAGTACAGTGCAACAGTAAACAGTTAATTTTTAGGCCTACAATAGGCATACAATATACTCCTTTTTGTTTTTCACCCAAATTAGGGATTTGGGGAACTGCACACCACTCAGAGTTGATTGCTTAGAGTTGGGTACAACCCCTGCAACAAATAAATAACTATTGACAGGATTTCATGTCATGGATGAACAGGTCTTAGATTGTTCTAACTTGGTGCCTTGGTGTAGTCAAAATAAAGTGAGCAGAATTCAAACTAATTTTGAATTTACATTGACCTACTAGAAAAAGCTACTTAAATATTTATTTCTTAATGGCTGGTTTTGGCAATTTTTTTTCTTCTCAAGTAATCCATTGATAAGATGAACAAGAAAAAAACAGTCCTTAATGAAGGGGAAACAAAAACACCCTGCAAAACAATTTACATTCTCCAAATCCTGTATTGATTCCAATGAGTGTCAGATCGTAGCCCAAAACTGAACTTCAAAGCATTTTGTCTTATTTTGACAAGGTCAGCAAAGACTATCAGTGCACACTCTGTTATCACAGAAAGGTGTTTGTGTTTTCCAATCTAGTTAAAGCTGTCAGTATTCATGACACAATGCGCCTTACATAAACTAGGTTATCAACATGGCTCAGAGATACCCTTGTATATTTTTATGTTCTGCATCAACCTGATAATGGTCTCCTGTGGCACATTCTTTAGATTTTACACTCATATATCATAAAGTGTCCAATGTTAGCATGGTGTTCATAGATTTCTAATTTGATACTTAGCATTAGTTGAAGCAACCTCAGTGATTTACACTAAGAAAGTATTCTCAAAGTTGATTTCAAAGAGAAAATTAGTATTTAATAATGCATCTTGACTCCTCAAAATAAATTCACTTCCTCCTATAGCCTTCAGCATTTTTCAAGGCCTAGCCAGAGGAAAAATGACATGTAATGCAGTCATATTTGTGAACATGATCTCATATTGAATTCTAAAACATTAGACCCTTTGTGGCAAACTAATTTAGTATGAATGCAGTCACCTAAGGACATTTGGGGAATATGTGAAGTGTTATAATGTGAATGCAGAAGCAGACAAACTAAGAAATGAAGGCCATACAATGTTATCACTAAAAAAATAGAAAAAGAAAAAAGGGGAAATATTATGACTGATATGCTTCTGTAATAACTAAACAAAACAAGCAAACAAAAAGAGTCTTTTTTTTTTTTTGTCATTAAAAATGCAATTGTATCTGAGCCTATTCAAAAATAATCTGAATTCATTGAGGCATACATTAAGGAGCAGTTAAGTCTGTGTCCCCTAAATCCTTCAGCACACATTTCTCACAATCACTTGTTAGCTATTATTGTGATAAAACCTCAAATCATCTGGAGGGCACCATGTTGCAAACATCTGACATACAACTGTCACTTAATGTTTTCCTTGTCATGGAAAATTCAGAAGAACAGAGCACAACACTGAGGAACAATAACCAGCTGTTTATTCAACCATCATTAGGCCCTAACTTTTCAAGAAAGAAGGACCTTAAAGATCGGGAAAGCTAAGGTTTTTTTATAGATGCTGAGGGCTACAAGGTGGGAAATCCTAGGGATCTGCTTTGTTGGCAACTTTGGGGGAAGCTAGACAGGTCCTTGCCCATGTACAGTACATAGGGTTATTTCTGTTGTTAAGCTAAACTGCCCCTACAGGAATGGTAGCACCACTGGGGAAGTCCGTTGTTAAGGAGGTGGAACATTGAGGTAATCAGGCAAGTGTCCCTGATTTAAGATGGAACATTGTCAGCCCTGTGAGGTAGTCCAGACAAGAAGCACACCCAGAAGTACTAGCTGTACTTTATGGTAAGATTACATTAACAGAATCTTGCAAGTCTGAAAGTACATTTCTCCCCCATCACCTTTACAACCCAAGAAACTAGGGACGATCCCTTCTAAGATGTTTGCCACCCTCACATTCCTTTTGTGGGTTTATCTAACTGTTTCCATGGCTGTGGCTCTTCCCCATCTTCCAAGGTCATTCCCACATGCCATTACAAATGTTGAGGTTTCTCACCTTGTAACTGTGTTGCAATTCCCTTATTTGGGCTCCCCTCATGCTGTACTGTAAATGGGTGAGTAAAGCTTCTGTTCTGTGGTTTTCAGATGAGATTGCAGGAGGTTTTCCCTGGGGGCAGGAAAGGTTAATTTGGATCTGATAGAAGTAGGCAAAGAGAGGAGCATTTATATTCTCCACCACACCTTCAGCTATGTAGAAGGCAGTGTATGGCAATACCACAACTATGAGACTTTGTGCATTTTTATTTTGAAATTTTGAAATATGTTTAACCATAGACAAGGATTTCTGGTGATCAACAGTTTTAAACTTATGTTACTTTGTTTCATGGGACTTTGTTAAATTTTGTCCCAGTTTAATTTTAAACCACCTGATTACTGTTTGCTGAGGCCATGTCCTCATATCACAGCCTCTATCTTGGACCAGTCTGATCCTTCCTGAAGCAAGCTGAAGCTGGATGAATGTGATTTGGCTGGAATGAGGAGTTTTCCATGGAAAATAAAAGAAAACCTCCTATCTATACACATGAACATTCTATGTCACTTGGAGAAGGAGCCTTCAGAAAATCAACTGGCCTCCAACTGACCTGCTTCAGAACTGCCCCTTCCCCTCCAGCCACATAGCTCTGTGCCTCTATGGCTATTTTAACTGCCCAATGCCTCACTTATGCAGCTCATCCTTCCTTTTTAAAGAGCATGCTTGGTCAAGGGAATATTGACCTCATGGTAGACCAAAAGAGGGTCTTTCCTATGCTTGCTATTCCCAACAAAAGCTCCATGCAGCCTTAATACAAAGCCCATCACCATCACCCACTATGCTAATCTAAGCTTTCCTTGCCTTCCCCACTGCATTTCTTTTCCAACTCTGCCTGTCTGATTCTCTCCTGCTCCCATTGACAAGCAACCAGATCAAACATAGATCCTTCTCCCATCTGCTGCCTCTTTCCTTACCTATGTGCTTGCTGGACAGCACAGCAACTACCACCCTTTTATACTGTCCTTGTTATGAAGGCATGGTAAAAGGAGTCCTGTGGAAGCAGCAATGATCAGACTCACAAACTCTCCCATCGTGAGTACTGGAGGAAATCACATTCTTGGGGCTGTGTGGATGAGCCCGAAAACAGGACCTTTTTGGCTTGAGGATGCTTTGGAATATCAAAAATTATGTCCCAGTGTACTCACAAATGGCTGCCATGTTTCAGAAAGAAAATGTATCTCCAGAATGATCACGATTATCTCAGTGAGATTTTTGTGGATACTACAGACATTTCTGCAATAAACATTATCCTAGAGGCTGGTGATTTGCTTGTATCATGTTAATAAACAAATTAAACAAACTTCCCTTTTGTGTGTTTGTTTATTAAAAGTTTCTTCACTGGAACAGGTAGCCAGAGGGGCACCAGGAAAAGGTTTAATGGCAAATTTATGCCGACAAGTACCACATTGCCTATCCTTGCACTATGCAGGATTTTCAGATTCTGTTCAGATTTTCTATTCAGAATCATAAAACACTGCACATTTTCTATATGAGGGACATGAAGCCAATGAGAGCAGTTTTTTGTTTGCAAGAAACAAAGAGAAGTAAAAAAGATATAGTGGTGGAAATCCATCTGCTTTCCAGACAGTTTATACGTACCCTGTGATGCTCTTGACAGAGTCTAGAGGGAGCCTGTAATAAACAGCAATTCTGGCAGGCTTCAGGGAGTTGAGTTGTTACCATGAACAGCACCAGAACTAGCTATGCTCACTTTATATATCAATAACTGCAGAGCAGCTTGATGACAATAGATAACTGGAATTAATTCAAAGTGTGGGTGGGAAGTAGAGAGAAAGAGAGAAAGAGAATTGCTAATGTAAAATGACAGAACTAAGGTCCAAAACAGCCTGGTTAGATTAGGAACAGCTCAGATAAGTAACATCGCAATTGAAATGAGACATGCAAGGTGTATCAAACTCTGAAGAAAATTAGAATTCAGTGCAGGAACCTATGGAAATTATGAAAAGCTTCAATTTGGGGGTGGCTGTTCATCAGAGAATTACACATAATGAGGGAAGAAAATGTATGGTGAATGAGGCACCTTGAAAATCTTTATTCTGAACTTTATAAAGGAAAAATGATATAGTTTTGAATATCTTGAGCTATAAAAACAGGGAATTTCTTTATAATAAACATCTATTTAGATCAGTGCCCCACTCTTGTAATCTTAAACCAAGGTTCTTAGATTTAAGTAACTTTTAAGACTGGGATAAAACAGTTTCAAATTTCTTTAAAAAAATGCTTCAGTGCAAGCAATTTATGAATCTTTTGTGAATCAAATTCACATTTCTCCAAATTCATCAGAACACTGTAGAAACTAAATAAAATTATAATTATTTCAGATGCTTCAAAATGTACTTTAGCCATCTTCAGTCAAATTACCAAATCACCAAATTAAAATAAGCGAATCATAAAGCTGACCTAAATGGATATACAGAACTATGTTTAAATTTATATTCTTTTTATCATGGGTTTGTTATAATTCTGGACAAATATAAACTCAAAACCCCACAGCTTTGTGTGTGTGTGTGTTTACACACACACGTGCTACTTAAGTAAGAAGCAAACTAATGAAGGGAGAAAGATGGGATACTTGGGATAGAGGAATAAGCAAAAAATGGCAATAGATCTAGTGGGGATATGCTTTTGACAATGCTGCACCTGCCAGCAATTTGTTATGTGGCAACTTGAGAGAGCATTCTTGATGCAATCACTCCACTTGTGGAACACTCTCCCCATTCAGTGCAGGTTGGCACAGAACACTAGAAGCTTGTAAGTTGCATCTACTTGCCCAGATCTTGGTCACTGGAATTGCTGTGCATTTCTGTATAAATTATGCTTTTGTCTTAACAATAAGGAATCAGGGGAGAAGGAGGGAAATATGTGCAAGATGGCAGGCACACTGTTACTGTACAAGACCCATTGCATGCATATACAAAAAGGGTGAGACTTGGGTTACGACACTGCACCTGACATCTAGCAGATTAAGATACACACACACACACACACACACACACACACACACACGGCAGGCAGCTTTCTATAATAATCTGTGTTCAAAACCAGTTTGCCTTCAAAAATAAGCTGATATAGAAACCCCTTATAGACTTTTTGCATGAAACAGAAAAAAATGAAGTTATGATTTATGGTTTTGATCATTCAACAGGATAGGTTATAGAAAGAAGAGAGTTATGTTGTAACCATAGAGTAAGTGGTAAATTTATAATTGTACATATAACTGCTGTAAAGAAGATTGGAAGCTACTTCTCTGCATCTTTTTTCTTTCTTTTCTATTCTTCTTTTACTTTTTTCCCCTTTCTTGCACTTTTAGCTTTCTCTTTGATTCCTTTCTTTTCCTTTTCCTTACTTTATTTTAGTTTGTATTAGTTTTTATCTTCTTTTTTAAAATCTTTAATAAAAATTATATTAAAAATAAGCTAATACAAACATAGACATTAAACAAAATGTGTGGTATTTTATTGTCCTGCCTTGCATTACAAACAGTAATGACAGTCAGGTGACCTGCAATACAGTGAGCAAATTTTCAAGTTTGTTTGTATGTTTAGAATTCCCCATAAGGCAGAAAATGGAAAACTTACACTAGATGCTTTAAGCCATGACAGCTGCAGTTTGAAATCGTCTACAGGTGGACTTTGTAGATTGAGTTAGGCTCTGTATGTATTGTATGTGTTTCAGGGACAAAGGAAATGGTTGTCCCCTAAGCTATAAAATGCCATGGTGCCTTTGCAGTTCATCTAACATGGGGTTTCCCCACTACAAGCATCACATTGGGGTCTTTGCTCTAGTTAACCCAAACAAATTCTGGCTGTAATGGAAGCACAAAGGCTTTCTTTCTGAATGTTTGCAGATAGGGATGTCATTAGAACAATGTTGGTGGGTGTTTAGGGAGTGTTATCTGGAATACTGAAATGCTGGGCACACCATATAATATAATGCCTAAGCAAGACTAGAATGTGGGCCATTTTTCAAGTATCTGGACAGCTATGTTCTCTATGTGTGTGTACATTTATTTTTTATCATCTATTACAGCTGAGCCATTTTAAAAAGATTTGGAGGAATGCTACAGACCTTTCCCATAGTCCCTCTCTACCCATCTTTAAAGCAACCCAACTTTTTACAGGCTTCTGTGTGGGCCTTTAAAAAAAGAAAAAATATGTCCACTGCCAATCTAGCTTATATTAGAATAAATGCAGAAGTTACAGTCTGTTTTAATTTTGTTTTTTCAGCTTTTATTTTTTAGCACAACTAAAAAAACAGAATTTCACATGCTTAATCCTATTTCAGTGCCATAAACATTCCTGACATACTGAATTGTGGCCATGAAGTACAAGATGTTAAGTTCAACTGGCATCAGATTCCATTTATGAGAATTTCAAAATTGTTTTCAGTGCAGTGGAAATTGAGGTCTTGGGGACAGAATATAATACACTTCTAAGAATTTCCTGATAGTGCATGAATTATATGTTGCTTCCTTTGTATTTAATTATTAGAGTCTACTTCTTTCTCAACTTCTGTCAAGATAGCAAAATATTATATGAAAACCAGAACTTCATTCTTTCTGAATGAATAATCATTGGCTCTAGTTTTCTTATAAATTAGTTTTAACCATTAATATTCACCATCTAGAAATATACCATTCATATTCAGATGTACCTTCCACCATTATTGTCTTTCTATAATTCTTCATGCTTTAGTATAATTGGGGGATGTGCTCTGCACATTGATCTCATCTATCTTTCTGTGAAGGACATTTTAACTTATTTTTCATCCTAGGCTATCAGGCATGAAGACCAGAATGTAATACAACATGATACAATCAAATCATAAAATGCATAATAAAAACAGACGAAAGCAGAACAACAGCAGAACACATTAAATGAAACTAATAAAATCTTTAAAATTCAGTTTTAATCTGGTATCAAAATGATAGCATGACAGTCAAGCTTCCACAACATTTCTGAGATGAGAGCCACATTAAGAAGTTTGTAGTGTCTAGCTTGTACTCAGCAAGCTTCTCCTGACAAAGCAACCCAGAGAAAAACAGGTATTTCTTTGGGTATTTGAGCTTCAAGATATTTAGGTTGTACAAATAAGCACATAGAACTTTAGTTTGGCCTTGAAAGCAGCTAGGCAGCCAACATATTGTAAGCATGTATATGTCAAGGTAATTATTCTGCATTATGATTAGCAATCAATTAAGGCTAATTAATTATAAGAAGAAAAAAAATGAAGCTTTCAGGGCAGTTCCAGATACAAGACAGTGCAGTGCAAAGATAGCAAGCATTGTTCGCTAATAATTCCTGCCCAGAAAAATTTGCAGCCAGAAAATCAATGGAAGCTTTGTAAAGACCCTTGATACCACTGAGGAACTCTTACATCCTCAACTAGGCATGCTGAATCAATCCAGGAGTTCCTAAATGTCTGTTATTTTAACAGGTGTGTACTCTTAGTTAAAACAGGATATACCAGTCATGGAGTCTGTGTAAAGCCAGAGGTAATTATTTTCGAAGGGTGCTCTAACTAGTTATGTTCATCTGCTCCAAAACAGAATGAAACCTTTCTGAAATGGTACCCACAGTGGCAGGAAACCATTTGATTAGATAATATGTTTAGTGTGTAAAATGCTTCATCATCTGTTACTCTTTGCATCCATTCATCAATTCCAATGTAGCAGGCACTCCAGTATGACAAAGACAAAGGATTCATGATGCATCTATAAAGGGAGAGACAGACTTGATTATCAGTGTTGTAGTTTTATCTCTATGAAACAAAGCAAATAAACTGCAAGTTAGAATTGAGCTAAGACAGAGCTAGACATACTTGTCATGTCAATTAACAGGGGAAGTAAACATGTTTAATACACTTCCTGCCCTGCCACAATATTCTTTCTAAAAATGCTTCTTTATGCATAGCTTCTTGACATCAGATGGCCTTTACTTTTCACAGAGCACATTCATTTATTCTGGTCATGGTACCTATGGACATTTTGTGGTTATTGCTCAACAATAACTACTGCAGCAGTTTGCCAGATAAAATTATGTACCTAAATATTTCATACTAGTGTAGTATATTGGTAAGCTTGTTGGACTCAGACCAGGGAGATCCAGTTACAAGAGCCCACTCAATCAAAGGTACTGTGTGACTTCAGGCCACTTATTATCTCTCAGTCCAGCCTAACTCACAGACATATGAGGATGAAAATGAAGGGTAACTGGGCCTCCCTCGCATGTGCACCACCTTTTCATAGAAACGGCAGGATATAAATACAATAAATTAATTAATCAATACTAACCAATTCCCATCAGTATGATTGGTGACCTAGTTCAGAGATCTATACCAGTGTGTTTCAAACTTGGCAATGTTAAGATGTGTGGACTTCAACTGCCAGAATTCCCCAGCTAACATGCTGGTTGGGGAATTCTGGGAGTTGAAGTCCACTCATCTTAAAATGCCAAGTTTGAAACACACTGGTTTGTACAGAGATATATAACATCCCTTCAGTGGGGCTGGTATACAAAGTATCCTAGAGATTGGTTTGTTCTCACACAAAAGTGCTCTTACCTGCAGCTAAGTTATGATAATAGAATGGGAAAGAACTCATTAATGGAAGGAAGCCAGGTAAGAAAAAGGCCGTTGTAGAAGGAAACTGATCAAACAGTTTTGAGGTTAAAGTAGGCAGATGAATGGAAATACTTTTTTTCACTGGCATGTATTTGTCTTCAGTTAATTCTTTTTATTTTTAATAATAATTTTTATTAAATTTTAAAAATACAAAGATAAAAAAATTAATACACACTAAGAAAAATATAAAAAGCAAAAAATAAAAAATGCAGAGAAAAAAAGAAAAAAGATAACGAGAAAAGAAAAAAAGATAAAGAAATGACTTCCCCCTTCATCAATTACAAACAATTTCAGTAACTTATCACCTTCTCTGACATTTCAATAAAAGATATCTTCTTCCCATATCTCATCTCTTATCTATAAACAAATTATAAAGCCTCATCATTCAGTCCTAATCAACAAAATTCCATTAAGAGTTACCGGAAATAACAACATATATATTTTAACCTAAATCAAATAAGTTTCAAATTCCTTTCTTTTTAACACAGTAACTTATCACTTTCTCTAAAAATACAATAAAAAAATCTCTTCTTCCCATATCTTATCTCTTATCTATAAACAAACAAACAAAACAAGCCTCATCATTTGGACCTAGTCAAGAAAAATCCATTAAGAGCTACCAGAAACAACTCTATATGTGTATATGTATATATGTATGTGTGTGTGGATAGATAGATAGATAGACAGATAGATAGACAGACAGACAGACAGATAGATAGATAGATAGATAGATAGATAGATAGATAGATACTAACCTTGATCAAGTAAACCCACTTTATATTTCTTCCATTTATTTTTAAGAATCTTGATCTTTAATCCCTTCAAATACTGTCCCACAAGTTGATTTCTTATCATTTTCTCTTTGTCTCCTCTCAGAAATGCCTTTACAAGTTTAGCACATCTCTTTTGTAAATCCAAGATAAGAAAGCTATCCAAGTGACTCTTCTGATTTATTATTTGTATGTCCCCTTTAATTATTAAGACATCAGCCAGTTTCATTTGTAAATCCAGTGTGACATCATTTTCCATATCATTCTTGTAGCCTGACATTTTTAAATCCACTTTTAGATCCACATTCAAATTAGCCTCTGTTTGTAATGCTATGTGGGAAAGACCTTGGGAGATGGGGCAAAGAGATGCTGCCTAGGGAATGGTCAGATAAGAGACAACATAGCCCACAGCTGCATAGTTGCCATAGCAAGAGGCTCAGGAGGGAACTTTCCTAAGTTCTCAGGCTGTAAAGATGAAGGCAGGAGAATTGTACTTTCAGACTTGCAAGATTCTGTTAATATAGCTTTACAATGAAGTAGAATTAGTTTATCTGGTCATATTTCCTGTCTGGTCTACCTGATAAGGCTGACACTGTTTTATCCAGTAAAATCTGATTCTCTTCATTAACTTCTTTCAAATCCATTTTTATAATAGCAGACTATCTTAAGAGTAATTTCTGAGTGCATTGTTCCTAAATGTTCTTGAATTCTTCCACAGTCAAATAATATTGCTCCATTATGTATTAATGGGTCTCTTCTCCTTTAATTATAATCTTTAGTTCTTTCAAGTTCCCTCTAGTCAACCTTCAAAGTCCCCTCTTATCATGTTTTTGTTTTCCCTCTAATCAACACTTTCCCATGGGAAGTTTTTTTACAGTTAATTTCAAAATCTTCATATATATTTTTTGTAAAATTTTAACCCAGAGGAAATATTCTTGTAACTAATTTCAAAATATTATTTCAAGTCCATCTGGCCCCTTAATTCATTGATAACTTTCCAAAATCAATGTTCTAGTCACCCTTTTGCTCCTTATTCAAAAATAGATTTAAAAAAAGTTCTTAAACTTGCATGAAACTTCTTTCATCAAGGATAGAAGGAAACTCACCCAGTGTGATGAAACGTGCCCTTCTGAAGGTTCTTAACATCCAAAAATCCATTAACAAGAAATTTCCTAAAGTGGTTAAGAAAGAAATTATGTGAACCCAGTGTGCTTTTGAAGGCGCTGAACCATGGCTTAGGCAAGATGACTTTCCCCCCAGCTCCCAGAGCTCTAAAACCTGCCAGAGACTGCTGTCTTACAGTCTCCCTGTGGGGAGACACTGTGGGGAGTGGCAGTGATCCTGGTCCTCTCCTTGCCCCACCGAGGAATTCTGAATAGCTTATCCATTCACCAGGTCCTCTTTCCGCCACGGTCATCAGCTCTGCTCTCACAAAGTCATCTTCAGTCTGCCATTCATAGGCTTATGTACTTGTGATTTGTATTAACAAACAAAAACAAGACTGCAGTATGGATATTTGTGCTTCAGGCTCTATTACCTCCCTTATTAATTCAGTGTTATCATCAAAATTAATTCCTAACTAAAATTTAACAAGGGCTTTGTTAAGCATGCCTCCAGCTTTGTGGCACTGGGGTGCCTCCATTAACTTGGATGTTTTATTGCCAATATATAAGTCAGATAAAAGACTGAATGCTCAAGTTTCCATTAACCACCCAGCTGATACGGCAAAAGCAGACTGGGTTAAACTATTCCAAGTAAGCAGAAGTTGTTCTGACAATTATCCATTTATCTGCAGCATTCTCTTGGATGATTAACTTAATACCACAGCAATAACCATATGTAAGGCTGTCAGCTTCCTTATTATGCCACATGAAATTATCTCTTCCGTATTTCAACACATTTCAGTATGAAAATGAAGGAAGAGGCCCAACCGGGTTTTAAAATGCTGAGTTAGGAATTTGAAGGGTGTAGCTAGACATACATAGAGAATTCAGTCTGCTTTTGTTTCTGTTTTACCTAGCTGGGTCCTTTAAATATTAGAATACACCTTACAGTAGTGGCAATATCAACTGAGAAACAAATAAGTATCATCAATTTTGAAAGAAGTAAAATGTGTTAATTTAGCAGATTTTTCCCTCACAGTCAATAGACATATAGGAAAACCAGCATGGAAAAATAATTAATAGGGCTAGGGTCTGGGAGACCATTTTTTCAGTCCATCCTTATCTATGGAAACTTACTTTGCTCTAGGCCCAATATATCCGATAGATCAGTTCTTGTTCTGGAAAACAATAAGGAGGAAGGAGTGTGCTATGTGGTAATTGACATATAGCTAACAAACAAACAAACAAAATCATTGTATAACAACTTCCTGATATATAAAAGGCAAAGAGTTTGTGAGTCTATATGCTGACTATATGGAAATGCTCATGTAGTTTTCTTGAAGGAGTACAGAAGTATGCCCATGTACCCATCCTTGCATTTTGTGGAACACATGCTTTATCTGATAGATTACAAACTGTGCCAGAAATAAAATAATCCTGGGTATATTTAGATTAAATATATTACAATCATTGTCATGTTAGAAACTCACAGCTGGAAATCATATCGCATTTCATTATTTTTAAAACAATAAATGTAATAAGATTCTTCTTGCTTTAAAAATTGTTTGAAGAATTATTTTGGATCTTGTGCAAGTTTGAGCACAAGATGTCTGTGTTATTTGTTACAGCCCTCTGACTTTTTCCAAGTTTCCACATGAACCTGAAAAAAGGTATCATGGCTTTAAGAGTTGCATCAGTGTTAAAGAGTAGATTCTTTAAAGCTGCATCATCTTTTTAGACTCACATGGAGATGCTTTAATCAATAACAGAAAGATGCTGTGTTTCTGAGAGATCTGAAGGACTTTTTGTTTTGTTTTAGCATGCATAACCATTTATATTTAAGATGCCTAGTGCTAAAGGAGTAGATACTCTTCAAAAAACTATTCCAAAAAATCGACCCTCCTGTCAGCAACCAAAGAAATAAGTTCAGTTTTCATTTCTTCAGTAATTAATTGTAAATAAACTAGCTCTCAAAGACCTCAGGAAGGAGAATTATTTCTTTCCTGCACTGCTGGTTTGGATCCAGCATGCATTCTCATCTGTTGTTTTCTGGATGGAGAGTGGCCTCCTTCCCATGCCTCCTGTCTTCAGCTTACAGTTTGCACATGGAATCATGGGCATGGGGTAGACAGTAAGATAGATTTACTCTGAACTAGGGACAGACTGTGAGAACAATGAGAGGCTAGCAGGGAAAAATGTAGCGGGAGGGGATATAATTTTGGATTTCTGCCTTTGTGGTTGGACTTATGAACCCACATCCTCAGAAGGAAAAATCTAAGGAATGCCATAGTTCCAGGTCTCTGTTGTCCTTTAGGATGCCATGACTGGCTACAGCTTTCTGTAAAGTGTATAATTGAGGGAACAACTTAAAGGGGAATTATCATAGCTAAATTAGACCTTACATATGTTAACAATTTATGTGTGTATACACACATGCATACATATACACACACACCACCTGTTGCTATACATATATACTTAAATTACATGTATATCTTCTGTAATTGTTTAAAGGGATTTGAAGATACTTTGTAGTAAAAATGCATTCATTTTACTGCTATAACCGGATGTACCTAATGAGCCAGTGTTGCTAATTTTGTTTCACATTGCAGCCAGTGCTCAGAGAAGTCTTTTGGCACAAGTATGTGTCATTCAGGGTTCACTTTTACTCAATGAAACATTCTAATGTATTTATTAATCATGATATGTTAATGTATGACCTCTTGCTGAGAGATCACCTCATTGATTATACACCATTAAATTTTGGTTCATCCAGTCCTTGGCATCTGGCCACTAGTTAGATTTGGATTGTCTGTTATTTCTTACAATAGCTGATCTTATTTTTCCTCCTTAAATAACATAATGCACTTTCTGCAGTGATAATACTGTATAAATAATGACAATAACAGTTATAGGTATGTGGTACTGTGTTTGTTTGTAGCATTAATGACATCTGTTGAAAACACCAGCACAGTGCCTTGTCTTGTATTGTGCTGCTTATATAGTAATTGGTAACCCTATTCTAAGATGACAACTTATTTCAAAACAGTTTTGTTACAGTTTTGGAAAAAACTCTTGAAAATATAGCAGTTCCAAGTGACCCTGCTGTAAATTCAGACTTGATTAAATGAATCATTCCTTCTGGCTTTACTTTTTATGTGAATTTTTTTTAATAATATTTTCCTGAACATCCAGAAAGATCATCAAGTTCCATCAAAACTGTACTACTCCAAAAAGTTTACCATAAAGAATGAACCGACCAACTCTCCTTCTCTGGTCTTAACCATCCACCACAGCAATTCTGGCCTAATACATTGACCAAAGGGGCCAAAAACCACAAATTATAATTCAAATGAGAGTTCCAGGAACAGAATATGATTCTGGACTGAAATACATATAAATATCAATGATTTCATTGCCATTTCTCTCTAGTTGAAAAACCTATTTCCCTCCTTTGAGTTTCCTTCCTTTCCTTCTGTCTAAGAATTTTAGATGGTGAGCTGTCCCTCTTTTTAACTATGTCAGACCCTTTGGAAAACAATCATTGTTTGAAAAGCAAAATATAAATGTATCATAAATATACGTACAGGCTTCACCCACCACTCTAAGCTACTTTTTTGTATGGCTAGTCAAGAGCCACTGTCCCGAGCACTTTATTATTATTTTTTTAAAAATTAGTAAAATTTCAAATAAAAAGAAAAGCCACTGAGCATATTTTGTCAAATAAGCAACAATTAGTTGGATTTTACATAAAACTAAGCCATAAAACCTAAGACTGGTTTTACAAACCATGATTGCTGGGTCCATACAACACACTAAGCCAAAACTATATAAATTACACTAACCAAGCCAATGAATTCAGGAAATCTAAATACAGAAGAATATCAAGACATACCTATCCAACATTTATTTAATTCTTTCAAAGTTTCTTCTTTATAAAAAAAACAAAAGTTGACATTAACTTACCTTAATTTATGGTTAAAGGGCTACGTTGCTTTTGTTTCTGATCTTTTAAAACAAATTAATCTGCCAAGAATCTTCATAATTCTGAATCTTAGAAATAGTTTAAGTCTTTAAGATCACCTGGTGCTAGTTTTAGAAGATCCTTTAAAAGGAATTGAAATATTTATGGGGAAGTTAAAAGAATTTGGTGCATTAGCAGGTTTTAAGATTAACAAACAGAAGACAAAGATGTTGACAAAAAACATGAAGATACAAGATCAAATAGAATTGATGAATAAGATGGGCTTTAAGGGCAAGAAGAAGATTAAATACTTGGGTATTTGTATGCCAAATATGAATTGTATGTTATTTCAAAATAATTATGCTACGACCTGCAATGACATTTAAAAAAAAAGATATGTTAAGATGGGAGAAAGCACAATTGTCATTGTTGGGGAGAATTTCTGTGATTAAGATGAACGTTTTGCCTAGAATATTATTTTTATTCCAGACAACACCCATTTTGATATAGTATATGATGTACCAATTAAACAGTGGCAGAAAGATATATCTAAATTTGTGTGGCAAGGGAAAAAAATGCAAGCTAAATATAAGGTGTTACAAAATGCAAAAGAAAGAGGAGGATTGGATTTACCTGATTTGAAATTATACTTTGCAGCTTGTTGTTTAGTTTGGATGAAAGAATGGAAGACTTTTGGAGTTAGAAGAATATGACTTGCGATTTGGGTGGCATGGATATTTATGGTACGACAAAGCTAATGTTAATGTAAATTTTAAAAATCATTTTGTTAAACATGACATACTGAGAATATGGAACAGATATAAACCTAGATTATGCCCAAAAATACCCTTGTGGCTCTCAGCACAGGAAGCATTTTATAGAAGAGAAATGATAACTAAATAGAAATGGTTAACTTACTCTGATACATTAAAATTTTGTCGAGAACATAAAATAAAATCAAGAGAAGAGCTGGCGGTAGAAGGATGTACATGTCAATGGTTTTCTTATGTACAATTATTAGAAAGATTTAAAGTAGATAAAAGGACTTTTGGTTTTGAACATTGTAAGACTGAATTTGAAACAGAATTGTCTACAAATGATGAACATCTTGTTGCTAAAATGTATAAACTTTTATTGAAATTTGAAATAAAAGAAGAATAAGTGAAAGAATGTATAATAAAATGGGATAAAATCCTTGATTATAATATATGAATGCAAGGGTAGGAGAATATGTGGTTGAAAGGACTGAAATTTACATTATGCTTGAGTCTTAAAGAGAATTTTTATAAAATGATGTATCATTGCTACATGTCACCAGAAAAACTGTCTAGAATATATAAAGGTACTTTAAATTTATGCTGAAATGTAATCAACAAGAAGGGATATTTTATCATGCATGGTGGACATGTGAGAAAGCTAGAAAATTTTGGACTTGGTTACATATAATAATACAGAAGATTTTAAAGATTGATATACAGTTGAAACCAGAGAGTTTTCTTTTGGGACTGATGGATAAACAGTTGGGGAAAAAAACATGGGACTTTGTTTTTGTATATGAAGACTGCAGTGAGATTATCATATGCACAAAGGTGTATATACTTTACCCACAATGGAGGAATGGATGGTGAAGATGATGGAACTTGCTGAGATGGCCAGATTGACATCTTTAATTAGAGACAGGACATTGTCTAAGTTTAATGCTGATTGGAAATCCCTTATTGACTTTTTGCGTGAAACAGAAAAAAAATGAAACTATGATGTATGGTTTTGATGATTAGAAAAAGAAAAATATATAGAAAAATGTAAGCAATGCTGTAATCATAGAGTAAGAGGTTAATTTACAGTTTTATTTATAATTGTTGTAAAAGAAAATCGGAAGTCATTTCTTTATATTTTTTCTTTTTTTCTGCACTTTTAGCTGTTATTTTATTTCCTTCTTTTTTCTTCTCTCTTCATTCTAAATATTAGTTCTTGTTAGTTTTTATCTTTCTTTTAAAATTTTAAAAGTTATATAAAAAAGAAACATTTTAAGTCTTGTGCTAAACCTGATAGAAACAAGTTTAGACCCATAAAGATCTAGCAGTACTCAGGTATTCAAAAACCAGAACACTCACTTGTCTTGATCTCACATGGACATTAAATGATGTTGACTAAAAATATTTTAACATATTTGCACATGACAAGGTTTATCAAGAACAATTGGATTTTTATGAGGAGTCTTTTTATGTTTTCTGCAGCTGTCCGCAGGAAGAAGATCTTTGCACACCCATCTGTGTGAATTTTTTCAGGAAGAGAGACTTTGTATACTGGCTTCCACATGAGCCAAGACATTCATGTGTAAACAAACATGTGTCCAGACTTGCAAAAAGTCTTTCCTTGTGCCCTGAGTGATGCAGTGGTGAGGGAAGGCTTAATTGGAATCTTCATGTGGCAAATACCCCCTTTTTCTGAACTCTTGAAGAACATTTAGAGTATAGTGTCTTTACCATCAGGAACTCCACAGGAGTAGGACATGTGGTCTGGTTTCAAGAATCTATAAAAATGAAGTTGGGAAAATGATGAAAAAAGGATTGTAACCATGCATGAAATTCTGCTTGTGTTCAAGCAAATAAGAATAGAGCTACAGTATCCCACTTAATTCAGGAAGGTCTGGGCATGAGAAATCAAGATGGATATGGAAAGGACAGGTCCAGGTGCACGACCTATTTCTTTACATAGTTTAACATTCCCATATTCCAGAAGAACAGCTAAAGAGATTTTCTGCTGGCTAGTTTTGCTAAAATATAAAATCCACAGTGTTAACTTTGAAGGTTCTTTTCACTTCTCTCTCTCTCTCTCTCTCCCCCCCCCCCCCCCAGCCCTTTCTATTATCAGTAGCCATTGTTCACAAGCTGAGAAATTCAAACTTAATATACTGCTTTAGTCACTCCAGGATGTTAACTCCCTTTCTGCTCCCCTTTATTTTTTAATGCATAGATTTTACTGTCACTGATTCAAAGACTAAGACGTGCTTTGAATCCTTTTCAGCAGATTCCTTATTTGTTTCTGATTTTCTTTCTTTCTTTCTTATTATTAGAAGGTATAAATTTTCAGCAGAGCTTGTTTCTTGACAAGGCTCCATTATTTGCACATGACAAGGTTTATCAAGAACAGTTGGATTTTTATGAGGAGTCTTTTTATGTTTCCTCCATAAAATATAAATAAATGAAAAGGATTAGACTGAGGAAGCAAAGTGTAATTTATCACCCATGTGAAGCAAAGAAAACTCAATGCAGATGGATGAACAGCAAAACCTAGTATAAGAATGAAAAAAAATGTGATCAAACATTAAGGAATTCAGATTTAGCACGTGGAATTAAAATCTAAACATATGGGATAAGGCTCCTCTTATGACACTGAGTGCCATATGTATTCCTACTACTTTTTTAAAAAATATATATATATACAATAATGTCTCCTAGTAAGATTCATATATGGCAGAGTTACAAACTTTGAAAGTATCACATTTCCTGGAAGATTTTCATTAATAGTAAAAGGAAGATACTCTTTCTTGCATTCTTCATATCATTGCATTTACAAAAAAAAAAAAAAAAAAGACATTCACAGAGTAATTTATTCTGAGAACAAATTTAAACCAAAAGTTTTTACTCTTTCAGAAAAAAAATTCTGAGCTATTAGGGCTCTAAGGAAAAAGAAAGCTTCAGACCTTTCATCATTGGGACAATATTTAGAATAAACATGGGCCAATGTCTTCCAAGAACTACAGCTATTTGGTCTATAGGAACATGAGACTTGAAGGACCAATTGAGGCTGGCTGGATCTATATTTTTCCTCATCCACTATTCCTCCCAACCAATGTACATGCTATGACTGTATGTGATTATGCCTTGGGTTTTGCTGTAATTAATTAAAAGAAAATGGCTAGGAATTCAGAATGAGACAAGAGAATATTTGTCTACATATCAAAATAAGAGTACAGAAATGAGATTGTTTGTTTGTTTGATTGTTTGTTTTAAAAAAGCCGGCCATTTCAGCCATGTTTCAGGAGTTTCATAAAATAATTCCATCCACTTTTGTTCCATTTAAAATCACAGAATGGTATTCTGAGCATGAGCAGCAGAATTATATCTATCTGTGACTATTCCCATGGGATACCTGAGGACTAGCCAGCTGGACTGCAAAAATTTGGATGACCGCTAAGCAGCAAAGAGAAACAAAAACCTCTAGCCCTTTGCTGTCATCTAGTTGTGGTACAGAGTTTTGCCACCCAGATCTGGTAGCCCAAGAATACGTGAACGGGAATACAAGTGCACTATTACGCAAACATTGCTGAAGTAGTTCTCCCTACCAGAAAAGAATTTGAATTGAGAAGATAAACATGGGGAAGAAATGAAAAGTAATTCTAATATACTTTCAATCTAACCATGCTATTTTCACATGGTCCTCACCCTCTGCAGATCTCAGATGCTTTCTATGTACTTTCCAGTCTAGAGCTTCCAGAACCGATAATTATTAAATCCAACTTCCTAATAGCTAAACAATTCCAGCCAATCAGTGCTTACCGTTTTTGTTCCAAAATGAGTATATCCCCCCCCCAAAGCCCCATTACCACTGCCTCTTCCTGTATAAAAGAAGAAGCAAATGCATTTCCAGCATTCCATACACAGACCACACATTAAGCCACATGTATTTATGTACACTTGCTTCATGATTTGCAAAGTTTTCCTTCTTTTCAATAGGCTGCTATGGTGATGGTTTCAAGAGAAGATCAATGTTTAAAAATTATTAACATCTGCACTGAGAAACTCAAGAACCTGTTCAACATAGCCCCAAACCAGTATTGTAGAGCAATCACGGTAAAGGTGGCAGTCTAGAATGACCTGCAAAGTATATTCTTTCTCTAAAATCCTGGAAGTATTGCATAATAGAAAATCTCGTGAGAGCAGCCTGCAAAAATGTACTTGCAGACTATTTCACTAACTAGAAGTTGGAACATATTGGATAGTCTCTCCAATGGGAAAATAAATGCCTATAAACACAGACTAAACTCATTGGGATGCAAATTGCACCTGTATCTGAGAAAAAAGAAAAAAGTGTGAAAAGCGTAAATCACTGACGGTTGCAAGGAGCTGTGGGGTATGGAAAATTGGATCACATCAGCTCTGGTTTGCAGAAAATATTGACCCATAGACAGGTGCATGCAGACCAAGAGACCAAAAGATCAGCATGTGGAAGTGCTAATTTGGAAAGAAATCCTCACTTATTGCAGTGGAGCAACTAAGTTTAATAAAGATTATTAATTGTGATAAATAAACAATGCCACTATTGCTGTCTTAATAGGTTCTCCCACCCACTACCAGATCTCCAATAATGTCCTTCATTTGTAAACTGGAATAAGACAGTAGACGTATTCTCACAATGCATCAACTGTAGTTAACTGAATCAACTTTAAAAATAAAAATTACCTGGGTTTGCTCAGTACTTAGCCATAAACAAAGCACACTGGCTTGGCCAATAGTTTGGCCTTTCCTATCCTCATCCCCCTCCAGTTAAAACAATAATAAATCCACTAAACAGTCATTTAGTGACTGTTCAAAGTTAGGATGGCACTGAAAAAAGTGACTTATGACCAGTCCTTGCACTTACAAACATCACAGCATCCTTGTGGTCACATGATCATGATTTAGGTGCTTGGCAACTGTCACATATTTTTGATGGTTGCAGCATCCTGCAGTCACATGATTGCCATTTGTGACCTTCCCAACCAGCTTCTGATGAGCAAAGTCAGTGGGGAAGCCAGCAGGAAAGGTCATAAGTCATGGTTACATGAAGTCTCGCTTAATGACTGCACCATTTAACAACAAATTTTCTGGTCCTTATTGTGGTTGTAAGTTGAGGACTACCTGTAGCCTCATACAAAATTATTTCTTTCCCCTTATCCCTTAGTCATGGAAACAAAGATGAAGCAATCCTACTTTTACACCTCTCATATTTTCTCATTTCTGTGCTAGAGGCTAGAAGAATACATGAATTTATCTCTTCTTCCAAGTCCAGATAAAGACACTATTCATGATTCATGAATAGTGAGCTATCCCTAGTGTTTAAGATGGAGTGTAGGAGGTGGTTGGAAGTAAAACAGTTTCTATCTAGCCCAGAAATGTATATAGTATTGAGTCTTCATGCTGATCTATGATCATAATAAAGATTTGATTTGATTTGATTTGATTTGATTGAGACCAGTTAACATGACAGGCAGCTATTAACATTTAAAAGATGGAAGGCTCTTGAGTATCTTTACTGAGAATAAACAGTAGATGAACTACTTCCAGGAAATTATCAGCCATAAAATGTCTTTTAATTCATATCTTAAATATGTGCAACTCTGTTTTCAAACTAAAGCTTTTATACATGTTGCTCAAAATTCTATTTATTATTTTATTTATTTATTCAATGTATATGGTTGCCATCTTACTGTGGTGACTCTGGGTGGGTAAAAGCAATTAAAAACAAAAGCAACAGCAAAATAAAATACATAACCAGCAGCTAAGGTAAAACCCAATCAAACAAAAATTAAAATCTCATGGGTTCTAACTGACAATCTGATCAGTAGGCCTTGCTTATGGTCATTCATGCCTGAGGCCCTATTGGATTATTGCAGTGCACTCTATATGGGACTGCCCTTGAATGTCATCTGGAAGCCCAGAGGCAGGAGGAGATCAACTGTAAAATGGTGCCCCCACTCCCAACACCCAACTGGTCCAAAAGGATACCATGGCAAATGTTATCTAAGGCTTCTCAACAACTTTCCTTAAAAATAAACTGGAATTTGATGAACATTGTCTAGATTGGCTAGATCCAGCAATGTTCTCTTTTAGACAGGCATTTTCTGCTACACGGATCCACCCACATGGTCCCTCCCTGGAGGCTTTAACCAACTTGAAGAGGAATGTATCTAAAATACAGGTGACTGCACCCCCTGCTCTGAGGATCTTGACCACTCAGGATTAACGGACTTGAACTCATCTCATGTCATGGCCAGATTGGACTCTGACAAGGAGACTGACAATGATCAGCCAGTTCTAGAATTGCTGGATGAACTGCTGCCTGAGCAGCTGCAGGCAGAATATGCTGTGCTGCTCAGTAACCAAGAGACACAGATGCCACTGGTCTCTGAAGATGAGGAGTCTGAGCTGCCACCCCCTCCCAGTGCAAGGCTCGCCATGTAGAGAGGACAGTAAAGCAAAGGGTTCTGCAAGGTTCCTTGCAAGAAAGGAGCCTCACCCTTCCAAATGAGTAACATTGGGGTTGCTTCTATTTAAGAAGAGCAGCTAACTCAAGCCTCTCCATTGGCAACAACCATTCATTTACCCAGACTCCATGTGCCTTGAATTCTGAAATTGACAGTTTGGAAATGTCTTATGACTTTGACTCTGGACCTGGACTGGCTGACAACCCTCCTACAACATTTGGACCCTTGGACTTCACTTGACCACCTTGTGCTTGCTATTTTGGACCTGCAATTCTCTCAAGGCAAGCTTCCTGGATTTTGGGGGACTAGTGTTTGTGGTGTACATCTACACTCAAATTTCCTTTCCCACTTGTTTATTTGCTTCACCAACTTCTCATTAAAGTTTGCAACCCCCTCTCTCTGTATTTGTGGGTACGTGGCCTGAGACAGGACATCCCAGGTAACATCACAAGACTGTGCCTCAATCACCTCCATTGAACTTGCCCAGCTGGAATCCAACTCAGAGTGAATTTGAGCAATTTTATCCATCAGGTATTGAAAATAGTCTTCAAAGCAACCCTGCAGATGATCCACTCATCCTTCCTGATCTAGAAGGGATAGAATCACCCTAAACAGATCCACTGGCCAACACACGGAGGATGCAATGAAAGTGAAAAAATAAAAATAAGATTTTTCACTTCCTTTATCACCATAAGATAGGCTATAGCAAAGACTCTTACCAGTGCCCAGTTGGATATGTTTCTACTTTTTCTCTATCAATGTTATAGGTGTCTCTTCTGCAGAGGTCTTCTAAAAACCAGGGAGTGCACTGGCAGGAGACACATAGGCAGAATCCAATCTAACTCTACTGCATTCCAAGAGACAACCAAGACCTCAGTTGAACCATATATCAAAGCCTCAGGCAAAACTCCCATTGAAACCTAGTGGGGTCCATTAGGCACCTGGGGCAGGCCAATCGAATAGGCCCCAACTTTCTGGGGGATGTGCTATAGTAAGTCCAGGGTCACCAGGTAGTGATCTGTCCAATTAAGGGATGGTTGGTAATATCCTCCAACTCCAAATCACATTGACCTGACACAAAAGTTAGGTCTCATGTGTGAATCCCTCCCCTGCTCTTCTCCTGCAGTTGCCCAGCTACATGAGAGCAGATCATACCAAGCTCAGTATCAGGACCATAACATGGAGGAGAGTCTTCTTCAGGGCTGCCATAAAAGGCACACCACCAAGCACAAAGACCTTTCTTAAAAGCTAACTAGCAGCACCACTTCATCCTCTTTGCCACAAATCCCTCTGCCACCACCACTGTCCTTCACTGCTGTGATCTCTAATGCCCACTCTTCTCACAAATAAGGCTAGGAGCAGGTTTCTTCTATGAAACCACCAGGACAAGAACTCTGCCAAACAGCTGGTTGGCATTGTGTGTTCTCAGCTGATTGGTGGCTCTGACTCCAATGCTGCTTCACCTCCAGTGCCATCTATCCCAACTCCACTAGAAATCCCATTGACTGTCGCCAGTTCTGAAGGTAGCACCCACTGTCCAGATCAACCAGGAAGCTGGCCCAGGGCCCCAGCACTCTAGTCTTGTCAGGATTCAAAAACTTCCAGATCCAAAGGCAGGACAATCAAAGTAATTGTGAAATGATCAGATGGACCATCCAAAAACAAACAAAAATCCAAACATCTTCGAGACCTCCAAACAGCCCTAACCACCGCCACATTCTGAATTTACTAAAAAAATCCCTCCAGCTAACAAATCCCTGCCAGCCTGGTCTCCATGATTACAACAACAACAACAACAATAACAACAACAACAACCACAGCAGAAGTTTAGGAAGAGCTATAAGTGAATAAAGAGAAGAAGCAGATAATATATGGTATACCATACATTAGATCAACAAATCTGCTTCATTGTCCATTCCCATAAGGATCTTTGGACACAGATACCTTTCTGAAACTCTACCAAATACCAGATGGATCTATAACAAAAGTGTGAGGAAAAAAGTTAGTATGATATAGTAGTTAAGACATTGGACATGCATAACATCTAGGCCTCAATTGATTGTGGAGCTCACTGTGTAATTTTGGGCCAGTCACTCTCTTCTTGGCCCAATCTCTATCACTAGCTTGTGCAAACAACATTAGGGTAAGCCACTTGTGTCCTTAAAATATGATACAAATTCAACAAATAAATCTTGATATGAGTGTGACATGTGACCCAAGTGAATAGAGAATGTTGGCCTCTTCAGCCACACTTTCTTGTTTCTGTGATGTTTCCTTTTCCTTTTGTCTCTGAGATTTTTTCCAGACTTCTTTTAATCTAGTGCATGTTCTGGCCTATAACATTTCATTGCCACTTCCTGCTGTGTGGGATCTGCTGTCTAAGCCATTTATCTCACTCTGCCTAATGGACTAATTTGAAGAAGGATTAATTTGAGCAAACCTGGTGCCTACATTAGGTTCTGAAAAGACCTAATAGAAGCAGTGTTGATACCAAATTGTTTCTGCTTACTTGTCTGACTAAGATGGTGATCTCATTGCTGCAGATGCAAATGAGAAGGAGACATTATGAGAATTGGTTGTGACAGAAGTCCCTGGAGCTACTGCAAACATCATAGTATTCTGTTGCTTTGCTCCCATTTTTCTTTTTCTTCTTATATTATGCTATCCTTTGTCATTTAATAGAGTCAGGAAATCATTATAAATAAAGCATCAGTTAAAATAGCTTTCCGGGACTGAACTAAATAATTTTGCAGGACCAGTCACATCATTAGAGAGAATGATGCATATGTTAGACAGCCAATGCCCCTTCCCAGCTGTTACCTCTAGACAACTCCCTTTCTCGGTACTCAGAGTTAACCAGTCACATGACCTATCCTGGGGTATGTCTGTCCTCAGGTATGATAGAGAATATCCCATTACTGGTGTTAAATAACTCAACAATTAATTTTATTGGCTTTGATATATGGAAAAAAGGAAGGTACTGTGTTTTTCCTCAGGAAGCAAAATATATTGGGCTAGCTGATAATCTAGTTCTTAACTGCAGAGTTATAGAGCATGGTATAATTCAAAAAAGTTTGAGTTCAGAATGGCTGCTTTAAGTGTTCTCTAAAGGTACAAAATAAAGATTCTTTCAACAAAAGAAAAGCTCATCCCCAGTGACCACATGAATGTAATCATGTTATTTTCTGAGCAATTGAGCGGAATTCACTTGCCATTGCCTTAAAAGCATGTGTTTTAAGAGTTTTGAGTACAGGCAAAACATGTTGGCTATTTTGAATGGCATCAAGTGTTTTGAGCTATTCCACATAACAATGATCAAACTTCTGTGACCTGTAAGTAGAAGAGACTTTTTTTCCCCCCTATTTCCTTGCCTGGGAGACTGGAGCAGCAGGGATCAATTATGTAGCTGCTGATGTTGTCTTAGACTGTGCTGAATGATCTGGGAGGTAGAGAACTGGCACAAAGCATCAGGCATTTAAGCACCCCAGGGTTCAGTGGGAAACCATTCTGAATCAGGGGTTGTTACAGAAAGAGAAAATCAGGACTGCTGGGAAGTATCACTGTGATTGGAATTAGTGGACTGTTGCTACTGCTGAAGTTTTGCTGGTAAATATTTGACTAGTGGTTGCCTGCCTCTGAGGCAATTTCCACAAATGCACCCTTTCCCATTTAGTCCTTTTGTGCTGCTCTTGAAAATGGTAAAGTGTCCTTTAAGTCAAGCTTAATTCCTTGTGAAGCTATGAGGTGGCTGTTTGGGCATCCAAATCTCAATTTGGGGTTAATAAGTAAAACACAGCAGCCAAGCACTTTGTTAGCATGTGCAGGATGGCTTTGATTGATCTCATCAGAACCAAGTTCATTTCAACAGGCACTTGGGTTATTATCACTGCTCTTGCACACAATTACTATAAGATTGCTGGCTTTTCCTCTAGTGTATAAAGGGAAGGCACGTGCTAGACTAATATGATATGGAGCTCAACCTACGTATTATTTGAACAAGATGCTTTCATGTGGTGGGACTCCATCCATTGCTACTTAAACTGGCTGCTTAAGTAGCACATAGCTGAGTGTGACAAGGGACTTATGCTCAGACATCTCTCCCATCAATCCTTACAAGTAGATATTTATGTTTGAAGCAGTACAAGTTCAGGGAAGTTGTACTGGGCCAAATTCTATCCACAATTCTTAGAAAAGATCCAGAGTGAATTCCTGGAGAAACTAAAAGGCCCCCAGGTCCTTCAGATTTCACATTGGAATGGTGTGATGGCAGAAGACTTTGCATGATGAGCAAACATCAGCAATGACATTCTCCATGTATGAAGAGATATCCTGGTAACAAAAGGAGCTTGGGCTAGAGAAAGGAGACTAGGCCACATCCTGGAGTTTAGGGCAGGAAAATCAGTAGGCTCTTCACTTTAAGAGCAGCAGGCAATACTCTATTTCCTAAATGTGATTCTCTTTGGTAGAACCAAGTATGCCAACTTTCTGTTTGGTAATGTATTTGGTACATTTGCCAAGGAGAAGAGAGATACCATCTGTTGGGTTGGCTGTAGTATAGAAAGTTCCATTCTGTGCTACCTGAGCAAGCCAGAACAAGGCAAGACAATAAGCCCACTCCTATTTTTGGCAACTATGCCAAAATCAGACTTGGAGAAGCATCTTATCTTCCAATTCCAACTTATTTAAAAACAAGCAAACAAACAAACCTTCTATTAAAGATGAAGAGAAGGCCAGTTCCTTACTTTACCCTTCAAAACACTGTCAGACATTTTCCACTGTCTATCATCACCTGCTTTCATGGCCCATTACATTTATCAGCCCATCACCCATCCTTGTTTCTAAAGCAAAAAACAAGCCAATATCTATATGAACCATTATGGGTTCCTTTTCCTTACTATACTGTAGACAGTAATGCAAATATCAATTCAGCTTAGCCTCCCTGAGCCTCAAATATGGTATGAATAGAGTCTGTTAAATTCTTAGTCATTTCTTAGTAGTGAGACAAGTTCCAAAAGATGCTTTTCTCATTTGTTTTAATCCACTCAGCCATAAATCAAGGGTTCTGGTTTGGTAGACATTAACTTTCATGGACAGTGATGGGGGAAAGGATTCCATCCAAATAGAGTCCAGCATTTAAAATGATCTGATGGATTGAAACTTTTCATTCAAGGAAATGAAAAAAAAAAAAAAAATCAGTTGGCATATGCATGAAATTGGAAGTGTGTTTTGTTTGTAGTTTGGAACAAAACAGTTCCACCTGAAATGCTCCACCAGAAAGATTGGTTATATTCCATCAGAATAAAACTCAAAACACCCTGAAAGTTTGCATCCTATAAATGAAACTCTTTGAACATACATGCGTTATTTGAAGCTTGGACACTCAAAATGTCTCATTTTAAAATCAGAATACTACATTTCAGCAGGCATCTTCAGGGTTCTTTTCTCTTATTGAACTACTTGAAATGCTGTTGCTAGAAATAGCCAGGTTTATTATATCACCACCCCACCCCCTTGGCTTGGACCATTTGCAATAGTTTGTATTTGAACAATTTTTCACATTCCTAATAATCAATCAATATATTTAAAAAAAAAAAAATCCTGCACACTCTTGTTTTCTGACGTATTGGTTTCAATGGACAAAAAGGAAAAAAATGGAGAAAAAAAATAATTGACATAAGATGCAATGAGACGAAAGGGAAAGGTTCTCAGATGAAGAACTAAAGACTGCTGAAGTTTGCCCAACTAAAACCTCTGTTCAGAATGCTATCATCTGCTCCCTTGACATAAAAGGGGAGCTGCCAAATGCTGACTCCAAAGAATGCAATCCCTCTGGGAGACCCTTAGGGTACTCTTTCTCTTTTTGTATGAGTGCTGGAAGAAAGGTGGTATTTTAACAGGGCAGGGGTTGCTTCAATATGCTGGATTTATTAATGGAGGCTTTGTATTGTGAGAAGTGTCAGGGGAGATGGGGGAGAATGGAGTGTGGCTCGGGAGTTAATATTAATGTAGTAACTAGCCTGAAGAGATATAGTGGGAAACTGCAACTTCACCATTGCAGGAAACGATTGGAATCAAGCAAAGGAGTTATGTGACAGTGAAGGTGCATCCTCCAACCTAAAAGTCCTACCTTTTAATGCTAGGTCAGTTGTTGATAAATTATCTATTATCCAGGATTTGAATTTAAATTAAAGGGCTGACGTAACATGAATCTGGTTGAGGGAGGTAAAGAGATAATATCTCTCAGCTCTCTCTGCCAGATTACTCTGTGATGCAGTTGGTTATGCCTGGAGGACAGGGAGATACTATAGCCATAATTTGTAGTTTAGAGGCTGTAGTCTACAGAAGTTCCAGCTCACTAACCAGAATACTCATTCTGAATCTTTACTGCTGTATTTGGGACAATGTAGGGATACTGTTAGCGTATTATTTATACTGCAATACAAAACTCTCTCTCCCAGGTTGTTTCCAGCATGCCAGTGTACTATCCTAAATTTCTTGCCCTAGGACTCCCATGTCTGTCCCAAGTTTGCCCAGTCTGGAGAGGTCCTTGGGTGTGGGATGTGTTTCCCAGACTTTTCTGAAAAAGCCCTCCTTTCACCCCAAAGATCTCTGTAATTATAGGTCAGTCTTAAATATTCCATTATTGAGTAAGGAGATCAAGAAAGCAGTGCTTTGAAGCATTTTGATAAAACTATCTATACCCATTTCAATTAAGGTTTTATCCAAGATATGAAAAAATGACTGCTTTGTTCACCCAATGGATGACCTGTGTCAGAAACTAAATTGGCAGAGTTGGACTCTTCTAGTCCAGAGGGTTTCAAGATACAATAGTGTATCTTTCTGGGCTGTCTGATAAGATTGGGCACTGAAACATTGTTTTCAAAGGTTTGATTCCTTCCTGTTCAGATGGTAATGTTGAGAGATTACTGGTTGCCATCTCGGATATTGGCTTAGTGTGTCTTAGCAATTCACCTTGTCCCCAATGCTGTTCAACAACTATATAAATTCCTGGGAAAATCATTCAGAGCTTTCAAAGTAGGATGCCATCAGTAGAGATGATACCCACCTCTATTACTCCATTATTCAACTGCCAAGAAAGAATTAGTATTCTTGAATGTTGCCTAAACTTCATAATGGGGTGATAAAAAGGCTGAAATTAAATCTAGATAAAATGGAGGTGCTATTGGTAAGGGGAAAACTAGACTTGGGGACTGAGATGATGTCATATCCACCAGGTAGGTCAGACCAAGAAATCAACTGTTCACTGGATAAAGTGAACAGCTAAGATTAGATTGAGTAAATTCATACAAGTTAAACAGATACATAATGAGGAACAGCCATTTAATTAGAATGGAAGGGAACCACCATCTTACAATGTGTGTGAAAAGATAATAATTTTCCCCACCCACATTTCACTGAGATGGTTTGAAGTCAGGTCCCACCTCTCTTATACTATGTAATGATTACTCAAATATTTCAGTAATGCCAGTTTAAAAGCTGGAAACAGATAAACCCAAATTTTCAGCATCACAAGTTTATTTGTAACATCACATATATTGATATTAGTAGTTAAAATGTATCTTTGATCTCAGTTAAGGATCATCACCTTAAAATCTTCCCCTTAATTATTTTATTATTTTTTAAATTTATTTATTTATTTGGTGCCTTCAAGCCATTGTTGACTTCTGGCAACATTTTCGAAGGATTGCCTTCTTTTTTAGCCCGGTGCCTTAACCACTTCACCAAAGAGGCTCTCTTAATGACTCATAAGGAAGAGAAATAAGATGGCTTGTTTCCGTGATTTTTTCAAGGCTTTTCCATTGGATGCTCCAGTTATGGAATGCCCTTCAGGAGAGTAATGCCTCACACTTATACTGTGGCCTTTTTAAATCTAGGTTTTAGTTTTCCAGACACACATGGCTGAGTACATACAGGGGGATTGTCTTGGGATCTCTTACTGAAATCTGACCCCCTCCCCCCCCCCCCAGCAGCTTGACTAGATCTTGTCTGTGGGTACTCCCTTATTAAATGCACATTCAGCAAAGCTAATCATAGAACACTTAAACTGTAATATTTTCCCTGGTGAGTTGGTATAGAAATGATAACTTCGTTTTCTCAACTTGCTTCACAGTTCAAAGAATGAAAAGCATTTTATGTATATAATTGTGTGTGTGTGTATGTGTACATGATATATCTATATCTACATCACCTATATCTATACCTCTGAAAAGGCATTACTTTTTTTAAAGGCAATTATTTTTCTGAGAAAATTTTTCTCCTATCAAAATAACTGCTGCTTAAGACATTGGCTCTGTATCATAGTTCACCTACATTGAATTACTTCAATCTATCATTTAAATGTTTTAAATGTTTATTTATTTTAAATAAATATACTGTGCATCTATTTATTTGACATAGCTGTGTTCCCAGGCTTGGGGGCTGGAATGTCTGCTGGGCCTTGTGAATTAGTTTTATTGAAATATTTGTATTGTGGGTTTTGTATTGATTTTTTTTGGGGGGGGGGTCTGTGTATGCATGTCTCTTTCTCTCTCTCTCTTTTGCTGGTTTCTTATTGTTGTTCACTGCCAAGAGTCACTTGTTTGAGATGGGAAGCCATATAAATAAAAATAAATAAATAAATAAATAAATGAATGAATGAATGAATGAATGAATGTATGTAATGATGAATAAAAGCAACAAAAAACGTACCATAGGCTAAAGAGAAGTATTTACAAAGCTAGTGTTGTTTAAAAATGCTAGAATTCAGTTTCTCTAATTCTTAAGTTGCTTAGTCAATAGTGATGACTGCTCTGAATTATAGGAATTTATGTGACCTGCATCTCTCAGAGTCCCAGGCTAAGAAGCAGGTCTGTTTAGCCTTTTGACAGTAGCCTTTTAGGATAGACTCTAAATGCAGCATGAATTATCTATACTGAAGGGCTTTCACTGATTTGGTTGTCATTGATTAGCCTCTCTATTATTGTGCTAAATATCAAAGGTTCTAAGGGACAGCCAGTTTGGTCTAGTGGTGAAGACATCAGGCTATAAACTGGAAGACTGTGAGTTCTAATCCCACCTTAGGCACAAAGCCAGCTGGGTGACCTTGGGCCAGTCACTTTCTCTCAGCCCTAGGAAGGAGGCAATGGCAAACCAGGTCCAAAAAACCTTGCTAAGAAAACTGCAGGGACTAGCCCAGGCAGTCATCAGGAGTCAAAAACTGACCTGAAAGCAGGCACACGCACATGCATGCATGTATGCATACGCACACACACACACACAAACACACACGTTCATATACAGAGCAGACTGCCCCTAATATAAGTGCTTATTAATACACGCACACATACACACACACACACAAAAGCCATTATCTCAAATTATCTCAGTGGAGATTGGAATAACATCTGCATTCTTTTTCTGACATAAGTAATAACAGCTGTAGCAAGGGGAAGGATACTCCCCCCATACATACACATTCAATTAAAAAAATGGTTTAATTCCAATCTTCACTGGTGTTTCAAAAACCCAGGAAATTAGAATATCAAGCCAAGTTCTTACATTTTGTATCACGTAAGCAAAGGTATTATTCAGTCTTGTATGTTATGACAGAGGTTTTGAGCCATACTCAGGCTGCAGAGAGATATGTTCAGAGAAACATTTAAAACGTTTAAGATTACTTGATAGAAATGTCTCTGATGAAATTACACCTCATGCATCTATATAAAACAAAGAATTTCCTCAAAATTTCATATACTATATTAATGTCATTAGAAATTCAACAGAGATACTTTATGCAGAAAGGAAAGCATGAGGTTATCAGCAGTTTCCCTACAAATGAATAGTTGATGGCAATCAAGCTCACTTCCAACTGTTCTTGCTGCAAAGTTGATAAAATAATCCTTTAATATAATTCTAACTTTTCTGTCTTATTTTCTGTACTAGTTTTTCTTATCTGAATTTGATAAATAATATAAAGTAGATTTAAAGGAAAATATTAAGAGATAAGTTAAAATAAATGTTGAGGAGATTATTTTGATTTTTTAGCAAAGCAAGTGTCTGGGAATTCACTTGAACTAATGAATTTTATTTTTAAAGTTTTAAATTTTATTTTATTTTTAAAGTTGTTGTTGATTGTCTTCAAAGAAATAAAATTCACCAGAGAGGAAGAAAACAACAACATGCTACCCTTCCTGGATATCCTCATCAGCAGAGGAAACAACAGCAAATTAGAAACCCAAGTTTATTGGAAGACAACCCACACCAATCAAATACTCCATTACCAAAGTAACAACCCTATCTCCCACAAGAGGAGCTGTGTAAGAACATTATTCAAGTGAGCACAAATGCACTGCAGTAACCCAGAACAGCAGAAAAAGGAAAAAGACCACCTGTACAATATCTTCCAACAAAATAGATATCCACACAACTTTATCAAAAAGTGCCTGACCACTCAACCTACTATAACACAACCTACACAAGCTATGAAAAGGATCACACTGGCATACATCAGAAACATCTCAGAAACCACCAACAAACTGTTACAACCACATGGCATCTCTGTAGCACATAAGCCAACAAAATCACTCCAAAATATCTTAAGTAAACCAAAAGACCCAGTAGCACAAGAAGAAAAAACAGGAGTCCTTTACAACATACAGTGTAAGGACTGTAACAAACCCTATGTAGGGTAGACAGGCAGAAGACTAGCAGAGCGCATTCATGAGCACCAGCTAGCAGTCAGAAGGCATGATGAAAACTCCTTAATCTCACAACACATGGACAGACTGAACCATAGTTTTAACTGGGAAACTCAGCATTTTAGACCAAGCTAAATCCAAAAATACAAGAGAATTCTTGGAAGCTTGTTATTCAGACAAGGCAGCCATCAACAGGCACATAGAGATAAACAGCATCCACATACTATTCAAAAGAGACAAAAGACCAGAAGATCACCTCACCAGCAATCATCACCCAGATAAGCAAAGGTTATCACCAGGCACACAATCAAGCAGTAAACATATGCTATCAAGGAACTACCAGAGGAGCAAAACAAAAACCCTCACCCCCACCAGAACTGGCAAAGCATGACACAGTATATAAATAGAGAGCAAACCCCATCCCATTTTAGCACTGAAGATGTTACCTAGCCGGGTAATGAAACGTTTGCAAGAAAAGAACCAAGCTCAGAGAACCCCAAGGACTCCACAGTTCAACCCTGAGCTACACATATTCACCTCTATTAGATCTGATCCTGTTCAATTTTTTGAAATCAGCCAAAGTTATCTAGGTGTCATCACCATGTGTTAGGACCCAGTGATGCTTGTCTAATAACTTGCCAAAGTTATTCTTAAAACTCCAAGGACAAAGAGACAAATAAATATATTTCCACCCATTCCAACAGAACTCTTATTGGATATTTGGGTTGGAGTCCAGGGCCGCAGATAACAGCAGGATATCAAGACAGCAGCAAACTGTTCCATTATTAATACCTTGGCAACACAGTCATAGGGATCCAATGCTGCTTGTCTCAACATACATTCATTCATTCATTCATTCATTCATTCATTCATTCATTCATTCATTCTCAGGTGGCTCTTGATTGAATGTAGAGATGTTTATTGTACCATTTTCACTTTAAATATATATTATTTTATGCTTTTTGTTGTTCAGTCGTTAAGTCGTGTCCGACTCTTCGTGACCCCATGAACCATATTGCGCTAGGCCTTCCTGTCCTTCACTGCCTCCCTGACTTTGCTCAGTTTCATGCTCATTGCTTCAGTGATGCTATCTAACTATCTCATCCTCTGCCATCCCCTTCTCCGTTTGCCTTCAATCTTTCCCAGCATCAGGGTCTTTTCCAGAGTCCTCTCTTCGCATTAGGTGACCAAAGTATCTGAGCTTAAGCATCATTATCAATCCTTCCAATGAGCAGTCAGGGTTGATTTCCTTTAAGATTGACTGGTTTGACCTCTTAAGAGTCTTCTCCAGTACCACAGTTCAAAGGCATCAATTCTTTGGTGCTCAGCCTTCTTTATGGTTCAGCTCTCACAGCCATACATTACTACTGGAAAAACCGTCCCTTTGATTATGCGGATATTTGTCGGCAAGGTGATGTCTCTGCTTTTTAATATGCTATCTAGGTTTGCCATAACTTTCCTCCCAAGGAGCAAGCATCTTTTAATTCTATGGCTGCAGTCTCCATCTGTGGTGATCTTGGAGCCCAAATAAATGAAGTCTGTTACTGCTTCCATTTCTACCTCTTCCATTTTCCAGGAATTGATGGGTCAGGATGCCATGATCTTGGTTTTTTTAATGTTGAGTTTCAAGCCAGCTTTTGCACTCTCCTCTTTCACCCTCATCAAGAGGCTCTTTAGTTCTTCACTTTCTGCCATTAGTGTGGTATCATCTGCATATCTGAGATTGTTGATGTTTCTCCCTGCAATCTTAATTCCAGCTTGTGATTCTTCCAGCCTGGCATTTCTCATGATGTACAGTGGAACCTCGGTTCACGAACTTAATTCGTTCCGCGACTCTGGTCGCAACCTGAAATGGTCGCGATCTGAATCAAATTTTCCCATAAGGTTCAATGTAAATAAGGTTAATCCGTTCGGACCCCAAATTTGGTCGCCAACTGATTTCTGGTCGCGACCGGAGTCAAATTTCCCCATAAGGTTCAAGGTAAATACGGTTAATCCATTCTGAACCAGTGAAAGCAATGGGGGGGAAGGCTTATGTAGCACGCACAGTGGAGCAGGAGCTTCCCCCCCCACGCTGATTCCTCTTAATTCCACGCTCTTTCCTTTGTGCACGCGTGACAAAAGCACAGTGAAAGCAATGGGGGGGAAGGCTTATGTAGCACACACAGCAGAGCGGGAGCTTCCCCCCCCCACTGATTCCTCCGCGCTCTTTCCTTTCTCCATAGCGACAAAAGCACAGTGAAAGCAATCAGCGTGCTGGGGGGAAAGGCTTATGTCGCGCGCACGCACAGCCGGAAGCGGGAGCTTCCCCCCCCCCCACTGATTCCTCCGCGCTCATTCCTTTCTCCATAGTGACAAAAGCACAGTGAAAGCAATCACCAGGCCAAGGGCTATGGCCAAAGGAAAGAGCAAATTTCCCCATAAGGTTCAATGTAAATACAAACAGTTCTGAAACATATGCATTTTATTTTTAAACCACAAAAACATGAAAAAAAGCACAGTATGAAGAGGGAGAACGGGGTGGGGAGGCAGTTAGTGTTTGGAGGGAGAGTCCCCTCCCTACAGGAAGTCGTGACCATGTGACACGGGAGGGAAAATGGCCGCGGTTCCTGCTTGGAGGGAGAGTCCCCTCCCTACAGGAAGCTGCGACCACGTGACACGGGAGGGAAAATGGCCGCGGATCCTGTTCATCACCCAATCCGGCGTTCGCGACCGGAAGTAAATTTTTGCGGCCGGAGATGGTCGTGACCCGAATTGTTCATGAACAGATGCGTTCGTGAACCGAGGTTCCACTGTACTCTGCAAAGAAGTTAAATAAGCAGGGTGACAGTATACAGCCTTGTCGTACTCCTTTTCTTATTTTGAACCAATCAGTTGTTCCATGACCGGTTCTAACTGTTGCTTCTTGGCCCACATACAGATTTCTCAGGAGACAGGTAAGGTGGCCTGGTACCCCCATCTCTTTAAGAATTTGCCACAGTTTGTTGTGATCCATGCAATCAAAAGCTTTTCCATAGTCAATGAAGCAGAAGTAGATGTTTTTCTGGAATTCTTGTGCTTTCTCCATGATCCAGCGAATGTTGGCAATTTGATCTCTACTTCCTCTGCCTCTTCGAAACCCAGCTTGTACATCCGGTAGTTCTTGGTTCACGTACTGCTGAAGCCTAGCTTGTATGATTTTGAGCATAACCTTGCTAGCATGTGAAATGAGTGCAATTGTGCGATAGTTTGAGCATTCTTTGGCATTCCCGTTCTTTGGAATTGGAACATATACTGACCTTTTCCAATCCCGTGGCCACTGTTGCATTTTCCAAACTTGCTGGCATATTGAGTGCAGCACTTTAACAGCATCATCTTTTAGTATTTTAAATAACTCAGCTGGAATACTGTCACCTCCACTAGCTTTGTTGTTAGTAATGCTTCCTAAGGCCCACTTGACTTCACTCTCTAGGATGTCCAGCTCAAGGTCAGTGATCACATCAGCATGGACATCAGGGATATTAAGATCTTTCTTGTGTAGTTCTTCTGTGTATTCTTGCTACCTGTTCTTAATCTTTTCTGCTTCTGTTAGGTCCCTGCCTTTTTTGTCCTTTATCATGCCCAACTTTGCACTAAACGTTCCTTTGATATCTCCAATTTTCTTGAACAGATCTCTAGTTTTCCCCATTCTATTGTTTTCCTCGATTTCTTTGCATTGTTCATTTAAGAAGGCCTTCTTATCTCTCCTTGATATTCTCTGGAAATCTGCATTCAGTTGGTTATATCTTTCCCTTTTACCCTTGCTTTTTGCATTCCTTCTTTCCACAGCTATTTGTAAAGCCTCATCAGATAGCAATTTTGCTTCCTTCCATTTCTTTTTCTTTGGGATGGTTTTAGTTGCTGCCTCCTGTACAATGTTACGGACCTCCGTCCATAGTTCTTCAGGCACTCTGTCTACCAAATCTAATCCCCTAAATCTATTCATCACCTTCACTGTGTACTCACAAGGAATATGATCTAAATCATACCTGAGTGGTCTAATGGTTTTCCCTGTGTTCTTCAATTTAACCCTAAATTTTGCAGTAAGCAGCTCATGATCTGAGCCACAGTCAGCTCCTGGTCTTGTTTTTGGTGTCTATATAGAGCTTCTCCATGTTTGGCTGAAAAGTATATAATCAATCTGGTTTTGGTATTGACCATCTGGTGATGTCCATGTGTAGAGTCGTCTCTTGTGTTGTTGGAAAAGAGTGTTTGCAATGACTAGCTTGTTCTCTTGACAGAACTCTATTAGCCTCTGTCCTGCTTCATTTTGTACTCCAAGGCCAAATGTGCCTGTTATTCCGATTATTCCTTGACTTCCTATTTTAGCATTCCAATCCCCTATGATGAAAAGGACATCTTTTTTTGGTGCTAGTTCTAGAAAGTGTTGTAGATCTTCATAGAACTGGTCAACTTCAGCTTCTTCGGCATCAGTGGTTGGGGCATAGACTTGGATTACTGTGATGTTGAATGGTTTGCCTTGGATTCGCATAGAGATCATTCTGTCGTTTTTGAGGTTGTACCCCATTACTGCCTTTCCCACTCTCTTATTGACTATGAGTGCTATTCCATTTCTTCTAAGGGTTTCTTGCCCACAGTAGTAGATATAATGGTCACCTGAATTAAATTCACCCATTCCTGTCCATTTTAATTCGCTGATTCCCAAGATGTCAATGTTCAATCTTGTCATCTCATGTTTGACCACACCCAGCTTGCCTTGCTTCATAAATCTTACATTCCAGGTTCCTATACAATATTGTTCTTTACAGCATCGGACCTTCTTTTCACTTCCAGATACATCCACAGCTGAACTTCCTTTCGGCTTTGGCCCAGCCACTTCAGTGGCTGGAGCTACTTGGAATTGCCCTCCACTCTTCCCCAGTAGCATATTGGACACCTTCTGACCTGAGGGGCTCATCTTCCAGCGTCCTATCTGTTAGCCTTTTGACACTGTCCATGGGGTTTTCTTGGCAAGGATACTGGAGTGGGTTGCTGTTTCCTTCTCCAGTGGACCACATTCTGTCAGAACTCTCTCTCATGACCTGTCTGTCTTGGGTGGCCCTGCACCCTGCCATGAGGCTTCACTGAGTTACGCAAGCCCCTTCGCCACGACAAGGAAGTGATCCATGAAGGGGTATTTTATGCTACAATGGTATTTATTCTCAGAGAAGACATATAGTTATTTAAAATCTCAACCTAGCTACAGCCCTAGCACTTGAAGGAGTATTACATGGAAAGAATAGCACAAAGAAAGCTGCTGTCCTTTTCCAAATCAACACTTGATCTGCCCAATCTTTAAAATAGCTGTCTAATCCAATTAATTATTATAGGAGGGGGATGTTTAATTGTGGGAGATTGTGGATTTGCCATATCTAACTGGGTCTTTAGAGATGCTACAGACTGATTACCAGATTTATTAAACACTTCCTTTCTTCTAGTTCTAATATTGCACAAAACACATCTGTAAAAATGTTTTACTGAGTAGAAATATCCATCTGTTCTGCCTGTAGCACAAAAAATCAGAAGACTGATGTGCAGCACTTAATTGTATTATAAACATTGTACATACTAGATTCCATTCTTGACTGTCAGCCCACCAAACTGCAATTGTATTTAGGAGAAAAGAATTACCAGTAAAGTAGTGAGACATAAAAGAAAATGGGTAGCTCAACTAAAGGCCCTATTCAGGACATGCTATGTGAAAAGATTTCTTTGTTTATATTACAAACCTTTCATTCCAAAATTTACCACCAGGTAATTTTGCTTTCCCACACATTGCTGTAGTACATTCCAAAAGCACATACATGGTGTTCTCTACTGAAAAGTTCAATAGAAATCTGAATCATTGCATTTATTATCACTGTCTTCCATTTATTTAACTCTGAATCAGCTTGAATAGCCACTTGTCACTTTTTATCCTGCTGATCTGAGAATATTCTGAAATCTGTTATCAATCTGAGGCACTACCACATGCCTTTTAAACATGCAAAATAATGGATATTTGTAACAGGTAACTTTGAAGAGGAGAAGATTGAAGAGACACATTGAAGAGAAGAAGCCCCTCTGGGTTCCATGAAACTACACAGTGAACCAGGTCATCTTTTATTAATTCTAATGTTGACTCTGACAAGCATGCTTAGGGTCCTTTCAGATATTGAATTGTTTATATAGTAGTCATGGGAAAAGGTCTGTCCATCAAACATAGTGAAATACCAAAAGACAATCTGTTCTCAATATTATACAAGGTAATAAGCCGATGCATCTGTGTTTGCATATGTAGAATACCTTTCCTAGGCTTATCATACATATGCATATTGAAATAGTAATGAGAATATGACTTTAGTTTCTCTGTCAGAGCTATAACCAGTTTTCACCTACCAGTTAGTCTGCCTTTAAAAGCTTTCTATTCTGTTGTCATTTGGGAAACTGAAGCAACCCATTGCCTCTTTCATTACTTATTTTCCCTTCCTCCAAATCTGCAGCATCTCTGAAATAACTATAACCACCATAGCATTAGTAAAGATGCCTGGCTTTAGCAGGACCTTTAACAGAAAATGTATGTTCATATTTTAAGGATGGAAACTTGTTTTAAGAACAGGGATCCACTCTATGATAAGTGCCCCCAGAATATTTGGCTGTATGAAAATCAAGAATAGATTGGAAATTTCTTATAAAATACTCAGAACTGTATCTAGTTCAGAAGTGGATTAGGACTATTAAAGGAACTAAGCTTCATTGATTCACAATTTATTTGCCCATGAATGCCATTTAAAGGGACGAAATTAAAAAAGAGCTCAACAAGAAGACTTTATGGGACAGATGGGGAAAGGATTCCAAATCCCTGTGGATTTTTTTTCCTGATAAGAAAACTATTTGGTGTGTTTTGAAACTGTTCTATAATGTCAGCAAGTTTTAGGACAATTCTTTAGAGACAGTGTAGTACAAAAGATTAATCTTGCTTCAGTTTTAATTGACTGCCTAATTATTTTTGTTGTTTCAGGCAAGGAGTTATAACTTTATTTCTTGAATATTCCTTTGATAATAATATTACATTCCAACAGCAGTCACTTAAGACTCAAGGAAAGATTTGACCAGAGTAGTAAAGAAAAATTGAAATACTACCACTAGACTCTATTAGTAGATAAGATCAAGTCTCATACTTTGCTGCTACTTCATGCTAAGTTTATTAATTTACCATAAACTGAAGATAAAGAAAATGAACTGTAGATTGTAATTACTTTGAATGTGAAAGAAGTGTTGTTTGATAATTGAGATTACAAATGTTCAGTCAGAATAGCTAGGGCTGATCAGAGGTGAAAAATTTAAATAATAAGTGAATATATTTGTCAGCTGATTAATCAATCAGTTGGTTAAAGGTATTTATATACCATTTTTCAGAGAGATTTATCACAGCTTGCACTGCAAATTAAATCCTAAAATTATAATAAAATGCATAGTATAACACTTTATTGATAAAGAAATAACATAATTAATAAACTATCATAAAGAACAAGAGAATAAACTACTTTATTTCCATGATTAAACATTTTATTCCCTTTAAAATGCCTATATATATATATATATATATATATATATTACTGCCATCTAAATTTAATGTCTAAAAGATAAATGACTAGCTAAGGAGCTTGTAAAAATTCTGAGGTGCCTCAGGAGCAAATATTCATTTTAGCTCTAGCCATCCATCCCATGGCAAAGTATTTTTTTTCCCTTCATCTCCCCCCCCCCGCCTTTTTTTTTTTCCATTGAAATCAGTGGCTTAGGATGCATGTGAAAACCTAAAATAAGGAAAATCTCAGTGTTACATAATATTATGAAATGACCAACATAAGGTCTTCACAAGAAAGGGAATCAGTCCCCATTTGTGTTTACTTTTTGCAAACTAGAAGCAGTTTAGCATAAAAGCTGTATCTGTATAGGACTACTTCATATACTAGCTGAATGCACAAATAAATCAATCCATAATTAGAAGTTCTACTGCTATTCTGCTTAGTGTTTGAGAATGCTTCATGTGTTACCGTAAGGAGTAAGACATATGTGATGCAATATATATCTGCTTTTCAACTTTTCAATGAAAAATCTCTGCTTAAAGATGGGAGAGTTTCAGTAGGGACTGAATTTCTCTTCAACTGTTCTGAATTCATACATCAGTTGTCTGGAGTTCATACATCAAATCTGGACTGAATAAACTGATAGTTCCTTAATTCTCAAGAATATATAAAGCATGACTTCTGTACCAATTTTTCTGTAGTCTTTAGACTGGACGAATGATGCTATTGCATAGAATTGCTGCAATCCAAAAAGACTAAAGAAATATGGGGAACATATTTCTTTGTGTAATACATCTGTAATACCAAAGAGCATAGCAATTTGCACATTTAATTGGAATCTTGATTTAGAAGTATGACAAAGCTGATAAAACTTGCATTGAGGTATAAAAATACATTTCTGGTTCAAATCTCAGCTTTGCCATGAACTAATTAGATTATTTTAGCTAACCCAAAATTCTTTTATTCACAACCTCAACATGTTTGCACCCTGAGAGATAATATTGTTACCTAGATAACTATCTCATTTTGCTATACAAATTGGTCCAGAATATCTCTATTCAATGGCAACATCAGGGACAAGAGATTCTCAATCACGATGATGAAATACAGTATAGTCACTATTATCTGACAGATATTAGGTGAAGAATGAAATATTTTAATGCATATGTCATTGATGTACTGCTATTGGATTTAAGTTCCTTTTAGTCTGTGGTTTTTGTTGTTGATTTATTTCTTTGTAAGCATCCTTAGGGAAATTGGTTCAGATGTATCCTACTGCTGTAATGAAGGAATATAGAGTAGTGTCCAAAATAAAAACAATTTTGTAAAAATAATCTTCCATGAAAGCAATTAGATAAAACCAGCCAATAAAAGAAATGCCCATAAAATAGTGGAAGCACAACAATTTAAAACAGAATTCAGTTGAAAGGCAGTCTAGTTCTGGAACATCTGTTGTCCTGAAGTGTCTTGTTAACAATACATCTTTAGTTGATAATTAAAATAGCAAAGGCAACCAAACTTTTTAGTTACATTATTGGAGCTCCATCACTTAGAAGGCTATACTCTTAAGCATTGCACTAGAAACCACAATACTTATGATATTCTCATACAGGTAGGATTGTACAAAGCAGTCTTTGAGATTTTTGGAGTGAACCTAATTTGTAAGGATTTGTTCTTAGCATGTTTCAGTGTTGATGCAGCCCATTGTACAGAAAAAAAGGAATCAATATAATTTGAATCATGTTTAAAAGACTGCGTACAGATTATCAATATAATATCTGCAAACCATTTGTTTGTTCAAAAAAGATTTCACAAATGTTGACTCCATAGAGAATTCTTGTTGTTAGATAGTACAGAAATTTATATGTGTGTGTGTGCGCACAGATGCGCACATGCAGTTAACTATAGTATTAAAAGCAAAGTCCTGAGAGCTGGGATAAGATTTAAAACTAAAACATAAAATAAAATAATTTAATAATATCTCAGTGCAGAAATAACTTTCAGTTGTTTGGGACACACAGCTCTGGAGTTGGATATCTGGGATAATGCCACACCCAGCACTAATCTCACTTTAATCTGAGATATACTGGGGAAGGCTTGCTGATGATTCCTCCTGACCAAAGGTCGTGTGTCTGTCAGGCCACCTCCAAAGCAGACCTTTGAAATAAAATTCGAACAAATCCAAGGCAGGCTTCGTCACTCTGAATTTTTAGAAAATGTTTACAGACCTACCTTTTAGCCTGGTATCCCCTGCAATGTGAGTGCTCTGATTATTTTGGGTTTTAAATATTTGTATAATTGTTATATTTTTACCAATGCTATTTTATGTTTTACGATCATTTTAATGCTTGAAATTTTAATGCTATCTTAATTATTATTGTATTTTTGAAAGCTGTGCTAAGCACTGAAGTAGTAAGGTGGGATAAAAAAAATTTTTTAAAAAGAAACTATTAAAGGGAAGTGTATGAGGTATTTGAAAATTTCTATGGCAGTTGGAATGCGAACTCATGGTGTCATCTAAGAAAGATGCCACTACTGATTCATTTCAGTTGTTTGCTAAAAATAAAGATTAAGATTAAGACTTAATGATTGAACATAAGATTTGGAAGGATTTTTTAAAAAAGCTTCCCTTAATTCATGGTATATGTGTATCATTTATTTTAAGAATTCAAATGTTTACCTGAACATCATTAGGCGGCAGCTGCGAAAACTTCACACACTTTCATAATTCATACACATACTCTCATTTCCTCTCACAAAATCCCATATTAAAATATGCTTTTAGCTACCAAACTGATTCTTCTTAAAATCTAAAAAAAACGTAACTTTCAAGCAGAATCTTTATTCAATATTCCTTCCATAATATTTGCAATTCAAAACCTAGCATAAACTTCACCTTTTTCTTATCCCCTATAGATTTGTGGAAGCAATGAAGATTCCATTTTCAGGGTTAATTCATAAGAACCTGATGAGGCCTACACCACCTTCTGAGGGGATGCAGTATACTACAGAGCCTTCTGAATGTGTGTGATAGTTTCACTCCTGCTTTTTTGCTACTGTTTTCTGTTTACCTGCCCTCTTGGTATATAGAACAATTATTCTCAAAGTGTGGTCTGTAGAGGATCTCCAGATGCTTTCCTATAGTCCTCCTGCTACCCACCCTCCCATGTTCATGATCCAGAACCTTCTTGCACCTGAATTCTTCCTCTTTGTGAGCACCAGGAGTCAGCTGGCAAAAACCTGCTCAGCCCTCATCCTTGCTGCTCGACATATTCCAAGGGTCAGCTGGTTCACTGAAAAGTAACTGTGCAAATATAACAATTCAGAAAACTGACAATAGGAAATGAGTCTTTAGTTCATTTATTGATTATGAGTCTGCGTGGGTTATGTTAAATGGAAAAGTGATGTCACAGAAGTAACCCAAAAGTAAAATGTAAATCGGGAAGATGAAGATGAATAATTAAAAGTGAGATTTCAGTAGCTGAAGATCCATTTATCCTAGTCCCTTAGAACTCAGAGATTTCTCTTGACAAATATTTTTGATCTGCAAGTCTGTTCTAAAAGTTGTCATAATGACATAGGATATGTAAAATGATTAAAATTATAAATAAATGCTGAATAATTTTTGGCACAAAATTTAATTTAAAAAGGCCATTAAAAATGGGTTGGATGGGAAGGCAGAGTGGCCATGTTATTTTCACTTTGCTGTTTAAACAATAAACCTAGAAGGTACTGTAGATCTGCCCCTTTAGCCTTTGTTGAGGTGAAACAATACATGTCCATGAAACAATTCACAGTACTGGGACAGTACTGCTGAAAAGTCTGGCCAAGTCAACCCTTGCAAGTCTATTTCCTTTCTTTCTTTCTTTCTTTCTTTCTTTCTTTCTTTCTTTCTTTCTTTCTTTCTTTCTTCCTTCCTTCCTTCCTTCCTTCCTTCCTTCCTTCCTTCCTTCCTTCCTTCCTTCCTTCCTTCCTTCTTGTCATCCAATCAGAACAATGCATAACATTTTCAATAAAGCCAATATAATAACCCATAGTTATCTCTGTACTAGTGCTAATTGTGCCATGCTCATTACCCTCCATTCTATAGTCCTCAGTGTTCTTTGAAATAACTATATTTTCAGCAGCCTTTTGATGTCAGGTCTGAGGATCCTAATCTTGTATGTGTTCCTTAAGAGAAAAGCTCCTGCAGAAAATATTCACCTCCAAGTCCCACACTTCACAAGGGTTATGGACCCTCTGCAAGCACATTTTGGGTGAGCAATTCTGTTTGGAGTAAGCAGTGTCACATATAATCAGGCTCCAAGACATGTTAAACTTTAAAGGTGATAACACCACCTTGAGTTGCACCTGGAAACAAACTGGCACCAATACAGCTTCCATCTATTGGCAATGATGTTTCTGTGCCAGACAGTCCTGGTTAATATTTGGGTAGCCATACTGTTACAATGCCTTGAAGGAAAAAAAAAAAAAAGAACTTAAAGGAATGGAGATCCACTGAGAGCATTTATCCCAATCACCTCTCTGCCCACCAGTATGTGAAGACAACACTATTCAAAAAACAACCATCTTAAGAGAATATAAAAGAAAGATGATGCAAAAGAATCTTTCTAATTTATGTTATTTTTAAGAATGCTGAAAACAGCTGTAAAAGCTAATAGTCTTATTGCAAATTTCATTCAATTAATATTTTTACCACGGATATTGTAGATAATACTCTTCTGCCTGTTTTTTGTGCAATCTTCCCTAGCATGATTCTCTCCAGATGTTTTTGTCTCCAAGTTCCATCAGTTCCCACCCAAATGTACTAATGATTAGGGATAATGGGAATTATAGGTCAAAACCTCTGGAAGGCATCAGGTTCAGGAAAATTGCTTTAAGGCATATGGTTTTTCACCAGGGAGCCACAATGTATTTAAAATATGTTGAATAACATGCTATGCACTGATGAATAACAAATCCATAAATGAAGTCAAGTCTAAAAACTGTTTCAGGTCTACACACTGCAAAGATCAATGTCAAGACAATTGTTGTTGTTCAGTCATTAAGTCGTGTCCGACTCTTCGTGACCCCATGAACCATATTGCGCCAGGCCTTCCTGTCCTTCACTGCCTCCCTGAGTTTGCTCAGTTTCATGCTCATTGCTTCAGTGATGCTATCTAACCATCTCATCCTCTGCCGTCCTCTTCTCCTTTTGCCTTCCATCTTTCCCATACCATTGTGTCAAATATACTAGAATATATTTAGTACTTGAAAAATATATCCAAGGATAACATATTTACTAAATCATCAATATAAGAAATATCATACAGGCAATATGAAAATGACTATGTAATTAGGACAGGATTTTCCAGGTTTTATTCCATTGCTTTATCATATCTGTTCTGACTTGCGCTTTGCTCTCCTGCCTGGCAATTTCACTTGGAGAATGATTAGGTTCAGTGACACATTCATAGCTTATTTTAAATTGCAATTCACTCTTTCTTTTATTATTATTACTAGCAATTGATGGACATCAGTCCGTTAGTATAGCAACAGAATCCACGGACCAATTACTTTGGTTGCAATTACATAATCACATTAGCATGCCTTTTTGAGCTAACATGTCATCAGTACATAGGAGTTGCTTACTGTTGTCTCAGATACTATCAGTTCTGTTTTTGTTTTTACAAAGTGGTTTCATTAAGAATGGTGAAGAAGTCGCTCAATTCGCATTTCAATGTAAATTTGCCTAATTCTTGGTTCCTGAATTTAAATGTGAATTGGACTTCAATAATCTTTTGATATTCACATTTTTCTAAATTTTTGTGGTCCAGTTGTATGAAGCAACTGTGCATTTTACAGTTTTTTATGTGTAATTGTTTTATATATTTCTTTTTTTAATTGTTGTACGCTCCCCAGAGTCACCTTATGTGAGATGAGCAGCTATATAAATATGTTAAATAAATAAATATTAATTTGACTATAGTATAAAATATACTATAATATATGCATAAAATATACTAAATATATGCAAATATAGTATACATAATATGCATAAAATATGTATATTATGTATATAGTAGTACATAGTACATATATTAAGAATAAATGCAAGATATGTATTTTAAAGAAATGCAGTTTTTTCAGATTTTAAAAAAATCTGAACTTCAAATAGCACATAATGAATATGAAGGTATACACACACACACACACACACACACACACACACACACGTAAGATTGATTTTGCATTTAATCAATAAGCATCTCCAGTATTATGTGTTTGCAGAGTATGGAGATGAAATTATGGCAAAGCACATGGATCTAAATGAGATTTGGAGATGAAAAATATATGACTAGCAGATCATCACTGTATCTTTCCAGTCTAGAAAGATATCACTGGGAGAAATTCAGGTGTGGCTTTGTGAGATCATAAGCATAACTGTGCTTTACATACAGTACATTTATTTTTGGCTCCAAATCTACATATTGTGATAGAAAATTATACAGACTATAACTTCTTTTCTTTTCTTTTTTCTTTTTTAATGAAAACTTTAAAAAATAAAAGAATAGAAAGAAAAAAATAGAAGATGCAGAAAAGAAGAGAAAAATAGAAAGAAAAACAGAAAAGAAAGAAAAAAATAAGAATATAGTAAAGAAAAAGAAAAGAAATATATAAAGAAGGGACTTCCCCTTCATCACAAGTATAAACAATTTTAGTAACTTGTCACTTTCTCTTAAAATACAATAAATGATATCTTCTTCCCATATCCTGTCTTTTATCTATAAACAAATCCATAAATCCTTGTCATTTCAGTCCTGATGTCAGCAAAATTCATTAAGGGTTACCAGAGATAACAAGATATCTATTTTAACCTTCATCAAATAAACCAACTTTATATATATATTCCTTTTATTTTTATCAGTCTTGATCTTTAGTCCATTCACAGAGTGTCCTAGAAATTAATTTCTTTTCATTTTATCTTTGTCCCTGTCACAAAATTCTTCAAAGCTTTAACAAGCCTCTTTTGTAAATATAGGAAAATTATGCAGGTCACTCTTTTGGCTTATATATCCCTTTTAATTATTAAGACACCAGCCAGTTTATTTTGTATGTCCAGTAAAACATCTTTTTCCATATCATTCTTGTAGCCTGTCATTTTTAAATCCACTTTCAAATCACTCTTAATCATGTCACGTAATACTTGTTCCTCTTCCATAGCATCGTTTAAACACAGTCTATCTATAGAGGGACACACTCTTAAAATTAACTGCTGAGACAATTGTTCAAAAATATCCTTCAATATGTCCAATGTTAAAATATTTTGCTTCATTCTGTATTTGTAAGTTGAGTTTGAGTGTTCTTCTCCATTAATTGTAATCTTTAGTTCCTCCTAGTTCCTTCTATGTCAAATGTTTAAAGTCTATATTATTATATATATTTTTTAAAGAATTCAAAACATAAGCATTGTTTTAAAAGGATTGTTTATAATTAATTCCAAAACTTTATTTCAAATTTATCTGGACCCTTAGTCTGTTGGGTCTGATCTAAAATCAAAATTTTAATCACCATCTTGCTGTTTATTTCTGGAAGAAGGAGAAGGAGAAGGAGAAGGAGAAGGAGAAGGAGAAGGAGAAGGAGAAGGAGAAGGAGAAGGAGAAGGAGAAGGAGAAGGAGAAGGAGAAGAAATAGTCCTTAAATTGGTGCTGTAAAACCTGTTGATCCATTTGGATTTCTGGAATGCACTCTACATGGGGCTGCCCCTGAAGAGTATCCAGAAGCTTCAACTGGTGCAAAATGCAGTGGTGCAGGTAGTTATATGTGCCCCTAGGGTGGTACATATTACACCTCTGCTTTGCAAGCTGCACTGGTTGCCAGTTTGCTTCTGGGTCCAATTCAAGGGGCTGATTTTGGCCTTTAAAGCCCTTCATGCCTTGGGGCCGGGTTATCTGAGGGACCGCCTCTCCCTGATTACATCTGCCCATCCCATCAGATCTGGCAGACAAGGCATGCTGTGGATCCCGTCTGCTTGAGAATTACATTTGGCGGGTCCCGGGAGGCGGGACTTCTCTGCCGTGGTGCCCACCTTGTGGAATCTTCTCCCCCCAGAAGTGAGATTAGCTCCATCCCTCTTAACATTCTGTAAGTCCCTCAAGACCTGGTTATGTGATCAGGCCTGGGGCTCCCAGGGGACTGGAGAGATTTTATGATTGCTCCCTTATTAATTTTATCCCCTCCTGTTTTGTGTGCTTTTACAGTTTTTTATATGTAGTTGTTTTTATGTATTTATTTTTTAATTGTTGTACACCACCGAGTTACCTTGTGTGAGATGGGCGGCTATATAAATATGATAGATAGATAGATAGATAGATAGATAGATAGATAGATAGATAGATAGATAGATGCTGAAAAGCAGTTAATAAGCGATTTCTGAAAGTGATTAAGAAAGGAAGTATGAGAACCCAGTGTCCTTTTAAAGGCACTGACTGTAGTTTGAGCAAGATGGCTATTCCCTTGTTTCCCAGAGCTCTAAACCCACCAGAGACTGTTGACTTGTGATCTCCTCACAAGGAGCACTTGTGGGCAATCTCATGTCCTTTTCTTCTCCAGAGAGGAATTACAAAGGTCTACTTGCTGACTCTTCATTCTGCTGCGGTCTTCAGCTCCACTTTTTGTGGAGCCATCTTCAGTCTGCCATTTCTTCCCAGGAAGCCACATAACTATAATTCTAAACACAGATGCTAATACAGCAAGTAATTACTGAATAGGCCTTACAACTTGATTTCTGCATTTGTCCATATGCAAAAGAACAATCACAGCAGGTTATTAAGTATTCAAATATATATATATTTTACATCCACACAATGTGTGAATAAACAGCCTTGAATAATTTATTCAATTGATAATAATGTTTATTTGGTCAAAATCTGAAAATATAAAACACAAAAGTAAAATCAAATGGGTGACATAAAATACTAGCATAACAAGGAGTCTTTAGAATAAAAATGTAGCATACGATACTATAATAATGGGTTAATTACCTGTGCAAGCATAAATCTAAAATATTACGGTCTAGCCTTTTGGCTAAGATCAAGTGTAGTACCTGTTCAATTAATTTAAACAGGTCAGAATCTCATAATGTAATCTAAATCCAAGCCAATATCACTACTAAAATAGAATCTACTCAGCGGGAATAATTGAATAGTAGGAAGTGTCCTAGCCATTGTGAAAAATGTGGGGTGGTTTGTTGAGAAAAAGATGATAACTGAATAACACTGATGCAAAAAGATCATTCAAGTATTTGATTCTATGCTGTTAAAACTGACTTCCAAATCCTGAGTTCCAATTGTGAAGGTGGATCAGAAAAAGGTGTTTTGTTTTGTTTTGTTTTGTTCTGTTCTGTTCTGTTTTGTTTTTAGTAGTTGACACTCTATACTAGGTCAGTTCTTTTTCCACATGTAGAACTTCTCCTGTCATTTGTTTTGGCTATGACCCTGAAAAGGAATCTCTTGTGAATTATGGTAGTGAAGAAAGGGAGAGTTATGGTAGCAAGCAAAGGAAATAGTTTTTGACCTTGATATATAATCTTTCTCAATGCACTTATCCTGCCTGTTCTGGACATTAAATTACTGAGACCACTTACTGGGACTCCAGAGATCAAACAAGAGATCAGTTTTCACCATTAAGGTTTTTTCAGAACTCTGCTTCCAGTTTCATCCAATTGCATGTGTAGCAAGGCCAGTGGTGGTACTGTAGAGTTTCACCAGTGTAATTTTTTGGCTGCTTGTCACTATCTTGAGACATCTTGTTAGCCATAGTCAATTTGTTTCTTGTATTTGTGGATTTGTTCTATCCCATCACAAAAGGTTTTACTGTTCTTCTGAGTCATGTAAAATACCACTCAGAGACTATTAACATGTGCAGGTTCTATGAAACAAAAGCTATATGTTAAATCTAGGTTTTCCCTGATGATCCCACAAACAGATGTGTACGAATGACAGTCCAGATTCCAGACACATTCCTAATACTTCTTCTTTTTTTTTTTTGGTACAGATGTCTATAGAAAGGATTCCATGAAAATATGGGTGTGCTGATTATATTTTTAATGTACCAATTACAATAAATAAATAATACATATATTTATTACATTTCTGAAGTATATTGTAAATTTTTAACAGGTAGATTGTTTTCCTGAAATATAATTGTTCCTGATATGTAATTCCACAGCAAGTTTATGTACACTGTTAACAAAGATTTGTGTATTCAACGGTTACTTCTCTCAGATATTTACAAGAGAAATAGGGTATTTCATCGTGTTCTTTGAACTGATTTGCCCTGCTGTGGAATTTTCTGTAAGCATTTTTTCCAAGCCATTTGAGGAAGGGGTGCAAGAGCCAGTATTTAGTAAATTTTCTACCTATTAAGATTTTCATGGCTTAATTTTTTCTTTCAAAACTAAGATCATAGATTTTGGCTGCATGTACATGCAAGTAATCATCCAAAAACCATTTTGCCCCCCAAAACACATATACTCATTTATTTATAGTTATGTACACAGATAAGTCCAATGTTTCAGATGAAGTGAAGAGCAATAGACAGGGAATTTGTAAACATAAATATTTTCTTTTTAAAATACCAAAGAAAGAGGAGCTGCTTTATATAATGAGATTGGCTTGTAAATATCATGTCAAGGGTAGACATTTAACAGTTATAAATGGTTTGCTTTGATTGTTCCTCTCACAACTTCTTAGAGATATATTAACACTATGGTTTTCTAATGTTGGACAGAACATTATTTGGGGGATAAAGAGAAGAAAAGCTGAGGTGCAACAACTATTTTCCTATATATCTCTAGCATTAGAGTTGATAGCCTGAGACACTAGGGCCACACAGAGGTTTCAAGCTCTTTCTTCAAGGCCACAGAGCTCTATCTGACTCCAAAGGTCCAAATACTGAATTCCTACCACCACATATAATCAGGGGAAAAAGAAAAAAAAACACCCTGAAAAATCCCAGTCTTTCCAATACAAGCTTTGCCCATTTTGTTTCATGACTTCAGCCACTGCAGTTGTTGACTCCCAGGAATGTGCCAGAAACATAGAATATAATGAAAATAGTCTTTCTGTTTCTTTGTCTCTTTCTCATTCATTATTATTCATTCATTCATTTAAGGATATATAAGAAAAGTGATTTCTAATGAACAGAAATAACTATACAGATATAGAAGCATAGGTTCTCTTCCCCCCCAACCAGTACCCTTATTCTGGGCCTTACAGTGGACATGAAGAGATTGGGTCTTCAGTGACATCATCAGCATGACACAGAAGAGAGGAACTGATCCCTGGTCCTCACACGTTGGTATGTACATGCACGTGTATTATCTGGACAAGGGCTCATAAGGTCTTTGTAGCCAACAAGTTGCCAACTGCTTGTAGAATTTATCAGATTGTCTCTGGAACATTGGAGCTTAATAACAGAGGAGCACCAGCTGCTGACATTTTTGCATTCAACAAAACAAAATGTGCAAGTTTGGATTTCTCTCTCTGAAGCGTTCCTCTCCATAATATCAGAGAGGAAATCTTCTCAAGGGTGAATGGATATTAGTTTATGCCATGCATGTTGTTATTCATTTATTTAACGCACTGCTTCCTATGCCAAAGATCTGGATTATAGTAAAAGACGATTGAAGGAAGAAAAAAGGCAATAACTCAGAAATAACGTGAGGTGGGATTTTGTTTTGTTTTTAACTTCATCAATGTGGTCACCTACTCCTAATTATGCAAACATAGATGATTTCAGGAAATAGAACCAGTGATGCATGAAATATTATCTTGTCTTTGATATGGGATTTGAGTGTATTGATTTCAATGTCATGTTTTATATTTTGAATTTTCATTTGATTGTAATAAAACAGTTGAGGTCTTTTATAAGCAGAGAGGTGGAACGTAAACTTAATACAGACATAAAATAATTAAATCCATGAGTGGATGTTACCATGGATTTTTCTGGATACTGTTTCTCCATCTCATCACTTTTGGAGGCAAGATGATAGGCCTCCTCAGAGACGATGCTCCAGTATGGAACATTGTCACCAAGAAAGTTTTACCTGGTATGTCTGTTACTTTTCCTGTGCCAAGTGAAAACCATTTTATTTTCTTCAGGCTTGGTTAGCACTTTTATTTCCTGTCAGATTGACTTGAATGTGTGGTTGCTTTATACTCACTTGCTTTGTTTAGCTGTTATAAAGTGCTCTGGAAAGGGTTCCTTTGAAGAATGTGCTACAAATCTATAAATAGATCAATAAGTATGTTCTTCCTTTATTATTTATTCATTTATATGAATATGATATAAAAAATAAAGAAGTATGTGTTAAAATGTATAAAAATTAACAATAAATATAAGCATGTCATCTGTAAGATTTTGCCAAGTGTAAAAAACTTATCACAAACTTATCCATTTCTGCAAGAGATAAGAAACTTGAATCCTGTTTTAAAACAAAAAACAAACCTTGGGACTTTTTAACGCTTAATAAATGTATTATTCCATAAACAATACGGAAATGTAAAAATGTATTTATGCAATAAATATGTGTTAGTGGAACATTAAAGACAAACACATTTATTATTGTGAAAGTATTTTTGTTTGTTTTTAATGTAAGACTTACATAGCTATCTTTTAATGTAAGACTTACATAGCTATCTTGCTGAGTGACACGTTGTGTCACTCAGCAAATGAACTGCAACTATATGACCTTCAGAATGAGAATTAGTGAAATTAAAAATGCTAGACAAGAGATCTAGATCCAGGCTTTTTATAAAAGAAATTACACAGAAGTATAAGCCAAGTATCTATTTGTTTCCCCTTCAGCATGCTTTTCCTGTTAAAACAGAGCAGTTGATATGTAATTGTGATTTATGAAGAGAAAATCACATCTATTTCATTAATGTGCAAATTGAACTTCACACAAAGGAATAAATAATGAGCCAAGATTCTCCAAAAACAGAATTCAGCATTTAAGATGTGTGTCTATCTGTCTGCCTGTCTCTCTCTCTCCATGATTAGGGAAGAACTTACTTTTCTTCGTTAAGGTATAAGGAATAACATAGCTGAGAAACAATCACAATCAAACCAAGCCATCTCTACTCTCCGCTCAGACCCTAAGTATGACTCCTACTTCATGGATCCTCCAGAAGCAACATAAAGCAGCTTTGTCCCAATGGGCCTTTGGCCCCGGTTGACTGGTTGTACGTTTTTATTTTTGGTTTTGGTGGAATTTTATAATGTTGTTGCTGTTTTATTTCCTTTTTTGCTTCCTTTTTTTCTCGCTCTTTGTTTGAGGGTGAGGTGAGTAGGCTTGGCCTGATTTATGTTTGTTACTGTACACTGTCCAGGGGGCTTTGGAATTGGAGCAGGTGATAAATACTCTTAAATAAACAAATCTCAGTGAATCCTATCAAAAAATTCTATACTTGATTTCAGCTTCCTAACCCACTCCACTAGCTGTATGGTAACTTTTTTCTGAATCTAGTGATGAATGCTTTTCTCAGTGCTTTGGGGGGCTTCATCTGATAATTCAGTTACATATTTATTGGGCTGTAGAGTTTTTCAAATAGAAACAAGCAATAAATATTGCTGCTAAAGGCTCCAGATAACCAGCCATGGTAATTTCTCTAATACTGCATTACTTTCTTTTCCCTGATTTTTCTCTCCCTTTCCTCTAGCAAGACAGCCAGCACAGTATAGTGGTTAAGGCAGTGATTCTCAACCTTAGCAACTTTAAGATATGTAGACTTCACATGTCACATGGCTGACTAGGGAATTCTGGAAGTTGAAGTCCACATAACTTAAAGTTGTTAAGGGGAAATGACCATGACTGGTTATCTGGAGCCCAACTGGGTTAAGGTATTAGTTTAGGATCAGGGAGACTGAGATTTAAGTCTGTTGCTAGCCATGGAGTCTCACTGGGTAACCTGGGGCCACTTACTGTCTTAATCACAGTGTTAATGTTGTGGTGATAAAAGGAAGCAAGATTTCTTATGGAAGTTCCCAAATAAGTATCTGAACCACAATAACCTATCACTATTCTACATGTACAATGGAATCTCATTCCTCATTAAGTAGTTTGGGATGGTTGTTCATCCCACCATTAGTCCTCCCCCCAAATGTATTTATTGATTTGTTGATTTATATTAAGTCTGAAAACCTCTCCTGAGCCTGATTCAAATATGTCATTTTTGTCACCCTAAGGTCTTTCATCCAAATAATTCCTTTTTAGAATACTCGATCACTCCTTTAAAAAAAAAAAAAAAAACTTGTTTATTTATTTGGTTTCCATCTAAGTACATTTCATTTTATTAAAATGTTTAACAGCCTAAGGAGTTGACAGACTAAAATAAATGATGACAATGAAAAGGGAGACCAAATTGACAACAGAATGGAAAATGGCATCAGATTCACACATATTTGTGCTAAAACTGAGTGTGAAAACTAAAATTGAATGTTACAACTTTTTTAGGTTAATATTGGGTTTGTTTGTTTGTTTGTTTACATTTTTTTAAAATTTTGGAAGTAATTTTATTTTGCATTTGTTGTATATCCCATGACTCTCTGTTAGGTTCATATACTAAACTTGACCTGCAGCATGCAGCTATGCCTTGTTTAACTAATGTTCTCTTTGATTTTCACTTACAATTCTTCCTTCTCTCAACCTACATAGCTTGATATTGAGGGGGAAAAATCCCAACGTAGAGGACTGAAATCATTGTTACTGACACAGGCAATCAAAATATACTAGCTTATTACAATCTTCAGCCAAAATTTGTGGGTCCCAGTTCATATGCTTCAATATATGGCCATATTTTCCTAATATGGTAATTACTATAGTAAACATAGTAGGTTTTATTAGGGTAATAAATAGTATGTGCTATGAATATATCCCAGTTCAAACCTTGCCTCAAAAATGAGCTTACAAGAACTTTTCTGGCCACCTTTATCTTGCACATATGATGTTATCTTTCAATATTATTATGCCAACTTTGAAGCATTTAATTGCTTGGGCTGTATTCTGAATATTTGATCTGCAATTTTTGGTGTCAATGTCAGAACAGATCTTCTGTTAAAGATAAAATGTTGATACAGCCCAAAAAGTTAATAGAATAATCCCTTGAAACAATCATTTAGACAAAATTCTTCTCTTATTATGTTTTGGTATCTATGTAATTTCTACTACTCTTTAAAATACTTTTTAAATTATAATTTTATTTATATATATATATATAAATTACTGGTTAACTTGTGTTGTCTTTGTCAGTAGTTTAGGAATTCTTGCACTCTAAATGCTCATCGAGAAGATTTTAAAATTCAGCCAAGAAAGGAGACGCTCAGAAGAATAATCAAACAATAACGTTTAATGTGAACTCATCCCATTGGGATTATGTCAAATATGCATCATTTAAGATGAGCAGTTTAGGGGTGTCAGAGAAAATTTTTCTCTCTTCTCAGTCACCTAAGTGATGAGGTTTAGGTCCATCCCTCTACTCATTGTGAACACAATTTATTTAAAATCTGGTCAACACACAACAAATATGTTTGACAATGGTTCCATGGGCAAGACCTTAAGCACATGGTCAAGCAAGCTTATATAGATAGCTTTGATACAAGTGCAGAGAAAGAATTTACATTGGCTATTATAAGCATTTACTCAGTTTCTGTTCATCCATTAAGTAGACCAGACCAGGAAATCAACTTTACAGAAAGGCTAACACTATTTTTTATTGAGCTTGACTATAATAATAGAGTCTTACAAGTCTGATTGTATTGTATTTCCTCATCCTTCTTATATTTCAGTGACCTAGGGAGGCATCTGCCTGAGCCACTTCCAAATGTTACCGCTTTGTTCTCCCTTTTGCCTAGGTAATGGTTCCTGCATATCTCCATCAAGATCATCTTCCTTATTCTTTACAGTTTCATTCATTTCTGAGCTACTGAGAAACAAGACATCTTCTATTTGCATTTATAGCTGTTAGTGCTTAGCTTTCAAGGAATTATTTCAATTGCAACAGCAGCTAGTAAAGGTACTTTAGCTTTCAGGGGTACCTTAGCCTTCTACCAGCAAGTAAGTGATTTCTTTGGTTAAAGAGAAAATGGAGTTAGGATAGTTAACTGGAAGACTATCCAGGCACAACCCTATGTATCTATCTACCACAGGAATCCTCAGCTTCTTCAACTTAGTCTTAAAAACCTGCTACTATAAATGAGGTGAGTCATTGGATTAAACAGGCAAACAAGCAGAAAAAGAGAGGACATGCTTGAAAGAAGTTTACAACACAGGGAAGCTTTTTAATCTGATAACATGTGCACCTTTACTCTGTATATTGCCTAGTGGTATGTATGTAAATATTAAGATTCATTAAAAATAACATAACGAAGAGGTTTTCATAGTGGAATGATAAGAGTCTGGCAAAGAAGAAATAATGATATTGCTTTCTTTTAGCTGCTTTCCTTTAGAAAAAAATAAATCAAATGCCGTAAATAGGTCATTAACTGATCTCACATATTGAATTATGTCCTATTTTTAAAGCATGAGTAATATTTTAAAACATTACTCATGTTTTAAAACATTATGTCAGCAGATTTTTGTATGTTTTACTTATTTAGTTAAAACATTTAGGTTACATATTTTTATTAAAAACATTCAGCACATCTTTTGAGACTTCAGAATTATAAGATACTGTAGATATTGAACTAGTAAAACACAGTTTCACTTGTATAAGACAGACTACTGTTCCCTTTTGCAGCCCTCTGTATTCTCCAGAGGCTATTTCTTGAAAGATGGGAGATTTTCCAGTACAGAATTTTCCTAAAGCAGAAAAAGAATTTGCAAGGAAAGCAACAATAAGAAAGGGAAATCTTTGTAAATCAGGCACCTGCCTTTATATAGGCAGATATGCATTCTGTAGAGCAAATCCGCCTTGAGACCCAACCCTGAAATAGGAACAAATCCAAATAAAGCCACAAAGAAGCAGACCATGGAGAACAATTTAATGAGATGACTTCTAGTGGTCAGCCATGATCCAGAAACTTAAGGGAATGAGTTTATATCTAAAACAGCGTGTCTCACTGAAATCACTGTAAGAATGCTCTTCAGTGTAGAATTGCTGGCTAAGCAGCTTGTGGATCATAGCTAATGCAGTCTCATATTAATGACATGGATAATTTCTTTCACCATATGGATTTAATTATTATTATATTTCCACATTCCCCCCTCTTATTCCTGCATGGAGCTTAAGTATATATGAGAACAGTAATCCTGTGAGGTATGTTGAGCTCAGATGTGCTGTGATTGTCAAGTTACCATAACTATAGATCTGAAAACAGGAGGGGAGGGAATGAGGATGTATCCAGGGGCCTCTACAACTGCCATTTCGGATCATGCTCATGAATGTACCAATGCATAATTGTAGATAATGCATACAGGAGAGATTATGATGCATTAATTCAGTATTAAAACATTTTGTCCAATTTACTGAAAATGCTTTCCTAAGAGGTCTTAGTTTTCTATCCACCTAATTCTCAGCTATGTTCTTTAGAATTTCTTTTGGTGGCTTTTTGAGTGTAGGAAGCAGGAAAGATCAAAACTATTTTACAGACAATGGTGCAGTGATAGACATGGTTTCCAACTTCCTGCCTTTAACTACCTCATAACTAAATAGTTGCAAATACACCACAGCATCCTTTATAATTTTTCTAAGATTCTGTCTTCTTTGGAAAATAAATCAAAAGCATTTTCTTATTCAACACAAAAAGTGGTTGAAAAAATGCAGAAAAAAATGTTCAACTCCAGGCTTAATTAATTAATTAATTAATTAATTAATTAAGCAAGCAAGCAAGCAACATGCCTCTCCTTGGCTTTTGCTAAAATGTAAAGCAGTACTGCTAGAATAATAAATCACACTCAGTTTTTTTTTATATTCAGTGGAGATGTTCCACTGCACCATCTCTTGTTTCATGTATATTAGCTAACACAGTAGCATAGTATAATACATTCATTGATAATGTTTAATTATTGCTTTTTTCTAGATGTATAAACAACACTTCCTTCCACACAAGCTGCAGTTATGTTTCTGTCAAGATGCAGAACTCCGTATTAGTAACTCCACTTTCAGAAAGTAGTCAGCTCAAGATGGAAGTTCAGTTATTCACGTTCTGATTTGTATAGCACATGGAGTTGTAACAGTCTGCCTCCCACACACTAACCTCTGGTGCCGAAAAACTTTGATAAAAGGTTGATGAGGGACCATCTTGTGCTCAGACAAACTTCCTTAACGTCTCTATGCTTTAGATTATGTATCACCTGAAGGAGCTACTTCTACACCTTCATTCCAAATGGCATAACAAGTACAATATGACAAATAGGCCAACTTAGTCATTTTCCAGTTAGCAATTACCATGAGAAAATATTGGGGGGGGTGTGTGTGTGTGTGTGTGTGTGTATGTGTTAGACAGCTGGAAATTGCTTTCTGATAGAACTCCACTATCAATCAATAAACTTCTCCCTAAAAGTGAATAGTGGGAATAATAATATACTGGGCTGCACTTTAATTGTTTTTGATGGATTAAAGCTTCATCATTATTCATCATTATAATGTATGATAGACATTTTTAATGGCTGAAAATAACACAGGCTTACAATCTTGCTTTTGATTTCTTCCTTCTGCAAACTATACCTATGCAAAGAAGGTATCCCCAGATTTTCAGGAAGAACATAAAAAGGAAGAAGAAGAAATGTAATATGGGCAAAAGGCAGGATATAAATAATCACACTAACATTAAAAGAAGATGTAATTGACAAATCTAATTACATTTTACTCTAGCTTGCAGGAACTCCTGATGATAAGAAGAGAAGGTGATTATTATTATTTCCAAGGAGCATGTAGTCTAAATTTCACACAGGACAGGCAAGAGAAGCAAAAGAGGGAATGAATACAGATATAACTTGAGAAGAAAGGAGATTTATTTTAATTGCATATTCTTACTCTTTTGGGTTAAAGAACAGAAGTTTGTGATGAAGGATTGATGCTAAAAACTTTAGTAAAAATAGGGGCATTGGGAAATATTTGGAGAAAGTAATATACATACTGGAAGGTTTATCCAACAGCTTTCTGATTAGGGATATTTAGAAAATAATATATAAATGTTACATGTCTTAGGGCCCCTTATAAGTCTCTGTCTTCTGCATTCTACTAGACAAGGAATCATTAGTTAAAAAAAAAAAAGTCACCTACCTATCCCACTATTAAATATAAATAAAACAAAAAATTGTTAACAATTAACTCCTACTGAATATAATGTGCCAAAACTCTATGGCAGCTTAATTAAGAGGAAACACCTATAGAAATATATTGGTCCTCAAAATGTCCTTGGATCACCACAAATGACTTGATTAACAATTCATACAGCAAATTCAAATGAACAAGAAAAACTACTATAATGACTAACATTGCCATAAGCACTAATATAGACACCTACATTTATGTGGAATAGCATAACTTTGAATCAACAGTCTTTCCTTTAACTTCCCAATGATGGTATAAACTTTGCATAACTTTTCCAACTAATTCCAGCAAAAAAACCTTTACACAAGACTTGGTCAAATGTTTCTAAAGCTTTTTCTGCAATAATGACATAATTGTCTAATGATCATCAGAGTATTAGCAAGGGTGAACTGAAGGTCAGCTATGATTGCCCATTCAGGAAGAAGGAAGGAAAAACATTAATTCCTAATTTTCCTAATGCCTATAACAATGAAATATGGCCTAAAATATTTATATATTTGGAAGGCAACTTTAGTATTTAAAAAAGTGTCTGCACCTAGATTTTTAATTAAGTAGTTAAGTGCCATATTTAATTGAATCACATGTATCAGTTTTAATTGGTTGACAGGCACAATTTTTACTGGAGTTTTATTTTTAAAATGAACAGGCAATTTCTCAACATCTCAAATGGATTACAGCAGAAAACTACAATACAATCACATTAAATGATCTCCCCCCTTTAGTAAGTAAGTAAAGTTAAAAAAAAAAAAAAATGTCCTGATTGGGAAGTTTCAAATCAGCCATTTCTTCCTCTTGCTGTAGCTGAGGCCATTGTTTGCCAGCTAATTTCAAATTCTGCCAGGAGAACAGAGAGATATGACAGTCCAAGAACCTTAAAAGGACAGAGAAACAGGCAAGGGAAGAACCAAGTGATTCTGTGTTTAGTCCACAGCAAGATTAGGGAAGAAGCTATAATACCAGGATAAAGTGAGCCAAGGTTTAGAGTAGCAATTTCTATAATCCTCCATGTGTTGCATCTAGCAGGAGCTCCAAGCAATCATTTCTATACCTTTCTAGGCTGGATGGGATTTGAATTCAACACAGCTTCAGTTAGATAGATTCAATTCTCTGTTCACCCAGACCTTGACCATTTGGAATCCTCGAGGTTATTACACCCAAAAAAAGGCAGTGGGTATTCAGAGTCTTTCTAAAGTAACCAAAATCATTTAGAAGGAAAAGAAGGAAAGCTTTGTTTAATTTTGGAAACAGAAACTTTTGCTTAATGCTGGGGGATGAAGGTAGCTTTGGTTGCCTTTTCTTGAGGATAAATAAATTGATAGGAATGATATACTGACTCTATTCTTTTATTGGCTTTAAATCCTAGACTTTGGGAGCAATACAAGAGCAAGGTTATCTCATTCTTCCAACACAAATATAATGTAGCATTCAGTGCAAGCAATCTATATAGAGGTTTCGTCTACTAGACTTTTTTTTTTGTATCAAAGTTGAGAAGATTATGCAAATCATATCCCTCTACCTGCATGCTTCCAAACTATGCTAAAGAAATACCTTTAATCTATACAAGAAAAAGAAATATTAATTGGAGCGGCTTTTTGGGTTGATTTTTTTCCCCCTAAAATAAATGCTTGCAGCATGCTAGCAAGAAGCTGGATGTGTAACGGTAAATCTATCCTGGATAAAAGATAATTTATTGGATGTATAAAACAGATAAAGTACTGTATGTGCATATTGTTAACAATGTAATCCCATAAGGTTTCATAATGTGGTTCATTTACAAATGATGATTCAGTAGTGGAAATTAACTCTACCTAAAAAACATCTATTTCAGCAGAACAGAGAATTAGAAGTAGATCCAAAATTCTGTCTCAACTTCTCTTAACGTTCAGTTTCAAAATGTATGTTAAAGAATCTCTTTTATTGATGCGGTACCAGTCATTTGTCATCATTTCAGTATTTCCCAAATGCACAGAAGCTTTCTATGTCTATTTATATTGGTGGATGTCTGTGTGTAGATGTAAATGAAAACATTTTATATATTGGAAGATATATTTTATTCTCTCTTCCATCTTCCCCCTGCTTGGACTATTCAAAAGTTTGTTTGCTTGCTTCCATTGCTAACTATCATAGTCTTTGCTTACTGCCTTATTTCACAAACTGTTATGAAGGGTACCAAACTGCAGTTACCAATGGGAGTACTCTTCTTCACATCCACTAACCAGGAACATGCTACAGTACTGCTTTTTTTTCTGCCATGTCATCATGACATTGTCTTCTAATCCTGAGGTCATAGGAGAGGCAGATTGAAGTCATCTCTAGCTGTTCCAGTTGAAAATAATATCCTCCCTCTTCTCCTGACATGCTTCACAATAATGAGAAGAAGATGGGATCTGCCCACCTGTAAACACCTTGCTGTTTCTGAACTGCAAGAAAGATCAGACACCTGATTTCAGCTGAGGCATATGCCCACATAATGTCCAACCATGCTTTCAATACCACTTGTGAGATCTTATATGGGCCCCTAAAAACATGTGTTTAGTACACATTTGAAAGATTGCCAGACCTCCATTTAAAAGCATCTGGAATAGATTTTCTTGAGACAGTACAAGTCCTATGCTCTGTAACGGTTCTATTTAAATCAGCTTTAAATTTGCATCATTTACACCATTTTGCTTACTCTATTCTGGCTTCAGTGGGACTAGGCAAATGAGGTCATAACTTAATTCTTGTCCACTTATTGCCAGCACTGCCTGAAAATACTACTTGTAGATGGAGCTTATATTTTATCATTACTTCCCCTTGTGTCTCTTACTTGTTAATTAGACTGTTTTTGAGCCTGGCTTTAGCATTCTTTCAGAAGAGCCTTAGACCCATTTTAGGTATAGACCAATTGACAGGTCACAGGCATAGAAGAGAGATTACACTGAGCAGGAACTTTGAGGGTCATCTGCCCTGCTTCACCCCACACATTCCTCCACACTTGCAACTTGTTTCTGTCAACTTGAAATATAGTTAAAGTCTCTGTTCTTGGAATCAATCTAGACTTGCCCAACTCGACTCCACCCCACACTGGGGAAAGTGATTGGTGGTTGTTTTTTATTGTTAAATGGCAGGGAAAACAAAGGCAGGGGAATCCACCAATCTACTTCCTTAGCTTGGCCTGCAACAAGAATTTGGCATACTTTTTGAGAACTCAAAAACTGATAAATAGCACTGTAATACAGCCATCTGGAAGAGTCATAAAATAAACCGTGCACTATTTACAAAGTTGTAACCTTTGTTCCTTACTTTACAGTTCCTTATGACTACAGTGACAATGCCCATTCTTTTTTCTCTACCAGAATAGATCCAGAAGTTTGCATTTAAACAGATGTTAAAACATGCAACTTTAAAATATTAGCTTAATATAAATCAGTGGTTTTGTGAGTTGAAGTGATAGAAAGATTACAGGTGGTTTATTGAAGCATGACTGATACATTATGTAACAAAGTATATTTGGTTGGATAAATAGATAGCATTATTTATTTGCTGAAAGTATTTTTATACTGCCTATTACAGTATACATCCTTCAGCCTTTCCTGAAATATTATATTTCAATTCTCGTGAGAAAACTGTGTTTTGCTATCACATAATTCCTCCCCTTATCATAATCTAAACTGCAACCCCACTTGAATACAAAGACACATTGTCTTTGTACCTATCTGCACATGGTATGTTAGAGCCATCTGTCCCATTGAATTCTTATTAACAAAAGAGCATCACAAGCAATTAAGATTTTCATATAAATGCCACAGGCACCTGGAATGTTATTGGCAGCAAATGTTGCAGTTCTGAAGTTTTTTGTTTTGTTTTCCACACCAGATTTTTTTAGAGTTGGCATATTTGATTGGACTTCTGCCAACTATTGATAAGGTAATATGTTTTTCCCCTTCAGGCACACCCTAAATCAGGAAGCTGTACTCATGGTGACAAGAAGTTTGCCTGGCTCCCAACTAAAATTCTTTCTAGATAAAAGAACAGCATATTCTGTAAATGCTACTGCAGATGCAGACACTGATCTATCTCCCTTATTCTGGAACTTCTTTTGAAACTTAATCAATATGTATTGAATTTTGTGGAAGTTATTCTTTCCCTGAATGCTTAACAAGAAGAAGCAGAGAAGGATCAAGATGTTCCACTTCTGTTCTTCCACTGGTTGGTGGTTACACCAGTGGAAGAATAGAAGAGGAACATCTTGATCATTTTCTGCTTTATCATTTCACTTTTAAATATTAACAATATAATCATTTGTATTATGTGTATAATAGATGATCTATAATTCTCTCTGATTTAATTTTCAGTTGGATTAATTTGACTAATTGGAAATGGAAATATTATCAAAGGTAATGTTCAAAGATTAGTTTTTCTGTCTTATCACTGGACATTTCCTTAGCAGCTTGACATAATATTACTAGCCTTTAGAACTCATTTTTTATTGATACCACTATAAAAGTCTATGTTTATGTCTATGGAGCAGTGGTGTTTAAAATGTGGCAGAGATTACTATGGAGGAAATAAGGATTGGACGAATTTGATAAAATATATAAATGACAATCCTTCAAAACAGAAAATAAAACATTTAAACTTGTGGTTTCTTACTACGTAGAACAGTCTCTTGGATTCAAAACTTAGAATTTTCAGTAATAGCTTTGTTGACTGGGAATTCTGGGAGTTGAGATCCACACAACTGGAGAGCATCAGGCTGGAAAAATGAGTAAATAATATAGAATGGAAATGGAATGAGAGCTTATACTAATCAATTAATTGAGAGAGGAGAAATGGCTATTATTCACAAATGTCCACTAAATGAGAAAGTATGCCATTGTACAGGTTTCTGTCATGTGTGTGATGGCCTCATTATACAAGTTTCATCATGTGCATCACTTTATCTCATTTGTATGATTGACATCATGTTGCAAATGACATAAATCTCAGCAGAAAACTGCCCTGTTCCATATTAAGTCCATTGTGTCAAAGTTTGGTAAATCAGGACGTCACTGTAATTTCTTCAAGGATAATTAGATCATGAAAGCACCACTAACATTAAGTGTGGAGTATGAACACTGTAAGAGAAAAAGATAAGACCAGGTCTTCTTATCTGTAATGATGTATGTGAATCATGGAAACACTTTTTTTGCAATTGTGATAAGCAGTATGGTATAGCAATCTGAAAGTAATAGAGGACCAAAAATACCAGAATGCACTCATCATACGTTGAATTTGAAAATAGCATTTTCCCTATCAGACGATACCTTAGAACTGGAAAGGTTTTTGTTTCGTTTGTGTATGTGTTGCAGGTAAATAAGGGATACTGAAGCAAACATTTAGGCAACAGATGATAAAACTAAGAGATAGCAACTCCTGAACCTCTTCCCCGAATATTTACTATTGAACTATTTACTACTGTCTTGCACTCTGTAACCTCATCCATTCCTTAGTTATGGTGGAAAATGCTACTCCATAATTGGGGGATGTGGGGGGAATGACCACCTTAAGTCTTACGGGGATGCAGGCACCATCTCATCTTCTGCCTCAGGAGGTGGAATATCAATACTGCCAATTATAAAATTATTCTTGACATATGCAAAGGAATCTGTTTCTTTGTTTTGTCTGATATGAAGAAAATAAGTGCCACAAAGTGCATAATTCAGGGATTGACTCACTGGGAGTCCTAATTTCCTTTCCACCAATGAAAGAGAGGCCAGCTGTAGGATGTGCTTCCATTTTCAGCTTCCTGAAAGATAGTTTCTGGGGGTTAGCACGTAGTACAATGGGCTCAGTAAAAAGGGTTTTGTTCTTCTGTGAGCAAAAATACATATGACAGAACATTTTAAAATCTAAGAATATAGGAAACATAAACACACACACACATACACAACCATCAATTAACTGAAAAAACTGGAGCACTTATTCAGACACATCTATGCAGCACACCTGGAATGGGTGTCACCTTATCCTTTCTTTAACCTTTTGCTGTTAATGACTGCAATCTTTTCAACTTGTGAGAACAAGATTAGAACTGTGCACTTCCCTTTCACTCCCATTATTGACACCCTTCCCTCTCTATTCTCTTCAAACCATCTCCTGCTTGTGATTCCTCCCGCCTCCAGCCTGTCTTATATGAAAATTCCTGTTCCACTTCCCCCCTCCCATATCCCATCACAAAGTTGTTTGTTCTTACAAGCAAAATTCCAGTACAAGAATGAGGACACCCTGGGTGTCTAATCCCATAGACGAGACATTTTTAAAATGGAGAGATTAAAGAGTATTAGTGGTGGAAAAAGAGAAATTCATTTCAGTCCAGTCACATAAAGTTGCTTAATAGAGAAGTTAGCACAGCTTTCAAACTATGAAATAACTACTTGGAACACCACTGTACAAGTTGATTCTCTTTTATTATAGATGTTATCCTTCTGCAGCCTAAACACAAGACCTTAAAGTGCTTTGAACTGAAAATGTTAAGGATATCAGGCAGAATTTCTTGGTTGCACATAATTAACACAGTGGTTGCAAAATACAAAAGCAAAGATCCATAACCACAAATAGAAAGAGGAAATAATTTAAAACACACCCTTGTTTCTCAATGTTCAGTTGGTTATTAACTGCTTATTAGAATTAATATATAAAATTTGTCACATTTGCAGCAATTAAAAAAAAATTATTTGTATTAGTTGCAGGTCATGATATCTGGACATGAAACAGTGCCATATTTTCAAGTCACTTTTATAAACAATAACAGTGAATGTATAAATAAGAAATGTTATGCTATAACCTATGGATTGAAACCCTAAATTAATGTTTTATATCGTAAGAAGCAAAACTTTTGTTTGTTTGTTTGTTTGTTTATAATATTTATCAACCATTAAATGCCAAGGACTCTCAAGGTAAAATACACAATAAACAATATACAATAAAAATAAAAAATACACAAATAAAAGGTCCACAAACCAATTAAAACATAGAATAAAATTAATTAACAAAGCCAAACTATAATTCAGCCATGAGGAACTGCACCCCAAATACCCTCTGGAAAACGTCTATTATGAGCATTGTTCAGAATGTAGTCAGGGTGGGAGCTACCACTGTCCACTGGGGGGCTATTCCAAATGATCAGCACAGCCACCAAAAAGCAGTGCCAACAAGCCTGGGCCCCCCATACCTCCCTAAAGTGAGGCACAGGTAAGAGTTTTTTGCAGGTAGGTTGAACTGGTGAGGCTGATTCCAATGGAAGAATGCGATCCTGCAGATAAATAGATGCCATACCACGTAGGGCTTTATGGAATAGCACCCACATTTTAAAGTGCACTCAGCCTATTGATAACTAATGTAGAGCTGAAGCACTGGTGTAGTGCTCCCACTGGCGAATTCCAGTCAGTATATAGACAACTGGACTTATAAAAGAGATGTGTTGTACTTATGAAGGAGTTCCTGAGAAAAATCCTGAGAAAATGAAAATAAATCAGCTTTCGGGATGCTATTTAAAAGGAATAAACATCAAGATAAAATTGGCTTATTTGACTAAGGTTAAAATAAAGATGATCTGGATGGGGAGAAACAGGTTTAAATTTAACCCCAGCAAGATGGAGTTAAAGTTTGTCCATCAGGGTTCCATGTGTACTCCAGTGGTGTCTCTTGATGGGATAATGCAACCCTGAAGTAACAGGTCCATGACTTGGTGGTCCTTTTGGAGTTTGTCCAGCTTCAGCTGGTATGGCAATTGCAACCCTTCCTGGGGTGGGAAGAACTTTTTTTTTTAATAATAGTTTTAATTAAAGTTTAAAAATACAAAGATAAAAAACTAATACAAACTAAGAAAAATATAAAAAGTAAAAATAAAATATAAAAAGTGCAGAGAAAAGAAAAAAGAAAAATATGAAGAGAAAAGAAAAAAAAGATATATAAAAAAATTACTTCCCCCTTCATCAAGACAAGTACAACTTCAGTAACTTATCACCTTCTCTAATATTTCATCAAAAGATCTCTTCTTTCCATATCTCATTTCTTATCTATAAGCAAATTATAACCTCCAGGCACCAAGCAGGACTTCAAAGATATCACCAATCTAGTACGGGATATTGATGTAAAACTAGGTATCATCAGTGTATTAATGATGCCAAACACCAAACCTCTGGATGATCTCTTCCAGTGGCTTCATTTAAATGTTAAATAGGAAGGGAGAAAGAACCAACCTGTGCAGCACCACACCAAGAATTAGCCATTGAGCTGATCTCTCTTGCCACCCCTCCGCTGACTGGAACTGCCTACTGAGCAAGCAGTAGAATGACTGCAACACTGTGTTCCCATCCCCAAGCCCTCCAGGCAGTTCATGGTTGATGACATCATAGGATTCTGAGAGGTCTAAATGGACTAGAATGGGCACATTTTCACCATCCAGGTCTCAACAATAGCTGTTCAACTGATGGAACAATGGTGCCCATCCTAACTGAAGAGAATCCAGATAATTTGTTTCCTCTAGAGGGAAGGAAGTTTGGAAACCAGACAATAGTTGTCTAATACCTCTGGATTCAGAGACAGTGTCTTGCATAAGGAACATACCACAGCCTCCTTCAAGTTCACTTGCAGGGTCCCCTTGCTCAGTGAGCCATTAATTCTTTTGGATACAGGAAACTAACTGCCCCCCCCCCCCCCAGCTTCATGAGGACCCGGGATAAGCAGGGATCCAGACCCACTGATGACAAAGGATATTTTAGAATGCAACCTATCCACTGATTAAGAGGTCAGAGGAATCTCAGGTAACCAGCAAGATGGTTTCTCTTGAACTTGCCCAAATAGAGTCGAAACACCAGCAAATATGGGTTACTTTGTCAGCAAACTGTTGTGTTGATTGATCATAGTAACCAAACAGAAGCTCTTGCTGCTGATTCTTCCATAACAGGGAATTGATCATCTGAAACATTGCTGGATGACAACTCACTGATATAATAAGAGAGGATAAGCAACAATGTTTTACTTTTCTTATCTCTATTGAAAAGTATGTCTGAATCTGAGCATTTATTCAACTTCTCATCTTTCTCCACTGGCACTCTAGTTGCCACTTCTGCAACTTCATCTCCTGAAGGTTCTCAGTAAATCAAGGAAACATCTGGGATTGGTCAATGGAGAGAAGCTCCTCAGGATTGATTTTTTCAAGAGCCCAGGTGGTCTCATGTTTCCAACAGTGAACCAGACCATCAACAGATTCATCTACCAGATTATAAGGAACTCCCTAAATCTGGATCCATGAGGCACTGGGACAGAACATTCAAAGAGATCCAGCCTTATTGAGATCCCAGGTGGCAGTCAATAATCTGGACCAAGTAGTGATCTGACCATGGCAAAGAACTGAAGGGTTCAAGATAATACCCTCAACAACCTGATGAGATAGTAACTATTCTGAAACAAAGGCAAGGTCTAAAGAGTGCCCACCTATGTGTGTTGGGCATAAGATCACCTGAGACAAACCTATGGTTGCCATGGAAAGCATTATTGTTGTTGTGGTTATTGTTGGTTGCACAATCAGCCAGTTGTTTGGATTTGGCATTCTTATCCACCTATCGAATCCTTCCCAAGGACCTGGGATAGGCAGATGTTGTTGTTTGATGGTGTTAAAGGTATCGTCATAGGGTGTAAGCTGTTCCAAGTAAAGCTGCCTTTCGCAATTGACTGATGGTGATTTTATTAGTGTTATTATTATTACACCTGTTGCTTTCTTCCTGATGAGCCTGCTAGGAAATTCCCAGCAATAAGATCACATAGAAAACAATTGTGAAGATGGAATAATGAATCAGACAGTTGTCTGCCAATAGACTGACAAACTGAAGAAGATGAGATTTCAACTTGTTCCTGGAGCTTAGAACAGACCTAGATGTGAGACATCTTGTCACCACTATCAGTAATGAAAATAAAGACCTAGGGCAGATAAATACAGTATATTGAGCTGACTCATTAGCCCATAAACCAATGATAATGTATCAGAAGAAATCTGATTGTGTAGAATTCAGACTTATTCAGGTTAACACAGTGGCTAGGTGTAACTACTGTAAACTCTGGTTAACTCAACTGTGTCAGTTTTTCCAAATCTGGGATATATTTCTCAGCCTACTTCAAGGTATTTTTGTTGGCTTAGAAAGCCATAAATAATTTGTGGGCCAAATTGCTGCCAAAATCTCTTTACCACAATCAGCCTTGCATCTGAGATTTTCAGAGGGCCCCTGATGATGGTACTGCCAATAGGAAATGCCTACAGAATAAATGAGGGTGATCTTAGCTGTGATATTTTTACTTTACAACTCTTTTTCAATGGGCGTACATTTGACATCTTCAATATTTCAGTTTTGCCAGCTGCTAAAGACACACTTGTCACCCTGTTATTTGATTTTCTCTGATATGATTGCTGCTTACAGTTTTAGAGGGTTTTATAGAATGTTTAAATTATTACTTGCTTTGAATTTAATTTCTGTTGTATAAAGCAGTTCATTTTATGGAGATCAGTATATAGGTAGGGGTAACAAATCTGTCCCATGCCTTCACTTCGTGAAGTTTTCAGTGTGTAAATGTTTAAGATTAAATGTGACTCAAGGCTCAGGCTTACATTCTCAAACTCATACCCTATGTTTATGCATAGTTCATCACCCAGGGAATGGGGAAAATAGACCCCCTGGCAATTCAAATAAACAATCCTAATCATATCAGAAGAACAAATATTCTGATATGATGTGAGACAGTAATGCCTTGTCCTTAAGGGCACAGAAAGAACTTGAGAAAGAAACTTCATTATCGGAATCTAAGTGTATGCCTTTCTTAAGGTTATTTATCTCTGGCCTCAGAGGCATACCAAGAAAGAATGGTATATCTCATTCACTTGGTAGTAGTCAGGCCTTTGCAACCTATATTAGCCTGATCAGTAGGACATAAAAAAGTCCTAATTTTGGCAAATGAACTCTCAAAGCTTATTTCAACATGATTTCAGCTATAGTTCCCTGTGACTCTGGCATACCTTTGTCAGGTGCTTTAGTAATGCAAAATATTGGGAAACAGGTGCTGAAGAATATCATCCCATCAAATGTTTCAGGCATTAAATTACTGTATACAATATAACCTGTTGGTAGCCCTAAGACAGCATGATCTTTGGGCAAATATTCATTAGAGACTTCCAGCTCAAAACTATGCCTCTCTACTGAAAAGTAAATCCCACTGAATTCAATAGAATCTATTTCCGATAAGTTATAGGATCCCAGAATTCTTCAAAGAATGCCAATATTGATTTGGAATAAAGTAGATTTCCCACTATAATTCAAATGGAGTATAACTGTATGCATACTTCATTAAAACACACACATGTATGCACACACACCTTTCTGTTCTATCTGCCAATATTAGATTTTTCATAAGGCCATTTCAATATTTCAAACACCTTTCCAGCTCAGCAGGGCACCTCTGAGCTTCATGTATTTCAAATAAGTGACATAACAAGTTTTTCATTTCAAATAGCAAATTCAGTGTTCTCTTCCCTGAGACACCAGTGAATCTCATGACATCTTTATTGTCCACATGGGATGGAACAGTCACTGAATGAAGATGGGAAATTGAGCTGAAAAGATGTGTGATGGCTTCAGAGGCAAAGAGGAGGAGGAGGAGGAGGAGGAGGAGGAGGAGGAGGAGGAGGAGGAGGAGGAGGAGGAGGAGGAAAAAGAAGAGGAAACTTGCTCTACCTCTCTTCAAATAAATCTTCCTTGACACCAGGCAGAAGCACAATGCAGCAGTATGGAGAATACAAAATCAATTTACTTGCAGGTGTATGATGTTTAGCAACAACAAATCTTTTAGGATGATTAATACATTGTATTATGTCTTGGCTTTTAAATTAAAGAAGCAGAGTAGGAAATATGCATTAGAAATATGAGTGTTTTTCTTGGTAACCTACCACCCTTATAAATCATTACCTTTACACTTCTTTTTTTAATTTGAATTCATCAAAGAGTGTATGTGCGCTTCATGTGGTTTTAAATAAAAACTTATTACAGTATGTAAATGGAAACATTCACTAGGAAAATAGGATGATTTGAAGCTTTATGAATAAAGAATAAAAAGGAAAGTATTTTTGAACCAACAGAAGGAATGGAAGGATGATCTGAATTATATGATTTTTTCTATTCCAGATCATAGGTATTTTGTCCCAATTTTACATATGTGTATTTATGTATTTGTTAACTTTACATGGTTGCCCATTTGCCAGGGTGACTTTGAAAAGCTAACAAAACATTAAAAACAATAATCATCAGCAACAATAATTATAATTTTAAAAAATAAATGTACAATCAGGCTGTCAAGCTGCTTTCTACCATCTCCCATGACAGGCATATCTAACATCCTGACCAAAATGCCTGGGGTAAAGCCAAGTTTATAATGCTTATGGGACAAGATATATCAATGATCAGGTGGTCTGCTGAATCCCCCCTGCATTCATGGGCCAAAGGACACTTGCCACTTCATCCCCATCTTTCTGCAGGAGACAAGAGTCAGCTGGCAAATATTTGCTTGCTGCCTCAGACCCTACCTCCTTCTAAGCCCCAAAAGACAGCAGCTCTGCTGAGTGATTCACTGAAGCATGCAAGCAATAATACAAGTAACATCATTGTTAAAAAACTAAAAACAATGAACATCTCACAAATGCAGTTATTGACTATGACTCTGTATCTGTAGTGCTCAGAAGAATGCCTTCTTTGTTCAAGCAACCCCAGAAGAAAAATATGAAAAAAAAAATAACATCTAAACAATGGACTTTATACTGGGCTGGAGATCCAACCCCTTAGAACTCAGATATTTCTATGTGTTTGATTAGCCAATTTGTGCTAAAAGTTGTGATTATGACACAGGATGCACAAAATAATTCTAGTGGTGAGTAATTCATTAATTTTGGTTTAAAAAGTTCTTCACAAATAGAGGGAATGAGAAGGTGTACATAAATGCAAGTATAATAACCTTATTCAGTAAAAAGTGAACTCTGATGTTCTTAAAAGTGCAAATATAGGTAAAGGATTTTATTTAATTGGGTGGTTCCTGCATTTTTCCAATAAGTATTTAATGGTCCACAGTTGCAGACAGTTTGACAAATATTGCAATACATAGATATGAATAGGGACCCCTACTTTTCAATCCCTCATTTAATGAATTTCTAGAAGCTTTGTTTACCACCAGACGTCAAGAAGGAAGACCACATTATGGAAAGTTACACCAATTCTCCTTATTCTCCCCCACTCCTGATCTATTATTTGTATTTACATATAGGTTGGTTTCTCAGTTCCATTTTCTTTGACTTCTTTGGTTTTTCTCCCCCTGTCCCAATCTCTCTGTTACATACAGACAAAGTTTTCTGACCCTTCCCTGGCCCATTTTTCCCCTCACTCTCCTGCTGAACTTGTGAACTCCAAAGTCCAACTGCTAGTTCCCAATAACTTAACTTCCCACTGCTGCTGATCCAAAAGACCTCTCTTTTACAGACTACATTTTGGACTTGCTCTGTTCCCTAAAAACTTCAGTGTGAGTGATGTCTCATCACAAGCCCTTACGATTGTTCATTGTTCTCCTCTCAATACAGTTTAAATACGATTTCCCACTGAGTGGTATTTCTTCAAGGATCACCACTTTCCCCTTCATTGCAATTTCCCACTGAATGTTACAACCCCACTGAGGGCTGGGCGACTGTTTTTCATGTTTTCATCTATTTCCTCAACATTGTTTATTGTTTTAAAGGTTATGTCCCTACTGAATACTATTTCTCTAATGATTGTTGCCTTCTCCTTCATTGCCATTTCCTGTTGCCCATTGACATGCTTTCATTCTGTTGTTCCTCAGTAAAAATCCAAGCCCTTTTGCTGAGGCATGCACGGCTGCTATTTTTGAAGTTCATACTCATTCTGAGATGCAGAGTTTTAAAATGTTCTTTGGTTAAAAGACCTCACTTGCTACTTTGTTGGGTCAAACAATGTCACCAGACGGCCACAGGTTTCCCATTATAATACAACTGATGTGTTTAGATGGATTGTTTCACATATCTGAGTCCTTGAAATGTTGACAAATTACTATCTCCATATTGACAGGCAGCTGTGACTGCAAGACAGTGGCTTGCCTCAGGCCATTTAGTTTGTGACTGAGATGGCATCTGAACCAGTTCAATTCAATGACCCTTCAAATATACTATCTGAACTTTTGTTTTCATTGAGATATATCCAAGAGCATACATTTTGATGGGAAACTCATTTCACCCTCTTGATATTGACTTGCCTTTCTTACTGAAAAGGTCTTTCAATTTTTTGGTTGAAGTATGGCCCTTTTTCCCACTACCATTAAAGTTCCTGAAAATACCCAAAGTGTTCTGTACTAAAGATGTGACCAATATACAATTAATTGGCATTTGCTTGTATATATTTAGAGTCATAGCTTCTATAGGAGAGTAGTCTCTGGGAGAAAGAGAATGAGAACCACATTTGTATCAGCCTCATAAACAATATTGTTTTGGTTGGCATTTCCTGTCTGACTGATTTGCCCTTGAACAACTTGAACTTTGTTGATATAGATTTAAAGTGTTTACTTTTGCCATGATTTGAATAAAAGCCTGTATCCTGGCAACAGGCAATTTGCAAACAGCAATGCAGGGCTGGGAAGCAGTTCTAAAAATTGTCCATCAAGATGCACTTCTAATCCAACTGCTTTGGGAAATGGCAAATGAACCCCCATAAAAAGAGCCCTCTCTTTATTTTTATGCCATTATATTCATGAATGAAGCAATAAACTTATAAATAATGCTCCTAAAAGTTAAAAAGCTAAATTTCCATGGTCTGTCTATGTAAACAACCTGGTGTTTGTTTCTTCTTCTTCTTCTTCTTCTTCTTCTTCTTCTTCTTCTTCTTCTTCTTCTTCTTCTTCTTCTTCTTCTTCTTCTTCTTCTTCTTCCTCTTCCTCTTCCTCTTCCTCTTCCTCTTCCTCTTCCTCTTCCTCTTCCTCTTCCTCTTCCTCTTCCTCTCCTCCTTCTTTATATTATTACCATTACTAGCACTTGTTATCCTGCCTTTCCTCTAGGTGTCTTCTGATAATTTCATCCCAACAAAAACTCTGCTAGGAAAATTGGGTTGAGAGACATGTTACTCAATAAACTTTATAGTGAAATGGAGATTTGAACTTGGGTTTCCAAGTCCAAGTCCAAGTCCTAGCCCAAACCTTTAACCACTACATAACTTTCTAGTCCTTAGCGTCTGGCTTGTCACTAAATGGGTTTTTCTTCTAGAGCAGCATGCATCCATCAATCACTAGAGCTCCCTTCACATGTTACTTTCATGAAGGGACATTACAGGGGGGTGGAGCAAGATGGCCACCAAGTGACAGCTTTTTAGTGAGCTCCTAATCCTTTTATTTTATTTACCTTTTAAATGTAGTTTTAAGATAGTTCATTTTATTCAATATTAATTAGTTATTTTAGTAAGTTTAGTCTTTTTTACTAGGATTAGTAATTTTAGGATTTTAGATTTAGGATTAGATAGGATTAGGATTTTAGATTTTGGACTCTGGAACCCATCAGCTTCAGACACCTGCCAACGAAGTGAGATTAGGATTTACAACCCTGAATACCATCCAAGGATGCAAAATCAGAAAGCAAAAACAAAAACAAAAAAGAACTTGAAAAGAAAGTTTAAACAGAGGCACAAATTGGAGACACAGCCGAGAGGAAATCCTAAACAAGAGAAGGCTGCGATGATTTTTAGGCAACCAAAGATAAAAGATTTATTCCAGCCAATGGACACTGAAAATAAAGGACATTACATAAATATTGAATTTCAGAGTTCCACTACTTTGCAACACTGGGCTATAATTGTGCTCCCAAAATGTTATGACCCTAAATGCAGAGAAAATGCTACCATAGATAACACATAGCTTCCACATGATTTGGCACTAATTCAGTAATTGTCCCAATCACATGGAAACCTACTTGTCTGCTTTTCAGATAACCATGCTGACAGTTGATCAGAGAATGTGTCCCATGCTGGTGATGGGACTAGGAAGCTTGTTCCAGTCCCTAGCATTTCTAGGAGATCTTCTTCACTTGGCTTTTCTGTTAGAGACACAGAGAAAGCAATTTTCACAAGCTCTACCTTTCTTCATCATTGTGCTATGTCCTCTCAAATAGCTGCTCCATAACATACCAGATAGCATTTGTGTGGCAATTGGCAAAAGAAAGAATTATTAGTGGTGTTGTTGTTGTTAAAATTTGGTATGGCTTTGAAATATGGGACTCCATAATTAAAAATATTAAAAAATAATAACAAAACATAACCACCCGAACTAAAAAACAACCATACATATATCACAACAGGGGCTCCACAAACACACTAGCCCCAGGCCTGGGAAGTAGCATACAGAATAATGCTCTGTGCTACTTATGATAGACAGACAGATAAATAGATTTTCATGTTTTAAAATGTTACAAGTCAAGGAAGAGACATAGTACAGCATCAGACTTGACTAATTTCCAGTATAACTTCTCCAAATATATATTTTGTCTTTAGTGTTGACAATACATTATGATAGTCTAAATTTGTGTCTCTCAGATTTCATATATCTCCCAGATTTTATTTAAATATGATTGACTGGATGACTTGCTTAATTTTAGAATGTTGCATTATATTTATTCTTTTATTATATGGGCTGTGTGCTCCAACAATAGCCTTCCATTTTATCCCATTTGAAAAGGGAATCCCTGCTGGATAGGATCCACTTACAAAGTTGATTTACCACTATACAAAACCATTTAAAGGCTTCTTTTAAAAATAAAAGCCGGCTTTAATATTAAAATGTCTCTCCAAGGTCTGCTTTGATACCAGTGTTTCATTAAATTAAAACTTAATTAGAGACTAAGAATGAAGGATGAGCATCCTTTCTGCATTATTTGCATTCTTTAAAAGATCGCTCAGATGGCAGGGTGCCATTCTGGTCCATTTAATTCCAGGTAGCTCTGCTAAACTTTGTCTGCTTTCCTTCCTGATTTCCCTAGCAAATAATATTTACCTAACTGCACAGCAGGTGCCCATGATGTAGAAGGCTGAATACTTTCCATGTCCTGGGAGAGATTATGGAATCAAAATTAGTCCCATTTATTTCCAAATCTAGTGATGTTGGTTATAAGCTTTTTTATTATGTTTTCTGGCTTTGTTCTTTTGTCATTACAGTGTAAAAGAAATCTTTCAATGCCCAGAAATTGATCATTACCCATCTTTATCCTTCAGGTGTTCTGTATTAGTTTCCAGGTATTTTAATTCACAGGAAGCCCACTAAAGCATGAAAGGTTTGGGAACAGGCAGTAAATTTTAATTAATTATCCCTGTCCAAAGGAAGCAAACTCAAAGGTCTCATTGTAACCAAAGCAATTATTGTTTTTATCTCAAAACAATGGGATGCCATTCCTGACACTGGAGGTAAGTTTCAGTGGAGCTGCCCTGTTTTGAACCACTGACCCTTGTTGACTCCTGGTTATTGATATATGGAAAGAGAATGCATCTATAACGTTAAATACAAGAACGTTGTCTGCCATTTCTTAATTTTAGAATAAAAAATAAAAATTAGAAAATTGATGAAGAAAAGTGTCTCTGTTGTTGATGTTCATCAAATAAAAAAATGAAACAATAGTTTAAATTAGTGAGACTTCTGTTTCACCTCTAGGTTCTGTTACCCTGATATCTAGCAAAGTCTTTCTTTTTAATTTTAAATCAGAAATTAAATGCAAGAGATAATCACACCTTGGGCTGGAATGATAAAGAACAGTGTTTTTCTATGCAATTTTGTTCCCTCCTAAGAACTCTTGTGTTTTGGCAAATGTCTTTTAATTGTTTCAAGCTGCAGTTTTAATCCATTAACCACAGACCAGAGAAGAATTCCCAAACTGGTGTCCTATAAATGTGTTTAATTATAGCTTGCTTTTCTTTTTTCTTTTTTCTTTTTTCTTTTCTCTCTCTCTCTCTCTCTCTTTGCTATATGCAAAAAGAAAACAAGACATAGAAAGTCATGTACGTACAGAGACTAAATAATTCCGGAAAGCATACATCTCCCGTACATCAAACAAAATATACAATCATTTACTTTATATAAATAAATGCTATACAATTCAATTGTTAACATTTAAGTTGTCAAGGATCAAACAAGTTCACTTAACAATAGGTGAAAAATTTTTCCAGGAAACATATAAACTACTATATTTGGTACAAATTTCTAAGTGATCTCCAGATGAGGATTCCTGGTAGTAAAATGCCAGTCAACACTTCAGATGGTTGTCTAATTGATGGACAATGGATGCCATTCTAGAATAGTATCAGAATCTTTGTGACCTGCAATATATATTCCTGATGGCCAGTTAATTTCTAAACTGTTGGTAAATATTTTAAAAGAATATAGGCATCAGTAAAAATCAGTTAGCCTTCCAGAACACAATTGTTATGAGAAAGAATGTTTATCCAAAAGGGAATCAATATAGTCTGTGACCACTTCATATGAACCAGAGTTAGATTACAGTTACTGAGTGTAATCCACCTAGGTAGAAAAAAGCTACACTAGACTGTAGATCCACATACAGAATGCGAACATACAGAATTGTACTATGAGGATAAAGGCCAAAGTTCTTCATTTCTTTTATAAGAACATAGACAACTTGGAGATAGTTTTGAGGAGAAAGAATAAATTCCTAAAACTTTCAAGGAGAATGCTTAAAAACTCATTATGAGATGATAAAAGATGGTAAAAGGTGATTTTTTAATATTTAAATTGTGGTTTCTGCCATAAGCTACTGATGGGGAAATCCTCTTTTTTTCCTGTACAATACCATTGGAATCATATAGTGTCCTGGGAGCATTTCCAGAACTTTCAAAGTGGACTGGAGGATCTCCATGTTTTTGAACAGAAGAGAAATATGAAGAAAAGGAGAACCCAGCTTTGACCTACCTTGTAAGAATATATGATGAGACTTCTTCCCTATTCTATTTCTTGACTGCTTGTTCCTTTCCTGTTGATGGTTGATCCTAAAAGGCAGAGGCTACCCACCACTTTGATATCTTCATTGTCAGTTCTAAGGCTGGTTGTCCTACTATTGTCACATGATTAAGCAACTTTTATTCAATTAATGTAGCTATTAATGAATTAGTCTTAGTTGGGGCCAGTCAATCATATTTTCCATAGAAATTAGTGGAATTGAAGTTTAGCTATGACTAACATATAAGATCGTGTGAGGCAACTTGGATTTGCCATTCTCCACCAATATGAGGAATCATCAGAAGTCTCCTTGAGCAAGCACTTCATGTTGCCTCAAAGCTTTGTCTGACAGTTCCATTAACAGGAAGTTGAAGCAGGCAAACAAAAGAAAAGTGTCTGCTTCTCTTTGCTTTAGAAATGGAGGGGTAGCATTGTTCATAAAGCAACTTCAACAGGTTGCTTGTCTAAAAGCATCATCAAAGTGAAGCATTTCTTTAAACTTTTCACAGACCTACTAATTTGTCCAAGTGATTTCAATGTTATCTAAATTACACTGATTTAGACTGATGTCCCAATGCATACTTACCAAAGGGGTATGGACATTTTTGTTAAGAAAGTTTGTAAAGATTTGTACTGTATAACTGATGCAGCTAGTCAGTAGCAGTGTTTACAGAGGGGCTCAGAAAAGTCAAGAAAGTGATCATGGTATTGTGATTGAAGTCCCACCCACCCTTTTTTATATGCATGCAACATTGATGCAGCATAAAAGGGCAGGAGTTCAATCATACCACTGTGACTACTATTTTTCTTACTCCCTCCCATGGACATCTCTGCCAACGAATGTCGAAAAATAGCCAAAATGTATTTTTTAACATGTTGAATAAGTTATTTTCTCTTAAAGATAATGCAAGTTGCAAAAACATATTATAAGCAAACACTTATTCATTGTGATAACAATGTTATTTTTTAATTACATGTGTGGACTTTGATTTCAGAAAAAGAAACAAATTGAAGAATCATCAGTGCGGCAGAGAAAACAGGTTCTGCTTATTATTCATATTATTTCAACATGCACTTTCTACTGCATTTACTTTTAGCTCTTCTTGCTATATGGAATTCCACCAGGGATGGAAAACAATATTTTACCCCTGGCTAAAAGCTTCTTTCATTTTCTCAGAAAAAGGAAGTTAGTGCATTTCCAGCTTCCAGCTTCCCATTTTTGCTACTTGACAGCCCCACTGATTAAACAGAGGATGAAAGGTATAATTTAAATCTGTGATTAAAAATGTAGAAAATCAAATTAACTAATCAATTAACATTATGAGCCCACTTTTAAAGTAAAATAGAGCTGACCATAATTTAAAAATAGTCTGCAGCTGTCTGATTTCACAAACTATGCTTTGAATGACTCTTTATTGCCACCTAATTCTGGTTACTGACATTACGACCAAATCTTGCCTGCTGAATATCCATTGGAAGAATCTAAGACAAGGCTTTTTTTAGAGAGGGGTAATGCAGACAATTGTCCTGGGCTCTACACATGGACAGGTCCCTATCCAAACTATTATTTAATATTTTGAAATTGATCAGGTGGATCAATTCTTATGTTATTGAACAATGTAAGAAACAGAATTGCATACAAATGATGAGTGTGTAATTGCTAAAATGTATAAACTTTTATTGAAATTTGAAACAGAAGAAGAACAGGTCAAAGCATGTATGATAAAGTGGGCTAAAAGCTTTGATTATAATATACAAATAGAACAATGAGGACATATGTGGTTGAAAGGATTGAAATTTACATTATGTTATAATCTTAAGGAGAATTTTTATAAAATGATGAACCATTGGTATATAACACCAGAAAAATTATCCAGAATGTATAAAGGTACTTCAGATTTATGTTGAAAATGTGAACAACAAGAAAGGTCATTTTAACATGCTTGTTGGACATGTAAAAAATAATTTTGGGCTCAAATACATACAGTGAGTCATAAGATTTTAAAGATTAACATTCAATTGAAACCAGAACATTTCCTCCTGGCACTGATGGATAAACAGTTAGAAAAGAGCCACGAAACACTGCTTTTGTATATGATAACGGCAGCAGGAGTATTGTATGCACAAAGATGGAAAGATTTGACGATATCTACAATGGAGGAATGTTTGGTGAAGATGACACAACTTGCTGAAATGGCTCAATTGACTTGTTTGATTAGAGAAGAGACAATCTACCTTTATTGGTGACTGGAACCTCTTATGGACCTTTTGCGTAAAAAAGAAAAAAAATGAACTTATGATTTATGGTTTTGATGATTAGACAGAATAAATTATAGAAAGAAGAGAGTCATGATACAATTTTAGAAAGAGAGGTTAAATATAATTTTACTTATAACTTCTGTAAAGAAGATTGGAAGCCACTTCTTTATACCTTTCTTTATATCTTTTTTATTCTTTTTGTTTTTCTTCTACTTTTTTTCTTTCTGTACTTTTAGCTTTTTCTTTTTTTCCTCCACTTCTTTCTTCATTTTCATTCTATTATAGTCTGTTTCAGTTCTTACTATTGTTGTTAAAACTTTCAATAAAAATGATACAGATAAGGTAGATCAATTTTTCATTTCAAGGCAATACAATTAATAAATTAAAATATATCACAGAGAGTTGCTTCAGTTTCCCCAAGTACTCATGATTACCATGCTAGTGACTTCAAAGTACTAAAAAGAGAGAAAGAGAGAAAGGAAATTAAACTGGCACTGAAGACAGCAAGATGAAAGTGAGAATAGCAGGAAGGTTCTTTTTTGTTTTTCAAATATCATTTTTATTAAGAATTTTAATTACAATAGTAAATTTTAATACAAACTAAACTTAGGGAAGAAGAGAATGGAAAGAAAGAAGAAAAAAGTGCAAGAAAAGAGAAAAAGAAAGAAGAGAAAAAAAGAATATAATAAAAAAAAGTGTGATGGAATGGAATTATGAAGGCCGGGCTCAGAGCAAAAAAACATTTTCTTTCATCTCCTGAGGAACATGGGAGATACAAGAGGATGAAACTGGCACCTCCCTGAAGAATTCACAATGTTGTGGCTGGCATTGCTTGGGAGCTGGGGTTTCAGTCTGGGAAGATTCTTGCTAGAGGTTGTAGCTAATAAACATTGCTGGACTGAATTTACATGGTCTCTTGGAGTTCCTTGGGCTAGGCCTGACAAAAAGAAAAGAAATATATAAAGAAGTGACTTCCAACCTTCATCACAAGGCTACCAGCAGGACAATTGGGCAGAGCTGCTGCCATTCGCAGAGGTAGCCTATAATAACGCAGTCCACAAAAGCACCAGATTTACCCCGTTTAAGGTGGCTACCGGCCAGGAGTTTGTGGCCATGCTGGAGCTGCCCCAACCAGCATCCCAGATAGACTCCTTAGACAACTGGTTCGGCCAAATAGACGCCACGCAGCGGGCAGCCCAAACAGCACTGGAGGGAGCCAGAGCAGACTACAAAAAATACACGGACCACAAGTGGCTCCCCGAGTGGGAGTGAAAGGTGGGAGACCAGGTATACCTATCCACCAAGAACCTCAAGACGCATCAAGCATCTAAGAAGCTTAGCCCGAAGTTCATGAGGCCATTCCCTGTCAAAGAAATAATAAACCCCATGACCATCAGGCTGGAGCTCCCCAAAGCACTAGGGAAGGTCCACTCAGTCTTTCATTGCAGCCTGCTGAAGCCACATCGACCTCCCAACGACTGGTATAGGGACTGCCTTTTTATTAGCCTATGACAGTAATCACTATCAGGTCAATGAGACATTTCTAATAAAGAGCAAACTTTTTAATAACTCCCTGTCATAGCCCTTTTAAAGCTCATAAATGCAAAGCATGTCATCTACAAATCTAAGGATGTCTGCATGTTCAGTAAAATCTTCTGCATGCTTCCTCTAACAGTAGATATAACCTGGTAAGTGCCAACGGAACTGAAATACAAGCAGAAGCACTGAAAAATAAGACATGTCAGCTTGCTTGAGGGAACCCTGAGGTTTATAGAAGAATTATAAAAACAAAAACTAAACTAAACTAAACTAAACTAAACTAAACTAAACTAAACTAAACTAAACTAAACTAAACTAAACTAAAAGGGATAGGAGTGAAGTAAGAATTGAATATTCTTAGTAAATGTAGAATTGCTGAACTCTCATTAAATATGCATAACAACTTTTATTTATTTGCTAGCTATATTTTTATGCCACCACACTGCGTAGGAATTTGGCTAAAAACAGATAATCGTCACAAACATCTTCATAACATACAAGAAAACAAAACTTCACTTAAAATTTGATTCTGAGTCCTGAGGGCATAGAGGGGATCTTAGTATCAGATCAACTACCTACAGTCTGGATCCATGCCTCTTCTGGTTGGTGAAGGGCAAGAAGGTGACAGGAAGCTGAGTTAGGGTGATAGTAAATACATCCTTGAGCGAGAGTTTGTTATCCCGTTCTCTGAAACAGGATAGGTCCACCTAGGTACACTGAACAATTAATAATCTGTCTCTAATCTCTACTTTTTGTGAAAAGCTGTGGGAAAAATAGTTGGGCTACAATTGCAGAGGGCTTGGGTTCAACACAGAAATGGCATTGATCATATTTATTGATGATCTCTGGCAGAAACTCTGGTAGTAAGACCTTCCTGGGCCTGCTAGATTTCTCAAAAACTTTTGATAGTATTTATCATGGTATCCTTCTGAGCCATCTCCAAGTGTCAAGACTGAGGAGTACTGCATTACTGTGGTTCTTCTTCCTAAAGTGACAGTTGAATAAGTAGGAGTGGGGGAGAGATTGAGCCTAGGATCCTTAATATGGGTATGCTACAGGACTCAATTATGTCCTCACTCCTATTCAACATCTACATGAAACTTCTAAGCAAGATCATCTCTCAGCATGGATCAGGTTTCATTACTATACTGATGATACCATCTGTACATCTCAACCCATGGTCAAAGAGGTGATATGGTTGAAGTACTGTTCAGGGATCTGGAGGCTATCTGGGGCTGGATGGGGAGGAACAGGGGATGGGGGAATTAGTGAGGTCCCTTATTTTTAGCATCCTTTTATTCTCTATTTTATTTTGCTTTTTATAGCTTTGTTGTACACCACCCAGTGTCACCTGTGGTGAGATGGATGGCTATATAAATTGGTTTAATAAACAAACAAACAGGTTGAGATTTAATTCCAGCAAGATGGAGTGATTTTGTGCTTGAAGGTCTGCCAATTCCAGTGGGATTCCATTGTTCATGATATTCCCATTCAAAGTTGCACTCCCCCAGGATGAGTTGCTTTGCAATCTGAGGATTATCTTGGACTCAAGTTTCTGTTTGAGGAGCAGGCAACAGCTGTAGCCAAGAGGGCCTTTGCAGAGCTCCATCTTAAGCACCAGTTGTGACCTTCCCTAGAATGGCAAGCGTAATTCACTATCACTCATGCCTTAGCGATCTGTCAATTGGCCTGTTGCAACATACTTTACATGGAGCTGTCCACAAAGAGCATTCAGAAGCAACAGCAGGTCCAGAATACAGTGCCTTGGGTAGTGATGTGTCCACCTTGAAGTACCAACATGACACCTCTACTCTGAGAGCTGCAGGAGTTGCCAGTTGGCTTCCAGGTGCAATTCAATTGCTGGTTATCACCTTTAAAGCCCTTCATCATTTGAGGCCAGGATATTTGTGGGACTGTTTTTTTCTAGTAACAGCTGCATGCCTAATAACATTCAGTAAGGCAGGCTCACTACCTGTCCCCTGAATTAGAAACTTAACTTCTCACTTTAACCCACCTTCTCTGAAACAGCATTCCCTGATGTTTGATCAGCCCCTTCCCTTCTGGCTTTTAAGAAATTGGTGAAAACCTGGTTGTTCCATCACATTAGAGAGGTTAGATTGTTGTAATTGCCTTTTATTATTATTTTTATTTTTACTATTCTCTAATTTTCTCTTATTATTACTGGGTCTCATTATCTATATATTACTAAAACTCTCATGTCTATAATCTTCAGCTGGATGAAACAGTACATTGTAGGACAACAATTTTTGAACCAAGGTACAGTACCTCAAATGGGCTAACTTACAGAAAGCGTGCAAAATCCAGGACCCATTACTCCTGTGGGATAGAAATTTGGGAAATTTGTAGCTGCTTCAGTACTGCTGTGCGGCTATACCACTGCAGTCAGCCCAGGTCACATGATCATCATGGATGTATTCCCAACCTATTTCCCACCTCCTTCTGTCCCCTGCACCCAATCGGCTGGCAGCCATGCCCAACGGGTGAGTGGCGATCGGCTGCTTTGAAAATGAGGCAGAAATTTGAAATCTCTTAACTGTGGGCAATGAGGGAACGATGAAGGAGTTACTTGGATGCCTATTGGTGAGGTAGGGCTGGCTGGGGGAGCTGGTGGTCAACAGGTAAATCCTCATCCTTCTTTAAGGACATGCCAGAATGGGAAGCAGGGTGCAGTGTTCCGTGGGTCAACTGAAGGGGAGGAGGAGGCTTCACCGGGGCTCTCCTGAGGGTCGTGAGGGAAGGGCAAATGGTGCAAACCTATATTATATGTGGAAAGGAAGGAAGGAAGGAAGGAAGGAAGGAAGGAAGGAAGGAAGGAAGGAAGGAAGGAAGGAAGGAAGGAAGGAGAGAGGGAGGGAGGGAGGGAGGGAGGGAGGGAGAATCTAGTAATTTCACCATTAGCGCCATCATCAACTCCTATGTGGCAAGGAAAGAAGGAAGGAAGGAAGGAAGGAAGGAAGGAAGGAAGGAAGGAAGGAAGGAAGGACGGATCCAGTAATTTCACCATTAGTATCACCATCAAATGCTTTTTACCTCAATAACAACTACACTAAGAAAGATTTAATTACATTTGCTAATATGCTACTTCTAGGCTCAGAAAAAAAAAACACAGAAAAAATTGGTCAATGAAAGTAAATTTACCATGGTTAATGTATTTACAAATTGCTTGATAAATAAAAATGACCTTAAGAGAGAAGGCAGGACCTTGAGAAAGATGACAGAGTTTGAATTGCTTATATAGAACCAAGATAATTCATTGGAACAAATTTACAAATTGCTACTGAAATATAACATGGAGATGGAACAAATTAAAATTGCATGATAAAAAGGATGAAAAATTTCAAAGTAATCACAGTGGAACAAAGGAAAAGGCTATGGGGAAAAAAATAAATAAAATTCACTCCAATCTATAATCTGAGGTAAAATTGGTATAAAATGTTTTATAATTGGTAAATAACTCCATCAGTGTTCAACAAGATGAACAAATCATATAATAATAAAAGTTGGAAGCACCACAATAAAGAAGGATCAATTTATCACATCTGGTGGTCCTGCATAAAAACCTCAAAAGTATTGGAAGGGAATATGTAAAATATTCATAAAATTTTTGAAATAATTTTTTTTCTGAAATCAATTCAGTTTCAATTTATTGCAGCCAAAGGGCCCAAACAGCGAGTTACAAATATAATCTAAAATTTGGCATTAGCTAAAACAGTGAAAATGAAAGTCTGTCAGTGATACAAGATTGGGAGATCAAAATTGGTAAATATACAGCAATGGAAAAACTGACAGCATGTATACATAACAGAAGTTTAGCCAAATTTAAGCAGGAATGTCTCCCTTATATATGACACATCACACAGGAAGGCAGATTCAGACATTTGGAATGTGGCTTTTAGGAAAGAGTCAAGAGAGCAATTAAAAACAACAGATAAAATGACTTTAACAGATATAAGCAAAAATCTCCAATGTTTGATATTAAATATTAAATGTGTAACATAAATATTTAAGTAGTGGTTAGCAGTTAGTGGTTGCGGGAAAAGAAAGGAAGGGAAGGGGAGAATATGCCACCCAGATTCCCCTTCACTATGTTTTTACTTATGTTCTATTTTTCATTTTGCTTTTGTATCTTTATTCTTTTGTACTCTTTAAGCCAATACATTATAACTTAAAACGATGATGATGATGATGATGATGATGATGATGATGAAGAAGAAGAAGAAGCAGAAGCAGAAGCAGAAGCAGAAGCAGAAGCAGAAGCAGCAGCTCAATAAATACTGTAGAGCTTATCTCCCTCCAATCCCCAACTTCTTCTGACTTCTGAATAGCTCTGTTTTGGCAGCCTTCCTAAAATTCAGGAGTGAAGCTTTTAACTAGATCTCTAATGTGAAGGCTGTTCCAGAGAACTGGCACCACCATAAGACAGGTCTCCCCCAAATCTTCTACAAAGGAGGAACCCTCAACATTAATTCCCAGGGAGTGTGCATAGGATCCACTTGAAGCAGATGGCTGTACAGATACCTGGATACCAAGTCAGATAAAACTTTATAGGTCAAAACCAGCACTTTGAATTGTGCCCAAAAACTTGTGGTAACGGATGCCTTCAGTTCTGGTGTTATGTGTGTGTAGCAGTCCCAACACATGGGCTGCTGTATTTTGTACCAACATCAGCTTGTTAGAAGTTTTCAAAGGCAGTTCAATCAAATAATGCAACTGAGATGTGTGAAAGCCATAGGTCAGGGTTGCTAGGGCCTTATTCTCTGAGAAGGGTTGCAACTTTCCTACCATGTATACATGTTATACAAATGTGTGCACAAAGATGCACACAGTATACGAAAGAAAAGAATGCACAAACATGGCTCATTTTGAGAAAATTAATTGTAGAAAATGGGTTAGGAAAATGGCATATAAGATGCATATAATAAAATAAATTATTGTAAAAATTAATACAAATGTTCATAATTTCTCCATTAAAAACAGTGATGTAGAAATGAACTGAATTTAAAACTGGGAAAATAAGAAACTAAGAGAATCCCACATTTTTATATACTGTACCTAAACAACTTTTTTGTTTCAGGTTTCACTTGGAGGAGAAAATTTGAATCGTGACTAGGAATGTGATTGTGGGGTTAGCTGATGTCTTTAATTAAACTGCTTTAGAAAATAAATGTTTGCTATATGATTATCATGTTGTGCAGAGCGCAACAAAGCTCTCAAAAACTCTGCTCTCAGGAAAACCACACATCAGCATGACAGCTTGCAAAATGCAATGTCCATATTTTGCTCTCCAAAGAAAATCCAGTCAGAAAATATATACTAACTGGTTTTTATTGATAAAAATGCAAAACTCCATAAAATACAAGTTGCATACAAAATATAGGAAATAACAAAGACTTCTTCTCATCTTAGCATCCAAGACCTATCCACAACAAAGTCTATAGCTAAAAACTCTCAGAGAAGAGGTACACTACTTGGTTATTAGTTACAACTACATAACCTATAAAACTACATGATAGATGAAACTATACACGACTGACAGGCTAGGCATCTAGCCCTCCCATTATATTGCCAGCATGTACCCCCCCCCACTGAATAACTAGCATACACATGCCAATAGGTGGCAGTAAATAGCACAACACAGTCGCAAGATGCTTTGTTTACATTAAGCTACATACAGTAGACATAACAATATTGTTGTACAGACAACGGGATAACTTTCTTCCCATGAGAAAATCCTGGCATATCACTCATCACTGCTTATATAATTTAATGGATTGTAACATGCCATGAGATGGCAAGCTATAAATAATTAACCAATAGAAATACATATGTTGTACTGTTAAATCGGAAAATTGACATACTGCCAATTGAAAGTATGAGATCATGGTCCTCATTTTAGACCTGTGTGGTCTACACAAGTATCATTTATACCAGGGGTGGACAACATGCAGCCCCCATTCACTTTGTTCAGAGGATTAATATTTATTTAAAGCATATCTCCAAAATATGGCAGCACAATTGCCAAAAATCAACAATGTGATTTCTTTCTGTTTGACATTGAAGAAAACTGTAGTTTAAACCATAATGTTGCTGTGAAACCCCAAACTCCTGAAAAAAAAAAAAAAAGAAGAAGAAATGAAAATCACCAGCCTCTCCCACATGCATGGCTATACATCACTGTCACACCCACTCAATTCTTGTCCTCCTGCAACTTGGCTTGCATCATCCTCCCCACTGTACTCATCAAGTTTTGGCCCAAGGGAACGGGAAAGCAATCCATTTTATAGAATGACAGTTTCACCATGTGGCACATCTCTCTTCAGTGAAGGTGCTCTTTAGGAAACGAAGACTACCTTTTGGCGAGTGAATCTAAAAGTGAACATTTCAAAATGTAGTTACCTACAGTCAGTATAGGTATAATCGTAGCATTTTAGTACCTATTCCAGAGCTGAAAGCATTCAAAAGAAGATATTGTACCATTTCAGCAACTGCCTGAGCCTGCTTCAGAAGACTTTCTGCTTAGCCTCCTTTGACAAGTACAACTGTGAGACAACTTTTTTTTTTCTCCCACATACACTAATTTAATTTAATAGGATTTTTATCTGACCTGATGGTGCCTCTTACACAGACTGAGAGCTGTTGTCATTCAGTGGATGACTGCTCTTTTGTAAATCTTTGTGAAATACGTGCTAGACAGTTTCCAGTTATATATAGACAGTTGCTTGGAGAAACTTGGAGATGATTTTATGCAGTTGTTGTTTTGTTTTGTTTTGTTTTGCAATATACCCTATGAACATATATCTTTGTAATGTCATTGCCATGAATAAATAGTAAATATATTATACCAGTCCCAAATTGAGGTAGCAGATATACAGAGTCAAGTGGGTACCTGAAAAATAGTTAGGGAAACTGAGGAACATTCTCTGGCACACTTCCAAAGTAATTTAGGCAAACCATACAAATTCCTTGGTAGATTTAGAAAGGGAATGGAGGTCAATCTTATTTCAGGTCCCTTTTTTGTTGCAGCCCAGAAGATACCCTGGAAAAGACTAGGTCAATGCTGTTATAGCACATTATTCCTTTAGAATCCCATTTCTTTCCTTTATTGGAAGGATGGGTTGTATTACACTAATAAAGTACTCTGAACATGCACAGGATTATATAAAACAGCAAATTCTATCACTGAATAATTTCAGTAATTCCATTAACTTGTATTAATATGAAGCTACTAAATCCATAATTAGTCAGGCTTACATTCAACACACTTGCTGTGCAATGAAGCTTCTCTGGGGACTCCACCATCATCTACATGAACCCAGAATCTCTTTTGGGAGATGGACAGTAAATGTCAAAAGAATGTCCAAGATGCTCTGCTACTGATAGGATACTATTTCTTAATGCATAAAAGTTAAAGACTCCTTCAAGTTCAGCTCAAATCCTGGTGACTTGCATTCCTGGTGGATAGCAGCAGGAAAAAAAAAAAAAAAAATCCCAGGATTTTTTATCAACTTCCCGGTCTAGTTTAGGAATTTCCTGGAAATCTTTCATCCAGGTACTAACCATTCTCAATCCTGTTTTTAGCAATAACAGCAACCTTCCATATGATCTCCATACGTACTATATATTTAAAAAAAAAATAACAATGACATAAAGTCTAGTATGGATTTGCTGATTTACAATTTATTGGGAAATGTGCTTATATTAGTTTACTGAGTTGAAACAAGGGATATCACTCCCACTATAGAAATTTAATCAGCAATCTACTGTGAGGAGAGTGTTTTATTATAATTAGAGTTGTAAGTGGACAGTGTTCTTATCTAATATACATTAAGAGGTCTAGATAAGAATGATAGGCTGAATGTCTCATAACTGATGGGCCTTTGGTCCCACTCCTTACAATTTAACTCCGTTCTATCCGTGTGTGTGTGTGTGTGTGTGTGTGTGTGTGTGCGTGTATTAAGCCTGTACGAGATGGCTTTGATTTGCTCTAACAAAGCAATTTTGCACCATGAAGAAAATAGCAATACTCAAAGTGAAGAGACAGCATGGTTTGGCTTGAGAAGGCATTTTGTGTCATTTCACAGCTGCAGCCAGGACTTGTGATAACAAAGAGAGCCTCCTGCACATATATAGCACATGTACAGAAGCTATTGGAACTGCTAAAAAGGAGGGGTCTTTGCACTATAAGCTGGCTTTGAAAGATAACCAAAAGTGCCTTGAACAAAGCTGGCTCCAATAATTTAAGCTGATGTCACCATAACTGTGCTAACCTTGTACTGTTAAGATTATCAATAAATTTTCATACTACAAGAGAAGTTTGTAAAACCTTTTGTTTCACTCCTAGAACTAATTGGAGCTGGAGTTGATGGCCTCTGAAAGTGATTGAAAAGAACCTGGTTCTTCTATTATTTCTTTTTGTTTGTTTGTTTGTTTGTTTTGATTGGGAGTATTCTTTCATATCAATATCATTCATACCCCATCCTCAATCTCAGTTCATCTCTGCCATTATGGACATTATTGTTCATTGTGACAAACACTTAACATTGATACAAAGCAGAGAAGTAATAATAGGATGAACCGAACTGGCTGCAAGAAACCCTCTCAAAGATGCTTTGAAATCTGAAATTAAGGAAGAAGGGTCTCCAGTGTGAATGTTTGTGAATGTCAAAATAGCACACAGAACTGAATGCAGAGGTATTGTTCAACAGCCCATTCTTCAGTTTCATCTGATCATTTCTCATACTTACATGTATAACAGATTTTGTGAAATGTTTTTTACAGTGAAGCCCATTATTAAGTATTGCTTATTCATCAATATTCTGCCAGCAGCAAATGAGTCATTTTGTTAATGATGGAGAGTGCTATGAGACACTGAATCCACCTAAATTACTCCACTGATTTCAATAGGGCCACATTACTTTACATGTTATCTGACACATTTTCTGAATTTAACCCTGATATTTCTCCAGTGTTTTTATGATTTGCAGCTTTAGTTTTATTGTAGAACATTCTTACATTACAATGTTCACTTGTTAGATTAAATGTCAGATGTTCCTGCTTATCAATATCCCATGAGTTACTATGCTTTGCCAAACCAACATTACTGAAAAGATAGGAGGGGGACCTGGATTGTGTCACCAAATGTAATTCATAACAGTATATTCTTTTTGTTAAAACAACTTAAGGCATAGTTTGACATAATACTATGTAAAGCTTCAAAGGGATGCTTTACTATGACAAGGGTTTGTGCATAACATCTTTTTGAAACTGCTTTGCAAAGCGGCATAGCACCTCCACTTCTAAAAATGGCCTTATTGTCACTTAGGTGTCACCCCAAGGCCCTCTCCAGTACTTTCATGAGTTTCTATGCTTCGAAAACCTGGAAAAACATAGATGTTTTTTCTAACTACTAAGCTACTAGATGAGGTCTCAGAGTGACAGAAGGTATCTTGATGAAGCAAACTGCATGTTAATGTGGAGAACCATTGTGGTGTGAACAGCCTTACTGCAATAAAGTGAAGATACCTCCCACAGCCTATTATTTAACTTGCATGTTAGCAGGCTAAGGTAGTTAAATGTACATGTAACATCTATCTGTATGTAGTTGTGTTTTTTTTTAGCTCAACACACTGGAATTGATCCTAACCATCCTTTTTATTTATTAAAAGAGAAGACATCATTTTCAACAATTAGGCAAATGATGGTAGAAGCATAAATGGCCACTAGCTATATCATAAAAGCAAGAGTTAGCATTAATCTGTCCATTAAAGGAAAAAATGATTTTTTCCCCCATTTTGCTTGAAAGATAAAGAGCAAGCCTCCTGAATGCTTATCATGGTGATACATCCCCTGGCATGTCAGTTACGCATTTGCATTTGTTCTCCATAAAGAGTTCTGGACCTTTATGGAGTCATGCCATCTCTCCACCACAACAGGATACCAGAAGCTGGAAGACAGATAAGGCAGGCTTTTTCTTCAAAGACCATGGAAAAGAACATTGCAAATATTTCCCAGTTCTGCAATAAAAATTCCTGCTTAAAATCTGAAGCACCACATTTGTGGAAATGTTTTGACTGCAGGGATAGCATAGTGCTAAATTCACAGCGATGGTACCATTGGATCTCTGTCTCTGTCTGAATTGGTAAATATCCAAGAAGGATAATGCATACATTTTCTCCAGAATTAATAGAAGAATGTGACTAATTTGTTTGCTATTATCTATAGGGCCACTTAATATTTCATTGCAAATGATTGTTCTATTCACTTGTAGAACCAGTGGTCTGCTACAGAGAATGCAGCCAATTCTCCACTTTGTGCCTTGATTCTACTCTATCTAGTTATTTTGATACCTTTCCACATAGCTATATAATGCTTCTGACCAAATTAGGGGAGGGGGCGAGGAAGCAGGCAATATAGCCAAAGGCCCACACTGAAAATTAAAGAAATACACAAGATAAGTGATTGCTAGCTATTTCCTCACACTATAGTAGTTCTCTACTTTTCTCCTAACAGATTATCCTAAAGCCAAAATTTAACTTTGATGAATAAATGTTGGTATATATCCAACACACAATTTTCAGGGTAATATTATTGAAAGCCTTTGCCTGTAAAAGTCATTATCTCTGTGACTCTCTTATAAATGAATTATGACTTGTCGGGTTTGTTGTGATATGCTTGGTCTAGATATATTTTCCTCAAGAAATGAAAATGTAAAATAATGAAGATGCTCTCAGTCAATTCCTCTTATAAACACTCATCAGGTAGAAAGCATTGCATCATATCAATCTGCATACTGGCTAGACTTCAGTCACCCCATAATTCTGGTTAACTAGCTTTTCTCTGGAATCAGAATGGTTGATGGATTTGGTTTGATTGAACTGCAGGGAGATTTTGGTGCAAATGGTATAAATTTAAAACAGAACTCTTTTCATCTCTTTGCAACACAGTTTACAGCTGGGATTAAACAAAATGGGCTAATTATGAACGGTGCCTTGAGCTCTATTCTATTCATTCAGTCAATCTCTTTGGAATGGAACTGCATGATTTTAGCTTTCCTTCTGCATTCCTGGAGACTGATGTATGAGAATTGCTAGTCAGAACAAAATGAAATGCTGGGCCATTTTCTCTTTTCTCGACTGTGTGTCTCTGTATGTAGTGTGTGTGCAGGTGGGTAGGTGGGTGCACAAAAGTTAATTTAACTGGCAGACTTTACATGCTGAAGAAACAGAGCTTAAATACAGTATTCATTATAAGAATGTGACAAAATGGAGATTCTTTCCAAGTTGGCAATTTATCTTTTCATATGAAAGTTGAACTGTTCTTCCTGGGCAACTATTATCACACAGTAAAATTAACATTCTCCTTTAAATGATCGTTGAACCTTTGTGGTAAACTTTTTTCCTTTTTTTTCTTTTTTGCCTTTAATGTGCCAGATTGAGTGGTTAATTGTACACAATTTATTCAAAGGTTTTTTTTGTTTTGTTTTTTGGTGCAGAGCATAGAAGTATAATTTAGAGCCAAAGTTCTCACAGTAAACATCTCCCAGTTAAAATCAGTCACTCAGTGTATACTTGGGGATTCTATGTAAATAAGAATGTTCTAAAAGATTAGAGATTAGAGATTAGAGACCTTCAATCATCTCTTTCTAAAAAAAAAAAAAAAGTGCTAACCAACTATTCATGAAAAATAAAATTGATCATTTTTAAGATGTCTTAAGATTCAGGTGCATTTATAACCAGCTTCCCCTCTGAACATTGGAATGAGGGAAATAGCAGTATTTACAATGCAGTTAGGCCAGTTAAATAACAATTTCTGTAATGAGTAATAGTTTCACCTTGATAATTAACTGTAACCTAAGGCTGTTTCTGCTCCTGGAAACGGTTGAAAAGCAATATTTGTTTTTCATACAAGTATTTGTTCCTGTAGTTTTGTAGTATTTGTATATGATAAAATATAATTCTTGTTTTGTTTTAATATGCTTAAGTATTTTATTCAGCTAATGAATATGCCCCTTTCATGGATCACTGCCTTGTCGTGGCAAAGGGGCTTGCATAACTCAGTGAAGCCATGAGCTATGCCGTGCAGGACCACCCAAGATGGACAGGTCATGACAGAGAGTTCTGACAAAATGTGGTCCACTGGAGAAGGAAATGGCAACCCACTCCAGAATCCTTGCCAAGAAAACCCCATGGACAATGTCAAAAGAATAAAGCTTTGATGCCGGAAGATGAGCCCCTCAGGTCAGAAGGTGTCCAATATGCTACTGGGGAAGAGCGAAGGGCAATTCCAAGTAACTCCAGAAAGAGTGAAGTGGCTGAGCCAAAGCTGAAAGGACGTTCAGCTGTGGATGTATCTGGAAATGAAAAGAAGGTCCAATGCTGTAAAGAACAATATTGTATAGGAACCTGGAATGTAAGATTTATGAAGCAAGGCAAGCTGGGTGTGGTCAAACATGAGATGACAAGATTGAACATTGACATCTTGGGAATCAGCGAATTAAAATGGACAGGAATGGGTGAATTTAATTCAGGTGACCATTATATCTACTACTGTGGGCAAGAAACCCTTAGAAGAAATGGAGTAGCACTCATAGTCAATAAGAGAGTGGGAAAGGCAGTAATGGGGTACAACCTCAAAAACGACAGAATGATCTCAGTGTGAATCCAAGGCAAACCATTCAGCATCACAGTAATCCAAGTCTATGCCCCAACCATTGATGCCGAAGAAGCTGAACTTGACTGGTTCTATGAAGATCTACAACACCTTCTAGAACTAGCACCAAAAAAAAAGATGTCCTTTTCATCATAGGGGATTGGAATGCTAAAATAGGAAGTCAAGAAATAATCAGAATAACAGGCACGTTTGGCCTTGGAGTACAAAATGAAGCAGGGCAAAGGCTAATAAAGTTCTGTCAAGAGAACAAGCTGGTCATAGCAAACACTCTTTTCCAACAACACAAGAGACGACTCTACACATGGACATCACCAGATGGTCAATACTGAAACCAGATTGATTATATACTTTTCAGCCAAAGATGGAGAAGCTCTATACAGACAGCAAAAACAAGACCAGGAGCTGACTGTGGCTCAGATCATGAGCTGCTTACTGCAAAATTTAGGGTTAAATTGAAGAACACAGGGAAAACCACTAGACCACTCAGGTATGACTTAGATCATATTCCTTGTGTATACACAGTGAAGGTGATGAATAGATTTAGCAAATTAGATTTGTTAGGCAGAGTGCCTGAAGAACTATGGACGGAGGTCCATAACATTGTACAGGAGGCAGCAACTAAAACCATCCCAAAGAAAAAGAAATGCAAGAAAGCAAAATGGCAATCTGATGAGGCTTTACAAATAGCTGTGGAAAGAGGGAATGTGAAAAGCAAGGGTGAAAGGGAAAGATATAACCAACTGAATGTAGATTTCCAGAGAATAGCAAGGAAAGATAAGAAGGCCTTCTTAAATGAACAATGCAAAGACATAGAAGAAAACAATAGAATGGGGAAGACTAGAGATCTCTTCAAGAAAACTGGCAATGTCAAAGGAATGTTTACTGCAAAGATGGGCATGATAAAGGACAAAAAAGGCAAGGGCCTATTAGAAGCAGAAGAGATTAAGAAGAGGTTGCAAGAATACATGGAAGAACTATACAAGAAAGATCTTAATGTCTCTCATGTCCATGCTGTAGTAGTCACTGACCTTGAGCCAGACATCCTAGAGAGTGAAGTCAAGTGGGCCTTAGGAAGCATTACTAACAACAAAGCTAGTAGAGATGACAGTATTCCAGCTGAGTTATTTAAAATACTAAAAAATTATGCTGTTAAAGTGCTGCATTCAATATGCCAGCAACTTTGGAAAATGCAACAGTGGCCACGGGATTGGAAAAAGTTAGTTTAGGTTCTAATTCCAGCGAAGGGCAATGCCAAAGAATGAATGCTCAAACTATCGCACAATTGCGCTCATCTCACATGCTAGCAAGGTTATGCTCAAAATCCTACAAGCTAGGCTTCAGCAGTATGTGAACTGAGAACTACCAGAAGTACAAGCTGGGTTTTGAAGAGTCAGAGGAACTAGAGATCAAATTGCCAACATTCTCCAGATCATGGAGAAAGCACGAGAGTTCCAGAAAAACATCTACTTCTGCTTCATTGACTATGCAAAAGCCTTTGATTGTGTGGATCACAACAAACTGTGGCAAATTCTTAAAGAGATGGGGGTACCAGACCACCTTCCCTGTCTCCTGAGAAATCTGTATGCGGGCCAAGAAGCAACAGTTAGAACCAGTCATGGAACAACCAATTGGTTCAAAATAGGGAAAGGAGTACAACAAGGCTGCATACTGTCACCCTGCTTATTTAATGTATATGCAGAGTACATCATGAGAAATGCCAGGCTGGAAGAATCACAAGCTGGAATTAAGATTGCAGGGAGAAACATCAACAACCTCAGATATGCAGATGATACCACCCTAATGGCAGAAACTGAAGAAGAACTAAAGAGCCTCTTGATGAGGGTGAAAGAGGAGAGTGCGAAAGCTGGCTTGAAACTCAACATTAAAAAAACTAAGATCGTGGCATCTGGACCCATTAATTCCTGGCAAATGGAAGGGGTAGAAATGGAAGCAGTAACAGACTTCATTTATTTGGGCTCCAAGATCACCACAGATGGAAACTGCAGCCATGAAATTAAAAGATGCTTGCTCCTTGGGAAGAAAGCTATGGCAAACCTAGACAGTATATTAAAAAGCAGAGACAACACCTTGCTGACAAAGATCCACATAATCAAAGCTATGGTTTTTTCCAGTAGTAATATATGGCTGTGAGAGCTGGACCATAAAGGAGGCTGAGCACCGAAGAATTGATGCCTTTGAACTGTGGTGCTGGAGAAGACTCTTAAGAGTCCCCTGGACTGCTAGGAGGTCAAACCAGTCAATCTTAAAGGAAATTAACCCTGACTGCTCATTGGAAGGATTGATAATGAAGCTCAGCCTCAGATATTTGGTCACCTAATGCAAAGAGAGGATTCTTTGGAAAAGACCTTGATGCTGGGAAAGATTGAAGGCAAAAGGAGAAGGGGACAGCAGAGGATGAGATGGTTAGATAGTATCACTAAAGCAATGAGCATGAAACTGAGCAAACTCAGGGAGGCAGTGAAGGACAGGAAGGCCTGGCGCAATATGGTTCATGGGGTCATGAAGAGTCAGACACGACTTAACGACTATACAGCAACAACAACAATGAATATGCTGGTTGGGGATGACTGGAACTGAAGTCCAACATATCTGGCAGCCACCATGTTGGAGAACACAGATACAGTAGACCCTTTCAAGAACACCGAGCTTCCCGGGATGTTTTAATTTGGATTCCTTCAATAGATGACCTTTTCATACTCTAAGATTCTCTTTAGATTTCTATCCTGTCTTCATTTAGGACCTCACACCATTGTATATAGCACTCCCTCCTCAAATTTTTCCTCACAGCAATCCTGATTGCAGGTTGGGCTATAAAAGAAAGACTGATCCAGGGTGCCTCAGTGACTAAAGGTGAAATTGAACTGAGCCTCCCTAACCATGTCCAGCATCTTCATTACTATATGATATTGGCATTCTATATGTCTCAGTATCTTGGTGCTGCTAGGGCTGAGGCATCCTTAACAAGCTGCTGTTTGGTTCACCCACACATAATCTCATGCAATCCATTTATACATACTGGGGTAGGGAGAGAAAATGATTGCTTTCTTTCTTTTTATGCTTTCTACTTTTATTTCTTTTCATCTTTTATTTTGAAAAAAGTTTGAATGCACTGGAGAGCTAAGCTGAAGTTAAACCACACATTTTCATTTCTGCAGAGAACCTCCAAGGGAAAGAGAAGAGGGATAGGACAAGACTTAAAGTATCTGTGAATCTGAACTAGGGGGCCTTCTGAGTAGCAGGTCTTCATGGCATCACAACTGGACTACAGTACTGAACCATGCATGGCTTGGAAAAGATGGTCCTCAGGCCTTGAAGAAAATATGTGTCAACTGTTAGGAAAACATGAGTTTAACCCAGGAAAACAGGAAAGTGTGAGAAAGAATCTCAAGACTGCTCCACATTGACTCTCTTTAGTATAAGAGGGAGGGAAGGGGAAATACTTTCAGGTTGCTTTCCACTGGATCAAACTGAGTCAATTGAAGATATAAAACACAGTGACTTGATTTTCTGAGGTGAGGCACTTGATTGCTGGGGCAGGCCAGAATGAGGCAATGCCTCATGGTGCAACAGAAACTCTTTGTGCAGGTCTGTTTTATTAAGTTATCTGCTTTGAGAAATTAGTCTGAAAGACTGGGATAGAAATCTATTGAATAAATAAAATATTGATAAAATATGCATGTTTCCTGGGAGTCTCAGTGAAGGTTTTTCCCTTGCCAGTGTCAAATGCTTTTCCCAAACTCTATCTAACAATGTCCTGGGGAGGCTGATGCCACCAGAGGATATTGGAAGATATCCAAAATACTTGTACAGTAATTTTCTCTATTTCTGAATGCTTTAATTGGACTCTATATGACATTTCATCATGTGAAGACAAGTGTACAAATGTGATTCCTAAGTCCCTAAAAATTAAAGGTATGATCTTATACTCATTCACGTGATTTTTCCCCCCCAAATTCAGCAGAGTTTATTTCAAATGATCAGATATCATTCCCAATATAATATTGGATATCCAGTACCAGCTAATACAACTTAATAAAACAACAGGACCCATTTCATGACATTTTCTGTGATCCCACTTTGACGGTTTGGGGTGTAGGATGGAGGGGGGAGAAGCATCAGTCAACACTAATTGATTAATCTATGCAACTAAATTGTTTAATTGTTTTAATCAACCAAAAAGTTCACCTTATTTTTTTGCTATAAGATCAGGATGCTCTGAAGCATTTGGCTTAAGTAACTCTGGGAAGAGCCAAAGGGCTTTTATTGGTTGAGGCACACTATGTGAAGTTTCTAACCTAAAGCCTCCCCCCCCCCCCGGCTATTCATTCATTTATTTATTTATTAAATTTGTATGCTGCCCATCTCCCCGCAACGGGTGACTCTGGGCAGCTCACAATTAAAATCAGAAACCCCATCAACAATTAAGAATCCCCCCAAAATACTTAAATAAATAATCCATTAAAAATCAAATCTAAACAACAAACACAGATTTTCATTGTTCCATTGCAAGCAATTATTTTCTTCCATGAATTAGATCTCAAGGAAGCTTTTGTTGATAAGAGCACTCCAATAAGAGAAGAAGTTGATAGGTAGACACCCCAAAGGAAGTTCTGCTAGTTTCTGACTGCTGTCTCTCAATGGGGTTTTGTGTTCTGCCAAAAAGGGTCACTAAGTAAGTCTTGGGAGACCTGCAAAGAAATATTAAATTCTCAGTCAAATATTGTAAAAATGCAGTCCCTTTACCATTTTAATTAATCACGCCTCCCAAATAAATAGACCTATACTTTTTAATTCCAACCTGTTTGGCAATATAAACGAACGATATAGCCACATTTTAAAGGAGCAATAAACGTTTTTTCAGCAATCCTGAGAAATGATTAAAGCTCAAGTATTATTCCCAATTTCTGTCAGCTTTCTCCAGAGTTCAGGTTAAAGGTCTGGTCTGTCACCATTTCAATGCATGAAGTCTTATTTCATTGTGATTCAAGCAGAGCCATGTCCTCTATTTCCAAAAATTATTTAGTGTGGGCTAACAGGTAAGAAATTTAATTCCAGTCAAGCAGCTCTAACTCCAAGCAAATAACCAAGCTCAGAGAACACCAAGGACTCTGCACATTTAACTCCATCCGCCCTTCATTTCCATCCCATCCTCATATTGAGATCCCTCGCTTTGCCTATGTAGATCTCCCTAGTTTTCAGAGAAAACTAAGTTGGAGTTCCTGGGTTTCAAAAAGGAGGAGGGATGTGTTGATTGTCCTAACTACTTTATTTGTTCCGTATTAATTTATGTCCAATTCATGTTCTATTATTGGGGTAGGTGGGCTCTGTACACTTGTAGTCTATAATATTCCTAATCAGAGTCTAATATGTCTAGGTTGTAATCCATCAGGAATGGAATGAACAAAATATCATTCGGTACATTTTTTTTAATGAATTTACCCAATTCGTACCTTCCAATCGTTTACACAATCAGAATACAATTCTCTGCCAGAATTAACACTTCTCACAATTTTTGGGGTTTTTTAGTTGTTTGACAACTCACAAATGTTGAAGAACATCTAAGAGTAAGTTCACGCAAAACAATCAGCAAAGGATATGCAGTATATTAGGAAATGCATATTTCCTAACATAAAGCATAAAGCAGTCTGCATTGCAGAAAGTATATCCAGTATGGAAAATGTATTGAATTTGCATGTTAGTACAAAAAAGTGTATGAAAATATGTCCCAATTTTCAAGAAGGCATTATTTTATTTTTGGCCAAATTTTCAAAGTTGGAAAATTAGAATCTGAGAATTCTCTACAAAATAGAACCACTTCTTTCAGGTCAGAGGGCTATCTCTCCCATTGTAATAGACTCTAATAAATGAATGAGTATGAAAACCAGTTCAAGCTGAAACCCCTGCACTTGAGGATTAAAGCAGTAAGGTATTCCATATGAGCTCTTCTTGTAACACAAAAATAATAACATGCAGATTTGTCCTTAGACCTTGCTCTGACACACCCTTCAGATAGAAATGTAGAAAGCTGGGAACTTCATCATAGAGATCCATCAGTATGCAGCAAATTACATTGAGCTAAAATAGAACCTAACTTGGAAGGAATGCCTGTGCCAGTATAAACGGCTTTCAAATATATTTACCATATGTGCAACATGGCAACAAAATGGCATTATTACAAATAATAAGAAAGGAGGTCTGATTGCTAATATAGGTTTGCTTTCTATTTGACATACCTGCTCTGTTTCAAGCAAAATCCCCTTCCTAAATAATGAAACACTATTATGTTAAAGCTGGGATACTACTCTGAGGTACAGAAATGTCTATGCATGAAAGATCTTGGAGTAGCTACTAAATGCAGAGCAATTCCAATGTTTTGTACAGTACTTCTTTCAAGTGTTTACAAGATACCAATTTTGTGTCTGCCCATAAGGAAATACCATCTCCTTTGTTTTTTAAAGTAAGCTAATTGCTTCATCACTGACACCTGGAAACCTGCAAATGGATTGTTCAATGTGCCATATTTTACTTACTTGCCCTTTTGCCCCTTGTTTTTGCCCTATCCACATTGAATGGATATCTATTTTCTGTGGTGGGTTCCATATGCATCAAAATCAGATGACATTTGGTGGCATTGTGTGGTGGCTGAACTGAGCTTGGCATCAGCTTTTGTATCAGCATGACTTGGCAGAGACTGATCTAATTCTTTCCATCTGTTTCCCTTTCCTGTTCTCTTTTTCATCCTTCAAAGTTAGAAAGAAGGATTAAGGACAACAACTAGAGGAAAAAGTGGCAGCTCCACTCAATTACAGCCATATCCATGGCCCAGTTAAAGCAAAATATTTGAATCGATGCTGATGTATCCCCACAGACTTCAAGAGAACCACATTCGTTTCAAAATCAAGATATTCTGGCTTAAGTGTTTTGCAAAATGAGCCATTAGCAAGGCTTAGGAATATGAGCAGCTTCTTGCTGCCATTCCCATTGTTGGAGGATCTAGCCACAATACCTCAAGTGTGCAAGGATATGGAGAAACTCCCCAAAGTAATTAAGCCAGCAAGCTGGTTTTAGTCAGGGACCAGCCATTTTCTTAGAAAGTACCATCATTAAGCTTTCTTGTATCATTAGGTTAGAGTTTATATACCCAAATAAGTATAAAGTTATTTTATTTTTGTCATTCCCCTACAATCAATATTGACAATAATTTCTCAAGTAGTATGGGTTCTTTTACGACTAACGTCTATAAGTTGCTTGCTTTATTTTCAGAAGCCATCTTGATTGTCTATGTGTTTGTGTATCTGAATATGTATGTGTTTGTGTGTGTAACTCACACTTTATATATATTTGTTCCCAACTTCCAAATATGAATTGCATGACAAAGTAAACATAGTGTTCTGTTAGAGTTTTCCGTTTTACAAATCAGGCATAACATTGTCCATTAATCAACCTTGCCTCCCCAGAGGCAACTTTGCATTGTTGAGGTTTCCTTTTCCATTACTGATCCTATCTTTGCTGAGATTATAACAGAAAAGTCACACTGAAGAACAAGCAAAAATCCCAGTGCTTCAAAATAGTAGTAGTAGTATTAGTAGTAGTAGTAATAATGCTTCTTTAAAGCAAAAACTGACTGTTGATCAGTCTTTTATCATGTTCAGAGATTCACCTTTATTATGTCCTATAATTTCTAATTAAATTATTCTTTTCATACTTCCTTCCAACTAAGCAAGCATTACAAGTTGTTCATAAGAACAATAAAAGGGCCTTTGTGAGGTCATAGCACCTACCAGCCATAATGTGGGAATAATGAATACTAAGAGATTTAGTATTCAAGTATGTCAAGAGTTTTTGTTAATTCCTGAGGAAAGTATTATTTATAAAATTACCTAATATTTTTTGGGAGGACATATCTGACAGAAGTTTGTCTACTGTAAACTTTCTTCCTTGTGTTAAGTGTGTGTATGTGTGTGTGCGTGTATGGTTATCAGGCCAAGTCAATCTAGTATCCATCCAGAGAGAAAATGAGAATGAATCCATTTTATTAGTCTATATACGGTGAAGGGATTTTGAAGTGTTTTTTTCTGTAGGTCTGTGTATGTGTTTGTAGGAGGATGGATATATAGATAGACAGATAGATGTAATGATTAAAGGCACTGGGATAAAACCTAGAAAGCTGTCATTTCTGGTTCTGCCTTAGGCATGAAATCAGATGGGTGACTTTGGGCCAGTCACTCTCTCTCAGCTCTGGGAAGAAGGCAATGGCAAACCAGTTCTGAAAATCTTGCCAAGAAAATTGTAGGGGCCTGTCCATGTAGTCACCAGGAATCAAGACTAACTTGAATTTGTGTGTGTGTGTGTGTGTGTTTGTTTATTATGGGTATCTAGTTACAAAATTACAAGAAGCTAATGTTGGGCTTAGTTAATATGAAAATGTTTTCTAATTCATTGCTTGATATTACAGAGTATCCCTACTTACCCATAATATTGTCAGATTAAACCTTACTTTAATATCTATAAATTGCACAGTAAAAATTATAAATCCATCTTTGCAAAGATGAATTTTCCTGATTTCCTCATGGATCCTTCTGATTATTTTTATTATAGTATGCCCCAGAATACCAACATCAAATTACTGAATATTTCTGTGGATGCTTATTTATTATAACATTTGAACATTCCCATTCTATAAAGACACATCGCTACTTAAATAATTTTAAGAAATGAAAATCATAACATACTACAGCATGCTTTAATGATAATAATACACCCCCTCTCAGCATCCAGCTTAGCAATATCAGCTGCCAAATGATCTCTGGAACAATTATTTTGACTTTCCTTCTACAGGACATCAAGGAAGACATTGTTCAAATATCCAGAGGTGAGGTGTTCCATGGGGATGGAGTGTATAAAGAGAAACATTGTTGCCTTACTCTCCATCCCCAGCCTTCAGGTGGGGTGGGGCTCTGAGCATTACTAGTGGAAAGGAGACATTGGATGAATTGTCTCTTCTTGGAATAGGCAGTCCTGCAGATACCTAGGTGACCTGAGTGACCCACAGTGTGACTTACAAGTTTGTGTACGTGCACATACATTCTCATACAGCACAAATTCATGCACTGCTTCTTTCTCAGTGGGTCTGATATTTCTTTGACACTCATTTTCTCTTTCTCTCTTTGTATTTTTACTCCTCCCCCTTTTCTGATTCCCAAGCCATTCCAACTCCTTCTGCAGTACCCCTGCTTGGTCCGTTCTCCCCTCTTCTTTCTTAATCATCATCATGATCCACATCTGTTCAACAGAAAGAATCTTGCACCTTTTAAAAAAAGCTAGTCAATATTTTGATGTATATAATTGGAACTGGCATGACTATTATTAAAAACAAGGGGAGGATCCCATGTCCATTTAGAATTTCACTGACTAGGATCACAGCAGTTTTCCCCAGGAGTATCTTAGGCAGGGCAGAAGGTAGGTTTCACAGTTCAGCCTGCGTAATATGCAGTTGCCTTGAGACAGATCTCTTAGGGCACTTCCACAAAGGGTATGGTGCTGCTTCTAGAGATCAAGGCTGTGCCTTTGCATTTTCATGCCATTGTCTTCACTAGGTATCTGAGACAGTTAACTTCAGCTCAGAAGTACAGTTCAGGAGAATCCCTAAAGCAATCTTTTTTTTTAAGTGATAGTCCTACAGTTTCATAGCAGGATGTTTCCTGTTGGCAGGAACTCCCACATACCTTCCAGCTCTTTTGTTACTTCCCACCCCTCATCACTGGTTAAGTGCCATAGTGCCACAGTATCCTCACACTGGCCTTCTTTAATTGAACTTTACTCTCCCAATTATTGGCTTTGCTCTTCTGAGATGACCAAGTGGAAAAAAGATGTAACATAAAAACAAGGGTTGGCTGTGCTATTGATCAGCTGGAGGAACACTGCTCAGGTGATCTAGAGTTCTCTGCATCTTTAGGTCAGCTATGATGTGGGCAATCATAAGCCATTTTCAAAATTGTTCCAAGAACTTATAAATGGAAAAAGATGGTTCAGTTAAAGTGCACTGAGTAGCGGGGGGGGGGGGGGGGGGGAGAACTGGCAGCTGGGACAATACAATGTGCTAACAGAACTGGTCTGATCTCTTGAATGTTAGATGTGCCAGGTGTGCATACATCCTCACTAATGGCATAACTTCATTACTTGGTGCTTTGGGGGATGGGGAGGAAAGTAATCCAGCAGTATTTATCATATTTTACAGTGTCTGCCAGTTATGAAGGAACTACTGGACTAGTTGCATCAGCTTTTGATGAAGGGTACCAGCTTAGCCCAGAAGGAGTCTTGCTAGCAAAGAATGATCCAGAAAGTTTTGTTTTGTTTTGTTTTCACAGATGTAACAAAAGTAAACATGGAGAGATTGTAGAATTCTTTTATGAGGAGCAGCCCTCAGAGCTTAGAGGGGAAGATTTGGGGAAACGCCCATTTGAGAATAGTTTGAAGGACTGTCTATGCCCCAGGAAAATCTCTAGCAGTTTATATTATGGCAACTGCAACCCTAGACTTTTGTAAATAACAAGCCCTACTTTTGTCTTCTGTCTTGGCTTGTTTAAAGGGCCAGATGCTGATTACAGGAATGAACAGCTTGTGCAAACAATAATGCTAAATCTGTAGATTGTACGATCCAAAATGTAATGCTACTTGGATGTGTCCTGAAAATATACGATGTAGTAACTTGGCAGATTTAGGAGATGGAAGGAAAAGTATTTGAGAAAAAATATGAACAATCTTTGAGATCCACAAAAGAAAAGCTGAAATAGGGATGGATGGCCTGTGTCCTTTTTGAATGTTGCAACCAGTAAACTCAGTCCACCTCACCTGCATGCAGATATCCTGAATAAATAATGCATATGCATACACATACAGTGTAGACAAGCAATATAGAATATTTTATCAGGGTTCATACATCATTAGGAACCAATATTATTTTCTTTCTTACAAATCCTATCTGCTTCCTAGGTGTATTTTGACCAAGAGTATAAATGACTCTAATATTCACCTCCAGTAATGGCATGCTGCCTTTCCTGAGGACAGTAAAGAAAAAAAAAAGTATCTACTGTTATATGCCCATTAGGCCTATGCAGCGTAATTAAGATTCAGGCAGTTTAGGTCATGGAAGCTATCTGACTTATTTCTCCAATATGAAGTGCCACCAGGCTTGTGTGGCTTCAAACTACATTGGGCAAGTGCAGATGGATCTTTTTGTCTTCTCCTCCAAAACTGGCTAAAGTGCTTCAGTTTTGGTAGCTCTAGAACTGCCCATAGCATAGACTGAAGCAAACTAGCTTGGAGGTGTTTGGTGTAAGGGAGGTTGCTCTAGAATTGGTTACTCTGATATGCACCCCTTCCAAGACAGTCCCATTACACTCACTGAATCCACCCAACCTGCACTTGCTGGTGCTACTGAATCTGACTGACTTTACAGGTACAGACAGAGGAGGCAGCTGGGAAGATTCAGTGGATGCAGCTGTTGGTGGGTGAGTGACAAGTGAGGCAGAAAATGTTTTATAAAATGTCCTTGGGATGCAAAGCACATCATCATGTGCCATTGGCCTAGGAAATAATACAGATTACAATCTTGCTCCAGTGACGATACTATGCTCTGTCCTGATCAACAGCTACTTATGACTAATATAAGGACCTGTGGATAATTATGCATCAGTTTATCTTCCTGTAAGAACTTTGAAATATTAACCACTATCAGTGTGACTAAAATCAAGGATTTCCTCTCTTTTCTAATCCATACAATGGATTAGAATGACATACAATGCAATGACACCATAATAATTAAAGAACCCAAACCTAAATCTACAAATGATAGCAAGCACTGCTCAAGCAATACTTTGTTCAAATTTCTTTTCTTTCACATTAACAGAATTTCAGTACAGAACCCAACATCTGAGGAATTGTAGGGGTTTCCTGCTACATAACATAAGCAGTGTATTGCAGGAAAAGCAGGAGAACATCACAAGAAAGCTTACTGAGAAAACCAAAAGAGGCCAGACAGAATTTCCAAATTGTCAGATATTAGCTTTTTATTCCTTGCCATAAATAAATAATAAAATAAAATAAAATACAAATTAGATGCAAATTCTTTAACTTTTCTTTGGGAAGAACCCTGCATTAGTTATGTCTAACCTACCCACAATAATACCTTGTGTGAAAATCTACTATTATTCAGGATTATTTTTGGAATGAACATATATATGTATGTATGTGTGTGTGTGTGTGTGTGTGTATTCAAGCATACTTAGAAGCAGACAACCAAATGCTTGTTCATCATTAGGTACTTGGTGAGGGAAGGGGACATTGTATAAAACATGTTGTGAAATGTTCTCCTGGAAAGGAAAGAAGGGTGGCTGTGGGGATGAGAGAGGAAGAGACCTAAGCTTTTAAAATAGGAAAGTCACTTTAAGGTTGGTCCAAAAGGTAAACGCTTTTATCTCAGCTAAGCCACAGCTTAGTGGAGTTACAGTACACATTCTCATGTGTAGAGCAAAACTGTTCCTCTCACTGTCTGAAACCCCAACTGATCTATAGTCTAATCCAGTCTCTTGAAATATACCTAGTGTGTTTAACTAAGAATCCGTTATCAGTTATTAATGTTTCTTTTTGTTATCACAAACAGTATCTTAAGCTCCCTTGTCATATTTTATGTATAGATCTATAAATCTCTTGGCTTCAAGAAATATGTGAATCTCCACTGGAATGTTTCAATCCCCAGTATATTCAGCACTACTTTTAACAACCTCAGTTCTAAGCGTGTAAAAGTTAGGACTAGCATGTGACTCATTCAGACTCATTTCTGCCCATTCAATGAAAACAAAAGTATGAGGTTCCTGAATTGGATGCTTTATTAGTCCAGACATGCTTTTTAAATGACATTTATCTGTTTCACTTTACATGTCCTCCAGTGTTTTGCAGGTTAAGTACAAACATGTATAATTAAAAAAAAAATGGCATTCATCCAAAACAGAATGCTTCATCTATTTAACATTAATGTAGAGTTGGGAACAGCTGGATGGTTGGCTTGGTGCAGGGATGGTTATAAAGCCAGTATTGTTAGGAGGACAGAGTTGTGCGTGAATCTGGAAAGGGCTAGGCTACTTGCGGTCTGAAGAGAGATTTTCCCCTGCCATGTGTTTTGAGGAGAGGAGTTTGTGGGTTTTCTTTAGCTTATTTTTTAAAAAATATATATCTTACGTGTATTTTAGGGCTTGCACTACAGTTTTCATCTGCTTCCTGCTTCAAATGGCATCCAAACAGTAGGTGTTTTTACTCTAATAATAGGTAGAGGGAAGCATAAAAAAGAGACTCAGAAATCACTTCCAGCTGCCTACCCCTTAATGTGATCCCAACATTGTTATATGAATTTACCTGACACTATACCTATTACATGTCAAATATACACACATGGGACACATACATATATACATACTGAGACTTCAAATCAACCCACATTTACCTGGATCTTGTGATACTTTATCCCATAGAACTGCTTGAGAGAACGTTCACAAGATGTATTAAAATGCAAACAAGGCAACCACATTTTACCCTGGCGTGCTCTGTAAGCCCAGATTGTATGGATAGTTCATGGTTCAGTATATTATGATTCAGTGTTCCTAGAACATTTTGTTAACAGAGTAAACCAAAGAACAGGTAGCAGCTGTGTGCAGGAGGATCCTTGTACAACTATATGTTGCGCATTAGTCGTATCCATTCCTGAACCGGGACCCCTGCTCACAGTCACTCATGCTTAGTCACCTCTTGTATGGATTACTGTAATGTACTCTACATGGGGCTGTCCTTGAAGTGTATTCAGAAGCTTCAGCTGGTTCAAAATGCGGCTGTACAGGCAGTTGTATGTGCTCCACAATCTGCACATGTTACACCTCTGCACCACAAGCTGCATCGGTTGACAGTTTGCTTCTGGGTTCAGTTCAAGATGCTTGCAATGATCTATATTCTACATGGCATGGGACTGGGTTGCTTGAAGGACTGCCTCTCCCCAGTTACATCTACCCATCCCATTAGGTCTGGCAGGAGGGGCATATTGTGGGCCCTGTCAGCCAGTGAATGTCTTCTGGTGGGACTGAGGAAAAGAGCTTTTTCTACCATGGCACCCTCCTTGTGGAATATCATCCCCCTGGAGATCAGATCGGCCCTGATCCTGCTGGCTGTGGATCAGCCATCAGGCAATGGGCCAGAAAATGTGGCAATGCTGGCACAGCAGTTGAACTGATCATTATTGTTAGATGTATTACCTCAGCTATGAATGTTACGAATTTTTTATGGTAGTTTTTTATATGCTTACTTTATATTATATTGTTTTTTTTCTTGTTTTTTAATTGTTGTATTGTTCATTTTGGTTGTTTTTATATTTGTTTTAATTGTTGGTCAGCTGCCCAGAGTTATATATGTGAGGTGGGCAGCTATATAAATTGGAATAATAAACAAACTGTGGTTTAGTTAAATGTGGGTAGACATGCAAATATGGTCATATTGAGAAGGCCACCCATCTTAAACCCAGCCATGACCAAAAATTTGACTGGGCATGGATATCTCTTGGGTAATCATCATCTTACCTCCCTAAACCCTAATACCTTAAAACAATTAGATATCATAAAGCATTCTTGTGGAGAAGCAGACTTGCAATTCATGAAACAGGATTTGCCCTCCCTGTACAACCCACCACAGCTGTCAGAATTCCCAAGAGCCTGATATCCCAATGCATTATAGATGGTACAAATTTGAATGGTGCATGGACATCTGCTGGAAGCCATCCCTTCAGTGGGACAATTGTTTTGTGCTTTTATATAAAATAGAAATGGAAAACCAGAAAATGATGTATGACAAAGCAGATAATTTCTCTTTATATAATTGTACATAATACAAACATACTGACTTCTATGAAAATGTAAACAGAGGGAAAAACATCTAAACTGCATGAAAGTTCCGGTAATCTCCTATACTCCTACCCACACAAATGACTTATAGTGGCTTAAGGGCAATTCAAACAATTTCCTTCTGAACAGTCCTGGCAAAACAAACCCTCCCTATCACTAATAATAATAATAATAACAACAGCAACAACAACAACAACAACAGCAACAGCAACAGCAACAGCAGCAGCAGCAGCAGCAGCAGCAGCACTATCTTGACATGGTTGTGGGGCTTGCGTGCTCTGAGGAGGATACAAGCTATGCCAGAGTTTTGACTATACTGGATAGGTCTCATCAGAGGACCCTGGCAAAGAGTGTCTCTCCCATAAACAATATGGTGAGATGTAATTCACAGAAACCCATACTAGATCTGTCATCTCCTGGGTCAACAAGGACCATGCTAGGTGTTCTAGTTCCTGGACATCTGGTGACAAGTGGGCTACAAGACTCAGGACTGTTGGCTGAACAACCAGGGCCAGCAGCTGCAGAACTACTGGAAGAAAAGTTGTTTACCCATCACAAATATACAAAGAGTGAAAACAAAGAAATAATGATCTGCTATTACAAATCAAGTCCAATGAGAAGAGGATATCTGAAAACAACACACCACTTCTGGAAAGAACAACATCCAGAATCAGAAATAACAGAATAGAGGCTAGCAGATCAATAACTGATTTATAACATGAAATAAAGTATTCACAGAAGTAGAATTGGAAGAACTGCATAGGTCTACCCATGGCAAAGAAATCAAAGCCTTGCCAGAAATAGCTTAGATGGTAGAGCCTTCTCCACAGAAAGAGCAAAGCCTTCTAACTAAAAAAAAAAAAAAGAGGAATTGAAACAAATCATTGACAAATCCAGGACAACACAAATCCAGAACAACACAAAAACAACAAAATAAGGTTGCCCATTGAAGCTTGTTACAAAGAAACAGCTAGCAAAAGTATTAAATGATGCCAATACTGTAATATCAAATATAAGCACCAGCTCACTGCAAGAAGAAACCAACTGATGTACAGCGTGGCTGCAGTTGTAATTGAATACCTTGGATGCAAAATTAACAAACAAGAAAAAAAGCCAGTGTGCCACCAAAATGAAAGATCAGGTTGGAAAATAAGATCAGCATGGTAAGATCAGATGCAAGCAAGCAAGAACAGGTGAAAGAAAAGAAGCTGAAGAACAAGAAGACCAAAGAATACCTGATCAAGAAATATCTCTTAGAAACAAGGAAGATCAAGAAAGCACTGAAAATAATAAAGCAGCAAATAACAGCCATAGCCAAGAAAATCAGCAGATACAAAGTTCCAATTGCACGCTATAGGCAGAATTTCCAATTTCAGTCGAATCATAAACATTTCTATGAGTCCATCAATGGAGAAACTACAATGAACTAGTCAACACCTGACAAATAAGAAACAGTGAAGTTCTGGGCACAGCTATGGGGAGACCCCAAGAAATACTACAAGAATGCAGCTTGGATAAAGGAGGTAGATAAGAATACAAAAGAAGCTGAAATGAAACAACTTGTAATAACAGCAGAAATGGTGGAGAAAAGGGCAAGCAAGATCAAGAATTGTTAGCACCAGCTGAAGACAAACTGCATGGTTTTTGGTTGAAACATCTGATTGGTCTGCACCCACTCACTGCCAAGCAGTTTAACAACATAGTGCAAGGAGTTTGAAATTGAAGATTGGTTAACATCTGGCAAAACCAACCTAATAATGAAAGATCCAGCAAAAGGGGCAACACCAGGCAACTACAGGCCAATTACCTGCTTGCCAACAACTTTCAAATTGCTAAATTGTGTGGTAGCTGATGCACTCCAACAGCATCTAGTTGAAAACAAGCTCTTTCCATTTGACCAGAAAGAAAACTGCCCAAACAGCAGAGGGACAAAAGATCAGCTCCTAACTGACAAAATGATTTTAGAAAACAGTAAGAGAAGGAAGACCAGCTTGAATGTAGCTTGGATTGATTACAAGAAGGCATTTGACTCTCCGCCACATGACTGGATGATCAAATGCCTAGAAATAACAGGAGTTAGTAGAAACATCAGAAGCTTTGTGCAAAGACCAATGGCATTAGGAAGACACAGTTTCTGGTCAATGGTGATAGATTGGGAGAGGTTAACATCAAGAGGAATCTTTCAAGGAGACTCACTGTCACCACTACTGTTTATCATTGCATTGATTCCTCTGTCAAAAACACTGAACAAATCAGTACATGACTATCAAACATCAAGAACATCTGCCAGATTATTCCACCTCCTTTACATGGATGATCTGAACCTGTATGGAAAAACACCATTTGAAATAGAATTGCTGCTCAACGCTGTCCAAATATACAGCCAAGATATTGCAATGGAATTTGGACTGGACAAATGTGCCACCCTTACCATCAACAGGGGGAAAATAGTGAAAACTGAAGGAATCAAGATACCCTATGGAAATAACATCAACACTCTGGATGAAGAAGATCACTACAAATAGCTGGGCATCCTTCAGGCTGACAACATCAAGGACACTAAAGTCAAGAAAAAGGATAGTAGTGAATACATCAGAAGAGTGAAGAAGATCTTAAAGTTCAAACTCAGTGGCAGAAATTCCATCAAGGCAATTAACACCTGAGCAATTCCAGTCATTAGATACAGAGATGGAATAGTGGATTAGACTCAAGCTGAACTAAAAGTCCTGGATAGGAAGACCAGAAAAATAATAACAATGAATCATGCCCTTCATCCACACAGAGACGTTGACAGAATCTACTTACCAAGGAGCATAGGTGGACATGGAATGTTACAAGTACATCAGACAGTTGAAGAAGAAAAAAGGGCATCAGAAGAATATCTGAAGGATAGTGAAGAAGATGCACTGAAGCTAGTATACCATGAAGGCTCAGTGAATACTGAAGCTGGCCTACAAGAAAGACCAAATGAAGAATAGAAAAGAGACATGGCAAGGCAAAGTATTACATGGCCAGTACACACACACACACACACACACACACACACACACACACTAAAATAAAATAAAACTAGCAGGCAAAGCAGATGACAACAAGACCTGGCAATGGCTAAGAGCAGGAAAGCTGAAGAAAGAGACAGAGCGGCTAATTCTGGTTGCACAAGACCAAGCCTTAAGAACAAATGCGTACAAAGCCAGAATTGAGAAGACAGCAACAGACAGCAAATGCCACCTCTGCAAAAAAGCTGAAGAAACAGTGGACCACTTAATTAGCTGTTGCAAGAAGATCACATAGGCTGACTATAAACAATGGCATGACAAAGTAGCAACAATGGTGCATTGGAATATCTGCAAGAAATACCTTTTGTCTGCAAGCAAGAACTGGTAGAACCACAAAAACAGACAAAGTAATAAAAAATGAAGAAGCTAAAGTGCTCTGGGACTTTAGAATTCAAACAGATAAGTACCTGCCACATAACACCCCAGACTTAACAGTTGCTACTAAGATTGACAAAAAAGTCTGGGTGGTGGACATTGCAATACCTGGAGACAGCAGAAAATACAAAGACCTGCAAATAGAAGTAGAACAGCTATGGCAAAAGAAAGCAAAGATAGTACCAATAGTTATAGGCACCTTGGGTGCAATGCCAAAACATCTGGAACACCACTTGAAGACCATGGGCATTGACAAAAGCATCATCAGTCAATTACAAAAGGCAGCTTTACTTGGAGCAGGTTACATCCTGCTACGATAACTTTAACACCATCAAACAACATCTCCCTATCCCAGGTCCTTGGAAAGGACTCAATAGGTGGATAAAAATGCTGAATCTGGTTTAAACATCTGGCTGACTGTGCGGCCAACAATAATATGCCACATGTAACCAGCAACTCTGGGCAGTTTACAAATTGTTTAAAACATTGAAAATAAGAAAAAATAACAAGAGACCAAAAGAAGGGTAAAGATGGCAGAATAATAAAACTTGATGGGATCAAAGGAAAACTACCCAGCCAGTTTGAAAGGGGTTTCAGTCACACTCGCCACAGGCCAAAGAGCCAGGTCTTCATGGCCCTTTGAAAAGCCAGTAGGGTGATGGCTGTCAGGATCTCAGGGGGAAGCTTATTCCAGATGTCAGGCACTGGTGTGCTTCCAGAATCCTGATAGATGACATTATTTATTGAAAGGAACCTGGAGGATGCCAACCTTGACATATCAAATTGTCTGGGCAGATACTATGGGAGATAGCCAGTCCTGCAAGTAACTAGACTGTATGCCATGTAGAGCTTTATAGGTAACAACCAGCACCTTGAATTTCACCTGGAAGCAAAGTGGCAACCAGTGCAACTTGCAAAGCAGAGGTGTTACGTGGGCATACCGAGGCATTATTTTGTCTGCACTTCTAAATCCTTTCTACTTCCATAAATCTGGTGTCAGCAGCCTTTTCAAACATTTGACAAATCCATACTATCTTACATAATATTGGCATTAAAAAAATTAAGTTGCAAATTAAAATGCCTCAAATCATAGAATCATAAAGTTGGGAGAACCATTTAGCTATAAAATACAACCTCTTGTGTTTGAAATCAACTACTTTTATACAAAATCTGCATGTAAAAAACAACCAATCTGCAAACAAAAGATATTTTTGTATAGGAGAAATTCACAGAGAATACTCAGTTAAAATTCCTCCATTTGCTAAATATCATGTTCAGTTGGGGATTGTTAGAACAGCATGATACGGGCAGAATGCTTTCAGCTTTTGACATCAACCTAATCTATCCAATTTAATGTTCCAGAAGGCTAGTAATAAAATACAGTTTTTAAATGGATCATGGGAAATAGAGAGAGAGAGAGAGAGAGAGAGCAAAACAAAGCAAGCACAAGTGAGCAAGTGAGAAATGGATATTAATTTTTAGGTATAATTATACGGATTTTGAAATAAAAGATGACTAATTCCAGACATTAATAAAAATACAGCACAAAATTTATAATTAAGCCTTGTAATGACATATTTGCTAAGAAAAACAGTGCATTGTGTACTTGATCTATTGCATAAACCTGAAAATCGCTAGCACTGTTGTCATATAAAATGGTGTCCATGCATATTTGCCAGTCAAATGGAAATAACTTGTCCTGTGAGGTGAACATGTGGTTTTGATAATCTGTATGCTTTTGAATTTACAATTTTTATCCACCTATCAAGTCCTTTCCAAGGACCTGGGATAGGGAGATGTTGTTTGATGGTGTTAAAGGTATCGTCGGAGGATGTAACCTGCTCCAAGTAAAGCTGCCTTTTGCAATTGACTGATGGTGATTTTGTCAATGCCCATGGTCTTCAAGTGGTGCTCCAGATGTTTTGGGATTACACCTAACGTGCCTATAATTATTGGTACTATCTTTGCTTTCTTTTGCCATAGTCGTTCTACTTCTATTTGCAGGTCTTTATATTTTGTGATTTTCACCAGTTCTTTCTCTTCTATTCTGCTGTCTCCAGGTATTACAATGTCCACTATCTGGACTTTTTTGTCTTTCTTATCCACAACTGTTAAGTCTGGGGTGTTATGTGGCAGGTACTTGTCTGTTTGAATTCTCAAGTTCCAGAGCACTTTAGCTTCTTCATTTTCTATTACTTTGTCTGTTTTTGTGGTCCCACCAGTTCTTGTTTGCAGACAAAAGGTATTTCTTGCAGATATTCCAATGCACCATTGTTGCTACTTTGTCATGCCATTGTTTATGGTCAGCCTGTGTGATCTTCTTGCAACAGCTAACTAGGTGGTCCGCTGTTTCTTCAGCTTTTTTGCAGAGGTGGCATTTGCTGTCTGTTGCTGTCTTCTCAATTCTGGCTTTGTACACATTTGTTCTTAAGACTTGGTCTTGTGCAGCAGAATTAGCCCCTCTGTCTCTTTCTTCAGCTTTCCTGCTCTTAGCCATTGCCAGGTCTTGTTGTCATCTGCTTTGCCTGATTGTTTTGTTCTGTTTTCTTTTGTTTTGTTCTGTTTTCTTTTGTTTTGTTTTGTTTTGTTTTGTTTTGTTTTGTTTTATTTTATTTTATTTTAATGTGTGTGTGTGTGTGTGTGTGTGTATGTGTGTGTGTGTGTGTACTGGCCATGTAGTACTCTGCCTTGCCATGTCTCTTTTCTATTCTTCATTTGGTCTTTCTTGTAGGCCAGCTTGGTCTCTTCAGTATTCACTGAGCCTTCATGGTATACTAGCTTCGTTGCATCTTCTTCACTATCCTTCAGATATTTTTCCAATGCCCTTTTTATTTTTTCTTCAACTGTCTGGTGTACTTGCAACATTCCATGTCCACCTATGCTCCTTGGTAAATAGAGTCTGTCAACGTCGCTGCGTGGATGAAGGGCATTATTCATTATCATTATTTTTCTGGTCTTCCAGAAAAGTATTATTAATAAAAATATTATCTTTATTAAATACTATTTAATAAAATTATTATAATTACTACTACTATTATTATAGTTGGTTGCACAGTCAGCCAGATATTTAGTCTTGATTTGGTATTTTTATCCACCTATTGAGTCCTTCCAAGGACCTGGGATACCTTTTTGGTATCTTTAAATATGCATAGGTTAATTGTGCCTTGTGATGTATTTCTCCTGAAATGACATGTTCAATCATTAGCCAAAATGTATGAGTGTTAAAAGTGGAAATGAAATATGGGGCCCATATACTGGCTCTGACTTCAGTGTTCCACCTCCACTGTCCATGCCTGATTCACCCCTAATCTAAAGTCTGAAAGGACACCCTCTAGGTTCATTGGATGAGTGTGCTTAGAAACTTCTGCACAACTGACAGCCTTCCTCCACTAGATTCCACTTGTGGGAATATTTTTAAATCCACTCCATAGATATGAATCAACCTCCTCTCTTATCAAAACTTCACACTGATATTTGCAGATGAATTCTTGAAGTATCTCTATAAGTAAATTTCATCAGTATAAGCACAAAAGCACTAAATTTTATGAGGCAGAATTATTCTCTATTTTATTTGTTCAAATAAGGTATCTTCTACTTATTCCTAAAATGAAATTAAATCAAATCAAATCAAGCTTAAAGTTCTGTTTCATAACATAAGCCTATTTTATATCTATGAGTGTCCTCTAAAGCTAATGGGCAAACTTTCTGAGCACATTTTTCTAGTGTATAAATAACAGAAAGAAATATGTTTTATTTCCCATTTATTCTGCATTACATTTGTGTCTCTTCTGATATTTACATTCCAAGCACGCATTAACAGTGGAGTGTTTCACCCTTAATCTTCCAGCTTCAAACACCATTCTTTTCTGAGACTGTCTCTAAAGACAAATGTTACATAAATTAACTTCCTGCCTTTATCCTAATATACCTCAGAGCTTCATTTTCATACTCTCCACAAGCCTTGTCTTTTCATGTTGGTAGTATTTTTGAATTTTATTGCATCAGTTCTTTAGTCTGTGTCAGAGACACATGTCAGAAGATACAAGTGAAGGACAATTATCCAGAAAGCAGGCTTCAAGTTATTAAGTCTCTTCTTTTCATGTTGATGATCATCTTGTAGATTGCTATACTTTCAATTTATAGCTGAAAGAATCAGTATTATCTTTTTATTCACTATACAGAATATGAAGAACTCCAAGAGGTATTACGATGAAACTAGTTATCAGATCTGAACTACTTCAGATCTATATATAACTTTTTCCCTTACTCCATTAACCCTATTAGTTCTCTTTCCTATTCAGTTCTTCCTGCCCCCAACCCCTAAAATTATAACTCTAAGTAGCCTCATTTCCCCCTCAGTTAAGTTTTCATTTTCTTAAGTTGAACTTGCTGAAGTTAAATAGGTCTGGATTTTCTCAATACTTCATGGATGGATCACTTTAAAACTCCAGATATGCCATCTCGAGTTCCACGATAAAAAGGGGGATATAAATGTCCAAAATAAAAGCCATATGGATTCTGTCTTTTTACCTCATGGAATCATTATGCTCAGCCTTCTTAATTTAACTTCTCTGCTCCTCTCAGCTTTATGTACTTTCATCTTTTCTCATTCACCTTTCTGATTTTCAACTGTCATTTTTCTTCATACCATTGACTTTCTTGGTGCTCAGTATGGAAACACCATTTCTCTTCTTCTGTTTTAATGAATTTGTATCTTTTATTTATCCCTTCTTAAGTCTATGTGCATTGAAACACTGCTCAGTCTAAGACTATTGACAATTTTTCCATATAGAAGGCAAATATACCGAGAAAAGAAATCAGGATTCCAACATCTGACTCATGGTTGTATTCACACAATGCACTTACTAGATCAAATAAAGACATAATGTCAGCCTATGTACAATATGCTAAAATTCATTCGTTTTTTACTTTATTTTTGATTGTTTGTGGCTAAGTATGTTGTGCCAACCCAGCTTATTTAGCTGAATTTATTATGCCAACACAGAATGGGTTCATTTGGTAATAGCTTAAATATAACCTGTGTTATATTTAATCTATTAAATATAGATTATCCTCTAAATATTGTAGATATGATCTACAAAGAAGTGCACATGTCACATGAGATCAGGAGCCCTGAAAACCTAGGACAGATAGAACAGCAAATCTCTTGATAGCAATCTAACTCTTAATTCAAATGTTCAGTGTGCACATAACATAAAATGTTAGACAACTACAAAGAAAAGTGACTATGCTACAAAGGAATCCTCATAAATTAAGAGTTAACATCTGTAGGAGGAGCCATCTGCCTTCCAGATGTAGCTGAGGGCAGAAGAACCTAGGTTGTTATTACTGTTAAAATGTCTGACTGGAGCTGGAAGCACTAGGCCTCAGTTCTATTCACTACTAAAATAAATGAAGCACATTTGTAAGACATTATATATTCTCTTAGTGGAGATCAGATGATACTGGTGAATAAACAGAGACAATCACATTCACATTTATCTTTGCATGCATGAATATATTCATGCAGATACAATACTACCATTTATTTCCTGAACCTGAGTAAGAATCTAATCCCATAATTAAAAATCTCTGACTTCATACATGCTTTCTAGATCATAGCAAGTTACCTAGAGTGGTAATATCTCTCTTGAATCCAAGTCAGCCATAATGGCAACAATTAAATAAATGGTTTGCTATTATTTTCTTCTGGGTCTTTCTATGTGTATATCTATATCTGTATGTATCTGTCTATCTACCATCCTACCTGTGTACTTAATCTAGACAATATGTTAAACTGGTCACCACTAATTACAACTTCAAGGACTTATGCAGTTATGTACCATTTATTGATAGTGGTAGAAGTTAATTTTAGGGACTGAGCATACAAAGTATTTAGTATTAGTTTATCTATTTAAAATAAATAGTATCTATTTTAGTATCTATTTATCTATTTAAAATAAAAAGATATAAGAAAGATGAGGAAAGATAAGAGGTGAATTTTTCACTTGTCCAGATCAGCAGCATTAAATCCTAAAAGATTTGAAGAAATGTATAAGAAATGACAGGCTGTCTTTTGGTACAGTTGGGTTTCCTTTGCTGAAAGTATTTAAGCAGATGTTGGTTATCAGAAAGGGGTGCTATGTTTGCACTGGGTATAGTAAAACCTGCAGGATTTGGGGTTAGATGATCCAATATTCCTTACTATTTTATCATTCACTACAGTGTGACATTGTTGGAAGTATTATAGTTGTGCACAGGCATTTTCACCTTCTTCAAGGAAACTGGAGAACCAAAACAATCCAATACCAAATCCTAAGCAGAGAGATCAAGCAAAGCAGCACTAAAACTAAGAGAAAACTGTAAAAGACAAATAAACATGACGTGAATTTTCCGTATGGGAATATGTATACAGTACAATTATAAATCAGAAGAAATTCAAAGCAGATTGGCCAGTTAGCAAAGCAAAAGATGCCTGTAGTTAAAACTAATTTATTTATTTATTTATTTATTTACTTACTTACTTACTTACTTATTTATTTATAAAGCAAATTTATATGCCACCCATCTCACTGTCAGTCACTCTAGGTGGCTTGTCATGCAGCTGATCATATGAAACTTTTTATTATTTATATTATATGTAATTTATTATGTAGCTGCCCTGCCTTTTTTATATAGAAATCTGTGAGAAATCCATCTTTCACTTATAAACTTCTTATATTTTTCCACTATTTATTTTGTTGTTTTTCTTTCCATACACAAGCAAAAATCTGTGAGGTGGGGGGGGGAATGAAATAGCTTCACTATGTCAAACAAAGTTCTTCAGCTTTTATGTGAGCCCTGTACTTCTCTGCTATTCATTAAAGCAAGTCAACATTCTTCAGGCTTCCCTGAAAGTTCCCCGCAAGCATGACCAAAAAATCAGCTCAAAAGAGGTATAATTGTAAAGCAGTGGCAACTTTTTTAGGCTCACAGGGTAGCCTAAAAAACAGCTAAAACAAAACCCACCAATCAGGTTGCTGAATGGTGTAGAGATTCCCAAACCTTGGAATGCCAACAGGGTGCTGGGAAGTATCTACTTTAGCATTTCAGAAAAAAGAATCATACAAGTGTAAGAAAAGAGAAAGAATATTGGCTACATAATGGTGTCATATCCAGTAGTATGGAAAAATAATGGATACCTCAATTTAACTTATAACAGAAGAACAATAATTATCATTGTTAAGAGCTCTCCTACTTGAGACTTTATTTTGTAAATGTAATGAAGTTAGAGTGCCACCCTCCAATGTGCAATGTAATTTATTTGGTACATTCAGAAATGTATGCATGTTAAGGATAGATTTCCCATTATGTGTGGCTGCATGTCCTTCTAAGATTCTGTATCAGTGGATATAATAGGCTTATATATTATAATTATATATTATAGACAATAGGCTTCATGTTCCCAAATTGCACGAAGTTCGGAGCAATCAATGTAAGGCTTATATCATAGAGAAAAGAGAATACTGGAAACATATAGTAGAAATAATTTGCAGTTTAATTTAACTTTACAATTTACAATTTACTTTACAGTTAAATTGTGAAGATTATGCTATAAAAGCATGTTGTGGCCAAAACCTGGCTCACCTAAAGCATCCAAATCACTTTGAACATACAGCATAATTTTATTTGCATGCTGCAATATATATTGGACTCCCGGCAAAGCTTTGTTACTTTGTTGAGTGACCACGAGCAAAAGCAGAACCAGTGCTTATATATAGCTTATATATAAGGCAAGACAAAGAAAAAGGCAGACACATTACAGAATGATGTCGGACTATTTTAGATAAACCCATCCATGTGACCTTATTATTATTTATCCCTTCCTACTAGGTCAGCATGCTAGCTGTAGTATCTCTGAGATATGGTCAGTGAATAGAAACAATTTGGTTCACTGGGCCACAGGTTCCAGACAGAGTCCCCTTCCTGTCGCCAATTCAGGGTCGATTCAGCTTGCTGTGAATATTTTCTTACGAGGGCACTTTAAGCAGTTCGTACGTATGCGGGGGGGGGGGGGGGGGGGGTCATAGGTAGTGAGTGCAGCTTACATGTGGATAGGAAGGGGGTGCCTTTTGCCACCACAAGCAAAACAAGACACACATAGGCTTTCAATATTACATGGTACTGGGAAACATTAGTTACCTTGATAACTCTTAAAAAAAAGACTTTGGGCAACTTCCAATATTTAAAAGAATACATACTTTAAAGAAGCATAAATGCCTGGGCAAAATCACATAAATAACATCCAGGGGGGCAGGGGGAATGACAGGGGTTGCACAAGCACCCTAACCCCAGGTCTGGGAACAGAGCCATACATATCTTCAAGGTGATGCTGTTCCAGAGGGCAGGGGCTGCATCACAGAAGGCATGGTTCCTCGGTCCTGCAAGATGACATTTAGTAGAAGTGAACCAGACTTTACAATTCTGCCTGACCATGCTAGATAGGCAGAAACAATTAGAGACAGGAGGCCCTTCAAATAACTAGGCCATGAGCTAGGAAAGGCTTTATAGGTCATGACAAGCACTTGAAAGCTGGCCGTAAACAGCGTGGCTCGTGAAGCAGCAATGACACATGGAAAGCACCCATTTCTCCCTTTGCTGCTGCATTTTAGAGCAGCTGTAGCTTCCAGATAGTCTTCACTATAGCAACCTTTGTGGCCTACCATCAGTTTTGATAAACTAGCACTGCAGCCTCATCCCAATGTGTAAGTCACACCCAAAAGGCAGAGATTATCTGCTAAGCTAATTACACATTAACTCACAGCAATTGTTACCGTGCTGTAGGAGAGCCAAATAAGCACTTTTAATAACATAACACTGGTTCTAATATTAAGCAGTTTTAAGTTTACTCTTTTGTCTCCAAACAAGTAAAAACAAAAACTTGTAGCTAGAAGTAATAATTAAAAGAGGTTTTGCAAGCATTTGAATTGCAGATCTCACAAAGTTTGTTTGAATGCTAGTAAGCATGATCACAAAGAGAATCCTGCAGTTAGGGTTGTGCTTGCCTTAACACAGATCCTGACTGGTGAATTCCACTGATTAATTTCTGCTCCCACTGGTGCCATGAAAGTAAGTGTCAATTGCTTTCCATTCTATGGGCATGTCTTGTGTGGACTAGTGCAAAAGAAAAAAAAAAAAAGGTACATGTGGGGGATAATACCTCTACAGTTCTTCCTGTCATTTGGGAAACTTGGTGGAACACTTTTCAATTTCACTTAGTGAAAAGGGAAGGGAAGGGAAGGGAAGGGAAGGGAAGGGAAGGGAAGGGAAGGGAAGGGAAGGGAAGGGAAGGGAAGGGAAGGGAAGGGAAGGGAAGGGACTACCCTTCCTGGATATCCTCATCAGCAGAGGAAACAATGGCCAATTGAAACACATTATTCAGATGAGGACAAATGCACTACAGCAACCCAGAACACCATAAAAAGGAAACAGATCACCTATACAACATCTTCCAACAAAATGGATACCCAAAAAGTGCCTGACCAGCCAACCCCCAGCACAACCAACACAAACTATGAAAAGGATAACACTGCCATACATCAAAAACATGTCAGAAACAACCATCAGACTATTACAACCACACAGTATCACTGTAGCACACAAACCAATGAAAGCCCTCCAAAACATCTTAAGTAAACCAAAAGATCCAGTAGCCCTAGAAGAAAAAAAAACAGGCGTCATCTACAACATACTGTAACAGGAGAGACGGCAGAAGACTAGCAGAGCACATCCATGAACACCAACTAGCAGTCAGAAGACACGATGAAAATTCCTTAATCTCACAACACATGGACAGACTCAACCATAATTTCATCTGGGAAACTGTGAGCATCCAAGACCAAGCTAAATCTAAAAATGCTAGGGAATTCCTGGAAGCTTGGCATTCAGCCAAATCAGCCATCAATAGACACGTAGAGATAAACCACATTTACACACCATTCAAAAGAGACAATAAAAAAGCTAAAAAGGAAACAAAAAGACCAGAACATGTCCTCTCCAGCAGCCAACACCCAGATAAGCAGGAATTAACAACAGACAAACAAAACAGAAAATAATACCCTAATCAAGGAACTATCAAAGAGAAACCCCATCAACACTGGCAGGGCAAGCTACTGTATATAAACAGGGAGTAAACCCCACAATCAGTAGCACTGATGACGTTGCCTAGTCAGGTAATGAAATATCTGCAAGCAAACAACCAAGTTCAGAGAGCACCAAGGACTCCATAGTTAGATAAATAGATTGATTTTTTTAAAAAAATGAGTATTACTTTGTTGATTATAGTTTGGTGATCATGGAGGTTAGGGAAAGGAATTTCGGTTGACATGCACAGAAATAAAATTATGTTTGAACTGATATCTGAAATTAACTTTTAAATTTAATAGCTTTAAATGTAAATACTCAACATTGTGTCTAGTTATGGACACCAAACTTTAAATAGGCTTCAGACAAATTGGAACCAATGCAAAGAAGACCAACAAGGATGATCAGGGACTGGGAAACTAATTTTAAAAATAAGGCAAGAATCCAAGAAGGAATATGATATGATAGTACTACTCAAGAATCTGTAGTGGGGTTGGGGTGAGGCAAGGAGTTGTCACACAGAAGAAGCCCAGCCAAGTCATTTTCTTGTCATATTCCTTTCCACCTTTGCCATATTAAATTAGGGGAAGTCAGATTTTGGTTGATTGATAGGGAAAAACTTTAAAAACCCAATAGAAGAATTATCTCCCTAATTATGATGGAGAAGTGGATCCCATCACAGAATGTCTTCAAGCAGACCCTTGAAAAACATTCATGAGGGTGCTTTTATTTGGATTTCTGTACAGAGAAGAAGATTGGACCTGATTCCTATATGCTCCTTTCAATTCTACCAGTCTCCCAGCAAAAGTCTTCCAAATCAAATTTCAAGTGGAATCATGTGTAATAAGTGTTTGCCCAGTATTAAAATTCATGAACAATGTTTGGTTTTTTGAAATGTATATTGAGCTAGAATTTGTTATAAACATAGTATTACTAATATGTATCTATTTTAACAGTTAAAGATCTATGTTTGTCCAGCAAATATGTGGCATGTAGTAAGGTAAAAATTAACAAGAATTTACTCTCATATTATTCAGTTTAGTAAAATGGTAAGGTTTAACAAAACATTTTGCCATTTCCATGGCTTTATGAAAAAGAAAATGTTTTAAGTCACAGTGATTTATTTAACCAAAGAATAATCAGTGAAATAGGGTCTAAATTCCAAAGGGTGGGTCCAAATTCAACAACAAAAGAACAGTTGAATTTATAGAGGTATTATTTTTCTTTGGTGAGAAAATCTTGGAATTGTTAGTTGTTAATTACATTTCAGTATAAACTTGATAGAGAGCTCAACCATAAGTGATTTGAATTTTCAGCAGAAAAAAAAAAGAGAGAGACTTCTGTGAGAAACGATCTCAAACTACTCCCACTCAGAATTCGTCGTTATGTTTAATCTGCTGCTGCTTCTTTGGCACATTTACAAAAAAGTGTTGGCACATTGTGAATGCAAAATCATTTTAATAGGGGATCCCCTGGGAATGGGAGCAAAAGTTTTCAGCATTTACCATTTTACAATGAAGTATGCCCAGCTGTTGGGAAGCCTGCATTCCACTGTGGAGGCTTTCAACAATGGAACTATTGGCATTAACGTTTTCAGGTCCACAATCTGTAGAGAAAGAAGCTAGACAATCTAAAAACTGAAGGACAGGATCAGTTCAAACATGGAAACAGTGGTGAGGCATAAAGGACCTGTCAAAACCTAGCCCAGATGAAACTGCCAGATTTCCTTCAATTTAAGAGGGATTACATTGTTTTTAAATGTGGCATTATTTTTAAGTGTGCCATTACTATACCATAGGACATTCTAATGGTGGAATTACTTTCTCCAGTTTTAATCTAGTTTTTATAAATTATGGTCTCTCTGGCACCACAAACTTTACAAAGGACTATGTCGGAAATGGAAGACCAACAGCTTCTTCGCATAACCCACAGTCAAATGAATTACTGAAAGATGAAAGAAATAGCATTTAACTATAAATAGAGGAAACAGCATATCTTTTATTATTCTTGTTGGCTAGAAAGTCAGACATAAGAGAGAAGAAAGGGAAGATGAGTGGAAGCTGATCTGAAACTGGTGTAGACACACTGGATTTGTACAGTCCACCACAATGCATAACATCCACTCTTGTCTGTATTAAATCACCAGCTTTATAATTAATGAATTACAAAACTGTTCAACTACTAGAGTGGATTAAGTGAAATAGCTTGTGACCAAAAGAGACTAGAGATTACTGTTACTTTATTATTATATGTACCAAGTTCAAAATGTTTTACCATTTCCTCTTCAATAAACATCTGACTGCAATATCACTACTAAAAATACCAAGAATCAATTCTATACCTACAAAAATCAGAATCGTGCAAGCCATAGTATTCCCTGTGGCACTCTGTGGAAGTAAAAGTTGGACTTTAAAGAAGCAGGATAGGAAAAGTATTGATACCTTTGAACTCTGGTGTTGGAGAATATTTCTAAGAATACCATGGATAGAGAAGAAAACAAACCAATGGATCATCAGACAAATCAACCCAGAGTTCTCAGTCAAGGACTCAAATTGACCAGGCTCAAATTATCCTAATTCAGACACATTATGCGAAGACCCTGCTCTTTGGAAAAGGCTCTACTGCTGAGAAAGGAGGATGGTAAGAGAGGAAGTAGATGACCAGCAGCAAGATGGATGGATTCAGTCACAGTGGTGATGAGTGCACTGTTGGGAGACTTGAAAGAACAGGTTAGGGGTAGATTGTCATGGAGAAAACTTATCTATGTGATCACTAGGAGCAGAAAAGAACTTGATGGCACATAATCAATCATCAATCAATCAATTTTGATGTGATTTAAATTATATTTCCTTAATAAATTTGAAAAATATTAAACAAACAAGGTACAATTTCTAAATGTAGTAATCACATATTAACCTTTAACCTTTAATATATTGCCTTTGAGTCAGTGTTGATGCCTAGTGACTGCCTGGACAAGTCCCTTCATTTTCCTGGCAAGATGTTCAGAAGTGATTTGCCATTGTCTTCTTCCTAGGACTGAGAGAGAGTGACTTTCCCAAAGTGACCCAGATAGCTTCGTACTTAAGGTGGGACTAGAACTCATGGTCTCCTGATTTCTGGCCTGCTGCCTTAACAACCACACCAAACTGGCTTTCTCTTGCTTATGTGCCTGTGTAAAATAGTAATGTATGAGTGTGTGTCAGTACAATGTACATACCTTTTAGCTGATGGGATGCAAGCAACAGTAAGATAGCTTATAAAGTAGTCAATAGATTAGAAATTCTAACTTGTATATAGCATTAGCACGCTAGGTGCAAAACTGAGGTACAGTAAAGTGTAACCAGCTTTGGTTACACTTGTGGCATCTCGATGAAAATGTGCCAGAATTGATCCATATTGTCCTTAGCATTAGCACTGAAAGCTTCATGTGGCAAGGATATGACTAAGTTTGGTCACTGAGACTACACCTTCCCCACCTTAGTGAAGATCAGTATCTGTGGCCTGTCTGGTAATATTATAGATTCCTCTGATTCTGAAGCTGGAGAGAAGAACCTAGTAGACTTTCAGCCCACAATTCAGGAAGCAACTGGCTATCAGTCACCTGGGAACAATGAGTTATACTCAACATGAGTAGCTGATGATTCAGACAGCAAGGAAGCAAAGCCTGACCTTGGGAGAGTGTCAAACCTTGAATCATGCTACCAGCTAAAGAGGGCTAAACAGCAGAAATTGGCATGACACTTCAGTAAGATGGGTTGTTAAGTCCTTTTACTAGGCAAAGCCAGGAACTCTGCTACAGACAACCCCCACCCCATCCCCCAATGTTGGAAATAGCTCTTCTCAGTTCTAGCATTACCTGCTAACTGATTTATGAGGAAACTAATAAAATCACTGGAAACAAGCTAATTGCTTCCTGCTTGTTTTCCCCTCAGTGTAGTGCAGGACAGGTGAGAACCATGGCATATGATGTTGAGAAACAAAAGACTTTTAGAGTTAGAAGAACATGAGCTGAGGTTTGGATGGCATGGATATTTATGGCATGATAAAGTTAAAGCTAATGTGGATTTTAAAAACCACTTTATTAAACATGCCATATTAAGAATATGAACAGATATAAACCCAGGCTGTGCCCAAAAACATCTCTAATGGAACTCAGCACAAGAAGCATTTTACAGAAGAGAAACAACAGGCAAAGACAAATGGTTAACATGCCAGGAATTATTGGAGAGTTACCAAGGGGAATATAACATTAAATCAAGAGAGCAACTAATGGCAGAAGGATACAATTGTCAATGAATTTTCCATTTACAGTTATCAGAAAGATTTAAAATTGATTAAAAGGCTTATGGTATGGTGCAAAGTAATGAATAATTTGAAATGTAATTGTGCACCAATGATGAACATGTAATTGCTAAAATGTATAAACTTTTGTTGAAATTTGAAATGAAAGAACAGGTTAAAAAATGTATGATAAAGTGGGCTAAGAATTTTGGTTACAGTATACAGACGAATCAATAGGAAAATATGTGGTCAAAAGGGTTGAAATTTACATTATGTTATGATCTTAAAGATAATTTTTACAAAATGATGTATCATTGGTACATGATGGCAGAGAAATTATCTAGAATGTATAAAGGCATTCCAAATACATGTGGGAAATGTGAAAAACATGAAGGGACATTCTATCATACTTGGTGGACATGTAAAAAAGCTAAAAAAAAATTGGATTCAAATGCAGACATTGATACAGAGGATTTTAAAGATTAATATTCAGTTGAAGCCAGAACCTTTCCTTTCAGGACTGATGGATAGACGGAAAAGAATCTTGGAAGATTACTTCAATATATGATTACTGCGGCGAGATTATTATATTCACAAAGACGGAAAAATACAGCACTACCCATCATGGAGGAATGGTTGGTGAAATTGACAGAACTTGCTGAGATGGCCAAACTGTCTTCTTTGATTAGAGAAAGGTAATTATTGATATACATCAATGATTAGAAATCCCTTATGGACTTTTTGCATAAAAAAGAAAATGATTTTGTGACTTACAGTTTTGATGGTTAGACAGAATAGGTTATAGAAGGAAGGGAATTATGATGTAATCTTAGAGAGAGGTTTGATTAGAATTGTATGTATAACTGCTGAGAGGAAGATCAGAAGCCATTTCTTTATATTTCTTTTCATGTTTTCTGTTCTGTTCTTTTCTTTTTCTATCTCTTTTTTCTTTGCCTCTTCGTTCCCTTTCTTTTTTTTTCACATTTACTATATCTTTTTCTTTGAATATATTTCTTATTATACATGTAAAATCTTTTAATAAAAACTATTTAAAAAAAGAACTATGGCATATGGATAAAAACTATGGCATATGGATTGCTACTTCAAATATAAGAAAAGTAAATTTTAAAGAGCATAAATTAATGAATGAAATTTAAAAAAATGATATTATGTGTCTGTAAAACTAAGGGAAAGGAAAACTATGGAATAATTTTCAGTGCAGATGGTCTGATTTTGTAGAGTCCACTTAATGAATATATTTAGGGAAGTAAAGGTGTAGGCTTAGTATGAATTGTGTCATGTAGGTTGTAGTGGGTGCATATGAAACATGTCCATGTTATGCTTTAGTCAATGGTGATAATAGAAGTAGCTGAACAAAAGTTTGAGGGAAAATATGGAACATTCTGAATTAATATGATCAGGGAGGCACAAAATCTGTTAGGTGATATGAGTAGATGGATAGAAACTGTTTTGAATACAAGGTTTAAGTATAAGTCTATTTACACATAGCCATGGCACAGGGATAAATGCAAAACTAAAACTATGATTGTTGTTATTGTTGATGATGAAAGATCAAATTAGTAAAGGACAGAATAGATTCAGATGTAGGAGAGACCATTTCTTAGTAGTGTCAAGAGTGGATCTTGGGGAAAATGGAAATAGAAGAAAAGGAAAGAAGTTAAAATTGAGAGTCAAAGTAGAAATACTACAGCAGAAAAAGGTACAAATCCTGTATAAAAAAATGTATTAGTATTAGTGATGCTGTATAAATACTGTGTAAATACTGTATAAATAGTATTCCAGTGAATGAAGCAAAAATGGAAATAAGGAAAAAGGATATAAAAGCAGCTTGGAACATGTTTCAGAGAGGCATAGAAGTGTAATGATAATAAGAAATATGCTAATGGAATGTATGCTTCTTGATAATTCTACAGTAACCTGAACCTATTTCCCAAAGCAGATAACATCATTTGAGATCTTTTAGAATATTTTTGGTGAACTGATCGTGAACTCACTAAATGTTCTTAGTGCTACCATTCTTATGATTACTTTTGCATTTCCTATCTTTTTTTTAACACTTCCATTAATTTCACTTGCAATTTTTCTCAGAATCACAATGTTATATCAGCTGTAGTCAGAGGGTAGATGCCCTTCAGCAAAATCATTTGAGTTTCTACTGAGAAGGGAATATAAGGCCAGCAAGCAAAAATAAGGCAGAGGTTTTTAAATAGAATAGGTTTGTGTCTTGTCTTAAAAGGCTGGGTAGGGTCTTCTGTTTGAAGGATAATCTAGGCAACTCCAGCTTAAGAAGAGAAGACCATGGAGAGAAAAGGTGCTGGAAGTGCCCAGTAATTTCAACACAGTAAACCCACAGGTCATGTAACAGTCTTCCCTAATATTTCTATTAAATATATTTTATTAACTATTTCTACTTAAATTAAAATCAGATTCCTAAATGTGAATCTATGCATAAGAATTAGCATGTACTTTTCTGTTCTTTCCTGGGGTGATACACTTCATCTATTTTGGCCACATACAGCAGGCTACCCAAATACAAAAGTCAAAAGAACAGTGTAGAAGCTAGACGATCAGAGTTGTAAGGATAGAGGTTCAAATTCTAAATCTTAGGATTGTTGTTAGCATAACACATGAGGAGAGGAAAAAATCATGTAAAGCTTCACGGGGAAAAGTTTAGTAAATAAGGCAGATTTGAAAAAGTTAACAATTGGGGGAACCAAAGCAGAGGGAAGCAGCTTTAAGACAATATGAAGTTTCTATAAGATTTAGGAATATGTAGTTATATTTAGTCTGTTGCAGAAACACACTTTGAAGATTAGTTGGGGTGGGGTGCCTCTAATAATTTGCTTTCATACATTAAAACTATTTTGAAAGTTAAAAAATTAAATAATATTTAGATAATAATTTAGATAATAGCCTTGCTTTGGGGCATGCAAACAGTCAATAATTTATAAACAAGTCCAAGAGTAAGTAAATTCTAAACAGCCAAGAACTATTATTCTATAATAAATTAAGACAATCAGCAATCATACTGTTTCATTGTAAAGCACAATCACACTATGGCAAAAGGAAAACCTGTATTCTGTTATATTAATCTATCTTCTGTCAGATAAATTTGATTCTGTAAGAGTCTATACATTTTGCATCATTTAAAGCCTTAACAATAAAGTCATTTAAACTCCCCACCATTTTTCCTATTTTTCTGTAGGTTCCATCCTTGAAACATTTTGCTTAATTACTTAATTATCACACTTAGATAATGCAAATACTATACTTTGGCCACTTTAAAGAAATCCAATTTTGCATGTTGGCACCATTTCTGAATGTGAAGCAATTTGCAGTGAAGAAAGTGCTGTCTTCTGAATGGAGCCAGAAATCTTGATAATGTTCTCATTTTATGTGAGAGCATGCAGTCTTGTGGGATTGCCAAACTGTTCAATCCTCCTCCTAATTTTACAGTACTCCTACTGATTTCATTTCTAGAATGGAGAGAAATGCCAGAGGGGGAAAATGCAGGTGGAATAAAAAGTTATCTGCTTTGGGAAATAATTTTAGATCACTGTGGTATTACCAAGATGCCAAAATTGCAAATAGGGTCCACTGCACTTTATATTCCTAAAGTTTTGGTATGGAGGGAGGGGCATGGGGGATTTAAACATCCTCCAACTCTACCAGCTATGTAATATTATAGCTAAGATAACTTGCTGTTAAGTTTTCAGGCTTGTAAATGGGTAATTTTTGTTTTCAAGCAGCAAGTGACATCATAGAAGGAACTGTTTGGTGCTGGATTCTGTTGCACGCAACAGGCTGTGTGGCAACTGAACACAGCCTGTGTTGACAATTGGCTTGACCTGCCTTGAAGGCCTGTGTGAACACAGCAAATATAGCAGCATAGTAGCTTGCCACCATGCTGTCCAGTTTTACTCATTTTGCGGAGGAGCAAGACACAAAACTGAAGGTATAGTTGCTGATAGGATGATGAGTCCTGATTAGATGGGACATTTTTGTGTTCTTCTATCTGTATGGAAGAACAAGCTTTGCTTGACTATACACATGCAAAGAAGTAAATGTGCTCACTCTTGTATCTTGGTAATCATAAATATCTAGAGCAACCTGTTTTATTTAAATTATGCAGTCAGAAGACTTGGGTAATGGAAAGTCTGGTCACCCAGAGGTACCTTCAAACCAACCACTTCTAAGTCCCCCTTGGCATTTTCTAGGAATCTAGATAAAAATTATCCATATTTTAGAGTTATTAGATATTCCTGATACACCATATGTTATTCAAATATTTCAAAATTCTAAATCATTTTAGAAGAATTTTTAGTTATTAGACTAGATCCAAATATGCAGTATAAGACCAGTTTCAAAAATGTGTTGGGGTAGGGGGAGCAATAGAAGTTGCACAAAGATATAGAAGAAATAAGGTGGATCTTTAAACAAGCATCCTTTTAAACATTTGGACCTAAGCTCATGCAAAGTTTGGATCTAAACCATTAGTAATGGATATTGATCTCATGGTAGCATGGTGAAAGTGAGCTCATGTTCTACATTACACACATGAAGCATAAACAAGTGAAATATAAGTATTTTAATCTCAGTGGGTCAGAAAATATAAGTAGTTAGAATGTCAGGAAAAAAACCCCACAGAACCCTAGCTGCTATTCATTAGCAAAAATGGTGATTATGAGAGGCTTACTGGACTAGTCCACTCCCATCCTTAAATATCTATCTGTATCTTTTCTGAGATGTTCCACAGAAATGTGTTAAAAAGAACTGATCTTGTGGCTTCAGCATGAAGCAATGATGCACTTATAGGACAACAATTTATGGATATGTCAAGATGAAAGGCAATGCTGGCAAATAATTCATGCTTAACTTCCAACTTTCTAAAAATCTTCCATATTACACAAATATATTGCATACGGTCCTAAGTTCAAGCCATTAAAACAGGAAATATCAGATGCTAATTTGTCTTACTAGGTCATTTTAAACAATAAAGAAAACTAAAATTCCCACATCATGAGTCACAATAAGCAACTGTGAATACTTAACCAACTCTTATTTCTGTTATCATTATTCCATTCATTAAGTTTTGATTCTGCATTATGCTGTTCATTATGATTCCATTCAACAAGCACTGTTCTGCAATTAATTTTGCTATGTTTTTGTTCCTGCCACTTGCAACTCTCTTCCAAAACCACACAGACTGCTTTTTCATTAGAAGATGCAAATGCAAGGTTGATTGATACCCACTAATATAAAGTTCTGTCATGGAACAGAAAAATTACAAAATTGCAAAATGTATACTTTCTATCATAGATTTGCATAATTTATATAATCACATACAATGAGTCCATATCTGTAATAGCTGTCAATTTGATATATTGTAATATTTATTCAACATAGACTTTTTTTTTTTAGAAATCAAAGCATTATTTATAGTATAGAGTTGCAGTAATTTGTTATCATGCATAAGGTTAAAATGTTAGTAGATATAAATCAAGGTAGCTCCATTGTCTTGAGGATAAGGGTCTGCCCCTTTTCTGGATAAGTTTATAATAGCCATTGTAACGAACTTCCACCTGTTGATCTTAAAACCAGTAACTTTCCTTGCAACCAATATTGATTCAAAAGAAAGTTCATTTATTAAGAATAAGTGTACAGATCCAAAGCATTGCTGAGACTGAGCAAAAGTGTGCCAAAAACCGCTTTTCTTTCTTTCCCCCCCTTACATTGCCCTTCTTACTATCCCTCCCCTTCCATCGCCCTTAGTTCTTGTCTTCTGATTCCCTCGCTGGCATAGCCTTGAACATTCCAGAGCCTGTGATAAGGAGCCATCTGCTTCAAACGGTTTCTCCTTCCTGCTCCCCTTCCCCTTTTACAATGGCAGAACCGCAGCATGGAAAAAAGAACCCTTTTTTTTTTTTAAACTAGCCATATAATAATCTATTCTAAAATCTTGCGAGGATTCTGACATACTGCCCCTCCACAGAAAAGGATGTCAGTCAGAGGATTCCTCTTCTTCACTCTAAAAGAAAAAGCAAAGAGAAACATAATACAATAACCAATCTAATTGTTAAGGCTTCGTAGGATAAGCATCATAAAATTTTTTAACTAAATGTGGAGCCTTTACATGTTTCTTGTCAACCCATTCAGCCATTGATTTGGGAAAATGTTTCCACTGAATTAAAAATTGAACCACCACCACCCCCCCCCCGTGCTTTCTACTGTCCAGTATTTCTTTAACTTCAAAATGTTGTTCTCCTTCAACCATCAATGGTTTAGGAGGTACTGGAGAGGGATGCCACTGAGAAGACTCCTTATATGGTTTAAGCAGGTCGCAGTGGAATACTGGATGGATTCTTTTAAAGGTGACAGGCATCTGTAATCGTAGTGAAACTGGATTAATTACTTTATCGATGACAAAAGGCCCTACGAATCTTGGAGCGAGCTTTCTGGAAGGTTGTAATGATTTAAGATGTTTGGTAGATAAAAGAACCTTATCTCCTACTTTCTAGTCTTTTTCTGGGGTTCTCTTAGCATCTGCAAATTTCTTGTATGTAGCTCTGGCCTCCTCCAACGAGGCAGCAATCTGAGGCCACACTTGTGTCATCTGTTGGATCCACTCATCAACTGAAGCGACTTGAGTGGTCTGCTTAGGCAGTTCTGGGATGGGTACAAAGTCTTGTCCTGTAGCTATTTTAAAAGGGGTGAGACCAGTGCTTTGGTGCACTGCATTATTATAAGCTATTTCAGCGAATGGTAACAGTTCATCCCAATTGTCTTGTTGGTAGTTAATGAAACATCTCAAATATTGTTCCAATACTGAGTTCAGACGTTCACATGATCCCACTGTCTGGGGGTGGTACCCCGAACTCAAGCCTTGCAATGCCCCCAGTAGTTTTAGGAACGCTCTCCAGAATTTGGCAGTAAACTGGACCCCGCAATCCAAAATTATTCATTCTGGGACCCCATGAGCTCGGTAGACGTGTTGTATGAATAATTTAGCCAATTTGGGTGCTGATGGAATGGCTTGGCATGCCACAAAATGTGCTTGTTTGGAAAAAAGGTCTGTAACTACCCAAATAACTGTCTTTTTGTTGCTTTCAAGCAGGTCTACAATAAAGTCCATGCATATTTGCTTCCAAGGAGCTCCAGGGTTTGCTACTGTCTGTAGAAGCCCCATTGGTTTGCCCCCTCTCTTTTTGGCCATGGCACACGTGGGACATGTGGCTACATATTTCCCTCCATCTTTTCTCATTGTTGGCCACCAAAACTGACGTCTGATTAGATGTAATGTTTTCACAAAACCAAAGTGCCCAGCTGTTTTGCTGTTGTGACTTCTTTGCAAAACCCACTTTCTAGCGTCTGCAGGGACATATAGCTTGTCTTGCCACCACCATGCCCCTTGTTTGTTCACTAGCAACTGGCTGTTGCTTTTGAACCACTCATCCTGAGCAATCTGGGCATTCAATTTTACCAATAACTCTCCTTCTGGTTGTCCTTCACCCTTTTTTTTCTGAGCTCTAGTGACCACTCTTAGGGCTGCTTGGGTACATGGAATTACTGGAGCGACTACTTCCTCCCGCTTGCTATTGTGTTGAGGCAATCGAGACAGAGCATCTGCCAGAAAATTTTTCCCCCCAGGAATATACTTCAGGGAGAAGTTAAATCGATGAAAATATTGTGCCCATCTCATTTGCTTTGGTGACAGCTTCCTCGGTGCAGTCAAAGCCTCTAGATTCTTGTGATCAGTCCAAATTTCAAATGGATGGGGTGACCCCTCTAACAAATGCCTCCAGCAAAATAATGCCCAGCGTACTGCGAACGCTTCCTTTTCCCACACCAACCAGCGTCTCTCAGTCTCTGAAAATTTCCGGGATATGTACGCACAAGGAAACAGTTCCCCCCCTGCACCCTTCTGTAACAACACAGCTCCCACTGCTACATCCGAAGTGTCTGCCTGTATGATAAATGGCTGTTCTGGATCAGGGTGTTTTAAGATTGGTTCAGCCGTAAACAGACCCTTTAAACTTTGAAACGCCTCCTGGCACTCCTTAGTCCAGGCCAAGGGGGCTCCAGGTTTTGATGCCTTCGCCTTGTCCCTGCCCTTGGTTTTCAACAAATCGGTGAGTGGGAGTGCTACTTGGGCAAAGTTGGGTATGAATTGCCGATAGAAGTTAGCAAAGCCCAGGAAACTTTGAAGCTGACGCCTGGTTTTGGGAGCCTCCCAACCTGTAACGTCCCTCACCTTTGCCGGGTCCATTTCAATTCCCTGATGCGAAATTCTATATCCTAAATAGTCAATTTGCTGTTTATGAAATTCACATTTGGAGAGCTTGGCATACAACTGAGCTTCCAGTAGCTTTTTTAGTACCTTCCTGACCAATTGCACATGTTGCTCCATTTTTTTTTTTTTTTTATCTGCTTAACAGTCATTACTGACCCTGCAGTGACCGCCCCCTAGCGGTTTTCAAGGCAATTGCATCTTTCTAGTTTCGGAATTAGACTTTGCCAGAGCCTAATTCCTAGAGCGTCAGCCCAGCTGGCAGCACAGGAGGCGGGACTTCCGTTGCTTCGCGCCCCTTTTTTGGACGAGCGCGGTTTTTCGCGCTTTTACCGGCAACTTGTCCCGTCTCTCTGTTGAGCCGCTGCCAGCATTTTTCCTCCCACCGGAGTCCTCATTTATCTACTCACGTATGTTTTCGATCTGCTGAGTTGGCAGAAGCTGCGGGTATAGAAACAAGAGCTCACCTTGTTAACGCGAGGCTGGACTCGAACCGCTGAAGCTTTCAGCCATTTCTCGCCGGCACTTTCAGAGTCATAAACCAACACCCCCTGGTATAAATCCTCTTGTAATACCTCATTTATAAGTTGCATAAACACCCCCGCCGCTCCTTTTAATCCGAATGGCATTATTTCATAACGGAAGCACCCCAGTGGCGTATTAAAGGCGGACTTCCATTGGTCTCCTTCACCGATTCGCACCCTGAAGTACGCCTCCCTTAAATCCAGCTTTGTGAAAATTTTCCCTTTGGATAAATGGGCCAACAGGTCTTTCATTAAGGGGAGTGGGTACCGGTTGTCAGCAGAAATGGCATTTAGCCCTCTATAATCTGTGCACAAACGTAGGGAGCCATCCTTCTTTTCCCTAAATAGCATCAGTGCAGCAATTTGAGAATGCGTAGGTACAATAAAGCCCCTCTTTAGATTCTTATCAATGAATTCCCACAATGCTTCCAACTCTTTGGGTGTCATTGGATACATTTTCTTCCTTGGAAATTTAGCCCCCGGCTCAATCTCTATGGCACAGTCACTGGCACAATGGGGGGATAGCTGATCTGATTCCCTTTCGCTAAACACCTCCTGCAGGTTGTGGTATTGCTTGGGAATCTGAGTTGCAGCCTCCACTGCCTTTTCCCCACTCACAGTGCCCATCTCTCCATCTGACAACGTTTTGGTAATTCCTTCAACTTCCACTCCCCCCTCCTTCGGGAAACGCAAGATCTTCTCCTTCCAGTTCACTTCTGGGTTCTTCCTTTTTAACCAGTTCATGCCCAGAAGCACTGGGTTGCATGCCATGGGAGTCACTAGGAATTTAATAGTCTCTCTATGGTCCCCCATAGTTAGTTCAAGCTCTTCTGTACAATACTCCACTGGCCCTCCCCCCGCTGGCGATCCGTCCAGCTGGGTAAAAATCACAGGGGTTTTGAGTCTCTTTAAGCGCAGTCCCAAGCCCCGGGCAAGGGTGGGGTTAATCAGATTTCGGGAGCAGCCAGAGTCTATCAGCGCCCGTATCTCTGCCCTCCGATTAGTCCTCACCACCCTTAGTTCCACCCAAATTTTAATGGGACTCACCCCCATCTCTTCACTGTCCAAATCCTCCCGTGAGCTGCTTTCTTTCTCTGGAAGAGCAGCCGCCTGTCGGAGAGAGAGCGGAGCTTACAACTTCCGGGTTTTGCCACTGCCGCGTGTTGCCGCTCTAGCTCCCGTCTCGCTGCCTGCTGCCACTGACTCCTTCCTGCCGGGCTTCGAAGACTTCGGCCCCTTCCGTTCCGTCTTCTTGCCTCCTTGCTCCGTCTTTGCTTTAGGGCACGCAGCGGCAAAGTGTCCCGGCTCCCCGCAGTTGAAACAGACGCGCCGGCTCCCACTACTTTTCGGAGCGCTGGTCTTCGCCTTGGGCACCACCTTCTTTGCACCGGGTAAGGGCGGAAGTCGGGTTCTTGCTTCAATGGTATGCCATTGCTCCTCCACTTCGCCGGCCATAGCGACCCATTCATTAAAGGTTTTCGGGAAACCCCGGCACAGCACACGCTGCAGCAATTCAGGTTGCAAGCCTCTCTGGAAAAACTCAATCAGGAGCTCCTCCGGCACGTGAGGCAGCCTTTGAGCCAAGCCCCGAAATTCGTAGGCGTACTCTGATACCGACTTGGACCCCTGCTTCAGCCTTTCCAGGTCGCGTCGTGCTTTGAGCGCCACACACGGGTCTTCAAAGCACGCGCAGAGAGCCGCCATGAAATCCTCCAATTTTCTTAAAGCCCGGTCCTTCGCCCTATGCAGGCCAACCACCCATTCCGTAGCCGTACCTTCAAAAAAACTGGACACATAGGAAACCTTCTCCTCCTCGCTGCGGAGCAGACCTCCATAGCCCTCCATGTAGATCCGAACCTGGGTGATAAAGCAAGCCAGCTGCTCAGCATCGCCCCCGAATTTCATGGAGATGCCCCGCTGCTGCATCGGGCTCTTCTTGGCTCTGCTAGGCATGATATCCTCCTCCTCCTCGCTGGAGGTCTCATCTTCGGCTGACTGCTCTGCCACTTCCGTGCCTCCCGGTGTGGCAGCTGATTCTCGTGTGGGAGGTGTAGATCCCCTTCCAAGCAGTTGGTCTACAGCTGCCTTTAGAGCTCGCATATCATCGGATAGGGACCCCATCTGCCCTTCCAATTTCCCCATGCGATCTTTCAACGAAGGAGCCCGTCCCTTCGTCGCCGTTGCTTTCACCCCCGTCCGGTCAGGGCGTGATGATTGCACCAGCTCCCCCTGGGTTATCACCTTTACTTCCAATGGAGGAGGGACTTTTCTTTCTTCTTCTTCCTCAATAACATCATCAGCCATCCCGTTGCTCGGTTGGTCCCGGTCAACGTGAGGCTTGGGACTCCCCTCAGGGTAATCTCCCTGGTAGAAGTCTATACAGAGAGTCCCAGCAAAATGTAACGAACTGCCACCTGTTGATCTTAAAACCAGTAACTTTCCTTGCAACCAATATTGATTCAAAAGAAAGTTCATTTATTAAGAATAAGTGTACAGATCCAAAGCATTGCTGAGACTGAGCAAAAGTGCGCCAAAAACCGCTTTTCTTTCTTTCCCCCCCTTACATTGCCCTTCTTACTCTTCCCCCCCTTCCATCGCCCTTAGTTCTTGTCTTCTGATTCCCTTGCTGGCATAGCCTTGAACATTCCAGAGCCTGTGATAAGGAGCCATCTGCTTCAAACGGTTTCTCCTTCCTGCTCCCCCTCCCCTTTTACAATGGCAGAACCGCAGCATGGAAAAAAGAACCCACTTTTTTTTTAAACTAGCCATTGTTGTTGTTGTTGTTTAGTCGTTAAGTCGTGTCCGACTCTTCGTGACCCCATGAACCATATTGCGCCAGGCCTTCCTATCTTTCACTGCCTCCCTCAGTTTGCTCAATTTCATGCTCATTGCTTCAGTGATGAAACTAGCCATATAATAATCTATTCTAAAATCTTGCGAGGATTCTGACACCATGGAAGAACAATCCTAGATCGTTGTAGGCATAAGAATTATAGTTTTATAGTGCAGTAAGGCTCGATTCTAAGGTTCAATTCCCAGTTCTTCTCTAACAGTTTTACGCATAGCCTCCTGCACGTTAGTAAAATGGCTTTTCACTTTTAAAGCTAGGAAATGTAGTAGCAAATATATTTCACTGGTGTCATCCACTTAGGGAACTTTTTCAGATAGTCTTTAATTAAGCGGTGGAAAACTAACTCTGGCTTGCTAAGGAAAATTTCCCTACATCCAGAATGAAAATATAACATTTGTTGTTGCACAGAAGATTGCAATTGTACGGCTAACCAAATTAAGTCAAGTTAACAAACCTGATCCCTCCTAACTACTCATCATGAGTTTAGCCCCAGATCAATCACACTGCCAATCTGAATGTTTCACCATTGTCCAGTTCAAAATTCACAGAATTGGAAGGGGCATTTTGGGGTGGTACTCCCTAAATACAATCCTTTGCTCAATACAGGAATCTAAATTAAATCTCTCTGACAAATGGCCCTCTAGCTGAATACAATAGGGTTTTTTCTCCCTAAAATTAAATCAGAGTGTACCCTCCTGAACTCTGGAATGAGAGAGAGTAGCTTTTAACCTTTGATTGACATCCTTCCATCTCTGAAGAAAGCCATCATATCCCTTGAGGCTTTTCTTCTCAAGGCCAAGCATTCCCACCAACTCTTTTCATAGGAGTTAATTTCTAGTCTCCTAATCTTCCTTGTTAATCTTCTCTGAACTTGTTCCAGTTTACACAGTTTGGCCTGTGCTAAGCACACATAGAAAGATGTGCAAGGATCAGTAAAACTGCCTTCATTAACTGTATTTTTAAGTGAACTCCCAAAGCAGTGTTTCTCAACCTTGTCAACTTGTCATGCTGGCTGGGGAATTCTGAGAGTTGAAGTCTACACATCTTAAAGTTGACAAGGTTGAGAAACACTGCCCTATAGCTTCTCTGCCCTAGTTAGGATTTATCTCCCATCTTCAGATGTTGCAAGTACATGCAAGCAACATTAGATATAGTGGGAAAAGCAGCTAGAAGGGGTGGGGGGTGGGGAAGCATGGTGCTAGTGTAGAAATGGTAGAAATGCAGCTCAAATTTTTATTCTCTCTCTCTCTCTCTCTCTCTTTTTCTCTCTCCCTCCCTCCCTCCCTCCCTCCCTCTTTGCCAACTCTCTTTCCTTCTATGCCTTCTCATCAGAGCTACTTAGGGTATATACCAGTGTTTCTCAACCTTGGCAGCTTGAGGATGTCTGGACTTCAGCTCCCAGAATTCCCCAGCCAGGCTGGCTGGGGAATTCTGGGAATTGAAGTCCGCACATCTTCAAGCTGCCAAGGTTGAGAAACACTCGTATATAGCAATATTGTTGGTCTTTTTAGAAATCATTTTCATGCAAAGAGATGGAGAAGGAATTTTTGTTTCTTCAGGATCCACAGCAGTTCAGTGGACAAGGCATTGCTAGAATAATAACAATTATTATTTGGATTAACTGAAAGTTGCACTGAGTGGCTAAAAGCACTCTCACCCTGTTTCCACCATTCTGAGGCTAACCGCAGGACAGATAATTGCAAGTTGGTTTCAAATTGTTTAGTGGATTTGGAGGGTAAAAGTTGGAAGAGTGTTTCAGTCATTACTTCTCATTTTATGTTTAAATTGTGGCAAAAACATGGCTCACAACCAGTATGAATCTCTCTTTAGATGTGAGTCCTTCAATTGACAAAAGATCTGGATAAGATACCAGAGCCATCCCAAATAACCATCCAGTTTTAATTTTTAATGTGCCTATAATAGAAATTACTAAATACGAGGAGAGTTATCTCTTAGCTAAACTACTATTGATTTAACCTTGATTTTTTTTTTAGAAAAGGCCATCAAACAGGAAATAGCACTAAACAACCCTTAGATAAATAATAACAATAACAATAACAATAGCAGCAGAAGCAGAAGCAGCAGCAGCAGCAGCACAACAACCTTTCCCTACTCAGGCTATCATCTGAAGTGTTAGAAGTATTATGGACTACTTATAGTGATTTTCAAAGACAAGCTAACTACAGGTTTGAGGGAGCCATCAGCAAAATGCCATGTCTGTGAGTTCCAATAGGAAGCTGCCAAACAGTCAGTCAATGCTCTGCCCAAGATGATGTCAGTCCTACTATAACCAAAGTGTGGAAAAAGACTTTCAGTCTTGCAAGATTCTGTTAATGTAACCTTGCAGTATAGATAGAGTACTCCTGCTTGTGCTTCTTGTCTGTACTGCCTCGTGGGGTAACATCTATCTTGCAAGACTGAAAGTATTTCTCCCCTCCTATCCTTTTACTCTCTGGAAAACTAGGGAGGGTCCCTTCTGAAACATTTCCATGCCCTCCCTCCTTCTATGGGCTAAGATACCTTTTACACACCAGTTGTCCAGTCTGCAGCTCTCCCTCCTGTCTCCCAAGGTCATCCCCACATACCGCTACAGGAGCTGCCTACTCAGAAACTAAAATTGGTCCATAATGCAGTGGTCCAGGTTTGGACCAGCAGCCATCTTTAGCAACATATTACATCTTTACTTTGGCTGCTACACTGGCTCCTTGATTGTTTTTGGGGTACAATTTAAAGTGTTGCTTTTAACCTAAAAAGCTTTTTGTGGTTGGCATCTAGGTATCTCCAGGATCACATTCTCTATATTTAGACACCATACTAGTGGACACCGTACTAGTGGCAGAATTGTTTCACATCTTAAATATTTTAAATACTTCATCTTTAAACCTACTTTGGATGCTTTAATGCTGTATTTGTTTGGGTCCTTGGATGTTTTACTGTTCCTTACTATGGATGTTTTATGTTTTTCCTGCAAACCACTGTGAATCAATTAATTGAAATTGTGGGTATATAAGCTTAATAAATAAATAAATTGTACTATCATCTCTGAGCAGTAATAACTAATAAAAACTACAAATTGATGTTCTGAGAAATATCTTTAGAGAACCATCTAAAGTCTCATTACTTGTCTCCCTCATTAAAAGGTAGCACCAGCTTCCTGTTTCCACCGAATGTATTCATAAATTTGTATGGTTCCCCATCACCCATACTAGCTCTAACTGAGATTTCAAGCCACAGCAAACTAAATCATTGTATGGTGTAAAGTAATTAGACTAGCACAGTGATTTGTGGTTACCTCAGTAACCTTCAGCTAATCTGCAGAGTCTTAAAAAATCAAGCTGAGATCTCACTACAGGCCCAGTATAAATAGAGAGAATATTTAAAGACTATAGAGATTAGACAGAAGAAGGGATAAAAACTGTATAACAACAATCACAAGCCTGTTTCAAGATGTCAAATAACCTTGGTGACATACCAAAGATCTACAGGACACAAAGCAAGCAAAAGCTTTTATAATGCCATGTAATAGCATTACATTTGAAATGAAAGTCATTTCCAGGCTGTAAAGTAATGTTGTAGTAATATTATTATATTATCCTCAAAGGAAGAATTCAGATCGGAAAGGATCCCTAGATTTGTAAAATAAAGAAATATTGGTTGAGATATAAAGGAAGGTCAAATCTATAACAGCTGCATTTCCACTATTTTATTGTACATCTGTATGTATATCTAAACTTCATAATCTATATATAATTTCTTGACAAATGTATGTTTCTAGCATATACATTCTAGATTAGTGGAAAAAGTATTTTTTTTTTTTTTTTTTAATCTGCTTAACAGTCATTACTGACCCTACAGTGACCGCCCCCTAGCGGTTTTCAAGGCAATTGCATCTTTCTAGTTTCGGAATTAGACTTTGCCAGAGCCTAATTCCTAGAGCGTCGGCCCAGCTGGCAGCACAGGAGGCGGGATTTCCGTTGCTTCGCGCCCCTTTTTTGGACGAGCGCGGTTTTTCGCGCTTTTACCGGCAACTTGTCCCGTCTCTCTGTTGAGCCGTTGCCAGCATTTTTCCTCCCACCGGGGTGAGAGTCCTCATTTATCTACTCACGTATGTTTTCGATCTGCTGAGTTGGCAGAAGCTGCGGGTATAGAAACAAGAGCTCACCTTGTTAACGCGAGGCTGGACTCGAACCGCTGAAGCTTTTAAATGCTTTTTTATTTTTAATTGTTTTGTATATTTAACATTATTAAAACTATTAAACATACATAGTATTTTTTTCCCAATCCAATATTTAGTGATATTCTCATACAACCAGTGCAATATAATATTCGAAAACTGCTTCAGATGAATGGGGTCATGTTGTATTTATGCAAAAAAAAATTATACACACACACACACACACACACACACACATGCTGTTTTGGATATGGGATGTCAGCAACAAGGACTTCAGAATTTTACTAGCCTTCTTCAATGTGGCATCCTTCATTTATGTTGGATTATAACTTCTATCATCCATTGCTCATGGTGGTTGGGATGATGATGAGGATGATTGTATTTGAAGGCCACCAGTTTGGAGAAAACTGCTCTAAATTTTTGCAATGGAAAAGGAAACTAAAGATGATGATAGAAAGTAAGTAACAGAAAAAGATAAGAGAGCTTCCATAGCTATCTGGAAGAATGCCAGCCTGAAATATCTATATTCTCAGATATGAGTGACATAAAGATCTGTAAATACACAGAAATGTATTTATGACTGCACATCAATTCTAGAAATAAAAAGTTTAAACAGAAATCTTTTTTGACTGGATTTCTTCAAGCAGCCAGATACACAAACCTCCCTGATGAACTCCATATGTAGCTTTAGCATTACAGTACTTAACGTGGGACCTATCTGTATGGAAAAGCCATTTTCTGCATTTTGAACATGTTGTTATATTCAAATAAATCCATCCCACACTGGTTAGGCCTGATGGTGGCAATCTTGGGTTTATTATTCTAAGTTAAATTTAGTTAAAACTTTATTGCAACCACATGGTTACAGCAACACCAAAAGGCACTTATCAAAAACATAAACATAATCAAAAGATTTAAGAATTGGACAGAGTAAACCCCAGATACATATGAGGTACTTAAAACTTAACCAATACCAGATAAAATACAAGGCAATTCCATCAATACTGTCTTAAACAAATCCATTCCCTTTTAAGCTGAGCAGCTGACTATCATACCACCATTAGTCTTTTTTCCTTGCTGCAATTCTATATAACATTACTTGCTGAGTTACGTAAAGATCCATGTCTGCCAGCAAAAAACAAATGATTTTACTTATGCACCTTAGCTTTGCTGCTTCAGTAGAAGGCAAATAAGATGGGTTTTAGGTACCATTTATTGTTTGCGAATCAGAATATAATGAATTAGATTTTTTACCTATGCAGCACCAAAGATGTAGAAATGCTTAGCTCTTGGTATTCCCCTGTATCTTCCATCCACATATGTTGATGGGATAGACAGGAGATAAAAAAAAATGTTCTATAAAGGCTTAGCTCAAAGCTGGGTTTGTTAAGGGCCAGAAACAGACATTCAGTTCCATTGTTTAAACAGCCAGATCCATTCTGTACTAAAGATTGTGATCCTATCCCTAAAAGTAACCACTGACAAAAACCTCTAATTTGCTCTCAAAACCTAGAGTATGCATATAATCTACAGTTAAGGAATATGAATAAAAATGTGGTAACAGGACCAGGCTCATGCAGAACTGTCCCACATGCACTATTTTGATCAAAACACATTGACTATCCCTCTAAATAGTAGAAAGAACCTCACTTATGAGGCCAAGAGCAAGCCATTCTCAGTAAGGCAGCAGAGGCACTTGGCAAAAGGATAGTTATAAATGTATTCTGCATCACTTCCAACTTGTCTAGTTTTTCCATTCCACACATATTTCCATCCCATATAGCAACTAGGGAATGTTTCCTTTGAAAATCTGTGTTGTTGAATTAAAGCAGCTCCCTTCAGAGAGGGGAAGGAAGGAAGGAACATTTTATTAACCTCATTGCTGTCAGCTTAGTACAGTTCCAAATCAATGTTTGAGAGAAATGTATACCTGAATATTTAAAGGAGTTCACTAATTTGATTTCATTGCCTTTCAATGACCATTTATGTCCTTTTGAACTTAGATATTCTGTCTAGGAGCAATTCCTTTTAAACTTCTCTACTCTACAGAAATACTAAGGTGTTTTTTTCCCCCCAAAACCTATAGATAACCATTTGCATTATAGAGAGCAGCACTGTAATATATTCATAAGAAAGTATAGATAGATGAGAGAGAGAGAGACAGAGAGAGAGAGAGAGGATAGAAAAATTTTTATATAACTCTTAGAAAAGGTAGGTCTGTAATATAACTGATTGGTAATTGTTTTTATTCTACAAAACCTATGATTTTTTCAATAAAAGAAAAGGAGGGAAATAATTTTAGCTTGCAGAATTATTTTTAATGTATTTTCTAGGAGTTTTAGAAGTCAAGAAACATTGTTTGCATTGTGTTGTGTTAATCATGGCTTGTTTAATAACAAATGAAAGCAAAACAGAACAAATCACATTATGGTTTAGTGTGGAGTCCTAATAAAATGGCTTAGAAGTTAACCATTTATTTCAAGGAATCTATGGTATCTGGTTACAGATTAGTAATATGCTTTAAATAAAGGAGAATTAAAGTGAGCAGGGGCTCTCACCAATCAAAGGTCCTCTCCCACTGCACCTAACCTATGGCACAAACATGCCCTAACAACATTCCTCATTTCCCTCATGTCCCATAAGGTCCCATCATTTCTTCCCCAGCCCATGCATAAAACATATTTAAGTTGTCCTTAGGTTTACTGGTATTAAAGTATCATTTTCCCCTGTATTCCAACACCATCCAAGAGTAGCCTTAAGGTTTATTATAGCTTTTTACAGGATGCAGTCAAGAAATAATCCCATATTCAGAACCTCTCATCACCTTTGCATTCTTCACTTAGTCTCTCAGTATTTAATTATAAATAATCATATCAATCATGCTTTTACATGCAAATTCATTCCTTTGCCATGCGTATACTGTATATACAGTAATATACATACATACATACATACATACATATATATATATATATATTTAAGCCACATATTTGAAACAAGCAGACTTTCTTCTTAGCAGTTATTCCATACATGGACGAGACAAGAGAACTTGGAATTGATGGAATGCTACTACAACAGCAGACCTAATGAGAGGGGATATATGAAACGTATGAGGGAACTATGGATAGACAGAAGGCCTACATCCACACTAACTGAGAAACAACTAGTTACCCAGCGCTTCAACATAGTGAAGAGGAAGCTGCTCTCACAACTTGAGATAGACCAACTCCACATTACAACCCGGACTCAAGCAGACCTAGAAGAACAAGCAGATGTGCAGCCAACACCTGAAGCTGGAATGTCACTGCCACCCCTTCCATTACAGAGCACAGCAGCTGATATGAGGCATAAGATCATGGATAAACTAGCTACAGTCAACCCTCGAGTCCGATTACCAAGGCTCAGTGGAGAAGTACCATCAGATAGTATGCTAGAAGATGCCAACAGAGCCCTCCAGACAATCCCTACTACTACCATAACTGAAACCAATGAATTGGTATATGCTACAGCCTCTGTAATCCTGGAAATGCTTGGCTACACGATCAAGAAGAACAGCAGTACATACCCACCCTGGAAAATGAGATTGGAGACTAAGATCAAGGCAACTCGGAGAGAAGTCAGTCAGCTGGTGGAACTACAGAAGCATGTAGAGATTAGGGATAAGACTCAGCTACTGAAAAAATATATGGGCCTGACTCCATCTGAAGCCCTAGAGACTGCTAAACAAAGGCTCACAGCACTGGCTACCAGGCTAGGGAGATACACTAGAGAAGCAGAGGCCAAGAAGATAAATGCCCTGTTCTCCAAAGAACCATCCAAAGTGTACTCCCAACTGCAGTGCAACCACAGAGTAACAGCTGAGCCACCAGCAGCGGAAACTGAACAGTACTGGAAGAACATATGGGAGAAAGAGAAGACACATAACACCAGTGCAAAGTGGCTGCAGGACCTGAAAGCAGGCCACAGCAATCTCCCAGAACAGGAACCAGTCACCATCACAGTAGCAGACATCCAACAGCGGGTCAAGAACATGAAAAGCTGGACAACACCTGGCCAGGACATGATCCACACCTACTGGCTAAAGAAACTAACAGCAGTGCATGAACGCCTAGCAGCACAGATGAACCAACTGCTAGCAGCAGGCTCCCACCCGGACTGGCTAACACAAGGAAGGACAGTGCTGATCATGAAAGACCCCCACAAGGGAACAGCACCATCCAACTACCGGCCAATAACCTGCCTCCCCACAACATGGAAAGTTCTATCAAGCATCCTAGCTGCCAAGCTACAAGACCATATGGGCCAGTACATGAGCACAGCTCAGAAGGGCATTGGGAACAACACCAGAGGCTCAAAACACCAGTTACTCATAGATAGAGCAGTTGCCCGAGACTCAAGGTCTAGGCAGACCAATCTGAGCACAGCCTGGATTGACTACAGGAAAGCCTATGACTCAATGCCACACACATGGATCTGTGAATGCCTGGCACTATACAAAGTCAACAGGACACTAAGGACCTTCCTCAAGAACTCAATGGGACTGTGGAAGACAACACTGGAAGTGATCTCAAGACAGCTCGCACAAGTGGCCATCAAGTGAGGCATATACCAAGGTGATGCACTGTCCCCACTGCTGTTCTGCATAGGCTTAAACCCCCTCAGCCAGATAATCACAAGGTCTGGATATGGGTACAAGTTCAAGAGTGGAATCACCATCAGCCACCTCCTCTACATGGATGACATCAAGCTGTATGTTAAGAGTGAACGAGACATCGACTCACTGATCCACCTGACATGGATCTACAGTGAGGACACTGCGATGTCATTCAGACTGGAGAAGTGTGGCAGGATGATAGTAAAGAGAGGGAAGGTAGTTAAGACCAATGGAGTGGAACTACCAGTGGGCCACATAGCAGACATAGAGGCCAGCTATAAATACCTTGGTGTCCCACAGTCACACGGGAACCATGAGGAGGCGGCAAGAAAGACAGCAACATCCAAGTGCCACCAAAGGATAAGACAGGTCCTGAAGAGCCAGCTCAATGGGAAGAACAAGATCCATGCCATCAACATGTATGCCCTGCCAGTCATTAGATACCCTGCCGGTATAGTGAGCTGGCCAAAGGAAGACATGGAGGCTGCTGATGTGAAGACCCGGAAGCTCCTCACAATGTATGGAGGTTTCCACCCCAAGTCCAACACCCAGAGACTGTACACCAGCTGCAAAGAGGGTGGGCGGGGTCTGATGAGTCACTCACCAGCCACTGTCCTGGATAAAACCCAGAGTATCCAGGAGTACATCAGTAAGATGGCACCCAAAGATGAGCTGCTGAGAGAATGCCTCAGGCAGCAGCAAACATGGAAGGAAGTTCAAGCGGAGGAAATACCATGGCAAGACAAGCCCCTGCATGGGATGTACCATCGACAGATAGCTGAGGTGGCTGACATTGGGAAATCCTATCAGTGGCTGGAAAGGGCTGGACTAAAAGACAGCACAGAGGCACGGATCATAGCAGCACAAGAACAGGCACTAAGCACCAGATCCATAGAAGCAGGGGTCTACCACACTAGACAGGACCGAAGGTGCAGATTGTGCAAAGAGGCCTCAGAGACAGTCCAACACATAGTGGCAGGGTGTAAGATGCAGGCAGGAACAGTGTACACTGAACGGCACAACCAAGTAGCTGGCATTGTGTACAGGAACATCTGCACAGTGTATGAGCTAGACCCCCCCAAGTCCAGATGGGAGATTCCACAGAAGGTCGTGGAGAATAAAAGGGCTAAGATCCTGTGGGACTTCCAGATCCAGACAGACAGGCAGGTACTGGCCAATCAACCAGACATCATGGTAGTAGACAAAGACCAGAAGACAGCGGTAGTGATAGATGTAGCAGTGCCAAGTGACAGCAACATCAGGAAGAAGAAGCATGAGAAGTTGGAGATGCACCAGGGCCTGAAGGAGGAAATCGAGAGGATGTGGAAAGTAAAGGCCAAAGTGGTCCCAGTGGTGGTAGGAGCACTTGGGGCCGTGACTCCTAAGCTGGGAGAGTGGTTCCAACAGATCCCAGGAACAACATCAGAGCTCTCTGTGCAGAAGAGTGCAGTGCTAGGAACAGCTAAGATACTGCGCAGAACCCTCAAACTCCCAGGCCTCTGGTAGAGGACCCGAGATTGAGGAAGACACATACTACCCATAGGGGTGAGAAGGGAATTCTTTTTTTTTTATGTTTAAGCCACATATTTGAAACAAGCAGACTTTCTTCTAAGCAGTTATTCACTAGCTTATCAATTATCATTCATTTTAGCATCTCCATTTCCAAATGGCTGAATTTCTAATGTCTCTCATCTCATCCCCCACCTTTCATTCTGTAATGAAATCCTTTTTTTCCTCTTGTATCCTGTTGATTCATTATTTTTGACAAAATTCACATCTGGTTTTCCATTATCACCATTCATGGGAATGTATCATGCAACTATTACTAACTGTAGATTCCTGCTTTAATACATATCCAAAATGATGTACATTTTAATCTTTTCATTCATTCATAATTAAACCTACACTTTCATGTCCCTGAATGTATTCATCAGCTCCTATCCATAAAATCAGTCATCTTTACTCATATCTAATACATTCTCTCCTTTCATCTTAGTTTGACAAACATCTTTCTTTCTTTTTTCCTAAACTTCCTTGCCCTGCCTTGCCTTTCATTAATCAATGCTCTTTGCCATTTTCTTCATTTACATTTCAAGCAGCAGTCTTCCATATGCCATGGTCATCACTAGATGAGTCCATAAGTTTGCCACCCATCATGAATGGTCAATCAAGCCTCTCACATAATGCTAAATGGAATGGAATGTTTTAATGTTTTGTTCTTGATCAAATATATGATCAAGTGACTAATCTCAGTTTGGAACTAATATGGATGTTATGAAAACATCCCACAGCCCATCAAATGGCTAGTGTAAATGTGCTGTTGTTGCCAGGGGGGTGGGGTGCTGCAGTGGGTTTTGTATTTGGGATTTTTATTCCTGTAAGCTGCCTGGAGTCACTGTGAGTTGGGCAGCCATATAATTTGCTTAAATCACTCAATCAATCACTCAATCAATCAATAAAACAGATATGGAAGTTATGAAAAGAGAGCCAGTAGAGTAGAGCAGTTAAGGTGTTAGATTAGGATTGGGGAGACATGGGTTCAAGTCTACACTTAGCCATGGAAACTTAATGAGTAATTTTGAGCCACCCTCTCTCAGCCCAGCCTACTTCACAGAGAGGTAAAAGTGACGGGAGAGTCTCATGAGAGCTGCCTTTTGCTCCTGAAAAAAATGTGAGGTGTAATCCAAGAAATGAATGCATTAGAAATAAATAAAAATTGCAATATGAATGAGCATTTAGAAAAATAAGAGCAAAATCCACCGAAAACCTCTCCTGTACGTGCTATCATTTTCAGCTCTTTTAACATGAAACTAATTCTACAGATAAAGTCCAGCTCTAAAATCTCTATTTAGCTAGCATTTCATTTACCATGAAACCATTTGTTTAGTGCTAATTTTACCTAATCCAATGGTTCCTTGACTGATGAGTCAAATCCTGGGATAAATCTCCTTTTAATTAAAGTATAATTCAAGATACTCTTAACACCAGACTCAAAAGTCAAAGTGGTGAATAAGGAATATCCAATAAGAATAAGACCTATACAGAGGCCTCGTGTGTCTAGAAGGTTTGGTATTCCTCTCAGCTACTGCGTTACACAAATATAAACATATTTCAGCAACTGAGAGTTGTCACAGTTTTCACATAACAAATTAGAAAAATTCGTAATTTCATTTCGAGCCTTTAAAAAGCCTGATCTAAATTTCCTACTAGCTGATGGAATTTGTTGTCCAAATATTAAGGGTGGTTCCAGATGATCCTATCTGTTCTATAATAAAATGGTACCCAAACTGGGGCCATATGTTTTAAATTCTGTTTGAATTTGCCCATATCATTAATGGGTTTCAGTATTTCTTATTTCTTCTACTTCGTCCTTCTCATAAAATATACACTTTGGCTTTTTTGAATAAAAATTGTCTCTTCCTTGAGAAAGTGGACAGTGGCATCTTCCTTCTTTGAATTGCTTCTTCTATTCATGATAGAGATGCTTCAAGACAATGAAACACTTTTATTTTGCTAGCCCTATCTCAGTAATAGACTGTGTCAGAAGCTTCTTGATGTTAATTGGGGGGGGGGGGGCACTTGTGTCATCATCCTCTTCTATCTTTAACTCTCCTCTGTTCCCAACTGTTTCTTCTGTTCTTTTCCAAAAAATGATAACTGGGTTATTCCTTTAGGTTGATGGTTCTGAGAGTTATCTAATGGGAAATCTCTGAGACAGATAATTGATGGGTTTTTTTTTTTTACAATTTCTGCCAGTTATTTATTTATCATATTTATATGCCGTCCATCTCACAAAACATGACTCTGGGTGGTATACAATAAAAACCATAAAATAAACAATATTTAAAAAATCTACAATTAAAACATTTACATTATTATTAAAAGACTAAAAGGTTAGGAGAGAGCATTAGATGCTACAAACAAGATAGTTATCTCATTAATTGTTATATTCTACCTTGGGGTATAAGACAGCCAAATTCAACAATTTTGTGATGAAGGGGGCAGGGGAGACAAGTAAGAGCTCTGCCACATGTATGATGGAAATAGCAAGGCTCAAGTACAATTAAAACTCAGCTTTTTCCTTTCTTAAGCACAGAATCATGCTGTACAATAGATTCCTAGATCTTATTTTCTGAATCATAGAAAAAAAATGCATGTCTTCCTCTTCTTTATCTTTTAGTTTGTCTACAAGATCATTCTGTTTTGTCTGATCATCCTTGACATAGGTACTTATTTCTCTTACTCCAGGCATTGTTTCTGCTCTCTTCCATGGTTCCTACAGTGCTATCAGCTATAGAAGAGAAGGCTAATCAGAATCAAGGGCATAGAACATTGAGGATGCATGGAACCAGGCACTGACATGAAACTTTCTTCTTAAAGTGAATAGAAGCTTTGGGATCTGGAATTTATCTGTACTGTGCTAGAATAATCATATTATTGTCACTTATATTATTACTAGCATGTAAGCCAATCATTATGTAACACATAGCTTTATAAGATGTACTTTGTTTAAATGGACATGTTAAGAAAGATGAAGCTTAAGAGACCCATTCAAAGCATATCATAATGTTCCTATAAGTTTGCTTGTTCTGGAAGATTTCGCCCTATGAAATCTGTGGAAAGTAACTACTCTAAAGGAGGAACAACAAGATGCAGTTCCCCCCATAGAAAAATGTACCCATATAAACTGGATGATACTGTGGAGTATGAGAAAAGTCTTGATGGAAGTTACCAAATATATGGGAACCTTAGTCCGTTGAAGTCATGAACCAGAATGATGTACCTCAGAAATTTTTCTGGAACTCAAACTTAACCTGGGTAAGAATGCATGGTTATATCAATGTATAAGTGAGTAGAGTCTTTTGTTCATGAACTGAACAATAAAAGTTGTAAACTTTTAATGACATTTTACACTGTGAGCTGCCCAGAGTCAGTTGGAATCAGGTGATGCCTAAATTGAATCGAATAAATCAATGAATTTCTTTCTATGTATCCTGTATCTCTGGATAAAAAGAATATTAGCACCAGAAACACCATAAGGACCCTTTTTATCTCATTCAGTGTGACAAGTGCAGTGAGGAAGGGAAAGCCAGAGAACTCATGAAAATTAGAGAATATGCACCACAAAAACAAAATGGGTTACATAATTCATAGTAAATAAGAAAAACTCAAACTGGGTTGGGAAAACTGTGTGAGGGGAGAGTCAGAGAGCCATCATTAACATCAGTCCAGTGAAATCCCCTCTCCTTTTTAAAATTGTTTTAGTGATTGCTTCAACAGTATAAAACTACCATCAAAAGCTGTACCTATCAATTTCCAGACATCAATATTTTTTTTCCATCATAAATAGGGACCCCTGTGGTGTAGTGGTTAAAGCATTATATTAGGATTGAGAAAATCAGACTCAGCCTCTCACAGCCCAATTGTCCTCACAGGTCATGTTTATGAGGTTAAAATCCCTCTATAAGCCACCTTATACAAATATCAGTGTTGTGCCGTAATCTTCCTCGCAATTTCTGAAATATTTTATTCCCAGGGTGCTTTAGATTTTCTTTCAAACTTTTCTTGGTGTTTTTGAACTTACTTGGCTGCTGAAAATGGTGAAGGGTATTGTTGGGCCTCCTGTTCATTTCTGTGACACATCTTTCTATCCCTCTCAGAACTCCCTAGATCCTGCCACTTTCCTATCTGAAAAAGGCCCACGGGAGGAATTTCCTCACCATACCTTCCTTTGGGATTTAACTGAAGTTTCATAAACCAGGAAGGCTGCAGTTTATTGGAGAAATGTGGTACAATGAAAGACTACACATCTTCATTTCTCCCCCTAGACAAGTCTTTAACAACTTCTTAAGAGAAGGAAGCTAAAAGGGATTTTTATTTTTTCATGCCACCAAGAATTTTACTTACTGAGCAGAGTAAGAAATATTCCTGGTGAATAGTGCATAGGAGTATAGCTGAAGTGCTGTGGTCATACGTTTATCATAGTAATACTGTGAGTGGGTGGGGAGGTGTAAAAACATTCAACAAAAATAGGTATTTTTGTACACAGCTGAAGGATATGTATAGTCCTATGTGTTCTTCTCAGCAATCTACTAGTGGGATGAAAAAACATGGAATAACGAGGCACATCAAAGCAATGACTACAAGCAGGTGGATTAGACAGATGAACATTGCAGATGCCAAAATGGATTGAATTAAATTTGGCAACAAAGAAATATACAGGTGCACTGAATTCAACAAGTCTGCTTACAGAATTCACTCCAATATAAATGAAAGGTACATATATCAAAACACATTCAGAAAATCATATGGCAGTGCTAATTGTGGTATAACTGAATACAAGAAGTATTTCTATCTTGATTTCAGTGACATCTTCAGAGATACGGTATTAAAAATTAATATCAGGCTGCCTCAACATAAAGGGAATTTTCTCTTTCCATACAAGACAACTAGTTCACCAATATTTATTTATTTATTTATTTATTTATTGATTTGATTTGATTTGATTTGATTTGTCCCCACCCATCTCCCTTACAACGGGGGACTCTGGGCAGCTTACAACCACTAAAATCACAATACATAATTAAATTATAAAACGTTTAAAAATTATAAAAGTTATAAAAATTAGAAATTTACAAAAAAAGGATAGAGATAAAAAGCTAAAAACTCCAAGAGGCCAATAGGGCCCCACCAGGCCACTAAGGGGCCAGCCAACCCCATTTCTGATATCCACCCTCCCTGCCCCAGGCCAGATGGAAGAGCCAGGTCTTCACATCCCTCCGAAAGGCCTGGAGTGAGGGGGCCTGTCTCACCCCCAGGGGCAAGATGTTCCAAAGGGCAGGGGCTACGGCAGAGAAGGCCCGCCTTCTGGACCCCACTAGTCGAAATTCTTTTACCGCAGGGATCTGGAGCATGCCCTCTCTATGAGATCGGGTAGGACGGGCTGAAATCGTAGGGGCGAGGCGGTCCTTCAGGTAACCTGGCCCCATGCCATGTAGGGCTTTAAAGGTGATAACCAACACCTTGAATTGGACCCGGAAGCAAACTGGTACCCAATGCAGCTCACGGAGCAAAGGTGTTATATGGGTCCTTCTTCGGGCCCCAAAAATTGCTCGTGCAGCTGCATTCTGGACCAGCTGAAGCTTCCAGATACTCTTCAAGGGTAGCCCCATGTAGAGCGCATTGCAATAGTCTATCTGGGAGATAACAAGGGCATGAGTGACTGTATGTAGGGCATCCCGATCCAGGAAAGGGAGCAACTGGTGCACAACCCGAAGCTGTGCAAAAGCCCTCCTGGCCATGGCTGCCACCTGCTCTTTGAGCAGGAGCCATGAGTCCAGGAGGACCCCCAAATTACACACTGGGTCTGTCTGGGGCAGTGCCACCCCATCCAGAACCAACGATGACAACGTCCTGGATACAGAGGACCCATTAACCCACAGCCACTCCGTCTTGCCAGGGTTCAGCCGGAGCCTGTTGTTCCCCATCCAGACCCTCACAGCCTCCAGGCACCGCGAAAGGGTGGTCACGGCATCACTTACCTCACCAGGGATGGAGATATATAGTTGAGTATCATCAGCATACTGATGATACCTCATCCCATGATGGCAGATGATCTCGCCCAGCAGTTTCATATAGATGTTGAAAAGGAGCAGAGAGAGAACCGAACCCTGCGGCACCGCACAATGGAGGGGCCGAGGATGGGACCTCTTGCTCCCTATCACCACTGATTGGGATCGGCCCTGGAGAAAGGAGGTGAACCAGCACAAAACCGTGCCGCTCACCCCCATATCCCTGAGCCGTCCCAATAGGATACCGTGGTCGACGGTATCGAACGCCGCCGAGAGATCAAGGAGAGCAAGGATGGTCGCACTTCCACCATCCCGCTCCCGCCAGAGGTCATCCATAAGTGCGACCAATGCTGTTTCCATTCCATAGCTGGGCCTGAAACCTGACTGATAGGGGTCCAGATAATCTGTTTCCTCCAGGACCCTTTGGAGCTGCGAAGCCACCACTTTCTCAACCACCTTCCCCAAAAAGGGGAGGTGGGAGACTGGACGAAAGTTGTCTAGTACAGTAGGATCCAGGGAGGGCTTCTTGAGGAGGGGGTGCACCAGCGCCTCTTTAAAGGGGTCTGGAAACACTCCCTCCTGCAAGGATGCATTAACCATCACCTGGATCCAACCACGTGTCACCTCCTGAGCTGCTTTCACCAGCCAGGAGGGGCATGGGTTCAGATGACAAGTGGTGGCCCTCACAGTCCGGAGGATCCTGTCCACTTCCTCAGGAACCACAGGATCAAACCATTCCCAGATAATAAGGCAAGAACAATCCCCTGGTATCTCCCCAGACCCTGCACCACGCTTGGAGTCCAACTTGGAATGAATCCGAGCAATTTTATCCTGCAGGTGCTCTGCAACTTCTTCCGTGCGGCCCTGCAAGTGAACCACCAGATCCCCCTTACCAAGGAGGGTCCTGGTGATCCCAAACAGGGCCGCCGGGTGGCACTCTGCAGACGCAATAAGGTCGGAGAAGTATTGCCACTTCGCCACCCTTATCGCCACAATGTAGGCCTTAATAGCGGCTCTAACACGTGTTCGGTCGGATTCAGTCCTTGTCTTCCTTCAGCGGCGCTCTAGGTGTCTCTTAACCCTCTTCAGCACCCTCAGCTCTTCCTCTCCAGGAATTTAAGCAGGAAATTGACTAACCTAAGGAACCTTTGCATGGAAGCTGGTCTTATGGAAAGCTGAGCATAAACTTTATATCCTTGGCCCACATAGGCCCTAAAATGAATGGAAGGAAGAAAGGAAGGGAGGGAGGGATTATTAGGTAGCTATAGGCCAATTCTTTATTTTAAAGTATATCTACTTGTCCAAGGTGTGTGTGTGTGTGTGTGTGTGTGTGTGTGTGGAAAGATGACTATCCAGGGTACCAGATAGCTAGAAAGATATTATACCTTGCCAATTTGCTTTTTGGTAAATTGTTGGTTTATGATTGGCTGATACCACCATGGCAACAATTCTGTCAAAGTATCTATAATGTGATCTCAAAATCTCGAATGTGCCATTTCTCCCTCCAGAATTGTCTCTCTTTCTTCTACATAAAAAAGGGATCTTTCAGTCAGTTAATACCCTTCTTTTGAAAAGGTGATATCCATATAAACTCAGAGATGCAGCACTGTGGAAGGCAACATACTGATAAAATGGCTTAATATTTGATGATAATGCAAACAGAAATGCAAATTTTTGCATTTCTTCAACATCAAGCTATTACACTGAAGTATAATTCCCTCCCCCTTCCCGGTTGTAACAAAGAAGATCCTGTCAAAATTACAAATGGATAAAATATGCATCATTAATATAATTTGGTAGATTTTTTAAATGTATTTTGGCCTTCCTTCTTTGGAATGAAATATGCCAAGTAAAATTAAAAATAAATGAGATCCTTCCTAGTATTCCAGTTCCCCAAGCAAGCCTCTAGAGGTAGGAATTGACACTCAAATTGCACAAGTCTCTACTCACAGGATATGCAGGCAGGTGATATTGAAAGCAAACAAACAAAAACAGATTCGTGCTTCTTTTCCTTTTTAGTCTTTAATGCTGTTAAGCAAGTTCTTTAAAGGAGGCCATCTTCCAAAAGACTGAATCTTCAACAACTTCTGCATGCTACTCTTGCTGAAGCTTGGAGACTTGCTTTATTCTTCTCTAGAGATTTCAGTGGATTTGATTCAAGCACCATTGAATGTGATGCTGTATTAATTGCCCTGGAGGGTAGTAGGCCCTTTGAACTACGTCTGTGAATGATATTTTGCTGTAAGACATGTGTCAGCACTTGGCTGGTTAACCATGGGGCTGAGTTGTATAGCATGCTGAGACCAAGTATCTGGAAAACTAATTTGCATCCTAATCTTACATCTGTTTTCTATCACTGTGAGATTGACTGGCCTTTCTATCTTCTGGGAAGTGTCATTCCAGAATCATAAGAATGTATGTAAAATGTGTGTGTATGTGTGTGTAAATCATTCTGCACATACACACAAACATGCACACAGATCATTACACTGTCAAAGAGTATTAAGAATTTTCTATCATCTCTTAGGGTTCCCTAGAGTATTTGGCAGGTACAAGTTAGGAGGTGAGGCAATGGACTGAAGTGCTCCCCTTCATCATTTGGAAGTAACCTGAATATGATATTTTAACATCATGATATCATAAAATCAAGTCCACATGCAACTTACGTAGGGTTACATGAAAGGTTATTTCCTGTACTTAACAATGTATGTACCACATTGGCAAATCTGTAGGAGACTTTGTTTTATAGACAAAGCCTGGTAAGATAAGAGTTTGCTGGCATTTACTAATCTGTGGATATCTTGTGTTTTGCTTTAGCTGTTTGGCCTTAGTTTTTCAAAAAGTGTTCAGACGTCTCACAAACCCAGTAAATCCTTTCAAATACATTCTAGCCCACTGCATTGGTTGAGGTGAAAAGTCCAAATAGCAGCCACATGGGCATAGAATACAATCTATCCGAGGGAGCTTTTGTGTGATCCTCATTAAAGTGAATGGGAAATCCTCAGCTGGTGTACGAAAAATCATGAAATAGAACTTTTTTTGTCCTTCCAGTGGAATCCACAAATTTTGGTCTGAGATACTTCATTGTGGCTCATTTAAGGCTGATTGCACAAATTTATTTCCTTTATTTGAAAGGATATGTATAAGTAAGGATAATTTTATTGGATGACATATTGAGAATATTGAATGGAATGGAAGAAAAGGACAAATAATTAATATCACACAGAGCTAGTTCAGATTCCTTCTTGCTGCCAACTTTAGAAATTTTTGAAATGATACAATAGATACAGGTTCACTTAGAAACCAGGCATATGAGCAATGTAACTATGTGGATGACTTTTTTAAAAAAAATCTTATTTAATGAATCAAAATGAATCAACTAGTATAGATTGTTCTGTAAGAACAGTTACAATATTTAATTTCAAAGCATCAAGTTTTGGTTTGTTTCTAAGAAGTTATCATGTTACTTGGTTATAAAATTAATATCAGCACAATATTACATATACATGAAATATATATCTGAATACTGGGCATCTTAGGCACATGCATTTAATGCATTTAATAAATTAAATATGAAATACAATTTGAATATCAGTTTGGACTTTTTTAAAAAAAGTATCAATTAAAATTTAACAATATGTAATACTTTTTCAAAATCTGAAGAATAATCAGAAAATATTTCCCTATAAAAAATCAAGGCTAAACACTGATCATGTTGTGCAAATGGATGGTGGACTAGAAAAAAAAATTATTATGCTTGGCAAAGTTGAGGAAATAGGAGGGGAGACCAAGGAAGGACTGGATAAGGGACATCACTGAAATATCCTAGAAAGATTTGCAAATTGTCACCTAGATCAATTTGAGATGGAAAGCCTTTGCTCATTAAGGGAGGCAAAATAGAAAAACAAAAAAGAAACAAAATAATGACAATAAAAATAAGAGCATCTCGCAGATGTATATAGCTATATGAAGTTAAAAGGTAAGTATCAAACTGATTTAATAAATATTTATAAAATCTAATTGTGGGATTTTTAGTCTCATAAGATTTGTAATCACTTTTAATAATGTCTTTGATGCTGTAAATGCCACATTTTAAGGCACTTCTTAAATGCCTGAATGGAACAAGGAATTTGAGACCCCCATTTTGTATAAACATTGGGAAAGTATCTTAGTGTCTGTGTCAAAAATTTCAATAGATCTTAAACTATAGCTTAACAACCTCGAAATATTCCACTGCATTTGTACAGAAAAGGAATGAGTAAATCATTGTATTTTTGGAGATGCAATGAGAATAACTATTAAGTATGGTGATTTTGTGATATTGTAAATTTGTACATTCTGGGAAGTAGTAATCATACATATTAATTTGACTTTGAGACAAAGTTTAATATTTTCAAATATCTGCATTCTTTTAACTACACTATCCTATCACTTGGAAATTGATAGCTGGAAAACAGAAATAGATTCTCTATATCTTTCTTATCACTAAGAGGCTTGTTCTTCATCACTGGAAAGAGAAACTTATGGCCCCAATTATTCTGTGAATTGAAAATCTGATGTTACTTGCAATGCATGAATAAGTTGCCTGCAGATATAGATTATGGATAACTTCAATGAAATATGGCAATTCTTTGTAAAATGTTATTTTAAAAATCCCCTCTCATCCTATGGGTGAATCTTCATGTGTCTTCTATGTATCTTCCTCAATCTTGGGTCCCTAGGCCTGGGAGTTTGAGGGTTCCATGCAGAATCTTAACTGTTCCTAGCACTGCACTCTTCCAGACAGAATGCTCTGATGTCGTTCCTGGGATCTGTTGGAACCACTCTCCCAGCTTGGGAGTCACAGCCCCGAGTGCTCCTACACCACTGGCACCACTCTGGCCTTTACATACATACATACATACATACATACACTTTTGTTAATTAAATAATAATAGAAAACTAATAATTAATTATGAGATTATGGTAACGCTAACCATAGCAAACTTCCTAAAAACCAGCAGTTCTGTATTCAAAGTATATGTTGAACTTCAGAGACATGTCTAGGCAGTTGCCAGGCATCAAGACTCACACAAAGGCATTAAAAAAACAATATATATATATAGAGAGAGATATAGATATACACATATATACATACACACACACACACACACACACACTAGATGTGAATCAAGTTGGTGTCAACACAGATAAACCTTCTCCAGGATAAACTGTTCCCAACATGGCCTTTCAACTCTTCCAATGATGCACCAATCACTGCTGTAATTGAAGCTGTCTACCTTGCTGCTGGTCATCCTTTTCTTTCCTTCTACCTTTCCCAGCATTATAGACTTCTCAATAAAGAATTTTTACATAATGTATCCAAAATATGATAAATTGAGCCAGGTCATTTATGCCTCAAGTAAGAACGCTGGATTGATTTGTTCTATGATCCATTTATTGGTTTTCTTGTCCATCTTCAGTATTCTCAGGTATCTTCTTCAAAACCAGAGTTCTAAAGCATCAATACTCTTTCTATCCTCTTCTTCAAAGTCCACATTTCACTTTCATACAATATCACAGGGAAAGCAATTGCCTGCATGATTCTGATCTTTATAGATATAGACATGGCGTGGCATCTTTTCCAAGGCCTTCATTGTTACCATACCAAGTACTAGTCTGCAACATTATTTCTTGACTGCTGCCTCCTTTACTGTTCATAAACAGAAGCTATTCAGTTCATCAGTGACTTCAGTGTTAATTCTAACGCTGTTTGCTAGACTTGTCGTAACTAGTTTAGTCTCTTTACATTTAATCTTAGTCTCATTTTTTCACTGTGCTTCCTGACTTTCATTACTACAGCAACTGTTTGTATTTTCAGCTACCAGGGCAGTGTCATCAGTACGGCACAGGTTATTGATGTTTTATCATAGATGCACACTTCCAAATTCCTATGTTTACCCCATTTGCTTTGGCTTTGTTTGTGGCTCATGTTATTTATTACATTATTTATTTTCTTTACTTTGGAACCCTGACAAATAGTATTGCACCAACCTAGTGCATAACTCATTATCCAATCTTTATCAACACCATCAAAAATACCATGGACTGATCTTAGGAGTTTTGTAAACAAAGCATGTTTACTGGCACTGACCAATGATCCTTTACTTCAGCAAACTAAGTGAATAAATAATCTGCTTATACTCAAATATATTTTGCCTTTCTCTTTTTTCCCAGAAACATCACCCACAGCTCTATAAATAATCTGGCAATGTAGTATGTCAACAGTCAGGAAACCTAGATGTGCTGGAAGCCATGCATTTGGTAGAATCATAAACATATTCAACAACTGGCTGGCAGAGTCCAAATTCTTTAAGAGCATTTCCTAAACATCTCTCATAATAGGTAACATAAGAAACAGAGAGGGAGGGGACTGATCAATAGCTGACTGCAATGTCAATCTTTTTTTGGGGGGGGGGGTCTTAATAAAAAGCAGTCTAGGTTAGGAGATGTTTACCCAGGCAAACTCCCCATATGATGCTTGACATGTAAATTGTACAGCAATTTGTTCCACAGTATTTGTTAAAATACAAATACTTCTTCCTAGATCTGTTTCATGCAACTTCCTTTGCAATTAGTAAGATAAACCATTTTTAATATCCATTCAAATGCATCTCCTTTTTTAGAGTGACATGATTCAGTTCTAATCTTTTGGAATTATTCAGTCTTTGATTCTATTAAAGGATAATTATCTTACTTAGTGCTATTCCTTTAAAAAAAAACGACGACTTGTGTTACAAACATTGCAATCTTCCTTCACTGTGCATGAATGTGTCACATACAGTGGTGGGGTTAAACAGAAACATACTTATATGCTTTAATATGAAATCTAGTAACTTTATTGTACATGAAGATCAGCTTCTCCATGACCATTCATTGACCTCTGTGTACCAAGCACCCAAAACATGCAAAGGTTAGCTAATCTAGCTAAATTAAAAGTTAATTTGAAAAGGCTCTCATTAATAGGTTTAAGCCTCACAAAATTAAATTTTATATTCTGGTTAACTCTAACAATGAAATAATAATAATAATAATAATAATAATAATAATAATAATAATAATAATAATAATACTGTATTAAATGCAATCTACTGTGAAGACTTTATTTTAGGGAATGGTTTTGTAAGCCTACATAAGAAACTTAGTGTCATGCCAAAAATGTCTTCTATAATTTTTTCACTCATTCTGATGTAATTTGGCTGGGGAAGGGGAACTGTTTTGTTTTGTTTTCCTAAATAAATGCAGTTCTCGGGCAAGGGGTGCATACTTGTTCAGGTATCTTGCAAGTGCACTTATCACACTTGCAAGATAGCTGAAAGGTATGTATGAATGTCCCATCCTCCACTGTACAATCTTGTCCTCAGTGGTCTGTGGGCTTCCCATAACTTAATTAAATTCCAAGTGACAACACTATGGTCTCCCATCATGGCACAGATGAGAGAGTACTGGATGATGGATAACAGAAAGTAATCATAGTAAATTATTTATTTTCTTTCTGACAATGAAGTAGAAAAATAGAAGCCTCTTTCTCCCAAGAGAAGAAAATATTCAGAGATATTGGAAAGAAAATTTCAACTTTGTATTACTTAACATTCTCAGAAATAACTCTAGCCTTTTGAAAATGGATGTCATATACAAATACATTTAAAATATCTTAGATTCTGGATAAATCAGAATAGATGGCGATACACTTAGACCACAACTGCCCAAGTATGTTGAAGTTTTCTTTTCTGGCTTTAAAGTCAGGCTTCTTTCTTAATATTCTTCAGCCAATTCTTCTTTAGACAGATTTTTTTTTAGGTATTTCCCACAAGTTTTTTTTTTTTTTTTTAAAAAAGCTGTATTTTGCACAATTTTTCTGTATTTTCCTTTCCTTTATTTTTTTTCAGTTGCCCTAGCAATATGTCATGTCTTTGGTAACTCTTCTAGGATTTCTTCTTACTTGAAACAACAGAAGAAAAAAGAGTGCTACACTGTTTCCACTCTGGATTCATAATTACCTATTTATAGTAACCCTTCCTGAAAGAGAGGTACATTACACAACTTCAATTCAATTTTAAATGTTTGGCAGCTAGCAAAATTGGGCTCTAAGGGAGTACATGATGTCTCGCAGAAAGACATTATTGGATTTTCACAATAAAAAAAGTTGGGACTGGATTCTGTTTGTACTAGCAGGAGTCCTTTCAAATAGGCAGATTTAATGTTGCCTTGTAAGAATGGAGAAAATGTTATTCTTAAATGTTATTGTAAATAGCAAATGGTAGCCTGTGAAAAGGTACAGAATTGAAGGCATTGCTATTATACTGAATAGGAATTACTTCAGTCTTCCTTAAACATAGCATTTTTATTTACCCTCAGATTGGAGGAAGAAATAACTAGCACCTTTGGTACCCAACACATATTTTCAGCAACCTTACCTTCTATAATGCTTTTTTTATTCATCCATACAAAATTCATTCTGAAATTTAGATTTATAAATATTATTTATTCTGTGATAAGTTGGTAGATACAAATAGTACATTATGCAACATGTTATTTTTATGATTTTGTACTTCCATTGCCTCTGTAGTAAAATATGTGTTGATTTAATCAAAAGTAGACAGATTCATTTTGTAATGGTTATGAACCACAACATATCTGAAATAATAATCTCTGACAATGAAGCTCCATTTTACAACATTCGTAACAGTTATTTGTTGGGTAGTAAGTTACGGTTTAAATCTTCCTTTCCTCAGATCCTCCTGAAATTAACACTATTTCTTATCAGGTAACCTTCCACTCCCAACATCAGAAGCTGTCAATATTAACCACAAAGACAACAACTTTATTCTTGTTGTCAACTATCTTAATACTCTTAATACTTAAGAGGTCTCTATCTATCAAAAGAAGAAGAGTCCACAGCTCAATTGTACCTATGATATCTTGGCCCAATAACATTCTTCTGCTGAGATCCCAGAATAGTTATAAACTGACTTAAAAGCTTAGCACACCTTCAGAAACACAGTGTTTGTGTTAAATTCATCTAGCGATGCTGTAAGGTTCAGTTTCTTGTTTCTTTAAGAAGAGAGGATAAAATAAAAGAGAATTTCCTGTCCTAGGGGTGTTGTAGACAAAGATAGCAAACAGCTTATTTCTTTAAGATTACTGTTTTCTAGACAGGACATTCGTATTTCCCCTTATAGTTCCAGTTCCATAACAGCTTCCTAAAGTTTTAAAATGTGTCACAATTCTGCCAGTGTGTATTTTTTCCCCAACAACTTAGCTGAAATATATAGAATTCTTATAGATTAAGAACTGAGAGAAAGGGATAGGGAATAGACTGTGTTGCCCACCACACACACAGAGTATCTTCCTTACAGAAATGTACAGAAATAAGGCCAACAACATTTTGAAATACTATGTGTCAGTTATAAGGGATTAAATGGTGTCACATTCATTCCATATATAGAAGCCTACTGGACCAGACATGGGATTTTAATTTAGCATAAGTGGTTTGACAGCATCCTGTACATCTAAGACAAGCATACTAGTTTTGAAGACTGGTTGTGTGGAATACTTTATTTTTCTGTCTTGAATTCTGAAGTTGTTCCATATTATCTGAAAAATATACTGACTATCTTTGATTAAAAAGTAGGGTTGCCAGAGCCAGACAAAGCAAAGAGTCCTTGATGCCATTTAGTGGCCATCCAGAGTTCTGCATCCCAGATCTGGTAGCTCTTTAAAATAGATTTGTGTTACAATACACACAATAAATGATGTAGGATTCTACAGAAGAGAGCCTCAAAATTCTGAGAGAATCTGTGAATATGCAACTGCAAATGACGTATATATCGCTTTTTATTCAACAAATTTCTCAACAGCTTGTGTTCCTAAGTGAGCAGAAACCATTTTGGTTTGTTTGCTTGATTTTTCCCCAGATTCCAGGTTTTCTTGACTACATTTGAAAAAGTCAATCTATGCATTATAAAGTTTCCAATGGATAAATCTTGATTGTGGTTAAAAAAAAAAAAAAGATAAAATTTTCCATCTTAGTACAGTAATTAAGTAAAGCAATTTCCATCCTAGTCCAATTAATTAAAGCAATCCCATAAGCTTGCTTGAATTAGGAACTAGAAAGAGCCCTTCATGTTTTCAGGAAAAGTCAAAAGTGGCTAGAGACCTAGATGGGTGACAGGTGAGATTCCAATAAATCAGTGGTTTATAACTTGTTACATAAAACTTAGCAAGCATTTTTTGAGAGACCTAGCTCTGTGAGGAAAGGTGCCTACAGTGCAAAAAGCTTAGTGACCCATGTCTTGTATTTAAGATCACTGATTTCTGGTAATTCAGCCACAAGAATTTTGACCATGATTCAGGGCTAAATAATTCCAGTCTATTTAGAGGCAAACATTTTGGTAGTGTCGTATGGTATTCAAACTGTAGTCTGTTTGATAACACAAGACATTTAAAATGGTGGAATACATGTTTTCCTAATTTTTTTTCTAATAAGGAAACTATTATTTTGCTGTGCCAATAATAATACTCTTTGCTATACCAAGTATTGAAATATGCCTCACTTAGTCTTTCCTCACTTGCACTGTAGCATGATAGAAACAAGCCATGGTAATATTATTTTTATGCCATGATCCTATGATGTTGCCTTCATCTAGTCTCCAGTCCATGAATGATATAGCCTTGAATTATCCATGGCTGTTCCAGCATTAAAGTAGAATTTTCACCCTTAAGTTGACATCTGTCAGCCCTTCAAAGTTGTCTAGAACTAAGTTTTATTGAATTAGGCTATATTAACAGAGTCTTGCATGTCTGATAGTGTTTTTTCTTCCCTCCATCTTATATCCCAGTGATTCAGGAAGGAACCAACCTGAGTCTCTTCCTAGCAACTCCATGTCCCTGTCAGCTTCATCTATCACCATCCTTAAAAGCTGGGTATAGGCACACTATAACTGTGATTTTTAGAATTGGCAGATAGTGTCAGATTGTACTGTCAGCAGTATTTTTATGCTTAAATGTATATTTAGCCTGACTCCCAGGAACTCTGGTGGCTTACAATTGTTAAAAATGTTTAAAAACAAGAAGAAAAAAGAATAAAAATGAATGGGAAAGAAGAAAAATGGGGGCTTCAGTCACCCCCACCGGAGGCCTGGGCAAAGAGCCAGGTCTTGAAGGCCCTTTGAAACAGCAGTAGCATGGGAGCCATTTGAAGCTCAGGGAACACCTCATTCCACAGGGCAGGTGTTGCTACAAAGAAGGTGCACTTCCAGGATATCAATGGAAGCATCATTTAATCAAAGGAACCTGGAGCATGCCAACCCCTGCCAGATCAGATCATCCGGGTAGATACTATGTTTTGCAAGGCTGAAAAAACAGTGGAAATAATGAAATCACAACACCAAAATGACAGGACACAGCATAAAGAAATCTGGAAGTCAACATTTGTTGTCTATATAAAAAAAGGAAAGCAAGTAAGGAGAAATGCTAAGTGAAAGTCTTGCTTCCTTCAAGTACACACACACACTTCAGCTCAGGTTATAATAGAATGATGTGTATGTGGGTGGGTGGGTGTGAAGGTTAGAAAGAAGCCTCATTCCTAAAATAGTGCCGTGTGACTGGTGGATGGTCAGGAAAGCTAGAAGAATCAGCCAAATTCTTTGCCTCCCATGTGCTGCATATGCAAAATCTGGCTGGCACCATTTGGCAGTAAGTCAGAACAGGCATCAGAGATGCAGGAAAGGAAACAGCAATGGGGAAATACAAATTTCATTTTAATTCTGGTATTGTTGTCTGCTAGCATACCAACTCAGCAGAAGCCCAACTGTCTTTTTAAAAGGCAATCAGGAATATTCAAAAGAAATCAGGCATAAAATTATGTTACTGCTCTTCTTCAACATTACAGGAACTTACATATAAAGTTTGTATCCTTTGGTATGACCATCTTGAATATAAAGTACTGTATTTGTGACCAAATGCTAAACTGACATAGCTATGCAGTGCTGGTAAGTCTGTTCTACTAGCTTTGGTGATTTGATGATAGAAAGATGGAAGTCTCTTACTTTCCCCATCAAAAAAGAAATACGAAGGACTTTCTGTCTTCCTATCAGTGTTGTTTATTCATTGACATACCAATGTATTCTTATGTATTTTAAACTACAGATTAAAAAAAAAAAACCTGGAGAAACTAATATTTCTGGTTAGAATATAGGATATATTTGGTGAGCCAGATCACAATTACACTGTGAATAATAACAACAGTGATGAAGGTGAGAATAAGGATGTGATTGTTCACAATTATTCTGCTACAAACTCATGACTTTTGTCAAAATAAAGAATCTGTTTCTTTGAGCATTTGCAACATCATAGCTTCTAGTCAGGGTTTACTAAAAGGGTCAATTTCAATCTTTCTGAATTCTTCTGAAGTCATGCAGGTGTCATCCACGCTGATATGGTATTAATATGATCAACAACACCAAGCAAGCCTTCTATACAATTAAAAAAAAAATGAACCAGAAAGTTAATAGCATTATTTCAAACATAAACTTTGAATTCATTCAATCTGTGAATATATCCCTAGAGTACAGCTGTTGTGGTTGGTAAATAAGAACATTTGCATTTGTTTCCTGGGTTAATTTGTCTTAATTTTCTCCTTTTCCTATGATATCTTTTGATCATATTTGCACAAATGCAAAAATGTAAGCCAATAAACAGAAAGAATGAATTTGTGTTTAATTCAACCAGAACCAGATTGAAATAAAAAATGGTCCTTTAAAATTACTGCCCAAATTTATGAACTGTAAAAAGATTCTGTAATATCCCCCTGTATCTTGTTATTCCTACTAGTCTTACTAAATCTACCAGGATTATCCTTTCCTTCACCATAAATATGTACTCACCCAGTAGAGCATCTAGCCTGAAATCTTACCTTTCTTTTTCTTTTCATATGTCCTAGAGCTGGATTTGGTCACTATTTTTTCCCGTGAGATGCCAAGAAACCTAAGTTATTTTCCTACATATATCATTTCTTTTTCTCTCTGCTAAGTGGCAACTGGAGTAGCTGGCATCCAAGTAAAATATGCTAATTTTTACCTTACTTTTTAAATAGATAAAGAATGACAAAGGGAGTTCGTAAAGAAAATCAATTTCTCTCTCCCTCCCTCCCTCCCTCCCTCTCTCTCTCTCTCTCAAGACAGTTGGGGATTTAACCTGTATCTCCATATTAAAGAATATAAAGAGATCCATTGAGTTAGACTTAACCTTTCTTGACTCAAAATTTAGTTTCTGAAGCACATCACATATTACTGTTAACGTTCTATGGGATTTTAAAATGCTAGATGGATAACCTTTAATTCAAGTAGCTACTCATTTCCAAGGGTTTGACTAGATATCCACACAAAGGTTCTGGAGAAAAACATGGGCGTAGAAGCTATTCTTAATCATGGACAAAACTCGACATAGTCTAGTTTGTTCAGTTTGCTAACGTGGATAGAGACACTCTCCTCTCTATTGAAAGAGTAGATGGTACTTTAAAATGTAAGACAGGGCTCCACAGACTAGTATAGTTTTATCAAATGATAAAATCAGTATAGTGACACAGGGTCTGCCTCTTATATACATGTTTGCCATTTGCCTCTTCCTGCTCAACACAGATCCTTCTGATAAGAAGATGATAAAGTTGTCTTCCATCTGTGCTTTTTCCCTGCAATTGTTTCTTCTGTGCCATTTTTCATCTAGTATGGTTATACTGTATCTAAAAAGATGCCCAATTCTTTAATAAGTTCAAGGTGAAGAACTGGTTTAAAATTACAGGAACCATACTGTATGCTCTCAGAACTAAAAATACAGTTTCCTATTAGTAAAATGTTTGTGTCTGGTCTGAAAATTACAAACAAACATTTTTAATGATCCCAGAGTTGAATAGATTATTTACTCTAACATCTAATTAATAATACAAAGACCTTACTTAATGTAGAATATATTTGACCATCTTCATGTTATTTTTACTTTTCTTTAAACAATTATTCTCATCAGATGGTGTCTTTCTGCAAATGCTGATGCACTTATCCCCTATACAATTTTTGGAGGAATGTATGTCTCCAACACTATGATAAACATTTTAACACCCCACTTGTATGCATGTGATCGTTACAAAAGATATAAACAGGATACCATACCATCCCAAGTCTGCTCTTGGACTTCTTAAACTTTTGTTATGCTAAGAGCAGAGAGGTTAAGCAGCAAGGATGACAATACAGCAGAACAGTCAAAGAAGAGCTTCCTCAAGAAGTTATGTATTAGCCACAATGGAGTCTACAGACAGTTGTGAGTTAGAGGTTGATAGGTTGATAGTTTCTAATAACATCATTATTTAGCAACCACATTAGTAGTACCGTATATGGCATTGGATGATTAGCCATTTAGCTTGGAAAGTTCTACCTAATTCAGGTATTTAATGGAATTTGTGATCCCACAGAGTGTGCTATGTATCTCAGAATATGGTGTCCTCCTTGTGCCAGATCATTATTTTGTTGGTGTTCCAGAAGCTCTTGAAGACCTGGCTGTTCTTCCCAGTCTTTGGTTAGGGTGGGTGGAGACTCTTGTTGGATGTGTTTTTTAGATATGTTTTTGGATATGTTTCAATACAGCAGCTGTATCCCACCTTGTCTATTTATTTTGTATTGCATTTTTATTTTATTTGCTATATTGTGAGCCACCCAGAGTCTGTTTGGAGTTGGGTAGCACCAAATCAAATTAAGTAAATATATAAGGAAACAAACCTAGGAATTAAATATTAGCCCATATACCTTTCATTAGTAGAATCTGAAGTAGCCAGGATGAACTATATGCCTAGCTTGGAACTTAGGTGGACTAAAATAGCAGTCAGCATTGTTGGGACTAAGTTTATGGATCAGTTCTGTATAGAGGCAAAAATAAATGCATCATAAATGCAGATAGCAAAGAGGTGGTTGCTAAGCACTAGTTCAGTATTTGTCACTGATAAAATAGGAACATACCGAAATTAGAATGTGCACAAGAATGGAATTGTAACATCAGCTTTACAAATCATGCCCACTGAAAAAAGTCTGTAGATTGTATATTGAGTTCATTTATCAGGTTAACTAGATGTAGAATTCTATTCCTCTCTCTCTTGCCTAGCTACTCAAAGTTTCATATATAGCCTGAAATATTTTACAGCAATTAGTCTGCTTAGTATCAACCAGGTATGGGATTCTTTTACCCTTCATCTGTCATCGTAACAACCCTGAATAGGGTATTTGCAATGAAACAGGAGAGCTGGATTAAAACTATGTTTTTTTATGTGTAGGCCTCTTGTTGCTGCTTTAAACTGACAGTTGTTATATGAGTCTGCAAATTGAAGTTTGCACAATACACCCCCCCCACACACACACACTATTTTATTTGCATTTGAGAAAGTTGGTCATGGGTTCAAGTTGTAAATGAAACACCTTTTTACGTCTTCAGTCCTGAAATTCCAGCTGCATACTGAAAATATTAACTTTGAAGTTTCCTACTGAAAGAGTTAACTCCTATTTAATAGCAGCCCATATAGCAGTTGGGCAATTCATGGGATTACTGCAACAATCAATCTTATCCATACCTAGCTAGCAAGGAACCAGCAGGCCCTTTCTTCATTTGTACTTGTTTCCTTTGATCTGCTTCCCATTTCAACTTTGCTTAACTTCCTCTTACAAGCTATCAAGCTCTTTGGCAAAGGTGTTGATCTCAACACCATCTGGTAACATACAAAAAGAAAACATTTCTCTGACTCCCAATAGACTGTCCTGTGGTCTTATCCATGATCTGTTGATGAGATTTCTAGTTCAGTCTTCCTCACTCACACACTACTGGTTATATTTCCTAATGACTGAAGAGAATTAGCTGACCTCCCATCTGTATAGTATCTGGAGGTATAGGTTTTATTTGTCTAAAAGTAAACTTTTTTGTTCTATAAAGTGCCATTGATAACTACAAAAGCAAAAATGCTCATTATGTACAAAACCTTATAAAGAGGGGAGCCAATTTCAATAGACCTTATAAAAGCTGCAGTAGATTATTATTCCAGCCTCAAAATTCTGTGGTTCTATGAAGCTGCATAACTTATTCCAAGAGACAGGCCCCCAAGAAAGAAAGAAGACATTACAATAGAAACAGATCACCAATTAAAAGAAGAAAATTTATAAGGTTGCCAGTATGGATGTTAAAAAAAATACCAAAAGTCAGCAATGGGAAACCACTTCCATTACCTAGAAAGCTACATAGATTTGTCCATGGGATCATTAGAAGATAAGCACAGCTTGAAGGGATCTTTCCTTTTTGATCCTTAGAACACCATGGGATACCAAGCATCTGAGGAGCATTCAGTGACCATTAGAGCTGTCAGAACTAAGACACAAAAATCTGAAGAACTATTAAGATGGCAGCAAAGAGATATAAGAAACTCTTGCTGCCCTGTAGTGGTCCTCCAGATTTTTGCAACCAAGATCTGATAGCCATACTGACTATTAAGTGAGTCTGGATGTATAAGTTGTGTAGAGAAATCGTTTTCTGTTTCATGGTATTTTTAATTCATTTAGCTAGATGTTAATTTTGCTGGCTGCAGTTTTTTATTCTGCACAATTTCGTAGCAGGTTTATGTTCTCAATATTTATTAAATCAGGATTGGGCTTTATTGTTAGGAATGGTGATGGAGGTCCTTAGAGAGCAAAAAGAAAACAGCATATAAATGTCTTCAGAAACAAATATAATGCAAAAAACCCGAAAGTCTGCTAATGTAATCCAGTTCTGAAATCCAACACCTTAAAGATGACATTTGTTCACTATGAACCAGCATTAACCAAATATTTGAATCTAGAATTAAGGAGGGGGCACATATGCATGTTCTAACTCTCACATTTTCTAAATCAACCTTATGCATAAGTTTTTATTAATAGCAAAGGGAGGGGAGAACTTAGGCAAATTTGTTTTTTCTTCTTCTCTTTTCATGTAGGGCAAATATTTCACAATTTGTTACCATGCAATTTAGTGCTTTTCATATCTGACAATGCCTCAGTAATGATAGCCTATTAAAAATATCTGTTTAAAGTTTCTCCGTTTAACTGCAGGCAGACTACTCACCTACGCTTATTCCCTGCAGATAGTTCTTTAGCACAGATGAAATGTATATTTCTTTGGTACTGAGCTGAAAGAGTCCTGCTGGTATAATGTCAGGGACAAAACTATACTGTGTGAAATTCCTGAATGAGAATGAGCAGTATTATGTAGCTCAGTCTGGCTAATTACCATTACTTGGGAGACTGTAGTCACTTTCTGTTCAAACACAAAATTCGTGAGCCACAAGAAATCTATTGCTTGGCATTCGCAGTAGGTTCTATGTACCCACTAGATGCAACAATTATCGATAAATTACTGTGCCTAATATTGACCTCGCTACTCTTAGTTATAACTAAAAGCACCTCTTACCTGCAAAGTGCTTCAGGTTTTAGGACAATTGTATTAGGAACAGGAGTAAATGAAAGAGCGAAGGAATTTATACATTTCTGAATGAGAATAGTTGTTTCTCCTAACTGGATTTGCACCACATATTAATCTAGGCTAAAATGGGTTGCATAATTTGTGGTTCATTATATAGTTGTTTAGCCATGGCATGGCATATGAACTCTTGGATAACTCAGATTTAGGTTTTAGTATGATATGTGTACCCAGCTATCAAGTGCTACTGGACCATTCATCCAGTATGTCTCCCCCCCCAACCCCAATTACTAGATAGATACCTAAGCTCAAGACCATTGTATCAAGACTTCCTTAAGTATAATTCCTGTGCATTATGTTATGATCTACTTGCTGAGAGCCAGGTGGGATGGTAGGGTTTATATAGGGCTGATCAGGGATTACACAGTTCTGATTCAACTTTGTTTTTATACAAGTCTCAAAACAGTCCGGCATGAAACATAAAGCTTCATATACCCATTTCATGTGCCTTCAACCTTAATTTAAATGCCTCTGCAAGCAAACAATTCAAATCTTGGGCAAGAGCAATACATCCTGGCTTATTGCATGAGAAGAGAAGCAGGACAGAAAAAGAATGAGAGGAGGTGTCAGAAAGGGGGAGGGGGGGAAACAGTATAGTAAACAGCTATGGAAATGCCACTGTTATACACATATGCAAAGATAAACTTTTGGGAGATTTTCCACTTGCTTAGAAATGTTTAAATGACCAAATGTGGATTAGCCAATGTGACTGCACTGGTTAAAATCCCTTCCGTGAAATTGACTACATAAGCTTCTGGTATGTGTATTTGGGGTCTTTCACTTGAGAATGTTACTTTATGTGTCCTTGCATGTCTGACCGAGACTCTTAATAAAGTTTTGGAGACTTTAATTTGTGTCCTGACCAAATAGAGGAACAGACCTGAACCTCACCATTTTGGTGGCAGAGAAGGAAGAAAGGAACTGGGGGTTAGGGTTAGGGATATAACCTTCAGAGAAATTTCTAACTTAATGACACATTTCCAGCATGCTATTTTTTGTGTGTATGAAACAGAGAAAATAAGGAGGAAAAGAAATGGTTAAACATATCCTGCGTTTAAATATCTATAATTCGTTTTTAAAAACTGAAATAAGAACAACAACAAAAAAAAAGGAATGCAAAAGTACCTTATTCCCACCACCAGCCTCCTGTGACTTTCAGTAACTCTCTGACACAAAACGTTTTGTCTGAGAACAGAGAGGGTGCTGCCATTCAGATATTATGTTAAAGCAGAGCTGTCTCTACCATTAGATAGTGATCATTTACCTTGGTTGTAGACTTGCTGGAAAAAGCTGCATGTAGTTTGGCTTGCTCTATGCCTAGTAAACTTGCACAACTTGATCTATAGTGGTAAAAAGTTGTGCCATTGGGAAGCTGAAAGATATGATCAATGGGTAAAGTCAGCTTTTAGACAGAGAACAGGAAAAGCAAAACTTGTATGTGCACGTATAGGCTGTCCAAAATGCCCTAAGCTAAAAGGACTAACTTGGGATATGAAAGATCTTCCTACAGTCTACATTGTTATGTAGGTAACTTTCTAGGTGACTGCATGCAAGTAGTAGATTGGGTCAAAGCCCAAAGTGGTAGAATTAAAGCCATACATACTACATATTCATACACATGTTTCCACCATTTACTTGCCTTTATATAGAAAGAGATACATTCACACACATTTAAATCATATAAAGATATTCTCACACCCAAATAACTAAATTCTCTGTGCCAAGATTGGTTCAGAAGCTATTCAAGCTAACACTGGCCTCTTTGGAAGTAAGCTTCATTTCAGTACTTTCAGCTTCAGTACCTGATGCTACACTCACATGTAATATGACCCATTTCATTATATTCTAGTTCAACATATTAGGTGAACTCAGAAAATAGGATAACTCATTAACAAGGTGACATGTTATTTGAATGCAGCCTATAAAAACACTAAACTCCTGGGCAACTGCTGTATACCTTATCAAATGATAGCAAGACTGTATATGGGCTCAGAGATAAGGGTAGATGACAGCAAAGGGGATGGGATAGCTGTAAGGCTAACCTTTATCCACTAAAAAGTCTTGGTGTTTTCAAGGGGAGAAAACTCCCCAGGAAGAAATGGGATGTTACAGAAGGACTACTTAAGATTAACAGGGCCTTGGTGCTTCCAGGGAGCTGATTTGCCCTGATTTACTTCAAGACCAAGAGTACCCTATATGGCACCTCCTTTGCATGCCAGGGACAGACTTCAGAGATGCTGGGACTGCAGTCTCATTAGATTTTCAAGCTGAACATAAAGCTTTTGCCCCAGACAACCTCCTCTGGCATGGATGAGTGAGAGTTGTTCATAGTGTATGCATTTCAGTGTTACCCCCTTATTTCATGATTGCATTAAGGCCAAAGCAGGGAACTTCTTCTGATTCCACTCCAAAATCAGACTGAAACCTGTGCTTTGCCTCTCCTTGGGAAAGAATAGTAGCCAACTCCTGGTACAAGTGTTTCTGTCCCTCTCAGCAATAAAAGACCTACTTGAGTTAAGGCCTCTCCCCATCTAGCATTTAACCAACAGAAAGCTTACTAGGATGGAGAAGCGAGACATGGAAGGAATTGTAATGTATGTAAAGGGAAGGTGAAGAAGAGCTAATACTTCTTCCTCCCAACTGCAACCTTCTTCCAAACCATTCCTCATTTTTATGAGGCTTTTCAAAAGCCTCAGTGTCCCCATGGCTTACATCCAGATCATAGCTCAGAGTTTCCTATCAGTGACTTAAATTCCCACATTTGAAATTGTGAAAATATATGCCCACCTATTCACAGACTCTCCCTCCATGGGGGACACAAACAAAAACACTCATTTAAGAGGGGGAAAAAAATACCTGACACCCCTTCCTGCAGGAGGGTCCCTACTATTCCTGTTTAGCTTTGGTCTATTTCCGGGCAGGTGGGTTAACCTCTAATCAAATAACTGCCCTGAAGATGCCCATCATTTCTATAGTCTAAAAAAAAAAAGTTTGTTTGGTCCAGCTGGGACTCAGAGCATCTTAGGACATAACATGTCCCAAAATGTGCCAGAAATGGTCATTTCTGTATAGCATGTAAGCTTGCTTTGTTTGTTTGTTTGCTTTGTTTTTAGTAAAAGGTTAGGTGGGAAAGAGAATTTGTATGAACAAAAAACAATAGCCCAGCTTGTACCCCAGCACGATACACTAGAATCTCACTGAATGTGAGGGTCCTTCATTATATACACATATAATATATATACTTAAAAATACACTTTTTTAAAAAATATACTTTTATATCAAGTATAAAATATGCTTTTATATGAAGTATTTTTCTACAATAAGCATCTGAATTAACAAACTATATTCAATATTTTGGAAATGAACAAATACAAATCACTAGAAATATTGCTGATGGCTATGTATGTGGCATGTATGATATAATGTCTTAAAGCCATGCAGTTTGCAAACTTTAGCAGTCTTAGCACAGAACTTTATCAGTATGCAGCTTGCCCTTGGAATAATTAAAAAAGATACTCCCATAAATTAAGAAATACATGTTGGGAAAATAAAATTCATTGTCACCAGAGGCAATTAAGTAGTTAGTCATCACTAATTCCCCAGCCATGGCCAAATGGGTACAATAAAATGAACAAGGAAACAGGAAGCAGGAAATGTTTGATTAATATTTGAAAATATGCTTTTTGAATAGGAATTAATTTAGAGGTAAGTATAATAGAATGGATAATGTGGTGTCATATGAAATTGTTATATGGATCCTACATTATATTCCATTTCTAGGTAACTCTGGAAAAGTGATAGTTCAGGAAAGCAGTAACAAAGAACAGAAAATCCAAACATTTTTGAATACAGAGTAAATTACTAAGGCCAAGTATCTGGCCAAAATATCCCTTTTGTGTCATTTTCCTACTGCTGACTAAATATCATCTAGAATCATCCCACCATCATTGTGCCAAAATGACAGTAGTGAGAACAGGCTTTATATCACTTCAATGATGGGTGAGTGATACTATGAAAATGCTATAACTTACTAGTGGGGAAGCCTCATCATATTGCAACTGTAGGATGTGAGAATTGCAACATTTGGGAACAGACTAGATTATGCCAATGAAAAAAGCATGTGAGACAGGCTTTTTCTGACACACCATCTATCTATCTATCTATCTATCTATCTATCTATCTATCTATCTATCCATCCATCCATCCATCCATCCATCCATCCATCCATCCATCCATGCCATGAATACACGTACAGTATATAATTTCACACATACACAAACATAACTGTGTTTTATAATAAATAAACTCTCTTTAGCTAATTCAGAACCTCTGTGTGTGGTTATGTTCTTTTATGAAGGAGAAAAAATGTCTATGATAAATAGGTCTTATTTATCTTGGGGATATGGTTACTTTTCCTATATCCTATGTGTGTAGATGCATTTTACTATTTTTGATAATGCACAGCTTTAGATTTAACATATAAATTGCTTTTTTCAGTTTTTGAATACTGTATTATCATTTATATTTGTACATGGCTTTTCATGTTCTAACAACCACAAAAGAGTTTACAACAATAAAATAAAATGTAAACAACAACTATTGAAGCAGAATAGGACAGAAACACAATAGAATTTCCTTGTAGCGGTCAGAAGCAAAGAGATAAGAAGTAGCTGTACTTTAATGCATAGGATTTTGCAGGGTGTGGAGGGAGTCCTGGACTGAACAAATAAAAATCACCTGTGACACAAGCTCCTATTTTATTGTTGATTATAAATTTGGAAATATACAAAGAGCTCAAGAGTGAATTAGGAACCAGATATCTAAAACAAGAGCATGTGTGTGCAATCTCAAGGGAAATTCATTATCTAGGCCACATGTTCTTCACCATATGGATATTTCTGGGACCACCTGGACCTGTGGATATTTATAGCAATCAAACCTCACCAAGGAAACCATATAGCACTTTTAGTGGCATGCTTAAAGTGGTACAAAAGTTAACAGCAGTAAGGGGGAAAGTTCCTCTTAAGATCTAAGTAGCCCAAACATTCATATTCAAGTGTCAACCATCACAATCAGCTTTTGAAAAGGTGAGAGATACACGCAGTAGCAATAGAAAACCAACCAGTGCCATTGAGTGGTGCTTCTGTCATTTTGTCATATGTCTACCAGAGAAATGATTACTTTTTTCTCTAGTCTTTATGGTTAATACATAAAGACAGATCTTTAATGGGCCTGATAAGTAGAGGACATGCCCCAACTTCAAATGCAGTGAGACAAAAAGCCACCATCATCCATTATAAAAAACAAAACACTTAACTTGTGACTGCTTCAGTTAACCCTGCCCTTGATGTCACCCAAATGACATATTTCTTATTCAGTCACTTGTTCAGCACAAATGTCTTAAAGGAAAAGAAAAAAAGAAAAGCTTTCATGTGAACAGCTATATTTTCATGCTTGCTAAAACTTCAACAATGCAGTTTTGACTTGGTAGAAGCCACTGTGCTTATAGTTATATAAGAAAATCTTTTTTTTTTTCCCTTGCTTTTTTTTCCTCCTTGCTTTTCAGTAATGGCAGTGGGCAATGGTGTTTTAGATCTAATAATATCTGAACAGGGCTAAACAGATAGAAGTACAACTATCCGCTTTGCAAATAGCTGGGAAAATCAGCCTCAGAAAACACCAACATATTGCTTTTGTATTTTTTGACAAGAAATATAGGTTACTAAGCTATAAAAAGCATTGGAAAGGGATGCTTCAAAATATACATTTGCCTAAGCAAAGCAACACTCCTTGGGATGTTAAACCACTGACATCTTCTGGAAGGTTCAAACCAGCTGCTTTGAAGACATTCCTTATTTATGTCCATATATGGGTGGATGCACAGACAATACTTCTACTGGTACTTCCAGAAGAGCAAAATGGCAATGCTTGTATCTGTACATGGAAACTATTGGGAAAAGACTTTGAAGCAGCCACTTCAAACTTTCTGGAAGATACTGCCATTTCTGTGCTTCAAGGAATGGTGTTTTGCTTGCATTAGTGCACATTCTGAAGGCCTCTTTCTAATATTTATGTATCTATCTAAATATTAGAGAGCTAGTTTGGTGTAGTGGTTAAGGTACCAAACTAGAAATCAGGAGACCATGAGTTCCAGTCCTGCTTTAGGCACAAAGCCAGCTGGGTGACCTTGGTTCAGTCACCCTCTCTCAGCCCTAGGGAGGAGGCAAGGGCAAACTTTTGGCACTGAGCTTTTTTCACTCCCAAATAAGTTGCCAAAAAAAACTGCAGGAGCTAGTTCAGGCAGTCACCAGGAGTCAACACTGACTCAAAGGCACCAAAACACACACACACACAACAACAACTAAGTATTACCTCTCCAGCTAGTGGTAACTCTCAAAGGTATGTGACAGAGATTATTCTATCTGCTTCCCATTACTTTAAGTTGACATGATTAAGGAAGTCATGGCTCAGTGCAACATGTGATCACAGACTTATATGCCTAGTGCTTAAATTGCATAATAAATTAATAAAATGAAAAACATTAAAGCCCATTCTCCAAATTATTTGCATATATAGCTTTACCATGTTAAGGCAACAAATGAACTGTACCTTTAGCCCAGTTCCTGATGAAAGCTGTCTAATGTTTGCTGCCTATGTGTTAGGTTCAGTTGTTTCCTAAGGAACCATAACAGAAGCAATTGTGGAAGTGTCTTGAGTATGCAGAAGCTTGCATACAAACAACTGCTTATGCATTAGGATTCCTTTGCTGACAATCATTATCAATACAGATATGCTAGAAAGATACTTATACCTAACAATGAACATGATTCTACGCTAGAAAAAGAATTAAACAAAATAATATGTGGCTATTTTTTGAGCATGGATATATTCTACTGGGACATGCAAATTGGGTAAAATTTGTAATTTTTCAACAATATTTTCCCCAGATATTAAGGCAATATAAAAAGAACCCTGCCCCAGGGATCCACAACAATGTTAAACAGGTGGATTAAGAGTGCAATAGGACACATTCTCTTATTCTGCAATGCCTTCAAAATCATAGTGTCAAAGAGTTGACATGACATGACTCCCTCAAAAAAATTGAAGACCTGTTTCAACATAGATTAATACTGGAGGTATGTTAGGAAAGGAGCCAAGAAACCTGGATTAACATGCAATATATATAAATATCCAAGGGTTGACAGCACTTGAATAATACAACCTTTATCTTCTTTGTTTGACATTCTTATTGTTCTATTCAAAACCATTTAGTTTCGAAACCCAAATGATGAATGTTCCTCATTCTTGAAAAAACTGCAGTGACTCCCAAGTTATAAAGACTACAAATAACAATGATAAGTGCCAAAAGAAAACTCCCTTTTCGTGATGCTAAGGTCTAAAAAACACCTGAGCCTCAAGGGGATTTCTTTATTGAGAAGATATAGGTGGGTATCTTTATGGGGCAAATTGAGTAGCTGTGTAATCACATGAGATTATTTCTGATTTATCTAACATCTTAAATCAGCCTTTTGCCCTAAAGATCTGTCAGACATACTGTACTTCGGTTCACCTACTTGGAAAACAAAACCCTATTTACATATAAATAGAGGTAGAGATTGAAGAAATTAATTGATCCCGTGTTTCTACACTCAGAGATAACTGCCTCAAATGCATGCTTGGCAGAATTAAACCAGGTCCAAATATATACAGGTGAAACTCGAAAAATTAGAATATCGTGCAAATGTTCATTTATGTCAGTATGGCAACTCAAAAGGTGAAACCAATATATGAGATAGACGCATTACATGCAAAGCGAGATATGTCAAGCCTTACTTTGGTATAATTGTGATGATTATGGCATACATCTTATGAAAACCACAAATTCACAATCTCAGAAAATTAGAATAGTGTGAAAAGGTTCAATATTCTAGGCTCAAAGTGTCCCACTCTAATCAGCTAATGAATCCATAACACCTGCAAAGGGTTCCTGAGCCTTTAAGTGGTCTCTCAGGCTGGTTCAGTAGGAATCACAAGCATGGGAAAGACTGCTGACCTGACAGTTGTGCAGAAAACCATCATTGACACCCTCCATAAGGAGGGAAAGCCCCAAAAGGTAATTGCAAAAGTGGTAGGATGTTCCCAAAGTGCTGTATCAAAGCACATCAATAGAAGGTTATGTGGAAGGGAAAGGTGTGGTAGAAAAAGGTGCACAAGCAGCATGGATGACCGCAGCCTGGAGAGGATTGTCAGGAAAAGGCCATTCAAAAGTGTTGGGGACTTTCACAAGGAGTGGACTGAGGCTGGAGTTAGTGCATCAAGAGCCACCACACCCAGACGGATCCTGGACATGGGCTTCAAATGTCGTATTCCTCTTGTCAAGCCGCTCCTGAACAACAAACAACTTCAGAAGCGTCTTACCTGGGCTACAGAAAAAAAGAATTGGTCTGTTGCCCAGTGGTCCAAAGTCCTCTTTTCTGATGAAAGCAACTTTTGCATCTCATCTGGGAACCAAGGACCCAGAGTCTGGAAGACGAATGGAGAGACACACAATGCATGATGCTTGAAGTCCAGTGTGGAGTTTCCACAGTCTGTGTTGATTGGCCAGCAAACTCGCCTGACCTGAACCCCATAGAGAATCTATGGGGCATTGCCAAGAGAAAGATGAGGGACATGAGACCGAACAATGCAGCGGAGCTGAAGGCCGCTATTGAAGCATCCTGGTCTTCCATAACACCTCAGCAGTGCCACAGGCTGATAGCATCCATGCCACGCCGCATTGCAGCAGTCATTGCTGCAAAAGGGGCCCAAACCAAGTACTGAGTACATATGCATGCTTATACTTTGCAGAGGTCCGATATTGTTCTATTTCCAATCCTTGTGTTATTGATGTTATGTAATATTCTAATTTTCTGAGATTGTGAATTTGGGGTTTTCATAAGCTGTACGCCATAATCATCACAATTATACCAAAGTAAGGTTTGACATATCTTGCTTTGCATGTAATGCGTCTATCTCATATATTGGTTTCACCTTTTGAGTTGCCATACTGACATAAATGAACATTTGCATGATATTCTAATTTTTCGAGTTTCACCTGTAGAAAATATATATTTCTATATAATATATAGAAAGTTACAAGGAGGTGAGCAAGAACCACACATACATGGTATACCAACATGAGGTATACAGAAAGTGGACCTTGCAACATGATCCTAAACATTCCAGTAAATTCACCAAGGAATGGCTGGAGAAGAGAAGAGAAGAGAAGAGAAGAGAAGAGAAGAGAAGAGAAGAGAAGAGAAGAGAAGAGAAGAGAAGAGAAGAGAAGAGAAGAGAAGAGAAGAGAAGAGAAGAGAAGAGAAGAGAAGAGAAGAAGGGTTCTGGAATTGTCAGTCTTGCATGATAGCCCAGACAAGAAGCACAGCCAGAAGGTTACATTAACAGAATCTTGCAAGTTTGAAAGCACATTTCTTCCCGATGTCTTTAAGGCCCAATAAACTATGGAGGGTCACTTCTGAGAACTTTGCCATGCCTACCTTCCTGCTGCGGGCTAAGTTGCCACTTATCCAACTGTTGCCCTGGTTACAGCTGTACCCCCTTTCTTCCAAGGTCATTCTCATATACCATTACAGGAATGGCCAAGTCAAAGCCCAGATCTAAATTCCATCCAGATGCTGTGGGGTTATTTGAAATGGGCTGTGCATGCAAGAAACCCTTCCAACACTGCACAGCTGAAAAACTTCAGCATGCAGGAGTGGGAAAACATTCCTCCCAGTTGATGTCAGAGACTGTTAGACAGTTATAAGAAATGCCTGCTTGATGTTGTTTCTGCCAAAGAGGGCAATGCCCAGTATTAGAACCAAGGGTGTATTTACTTTTACCAGAGAAGGAAAAGGCATTATTTTTGTGTTGAATAAATGATAGAAAATCAACTTTTTCATAGTTTCTTTGTTCAGTTATGTTACCTTTATTTTTATATTCTGTTTGAATGAAGATAAAATATTAATATGTCCATGTATACCCGAGGTGTACTTTTTCACATGACTGTATGTATAATAGTTAATTGTCATAATAATTAAACCAAGTTTATTTTTACTCTTAGGCCCAGAAGTTATTTTTGTCCTTACTCAACTTTCTTCAGAGTGCACAGTCCCTGACATACAATTCAAAAACAGGCTGCACATTGCACACCATTGATATACATTCTCTTTTGCTGTTTGGAGAGAAGGTTATGAATATAATAAATAGCAAATTAAACTGAAAAGCTATAAATTATTCTCCTAAGCCCTAAAATATTTATTGAAGATACTTTTTTCATGTAGATATTAGGTTTATGAACAGCGGAGTTGTCACAGATCAACTGTTTTCAATATTTGGCTCAAAAACAAAACAAAAAGTAATTAATTTGACTTTTTTAAAAAAAGAAAAAAGAGATGTCCTAATTGTAATGGCTACAACGAGCGACCATGTTATAACTAGATATTTTTAGCAAATAAAAAAATATTTGCAAATGGACTGAGTCTGGATAAGGCCAATTACATGTTCACTTTTTACCAAAAGTCTATGTAGGTTAGACTGTGATGAATAATGAATAAATTTCTTATGAAGCCTTCAAAGTACAAAAATTATAGATGTTGGTACAATCTGTGGAAAAACAGATACTCTCTAATTGCTCCATTTAAAAGAAAGTTCAGGTGAAAAAGGAATAATGGGCCAAAAGAAAATACTGTTCCTATTGAATAATTCACCGATAGAATAGAGTGCATACTGTTGATGGTATTCTGAAATTGCATCAGATCTTAATACGGTTTGCATCAGATCTTGGACACCAGCTAGGAAAGTCAAGGAAAGCAAAGAGTTCAGATCAACCAGAAATTTCAAATTACTCCTGTATTCCACATTTTGGCTCCATGCCTTTCTAGTTATAGGTTTTTTTTTTTCAGGCAACAGCAATAAATTGTACGTGACCAAACTACCAAAGCCTTCTTCTTCTTCTTCTTTTTTAAATGAGGAGTACATTCCATGTACTGATAAGATTGCTATAGCTTTAAGAGGTTCAATTAGAGCCCTTGAGATGCATTACTGTTTTGCAACTGAATTTTGAATTCAGGCTTTTAAACTGTGATGTAAACCTTCCCAATTGTCAAATACTGATCTACAGATACTGATGCATTTTGAGGAAACTTTTTCTCAGTTTTTAAAATCTTTTAAAGAGGTTTGTGTGTGTGTGTGTGTGTGTGTGTGTGTTTAATGCAGTCATTGTGTTATTCAGTTGAGGTGGTATGGGTGAAGAAAGATTGCTGCCAAGTGCACACATCAAGAATTTCCAGTTAAATTATGGTGTAGTTGTTGCAAATCCTTGTTGCTAAGTGAAAAGGGAGTTGCTGCACTTGGATTTTCTTTTGTTGTCAGATGCCATAAATGGTCTGAAATATTTTCCCTGTGTATTCCTAACTAAGAACTATAGTAATTCTTAGGTATGTATACTACATGTAATCTGCTTTTAAAGAACTTCCTGTGCCTCTTAACATAAAAAGAATAGTCTGTATAGAAATGGAAACTAATTATCATATGTCTAGGGAGAAATGCCATTCGATTTCAGATGTCTCACTCTGAAATTAGGGAAGCTTGAGAATACATTTTTGGAATGATTACTGAAGAAGCGGGGTATCTCTCCAAGTTGCTAAACTGTAATTCTCTAAAGCCTCATGCCTGTGTTTGATGGTGTAGAATGCTGTGAGTTCAACATTCATGTGGATAGTTCCATGTTTCCGGATTACACAGTTTCTTTAGATAAGGAATTACTTTAGTTAAATAATGGCATAATTAGTTAATATTTGGCAGACTGTGGAAATATAGCATTCCATTTCCAGCATTGGAGGAGACAGGAGCACTGATCAGGAGCTGCCTTCACATGTTCAGTCCAATAAGTGAGAAGCAGTGGGCAACATTATTGGATTGAATATAAATTGGATTGGATTGAATATAGATTGAACCTTATAAAGATTGAACCTTATTAGATTGAATACACACACACACACACACACACACACATACTGTATATGCACAGATACACTTCAGAAGATAATGCCTGAGCAGGATAAGGCCTGAGAAGGTAAACTATAAACATAAAATGCATGGTTGATAGAAAATTCCATTTTGAGTTTGGAGTTTCCATATGAAAATTCCTTTTCCATATGTGACTAGAATCATGTGGAAGGAAAGTAAAGCCAGATTTCATGACCTCACCTCCATTTCCCACTGTTTATTTATACTGAAGAAGCTGTATTGGGAGTAAGTCACCCCAGGGACCTATTCATTTTCATCATTCTCTCTCAGAATTGCAAATATGTTCCCCAACCTGAAAATAATGGAAATGTTAATTTCATCATTTGCTGAGAAGGAGTTTGTTTTTGAAATTTCCATTAAAAAAAAAGTTAATTTCAGTAAAATTCTTGTGTGGATGTGATCTACTTGGTTACATTTACTTATGAGGTGGCTGAGAGACATTATTAATCATCTCTCCAGTGGTCTGCAGCCCCCAGGCTTCTCATCCTTCAGTTAAATCTCAATGGAAGATACCATGGGGAGGTTCCATTTGGCTTTTCCAGATGGGAAGTGTCGTTAGCTGGGAAGGCTTCAGAGTGATGGGAAAATGTGTAACAGGAAACAACAGAAACATCTTTTGCTGCCATCAACAGTCAATTAAGCTCAAAACACCAAGAGAAATTTGAAAGAAATTCTCAAGATCCCTGAGAATTAGGAGAAAAGCAAGCCTTTTTGATAGATAACAAAAACAAGCACAGCACAGTATCAGATTCAAGGAGTATAAGAGGGAAATTGGATAGCCACCTCAATGCCCACTATTATCTTAGATTTTCAACATGACTAAGAAGACTCAGAGAAGCTTACATAACACCAAGTCCCGTGATTCTTGTTTTTTTTTTAAATTTAATTCAAGACTGCCCTTCCTCTTCAGTGTAATTTAGAGAAATAAAAGGTAATCTACCATATAGTAAATACAGAACACCACATACGCATTGTCAGGATACAGATTATTGGGCGGCTCAAAGACCACTGGACAAGCTCTATGAAGTGACTTCTTCTTTAGATGCTCTATTTTCCATCACAATATATGGCTTATCTCACAACCCTTTATCCCTAAGGTCTCTTTTAACATTCACATTTCAAAACCAGCATTAACTAGGGTTTGGATAGCAAGAAGATATAATCTAAGGATTAATTTGTTTTTAGTGGATATTAATAAGGGTCACTCTGAGTGTAGACCTAATTAGAGCCCTGCATGGATGTTGCCTAGCAACCAGCTGGAGCCAAGGAAGTTACCTCTTTGACCTGGATTTCTTTTTGTAACACCATTGCTACAGTTGCTATAAATGTTAATACTGATCTGCTCTTCTGAGATCATTATTTCAAAACTAGTATGTTGCTTTGGTTTCCCTGACTAGTTTTGCTTCCTAACCACATAGTTTGTCAAGTTCTTAATTCACTGAATTTGATTTGTTTATTTATTATAGCACTCTGCCAACATCATACTTAGGGCTGTACCAGGGAGCACAGATCCAAGGCCCCCAGAATTAAGGGCTCCCCCAAAGGAATAAAATGAGTTTATGCAATGCCCTTTTTCTCCCTATTTAAAGTTCTTAGGAATGAATTCCTTGCTGCAGAATAATTAATAACAATAAAATTTCACATAGCATGCCAAGTATTTTTGTTTCCAGAGGTTAGAGTATTGCAGTTCTGAAAGAAGGAAATCACATCTGATAACTTAGAAACTTTTGATGTAATGTGTGGAAAGGGGAAAAGAATGCCCTTCCTTCCTTCCTTCCTTCCTTCCTTCCTTCCTTCCTTCCTTCCTTCCTTCCTTCCTTCCTTCCTTCCTTCCTTCCTTCCTTCCTTCCTTGAGGGAGCAACTATGAATGGAAAAACAGTGGCAATGTGAGAGTCCCCAAAGACATCTACTCAATATCTCCCCCAACCTCAGAAAGGCAACTGCCTTCTTCTAACAATGAATTCAGTCCATTTTGAAAACACATTTGTTAAATTTAAATGAATTCTTATTTTGCAACGGTAACTAGCACTTGTGATATTCATAGTATATGTCCATAGCAATAGCTAAGTATAACTCTCTGAGTTATCTTTATAATTGTTCATGCAAATCTTTCACATTAACACTGTTTAGGCCATTGCAAGCGTACAGGATGATAGCACACATAAGGAAGCTATACCTGTATACATAATGCAACAAAAAACCTTTCTGATTATATCTCTGTAAGAAAGCATGGATTGAAAATTATCTGAAGCAGCAACTTCATTTTCCCCTTATCAAACATTTAAGCTATTTATACATCCTCTGATTGTTATCCTGCATTACTTGCCAAAAAGCAGTTTGAAAGCTCCCTTTAGCCATTCTTGCTTGGATCTTGAAGATTGTCATGCCAGCCTGGGTCAGTGGCTGAAATGTATAAACAACTCTTTTGTGTGCTTGAACTTGAAAGAGAAATCAGTCATCTGTATGTGGTCTGTGCAGCAGCAAAATGTAATTTTTTTTCCTCTGACAACTTGTTTATGGTTGTTAAGTTATCTTGATTGCAAAAAGAAATCTGTTTTCTGTAGAGATTCTCTAGCTCAAAATGTCAGCTCCATCCCCCCCAACTTTCCCCCCTTCCTTCCTTTTCTGCTTCTAGCTAATTCACAAATTGCATTGATTCTTCCCCCCCCCACCCCCTCTTATTAAAATCTAGCAAAGAGATAAAGGGTGCAATGGAAAAACCCTGAAAATTTGATGTATGGCACCAGGCTAGACTTTAAAGATTATTCATTTTATAATCCCTCAACCTCTTTTATATATTCTGGTGTATTTTGTGTTTAAAGAGCCACATCTGGTAATAATAGTTCAAAATGATTATTTGCTCCTATGTTCATCTCTTCACAGAAATTGTATTTAATCATGTATGATTAAATTATCAATGAAAAAGCTATTACAGTTTATATTTGTTGCTGGTCTAGGGGAAAATCTGTAAATAAAGGATGATGCCATAATAGTCAATATTGTCATATTGTCATATATTCATTATGCCTATTAAAAACAAACAAATGATGTTATTTTCCTTCAAAATAACAAAAGCATGTTAGAATCAATAAACATCCATGTTACAGTAATACACAACTATATATAAAAACAGTTAAAATGTACAATAGAAGAGTACCAAGAGTAACAATCACAGTAAATGATTCTGTTGAAACAAGATTATTTGATGAAAAATATAATGCTAAAGGTATGGATTGCATCCCTGAACAAGAGGAAAAAATATTTACATAACATTTCAAGTGGCAGTTTATATGTGTAGATGCAAATTTAGAAATGATTAATTAATCATATTTATTAATGATTAATAAGTATCAAAGAAATACAGCACATTTCACCATATCTGCTGTCATTGTTGAAGGGAGATTCAAGGCTTTTGTTCCTGCTTTTTATGGATCTATCATTAAACAGGTTGTAGGCTGGACAAACTTTCACACAGAGGACAATTCTATGTAAAACAGGAGAAATGTTCTCCATCGATGACATCTTTTCCTTCAAAATGCTTGAGAGAAAATTAGGTATGTAATTTGAGACAGCATTACAGAGCAACAAGTATAGCTGGAAAAGGGCTTGGTGATCAAGTATGTTTTGGCTGTCACCTGGATGATACTTAGAGCTAGGTTTCCTCCTGAGATTGATAATGAACTAAAATGAATAAAAGGCTCATCTTGATTTTTATCCAGAATTAAGAGGGGAGAAATACCATTTTTTCCCTACATATATACTGTAGCTTGGTCATCATAAGGCCATCCTTACAAAATCTACACCAGAACTTATGTGCAGTATTTAATCAGTAGCAACATCAACAAATGGCATTGTCTCTCTGTGTAAATTACTATCTACTTTACTATTGGCTGCTGCAATTTATGCCAAGCCTTATAATTTTGAGTCTCTTTTCCATCCATCATACCCCTTCACTGCAGGAAATCAGCAGCAAACAGCATAGAAACACTATCCAGCTCTCCCAGCCAGTGACTAACTTTCTTGTTGATATCAAGAGAGTTGATTCCCACAAAAGGAAAATATAAAATACTTTCCTTTCTTGTGGCAACAAGCCATGCTGCTTGTTGCCAAACTGGCTCATTTTTCTTGCAGTGAAGAAAGGAATGTCTCTGTGAAGATCTTTGAGCCTGGAAAGGTTTCTGAGGAACCAAGCTGTTTTGCAGATGGTTTGGGTGGACCGTTCCAAAGATCTCACCATGATGGAGGTTTTTGTTTTTGTTTCTGTCTTTGTCTTTGTCTTTGTCTTTTTAGTCTTCCCACAACTCAAGCATATTGTGCATCCAATATCAAAGGTGGATGTCATTCCCATTTGGAACACATTTGCAATTAAGGATTAATACAGTCATGTAAGTATTTCTCATTGTCATTTTAAATAATATTTTGTTTTGTAAGATAGAAGGCTATTTCATTACCTTTGCTACTCAAATTCTGACTTAATAAAGGATTTTCTTCCCAACTATTCAGATGGAACTATTGCATTGGAAAGAATGGGGAATACCTTACTGCATGATCATAAAAATATTCATCTTTAAGCACTTTTACTAGTAGTATTCAGAGCTCCATATACTTTGCATTATGTAAGGGAAATGAGGAGATTCCTATACTCATTTTAGTTTTATTTATGACCTTTTTTCATGAACACTCCAATAAATATTTTTGCAAATGGATAGCTCCATATATAACAAAGAAGAAAGAGAAGGAAAAGCATTATTAGTTTGAAGGAATTATAATGGGCAAATATAATACAAGTGGTATACCAACGGCAGGTAGTATCCACTGAGGTTGATGGTGCAGAAATTAGGGCAGATAACTGCATGTTAAACCAGGATTTACAAAAGTTGAAGCCAACAATAAGCAGACCCGTGAGTCCCAATAGTCATGTCCGATGAGAGGAAGAGAACAGAGTTCAATGAAGGTACAATAATATCAAGAAACTAGTAATGAGTTCCAAACAAAGGATTTTGGGAGAAGGAGGCCTTACAGAAAAGTATAAAAAAGCTATTTTAAAAACTGAGCCATTTTAAAAATATATAAAATAACTGTATGGGAAGAAAGTAACCAAGTCCCACACTATTCATGAATACCTCCACAAGCTCAACCTGACTTCTCCAATAGGGCAGATTAAAAAAAATTGAAGCAAAAACAATAAAAAGGATTGACTTAGGAAAATAGCAAGGAATTCTGGGTTCCTAGAAAGATTCAAGTGGCAAGGTGGAAGCCAGTAATTCCCAGAGATAGTCATTAAGTAAACATACAATAACTAGTCAGCATCAAAAACATCAAGTATCCCTTTTAAGCTGAAAGGCAGGAAGAATAAACCTTGAAGTAAAACTCTTGAGAATATAAGTCTTTCTATGTTTGCACTGGAGATAGGTAATCAACTGTTGTGTATGGGTTCATTCTTGTCTGCAATAGAATTCTAAACTGATCCATGTTTGTGAGTCTTCATCAAATAGAGATGGAATAAAAATTAGGAAGAAAGGGGGTCTCTTGCCTTTGCCCCAATTTCATTCCATGCTCCTAGAATCCATGGTTGAAAAATAAGGGAAAGTAGGAATTCTCCTACGTGTGTGTGTTACAGACACAACATGGAGAACACAATATAGTGAGGTAAAGAAAAGGCAAAGCAATGTAATTGTGGGTCTGATTGCTACCTCCTTCCAGTCCCTTTGATACTGTATGACACTGGCTGGCTCTCCTCAGTGTGCAGGAATTCCAGGACTTTATTTTAACAAGCATTTAATAACTTTGTTTGATAAGAAGTCAACATCACGGATGTTCCTCTGCCTAGCAAAATGAGGAAGGGGGGTAAGCAAGTAAACTAATCTTTTGACATGCTTTGTCTAAGTCTTCAGCATGAATGTTGAATATGAATGATGGTTATAGTCCTAATTATGATTATAGTCTTAGTGCTACAGCTTTGTTTACAACCAGGTTATTAGACCTGAGTGGTAGAAATCCAGGGAACCATTTAGTGCCAGCCAGAAGTCAGAATGTTCTTATTTCTTTTCCACCATGTGATATTAATATGGATCTTTGTAGTCCACATCTGGTACTCCTAAAGGTCAGCAAATTGCTCCTTAGCTACTTATACTCCAACTGTCCTATGATTTACTAAGGATTTAACAGATAAAGTCCCCCAAAAGGTTGCTTGATTCTTGCATGGACACATCTATATGGTTATTTTGGCAACACTAAGAAAGTAGTTTGCTATTACTTTCTTCTATTATTTTTTTTAAATCCCAGCAGACTTTTTTCCCTTTAATTGGTAATCTATGATATTGTTGTGTCTTACTTTTTGTGGCTTGTATTTTTAAGTTGTTTTCAAATGCTGAATACATTATATAGTATGGTTGTATCATTAAGGGTCTAGGAAAACAAAGTTATGTATGCCTGTTAAAATTGGCTCCCATATTCAGATATAGTTAATAGGAAAAATCCCATTTCAAGATGTTCAGACACTAAAGAGTTAAGCAATAATAAACTGACTTATCAATCTAGATAGTATGCAGAAACAGTTGAAGCCCAGGAAAATCACATGCTAAGGAACAAATCAGAAGTGGGATTTTTGGAAAGAGAGGAGGTCATCTCCATTTTGCCTTTTGTCTTTGTTATGATTATAGTTCTTCCTTGCAGGTGGAAAGGTATCCCCAACTCACAGACTGAAGTTGGAGATAAGGGAACTGGACAGCAAGCTAGAAGCTAGTGAAAGCTAGCTGTGCATTAGCATGTGGTTTTATTTTATGGACTGTGATCTGAGCTGTGGGATTCTTGTGTCTGTGTCTCCTTCTATAGGATTCTGGCTGAAGAAGCAGCAACTGAAATCAACCTTTAGGAGACTTTATACTTAGCAATGGCACTTCATAAGACAAAAAATCAGCTTCAGACAAATGAGATGTACACATTCTGATTTTATGCAGATTAGAAAGAAGCTAATTCTTTTCAAGCATAAGAAAATATAACCTCTTGCATGTGAGCCACATTCCTCAGGAATACTGCGCAAGAAATCATATCCACAACTCTTTCTAGCATAGCTAATAGAAAATGCTAGGAGATGTAGATCAACAATATCTGAAAGCCACACATTCTGTGTATCACAAAAGGTGTTAAATCCCAGCTATTCTTGATTAAAAGTAGGCTAGCAGATTTGGCATACAAAAACCTAGATCACCACTAGATGGCAGCAATAAGACAGAGAAAACTCTAGCTCTGTGCTGTCATCTACTGGTCATTAGCCCTATTCAGTAATATTTGTGAATCTTCTTCAATCAGCCTTCTTCAGCTGTTCCCACTAACCATTCATTTGTTGGTGAGTGAGAGAGATTACAGGTAGTCTTTGTTTAGTGATCACAATTGGGACCGGCAACTAGGTTAAGTGAAGCAGTTGCTAAGTGAAACCATGGTTATGCTTATGAACTTACTTCAGCTTTCCTTTGCTTTACAGACCTACAAAGGTCATAAATGCGAGGATTGGTGGTAAAGTTACTTTTTCATCACTGTTGTGTGAATGGTCACTAAATGAGGCAGTCACTAAACAAGGACTACTTGTATTATCTTCATACTACCATGATTAAAAGACTTTACCAGTGGATCTATGTAGGACTCAATTTTCAAATTATCCTATTCCTTTTTGAGGGTAGGGAAATAAAATGAAATCACAGCGGTTGGGGGCATCACAAAGGTATCTTTTTATTTTTGTCTGACACAGACAAACCTTTATTCCCAGCACCAGCATGTCTAAATGGCTACACTGTTATATGTAAAGTATTCAGTTGTGATTATATGAACATGCTAAATCAACTTTATTTCTCATTTCATCTACATAAAAAGGGAGGGAAACAAGAAAAAGTTTGGTCTCTCCTGCTTCTTGGCAAGCTATTTCACTACATCCCTGAATGCTGATGTGCCTGTCACAGTGGCATACATTCTGTAGTTATTACAAATAGAACAGCTGGCAAATGTCCTTGTTGTTTTTTTATTGCTTCTTTTCATCACCTGTATAGCTCAATGGGACACTTACAGGGACATTTATATGTCTCTAAGGTACTCCCTTAATCTTTATCAGGAACTCTATATCACAAAGAGACCAGAAATTAGCAGGTCATAAGCTCCTAGGCAGGGTGATACAGTTGGCAATGATTAATGAGTGTAGCAATGAAGTTGTGTCATCTAATCAATGCAGTGGCATCGGTGTCAATGCATGGTCATAGGGCAGATGGGATCTGCATAACAGAAGGAGCAAAACCTTATTTCCTGAAACTAACAACCCAAGATATGATTTTGATAGCATTCATTGACCTCTGTTATACAAAAAACAGTGATTGAGCAGAAGAAAGTGTAAACAGTTTTGTTTCTTGGTTTCTTATTTACTTCATAAGGCTTTGCAAAGTTAGCACTGTTCAGAAATGTTGTGGATGTATTACTTTTTATAAAGCAACACGGAATCAATCCTCACTCTCCCTCCCTATTTTGTTGTGGGGATGTCATGTCAAACATTAGTTTGTGTTATATGATGATATCAAAGACTCAGCACTTCCCCCCCTTTTCCTCCAGCATGCCAGTAAGAGGTAAGCTGGAATATTTTGCATCTGTTTCCAATTAATAGCAGTTTAATGCATCCTAAACTGTGGTTAATCTTAACATTTATTGAAATAGACCAGCTGTGTTACATAGCATGTAGCATGAAGTGAGCATGATTCATAGTTAAGTTTAGCAGACAAAATGCTAACTGTGGTTAGTTAAACAAAAGCTTGCTTCCAAACTTCTCACATATCCCGAATCAGTATACTCCTAATCCTCCTCCAGTGCATATACAGCTTCAGGAAGGATGTATCAGAAGAAAGATATATTTATCTAGCCAGATCAACACAGATAATGAACCAGGGATAGATGTGATATCTACAGAATCACAGCAGATGAGGAGAGAGGAAAGAATAGTTGTCAAGCTAGAGGTTTATTGACATAGAATAGGGTTCATTAACATGTGGCCCTAGGGCCTTATGCAGCTTTGACTTCATTTCAATAGAATACATACACCCACACACCAATTTATAAAATTATTATTTATTTAGTATTATTGGATTCTTATTTCCATGCAACAAAGAGATACTTCTGGGATGTTCTGCTTCAACTCTCAGTGACTATCAGGTGTAGTTATTTAATTTTGGGCAAAGCTCCTCTTCTATCTCAACCAACAAAATGCCTAGGACAGCCTGAATTATTTATCACATTTTCCATTACAATTAAGACACCACAATGTTTCCTCCCATTGTACCAGTGGCAGAGAGTTAAAATGACTAAGATTGGGAAGACATAGGTTCACAACCCTTCTCAGTCTTGAAGATCCCACAATAACACAGGGCACTGTTTCTCAATTGTACTACCACATAGAGTGATTATGATGATAAATAGGATAGGGCAAAGAACATTATTTATTTATTAGATTTATATTCTGCCTTTCTTCTGGCACAAAGCATATATAACATTCCCTCCAGTTTTCTCTTCGACCACCATCCGCTGAAAGACAAGGATTGGCTCTAAGTCACGAGTGAGCTTCCATGGTTCAGCATGAAGTTGGGTCTCCCCAGTCCTGATCCAATACTCTAACTACTACATCATGTACTCCTGGTTGAAAAACAGAATAAAATTATATATACAAATGAAGAAACAAAGAGCTTCAAAATTATATTCATACTGAGATGTGAATGTCAGTTTAGAATGTAGATGTTCTAATCAAGAAATGTCAAAGAAAGGCTGGAATCCTATATGCACATATTTCAGAATATTCCCCACGAAAATCACTTGGATTTACTTTTCAATAGACATGCATAAAGCTGTACATATGGGACTATCTTCAGTGTAAAACTTTGTAAGATTGAATGTACTATAAAAACAGACTCAGGTTACAGTCTTACACATGCTTACTGGGAAGAAAATTGTCATGAAATACAATTTAGATTATTTCTGGTTGGCAGAATTGCCATTTTAGTGTAAAAAGGTGAAGGGGAAAGGTTCTCAAGAGGCCCCTTGGGAATTTGTGGCAAAGCAGATATCAATAAATCCTTTCTGTAGACAAAATTCATATTTATTACTGTCAAGGAATTAGAGAGAAGCAAAACTGTCAGTTTCTTTTAAATGTTTCTATTTTTGTGCTTCAAGTCATTCCTTATAAATTACAGTACCTGCCATTTGTAATGGTTCAGGTAAACGACTGTGTGCGAATGCATGAACATGTGTGCGTGCACATGTTACTGGTTCTTTTCTTTTTTTTTTAATTCTGCCTGCAGGAAGACATTGTTATAGTCATCTTCCTTCACCCCTAAGGGAAGGATATTAGCACAAAGGTACCTGTAGACCTCTAAAATACAGGCAGGTTTTTTAGCTGAAAGTTTATGAGGATATAAAGGCACATACTGAAAAGAAGGAAAAGCACATATGGTGACAAAGGCTGCCGGTGATTAACAGCCAAAATTTCCATTTCTGTAGTGTAAGATCTTTAGTTGCTATTCACTTCATTTGCAGAGGGAGCACATTACCCTTCCCTGCCTCTGAAGTGAAGTTGAGTTATTTAACAACATTCCTTACCTGGATCTGAGATTATATAGATTTATTCACTGCTTCCTTCAGCATTATTTCAAATACCACATGGAACAGAAATTGCTAACTACTGAGTGCAGCAACTGGTTTCTTGTGAACAGCCGGCCTCTCTATTATTACAACATGTTTATAGTCATTGTACTCATATAGAGGAGAATAGTTAGCAATTTAGACCAAGAATTTTTTTTCCCCATTACTGAGTTAAAGTGCTTATCCACCCATCCTTGAATTGGTGCAAAACAATGACAGCCAAAGTTTGCTGTCTTCATTGCCAATCCTGTGTCTGTTCCAAGCCACTGTCATATAATATCCTGATTTTCAAATGTGCCACTTGTTATAAGAATGCTGATTAGTCTTCTGTTCCAGCTTTGCTGCTGGGTCCCTTCAGTTTGTTATTAACCAGCAGGAGAAATATCCATCAATTATGGCACTACAGCGGAAATGTGGTGGGTCTGACTTCAAGATTTGTCTTCTTTAGGTTTGTCTCCCTGTCCTCCCACACCCCATTTGGACAATTCCCAAGTTCAGATAACATGAAATAAAGAAACATATGGAAAGACACCAGAAATAGCCTGGGAGAAAAGGGAGGCAAATCATGCTATGATTCTGCAATTAGGTAAGTCCTCTAAAGTGGAAGAACTGAAATTGACTAGCTGCTGGGTAGCCATATCTCTTACAGGGTGGTTTGGGGAGTAATTGGAAGTGACAAATACATGGAAAGTGACAAATAAGCAGAAATACATTCCCTCTTCCTCACAGATAAATAATGAAAACTCCTCTGCTTTGATGAGAGCCTGAAGAGAAGTTGGTGTCAAAATCATAAAGTATGTATGCAGTGGGTGGGTGGGAGATGACAAATATCAAAGGAACCCAGGAAGCAAAGTGTAGTGGGAAAGATTGGGAGAGAAATGGCTGAGGTGAATGCTTGCTAGTAAGCAGAAGGAGGGGCCATGACTGCATCTCCCAAGAATTACAAAATGCACCTCCAAACACATCCACAACAGGCCACCTAACTTTGTCTCCAAGATAATGAGCAGCAAACATAGCACATTTTCCACAATCTTGGGTCTATTGTTGGATGATAGAATAAATGGTGTGAATAGTGTTTTATCATAACAGCTAATAATGATTTAAGCTCATTCTATCAGGATTTTCTCATGGGAAGAAAGTTCATCCTGTTAGCTTTACAAAACAAGTGTTGAGATAACAAAGTATCTTGTGATGTTATTATGATTTTGTCTACTGCCGCCTACTGAAATTGTGTATGTGTGTTAGTTATTCAGTAGGAGTGTTTTCAACTGGCACTATAAGGGAGGGTTACAATGCCCAACCTGTCCAGTGTGTGTATGTGTGTGTGTTTTTAGTCTTACAGTTAACCATGTAGGTTTATAGGTTATGTAGTCTTAACAAGTAACTAAGTAGTGAACCTCTTCTCTGAGAGTGTTTTTAGCTAGAGGCTTTGCAGTGATAAGTTTTGGAAGCTAATATGAGAAGAAGTTTTTGTTATATCCTATCTTTTGTATGCAACTTGTATTTTATGAAGTTTTTGCATTTTTATCAATAAAGACCAGTTAGCTTATATTTTCTGACTGGAGTTTCTTTGGAGTTCAGGATATGGACATTGCTACTTGCAAGCTCTCATGCTGATGTGTATTTTTCCTGAGAGCAAGGTTTATGGGTCTTTTGCTGCACTCTGCTCAACACATTCATGGGCTAGGGATACAATGAAGGCAACATCATGACAATAAGCCGCACAATTGGTGTTGTTGGGACATGATTTGGCCATGCTGAGGAGCAAATGGGGACACGGCCTAAGACTAGGAAAGCAGAAGCCCAAATACCCACTCTGCCAGGAAGCTCACTTGCCTATTGGATTTCTTAGGTTGTAGGCTCCTTTCTTAGATCTTTTATTCCATTTTAGGTATTGATGTACATTGTTATGAAACTAATAATAATGCTATCCTCACCTGCATTTCCCTCTAACCATTCTCCTTCAGTTTGAGGTAAAGGAAATCTATTTTCATCCCCCCACTCACCCACCTCCTGCCCCACCAAAGGAGAACATTTTGATGAAATTGTCATATGCAGGGTTTGGAGTTCTTTCATTTACAGCATCACCAGGTGGCCAAGGACTGTGTGTGTGAGCATCCTGCCTTTCATTGCACAGTCATCTTCCCAGCAATCTGCAAACTACCTGGCTGTTCACGCTTCAGTTAAATCCAAGAAAAGATACAAATAAATGCTTTCCATGGATTTTTTTTAAAAATAAAAATTAAATCAGGAAGCAGAATTTCAACAGATGTAGCTCATATGATAGAAGATACATTCTTATCATTTCTAAATAATTATTCTGCACAACCAGTAAAGTTTCAGGAAGTCTCCTTTCTCATCTGGCCATCCTAGATGCAATCACGCCTTTGTGCTCAGTGTTGAGAGTAGTGCACTTTAATTGCTTTTGGTCCTGTGCTTGTAACAAAGTGTGACACATAGATGTATGGTAAAGCACTTTCTGTTACTTTAATCTTTTATCAGAAAATTGCACCATACTGCTGTTAAATGTTCAGAAGCAAGCAAGTAAAAGGAAAACATTGCAAGAGAAGGAGTGGCAGATCTAATAGAAAATTCTGCTTAGATCTTACTTTCCTCTTCTCTCCATTGTGATTTTCTTTGCTAACATATTTGGACAAAGTAGAGGAAAGAAGAAACAGAACGGAGTTACGAAAGCTTCTTTCCTTGATTTGGTTTCTAAGCATATTCCCCCATTAATACTATTAAACTCACGCACACATTCCTATGCACCATTAAGACTATGTAGAGTTATTACCTATTAGAGATAGGTGGGTTTGCCTTTCTTTTGAAAGGATTATTTCCCAATCCATTATTCCTTCCTGTAAGTCCATAAATAATTAAGAAAGTATGCTTGGTTCATCGGAATTACTTGTATCTTTTACCAGAAACTAGGGTTTCAGTTGTGTAAGTAGCACATAACAAAATGTTGCTTCATTTTTTTTTTTTAAAGAGGATGTGCAAAAAACAGAAACATAAGGCCTAGACAGGCAGGCAGGCAGGCAGGCAGAAAAACAGCCAGACTGCATGCCCCAAGTATTCTAACTTCATAACTGATTTAGTGTTAATACATTAAAGGAGTAAGAGTCTTACTTAGATATTAACCAAACGAAATCACAAATTTAGGTTTCTTTACCCATTTAGCCTTCACATATCTTACCCCTCTCCCTATTATGAGAAATAATACTCTTGTTGTTTTGCAGTAAGACCTTCCTTTAGGACATTTATTTTTGCCTCATTTAATCATTAAATAGATCCTTATGACCATAAGGATACATCTTTGCAATATATGGGAAGAGTAAGGTAAAGTGCTACATGGTGGGAAGGAATAATACACTAATGTTTTTAGCAGTATATAACATTTGTGTAACTATATTGAACAGTCTTTAAATCTATTCCCATTGTTCAAGTGAGTCAGATGACACAACCTTTACTAAAGAGAGGTAATAGCTTGCCTTCTGTTTCTTTATTCAGTAAGTCCATGACTTAATGGACTTCGGTTTAGTGAACTTTGGATTTCATAGACAAAATCTGCTGGATCTGAGTTTCATCCAAATTTGAGGCAGTAACACACTTTGCCTCAAACAATATTGTCAGATCAGTGTAAATGATATTCATTGCTTTTCCTAAAAATAGGTATTTACTGTCATCAGTAGAATAGGATTTCTCATGTACCAGTGTGGTTCTGGGCTCAAAAAACAAAACAAAACAAGCAAAAAACGTCTTCATCATTTAACAGAAACTTAGATTTAACAGACATTCCTTCCCCCTATTAGTCTATTCATTCAAGAGTTTATTATAATCATAAGCACAGATGAAAACAAGGACTATCCTTGACTTGGCTCAGCCAGTTCATTTCTGAAAACAAAGTACTTTTTAAATATATATTTATTCCAATCAATGACATATTTGCTTAAGAAATAGGACAGGCTACAGGTGGGGATTGGAAAAGGGAGAAGAGTGAATGATACATCTAGTCAAATAAACCCCTTTACCCAAACCATTTTTTAACCCCTATTACCACTGCAATCCAGAAAATGAAGCAAGACTCATGAAGACACCACGTTGTTCATTTCGTCGCTACATCAGTTACTGATTGCTTTCTGAGTCCCGTTCAAAGTGTTTACATCAGTATACAAAGCCTTATACGACTTAGGTCCAAGTCATCTACAGCACCATCTTCTCCTGTGCTCTTCACACATTCGCTTTTCAGTGGAGTACCTTTAGCAGGCACCACCATGGTTATATCTAACATCAACAGTGTTTTTCTCCATCCTGGGACTGTGATTGTGTAGCATTGGAACTGACTGAAGCCCCCTCCTTATTACAGTTTAGGAGAGAGTTTAAATAGGCTGTCCAGAATAAACAGTAGATAAATCAGCAAGTAAATATATAAAATGAATAAATTGGACTTAGAGGAGAATATGCTTACACCAGTGGCATTGCTTTTCATAATTTTAATATATGAATAATGCTGGCTATGCAGAAATACACATTGCTTTTCATATAAAAGCAATACTAAGATTTGTTTTCTGGTGCAATGCATATTATTTCAAAAGAGGCCAATGTAACACATTGTTGGATAGCAATTTGGTAAGATCTTTCAGCCATCTGTAATAGTGCAACAGAGCAGAGATTCAAGCTGGGAAACGTATCTTATGAGAATATAACAGAGCAATGCCTCTGCCAGAAGAAACAGTGGTGGCAGCAGCCAGAGAGGACAGAGACAGCATTCAGACAAATGAGCCTCTTCACAGTACAGCCCTTTTTCTTTCTTCATATTCTTTTTGCAGATTCAATGAAGAGCCTAACACTGAGGTTTCAGCGTCACCCACCATGCTGATTTCCTCAGAGTGATTTCACCAAACTGCATTCAAGGAAAAGGAAGTTGGTGTACATAGCTTCCTGGAGGAAGAAGGAAAATTATCTTGGAGTTAAAATAGCAAGAGAGAGAAGTGGGGGTGGGGGTGGGGAATGGAGCTGCAGAACAGATAGGAAAGCCTCCTCATTCAGGATCGTTTTGGGACCAAACAATGCCATTGCAGCAATGTGGGGAAAGAACAAGGTTTGTATTCACACAGCCATCAACACAAATATTTGGGAGCATGTAAGATTCTGGCACAAATGAGGTAAAGTAGTGAAGCCTGCTTTATAGTATCAGGCTGCTAGAAATTTCTTTTCTCTCTCTCATGTGCAAGTTATTGCTTAGAGACTGAAGAATAGATAGCATAGAGTAGCTGTTTCTACTTGAAATTGAACTTTCTTGCAATTCAACTACAATTGCCACCCTACAGCATCTGCCTTTGATAACCACTTTATTAAAATCCATATTTTGTAGCTAAGAAGCTCAAATAACAAAGGAAAATGCTTGTTTGGCCTGATGATTCTTCTCTGCTATCAGTAACAAAACAAATGTACTAAAAATCAAGATAAATACTGACCTAGGATAAGGAAAATGCACGTTAACATAGTCTTATTTGTATACAGGTAGTCCCCGGGTTAAGAATGCCTGGTTTAAGGACGACCCATAGTTAAGAATGGAGTGTATTGTATCAAAATTCGAGTCAAATTCACAAAGGTTCGAGTTAAATACACAATGGTTTCAGTTAATTACACAACACTACTTATACAGTATTATACAATAATACGGTTCTGCCTTACATACAAATTCAATTTAAGGACAGACCTTGGAAACGGAACTCATTCTTTAACTGGGGCTACCTGTATCTCTATCTGGATAGGAATCAAATACACTACTGAATGTTCCACATAAATCTCCAATCTCACTGGAACTTCACATGCTGATATTACAGTATCAGATACAGATAAGTGGACTACATGTCATATTTGGGGAAGAATAAATATTTGCAACTCAGCAAATTTTCATACCAAATTTTAAATTAAACATCTGTAGAATAATTCACTGTCAGGCCCAGGCCAGGAACAACCAGGGAAACAATCCAGCCAAGTTCAATTCTTCATTGCTTACACCGCATAGACAGAATCTTGCCAGACTAAATCTGTACTATGCTAACCTAATAGATATATTTTGGGAGAATCTAGGGAGTGGCTATCTTAAGTTTCTTCTTCCCATGCTCCTGCTCTGGACTATGTTGCCTCTTGTCTTCCCCTTTTCCTTCCTGGAATGCTCTCCCTCCTTCCTGAGTAGTTGGGTCTCTACTGCATTCCATCACACCACCTCCCCCTTCGTAGATACATTCCATCACATTCCCAGACTAGACCAGGTATTGAATGGGATTGTACAAGGTGGTCAAGTCTTTTTTTTTTTTTTTTTCATTCTACACCTTTAAAAAAGATGGCATATTTAAAGTAGCACTTTGAAGAAGAAAGACTTCTTACTAGCACTTTCTGAAATGGCCTGTGTGTTGTAGGTACTGTATATATCAGTTCCAGGAGCTATAGGGGAAGGATTGTCTATACCCTCAAGAGCCCACACTATGTTCAATGTGCTGGACTTTAGCTAATAGTAGAAGCCACTCAACTATCTTGCACATTTAGAAAGCAAGCATAACCCATGCCCAGCACTACCATAGGTGTTTTCCAGTAAAGGACAAACACTACATAACATTTATCCGAAGGCAGATCCACCAGCAGCAAAGCAACCAAATTTATTCAGAACAGTGAATATCTACTACCAAGCAGCTATTTATTTACTTTATTGATTATATTATCAAGTGAAATTACTGTTTATGTAGAAAGAATATATTTATATACAGATGACTTAGGGCCAAAATCTGTCAGAAGCTTCCTCTGTGCAGACCCCATTGAAATCAACAGAAAGAACAAAGAAAATTAATTTCAAAGAGATTAGTACAGAAGAGAGGGAAATTGTCTCATTCTTTTAAAAAACAGAGTGAGTAGTTCAGTAGTTGATAGCTGCTACTAATTTGCCTAATTATTTCTCCATGTCAGAAAATCGGTACTACAATTACACATCGTCTTTATCTCGGAGCATTACTTTTTTGCAATCCTTTTGTTCAAGTGAGTACACTGGTGTTGAGTATTTCATAAACCCTGATATCATAATCTTGTGGATGTCTTCATTTTCTGAAATATTGAAAAGCAGCAGAGAGGAAAGTTTCTATTATTTCTCCTATAGCACTATGAAACTAACGGTGTAAGTGGAATATTGGCTTTTCAGGATTTTTGTTTACAGATTTTGCCACATTTAATTTTACTAGCTCTTACTACAATTCAGTTTGTGGGCTTGCACTATATTTCAGAGTCAACCATTGATAATTTTGGAATAAGTTCAACCATTAAAATGTAGAACAATGTAGTTTGTCTAATATTATATTTTAAATATTACATATACCTATAGGAATTATACACATTACTACATGATTATAAGCAGCATTAATAACGTATAAGTATTCTCTAGTAACTGTAAGGAAAGAAAATATACCACTACATTTCTTTATTTGACCTAAACCTTTGGGGACTGCCTCATCAATTGGGTAATGCTCATTGTTCAGAAATGGAGATGTGCCTTGTTGATTAGGTCAATTCATTGATATAAAAGCAAATAGAATAGCCCCTATGCATCAATGTATGTAATGCTTATCAGAGCATCTCAGAAGATATTAGAAGAAGGAGAGCCTCCACTGAGGCATCATTTTGCTGCCTCTGGAGATCTTTGTTCACTGTGCTACTGAAATTTGACAGCATGATTTGGTATCAACATTTGGCAGAAAAATAATTGTGTTACTACTTTAATGTTTGCTTAACGTTGTACTATAATTTGCATTTGTTTCATCATGATTATACGGGGGAGGGATAGAGATTTGGTTCCATGTTTTATTATTGCCCCTGGCCTTTTCTTCTGTGATACCAGTAGCATCATGGCCAAGCCCATCTTTATTATAATTGTCCATACAATATGGCCCTCAGCCACAAAAGATGGCCAAGTGAATTTTTTTAGGCCCTAAAAAGGTGGTTATATCTGCACTGAAGCAGACCAGAAGGTGAGTAGCCTGGAACCCATAGGTTCTTTAGGATTTGGGGACAATAGCCCCTAACCAGGGTGAAATGCCAAAAAAGGTTTTTATTGAACCAATATTAAGAGAGATATAGAGAAAGAAAGGTATACCAAACTAGGTCTCTTAAGCTTGTCAGGAACTCTAAAGTAATAGCAGTGGACAGACCCACTTGTAATGGGATGTAGGAATAACTTTAAAGAGCAGGAGGAAGAGCCACAACCAAGACAATGATCAGATAGACAGTTTCCTAGTCTGGTCTACCTCAAAGGGTTGAAACCACTGGTTAACAGGTATTGTGTTAAATCTTCCTGCATCTTTGGGTCTATGCCAAAGTTCAAAGGTTTTGGGCCTTTTCTGAGTGAACACTGATATAAACAATAACACCTGGAGATGGTTCGACAGCACATCTTATCAGTGACTTGGTTACTGCCAAGGATGTTTTTATGGAAAACATTATTTCTACTATTCATCTGGTCATCTCTAGTCCCCTTCAGATGTTATATTAAAGAGCTCATGGTGTTCTCTTTATTTGAATTGCTACAAATAGGAATACCAAAAAAAAAAAGGGTCTAATGCAAGAGTGATTTACCACACAATAATGCAATCTGCAAAGCTTGCTAAGTAATTTTTTTTTTCTAAGTGCATGTATGGAGGAATTTATGATACAAAGTTTGCTAAATTAGACAGAAATTGCTTCAGCTGGCTAAGTAACCATTTCTACCTGGGTATATCTTATATGTGCAAAGGAGGAGGAAGGGGCCATGCCACTATTTTCTTTGATCTATCAGCAGAAGGTGATAATCTCATCTGCATTATTCAAACCAGGTTGGAGGGAGGGGGAGAAATTATTTCCAGTTATGTCTACCAAGTATCAGTTGCAGTGCTAAGCATGTTTTAAGAGGAAGGAGGGAAAGTAGCCACAATTTATATGGTTACCATCTCCTTGTTCAGATATCTGTTCCAACAAATATATGCTTTTGTTTCCTCCTGCTGTGTTCAAAATATGTGATAAAGGCAACAACAATAGCAACAACCCTGTGAGGGACCATATAGCAGAATGGCTGAGCAAAAGAATGAACTCTGGAACTTCATCTTGCAGAAGCCCTCTGGGTCTTCTTACCCTAGCTCAGCCTCCTGCTTTGAGGTTCCCACTGCTACCATCTATCCTCCAGGGTGTTCTCACCTGTGCTGCCTTTCTGGAAGTATATTTTTTAAAAAGGAAATAACTTTATAATGCAACCTCCTGCTATGTACCTTAGAGGCATGTAAGTAAAAGGTTTCAGCTCTCTCCCTTCCTAGAATAATCTCATCAGGAATAAACAAAAGGAATTTTAAAAAAGAAATTAAAAAAATAAATATAAACTGTAATAGTGCCTTTTAACTTTGGATATTAAAATACAAAACTTTCCTGTTAAATAAAGAGACAAACTGTTGCTTTGGTGAGTGTCAGTAGCTAAACAAAAATTCCATAGGATAGTACAGAAAAAATATTCACAAGAGATGCACCAAAATTCACACAAGATGCACAAAAGATGGCACTGATCTGCCACAAATGGAAAAAAATACTTTTTTAAAAAATTCTCTCCTTAAAGAGATTGAAGCAGAATTCAACTTACTGTATTACTTCAGAATACAAGATTCTACAGAAATATTATAGCTTCATGAATACATAGGAGACAGGAGATTATTACAGCACAATAAAGCAAAAATGCAACATTCTTAGCTAAAATTGTATGTATTTTTTCAGGGATAGGAGTTTCCTGAAACAGATGTATCCTCTGCCTCCATTATTCTTCTTTTTGTCACTTCATAGGAATTCCAGTACAGGTAGTCCTCAACTTATGACCACAATTGGGACCAGAATTGCCATCACTAAGCGATGTGGTTGTTAAGTGAACCATGCCCAATTTTACAACCTTTTTTGCCATAGACGTTTAGCGAATCACACAGTTGTTGAGTGAATCCAGCTTCCTCCATTGACTTTGCTTGTCAGAAGCCCCTTTGGAAAGTTGCAAATGGCAATCATGTAGCCCTGGGACACTACAACTCTCATAAATACATGCTGGTTGCCAAGTGCCCTATTTTGATCATGTGATTGCTGCAACCATCATAAGTGCAAGGACCAGTCATAAGTCACTTTTTTCAGTGCTGTCATAACTTCGAACGGTAGTTAAACAAATGGTTGTAGGTCAAGGACTACCTGTAAGTTAATTGTGAGGTTTCTGGGGAGATTCACAGCCCCATTATCTAATTTCTTACACCAATTCCTCCTCCGCTTTTGCCTTCTGAGTTCTCCCTTTGTTTAAAAAAGTCTCTAACTTTTTATCTCCAAGTAGGCCTGTATCTCTGTATTGAACAACATATCTCCTTCATGAAGATGTCCACCTCTGCCTGGCAAGTCAGTTGGCCCACTGTGAATGTCAGCTTGTAACTTATCATTTAAAATAGAAAGATCCTCAATATGAAACCAATACTGCTCCCAATTTCACTGTTCATTATTCCTGTCTACTTTTTCTCCATGTCTGAACCCAGGAGCCTTTAATGCTGCTAAGGACAGCCTTCTCCAAACCTAGAATCCTCAGTAATGGCCAAACTATCTAGGGAAGTCTTGGAGTTGAAGTGTGTATAGCTGGGGATGCTCTGGTCAGGGAAAGCTGTCCTAAGGAGACATACAGTATGACAGGATATACATTGTTGTGCATTGGTGTCACTCATGCTAAAGATTTTTACAAGCACAAATAACATTGTGCTTGTAGGGTTTTATAAGAGGTGCCCAGCATCTTGAATTGCACCCAGAAGTCAAATGGCAACCAATGCAACTCACAGACCAGAGATACCACATAGAGATACAGTGGCACACTATTATTGCCCATGCTGCCACATGTTGGACCCGTTGTAGCTTCTGAGTGGTTTCAATAACTCTTCTATGCAGAGCACTTTGTAGTAGTTCAATCTTGAGGTGACTAGGACCATCTGAAGGGCTTCCTCATCTAATAACAGGAGCAACTGGTATACTAGATGCATCTGTACTGAGGCTGTCCAAGCCATAGCTTCTACCTGGTCTTCAGGCAGGAGCTGTGAGTTCAAGTCCCCTCCCCCCAATTGCACCCCGGTCTTGAATGGGGAAGTACAATTCCATCCAAGATTAAATGGTTTCATATAGATATTATCTCATGGCACGGTCTCCTGAAAGCCTGAAAGTCTATGGATCATTTGAGAAGTGATTCTGTGGTACTATGGAACTGTAGTACTGTGGTACGGTGGTCCTTCTTATTCACCTCAGAATAAAGATAATTTCAAGAGCTCTGCAGCACATAACCAAAAAATTCCTATTGGAAAACAAATTTAAAAGTACTTCATATTCCATCAAATTTAGCAATATTTGGGGGATGGGCACACTACTTCTTTGAATTGGATGCATCTTGCCAAAGTGATATTCAGCAGCCATGAGTGGCTTGGAATCCAACATCATGAGTTTAAGTGGAATCATTCCTGAATATTCTTGCATTTTAATTGCATACTTTCTTCTTTACAATTGATTGTTCTGTTAAAAGAAGAATAAAAAAGATACCAGATTTGGTTAGCATAATTAGATACCAATATATGAATTATAACACTGTCTAATTATACTAGAAATTATACTGGAATATAAGCAACAATAGAATCTAATAAAGAAAAATACTAGGGATGTACAAAACATTCCATGCATGAACTGCTATGTGCAAAGAACAGCTAGTTTCAGGCAGTCCGTGTCCACACTAAAGCATGCATGTCCCAGTCCAGATACAGAGTGAAACATGTATTCTTGGGAGAAGTATTGAGAGAGTCGGAAAAAAGCTAAGGCCGTTTTTGTCAGTGGCAAGTGGTGGTTCATAAGAGGTAGGAAAGGAAAGTATGGAAAATTTGAGGGAAGGGAAGAGAGTGGTGGCTAAGGAGAGGGAGTGAAAGGAAGGATCTGGGAACTGGGAAGATCTGCAAGCAGGCCACGACCCAGGCTTTGTGGATGAAGAGAAAAGAGAGGATTCCAAAATACCTCCTCCAGATTTCGAGGAGGCCCATCCAGAGTGGTTCAGAAAAACTTCCCAAACACAATGCATTTGTTCTGGGTTTGAAACAAAACACAAAATCCATTTCATGCACCACCCCTAAATAGAACCTAAAAATGTAGACTAACTGTGGGCTTTAATCACAGCCAGGGATTAGATTCTTTCACGTAGGCATATGTTTCATGAAAATCTCAGAGGGCAATTAACCAACTTAAATAAATAACCTGTCGTCTTGTGCAGCATGAGAATCAGGTCTGTCTGAACAAGACTATTTTTCTGCTTATTCCGTGTGATACTTGATATCTGCCCAGAGAAGTAATTTCTTTAATATTAGACAATTAGTGATTATTTCTAAATTTGTCATAACATTTCTGCAGACGAGATAAATGCCTTTGCTAAGATTAAAGTGCATGTCTTTACAGATAGGCAACATATATTTGAAACCACTAATTATAATAAACATATAAGAAGTATCGGGTAGCCTCCATCTCATATATCAGCTGTAAAAGAAACACTGCAAACTTTAATTCTCACTGCAGTAGTTAAGGCAGAGTTGAGGAAATTGTAGCCTTCCAGATGCAGTTGCACCCCAATTTCCATCAAACTCAGCTAGCATGGAGAATAGTTAGGAATGATAGGAGCTGTTGTCCTACAATGCCTGGAAAGCCAGATTCCTCACCATTAGTTTAACATCTTTCCTGTATAATGGTAAAGAGACACTTGTTCTTGCAAGTTCTTGGTTTTTAGTTGAACTAGTATTCTAAATTGGTGAACAACATCTAGAATTCCTAATAAGTTGATGGCTCCAAAATGTTTAAGATCAGGTTGTAGCAATCCAGTTTAAATATTCTCCAAATGTTTTGAAGAAGCTTGGTTGAAATTAGACCTTAGAAAGCCCATTCAGAGACAGGGATTTTGAAATGTCCTAATATAGTATAAGGCAGCTTGTTTATTTTTTCTGTCCAATTTTTATGAATTAATTAAGATATATCTATTAAGTGTGAGTCCAGAAGTCAAAAAGGACATATTCCATATCAGATCAGTTGGTGGGGAATCATAGGACACAGAATCATAATGATGGAAGGTATTTTAAAGAACACCTAGTCCAGCTCTCTGCTCAGTGCAGGATCCATTACAGCATTTCCAACACGTGGCTATCCAGCATCCACCTGTAGATGAGCCCACCTGTTTCACTGGCCAGCAGCTGATATAGTCAGAAAGTTCTTCCTGCTGATTCTCCCTCCTGAAACGTTTAATTCATTGATTCTGGTCCTGCTGTCTAGGGCAATAGAGTATAAGTCCACTCCTTCCATGTGTCAACTTGTCAGACATTTGAAGACAGCTATCATATTTCCCCTCAGTCCTCTTTCTGTAGGCTAAGCTTTCACAATGTAGGTAGCCCTCCTCTGAACTCACTTCAATCTGTCACTGTTCTTTTTGAACTATGGTGCCTAGAACTTGACTCCGTACTCCAAATGGGATCTGACTATGGTCAAATAGAGTAGGACGATTACTTTCCTTATCTGAACTCTACATTCTTGTTAACGCATCATAAGATAATATTTCTTTTTTTAACAGCCATGTCACATTTCTGGCTCATGTATAACTTGTGGTAAACCAGGATACACAGATTCCTTTCACAGGTACAAGTGACAAACCAGGTTCTCCCCAACTTATTTTTGTGCCTTACACTTTTCCTACCCAGAAGCAGAAGTTTACATTTTTGTCCTGTTAAATTCCATCCTGTTTATTTCAGCTCACTGATCAAGCCTGTTTAGATCTTTTTAATATTCTTTCTTTCATCTAAAGTATTAGTCATCCCTCCAAACATTGTGCCATGTGCAAACTTTATAAGTGTCCCTTCATCTCCTTCATTCAAGTACTTGATAAAAATGTTGAAGAGCACAGGGCACAGGACAGAGACTCAAGTGGCACTCCACTTAATACTTCCCTTGAAACTGAGGTGGTGCTATTAATTGTTCATTTGATATGCTCATTCAGAGAAGTGTGTATCCATCTAACAAAAGTATCCTCTATCTCAGTATTTTTTAAAATGTGGTCTAGGATCTCTGGGAGTCCCCCAGGACCCACTCAGGGGTCTGCAAAATCAAAATTATTTGCCAGATATTAAAGATATTTGCAATAACTTAAAACATATCACTCTTCTCATTACTATTTTTTATTTGTTAAAAATATAGGGTTCTTTCATGAAAAATATTTTATTTGTTAATATCTAATGGGTTTAATATTGTTATTTTTAATGATTCAATACATAAATATTCTGTGAATGAATCAGTTTTAATTTTTAATATGGTAAATATTGATAAATATAACTCATACAAATAAAAGCTCTTTTGAACCTCCATAATTTTTAAAAGTGGGAAGGGGTCCTGAGAGCAAAAGTGTAAGAAATACTGCTCTACCTTGTATGCTACCATTTTATGACTATGTTGAAGGCTTTGCTGAGGTCCAGGTATACTATGCCTACAACATTGCTTTGATCTGCTAATTCTATCAAAGCAAGAAATAAGATAAGTCTGGCACAATGCTTCTGTGACAGCCCCATGCTGGATCCTGTTAATTGTAGTACCTGACAAACGTGCTGCTTGATAATCTGTTTGAAGACCTTGCCCAATACTTATTTTATTTTATTTATTTATTTATTGAGGGAGAGAGAGAGCGCATGAGCGTGCGCGCGAGAGGCTAGATAGTGTAGTGGTTAGAGCACCACCTTTGACGCAGAAGCCCAGGATTCAAATCCCTGCTGGAACCTACCTTAGCAGTATGGGTCTTTGGGCAAAGACCCCCTTACGCTTCACCTGCCTATATGAGAGCGACATGAATTAAGAGAGTCATGCCAACTTGGACGTTGCCCGGATTAACAAGGTCCACGTCAGATGTTGGGGGACCAAGACAATCTGACAATAAGTGGGCTACGGGAACAAACCATGCATGGACGAGACAAGAGAACTTGGAATTGATGGAATGCTACTACAACAGTAGACCTAATGAGACGTGATATATGAAACGTATGAGGGAACTATGGATGGACAGAAGACCTACATCCACACTAACTGAGAAGCAACTAGTTACCCAGCACTGCCTTTTAACATTCACTGCCTTTTAACATTAACATTAACAGCACTGCCAATAAAGATTCACCATGTTCTCTTCTCAATGGACCTATGCCCTCTTTGGCTTTCTTTTTATTTCTAACTTAACCAAAGAATCACTTTTTTTGCAATTTTTTGTATTTTTCACAAGCTTCAACTTATTGTGAGCTTTAGCCTTTCTGACCTAATTTTACAGTTTCTGGAAACTATCTTGTATTCTTCATTGGTGTCATTCCATTTTCTGTATGTGTTCTTTTCAGCATTATTTATTGATTTATTTATTTACATATTTACTTAGATAATTTATATGGCCACCCAACTCATAATCATGCCTTTGAACTACTTATATATGGTTAAAAACATAAAAACAAAAACCAGAACACACAAATAGGCAATACCAGATAACCAAGGCCACACAGCATGTGTCATTCAAATAATTTCATTTCAGGATGGGGTCATCCAATGCTCTGTCCTAATGCCTGGGAGAAAAGTCAGCTTTTCAGAGCCTTACAGAAGGCCAACAGTGTCATTCAAATCTCAGGGAGGGAATGCAGGTCTGTAACAGAAGATATTTGTTTACTTTAGGTCCTATTTGTGGGTTCCTAGAAGCATCTGGTTGGTCCTCATTGGCAATAGAATCATGGATTATTTATAACTTTGATCCAACATGACTTGGAAGCAATTATTGTATGTTTTGATAAATTGACTTTCCAATCAAACTGCAAAAAGAAGATTGCAAATTGAACAGGTATTCTCTTTTATGTCTGTATTCAAAGTATTTTTGTATGTCATTTTTAGGACTATGCTTTATAGAATAATATATATTGAAGAATGTTAATAGGTGCAATTAGACACACCAAATAGCTGAACAATCATAAAGAGAAAAATGGCCATGAATTACATGAGTCACATTTTAAAGGTAAAACTGCTGTGAAATGTTATCAAGGGCTTCTTAAAAGCTAGTGCTAAAAGTGTTAAACTTAAATCAATTGAAGGAAATTTTAAAACTGTGAGGCCACCATTGAAAAGTTTATTTTAAGTTCAAAATATGAAAACTCCCCCTCTTCAAATCTTTATTTAATGAATGACACTTTAAGGACAGTATTAGACAATGTTGGAGAGGTTGGCAGACATAATTCCAAAGTGGGTTTTTTTGTTTTTTTGTTTTTTTCTGGGTTTTAAAGATAGAAGTGAAAGATTCTTGAAGATAAATGATTTCCAATCCCACCTTCAAACCTTAACCACTTTTAAACAGGCCCCCTAAGTAACGTTTTGTGGCTGATTTTAGGGAGTTTTTTTAAAAAAGAAATTTTAAGGGTAAAGATAGAGTGGTTTACCTACCAGAGGTTCCTCTTATCTCCACTTTTAAGTAAAAGCCAAATATGGGCCAAAAACTGTTTATTGATTTTAAGGAGGCTATCCTCCTTAATTTTTAATAATTTTCTTTCAGATTATGGAATTAGTCACTGAAATTCAGACATTTTGCTACCAGTTTTCAGAGGCATGATTTTGAGGTGCTAGGGGACATGGCCCCTGTGCCCCGTTATCATAGTTCATAGAGTAGACAAAATTAAATTATTTGGAGATGTTGAGTATCTTTATCTCCAAATAAAATGTTATGCACATTCATCTTTAAAACTCACATTACATGTGAGAATCTCAGTACGAAAACCTGATCTTCTTCTCTCCAATTATTTTTTATCACTTAACTGCCTCCTTTTCTATTATTTTTTAAGGTAGACAAAAAGGATAAATGAATAAGTATGGTGCACATACGTATGCTTTAATATAAAATCTCAATTCTGATGTGTTTTGAGGAGAAAAAAATAAAGGAGATAGAGTAGAAAGGATATGTTGTTACTCTACCAATATTCTGAGTCCTCAAAATGAGTTGGGGCTGAGATTTTGTAATAAAGTATACGTGCAGCATACATTTTCATTTCTTGGTTTGGTGTGTGTCCTTTTCTCTACCGAAAAGTGATTAACGTTTTGTTTCATATTATGAAATAGTGTTTTTAAATTTGGGGCACATTTTCATTTTTGCAAGACCATGGAAATAAATAGCATTATCTTAATATAAAATTAGAAATGAGCATGGACTTCTAAATTAGCATTGAGGCTAAGGAAATACTTTTAGGATACAGCTTGTTTTCAGCTCAGAATCTGCATCTGCATATGATTTAATTACTGCAATGTCCCCTGATTTACCAAGAGAAGACAACATTCAGTAATTCAAGATTTCACATTCCTGTTTGTTTCAATTATTTAAGTACATGAATGCATTGTTTCCATTGAACTAAATGGACTTAATAATGCACTCCTACATATGCTTTACATGAATGTCAAATCCATTGTTTGTACCTTATACTAAGATTTTTTAAAATATGAATGCATTTTATGTACTGAATTACTTGCAGGTAAAGAGATAGAGTTATTGACCCAATACCTGTAACCATAACATACCTGGTTTTTCACAGAAAAGTTTATCATAGTGCCCCATGCGCTGAGACATTAGCATGCATGTGAATAGTGTCAAGAGATATTTTCCACTTGTATTAACCAATTTAGGCAGAAACTTTGGTCTTGTCTCAATTATCAGTACTGTAATCCTCAATTGAATTCCACTTTCAGGATTTACCGTCCATCATTCTTTCTAAAGTCTCCCTTGCTGAGATAAAGCTGCCAGCATGCCCAAACGTTTGGAGTATACTATTTCTTTTTTAGAGTGAGTAGATGCTGAGAATTACAATGAACTCTTTGGAGCTTTAAATCTGTCTTTCATGGTGATAAATCCTTCACACATCTTCAGCAAATAGAGGGAGAGGAACCTAAAAGTTGTATAAAAATATAATGATTCCTTTTAAATTTTGCTTGTTCTTTCTGCACAGTGAGAATGTAGAACTCTGTCCCCAAATGGAACAATAGTTACCATTATGCTGAAATCTGATACGCTGACAAGTTAAAGTACTGTCTTGTAAAATCAAAATCCCTAGACATATCAAAAAGTATTCTCACTCAACAAAGATTATCTGAAATAAAGGAGTGTGTGTATGAACACAGGAATGAAACATATTACAAGAACAAGAGAAAATGCTTGATTTCGTACCTAATTATTCTTTTAAAAAAGACTAAGTAAATATAGATATTACAAATGTTAGCTCAAATAAGGTTCAGAATAAAACAGAAGAACCTAACTTGCATTTCTTTGTCAAAGTAAAGCCACCGGAGTAAAAACTTCAGAAGTATATTTGTGCTGCTTCAAGGAGAGTTGTGTGAATAAAACTTTTTTTTGTCAGGTTTGCATTTCTGCCAACAAGTTTGTCCAGTAAGAAGTCTGCCTATTTTATAGCTTTCTTTTTGCTTTATCAACATAGCAGCAACATCCTGAAATTTAAATTACAACAAAGATAGTTCTGACTTCTGACCAAAGGATCATATTGCTATGATTTATCTAAAATTCATAAAGTACATTTTTGCAGTACTTTAGTTTATAAGAAAAAATACATGAAATCTACTGTATTGTTGCAATCAGGCCATAATCACAGAATAAAACTGTAATACATAGCATTTTGGAAGAATTCTTTATTTAGTTTTTGGATCTCTTCTAGGTTGATCCCTCTTTCTCTTTCTGTCTTTACCTAATGAAAGCATATGAATCAAGTAAATGTTATGCTCTCTTTTGGAATCAGAAGAGACTACAAAAATGCTTGTTATTACTGGAAAATATTTTATTAGAACACTAAAGGGAGATCCATTTCTTCATTTGGTTGGCTGCTTGTTCAAGCACAAGTGCATGAAAGATATCTCATCTGGTAACCTACATTTTGGTGAACCAGAAGGACATTTGACTTGGTTATCCAACAAATTTGCAAGCAAAAATCTCTTTCTTTTTTTTGTTAAGAACTATTATTGTTCGTGTGCATGCGTGTTTATGTGAAGGGATACACACATGTGTGCTTGTGCATTTAGTTCTGATTCTTTATATGTTTATAGCTCTAACTAGAAAAAAAAATTTTAAATCTTGCAAGTTGCATTTCATTCAAAAGCTAAAGAACCCATATAAGTAAAGGTTACTGTTGCTAGCTCTTAAAGCATGAGAAAAACAAAGAAGGGAATGTGAATTGCAGGAGGAGTTGGTGTCAGCTTTATCATACTTAAGCCTGTTCAGACTTGAATTTTCAATATGCGTGAAAAAAGCAGTATTTCTGGTGAGATGTTCTTAATATAAAGCTATATACCTTTCTGGAAAAAGTTACCTCAGTCACATATCTCTTGTTTTCATTCTTTCCTGAAGAATGTTATAGCTACTAAAAGAAGGTATAATCTTCTATAATTTTAGAGATCAGTTTACTTGTTAGAGCTGGGATTCCATCTCTTCTTATTTTCTCTTCTGAAAAATAAACAAAATGCTTTGTGCCTGTGAGTATAAGATTTAAATTTATTTTGCTGTCAAGAATGACACACCAAAAGTTATCCAACATTCTTTTGGCCAAAAATAAAGAAAAAATCAATAGCCACACTACCTTAGGGGGAAAAAGAAAAAACCTAAAAAAATATATCAATAAAAAGCAGATGTTTTCTATATGGGAAACAATACAGACAACAGTTTGCTAAATACTGTAAGGCAAAATCCTATGAGTTGCATAAATCTTTAATATTGACTCATGACATATCCTGAGATTTACAGGGATTAAGTGTCCTTTCAAATCCATTGCATATAAGAATGCATAGATCTATGTAAATCAGATTTGCTTTATTGTCCACATTGAAAGGCAGATTTCTACCATTTTATATAGAGGTATCACATTATCCCAATTCTATATATTTTAACTAAGGGTATCTGTAGGAGCCTGTCCCTAGGTAATGGAGTTCGCCTTTTTATTTATTGGTTAAATCTATATCCCCACTTTTCTCCAAGAATATGAAACAGGTTGTATTTCTTCATCTTATCCTGACAACTTCCCAGTGAGGCTGGTTGGGAAGAGAAAAACTATTTGGCCCCAAATCGCTCACTATGTTTCCATTGTAAAGGTGGACTTGAATATGAGTTTTCACAGTCCCAGTCCAGCACCTTAATCACAACACATTGGCTTTTCGTTCTCCAATTTTTTCTTCTAAAATCAATTAATACTTCACCTTTTAAATATGATGTAACATAAGTTTCTAGACAATTACTAGGAGTCTACCTTGAATTCATTCAGAACCTCCAATTTGATCTGAGTCTGACTTTGCATCTGCATATCAATTGACCATCACTAGAAGTCGATGAGCAACAGTAATTGTTTTTAGAGTTGTGAAGCTTCAAAAGGGTGCTTTGAATGAAGCATTCCATTGAAGTGGTCTGCTCACTTAAAAGCAACCATGTGGCTTCACTTTGGTCTCCTTTGGAGCCCTGATCACACAGAGATAATGCCAGGAGAGAAGTCTGAGAGGAGACTTCTCCAACAGCATTGAACTGAGATGATTTGAGGTCCATTGGTCAAGGTAAATCAGACCAGAGCTAATCAGGTTGCCACTGTAAACCAAACCTCTTTATCACTTTGTGCAAACCTAATTGTTTTCTTATGTCTCTAGAAATCATGAAAGTTTCTCAATTACTTGCCTAGGGATAAACATTGATAAAAACAAGAACAAACCAACATACATAGAGTAAGGTAAAGCAAATCACTCCCTTCCTCCTTATGAAAACCTCTTTCTCTCTCTCTCTCTCTTTCTCTCTCACACACACACACACACACATAACCCTTCTATATATCTGCTTCTGAAACTTTACAGGCTTATTAAATAGGCATTCCTTATCCTGTTCATAATTTTCATAACAATTAGCCAGATAGAAAGATGCTGAAAATGATAAATCCTGAGATCTTTTGTCTGAAATTTAGCATCTGATTTTCCATAAGAAAATATCAGTTCAAAAAATTTCACACATGCACTATTTAGAAATGATAGTATTGTGAATCTATTTCGCTCCATATCACCATAGAATTTCAGCAGCTTTCAACCATTAAGAGTTTCCTGTTGGAGTTATAGCAGTATTTGACTAGTCTCCATTGTTCATTAAAGCTTTTCTATGTATGTAAAGATCTGAGAACTTAACAAGCTAATTATAACTCTTGACAAAAACACTGCTTCACTGATTCTACAGTCTCTCTGGTGTAAAAGCCTACTTTTTCTGGAACGACAACACTAATTGTTTTTATTATCTTAATAATCTTAACATTTCCTTATCTAATAACTGTTAACTTAATGTGTTCCTATAAAGCAGATTTAAATTACTACATTCACTGTTGATTTCAAGTTTCTGCACACTGTATTAATTATCTAGAAATGTGTCTGAGATTTCCTGCAGCAGGTTTGCAGCCTCCTTAATATCTTTCTTGCAGACACTTTAAACACACTGTAGCAATTTTAAAATTCATCATCCCTATAATTTATACAAACCTTGTAATTGATACTTATAAGCACTGTGCATACCCCCCACCCCCAAAAAAAGAACAAATGGAAGAAAAGAAGACCAAAAAAAAAAAAAATCTTAGCTGCCATGACTGTAACTCACAAACCTTTAATTTAGGATATAAACACAAAGATGTTGGAAGCTGTTAAGAAACAGAATCCCCTTCTATTGTTCTTAGTTTGTGCCTCATATATTTCTCTTCTGCAAAATACCTTGCCATTTCCATGGGTCTGTTGAAAACTTTTGGAAATGGATGATGATGAGGGAAACCCAAGTATCTGACAGGCTGCAAAACAGAAAACCCAGCCCAGCAATATTTAAAAGCAGACAATCATATGCAAATTTACTGAGAAATTAATCCCTGTGAAAGTCATCTATGGGATTTATTCCTTTGTAAATGCGTGTAGAATCTATGCCATAGAATTATAGCCTATTTCTCATAATTAGATGAGAAGAAAAATCCAATGGGATTTACTTCTGAAGAGATAAAGGACTGTACTTCTAAATGAAAATAGTATTCTATCATTTTCTTTTTAATGCCAGAATTAGTACAAACTTTTGGGGGGACTGTTTTTTTAGTCTTATACCCCATTTTCAAATTATGGTAATTAAAATGTGATAATGCATAAAAACAGTCTTAGTAAGTGTTAGAGAAAGGTCCCCAAATCTCCTTCATTTCTGAAGATAGTAAAGGAGCAAGTGATGGCAGTGTTTTTATTTTATGATCTTGAAAAGATTCTATGCACAAAGTTATAACTGTTGTGGGCTGGGATCCAAAAAGCTACTTTAAAGATGATTTAGAACACACATGTATGAAGAATAACTTGACTCTGATTCTGTTGGAACACCAGATCTTCAGTGCCAGTCATCCCCACCCTTGTGTTATACAGATGTGCTAACTGGGAAGTCTAGGAGTCAGTCCAGCACATTTGCAGGGCACTGACTTGGGAGAAGGCTGCCTTATATCATATGATGTTGACGTATGTTCATTGGGATTATATTCTCCAAGTATTTCCAGTACTTTATGAGACATCAAAGGAGAGGCTAGTGAATTGTGGCATGCCAGTTAAGGGATGTGGTCCCAAGTAGATATGAATAATGACAGATTTGGTTCCAGCTCAAAGCTTTTTCATTACCCACATATAGGTTGATTCTGTATTTTCTTCTCTGATTTTATCATGATGCCATGTTAGTGTTTTATAAATATTACATATTATTTAATCATGTTGTACATACTGTTTTCTGCAACAATGAAAAATGATTCCAAAAATGCAACTAATGGAATACTATTATTTTTGCAAAATCAATTTCAAAAACATCAAATATGGTCTTGTATTCCTAATGTTGAAAGAATAAAAGTCCATTCCTGACTTGGAGATGCAAAAACTAGTTACATCATTCTTTGGACCTTAACTGTTATGGTTGAAACTAATAGTTGTTGTTTTTTTAATTTATTTAACATATTCTTGTAAGGGCTTTATGCTTTATGAACCAGAAACTGCAACACTGTTTCAGCTATCACTATTGCAGTTTAGAGTCTTATTTTAAGGAAGCACGTCAGTTGTTTTTAATAAGCCAAAACAGTTAATCCCCCCCCCCCCCCCAAATAAAGGGTACTGTTGGCAGTTGTAAAGAGGAAAGCTCTTATTGTGACTTACTTAGCACTCACAGGCCAGGTGCTCTATTCTGATTTCAGAAAATAACCAGCAAAGGTCTGTGTTCTGCCCTGTACTATTTTTATGGCTTATAATACCAGCATTAATCAGAATATGTAAAGATATGGCATGCCCTCTACATGGTATGTTATATACTTCACAAAGTTAACCACCTTTGCTTTGTGAACTAAATATTTATTGTTAAACTGAGAAAGGCACTGGAAAGTACAAATTTATTTATATTTATATCTATTTATATATCAAATTTGTCACCACCCATCTCATTAAATAGCGACTCTGGGTAGTTTACAGAGAAGATAAAATCAATTAAAATACAATCTTCATAGCACATTCATAGGTTAAAAATAGAGGCAGATGAATAAAATAATATTGCATGAAAGAAGTGATACAATTTATTGCATGAGTTGCAAGGAATTTCTTTCAAATTTCTGATTCACCAAATGTCTGTATTTGCAGTTCCCTATTGATTTAAAAGGCTCAAAGCAGCCTTCTTATATGGGGCATTCTGCTGAGGCTATAATCTTACCTTTACCAAAAATGTATTTAATATGTGTATGCTAATTCATAGGTAGTATGGCTCAGCAACATGACATCTTCAGAAGCTACTGTTTATATATATATATAAAGAACTGAGATGGTCAGTTGTTGAGATATTTCTCATGAAATCTCCATGATTTATTATATTTATTTTATGATAGATAGATAGATAGATAGATAGATAGATAGATAGATACATAGATAGATAGATAGATCAATCGATCTCCCTCCTTCCCCAAGTCCTGCTATGCTGCTGCCTCATTATGGTGACAATGGTGGGGTATTCCTAATAAGAATGAACAAAGAACACCACAGTGTACAACAAGGGTATATTCTTCTATTAGGTTCACCCAAGGCATGAAGATCATCCCAGCTGCTGAGCTAAAGCAGACATAGACTTCTATCAGGCATAATATATACAGGAAAATGCCAGAGGTGGATGATCACTTTAGTGAAAATGGCAAATGAATTATTCCATACTATGCAGGAGAAGGCAATGGTAAACCTGTAGGTTACCAAGAAAACCACACTGATAAAAAAGCTAAAGTGATTGATGATACAGTTCCAGATGATGGGCCTTTAAGTTGGATGGCATTCAATGTGCTGTAACTAAAGGAAGCTGAGGATGTTTCAGAGTACCAGTGGTGTTTATGATGCAGCTAGATTAAAACCTTCAGGACATATAGTTGCTAATCTTGCCATGTAGGAAAATAAAATTGAAAGCTACAAGGACAGAATTATAGTGGGAACATGGAACCAAAGAACCATATATATGAGAAAGCTCAATACATTGAAAGATGAATGAGTCAACTACACATTGACATCTTAGGCATCAGCAAATTGAAATGGACTATAATTGGACATTTCCAGTCAGATCATACTGTTTGGTCCTCAGGACATGGAAAACAAAGAACAAACTTCATTGCTTTTATAAACAGGAAGGGTAAAGCAAAGACAGTACCTGGGTACAATGCAATTGCTGAGCATCAGTTAAACTCCATAGACAGCCCTTTAATATGGCAGCTATCCAAGTTTATGCTGCAACCACTGATGCAAAAGAAGAGGAGCTGTTAGGTTTTATGGTCAAATTAAATCTGAAAGCAAAAGATCATGAAAACAAGATGTGCTCCTTGTGGCTGGAGAATGGAATGCAAACTTGGAAACATTAATGAAGAAAATGAAGTTGGACCATATGGCCTGGGAAACAGAAATGAAACAGGAGAACAACTTATCAGTTTCTCCTAATCCAATTATTTTTTTCATTGTTAACTCAAACAATTAAAACAACACCTATATGCATGAAGATCACCAGACAGAGCACACAGAAATCAAATTGACTATATTACTGGTACAAGGAGGTTATTACAGCAAAGACCTGCCATGGGCTTACTGTGGAATAGATCACGAACTATCCATGAGCAAGTTCCAAGTCAAGCTAAAGCAGCAGAAGAAAGTGAACCAGTTTCTACCATATGATCTTGAGCATGTACCCATTGTTTTCAAGAAGAACATGAAAAATTGCTTTGAAGACCTGAACCTTTTTGATAGGAAACCAGAAGAACTATGAGAAAAATCAAAGAAGGGTAAATGTGCAAAAAGACTGCTAAAGACCAAGAAACAGAAGGCAGCAACTGGATATCAGAAAAGATGTGGAAATTATCAAGAAGAGAAGAAAAGCCAAAGCCAAGAAAACCAAAGATCTCAGGAAGGAACTTAATGAAGAATTTCAGAGAACTGTTAAAAGAAATAAGGAACAGTGTTACAGCATTTGTAAAGATGTTGAAGATAAAAACAGATACAGAAAAACAAGAAAAGTTTTCCAAATGACCTGAACACAAAAGGAGGTTCTAAACTCAAATGGAATGCTAAAGAATGGACGGACAGTCATCGATTCCATGAAAATCAAAGAAAGATGAAAAGAGTATACTTATACAAGCATATAAGAATAAGTAAGATTCTAGCCAAACTATGCCAACAGATTTGAGAAAACAACACAAAGGCCAACAGATTGGAAGAAATCAGTCTACATAACAATACCAAAGAAATGAGACTTAAAAGAGTGTGCAAACTATTGCACATGCAATTCTTAAATTCACATGCTACCAAAATAATGCTTAGGATCATCCAACACAAATTAGAGCTCTACCATAAAAGGGAGATGCCAGATATTCAAGAGGGCTTTAGAAAAATTTGAGAAACAAGGGATAATACAGTTGATGCATGCAGGATAATTGAGAAAGTCAAAGAATACCAAAAATCAGTTTCATTGATTATGGATAAGCCTTTGATTATGTTAGTCATCTCATGGTATGGGATCTTCTTAGAAAAATGGGAATTCCAGAACATCTCATCATGCTCACATGAAAACTATACAAGTTAGGAAGCTACAGTCCAGACAGAACAAGGGGAAACAGAGTTGCTCCAGGTTGGTAAGGCTGTATACTCTCTCCTTATTTATTCAAACTATATGCTGAATACGTATTGAGGGAGACTGGATTGGAAGAATATAAGGATGGTTTTAAAATTGGAAGAAGAAACATCAATAACTTGTGCTATGCTGATGATGCTACTGTACTGATAGATGAAAATGCAAATGACCTTAAGTTCTAGTAACACAAGTCAAGGAGCACAGTGAAAAAAATCAGACTATATTTAAATATAAAGACTAAAATAATGGTCCAGCAACCAGTCGTAGAATTGGCAACGAAGATATCAAAGTGGAAAATATATTCTGCCTTTTAGTATTGGCTATCAACAACAATAGTTATAATAATATTAATATAAACATCTGACTGGTCTGCATCCACTTATTGCCAAGCAGTTGAACAACATACTGCAAGGTGGTGAAATTGAAGATTGGTTAACATCTGGCAAAACCTACCTCATAATGAAAGATCCAACAAAAGGGGCAACACCAGACAAGACAATTACTGCTTACCAACAACTTTCAAATTGCTAACTAGTGTGGTAGCTGATGCAGTCCAATAGCATGTAGTTGAAAACAAGTTCTTTCCATATAAGCAGAAAAGAAACCACACAAACAGCAGAGGAACAAAAGATCAGTTCCTAATAGACAAGATGGTTTTGGAAAATTGCAAGTGAAGGAAGACCAACTTGAATGTAGCTTAGATTGATTACATGAAGGCATTCTACTGCCTGCCACATGATTGGATAATCAAGTGCCTTGAAATAACAGGAGTCAGTAGAAATATCAGAAGCTTTGTGCAAAGATCAATGGCACAATGGAAGACACAGCTGTTGATCAATGGTGATAGACTGGGAGAGGTTAATATCAAGAGAGGAATCTTTCAAGGACACTCACTATCCCCACTACCGGTTGTAATTGCACTGATTCCTCCATCAACAATACTGAACAAGTCAGGCCATGGCTATCAAGCTTCAGAAACATCTGCCAGGCTATCCCACCTCCTTTACATGGATGATCTGAAACTGTATGGAAAAACACCATTTGAAACAGCTGCTCAACACTGTCCAAATATACAGCCAAGATATTACAATGGAGTTTGGACTGGACAAATGTGCCACCCTTACTACCAACAGGGGAAAAATAGTGAAAACTGAAGGAATCAAGATGCCCAATGAAAATAACATCAAGAGTCTAGATGAAGAAGATTGCTACAAATACCTGGGCATCCTTCAAGCTGACAACATCAAGCACATTGAAGTCAAGAAGAAGGTTAGTAGTGAATACATCATGAGAGTGAAGAAGATCTCCAAGTCCAAACTCAGTGGAGGAAATACCATCAAGGCGATTAACACCTGAGAAATTCCAGTCATTAGATACACAGCTGCAATAGTGGACTGGACTGAAGTAGAATTAGAAGCGCTGGATAGGAAGACCAGAAAAAATAATGACAGTGAATCATGCCCTTCATCCATGCAGCGACATTGACAGACTCTACTTACCAAGGCACATAGGTGGGCATGGAATGTTGCAAGTACACCAGACAGTTGAAGAAGAAGAAAATGGCATTTGAAGAATATCTGAAGCACACTGAAGAAGATGCATTGAAGCTAGTACACCATGAATACTGAAGAGACCAAACTGGCCTACAAGAAAGATGAAATGAATAGAAAAGAGACATGGCAAGGCAAAGTATTACATGGCCAGTACACCCAAACAAAACAAAAAACTAGCAGGCAAAGCAGATAACAACAAGACCTGGCAACAGCTAAGAGTGGGAAAGTTGAACAAAGAGAAGGGGGGCTAATTCTGCTGCACAAGACCAAGCCTTAAGAACAAATGCATACAAAGCCAGAATTGAGAAGACAGCAACAGACAGCAAATGTCACCTCTGCAAAGAAGCTGAAGAAACAGTGGACCACCTAGTTAGCTGCTGCAAGAAGATCACACAGACTGACTACAAACAGCATTGTAGCAACAATGATACATTGGAGTATCTGCAAGAAATACCATTTCCCTATAAGCAAAAACTGGTGGGACCACAAAACAGACAAAGTGATAGAAAATGAAGAAGCTAAAGTGCTCTGGGACTTTAGAATTCAAACAGACAAGCACCTGCCACATAACACCCCAGACTTAACAGTTGTGGATAAGAAAGACAAAAAAGTCTGGATAGTGGACATTGCAATACTTGGAGACAGCAGAATAGAAAAAGAACTGGAGAAAATCACAAAATACAAAGACCTACAAATAGAAGTAGTACAACTGTGGCAAAAGAAAGCAAATATGGTACTCATAGTAATAGGTGCCTTGGGTGCAATCCCAAAACAACTGGAGTACCACTTGAAGACCATTGGCACTGACAAAATCACCATCAGTCAATTGCAAAAGGCAGCTTTACTTGGAAAGGCTTACATCCTGCAACGATACCTTTAACACCATCAAACAACATCTGCCTTGCCAAGAAAACTGCAGGGACTTGTCTGGGCAGTCTCCGAGAATCAGACACAATTGAATGGATTAAAAAAAAATCAACAATAAACAATAAAGGAATCAGCAGTCAAGAAATACACCACAGACTAACACTTGCTATGTTAGTAATGACAGCCTTGAAAAAGATATTCAGATGCCATGATACATCTATTCCTACAAAGATAAAAATTGTGCTAGCAATTGTTTTTTTCTGTGACATTTTATGGAAACAAAATCTGGTCTTCGAAAAGACAGGATAGAAAGACTTTGATGCTGTTAGAAAAAACTTCAGAGAATATCATGGGTGGCCAAGAAAGCAAACAAATTTATCACAGAATAAATCAACCCAGAGTTCTCACTCAAGGCACAAATGACCAGGTTCAAACTATAATATTTTGACACATTATGAGAAGACCCAGCTCCCTTGAGATGTACATAATGCTAGGAAAAGTGATAAGAAAAAGAAGAGGATGACCAGCAGCAGGTGAATGGACCTGATTAGAGCAGCAATGGGTGCACTGTTGGAAGACCTGAAGAACCAGGTTGGGGACAGATCATCCTAGAGAAGGTCTTCTATATGGTTGCTAAGGGTTGATCCCAATTTGATGAACCATAATCAATCAAATCAAGTAAAATGAAACAACAAAAAAGAAAATGCACCACATTATTGTATGTGTGCCTACTCACTCTGCTGTTAGTTTTATTTATTTATTTATTAATCAAATTTATACGCTACCCATATCACTGTATAAGTGAATATAGGTGGCTTACAAGTAAAAAGTTATTAAAAAACAATACAAATCTTTAAAAAATATACAAAGCTAAAAGACAGAGAGACTTGGGCCCATGCCCTTAATTGCTGAATTAAGTCTACCTATGACCCACTTTTATATAGAAAACTGGGTGCATGGCCATAATATCAGCAGATTTCATTCTACTATCAAATTTTCATTGCATTTTTTTCTAGGGACAGAAACAGATCATCTCCTCCCACAATCCTCCACATGACAGACATTCTCTGCTTCAAAATCAGCACATATATTGCATTTATACTTAACTGTTCATCTAGTGAAACATTACAATATCAACTCTTAATCACTTTAGGGGGCATTAGCTGACATATAGAATTTAGAGCTAAGCTATGAAAAATCTTTACTTGAATAAAGTAGAGGGAAGTGAAGGGGAATTGAAAATAGCTGTATAGAGCATGCTGGCTGGGGAATTCTGGGAGTTGGTCCACACATCTTAAAGTTGCCACAGTTGAGAAATATTGGCATAGAGAAATAATACAAGGCTCAGTAGGATCTTTCACAGCAAAGGTCAGGCCTGATGCTTGCAGAGAGAGAGGGGTGGTGGTGGTGACAGAGACCAGCAATAGAAGCAAAGAAGCAACTAAAGCAAAAACAACAGCATGTTGTGGTTCAATGAGTTGAATTACCAGTACAGTCCCTTTATCCCTCCAGAAATGTTCTGCTTGGATGTTCTTAATTCTATGCTTGGAATTTATATTACTAGAAAACTTGCTGAGATCCTTTTACTGTAAGACCCTCATATGGTCTCATACCTCTGTATCCTTAACCATAGAGGTTGCACCTTTCTAGCTGTGGCCAGAGAGTATGTTGATTGTTTTGGAAGAGTTTCTCTCCAGTGGACATATCCTTGGAACCAGCTTTATTCTTCTTTGTCTCTGATTAATGGCCTATCTCCTTAGGATGAGTGCTATTACTTTTGCCTGATTCGTGGAGGAGCCTGAACTCAATTCGTCTTTCTCCAATATGCCCAAGTCTGTGTGTACCTATTATAAAGACTGCATTCTCCTTTGACCTAGGATTCCAAATGCGCACATTCACATCTCCATATGATGAATTGCTTCCTTACAGACTCATTGCATAGCTTCCTCTTCCATATCCCTCCCTTTCAGGTCTCAGCAATATGGAGATTACAAGGTACAAGAGATTATCCAAATTTTAAGATGAGGCAACTCTCTTGATCCATCTCTTCTTTTCATTTTAGTTTTTAAAATCTGGCATTTCACATTCAGTGCAGTACAAATATTTTCATTTTAGAAGCTGATATTCAATAAGTTAGGATTATTTTCACCATACAAAATATACTTTGTTTATGCTTCAGTTACAGAGTGGAGAAAACTGATTAATTATCCACTTCTGAGGATACAGACTTCACATACAAAATTTACCAATGAAATTATGCCGGCTTTCAAATGTATTTTGGGGTCCACCACAGTGAATCTGCAAACTGGATATGCTAAGTTGAATTTTCAGGGGTAGTTTATTTGGATGGAATTCAAATACTGTGTAAGGATTAAAGATTTGACCCCCAACAATGAACCCATATGCAGTTACAAATAGCATAAAATCTGAAAGTCAATACAGTAATTGCAATATGAAAAAAATTAATATGGTGAAGGTAGAAAAAAATTAATCACATGGAATGTGCTGTGTTAGTCTAATTTTTCAAATGACTTTTATGCACCTGCTTCACAGAGTTTCCTTATTTCCTATGGTATTATTTGCTGCTTATCAGAATTGCGGTATGCCACTAAAGTGAGCACTTTTGGTTATAATTTCGACTGCTGTGTTACCGGTTGTAAACTGAGGTTTGAGCCAGCCAGCTTGTTTCCTGATTTTCTATGTAAAAGGCATAGTAAAAAGAGATATGCATTTTAACTCAGAAATAAACTGTAATGTGTTCAGTGATACATGTTCACAAATAAATTGTCATCTATTAAGATGTTGGGTTTTGTTAAATATTTGCAACAGTTTTATACTTTTATATTATAGAAATGCCATTCATTTTCACTGCTTCTACATTTTGTTTAGATGGCAGATCACATCTAGAACAACTTGGATTAGTAACCAATTCAGTCTCAGTGTAGGAGCAAAATATAGATAGGATATACATACTGTACATGGTTTGTGTAAGTGTATATAAACGCATGTATGTCCTTTAGCCTAGCTGCTTCATTTCAGATAGACAGGTAGGTAGATATTATTTATTATGCACTTAATTATTGTAGTATTTTTCCTTTTTTGTCACTGAGAATTTTATTGACAAGGAACTGTATTACTCAGTAAGCTGCATAGTAAAAGACCAAAATCCTTGCAATAATTATTAAGGACGTTTAAGCTAATATAGAGCACAGAAACATATTTTGATAGTTAAAAATATGAAGGCTAAAATGACACATTCTTATTTTTCTAAATTACTATTGTTGCTATGCCATTGGCTCTGAATGACCTTGAACTGATTTAATTGGGCAGAAGTCTTTACATTATGCCATAGGCTAATTCACAACTAATCCCTCTGGATGGTAAATTTGTGGGCAAAAAGTTGAATTAATGGCAGTACTTTAACATCTTGTCAGTAACCAAAGGAGATGGTCCTGGGGCTTTATTTTTGCATGAGAATTAAAACTTCAATGGAAAGTAAGCAGTCCTTTGGTGGCATCTGGTAGGACATCAAAATATGCATGGCTTCTGAGAGTGATAGGAAGGATCTTATTCTGGAAAAAGTATGCTTAGGTAAATTCAGCTCAAGATATTTGAACCAGAAATAGCTATTTTAACCCTAACTATGATTTTTGAAATGTAGAAAAATTGATTCACTAAAATAAACTGATCAAGTCCATATTTAAATAGAGAAAGGAGGCTAAACCCTTCAAGGACATATATTTCACATGACATTTAAAAAAAGTATTTTGAAGAAACATCATTTAATCTAATTAAATCAAGGAGAATGTAGTATGAATCTGTATGACACTCTCCACACTTAAAAAAATAATTGATCCAAATTCATTGTAATGCTCTTCCCATAGATACTATTGACTGCTGCTGTTAACCAAGAATAACAATATTTCACCAAATAAATATTTTAAATATTACTATGCATTCACAAAATCTTATTGTAGATTCTCTGTAGTTTTTCTACAGTATATATAGGAGAATATATAAAGAATAGAATAGAAGATAAAGAATAGAATATATATAGGAGCATGCAAGAGGTGTGCGTATGTAAAAACAGTCAAGACTGCAACTGCATGATCAATGCCTCTTTCCCCACCTCTCATGGATGCCCCTCTAATTACAGACACAGTCTAGTTGAAATTAAGCAATTTCTAGTCCCATCTATTTCAATAGAGAAATATTAATGTTTGGGCTGGATTGTCCTCTATATCATTTCTCCCCACCCCACCTCACCCTTTTGAGGGAGGAGAAAGAATACAGTTGATTAGAAGACCTTAGAACCCTTTACCTTACTTTGCAGATTAACTATTGTCCTTCCTTGTTTTCCTTCCCTTCCCTGGATCTTTTTCTTCCTGTTATCAGTAATAGGACTAGGTACTATTTTTTCCACATTTGAAAGTTGAGATGAGGCCATGAGTTTGCTGACCAAGTGTGTAAGGTAGCTTACACACTTACAAAATTGCTCCCATGGTGACAAGTCACAAAATGTTAATTTACCAGAAGGCAAACCAGTGAGATTATTCTCTGCCATTTCCTGTAGCATGCGTGATGCTCTTGACACATTTCCAGAATTCCAGGCTACAGTCAATGAGGATTTTCCAGATCCAAAAATGCTCTGAAGTTTATGTGAGGAACCTGAGATAAAAATGATAGTAGGGGGCAGATATAAAGATCTTAAAAGCTGGTTCTCTGCGGTATGATAATGTCCCACAATTTTTTAAACCTGAGAATCTTGAAAAAAATAATAGTAAAGTACGGAAGATAGCTGATAGGCATTAACTTGCCTACTCCTGATTTATACTAACTATCCTTGAGCTAATTCAGCTGACAGTGTCACTTTTCTCTCATTTCAAGTACTCGGACATTAAGGCAGGATCCCCATTGGTGATTTATAACAATTTCTAGAGTCATCCAACCATCATTGCACTGATAAAACAGTAAGGAGGACAGGCTTTCTATCATTTCAACACTATAAGTCACTAGTGTAGAAATAGCCAAAGACTAAAAATATAGCATTTAGTTTGGAACTGACTTGTCAGTGATTTGAAGACAGCATATATCAGATATTTGATATAGTAATAAATTAATGCAATAAAATATATAAAATGTTAGCACTTGGCTCTTTTTATTTCTGCATTATGTAACCACCAGTATATCATTAATTCACAATTTTAATGCTTTTATTTTAATCAAATCTTCTTCAAAGACACAGCTGATATATAACACATCTTTATGCTTAAAAGCACATACTTTCTATGATATAAATTAATTTTATTGTATGAATTTCTATTTAACTATTGACATCTTTTTCAATAATAAAACAGATTATAGAAAGTTGAAATATATTTTTTTCAACTCTTTAAAAATATGTAAATAATTTTTGCTAAAGATTTTTTTTCAATGTTTATCTTAATGGGCTATCTCGGTCAAAAGAGAAACATGTATTAAAAATGTAAATTGATATTAAAGGAGATCAAAGTAATTAAAGTGGAGGGAAGAAAAATTTCTAGCATAAATTCCTCTTCAGTGAATGTTTCAAAAGAGAATTCCTGGGGTGTGACTGAAGTGGCTTGAAACTTTTGGCTTGAGTTTTTTAATTACAGAAAGAAAATTGTTTGGTGGCTTTAGGAATTTGGGTAACAAATGCTTATTCAACCAGCTCCAAATGATAATCCTAGCCCCATAGAGTTTTAGCCAGAAGAACTCTACAGTTGTATCAATTGGTATAAGAAGTAGCTTTTAAAAAGGGAGGGAAATTGGCTTAAAAGGGGGAGTGAAAATCACTTAAAGAGGGGCAGACATCTAGAAATAAACACTCAATACAAATTCCACATAATTCTGTGCTTCCAAGACAAATAAGCATTTTCAGACAAATTATATATGATCTTCAGATGACTCCATTTCATTAGAAAAAAATGGACTCCTGAGCAGATGTTTAAAAAGATTTGGTTATCTATGCTTCTGTGCTGAAGATGGAATACATTCAAATATATCTTAACACAGAGGATCTGATGTGTTCTATATTGGCTGGATATCCTCAATAGAGTCAATAAGGTTTTATTGTATCTTCCAATTTTGAATTTAATTATTTATGAAAATCTTTGACTCTATTGTGCTTTGATTGTTGCAAAAAAGATAGTTATGTGTTCCAATAAAGATACTTGTGCACCAGATACCAACAATTGGCTTGATGAAATGCTTACAGTTTCAGTCTTTGGCTTGGCTCTTTATCAGCTTAGTGAAAAGACTAGACAATATAATTTTGGGTGGTCAAGGTTTAATTTCTTGATTAAAATTAAACAACATTACTTTGTAGACATACAGTATATTTTTGGTAGCATTTCACTTAGTTATTATGTGGATATTTTTTTTCTCCTTTTTTGCTATTAAAGCAATAATTTAAAACCATGCAGAGAAATTACAGGAAAATTTGGAGGTTTCATAATCACATCCAAACAGTAAGATTTGCAGTGTCATTACTATGAAATTTTCTAATTCACATGCTTAGCCATTGAGCTACAGGGGGATGATAGGAAGATATTAAAAGCCCCACACATTTGTGACAAGTAAAATTCTTATTGACGTCAGTAGATTTGCTCCTTGTGGGAACCATAGATCCAACTGCAGGTAAAATAGTTTTCGAAGACTGAATGGGAAACCATCTTTAAATGCATGTTAATTTGTAGTAAATACTTCTTGTAAATTAGAAAGATTTCTCTTAAAATGGTTTAAAATTTTACTTTTTATCTATTCTTTCTTTCTTTAAGACTGTGCATACCATATTATCCCTGACTTTGTTTTGTACCTCCTTTTTATCATTCCCATTATAGATGGTTAGTGAAATCTGATCATTACACTGAAACATCATAGGAAAGCTTTAAAACAGAAGAGAGTTGCAGGCACCCGAATAAATGTGCACATTTTATCTTTGAGGTTTTCAGTACAAGGTTTAATGTTATGTAGCACATAACATAAATACTATATTACATAAAAACATATTTATGCTTGTTCAGTCTTACTTGCATGTATGCATCTTACCAAAGTGAAACAGAAATTTCTTCACTTCCATTACCTTTTCTGATTGTTACTAATAACATGGTTTCTGCATGGAAGTGGTTATTGTATATCTAATAAATATCAATTTGACAGATCAATGTTATACTTAACACATAAGTGTTTGGTCTGATAATTCTTCAAAAGCAGGGAGGGGCACAACCCCTCAGGAGTATGTAGGATGAACTATATCACTAATAGCATAATGAGAATGAGAATACTGTCACTAACATTGTATATGTTGTCCAGTGTGCATTTGCCTAGATCAAAATTACTATGAATAGTGTTTTTGACACATTTGTTAAGTGTGACAAAAAAACCTGTAACATTCTGAGATTTTTGTAAAATATCAGGTCTGCAATTTTACGCTACTATTGCAGTTGCCTCTAATGCAAAATTCATTGTTAAGATTTAGCCATATAAATTTGCAATCTTTTCAGGCTGCCCCCTCAAAATTCAGTGTTTCCTTGAGGTTCAGGTGTTAATTTATTTGTGCTTCTTTGGAGATAATGGTTCCTGTACATATTGATCAGAGTAATCTGGGGGTATTTTGCATGCTTATTTTCTAATCAGATAGTTTATTTAATGAATGAGATGTTATTGGAGTTCCCTGGCTCAAAAAATAACTGGCAGAGGATTTGAGCATCAGACTCAGAGTAGCTGGAACAGTCTTTGTGCAAAAGTCAAAGCTAAGCTAATACCATCACAGTTCAATCTGTCCCAAAGCCTCTAGAGAGCATTAACCACATAGCAGAAGAAAGGAACTAATGACTATTTCTGTGAATATAAAGGATTTCTTAAAAAACAAAGACATGAAGAAAGAAATCTAAGTAGAAAAATATTTTTTGACAATTAAGAGTTAATACAAAGGCAAAGCATCAGTATTTGTAATGTCAGACACACACACACACAAAAACAGAACTCCTTTATTCATACAATAGTTCCTTGGTTCTCCTGCCAGCTGGCATATAGTATAAAAGTTTCAAGGAAAGCTTTGCTTAACAACCAACTGAAAAGGCATTAAGGAGTCCCCTACGAACATTCCAGCAGGATCTAAGCTTCCCACTCCTTTCTGCTCACAAGCAAGTCTACAAGTAGTCTGTATTAGTCCCATATTATTCAAGTGCCTTTAAAAGACTTTAGCTGTTTTATTGATTTCAGGTGCATCTTTTTACAATGTTTTATCCCCTATCCTGCAAGTTATATAACTTAGCTCATATTGCTCTTAATGTAATGAAGGGCTGATAGACAGCAGCCTGTAGTCCCCATAATGCAAAGTAATGAAACAGGCAAGAAACTATGGAGTGGTCCACAATGGAAGTCAAGGTCAGGTTTGGACTAGAGGAAAATGGTGCAGAAATACATAATCAATTACAGTGATCAACTTTGGCCAATTGCTCTTAAATACAGCAGCTGGCAATGCAACCAAACTTAGAGAGTTCATGAGCTTTAAAAGGCCTGCTTATTTGTCTTAAGTAAGTGATGAGGTTGGATGGCTGTTGGTAAAGTTTGGATAAGCTCATCTTCCACTTCTATGGATTAAGTATTGGTTCATATGTGCAATCAGAACAAAATATGAAGGAACCTAAATGAGGAACCATGGCAGTGAACATGCCTGGCTTTTTCAAGGCAATTTTGTCCATGCATATATTTTTCTATGCAACTCCTCATATATAATTTACCCAATCGCAACAGAGTTAGCATACCAGGATTTTACCATTAGCTAATTTTGAAAAATGTATTAATGCACAGTTCTGGCTTTGTAAAAGTTTCTAATAAACAAAAATGGACAATAGAAATGGGGTTACTTTGGGCGACAAAAGTATTTATTTGATTTGTGCATTCCTTTATCAATTCCTATATTGCATTCCTACCTTTATTTATTTATCCCCATGCTCATTTATTTATTTTTGACATTTCTACTGCTATGTCTCCAACTTCTGCAAAATTTTCAACTTCATAGATCCCAAAATGCCATTCCAATATGTTAACCACACAAAATCTATTAAATTTGACTGAAGTACTCTGATAATAAGGATTGCTTCATTTGCAATTTGTTGGGAAAGTTAGAGTAGAACAACAGAATATTGTAGTTTTACACACAGAATATTCTTTCACAAACATAATAGAACAAGGCTATCCTGAGAACAAAGAGTTCCTGTAAGCTAAGTAGGATAATGGCATAAGGGTGTAATGTCAACCAAAATTTCATGACTGTTTTCTTGAGCTTCCCAAATAATCACTATAAAAACCTTCAAGGGAAAGAGGTTATCTATGGTTAATCATCTCTTAAATAAAGGATTGTTCATAATGATATATGCCCATTCCCTGTGTTTGATCACATACATATAATTCCTTCCAGTGTAGCATTTTTTTCTCATGGGAGTGATCATGACTCTAGGTCACTAGTCCAACCTTCATATTTCAGTTACAAAAAAAAAAAGATCTGCCTATAACATCAAAGGCAGTTTTATTGCTCAGCAACTAATGCTCTCAAGTGCTGCCCTAAAATATTCACCAATTTTTATGTCTGCTTGCAAGTTTAAAACCAAATTCCCACCCCCTTTGAGGATCACCCATCACTTGAAGCTCAGTCAGCAAGGAGCTCTTCGGTAGATAGCTGCTATTATTAAAGTCCATGCTGAACAAGACTCCCATTTGTCAGCTACACTTCATAGATATAAGACAATGGAGATAAAATCTATTAATACAGTATGTCATCCATTAATGTTTCAGGAGGAGTAACTAAAACCTGATGTGCATTGACTACAAATATTTCTGAAAAGTTGAACCAGATGCTTTTGCAACCGGGCAAGGAGGAAAACCTGAAAAGTTCTACAAACCACAAAAGAAGGAACTTCTGAGAGAAACCTGCCAGAAGACTTTGCTCCAATTACTGTTTCAATTTGCCAACAACATTAAGCAGACACAAGACAATGGGCTCTATCTTTCTGCCCTGTATTATTATGCTGTCTCCAGCCACATGGAAGAAGCATAACATTGGGGGACTGTGAAGTATAACAAACAAGGAAGGTACCATAATGAGCTCCCCAGCTTACAAATCTACATGTGAGTTTCTAAAAGCATCATAAATTAGAACAACCAGTGAGATTTAGTCACAAATCACCACCCGTATCCTTCTGCAGCATTTATGGCTTATGCAAATCTAAATAATAACTTGGGGCAGCTTAACATATGAAAATATTAATTATTGCTGCATTTGTTTTGCTGGTCCTTGCTTAAAGTGCAGTGAAAGCTGCAGTTGTGCCAAGTTTCAAGGAAATGAATTAGGAGAGTAGGAAGCTGTTCCAGTTTCCTTTTTACACAAGGAGGATTCTGGCCTTCCCATCCTAGCATGCTGTTTAAAGAAACATTTACCAGGCAGCAAGCCTTTCAGTTGCACAGTGTGCTTTCACTGTTGAGTTGTCATGATATCTTGTCAGTGAAATGAGAGCTAGCTACTTGAGCTGCAGGAGCCTAAATTAATAGCTGCAATTTCTGTCACAGTAGAATCATAGGGCCTTAGGACTGTGCAGCTAGACAAGATTGATTGTTATTCACATGCACTGTGTATTATTCCTGGACAATTCTTGTCAAAATATAGGTCTGGAATGAGGAACCATGGGGCAGAAATGCAAGTTGAAGATGAAGAGAAGAAAATGTTCCACTATTGCAAAAATTGCATATGTCTAGGCAGCTAGTAGCCCCCTCCCTCATGAGTTACTTGTAAGGGCATTTAGGAAATTTGTTCATATATTAATTATTGTTTGTATCTAATTGTTTGGAAATCTATTTGTATGGGAACATTGTAACTCTTAATTCTTAGTCCTTTCCTCTGAAATTTCTTAGGACGATATGTAGACATTGTGTGGAATGGCTAGCAACACAGCTTGGGTTATCATGTGGAATTCCTTAACAAGCAAAGGAGTCCAGCATATTATGAAAAAAGGATTCTAGTCTTGATATTAAGCAGTATATTTAATATTGTGGAAAACACGAAAACACCAAATCCTTTAATTGCAGTCTGATCTAGTATGATCTTAAAAATGCCACATCAAATAGTAATTGTTAATTGAAGTTGCCTAAGCTCCAGATCATAAAGTAGGAGATTTATCTGGAGGCCTCAACACAGGTCTGCTCCTGATCTCTTGCTTCCGGTCTTGGTGCATTGCTGAAGATGGTGCCTTTGTTATACATAAAAACCTATAATGGAAGAGGACTATTGGATTTCACTGACTCAAATCAGAGTGAACTCAGTGATCTGGCCACTGTTGATCTTGAGAGATACTGGGGAGATCAGGGTGCGGATTAAGAGAGTTTTACTTTCTCCTTTTTTTAACCATTAGGTCCATGTGGCTGTGCCTCATTAATGCTTGCCCAAGGAGCTGATCTGATTATTTTTTTCTGAACCCCACTAGGTAGCTGACCTGGCCAAATAATTAGATTTATTTCTATGCTTTACTCTGTGACATCTAATTCAGAAAGGCATGGAATACTATCCATAATTTTCTTAGTATTATGTTTAACAGGAGTAAATAATGGATTGTGTTCAGTAAATTTGCCTCTTATACTTTTGCCAAAATCCCTGGAAGATCAACTCTGCCATATTCAGGAAGGAATCTAATAATTCCTTATGATCAATCATTCATTTAAACAAGACTTTCTCTGCTTCTATAACTGAAATTTGGCACTGGAGCTTGCCCTGTATACCTCTGCAAATGTCTGCCCTATAAAACAGTGTAAAGATTTTAAAGGAACATAACTCAAAAGGTCAAGGAAATTTGTCATTTTCTTTTTTTTCATTCCTGCATAAAATTCTATCTTGCCTGTGATCGTCACTTCATTATATTGAAGCATACATTGGTTACACATATTTTTGTTCTTTGTAAACTAGACTATAAAAAAGCAAAGATCCCCTTCCCAGGACTAAAGTTTTTAGTTTTTATTTCTTTTTTCCCCCTTGTAATGGTCCTGCTTACTTCTCCATGTTCCCAGGCTCTGATATTCTATCACATCAGGTAATTTTGATTATTGTGAGATTTTAGAATAAGTGAGTTATCAGTTACTAAAAATCACAGCATGTCAGCCATTTAATACTGTCAATGAGATTTGTATGTTTGTCAAATGTGTGCTATTACTGAATTTCAATTGTGAAATACTCAATGTGAAAAACACTGATAATTCTCATATTTTTGCAAATGCTCAAGAAAGGAATCCCTATCATAACTTTCTGTAAAGCTATTTTATTCTAGGAAGCAGTTTGCAATTCTAAAACAAATAATTTGTTAGTCAACTCTCTGGGGAGATATGGGAGTCTGGATAACAAATTAGGGAGAGCTGTATAACTTTGTGTGTGCATGTGAGAGAAAGAAAGAGTGAGAAAGACAACACTGCAACCTGATAGCCATTTACCTGGTAATAAGCCTTACTGACCCCCGTGGGGTTAGCTGCTGAGTAGACACTATAGGCTTCCAGTGTAATTCAATCAGTTTATGAGGATTCAATTTGTAAAAGCTATCGCTTTCATCCAGTACCCCCCTAAAAATCTGTTGCTTGGCCATCCAGTTAAAGAGTAATTGCAATTCTTATATTCATTTCACAATTTAGTTAGTATTTATTTTATTTATTCATCAAATTAATATGGCTGCCCATCTCACAAAAAAGTGATCCTGGGTGGCATAGAACAAGACTCTAAAACAGTTAACATATAAAAAAAATATTATTATTTTTAATTACAAAGGCTAAGAGAGGATAGCAAATATTAACAACAATGGAGCGACCTCAGTACATCATCTGGACTGATGGCATAACCAGATTTTGAGGGACTTCTGGAAAATCAACAGGGATGAAGTCAGCCTCACTTCAGGAGGGAGGATATTCCATAAGGTGGGTGTCACAGTAGAAAAGGTCTGCCTCCTGGGATCTGCCAAGTGTAGCTCCCTCGCAGACAGGACCTGCAACATACTTCTTCTGCCAGAACTGATGGGATGGGCAGATATAATTGGGAGAGGCAGTCCCTCAAATAACCTGGCCCCATGCCCTGAAGGACTTAAAAGGTCGAAATCAGCTCCTTGAATTGGACCAGAAAGCAGGCTGGCAACCAATAAAATACAACACACCTCATGAAGCAGAGGTGTGACTTTCTAGAGGCACACATAACTGCCTGCACTGCTGCATTTTGCACCAGCTGAAACTTCTGGACACTCTTCAAGGGCAGCCCCATGTAGAGTACATTACAGTAGTCCATGGGACTCCATACAGGGAGATGACTAGGGCATGAGTGACTGTGAGCAGAGCCCCCTGATTTAGGAATGGGTGCAACTGGCACTCAATACGAAGCTGTGCAAAGGCCCTCCTAGCCATGACTGCCACCTGCTTTTTGAGCAGGGGTTGTGAGCCAAGGAGGACCCCCAGACTGCATACCAGGTCTGTTTGGAATAGTGCAACCCCATCCGGTGCCAAAGATGGCATAGTCCTAGAACAGGCAGGCTACAAAACCCAAAGCTGCTCAGTCTTGCTAGGGTTCAGCTGAAGCCTGTTGTTCCCCATCCAGACACTCTCAGCCTCCAGGCACCAGGATAAGACATCCATGTCATCACTTAATTCACCAGGGGTAGAGATGTATAATAGGGTATCATCAGCATACTGATGATACCTCACCCCATGGTGACAGAACAGCTCACCCAGCAGCTTCATGTAGAATAGGAGCAGAAAGAGCTCTGAACCCAGCAGCACCCCACACAGTAGGGGCCGGGGGCAGGATCTCTTCTCCAAAATCACCACCAGCTGGAATCAACCCCAGAGAAAGGAGGCGAACCAGCACAACACAGTGCTGCCCACCCCCAATCCTCTGACTTCTTGTCCTACTGGTTTTTAGTTTCAGATACTGAGTCTGTAATTTTTGAAGGGCTTTCTAGGAAAGTTAGCCTAAGATGGGATTTTGGAGCATCTAAACAGGATCCAGACTCTATTTGAAAGCCTGACATGTTAAATTACCTTGCAAATCTAATGCATGTCCAAGCTTCTCACAATGGGGCATGGTAGCACTGCAGCTTAAAACAGTTCATTTCCTTATGTTACCCTAGCACCTAACTTATTAGTGCTAATTTATTATCAGTGTTAAAGAGGTTAACTGCACTGTTATTTCCTTTACTGCTGGCCTTTACTGTGTATCAGAAATGCAATGCACTCAGCAGTTATAGTTTAGCAATAAATAACTTTTAAAGAAAGACAACAGCCACAATGCAGCAGAACACAAGGACAAAAAAGCTACAGATCACTGGTCTCAGGTAAATGAAAAAGGATCGGTTTATATAGTGTTGTTGGGTTTTTTTACCCCTCTGATAGTAACAGTAGACTGCTTGTGAATTTCAATGTTATTATTAAGAAGTAATTTTATTATAAATCATTAATTTTATTTTATTTTGAAATAGTAATTTTATTATATATTACTATTTCATATCTTTGGTGCAAATAACATAGCAGAGTATGCCATTTTTTTTACCTAAACCAATAGAAAGCTATTGAGTTGGGTAATACAGATATGATCTTTAAATATAAAATTCAGAAATGAGGATATGTGTACATGTTAAAACAGAAAGGACAAATTGATATTATTAAACCACTAATTTAGTTTTCACATGTTTACATTTGAAGATCTGGAATACTGTATTTGAAAAATAGATTTTGAGATTCAGTGAAGGATGAATTTTATGGTCTTTTTATCCAGTGTTGCTGAAAATAAAAGCATCATATGTTCCTGAGAATAATGATCAAGCCCGATCAATTTTATTTAATCTGTTTATATTTACATTAATCTGCTCATCATTCTTTGGCAGCTAGTGAAGTGTCAGATATTTCTAGATTGTGAATAAGGATAACTTTCATGTTTACCAAAAATATTCTAAAATGGTGGTAGAATCAATTGGGTAGATTGTTAATTTCCCCCTTGAAAACAAGTTTCTGATTGGCCAGTAGTTATTTATTAACAGTTGCCATTAGTCCTTCCAACTGATAATGAAAGCCAGAGATATTTTTGGAAAGATATTTTAGTATAATGACTCACTAAATCAAATGAAATAATCATACATCCAGGAAGAAGACACTCGTAGGTTTTGAGATTCTCTCTTGTATAACTGACATCCTAGCCTAATACGTTGGTCATTCATAAGGATGGCCTTCATTAATCACATATCAAATCAAAACTTTATTACCATCATAGACCAGCATAAGGAAGGTGGAGTACAGCCAATTAAAAAGCACAGAAGTTACATCAGAGTATAAAAATATATGAAAAGTTAGAAGATATAAAGGATACGTATATTAAAACAGAAAGCATATATAAAAACAAGTCTAAAAGAATCTCAAAGGAGGAGTAGGAGCATTAGATGGATGTAGGGAAGCATAAAAAGTTAACATGTGGAAGACTACATCGATCAAATTAGAGAGCATTCTAATATGGTGAACTAGGTTCTCATTAAGCCTAGTTTATAGCACAGATCATCATCCAACAAATGTTGAGTGCTGCTGTGCAGAATCTGGCAACATTGTATGTTGTAGGAGGGTTGGTATCTGAAAACAGAAGGGAGGTGTAGAATTGTCCTGTTGGCCCTGGGTATTTATGCAGTGATGGTGAAATAAAGCTAGTAAAAATATCTCTGTAGTACAGGCACTGGAGAAACATGTGCTCTGTTGCTTCTGTGTGTCCAGAGTCACAGGGGCATTGTCTCTCTGGCTAAGGAATCTTCCTACATCAGCTTTCAAGGACAGCGGAGGGGAGGGCATGACATCATGCCAGAGTAAAGGCCCTTCAGTGTTGTTTAGGGAATTCGAGCTTACCCATGTATGCTGTAGGGGAGGCAGGGTACCTGTTGGATTCACTGGCAATAAAGGTTGGGGTCCTGGCTAGATCCCATTGGTGCTCTGTGTCTGCTACATGCTGTTTAATGAGTGTTTTGGCCTGATCATATCCCATGCTGAGTAGAAAACCTGGAGAAAAGCCCAGGAAAGAGATTTGAGTTGCCACTGCCTGCTTCCACATGGACTGAAAATCATTGTCATAGTTAATGGGGCAAGGCCAAAGGGAAAAAAGGATAGTTTGAACCAATAGTTGAGCATGGTCACCCACACTCTAGCCTTCACTTTCATGAAGCCTGTCTATAGTCTCAGGGTGGCATTGGAGGCACAATTTGGGAAAGGAAGGGCTGATCTTAGAAATTTGGATTGTATCATTGGATTCTAATGGTACAAAATTGGAGAAGGGGCCTAGCTGGGCACCATAAAGAAGTTGTGCCAATCACATATTGTATTTTATCAACCCCTACATACACACTTTTAAAACATATTTATAATAAATTATAGAAACTGGGTGCAGAATATCATCATATAAGATGCACCACATCTTACACAAAGCAGAACATAACTTCTTTAAAGATTAGGCTTCCTATTATATACCCAATACTTTAAAAAAACAGAAAAATCATGCCTTCAGAAAGATTATATACATTTTTATTTACACAGATGTAACCAAAACTTGTCAATAACATGATGTATAGGGCTGTGCAAAGCTACAATTTGTAGATTCAGTCTGAAGGCAAATCAGCTGACTCTGAATTATTTTTTTAATCAGATTGAGATCAGATCATCAGACTACATGTGTTCAAATATATTAGATGATGCTACATATGCAGAAATGTTTTTTTTAATCAATTTGGAAAATTAAATTAACTTTCCTGAATAATTCAGTTCTTAAGTTATTTGAAACGGAAATAAAATCAGGAATCTGAATCAGATCAGAACCTATCCATATACCTATTTATAGCACTGTTTCTATCACATAAGGATCAAATTACATTAACTATTATATGCACATTGTTCTTTTTTTTAACTCTAAAAGAAGGGTGCAGGCTACTATGAATATCTGCAGTTTAACTCTTATATCAGCTGGTGGGTGGGGAAGATAAAATCTTTGTAGCAATCAGCTAGGGATGGATTTAAAACTTATTTCATGCCAGATAGTCCCAGTCCAAATTAGACCCCTTACTATTCTTTAAGATTAAAATAGAAGGCTAGACTTCACCAAGAATGCTGCATTAACATGTCCATGCAGTCACCAGGAATTGCATTCAACTCTAGGACACCTTTTTATAGTAATATTTAGACAGAAATACAAGTAATAACTGACAAAGCCTCCTTTCTAGACATCATCTCATTAACATTACTGGAAAACCAGATAGCATCTTTCCATTTATGTAGTATCAAGATTTCAGACAGTATAAAGTCCCATGTAGCTATGAAGGGTTGAGAAGATATTGATGATAAGAATGCCACTTTTAAAAATACTATTAGCACCCAAATGCTGACACTAGTGAAACTGTATTGATACACATGGAAATAAACCGATTAAGCATATCTAGATGCATGCCAAAAAACAACATAAAACAGGAAGAGATATCAAATACCTGACATCAAACAGGAAAGGTGAAAACACATGTTTAGAGAATTGTACTTTGGAATTATTTTTATTGTTTGAACTGTTTTGATTTCAGGCACCTCCATGCCTCAAGACTTTCAACCCTACAATCTCTCACAAAACAGTTTCTATATGACCTTTCCTTCTGACATCTTCAGAACACAAAGAGAGTGCAGAGAACATCATGAGCCGATCCCTTCTCACCCTTTTTTCTCTAGTGACCAATCGGAGAGTATGGGAAAACAAAACAAAACAAACCAGTCCTTGGCCCTGTGCTACCATTATCACAGACTAACAAAGATCCCTCAATTCTCATTCCACAGAAAAAGCAAATGAAAATGAATTATCAATGTTTTCAGTACAATAATTTGTTTATGTATGCAGATTTACAAAACACCCTGATTTATTTTTATGATGGGGAGTCTGGGCAAAAGAAATTTGATTTAGAAAACTATGGGCAAAACCATCAAAATACTTTAAAGGATTTCTACTAGCTTGCTGTTGTTTCTCTGTTGTGTTTAAAAGTTCCTGTGACTTGTGAAAGTGAAATGACCCAATGTCTACTATTTGCAGGTGGACTCTTTTCCCAATAGAAAGTTTGCATGTTGTCACAGTAGCTTGATGCAGGGAAGGTAAGACAATGCATGGAGCAAGACACAAGCTTTACAGAACAGGATGAAGGTCAAAAGAGAGAGCAAAGACTAACTTAAGTCTAGGACCTGGGAAGTGGAATGAAGGAAAAATTTCTGCCAGTAGCAGGATAAACCAGTCACAAAATTTGCAAAACCACGGTAATTAAACAGAAAATACTAGCTTTGATGCACTTCTCCAATAAACACAAAAACAGAATATGAAAGTAGTTGGTACACTGCCCAAAACAGTGGGGAAATGCCCTAAATATGATATTATTTTATTTTTACACAGTCAACTTTTACAACTATGCAGCTGCATGTAAGTTATTAGAACTAGCTGATGGAAACTTCAGCAGAAATTTATTTTCACCAGCTAGCTAAGAAAAGACATCATTGAATAATCAAAAGGATAAAACACTGAAATAAAAAATTACATTTCCTGGTCCAAATTTGAAAGGCCAGACTCTAGGAAAATAGACATAAGAAAAGAGTTTCTAGTAAATACAATCCATGGCAAAAGACACAAGATTTCACCCATATTTTTTCATCCATATTTTAGAAACTTTGTGCAGTATTCTAAATTAAAACTTCAGCCAACAGGTTTAGAGCGCCATTTCACTTTAGGCTCTTTAGCCACAAGGAAAGGAAAAGAAGTAATATTGAGGTCAGTAGAAAAGGTATAGCACTGGCAATATCAGCAAATTTATAATTAAGGAAGCCCAAAAGAGGGATGGGTAGAAAGTCTGATGGGAGGAATCCTTCTCTGCACCCCAACTCTCAGTTATGTCCTAAACTTGGGACAGGTTAAATTTAGACTATAGTTCTCCATATTCCATCCCACCAATTCAGTAAAAGATTAAAGACTTCTTGATAGCATGGCTGTATTCCACTGTATCATCATAGGAATAGCCTATGAATTATATAACTCAATTTCAGCTTTTTAGATTAATGCCTAAAGAAGTAGATGTGCTACTTCTCTCTTTTATATGGATTTCTTACACTAATTTATTCCCTTCTAGCATTATCTATATTATGGCAGATACATTAAATGGAGGCAACTGCTTGAACTATTAATGTAATACGATGAATCCTTTTATGCAGGAATTATCTTTCAGGAATTCCATCTAGAATGAATTTATTGAACTCTCAAGGTTTTGTCCCAATGTCTGCTTATTTTGCAATAGGTTTATATAGGTGTAACGAATATTAAACAGAATTAACAATGCAGAAGCTATTAATCTGCTCCATTTTATACTGTATTTACTTTTTTTTCCTTAGCTTCCTGGAGTTATTTTGTTAAGATGGCTGGCCATATAAATTTCCTAATTAAAATAAAATGTAAAATAATCTTGGTACATAGCACAGAAAGAGTTGATTTTTTCCCAATCCAACTTTTGGGGGACCAAATTTTTTGAACCTGGTCAAATATTAATAATATTTAATTCTGAATTTGAATGTGTTCTGACTGCAGCACCATATGAACCCTTTGGGAAGATCTTATGTCTTCATCAGCACTGCCTTGCATACATTTCTAGAGGGCAGAAACAGATAACATTGCCAACTATTGATCCTACAGTCTCTCTGAACACAACCTCCACTTGCATCTCCCTGTTTCAATTCCAGTACAGTGCACTTTTCCTCCCTCTAATAGCTGTGGTACTCTGGTCCATTTGGGCTAGAACGTCTTCATTTTGCTGCAGTCTAGCCTCAGTAGTTCATTGGCTACTTTGCAAAGAAAGGACACCTCTTCATCCGAGTTGGTGCTCATCATGAGCTCTAGTACCTTTTAGAATGCCCTTTCATCCTGGCTGTTACAACAGTATAATCATAAAGCTTTTGCCTTGTAGCCCAACATTGAGAAGGAATTACTCTTTTTCTTTCCAAGTTATCTCCTTTTCCAGTTGCTGTATGGATGTATGTACAGTATCTAATAGCACAGTTTTACTATTTCACCACTTTTCCAGTTACTTGAAGTAGAAGGCTTCATCTCAGCTTTCAAATAGTCCAAATAACCTATGGGCTTTTTAGGCCCTGCAGTGATCCTTCAAAGGAAGCTGGCTGGGTGATTTGGGGCCTGTCACTCTCTCCCAGCCTTAGATTGGTCAGAAAGTCAGAAAACATCTATTTATCAACCCCACACTTCATCAGTATGATAGAGTTGGATTTTGGATACAGCTATGAACTTTTACAAAAATGAAATGGAGGTTCTGTATTTTTAATTTTCATAGTAAATATCTTCAAATATTGTTTTAGTCAACGTAGATTTTTTGATTTGGTATTATAAAACAAACAAAACTAAAAAGACTCTACATTCTATAAATACCAAAAAGCCACAAGTTTGAATGTCTTGTGTGATATTTATTTTGCAATGTCTCATTTTGCTGATCATTTAGTAGAGTGAAAGGAATACATAGTAAGAACTACATTGTTCTTTTGAACAATTATTTTTTTTAACATTGAATTTCGAGAAGCCTTTATAAAGCAGGTCACGTACCACATTAGCTATCCCCAGCATAGTGTTGTATATAGTCCTCCTATTACCATTATTTTCTTTTAAGGGGTTATTGGATATGGCTGAAGAACACATCTGTCCATTATAGGCAGTATATAATGTAATGGAATACTAACACAGGCTAATCTCAAAGGGAACATAACGTCTCATTTTTAATGCAGCTCTTAGATGATCATTGCTAAATGATTTATAGACACATGAAAAGAGTGAAGGGAGGGGAAGAAAACAGAAAATGTCTATTTATTGTTTTATGCTAGATCTGAATAAAATTCTCAGATTAATTCAAAAGATAATAGCAACTTCCTTAATTTGAAATATGTGACAATTGTACACCAATGTTTGCTATTTGAAATCATATTGTGAACTTTTTCTGTAAAATAATTTTAAAAATGAATTTTTTCCAATTTTGATGGAATACTTAAGATTGTGTGTTTTCCTTGTGACAATAAGGTCTTACTAAATTCATTGGGACCCAAGATAGTCCTGGGCATGCAATATTCTGGACTGACTTAGGTTTTTGGTCTATGTACATATCTGTTAAGAATAGCACCCTTGACTCTGAACAATCAATTTTCTGGGACACGTACCTGGATTTAAGAAAAACCTCTTTCACTGACTTTTGCAACTTTTGAAAACAGTTCAATCCACACATCATGGAGAAAATCTATCCATGTGGTCTCTAAGAGTCAACAACAACTTGATGGCATGTAATCAATCAATCAGTTTATACATCTTTGCTGCCCTAAACTGTATTCTGGTTCTGTTTATTTTTGTTCTTAGAGTCCTTAGTCTTCTTTTATTATATTCAGGCAATGCTACATAAGGGTGTCCACAGGATATGGTCAAAAAGTCAGAGTACAATCAAATCTCCACCCATATTTTATGTGCCTCACACCTCTTGACTTTTCTGACCACATCCTGTGGACATGCTCAATGCTACACTTTATGTCAAACAAAAATGTGTATTAAAAAAACAATTAATTAGGGCATTTCCTGAATAATCTCAAAAATGATACGTACTAATAAAGTATAATGAGACTTGTAAATTCTTTGAACAAATATCCTGTAAAGATATCAGCTCTATTGATGGTAATTGGGGAAACAATGAATTTGAAATTTAAAGCTCTGAATATCTAAACATAGTTTTGAATAATCAGGAGCATATTCATGAATACCCAATTGAAAGTGTCTTTCTGAATGCTTCATGTATGTGTGTGTGTTTGTGTGTGTTTGAGGTTTTTAAGGCTAAACTCTTAGCTCAACCATTTTCTGGCATTCACATCTGGTTTATTAACTCTTTAAGTTTGCTGAAAGTAATGCAGTCTAAGTTTCTTCAAGGAGCATTTTTCTATTTCAAGCTGCTTCCCTGCAATGGGAAGCTGATTTTCCTTCCATGTTTACACAGGCATAGCTCTGGGCATTTAATTATTGGCTTTAGTTGGATGTAGTCCCTTCTGGCTTGCTTCCTTTAGTTTTGTCTGACTCACATGAGAGCAACTGGATGAAAGCCATTACTTCTAGACTTAAATTTTTTGGCCTTTCACCATAGCTGCTGCAGAATCTTGAGGTCAGTACAGCAAGGAAGCCATTGAAGCAGCCTATTTATGATACTGAAAAACAGCTCAATTTGTTTGCTATAAAACTGGTGCATCTAGTATGACTTTTTCCACCAAACCCTTCTAATGAACTGGCATTATATTTCCTGGTTATAAGAATTCAAAAATATAGAAGAATTTGCTCTAGAACATGATTGAGTGTGCAACCTAGACATTAGTAATTTCAAGAAAACTCCACTGCAAAATTTGGTGTGTCCAGATAGGGCTTGCAAAATGGAAACATGGACTCAAGTTCTCATTTGGTGCTTTTTACACAGATGTTCATTTCCCAGGGCAGTCTTTCAGTCTTTCTGCATCTTTTTGCCTGTAGTTTAAGACAACCTATCAGATAAAAAAATGTGGCTATTATTAAAATCAGATCTACTGTTCTTTTATATTCATGTACTGGACTTTATCGTAATAGTAACTGCTAAAATATTAAGGATTTTTAAAAAGTATATAAGATGGTGATTTGATCTATTTGATTATTGTATACATACATGTGTATGTTAATTGCAATGCCTATTGGTTGATGGTCATGAATTCTGTTTTTTATATAAGTAATATTGTGATTTTTCAGGCTGAGCTGGTCTCTTCAGGCATATTGGATTTTTTTAAATTGTTACAGCCCAGCTGAAATCCATAACAAAATTGTAGTGTGAGAAAGAACAATTTAAGCCTAACTCTCATACACAAAAGCAAAAATAATAAAATTTGAATTGAAATCTACAATGATAAGTGTCTAACAATACATGAATAAATCTATTCATAATAAATTAATACATTGATTTTTGAGCACTAAATGTCATGATAAAGTAAGGTCATAATGATTAATTTCATGACAGAATAGAAATAAATACAGTAGGGACTTAAAAATAACAACATAATTGCAAGGTAAAGTAACAGAATAGGGAGGATCTAAGCTGTGGTTTGTTTAACAATCAGTTACTGAATAAACTATAATGGGTTGGATTCACACTGCAAACAATATTATGATTTAGACGCTAAAAGACTGACTCACACAACCACAACATATATAACCAGAACCAGACAAACCACTTTATGGCTTAGTATTATATCACTAGGCAGAGCCTATATTTTTTTATGTTTGTAATTGCTCCAGATTCTTTTATTTATGTGTGTGTGTGTGTGTGTGTGTGTGTGTGTGTGTGTATATATTTAAAAGCTGGCTTTCTGTGTGGCTGCTTAAGAAAATAGGTGAGTTCAGCATTATTAAGCATATCTCACAGAATATCTCTGTCATTTGGTTGGTAAGAATCCATTGGTTATGTTATTTTTAATCAGAGAATGAAAGTAAATTTGCCTTATGAATTATAAATACGATATTCAAGGTTCTATTTAGTTTCAAATTCTAAATCACACAAAGATATTGTAATCAGAGTAAGCTGTAAGTATCTTTAAAACATTTCCTTTCAGAAAAGGGAAACATTATATCCTATCAAATAAATGTTGAATGATATGATACACTAGGGAACAATTTCACCAGTTGAACACTGATGTTGTTGCAATATTTTGTTAAGTAACTCAGCAGTAAGAGATGATTTCTAGCACAGGCTATGTGACTAAAAATAATGATGATGATGATCTTGTTAAATGCATATGTATCAACTGATTAGGATGGCCTGATACACATCCCAACACATCTGGAAACTACTTGGCTGGGAATTCTGGGAGTTGCAATACCAGAGAATCGTGTTGAGAAAAACTGATTATGGGCAGACAATTTACTTAGTACATGAGCCTGTTTTTATTCAGAAAAATTCTTCAAATATTCTAATTCAGGTAGCCTTTATAAATTAAACAATTGGGTTTATTTGATAATGTGTTATAATAATGCAGATGGTGCATACTTGTTATCCTCTAAATGCTACCCAGAAAAGCTTTAGTTTTCCTAGTTTCTAGGAAAGCACCGGGATGGGTACTGATCTGTTTCTGGTGGAGAAAATATTCCATAACAAGTGTACTTGTTATGTATAGCCACCAAAAAATTTTTCTTAAAAAAAAGCATTGTTCGTGCTCCCTCTCTGCCATGAAGGGCTGGTCCCATAGTTTGTTTGGGAATGCATACCAGACAAGTTAAGAAGTTGGTCCTGAAGATGCCTAGCAGCTCCCTTTATAGGTTAAAATGAGAACTTTGGATGGAGTTCAGAAACCAACTGGCAATGACTGCGGCACAGGTAATTCCTGTTCATCAGCAAGTGGTCTGCTGCATTTTGCACTAATTGCAGTTTCCAATGGACTTCAACAGCAACTCCATGTAAAGTGTGGTATTCCCACTTTGTGATGATGAATGCATGAGTCACTGTTGCCAGGGCCTCCCACAAGTGGTGTGTCAGCCAAATCTGGGCAAAGCATCCTCCCCACACACGCACATCACACCCTCTACCTGCCCATCTAGTAGTAGCAATGACTCACAAGTTGCAGACCTGATACCCCATCCAGGAATGTAATTAAAGCTGGCAGAGAAACATTTTGAACAAACAGGGATTCCATCTTATTTGGTTTCAGCTTCAGTCCTATTGACACCATAACACCCTACAGACACAGGGTCATGGGTTCTAAGACATTTCCAGCCCAGCCTAGGATAGAGATGTAGAATAGTGTATCATCAGCTTATTGATAGTATTTCACCTTAAACTGATATATGACTTTTTCTCCTTTTTCTACCATTACCACCTTCAACTGCCTACTTAGGAAGGAGTGGAATCACTAATGCAGTGTTTCAAATCATCTACCTCTCGGTAGTTTAGAAATATAGCATTGTCAATACCACTGAGAGGTATCAAATACTACTGAGAGGTATAAGACCAGAAGGAGGGGGTCACTCTTCCAATCAAGGCCACAGTGAAGGCCATTTCCATCCCATGCCCATGTCTCAAAGCAGACTGGAAATTATCTGGATAATTCATTTCTTCTAATACACTCTGTAACTGACTCCCCAATACCTTCTCAACAATTCTTTCCCCCAAAAGAGAAAGATGGATACTAGGCAACATCTGTCTAAAATACTGGGTTCAGAGAAGTCTTTTTTAATTTTTTTAATTTTTGATTACAAAAAGAAAAAATATATAAAAATGGTTTAACAAAAAAGTGAAAAAATATGACAAAGAAAAAAGTGTCAATATGTCATTATAACAATAAACTATTTCAATTCTATATATATTTATCTAATACAAATATTATTCAAGTACATGCATATTCATATGACTATCATGTTGGTTTTTTTAACCTACTATATTTTGTATAAATGAGTCCCATATTTCATTATACTTATCCATAGAAAGTCTACATATATAGGCAATCCGCTCATAAGTGGCAAGTGCAATCAGGTCTTCAATCCATTGAATAAATGGAGCCATGCATTTATCTTTCCAATGCCGCAGTATCAGTCTTTTGGCCATAATAAGGGCACAGAGAATCCATTTACATTGTCCAGATGTCAAATTCATTGTACTAAGTGCATAGTTCAAAATAATGTTATCCTCTGAAAATTTTAGCTTTTGTCACACAATCATATTTATATAGTCCACTCCTTTCTCCCAAAACTTGGTAAGTACAGGATGTTGTAGAAACATATGTTTTAAAGAGGCATTGTCCTTATTACATCTCCAGCAAAATGTTGTTTTTGGCAATCCTTTTCTATACAGACATAGTGGAGTCCAATAAATTCTAAATATTATTTTCTGTTGCATAAGTAGTAATTTGAGGTCCATTGACACTCTTGCTATAGAAGTTAAGACACTCTCCCATTGCCTAGGCAATATAGAAACCTCTAATTTTTTATTCCACTCATCCCTTAACATCTGCATATCAAATTGATTTATTGATAACAAATATCTATAGAAACTAATAGGATTTTTTTTTTTTTTTAGTTTTAAAGGATTTAACAGGTTGCTGTAATATCTCAGGTGTCTGAGAAGCTAAAAATGCTGCTGGTCCAAACAACGTTGTTAACGAATGTTGTAGCTGTAAATATTGCCATTGGGTTACATCTGATAGATAATATTTATCTTTAAGACAGAGTACATTAAAAATTCATCTTCATCATCTATCAGTTGGTCCAAAGTCAATATCCCTGCTTCCATCCCATTTTTCCATATCACCACCTTTCCCCCAATTTTTAAAGTTGGGTTTCCCCATAAAGTCAGTCTGGCATGGGAAAAAGGGTCAGATCTTTTAGAAATCTTTTTGAGAAGGAAGCATACACTTCATCCTTAAGGACAGCTGGCATTACTCACACTTTCAAAGAAGTATAGTGAATGATTTTATCAGCAAAACGTTATGCCATCAAGTCACATTGATCAGATGGCAGTTCTTCCTTCCCTTCTTTTCATAATAGGGATCAAGCAACCTTAAACAAGACTACTGAATGGCAACTCTCTGATTAAATAAGAATGGAGAGCTATTAATGCTTTGCTGCTTGTATTGCCACAGTGGCAGCTGGAACATGAGCTCTACTGTTTGTTCAGATTTGCTTTTTTCTTCCTCTACCAGTGCTCTAGGCATTGGTCCTCTGCTCCATCTCCTGAAGGTCCTGACTAAACCAAAAAACCCTCAGAATTGGCCAACAGACAGACTCCAATTGGGATCAATCATGCCAAATGCCTGGATCATTTCCCAATTTCAGAAGATTCAGAAGCCACCAGATGCTCAAAGGAACTGTGTGCCAGGCTGCTAGGAAATTCCACAAATGCACCTTTGAATCCTTTTGGAAGCCAGGACCAGATCATATTAATGGCCCATCTACACTGTGGACATTATAAGGAATGATAAATCTTATCTGGACCAGGGAGTGATCAAACCACGGTAAGGGACTCATCCCAATGTCCTTGGTATCCAAACCACACATCAACTGCTCTGAGAAAAGACAAAATAAAGCATGTGTCTCTCTGCATTTGTAGGGACGGATATTTCTTGGGATAAGCCCATTGTACAGGCCATGAATTCCTAACCCTTCTTCAAATCCACCCCCTAAAATATGGAAATTGAAGTCCCTGAGCACAGGGATTATCCAGAACCAGAAGATGACAAAGCCCAGAGTTTTAAAAAGCAACCTTGCTAGGCAGTAAGTAGGTCAGTACACAATCAGGATTCCTAGTTTGTCCCTACTGTTCAGTCTCACACGTAGGCATTCATATCCCATCACCCTAGAAGCAGGGATCCTTGGTCATAGGCAAGGTTTCTGTTAGGAACATCAGTACATCACTGGAGTTGAGGCTATTGAAGGACTAGTTTATGGACTTTGCAGAGGTACACTTGAGAAAGGAATACTTTCCTGAAATGCATTAGACTTTATTTCTTTTACTGGCTCTTGAGATTCCTCCCTCTTTCTTTTGTTCAGATTATCTAGATAGAAAAATCTTTACCCAATGAACTTGTGGCAGTGGCGGTTTGTCTAATAGGAGGCAAATTCTATATGAACTAAGTAGAACATCCACTATCAACAGGAATGTTTTCAAGTCTTCTGTCTCTTATATCCCTAACCTCCCCTAAATCTTCTGGATCAGATTTTAAGGATAGCCAGCCAGGAGGAATAATCATTCCTCTCTTCAATTTATTTGTTTCTTTATTCATTTCATTTAACTTAGGCAGCACCTGACTCCAATCAACTAATTGGATACAATCCTGAATTTCCTAAGTATCTAATTTATTATAATCTTAGGATGTATAGTTTTAAGAAACATTTAGGATATTAAGAGAATATTTAGTATAGAATTAAGCTTAATTGCAATCATTTTTGCTGTGTGCTTAGAAAATATTGCTTGATTCCTACCACTATGGGTCCCCCCTCCAAATCATTAACTCCAGACTTTTTTTTTTCCTGTGAGATGGCTGCCATACGTGCTTGGAGACAGAGAGATAGCTTCAGTACGTAATTGAGGACATTTAATTTCAGTTACAGTAGGAAATCTTAACTCTTCTATTAGGCTCAATGATATTTAAACCATATTCTCTTTCTTACTTGTCCATTTAAATTACAGCCTGCAAAACTGAGTATATGTGCACATATGCATCCATACATACATATTCACACATCTCTGTGGTGAAAGGCCAAAAAATTTAAGTCTAGTGTCTAGTACTATTCTTATGCTAAATGTGCATGAAAGCTCATCATTGAGGCCTAATGAACTAAGGAATGTAAACTTTTTAGTGATGGTTTTTGCAGAATGCTGCCTGTGCATATTGAATGAGCAGCTTTTTATACAAGTCTCCCAGACATTAAGAATCTGGAAGGCTGTTTCAGATGCTGCTGAAAAGATAATTAGCTCTAGATCACTAATAAGGCCTCCAATTTAATTTTCTATTGCATGTTAATGTTTTGCCCATGTAACTAGCATAATGCAATGTAACATCATACAACTCAGAGAGATAAATGACTCCATTTATTTGAAAAGCAAGGAAACAATCTTGGATTCTCAGCAAAAAGAAAAACTGGTATTTAGCAAGACGTAAATACATGTAGCTGAACTCCACTCTAGGCACATAAAGATATAGTGCAGTGTTGTACAGTCCACCCAGAGGTGATCAGCAGGGATTACAGGAGAGTAAAGTCACAGGACTGTAGTTAAGGGTAGATGGAGTGTCATGGCCCCATAAAAAGCCTCACCCAACTGGTTTAGTGGTGCTTGGATAATGCTAATGTCTAGTCAGCTACAAATATCTGTGCGGAGTAAGAGTGCATACACAAGTGCATTCTTATATAAGATTCAAACATCCAGGAAGCCACTTAAAACCCTACCTCTTTTATAACCACATCCAGAGTGAGCGTCAATAGCCTCTAGCCATGCATCATGTTTCAGTCACAACCAGGACTACTTAGAAACAGAAGGATGTGTGGTCATACTAATCTGGATAGTGTGGCAAGACTGTTTGTATTTTAAGATTTATATATTGGACATGGTTGCTCTCAAAATAATTAAAAATTATAACATGTAAAGAACAAAGCAGAAGAATAAAAGGAAACAATAAAAAAGAAGAGTTGTGATGTCCCACTTGTACCAATTCAGATCATCAGAATTGGTGTCATATGAATTTAGCACATGCAAAACATTACAACTGATAATGTTCCATCTTTTTATCTCCTACCCACATTCAAGCCACATGCATGCATGCAACCATATATAAGAACTAAAGAGAAGAGTGCGCATATATAAGCCCTACTCCAGTGTCCTTATCAAATGACTCCCTGAAGACCTTCATATATTTAGTAAGCAAATTCAGCTGAATGTCTCTACATATCTCATTGTCATGGTGTGATTTCCATTATGCAACATAGGTTTCTAAATATGCAACAGTCTTAAGAAGAGCCTATTCAAAGAAGCCTAGAGATGTGGAAATAGGATTCCTATTAATGATCATAACAGAATTTTTCTGGGAGAGCATCAAAGGCTACTTCATACCCAATGCACTGGAGTACTCTAACAGAGAAGTTAACTGAGCATGAATTACTATGGCCAGGCTTGTCTGTGTGTCTGTGTGTGTATATCCAAAACAACTTGCAGTTGGTACATCAGTTAAAGATGCAGAAGGCTCGGGGTGATGCTAACAGATCACTCCAGGACATCACCGTATTTAGATGGAGCTTCAGTTTGTTGGCCCATAATAGAAAGAGGAATAAATCTTGGAATCATCACTCCTATGATTTTGCAAATGTCCTGGGCTGAGTAATTTATAGCCCGGCCTCAAGGTTTGGGAATGAACTCAACAGAAAATAAGTAAGAGCAAAAGCAGTGCATGCATCCAAGAGGCAATTGATGAAGGAATGTGGGAAAAGAAAAGAAGAACAAGTAGAATTCTTTGATTTCTACAACACAGGCTGTCATTCAGCTGAGGACCTTTTCCTTTCTCAGCTTTGTTGTGACTGCTGTCCTGATAGAGAGGGGGAAAAAAATCTGATGTACTTCAGTGGTATCAAGTCACAGCCTTGGCCAGCTGAACCAGCACTCCTGTAATTGATTTCTGGAAATGTTCTGGGTCCAAGGTCTACAGTTCCATTTATATGCAGATGTGATCTAACACAAAGGCTGCACATTTGGCACCGGGGGCTACCAAACTTTGTTTTCTCTTGAATTCTTATCCTGCATTCTTTTTTATATTAATGATTTAAACAACAAGTTTGATAACAGATCAGATCTCCCCCCATCCCAAAGTCCCTAAAATGAAAGGGGAGGAAGATGGGGAGAGGGAAGAACTAATTATCATATGAAATGTAACCATAGCCCAATTTAAATAGGTAGCAGTTATGGGCTATTGATCGCAGTTCACAGGAAAAGCTTGTCATGTTGTGTCAAGAGGTTAATGTAATTACAAGAGCAGGCAGCAAGATCAGCTGTAGCCTCGAATAGGCGAATAACTAAAAGCTGCTTTGGAGACACATAATGTTGTCAAAGCATAAATAATTCATCCCAACATTCAAGAAGAAATTACTGCTCCGTTCCAGTGTATTATTCAGCCATTAAAATCCTGCCCTTGTAAAGACTTGAAGTTGTCATATTTTCAGTTATAGAGGTTTTTCTTTCCTTGCCTCCCTTCCTAAATTCATTTGTTCATTTTTGGAGTATTTGCCCCATATTGCATAGTGTATATATGTGTGTGTATTACATACAGACACAGTATTAAAGAGTTATGTGAAATACACTTGCAGTTCATTTAGTAACTGCATTAAAAACCAATAATAACCCTTCTCCCTGTCTTTCATAAGGTGTTGGAAGACTTGGGTCTTTCCCCAGGGATTGGGCCTATTTTAAGAGGTTTATTTGTCATGGATGTATGAGCTGCCTTGGGGATAATATGTTTTAATTGCTGTTTTTTATTATTTGTTGATAAATTCTAGCTGGTTGTTAGCTACCCAGAGTCAAATGGCAAGCAGCTGGCTGTATAAATTGAATTAATAAATAATAAACTCACAAGTAAATAAGAGGGCAGAGATGCACAAGGGATTTATTGAATGTCTTAATGTGATGAATGGATAGGGTCACTGAATGAAGTGATAGAATTCCCTTTGGCTGGCCAGAATTAAGTTGACTTCAGCTTTTCACTGGCATCCTGAACTAGAACAATTCATGCAGCATTTGGTGAGTTACTTTTCAGTACCTGCTAAGTGGGAGAACTGTGAGAAATATCAACATGTCCAGCTGCCCCTCCATGACAGCCTCTTGACTCTGTTTGCTAGTCCATATTAAAACTGACAACAATTAGGCATTGAACAGATTTTATTCAGCTCAAGCAATTGGCAGGTTAAGCTGCGTGTGATTGCTGTTGGTTGCTGTGTTTTGGAATGGCTCTATTTGGTTATGCCTTCCAATCTCCGAGGACAATTTTGCACAAGATCCTCTCAAATGACAGCAGCCTTTCCTGAATAAAGAGAGAGGGGAAAGAGAAAGAAGGATTCTGAAATGCCTTCTGATCACAAAAAAGAGCTTCCTTTCCCGCACAGTAGCTTGGGAACCATTTGACAAGGGTTTCACAAACCATTAAGCCTGTTGTCCAGCCATTGATCTTGTTTCTCAGCTCATTTTGGAAAGCTGATTAAAAAACAAGAAAAAGAAAAACTGGGTGCTGTTTTCTGACATTGCAAATTTAGGAAAAAATATATTCCCATTTATTTTATAGAAAATATAAAAGTGATAACCTACATAGGGAGATTATTCCTAATTAATGTAACCCTATATTAATGCAGCAACAATTTTATGAGACATGAGAATGAAGCTTAGTGCACAGCACAAACACACATATACAGGTAGCTTTTGATAGTCATCTGATAACAAGCAGTAGTTGTGCTAGCATGGCACAAGGATACAGCCCTTGGTCCTTGTATGTCCCAAAAGCTCTACTGCAACTTTCTCCAGTTTTTGCTGGTGTTTCCAAGATGAAACTAATAATTTTCTGTCAAGTCATGCAAGGTGTAAATGTTAGAAAAAGACTTCTAGTACCAGAAAATACATCATACACGTACACCCATCACTTACAAGTTAAGGAACTTTATGTAGAACACAGAAAAGTAGAAAGAAATAGCAAGCCAAATAAATTAAAAGCATGAAATAAAAAGAAAAATGCTAAAATCTAGCTTACACCAACACCACTCGCTATTCCTCTCCGACCCTTACATCTTTACAAAGCCCATACCTTTACATCTTTACTCCATCAGATCTATATTGTGCTTCATTGTTCTTCAAACTTCTAAGCACTCTCTTTTTGAGGATCTTGTTAACTCCATCCAACCATGAGTTTCTTGGTCTTCCCTTTCCTCTCAACCCATTCACTCTTCCTTCATATATTTGTTTTGCAGTTTAGTCCTCATTCATGCTCTCTGAATGACCAAATCTATTTTCACTTCCTTTTATGAACATTCATTCTTCACAATAGACCACATACCATTCACTACCTTTCTACCAATATTTTCACATCTTAAAATTTCTCCATCAATTTTCCCACCTTTAATCAACGTTCTACCAAGATAACAAATTCATCTACTTGCTCTGGTTTTCATCATTTATATATAACTTGAATTTGTGTCCCTACCTTTTCAACCTTGCAGAGAGCCATGAAAAATTGTCTTTTCCCCCAAGTATTGGGATAGGTATAGCTGGAGTCGGAAGAGAGCACTGTGAGGTGCATCTAGGGAGTTTGAGTGTAGCCAAGTTTTTGTTGTTTCTGTTGCTTGTTTTTTTAATTGTGTGTGTGTGTGATTGTGAGCCACCCAGAGTTCTGATTTTGAGATGGGTGGCCACGTTAGTATTTAAAATAAATATGTTTGTTTCAAGTGAAACACAAATACCTTGTTCTTTGACATCTTAATTTTTAGATCCATACTCCTTGTTGCATCATACAAACTATCATTTGCAGCTAATCATTTGGTTCTTTACCATTTGTCAATTCATGCCCTTTATATTACTAGGGTCTGTGTTTCTTTCCTTTTTCCTCTACTTTTTTTTCTTGCAGTTTATTACGTTTGAATAATTTCTTTGCAATTAATTATGTAAAAATATTATGGGTACATTTTCAAATATAGTAGAAATACAGTGTGTTCTGATGAAGCAGGTAGCTGTCAGTCAGTAGGTAGGATTTCTTGGCACATTGGTGGTTTAGGATGTTAGGATTAATATTTATTTTTCTGCATTTTACTTTATTTTGCCTATTATTTCCACTAATAATGATACTATAGAGATTTTAACTTATGAAGGTGCTCTGTCTGGATAGATTCTGAAATTGTCTGATCCCAAGTGTAGTTTACAAGTAAACAGTCAATATAAAATGAAATGTTTTGTTGCTGTCTGTAAATTAGTAGATGATGATAGCATGTTATTCTAGGGAAATGTTAGGGTGAGACAACCTTCAGTGGTAAAACAGACTGACATATCTAGTGGTGTCTAGCATCCAGAGCTTTGTAGGGAGATTCAAATGTTAAAGAGATAAGACATGATATCAGGTTTTCTTAATGCAAAGGGGCCTTTTAATCAAGGACCATCCGTAGGGCACCAATAGTTATACTAACTTACAATACTACATTGGGTCTTTTTGTCATTAGGTCTGAATATTTGCCTTGTGTCATAATTACCACTTTTGTTGGCTCATATAGATGACCTATGGAAAGGATAGACAAAACTCAGGGAGGCCTGTGATTTCTTTCTTTGCTCTCCATCCAGTTTTCTTTCTGCCAGAATCTGAAGCAAACCTGATCTGTCATTCTGTTTGGTGCCTATATGATTGCTATGTTTGGATCTCAGCTAATCAAAGACCCCCTTCTTACTGCTTTATTTACAAAGAAGCAAACATCAAACAGTTATTACTGAAATGAAAAACACTTGGAAAATCAAGCAAACTTTTTAAAAGTCCCTAAGTGTGTTTTAATTAAAAGCGGGAGAGAGGTTTTGAGGTCACTGTTGTACTGTTTATGAAAATCCATACTGTCTCCATTACCTCCTTCTTCTCTAAAGGTAATTGCTTCAGAGCCAACTGGAATAATTCCTGGTTGTTCACATGAGAGGAAGATGAAACTAATAGAAAACATTTCCATTTTCATAAGCATATATCACCATTGCACAATCTTTATACTGTAAATTGGTCTCATGTAAAATAAAATGTACTCATTTATCTACTTTGGGGTCTTTGATTTGGATGTCCAAATGCTCAATTAAAATATATAATATGGATTTTATATTGAATTCATATCTCTTCTTTGCATGGGATTCACCTCACTGAATTGAAATTTAGTATGTGCAGGCACAGAAGTGTTAGTGGATCCCTCCAACTTCCCCACCTCACCTGATGATAATGATGATTATTATTATAAATTAGCATGCTGCAAAGATTAAAAAAAATGTGTAACATAATCCTTATATGCAAGAATGCCTCTGGCTCCACAAGGGCCTCACAGGCATTCTTAGAAAAAAAAAAGTACCAAGGACTGCTTGCAGTCCAATGGTTTGTGTGGAAACCCACCTGTATAGAAAAAGAAAATAATGCTGAGATTGTAGAAAGTTGTGTTGGGATGAAAGACATAATTCTGGGAACTAAAAGGGATGGTGGAGAACATTTTATCAGAGTGCCTTCTGGCACATGATTGTTTGGTGACTGGCCATGTCCTCCTGATACTCTGTACCAATGATTTTTGAGACTACTTACGACTGGTTTCAATAATCCAAATGGCCAGAAAGTTTTTCTGTCTGTGTTATAAACTTTAAGGGAATGTATGAGAGAACACATACTTTGGATGTAGAAAGGTGTAGGTTTAGCCCCTAACATCTCTGTTGAGAAAGAGCCATTCTTGAAATCCTTGAGAGCTGCTACCAGCAGCAGTGTAGACAATACCAACTTAAGATCTTGTTAGATCAGAAACCTGAATTCATACAGCAGCTTTCAAGCTTTGGTAAATCTCAAAATAGTCCCTTCTGGGTAACATTAAAATGGTTAGTGCACTGTAAACTTTACAATTGTATGCAAAGAAAATATAGAAAGTAGAATATTGCCAATTCCACTTAATCTTCAACTCAGCCATAGGCATTACATTTGGTTTTTAAATTAGAAAAAAAAATGTTAATTGTTAATTGGCTACTATCCCTGAGCATTAACCCATGGAAGGCTAAAAGGCTCAAAACAAATATAAATATATTTATAAATCTCCTGATTCAGTTCCATATTTTCATAAAAACAAATGCAATAGTCACACATTTTGTAAGCTGTTTCTTAAAAATATCTTCCAAGTGGATTTCTGCTAGGAAGTTATGAGGAAATGCCATCTTCCTGCAAACAAAAAAAAGTTATGTGAATTCAGTTCAAGATAATTTTGACAATCTCCTTGTCTGAATGAAAGACAGTAATGAAACAGTAACCTGATAAATCAGGGCAACACTGATTTCTCTTCTTTTATGTGATATAATAGCCATGACTGTTACACTGATACACTGATATCTTCCATTCCTCAAAACAATAAAAATAAAAAACTGGTGCATTACCACCAGGCCAGGATTTTTCCATCTTTACACACCCTGAAGTAATGAAATTATATGCTTACAGTTCCAGTGCTGTTATAGGCCTTGATTGGTTCATATTTGTCATAATGAGAGACATACAAATAACTATAGCATGCAAAGAAGATGCAAAGTTTTTTTTTCCAAAAAATAAATGAAAAACAGGGCACTACTTAATTTGTAAGGCAATTTAAAGGAAAGAGAAGAGGATACTATGGTAAATTGTGGAATTTGTGCCAAAGGTTCTGTTTAAAGGAATGCAGCTGTTGAATAGACACACACACACACACAAAGGAGAAAGGGATAGATTTTCATTTAACATGGAAACGAGTGCATAAAATGAATAGGTACTGCATTTGTTTTGAGCTCAATATGCAAATCCACCATAACTGAACTGAAGATTAATTAATCTTTATCTTTTTCCTGACATTTAATATATATTTATTTTTGCCTTTTAATTTTTGAATATAGTTGCCTCCATTCCATATTTTTTTGTGAGTTTGGTTCTGTAATACACACACCAGACAGACCAAGATAAGATTTCCCTCATTACTTTGATGAATACATCAACTTTGTAATCTGTATTAGAATTTACATAGTCTATGTAAAGTCTATGTCTTCCTGCTGAAATGAATGGAGAAACATTGCTTGTAGTGACATTCTGAACAGGAACCTAATTGCAGAACATTATAGAGCAGAAAGTTATTTTTTTTTAAAGTGGTGAATTATGAGTAAAGGTTACAACTTCTGATGTAAGTGGTCCAGTGATTAAGATATTGGGTTAGAGCCAAGGTGACCCAAGTTCCTGTATAGTCTCAGCCATAGAGGATCACTGGGTGTGACTTCAGGTCTATCATTATAGCTCAGCCTAAACTATCTCACAGGTTTACTGCAGGAAAAATTAGGAGAGGAAATACTGTGTATACCACCTTGGAGGTGGGGGAATAAGGGGTATAAATTTAACAAATTGTCATGGCCAGCTTGGACTCAGACAAGGAGACCAAAAATGAGCAGCCAGTTCCAGAGCTGCCGGATGAACTGCTGCTTGAGGAACTGCAGGCAGTGGAGGCTGCACCATCCAGTAACCAGGAGACACAGCTTCTGCCAGTCTCTGAAGACAAGAAGTCTGAGCTGCCACTGGCTCCCAGTGCAAGGTTTCGCCATGTGGAGAGGAGAACAGAGCAAAGATGTTCTGCAAGGCTCCTCACAAGAAAGGACCCTTGCCCTTCCAAATGAGCAAAATTGGGGTTGTTTCTATTTAAGAAGAGCAGGGAGCCATTCATTTACTGAGACTCCATGTGCCTTGACTCCCAACTAGAACCCTCATGACTCTGACTCTGACCTGGACCAGCTGATGAACCTTCTACAACATTTGGGCCCTTGGACTTTGCTTGATCACTCTTGTGCCTGCTGCTTGGACTTGGAACTCTCTTAAAGCAAGCTTGCTGGACTTTTGGGGACTTGTTTTCTCTACTGCGTGTGTGCATGTTTGCACTCACATTTCCTTTCCTGCTTATTTTGCTTCACAAACTTCTCAGAAAAGTTTGCAATCGCCTCTGTGTGTTTGTGCATGCAAGGCCCAAGACAGGACACAAATAAGTAACTACAGCTTGATATAAAATGAAGGATGATGGAGCAGGAGACAAACTTTTTCTCCTTATAAACTCATTATGATTATCCTCATATCACTAGGGTCATCCTAATGGGTCTATCATCCTATCATCCATAGGGATCACAGGTAGCAGTGAATCTCATGTGGTCCAGTAAGTGATCTGAATATGGCAACGAATTAAGGAAAATGATCTCCTTATCTAGATAAGGTGAAAATGACATCCAATGAGGGATTACCTACATGTGTTGGGCCAGAGATTACTATGGAAGCCATGATCTCCCAAGCTTTTCCTAATCTTCCTGCCTCCTCCCCCATCAGTGTGGTCTAGGCACCCAACATACCAGCAGTTACACAGGCTACCTCCTTGCAGCCTAGAAATCCCATACTAGGTGCCCAGCATGTTGGCTATGCCACTCATGTTGGCGCCTCAACATACCACTAGTCACATTGCCTACTTCCTTACAGTCTGCAAACACCCCCAGCATTTTGGTAAAGCTATTTACACAGGTACCACCAGCCACTACACATCCCTTTCTACAACACATATACCACCATAAAAACTATCAAGGGAGTCCTCTGCAAAAGAATACACATTTCCACTAGTGTACAGAAGCCATAGACCCTCTCTCACTTTTTCTTTCACTACAAGCAGCGCTGTCTTACATCTGGAACAGCTAACCCAGTGCAGCAGTCCCCACTACATCTCCAATCTCCTCTTGGGCCAACACTGTACATACAAGAAAATAAGGGCTTCTCACATTGCCAAGGTCTCACCATCTGGCCCACAACAAGGCAAAGTTTTTCTAACACCAGACCCCTAAAACCACTACCAGATCTATCCTGATATCAGCCCTATAAGGTAGATCAGACTAGAAAACCAATGCCATGTAGGTCAGGACTGCTTTTATTGCAACAGCTGTAGTAACAGAATCTTGAAAGTCTGAAAGTGCTTCCCCCCTCTGTTCTGTTTCAAGTTAGCAGAGACAGTTGCCAAGAAGACAAGTTGTAAACTAAAGACTTAGCAAAGTAAAGTGCCGTTTGCGGTCCGAGAAGGAAAAGAGTAGTCTAGTTATGCTGGCAAAAGTCATAAAGCCAATTTTGGTAGTCAGCCAGTCCATAAGTCAGGAATTCAAGAACAGGATACACACAAGACACGAGTTAGGTTTTCAAACAGTTGTTTTCCAAAAGAGAGAGAAAGCAAAGCAAGCTACATAAATCTCTCTGCTGGCAGCTGGCTGCAGTTATTCAGGCCTCACCCTTTGCCTTCTGAGGAGTCTCTTTGATTGATGCTGCTCTGCTCACCTCTGCATGCATCTGGATCTGGAGCTTGGGGGTCGTGCTTTGTCACTTGATTGCTCCAGCTGATCAGGAGATGCCTGTGGCTGATCCGTCTGAGATGCATCATAGCTTAATGATTCCTGAGACTAACATTACCCAGACTCAACTGGAACAACATTGTCAGATTCAGAGTCAGACTCTAAATTGTGGCTCATGACACCCTCCTTCATTTTATGTGAACTAGGAGAGGCCGGTCTGAGACATTTACTCAAATTGGTTTTTTGGAACAGGCTTAACTCCACCTATCTGACCATTGCCTTGGTAGCAGCTGTTCCTCCTGTCCTTCAAGGCTATTCCCTATGTCTTCTACATCTGGGTATTTCAGCCTTCCTCCCAACATGCTTCAGCCCAAACTAGTCTTCTTCTGGGATGACCCCAATAAGGAAAGTGCTGGAGGCCCCCACCCCAGCTTCCTTCTCTTCTGCATGACCAACAATATCTCTTTCATGCAAGTAGCTTTGCTTAGGTCTAAACTAATACAAAATCCCGTCCAATGTTCTAAAGCCACCATGGGGCCTCCAATGCTTCAGTGGACATCCTCTGAAGATCTCCACTCCAAATTGTTCTGGTCTCATCTTAGCTGCCACTCCAGTGGATTTTTTGTTTCTTTGTTTGATTAAAGATAACTGATACTATTTCTCACCTTTTAAAATCATTTTTCTTTTAATATTCCTCCCTTGCTTCCCTCGCTCCTGACAACAGCCTTCTTTGTGTGTGCCTTTAAAGTCCCAAGAGATGCTTTGTTGCTTTTGCTACAAAGAATAGCCCAGCTGTCCTGCTGAAAACTGTTTAAAATAGGCTTAAACACATTCATTACAATGACAATTAAGCATAATAATTATATACATCACTAGTTCAATTTTCTCCAACTGGGCCACTTTCCAGGTGTGTAGACTATAACTTCCAAAATTCCTCAGCCAGTAGGGCTCAATCTGAGAATTCTGCAAGTTGTAGTTCACATCTCTGGAGGAAGAAGGCTATTTGGAGAAGGTTAATCTAGTATAAGAAGTATTATAGGGGTTAATACCAGTTGCTGGATGGTATCAGTTTGTTGCTGTCATATCATGCTTGTTAATTTCCCATAATCATCTGTGCAAATAGAAACCTGAACAAAGTAGGCCTTTGTAGATAAAATGGGGTTCTTATTTTCTTAAGCAAAACATGTACATTAGTTTATTGTATTATTAGGCTTTGATTTGTTTTTTACATTGCACGTACATTCCATATAGAAAGCAATTATTTTGTACAATAGCACTAACAATAGAGAGCCTAAAAACAAAGGTAGAATAGAACTGGATCAGTCTCAAAAAGCTTTAGGTGCAGCCCACAGAGATTTACAAATGTTTGTAAGCCTGTACTTTTCTTTTTGTAATTTTTTACATGATGTAAGGAAAACATTATTAAATACATGCACAGAAAATAATTACCTTCATTATATTTTCAGTTTATTTAAATGTAAATGAAATCAAAATTACCTATTATTGAACTGCCATTTATTGTTTGAAAAGAACACTTTAGCAGACCTCTCAAATGTCAAGTACATTCAAGCAGTAGCTGAACATGCTCTCAGGCACACTGGACACAAAATCCTATTTGAAAACACAGAGATACTGGACAACACCAACAGCCACTATACCAGGCTATACCGGGAAGCCATTGACATTCACAAACACCAGCAGAGTTTCAATAAAAAAGAGGAGAGTCTAAAAATCAACAAAACCTGGCTACCAATCCTGAAAAATACAGCCTGCAAAAGGTCAAGGAACTCAGCTCAACCACCAGGACATGTGAACAGCTCAGACAATGAACATGCTAATCACCCTCAGCAGCCACTCGTTAACAACTCAATAGAAGAAAAAATCCTGCCTAACCCACAGGAAGATACACAGATATTCTGATACCAAAACAAGCAGCCACTCATTAACTCCCCCCACCCCCCCCAGCCCCCCCACCCCCCCCCTTCAGATGTCTATAAATACCCACAAAAGGGTCACACCATCCTGGGCACAGAGAGAACTGCTCCTGTCTGTGCTCCTGCACTCTGAAGATGCCGGTCACAGATGCTGGTGAAACGTTAGGAAACAACTTCCAGAACACGGCCACACAGCCCGGAAGATCCACACCAGCCTTCGTATGCCGGCCGTGAAAGCCTTTGACAATACATTGTGACCCATAAAATTTCCCCAGCCCACCTCCCATCCCCACAAAAGGCTAAAATTGATCTATAGTATCAGGGAGTTATCAAGGAAGCAGGTGCATGTTAATCTTTACAGGCCAGCTGAATAAAAATACTTTTTTTCTGGACCATAGCATTTCTTATAATGAGTAAGAATTTCATGGTTAAATACTTTTGAGTTACAGAGAGCAGAAATCCCTCAACATAGATGATGTGATGGAATGGAATGATGAAGGCCAGACTCATGGAGGAAAACATGTTCTTTCATCTCCTGAGGAGTGAGGGAGAGATAAGAGGATGAGGCTGGCACCTCCCTGAGGAATTCACAGTGTTGTGACTGGCATTACTTGGGAGCTGGGGTTTCAGTCTGGGAAGATTCTTGCTAGAGGTTGTAGCTAATAAACATTGCTGGACTGAATTTACATGGTCTCCTGGAGTTCCTTGGGCTAGGCCTGACAGATGATTAGGATAACTTTTTAATGTATATGGAACATATATGTGTGCTTTGGAAAGCAATCAATCATGTAACTTGTGGAGATAGAATCTAGGATTATTCAGTTTCCTGCTCTGTATCTGCTGTCTATGCAAACTATATAAGGACAAACAATTATCAACAAAAACAACCTGAAGAAATGGGCTGAACCAAGATAATTCAAGTAGTAATTAAATAATAAAAGTAAAATAAAGGGCATTTATTTTAAGAGGACTACTTCTACAATACGAGTACAATCCCAATTTAGTAATATTCAGTATTGTCTTCTTTCTGACCAGTTTAGATGCAGGCAAAGCAACATTTTATCTGTATTACCTAATTGTTCTTTTTATAAATTCATAAGAATGGAAAAAAATCTGTTGCTTGTTAGATGGACTACAGTACATACCATTTCTTTGATGAAGCGTCTAGATATGAGAAAAATGAAGAACGGATGTTTGAACTCCACTGCACATTTCCTCCCGTGCATCTATAAATTTGTGCCAGCAATCGGTAATGTTGTTTCATTACATATGTTGGGGGCAGGGGGGAGAAAGATTCTAATCCTTCCATATCAGAGATGAAGAGATTAATTTTTAAAAGACAAGGATTCTGAAAAAGGAGGTGCTAGTAAAGCATATGTTCTTTGTGCAACTACAAATATGGAGATTTGACTTCTTATCAAATAAAGCCCCAGACCAACTTTAGGCTTTAAACAGATACAGATTTTGATGCAAGAACCATTATTAGGAATGTCAAAACAGGAATCAGAAGGAAACAGTAGGGGACAGAATCTTTTGTATGATCCGGGAGAGTGGTGGTGGAGGGAGGAATGATTAAATAAATTATTATAAGGTAAAAAGACTTGCTCTTGTTAGAAGCTCCGACAAAATATTTGAATCAATCCTAACTTAGAGAAGCTTAAACCCTAGGCCAATATTAAGAATATTCCATTAAACAGGACATTTTGGATTTAATCTCAGCTATAGTCTAACTACATTTCAAAGGGACTTGCTTTCAGTTTTCTGTCCTGAAATAGTTAGAAAAATTCACAGGTTGCCTGATTGCACGGATACTGGAAGCAAAAATGCTAAAGTTGTTTACAAAGCAATTTAATTTTCCCCCCCTCTTGCATCCTGATTGCTTCCAGGTATATTCCAACATTTTGAAAGAATTTGCAAGCAAAAGGGCAGTCCTAATAACAGGATTAAGAGAACTGATACTGATAAGTTTCAGTGACAGCAGGTTCATAGGACAGCGACACACTTTTCATAATTATTCATAAAAACATCATAAATATATACTATGGTCCCTTTCAGAAACTAATTTCTTTTCAACTATTGCTCCCTCCTCCTTCTCTACCCTCCTCATTTAATGGAGATCAAAAGTTGATGAAAGGGTACACTGGTGCTAAGTCAATACTATAGTCACAAAAGACGTCTCTAAGAGAAGGGACTCTCTGGTCTTCATGGATGAAATGCTGAAGCCCTAGAGGATTTGCTCAAAGGGAATCCATCTGTGGCCATAAAAAGAAAGTAATATGGTATAAAGTTGGAGTTATGTCCCCTTCCCCGCCAATGCATTGTTGCTTTTTCTTTTTTTAATACCGATATAGTAAAAAACAAAACAAAACACAGTTTCATAACAACAATAAAAATGAGCAAAAATTCCAATACCTGTTCTTACACTGGAAAATATTTATTTTCTTATTTTCCATACGTAGGGCAAACATACATTCACGATCACAACCACATTAATTTAATATGCAACAAGTTCTTATTAGTCAGGGACATTACTTAAGAAATTAAGAAAAAATCAGCAGAAATTATATGAAATATGGATTGCTAAAAATATGTACAGCTGCAGTCCTCTGGGCATTTAGCTAAGCCACTGAAAATCAATATAACATGGTTTTGATATACATGGATAGGCTTGAGCTGAAATACAAGTTTCATAGACGTGGATAAAATGTATCATTCTACATGTAATGAAATCATTTTAATAATGATGATAATAATAATGACCTGGGAAACTACTGTAGAGAAAATTTCCAAGCATTTTGACTCTTCTATTTCTTAGATCTGATGCTTTTTTGGTTCTGAAGTGGAAAAGTTGCTTTGGAAAAAATGTTGGCACACTCACTATACCTGTCATTACCTTCCTAAAGAAACAATGCCTTTTTCTGAGTTTTCCCTGAAACTATGCAAATCCAGGAAAATACACATTGGAGTTACAAAGGCATTAAGGAGGTAGTAGCAGGCTATGATGATCTTGGTGGTGCCTCTAATTCCACTGTGTATTTTCTTGGGACTGCACCACCACTTAAGAAAGGGCACAGTTTGTTTCAGAAGTACCAACAGATGTACAAAGCACATAATCCCACCCTTTGAAGCAGCTTTTGTGCTTTATACCTGAATCATTGCATATCTCTATTCAAATTATTTCTTCTTTGCCTCCTTGTATAAAAAAGATTAATTCAGATGTTGAAAAGGACCAATATTAACAATCTACTGCTACAAAGGTATAGATTTTTCCTTCTAGCGTTGCATGATCATTCTTTTAGCTAACTCCCATGCCTGGAAAACAAAGTTCTTGATCTCTGTAGATTCAAAATATTGGAGACATAACCAAGACAAATATATGCATCTTTAACACAATGATTTATCCAGAATCATACTACAATTCTAGCTCAAAATGTAACAGTTGGGTAAGACCAAAGCTCATGAATTAATACACCATCTCGTGAGTTGCATCTCCAACAACAAGATGACTGTAAACAACCCTTATTAAACATTCTTTGAGATATCCTAACAACAAAGCAAATTGTTTTATTAATCTCATTTTAGTATCATAGGAAATGAAATTTCACATTGTTTATAGTGATCTGCCATTGGCTTCCCACGTCAGGACATTCAAGTTTATTATTCCAGAGTTTGTAAAAATAACTAAATCACTTTAATCAATTTACAATAAAAAAAGATTATTGGCTTAGGAGGTACAGCTATCCTCTCCAGAACCCCTGACCACTGTGGAACTTCAGAAGCAATAGCAGCATCTGGACTAAATAAACTAAATAGCAAATGCTTCAGTTGAATAAATTGCCAAGACGCACTATGTAAATCAAACCTGTTTTTCAATTTTGCAGAAGTTTCTCAAAACCAAATTGATGAGAGGCCCAGCTCACCTTCTGTGTGTGAGAGAGACAGAAAAGGTGGGGGTGGTGGGAGTGGTAGGGGTGGTGGAGAGATTTAGATGTTGTTGTTGCTGTTTTTTTAAATTGTGATTAACTCATAATGGATAAACAAGTACAATTATATCTGTGGTACAATATTGTCCACATTTGCTTTGCAGCATTGAAACTGATCCTAGCACAAATGGGGATCCCAAGATTTGCCAAAATTTTTATGGCCTCAAGATGAGACCAAAGAACATCTGAATTCTGTAGTTTCTTATTTCAGTCAGTAACAAAAGTTAAGATAACTGCTCAGTGTTAATCCTGAACATCCACAGAGTTAATTGTCAATAAGTAATTATAATTTGAACAGTGAAAATCTTAGAAGATATCTTTGACAAAGAAGTATATGCAATCACCTGTTAATATGTTTAAAACAATGTATTGGTATAAGTATGGAAGGACCTCTCAATTCTAATGGGACATAGAATTACATTCAATGGATCTCAAGCTAGAATTTCACAAGTACTTGACTTCCATCCCACCATATGTGCCCTAAAAGAGTGTATGACACCAGCTCTGTCTCCAATCTTTCCACATACTGTCCTTGTTTAGTCTACCTTTGAACTTTGCATAAGTAGAAAAGTTTGATGTGAAGATCCATAAATTGGTGTGAGTTCACTAAAAGTCCTTTCTAGATTCATGAAGTCTTCATCAATCAGAATTATCATGTCCAGGAAAGATGTCTCAGAGGAAGCTAACATTTAGAGAAACTGAAATCAGTTAGACAGTTTTATATTTTTCTGCTCTATTCCCACATTACTTTGTGTTCAATAGTCCCAAATGGGTAAGTCCACACATCTTTAATGCTTGGTGATATGCATTATCATAAGCATGCAGATCATACTTATAGAGAATGAATATCTGAAATATTGTCCAAAAGCAGAAAGTGGAATTCTGCACACTTTTACAAACCTTCTAGTGAAGGCTGAGCTACACAGAGATATGAACTGATACCCCATATTCTAGAAGACTACTTGTTTCAAATTCCCAAGGGCTAGAAATACTCAAAGCTTTAGTTCTATGCATTTAGGCTAACTCTGATTTTATTACAGATCTCACAACCTTAAGTGTGGAAAGAGTAGCTTTTCACACCTGTGGAAACTTGTTCATTCTGACAAACCTTTCCCACAGAATAAACTCTTTGATTTTCATCATCTCTACTACCATCATCATCCTATTCAATAGGCACTCATAATATTTTGTGAGCTTGTCATGGGTTCTCTCACAAATATCTGCCATTGGTTTGCTTCTTTTGCAAAATGGCTGCAGTGAGGTACATTACAAGTCATGAAGCATCAGTGTAATGTTCCTTATCACCTCATCAAGCTTTCTCTCTGGCATTCCAGCTTTTATTTTCCATTTTTCTGGGTAAGTAGCTGTACTTCTAAACAAAGTATTGGGCTGGTTACCTATTGTTTTTAATTTCTAAGAAGCTTATTGAAGTCCTTAGAAATAAAATTAAGCTAGACACTGGCATTTTTAAAGGAATATTAAAGGGAAGAAAAAGTAGAAAGTCAATTAGGAACAGGATTCCAGCTCAAAAAGATTCTGAGACATTTAATGATGTATTTATTGATCACAGATCTTGACTACAAGCAGATGTTTAGAAAAAAGAATATGATTTCCATTATCAATGGACACTTTGTTAACAATAAACTGGGTATATTTCTGATGTAGACTGGAATTGTTTATAGTTTTATAGATAGACATGCTTACCCAGGTTATTCTTTGTGCCATTACTTTAGTCTGTTTTACTAACAATGATTAGAAGCAATATGCTTTAGGTTTCCATCTTTTTTTTTTCTTTTCCTTTTTTAAAAGGGAGACATTAACATATTCATAGAAATCTCTTGGCGGCGGCTGTAAACAATGAATTATGTTTAGGACTGCAACCAGAAATAAGATATGTCAGAGGTCTATTACCCATTCAATCGAGAATCAGTAAATTGCCCAAGGGCACTTCCTTAAATGGGAAAGGGTAAAATAACTGACGCTGAGGCCCCAAATGTATCTGGAACTCAATCATATTGTTGATTTAGAATATACCAGGCATTTTTTGTAGTTGTCAGACTTCATTTCGCTTTTCTGACATGAATGGAATAGCTTAAGATTTCAAGATAACGAAAGTTTTCTCTTCCCCCAATTTTTCACCTGCATGCAGCAAGTTGTGTGATTTTTAGGATAACTAGCATACATAGTTAGATTTCTGTTAAACTGTATTACTATAAAGCTATTAGATCCATGGACTGAAGGAACTTTATTTTAGGCTTTAATAGCTAATCCAGATCTGACGAAAGACCTATGTCTTGATGATGTCATTGTTCTGGTCCAACAGAAAACAAACAAGAATAAAAATATTCCAATAGTGCTTTTATTTACATATCAAGTCCTGCCTTCTTAGCTCAGTAGACCATCCTGGATGGATTGAGACCCAGGAAAAATATTATATTAAGGAATACCTATACTCTAAGTAACTTCATGGATCTTGGCCTAATACCATTATTTTATATTCCCATGGAACACAGACATTCTAGGATTCTGTGTCTTGTTAGACATTAGCTCTTCAGAAGAATTCCTCAGTATAGGATTACAACTTCACATGAAGCAATATGAGCGAGGAACACAGCATAAGTTATCAACTTCAGATTGTTAAGTGGAAGCTTTTACCCTGGAGTTCCTAAATATTGGAAAATCATAGTTTTATTGTTGTTGTGAGCCACCCAGAGTTATGCTCTAAGATGGGTGGCCATACAAATCTTGCAAACAAACAAACAAACAAACAAATACTGCAAAGTGGTAGGTAGAATGGACCTTCTGATACACTAATTTTCTAATTTTGAACTATATTCATTTCTATATGGAGGCATTTTCATTTCTTCTATATGCCAGATACTTGTACAAAATAGAATCTTCTTTAGAACCATGGGAGATCCCAGAGTTTCACTTTGGAGGCCAGAAACTGTACTTAAGATTTTGGGGAGGCTGAAATAGGTATCAGGTGAGGCAACAATACAATGGGTAGGGTAATGTCATTCATGTGGATATGATTTTCCTTTTCCCCCCCTTTATTTCTAAAAATAAATTGCTTTTTTAAACATTTAAAAAATTAGTCTATTTTATGGGAAAGGAAAATGGTGGAAACAATATTGCAAAGTTTTGATAGTAAGAATTAGAAAGGCTCCAGAAACTGTAAAATATGACTTAAAGACCATATATGGCCCTGGTACTTCAGGTTGCCCATCCCTAATCTGTAGCTTCTAAGTACCTTGAAATAATGGAATTTATTTCTAATCTTCTAAGGTTTAGCAAATTATTGCATATATTCAAGCTTTGAAAATTATGTCCATCACATTTAATCCTCAGTATCACAGTAGGATGATCAAAGAATGGTATAATAATGCATGATTACCAATGACCATATATTCCTATGTACTAAGGGTCATAAGAGGATGAAATTGCCTTTTCTTACTGCAAATTCTGATGTCTGTTTGTAATTTTGTTAATTAAACAAACGTAATTTGTGTGAATTAAATTTTCAGAGATTCTAACATATGTCTTAAATGGTATTAGGTTATGTTTGCTATTTAAAATGTTTTGAAGATTAAAATGCATACAAAGCTTGACCATATGTTCAGTCCCATTAATTCACTTATATAACTTTTCTTAATGCACATATAACCAAATGCCCTTCAATAGGACTAAGTTGATGGGCTGCCTCTGGACCATGAACCTCACAGAATGTGCTGATGGAAATCTGTCAGTGAAACAGGATAAAACGGTGTGATTTCCTGCTGTTCCTGACAATAAACAACACATATAGAAAAGCAAAGGATAAATAGGATAACCACTTTCTCCCCCCTAAAAAAATAGGAAAGGAAAAAACAAGTAAGCAGACCAAACATCAAGTTGGCTTCTTGGTTCAGTCTCATTTTTGGAAGAGGCAAGTTAACCATTTTCCCATACTTGTAGTGATATAATATGGTATGGTTTGTTCCTCAATATTCTTTATACTTGGGCCAGTATCTGTTATAAGTATTAAAAACTACCTTTCTTTCAAGGTTGCTTGATTTCTTGTATCCTTGATTCCTTGCTGTCTCCCATAATTCATTTTCAGCTAAACAGAATCCCTTTTTCCAGATCTTGTTATATCCGAATAGGGTATATTAACTTAGGTAAGAGGGACTGGACTCTGTTCCCAATATTCCTGACTTTCTTGTGGTAAATGAGGGTTTTTACTTGATTTCTCTTGAACACAAATAAAACATTTGGGAGAGGTGATAAATCAGCATTCCTGGTTTCTGAATGCTTCTAGTTGCATTCAGGCAAATGGAAGAAGCTTGCTACAGATGTTCCTGTTCAATACAGAGCCCACTTTATTAATCTGGAAGACTGAGCAATTTTCATTTGGTTTCTTCTGTTTGTCAGCTATCATATATTGGTTGTCTTTTTGGCATGATCACAGAACAAGCAATGATGAGAGACTTAGTCCTAGCCTACTAGTTACCATCTGAGCCTTAAACCCCACTGTATTTAACTCCTCTATTAAGTGAATTTTAGAAGAAAGCTGTAATTATAAGGATTAGAACTTGTGCTTGCTTATTTGCCCCATCCCTTTCCCATCTATTTATGTATCATTTCTTTTAGATACTATTTATTTAAAAATGAATGTACTCAATTGCTACAGCAATGATGATGTTAGTTCTTTTCCTTGTATTCTAAGGTTAGCAATTGCCATTTTGTTGTTTGATAGTGCTCAGAATACATCATAATTACTTTGGGCATAAATATTATTTTGTGCTTTCAAGTCAGTGTTGACTCCTGGTGACTGCCCAGGCCAGTCCTTGCAGTTTTCTTTCAAGGTTATTCAGAAGTGGTTTGCCATTGCCTTCTTCCTAGGGCAGAGATTGACTGACTGGCCCAAGGTCACCAAGCTGGCTTCGAGCCTAAGGTGGGACTAAAACTCATCACTATCCCAGTTTCTAGACTGGTGCCTTAACCACACCACCAAACTGGCTCTTGAAATTAATCAACAGGTTAGGTTGCAATCCTAAAGAGTTATTATATAGAAAGCTGGCAGAACTCAAACTTAATTCCGAGTAACATGCTTTGGAACTGTTAGTCACCCATAACTACCTTACTACTTTAATTCATGAGATATGACCTTACTTGCATGAAGCAAATAAGAGAAGTCTGCTTTGGGATTGTACTACATCAAATTGCAACTGAGACAACAAAGTGGCTGAATGGTTTCTCTTCTATTAGTTTCACTAAGCAAATCCCTATTGAAGAAGAAAAAAAACACCAACCCTAGATATCAGATGTGAATTCCAGCCTAACATTATTCCCAGCATAGTAACATCCTTGATAAACAAAATACTTTCCTTTATATGAAAATACTCAGCCATGCTCACTCCCACTTGCAAGCTAAGATGGTACGGGTCAAAAAGAGGTTTATCATCTCTTAGCTAGTTGAGTGAATTAGGACAATGTTTAGTCAGACAAATTGTTTAATAAAATATTCTAGATGGAAACACATTTAATAATGAGAAATGTATCTCTGTAAATAACCAAGTTAATGCTAACTATATTTAATATCATGAATCACAAATGAGATTTTTACAGCAACTACTTTATTATTTTCAAATGCAAACTTTTGCATTTAGTTTGCTATTTTACAATTTTACAAACTAGGTATAAAAGACCATAAATAAATGACATAAGTTATGTGTACCTAACATTGATGGAGAGGGAAAAATTACAAATTAAAATAAAATAGAAAATCTATATTTCTATCTGAGATAATGTTCGAATCTGCAAACCCAAGCAATGCACTGTTAAGATTTCTTTTTTCCCAGTTTGGACTAAAGTATCATATGCCTCATACATTCTAATTTTTTTAAACAGTCCTTGCATATTCCAACATATTTGCAGTGATACAAAAAATAAATGCACTCTCTCTTTTCTTTTTCTTTTACTTCTTAATCTGTCTAATTAATATTCAGGATGCTTTCTTTCTGGTTATGAAAATGCATGTAAAAAAAAAATACTGCTTTGAAGTTCTGGTTACTGGTAAGAACCAGTTTTTTTTTTTGTTTTGTTTTATACATATATATTTATATATTTAATACACAGATCCATCACAAATTTAATACAGCAAGAAACCTGGACAAACATTAACCAGTGAGGTTGTAAGCAGATATTTCCTTAATGTATAGAGGTTTGCTGTGTTAAAATGGTCCTGTTGATGTCTCTTCTGTAACCAGGAAGAAATGAAGGCCAGTTCCATATTCTGGTTGTTATTGGGCAATATGTGTGAATAATTTCCTTCCCCAAACCCCAACCTTGTTTAGTACATTTGATTGCAATCTGTGTCCTGGCTTTGCAGTCCATAGTTTACAGCCCATGGCTCCTTAATAGTGCTTCATGCCTCTATATTGCCATCAGCACAAATACCTGAGCCCCAAAATATTGGTTTTGCATCCATAAGAACAACAAAAATAAGAAAAGATGGGGATAACTGTTGGGAGGGAAGGAGAAAAGGCAAAGATGAATAATACTTTTTGATAAACAATCCAAACAATGCTGGAAGTTTTTAATGCAAAATTTACACATTCTTTCCTTTGATTTTTTTTTCCTCCCTCAGTAATGTTGGTTTGACTGTTCTGTTTCAGCTTGCTGTAATGCACTGCGTTTCAGCAGAGAAGACTATTCTGCAACCAGAAAACAGATCAAGTACATCAATGGCTGAGCTCAAAATGTGGAATGGCAGTCTAGTCTCCAGACTGTCACAATCCACCCGCCTCCAAAACCAATATACACAAAAGGAAAAGTCTCCATACACTGTAAACCTTTCTAGGGAGGGCTGATTATTACTGCGACAAAGATTATTGTAGTGATGCAGAACAATTTCCCTGTACTTGGAACATTTTTTTTTTCTTGCAAATTTTAAATGTGTTTTGGTAATTTTAAATGTCTTTGTATTCTTCAGCTGGGGGAAAATAAATAATTTGCTCAACAGTCAATTTGTAAGCCCAGAGATCCTTGCAAATGGCACATGGGATAATTCAGTTTTGTGAATGGGTAAGGATTGCATATTTCTGTTTGTGTTCAACAAGTCTTTTCAAGACTGTTTTCCAGGAAAAGAAAAATGCTACTGAATAGTTCAGTTCAAAGCAACCTGATGAGGGACGAAGACGTCCTCTCTACCTACTTTACCTTAAGGTATCACTGATTCAATAATGAACAGCCTTGGCAAGACTAATGGTTATCAATGCTGTTCTTTAGCCATTATGGAACTCATGATGGATCACTCCACAACTAAAGTGAAAGTGCCCCTGCTCTAGGCTAGAGAACTAATTTTTAAGGTTAGTGTGGTAGCTACATAATATATGTATAGATACAGAAATGGAACATTCAGGAGTATGAGTGTTTTCTCCCTACTGTTGCATAGCTCACCTACTGGCCTGGTAACTCAACAGCCCAGCAACAAACTGTCAAATTATCTTGAGATGCTATCTGCATATTCACAGGTGGCCCTGTGCAACAGGCAATGAACAAACATATTACATGTACATGCACACACACACACACACACACACGCTAAAGCCATACATACTCTCACACAATCTCGGAAGAAATAAGTTACTTTCCATTCTATTAAAAAATATTGACATTATAGCATTGGCACACTTTCTGTAAAGTATCGCTGGACTATCATATGCAGTCTCAGCTTTTGTTTAACCAAGTTCAGCACTGGAGCACATGACCCTGGTGTCCTTTATGGCTCCGATACTTACATTTGGAGAGATCGGGCAACAACATGCAGGAAAAAAAACAAAAAACCCAAAGCACAGCATCTGTGTGTGTGTGTGGTGTGCGTGTGCGTATGTGTGTGTATATGTCTATAGGGCTTTGATACAGTACATTCCTTAAGTGGAAATAAAAGAACTTTATCTGGATCTTATATTTGCTTTTTGTTGCTGACAAAACCTTTAAAAAAGGAAGAAATCTAAAGAGATACTCTTCAGGGAGTAAAGCTGCTTATTTGCGATCCATTTTCTCTACAGTCAGTGCTGAATAAACTGGGACAATTGAAGGCTCTTGTCTCTAGTCTATCATCCTCCAAGGTCAAGATGATCAGGAAGGTCTGATTCCAAGAAAGCAGGATCCATTTTGCCTATCAAAACAAACAAACAAACAAATTCCAAGTCAGAACTTGACAGCTCTGATATTTTGAACATAAAATGGAGAGATAAAATACAACTTTTAATTTCATCATAGAAGAAGCCTAGATTGGCCATTTTACTATCTTCCAAATGATTTTTCCTAAACCTCAGTTACATTAAATGTATGATTGCAGGCATTGAAAACGTTGAATACTTTCAAATGGAAAAGTGACCATTATCTAATTAAAGGGAAAACATAATGGATCTTGGAGTGCAATATTAGGGAAAGAAGGGTACATCTTCAGTAGAAACTGAACTTGGGGATTGAGCTAATGTTATATATTCATTAGGTCCTGGTCCTGGTTTCATTAACCACAATGTTTCTTAAATTCTCACCTGAGGACATGGAATGCAACTGGTCTCAGAATAGACAACATCTAGCTAAGTAGACCAATTGGCTGATTAATATAAAATATAAAATATTCTTTTTTTGAAAGAATATTTTGCTAAACAGTTGTGATCCATATATTCACTCAGAACGATTTGCTAGTCATTTTGTTTATATCTCTGCTGTCCTGCTGAACAATGCTATCCAGTTTAAACGAGATTAAAATCCTTTTTGGATTTCTGTTATATTGAGATTAATCTGCCCCCACCCCCCACCCCCCACCCCTTTCCCTATAGACATATTGTTTTGTCTTTTTTCTTTTAGGACAAGTATACTTATACAAATATCAAATCTAGGAAATAATTTTCTTTGGACCAACTTTGTGAGGTAGGGTAAAAGAAAAACATTAATTCTACATCTTCACAAATCTAGTGCTAATTTGAACTGCATATGAATATACCTAGATGTATGTAACTTAACATGGTCGAAGGACTCATTAGCCTCATTGTTCCTGAGAGCAACATGCATGGGAATATGAGTTTCTGGTAAGTCAAAGGAGGAGATGTGAAGGTCAAAAGGACTCCTATGGTCAAAAGGGAAGAGTGAAGCTAAGATGATTCTGCAATGGCAATGAGGTGAGGTGGGCCTGTACAGTTGTGAGGGAAACTAATCCTCTTAAGAAACTCTGAAATCAAATTCCAAAGAAGGCAATGGCAAGTTGTGTTGCTGCTAAGAAACTATGTGGACATGGCTGAAATTATTCAACAAATTTGAAAAGCAGATGATAAACCCCTTTAGGCTGGAATTACTTCCTCTATTTATTGGAGAAGAATGTCAAACTTATCTGAATAAACCTGGAGGCAATGAAAGAGCCAGACAAAAGCTGCAAGAAAATGTAGTCACCAATGATGCCAGTACTGAAAGAGGGCTTTCTCATTTTAAATGGACACAAACAACTGGAACATGGAAAGTGAGAAGCATGAACTGAGGATGAATTGCCAAAGCAGAAATGAAGCATATTAAACAAGAGGTTTCAGGAATAAGTGAACTTAGGTGGATCATGTTCAGGCAAAATAAACACAGACTCTGTACATGGATATCATCACATGCACAACACTGGAATCAAATTAACTACATAATAGGAAACAGAAGATGGAGAAGTGCAATTCAATCTCATCTTGCACACTTTCAGATGCAGACTGTGGAATAGACCATATAGAGTATTTACAGACATCTGGTAGAATCCATAAAGAGTCATGCACATTAGGATATCTATGCACAAATGATGTGAAATGTAATTTGACAAAATTATCACATTGATGGTATTTGCCAGATGATCTCTTGACACATGTGTCATCATTTGCCCCCTTGTCTCCCCCTGCAGACACCCTTGCACAAATTATTGCTGCCAGTTACATGGGTTAAATTTAGAAACTTAAAGAGGTGTAAAATATATGAGTTAAACTTAGAAAATAGATGACAGCAATATTTGATCTAGAAGATATGTAGGCAGTATATCAGATTAATGTAAAGAGCAGATTTAGACACTTACGTGAAAGAGAACCCAAGAAGGTATGGGAAGAGATTAGAGTCATTGTGGAAACCAAAGAGGAAATATGTTCCTAAAATGTGTGTGTGTGGGGGGGGGGGGGGGGGGGCTAGTTCAAGTGGCTTCTTGGACAATGAAAGCCTTGGGCAAAAAAAAATTTGTATGATGACTTCCAATATCAAGAACGGATAAGGAAAACTATGTAAATCAAGAATGAGATACATATTAAGGGTAATAGGTACATCAGAACACTTGATATTCTTCTAAGGAAGCTTTAAAATGGACAAAAAGCTGCTATAAGAACAAACACTGTATGCAAAGGTCATTGCTTCTAGGTCTGCTAAATCAAGGTTTCACTTTTCTTGGGCTAAAGAATAGATAAATATGGAAAGGGTGTTGGAGAAGTAGAGAGGACATTAATTCTAGGAAGAAAGGAAATTACAAATGTAGAAAAGATCATGAAGGATAAGGTGATTTCTATGACAACAAAGATCAAAATAGTTAAAGCAGTGGTCTTTCCAGTGCTAACATATGGCTCTGAAAGCAAGACAAATGGAGACAAAAAAGATGGATACTTTTAGATTATGGATTTGAGATGGCAACTAAAGTACCATGGGCCACAAGAACAAATCAGTCAGTCCCTGACCAAATGACTTCTCCATTGACAAAATCATTAGCAAGCAGAGATTAGGCATGTAATATTAGCAGATGATGTGCCAGAAAGAGACAATACTATACTTGGCAAGATTGAAGAAAGTAGAATAGGTAAGGTGGTGGAAGATATAAAAGAGGCTACAGGAATTGCCATTGAAACAGCTATTAGGGAAAAGCTGAAACAGCAAATGTTTGTCCATGAAGTCACCAGAAGTTATATCCAAATTGATATAGTCTATATACAGGATAGTCTTCTTATAGATCTCCATCATCTTGTCTCGTACGGCATGCAAAAACTAAGATATTTGTTGAAAAAATAGTCCAACATTCTTCAACAACGTGGTGTTAAAATAACTGTTTTAAATCAGCCTCTTAAAAAAAAAAGTAAACTCCACTATTCCAAATAGGAAAGCTTTATGGATAATTCTGTCTTCCCCATCCCTCCCCACTGAGAGAGAGAGAGAGAGAGAGAGAGAGAGCAAGTGAGCATGAGCGAGCGAGTGAATGAAAGGAAGGTTTTACTAAGCTGTCATATTTCAACAGGATCCAAATTTAGCATCTCCTCTTCCCAACAACTTGATTTCAGTCTCATTGATGAGAGAAACTTGTGGTTACAATCAGCAGCTTGTTGTTACAACTGACAAGAATTGATGAGGGTGATGTTGGAAATATGGCAGGTTTTACTTGTTCGATTCACTAAATCCTCCCAGCTTCCAAATAAATCCAATGATTTCTAGCAAATCAAATTCAATTGTCATTTTTCTTTTGTGCTAAAGCTATTGTCACAGATAGAACTGTAACGGAGAGGGGAACCAAAGCTTAAGTCCTAAAAAGTGACATTGCTGTCCTTAAAATAATAAGCTTAGTTAAAATGGTTTCTACAGGAGGCTTCACTTCATGATATTTGTATTCTCTCCCCTAAATTATCTACCGGTACATCCTCTGGTCACAAATTATTTCATAATCTGGATGTAAGGATGCAATTTCTATGCCTCCTTATTTAGGAATAAGTCTCATTCAACTCAGTGAGACTTCAGAGTATGTACGTACGTATTTTGTTTTTTTTTTAGTTTTGAGACTGCCCAATTCCACAGCGACTCTGGATGGCTTACAAATAAAAAATAAATAAACAAATAAAAAACAAAATTTATCAAAAAAAAGAAGACAACTGACTGGAAGAGAGAACCAAAAAGACGAAACAGCAAAAAGAAAAAAAGAAAAAAAATCAAACCAAAGGGGCTCAACCACCATTCTAACCCAAAGCCTGGGAGAACAGCTGTGTTTTTAGCAGTTCACAGAAAATCAAAAGGGTGGAAGAAGGATGAATCTCTTGGGAGAGAATCATTCCACTGTGCTGGAGCCATCACTGAGAATGCATGCTTCCTAGGTCCTTCAAGATGACTTATTCTTATGATTCTTATTCAAGTAGCTTACAAAACCCCAAAACAATAAAAACAGTTAAAAACATAAAATGACACAGACAGCCTAGACTTAAACCAACATGACAATAACAAGAAACCACAATGGGGGCCCAGAACCAGAGCTAGATCTTAAAACTTTCTGGAACTCCAGGAGACTGGAGCATGCCCACTCTGGCTGACTTCACCAAATATGAAAAAACATAGAGACAGGCAGTCCCTCAAGTAACCATTGCACTCTAGACCAGCTGTCACCCCATGTAGAGTGCATTATAATAACTCAATCAAGAGGTGACCAAGGCATGAGTGTCTGTCTGAAGGGCCTCCCTATCCAAGAATGGGCACAACTGCCACACAAGGTAAACCTGCACAAACCCCTTTTGGCCACAACTACCACCTGCTCTTTGAGCAGGAGTTGTGAGTCCAAGAGAACCCCCAGATTGTACACTAGTCTCACATAGGGAAGTGTAACCCCATCCAAGACTAAAAATGGAAAGACCCTAGAACCAGCCACTCATTGTCAGGTTTAAGCCTAAGTCTGTTCCTCCCATCCAGGCCTGCCCAACCTCCAGGCACTAGGTCAGGCCTTCAACAGCATCACTCGATTGGCATGGGGTTGAGATATAAAATTGGGCATCATCAACATAGTGGTGATACCTGATTCTAAACTGATGGATGACCTCACCCAGTGGTTTAATATAAATATACAAAAAGGGAGGGAGTCAAGCCCCCTGAGGCACCCCACAAGTGATGGGCTGGGGTGTGACCTCTCATGCCCTGTCAATACCTATTGGAACCAGCCACAGGAAAAGGAAGAAACCACTGCAAACTACCATCTTCCACTCCCAGCCCCCAAATCCTACCTAATAGGATACCATTATTTATTTATTTATTTATTTGATTTGTCCCCGCCCATCTCCCCTGCAACAGGGGACTCTGGGCGGCTTACAACCACTAAAATCGAAATACATAATTAAATTATAAAAGGTTTAAAACTTATAAAAGTTCTTGAGGAGGGGGTGCACCAACGCCTCTTTAAAGGGCGCCGGAAACACTCCCTCCTGCAAGGATGCATTAACCATCTCCTGGATCCAACCACCATGGCTGATGGTATTGAAAGCCTCTGAGAGATGAAGGAGCACCAGGATGGCCACAAAACCCCCATCCTGGCTCTGCCACAGATCATCAAGAAGCATGAACAATGCTTTCTCCCTGGCCTAAAACCAGACTAAAATGGTCTAGATAAGCCTAACCACCCTTTCTTTCAGCTTTCCCAGAAAGGGCAGGTTGGAGACTGGACAGAAATTGTCCAGGTTGCTTGGGTCTAGCAATGCCTTCTTAAGGAGGGGCCACAGCCTCCTTGAAAGTGAGAGAACTATCCCCTCCTGCAGAGAATCAGACACCACAGCATTGACCCAAATGTTGATAGCCTCCCAGGCAGTCTTAATCATCCAGGAGAGGCCTGGATCTAATAGGTAGCCAAGCTACCTATTATGTAAAGACTGGAGGATCCTGTCCACTTCCTCGAGAATCACAAACTCACTCCAGATAATCCTACAAGCCATACCTTGGGCACCTCATCTGAACGTGTCCAGTTGTAATCCAACTCTAAACAATTCCAAGTGACAAACAGCTACATTATTTCTCACAATGCCCCTGCAAATAGTCCTGTGATCCATCCCTTTCCAGCAGGGACTGGGTCACCAAGTGGCTATCAGCAGATGCAATAAGGATGGAGAAATAACATCATTTTGCCACCCTTATCACCTGATGTGAGCCCTAATATGGGTTTGTACCCATGTTTGACTGGATTCACTATGTCCTCCTCAAAGGCGTTTCTTCTTGCACTTTATTTCCCAAAGCTGCTCAGTAAGCCAAGGCATTGGCACAAGAGGAGAGACTGCATAGGGGCAATCCAGTCTAAGGCCTGTACCACTCACCTATTCAAGGCTGCAACCAAAGCCTCAACCAGACTAACAGATCCTTGGAAAAACTTCAAGCTCCCTCTGAATCCCAACTGGGTCTATCAGGCACCTAAAGTGGGCCAATCTAGGACCTCTTTGTTATATGACTGGATCAGTAACACCTAGGTATGTGCAAAATATGAACTTGCAAGAGGTGAACATTCGAGAGTATTCTAGATTGTTCCATTTCTGGAATGGGACATTTGCATATTCATAATTGCACAAGAAGGAAAAGAACAAAAAGGAAATATAAAACATAAATATAATAATCAACATATACTTTTTCCAAAAATCCAGCAGCCCTGAGCAGATTTTTTGTCAGTTGTTTTATTCTGACAATATAAACTTTTGAACACAGACCATCTCGGAATATTAAGCACTTTCTCAACTCCCAGTGATGTTAAGATAAAGTTATCATCACATTTTCATATTAATTTACCACTTCTTTTTATATACAAATAATGGATTTCAAAAATTGAAATTATGATCTTTCTAGCTTATTTTAGCACTGATAGCTCCAGGACATGCTCCATGTCACTTTGGTTCTACAATTCTGTAACAGGGCATTTAGGAGAAGATGCCTGTATCAGTTGATGTAAATAAAGCAAAATCAACTGTTTACACTGCTGTAATAACCAATTCCCTCTATTTGAAGTATGACCAACCAACTCACATGGGGGGGGGGGGGGACAGTTTTAGAGTATTTTAATTTGAGCAGATATATAGATAACTGTGGGAATGAGCAACAGCCCAAAACTGAAAGAATATAGATATGATCTGTTCTTCAATCTAACAATCCTATAAAGTTTTTTCCCCATAGGTCTTTTCCTATACAGATGTTTATGTTTCTATGTGAATCTTCCCATGCTCTCTAGCACATCTGATATATGTTGAGTATCATATCTGCATAGGAATATATTAGAGCTTAACGGCTCTGGACCAAAAGATCAAGTATAAAAATATGAATTCCAAGGCTACACAGTTCTGCACAATCATTACAAATATGTCAAAAAACTAGTGTGGGGAAATGGAGCCAATTGGTGAAATCAAAATATCCCATTAAGCACAGAGAACAACTGTAATAAACATCCTTTATGATTTCCATAAATGCATTGTTTTATTATCAATAATGAAAACTGAAACAACAGGAAGAAGCATACTTCCACTGACCTTTTCAGTGTTTCACTATCAATGGCCTCTTGAAGGTTGGATAGATGCAGATTTGGAAAATCCATAATTAAGAATGGCTGACTAGTAAGATGATTTCTACAACCATGACAGATATACTCAGTATAATGCAACAGCAACCATAACAGCAACCAACATTCCTCCCTCAATAAAATAAAATAAATAAATCCAGTAATCCATGAAGGTTGCTCCTGGTCTCAGATCACAAGTGGATAAATCTTGAGAGGCACTGATCATCCAAATAATATTCTCCTTCAAGCTTTCTGCAAAGTACCATGGATGCCTAGAATATGCCAACATTTCCTGGTTCAGAAGATTCTTTGTTCCAATAAAAGATGAAAAAAATGGTTTATCCACAGATCAAATACAGTAATTGTAATCCCATGGCTGTTGGGGGGAAAAACAGTATTTCCTTTGTTTAAGCACAGTATCTGGCAGGAAACACAGCTTCAGAACTTGAATGGATGTTTTATAGATACAAGTATATTACATAATGTTGATCCACATATAAGTATATTCCAGGAAACAATTTGTTCCAGGCTTGTTCTCAAATGACGGTCTGTCATTTCTGTAGGTTCCCTCCTTGCAACACTATTAGCAATCTTTATATATCAAACAGTGCTGCAAATCATTATTATTGTTATTTCAATGGCAAGGAGAAGAAGTAAAAAAGTGCAGTTCTTCAATTAAAGTGCATGGATGAGGTAAACTAATTTCAAGAGTTTAGAGTTTATTCAGTACTGTCTCAAACTGGAACCATTCTGCCGTGCATTTGTTGCATTTGGGTCCTCATTGCTTGGACGCTGTTCAAAATCTTATTCTGGTGTGCAATGGCAGTAATTCCAATTCTTGCCAGGTCACTACATGGATTAAAAAAAAAAAAGAATGAGCCAAGAGATAAGAACTTTATGCCAGATATGTATCTAATCATCATCATTATTATCATGAACAAATAAAAAATAATAATGCAAAGCAAGGTGAATTTATATAAATTCGTAATTAAATGTCTGAATGCACTGTAGAAGATATTTTCAAACTGTATCCATTTTAATATTCTATTATTAAAAGCATAACTACATTCTAATCACTGTAATGATATGCAATGCAAAGCAAAAAATCCGATTAAATTCAGATTTACCCGTTTTTTGTTAATACCGCTGAGTACTTACTCCTGGTTCATATGCACCACAGCCTCTAGGGTAGTATAGCTGGCAGCTGTGAAGTTATCCTTGTATCGCTCCATTTTAATAGCTTGAAGCCAATCACCAACAGAAACTACACCTGAGAATTCAGGAGAACTAGGATCCAGCAAAGCAGTATTAGGCCTAGGAACAAATACAAACAAATCATCTTAATCAACAAGGAAAGCATCTAGATTTTAGACTCTTCGGTTAGTTGGTATAAATAGAGGTTATTTATGCATATTTTCTGACAAAAAAAAAAGTTTGTATTTTGGCTTGATAGGAACTTGATAGGAACTTCAAGTTCCCAAACTTGAAATTTGGGAACTATTGAAATATACACAATACTTATTTTTTAAGCAAACTTCCAATGCCTACCCTGTCAGAGGGTTTTGATGCCTAAAGGAAGACAAAATTCAACAATTGAAACAAGCTCATAAGCAAACAAAGACCAAATTCTTCTCATGAAAATGAATCTGACTCCCCTGGAGGGAAAAAAAAAATGTCCTTGCTCTTACAGTTGAGAATTCTTCTGGATAATTTACCCTCTGCATACAAGAATTGGGTACTAAAATCTGCACATAGCAGCCTAGAATACTGACGTGGCATACAAATAGCTGGATAAATAAATACATTTAAATAGTCTTACATAAAAATATACATTAGGTTTCAGAAATACCAAATATTTTGGGTTTGGTAACAATATATGACATTCTTTCTTAGCCATTTTATATATCCTTTAAACAGAGGATATTAGGAAATATTTCATAATCCACATTTTGGATTTTGAAGTGTTTTTATACAGTACAATTTTTTTTTTTCCAGTTGAGGTAAAGATAACCAAACAAAAGTCATTGAAAATATATTTTTATAATTATTTCCCCACATCTTCACATCTTTAAGCATAAATAGCAAAGTCATGGAATTCATATTAGCTCAAACAATTTAAAACAGCTTTTCCCAGTTTGGTGCCTTTCATATGTGTTGGGATGATAAAAACCTGGTGCAGAGGAAAATGTTGATTTTGTGCACAAGTCTTCAGGTAAGGACTAATTACATGATGCTAGAATTGGATCAATCATGCACATTATCAGAATGGAACACTAACATGTTATATGGAAAGGGTGGCAGAAATATATAAGAAAAAAATACCAAGAAAATCAGAAGTTATCAGTTTAATCTTTCCCTAATATTTCATAATCCAGATGCACTAACTGCACCACTTTAATATTTCTGATAAAGAACATACCAACAAAACAAAAAACCCACTTCATTAATACTACAAGTGAGGTCCTGATGGGGTGATGATCAATTATGAATGAATTATGTCCTCCCCTTGGAGCCCTTATCAACCATGAAAAGAACAACAACAACAACCCCCAAATGTTAATTTAACACATCTGAAATATCAGTGATGAAAGGTATGGGCTCTCATACAATCTGGGAGTTCAGAGCTTAGAAAAAGCTTCCATCAGGCCTCTTCCTCTTCCAGATATAAAAACAAGTTAAATGTTTGCACATCAAGCAGGTATAGTGGAGAATTAATTAATTTTAATCAATCAATTCCTGACCAGTATGTTTGCAAAATACTAGCACTGAGCACCCATAGCTTCAGTCTTTGGTTTACAGTATGCAAATTCTAGTTTCTAATATCATATAACTTTTTGTAAAATATTTCTAATATGAAAAGACCATATATTAATAGACATTTTTACATGCTTGTGCTGTTTTTAAATGAACTACAAGAAATATTTACTAGTATTAAAATGAGAAAAAGATTAGTGCTTTTATTTCTCTCAAATGTGCAGAATCAAAATCAGAATAAACATGGATAGCCATAAAAGAACATTTATTTGGTAGTTTGCATTGTGCAAAGCCATACCTAAATATGCACACCCATTCTTTTCAGGATATTTCATGCTTGTATTAAAAGGAATTTCATAACAGTAAGTGCTGATGATCAGATTCTACACTACTGTACAGCAGAAACTAAAATAGTCTAAGATGTATGCTTATCAGAAAATTGGAATCAAACACTGCTGGATGAGGTTAAACAGTTGATAATATGCAGTCCCTTCTTAAATAATTTAATAGTGGCAGGAGTATACACTTGTCATACTACAGATGCAATTAAAACAAACTAGAAGAAGCAAGAAAATATCCACAGAGGTTTAATAGCCTCTCTTTTCTAATGTAAAATAGCGGTGGTCACCCAGGGTCATTCTCATTTAAATATATATATTAAAAAATTGCAACAAAAAAAACGTTTTTCCTGAAACGTGGATTGTCAGCATTTAAATTTATTACCGTTCAACCTTGGTTGATCCCTACACTCATTTAATGCAGCTCACTGAACTAATTTAGGGATGTGGAGTTTCCCTTGAGATAAAGATGTGTGTCATTTTTTGAATATTTTGTTTTCCTATCACCTCTCTGGCTACTTATGACATCTTGTTCTAGGGGACACATGATTGATTATGTTCTTCAGGGGAATTCTCTGCTCCTTGTAATAGGAAAATGTTAAAAAAAGAATAAAAATATCTGCAAGCATGACAACGTATATTGGATTTCTGTTAATCTCAGCTGAACAGGGATCTCTGTATTTATTCCTGTGGCCCTGGCAACATTACTTCAATCTGAGTTACATAAAAAGCTGTATCACTGTTACTAACATAAAAAATGATATGAAAAATTGAAGGTTTCCCCAAAAATATTCTGTTAGTCATGGGTTGGGTCCAAAGCATTTGATGGACAATATGGCAGTTTGTGTTCTGAAGTGCTGCTAGGATAGGGCTGTCAGATCTGGGCTGTAAAAATCTGGACAACAAAGAGATCTTGAAAATGCTATGTCTTTCCTGCCATCTACAGGTTATCCAGATTGTGGTAGCCCAGTTGTGGTAGCCTATCTGAAGAAGGGAAAATAATTCCATGTTTCAATCTAATTCTGAAATAAACTTATTCTGAAATAATTTTATTCTGAGCCAAGACTCTGTTTTAGCTGAGTATTGCATCTATCCTATTTGGAATAGCTCAGGATTTCAAACTAACATTTTTCCAGCCCTACTTGAAGAGCTATATGTAGTTTTGAGCCAGGAATATCTGCATGAAAGAGGATGCTCACTCTCTGCCACTGACGCAAAAGTATGATTTATGAGTGGGGAATTGGAAGAGGGAGGCACTGTAGGGGACAGCAGGAGTTGGGAAAACCTTCTGCCAACTTCCTTCTGTAGATTAGATTCAACCTCATGTAGGTTTCTGACATAAGCAGCAATTCACAATGATACAAGATTGGGGCAAACTACAAATTATTCCAGCTGCATCCAAGGGAGCTTACTCCTTTCCTTGCTTGACAGGAAGAAAAGGTCCCCTTTACCTATTTAAATTTGCTCCATTAAAAGCATTCACATGAGGAATTAACAACAGAATTTATTTTTTAGTCTTCTGAAGTCATTATTTTTTACAGAGAAACCATCTCAGGCAAGCCAGCTGCCCCCAGTCTGGTTCCCATCAGATACAGTATGTTTGTGTGTAAGTTTCATCAACTCCAGCCAGTTCAACCAATGACTATGTTGGTTGAGGATAATGGAGTCTATAGTATAAGTATATACTATAGTATATAGTATAAGAAAGGATAAGGGAAGGCGTTTATCTTTTAGTATTGTCCTCAGTGATCATTTGTAGTGAACTTGCCCCACAGTTCTGAAAAGAAAGTAGTATATTTATTTCCAAAGTACAATGCATATCAACCCATTTTTCTCTTTTTAAATTATTTCTTGATTTTTTAAAAAAGGTTTCTTTTATTAATTGAACCTAAAGCAACAAAGAACACTTAAATTTATTTTTTAAAACTTTAAGCTGCTGCATGAGAAGGTTCAGTAAATTTTTAAGTCTCTAAATATATTTTTTTCTTACTTCCTTTCTTTTAGAGCCAGCTTTGACTCCAAGGAGAAGGAGGAGACCACTTCAGATGACCCTGTGGAACAGCAGTCTGTCTTAGAGAGCAGCAGGGAGACACCTCTTTGATTTCAGACTGGAGTATGACCTACATTTGTATTTTGATGGTTTGGACTGCCTTCTGTCCACCCACTGCTCTGGACACCTTTACTTGGACTTCCCCTCAGGCAAGTTGATCAGGGATGTTGTGACTTGCATTTGGGATGTGTGAGTAACTATACATTCCATTTCTGCTTCCTGTATTTCCCATTCCAGTGAAAGTATTACAGATTATTCTGTGCATGTATGCTTGTGTTGGCTGGGACCATGACACTTTATATATAGAGAACACACCTAACTAGCAGATACTTTATGTTCTAAGAAAGTTCAGGCACAGCTGGCCAAGGTAGCTACTAGATTTACTTAGACATAATTATCAGATTCATGCCAGGACCTTGTGTCCACAAAGGAACCAATGGAATAGGACCATAACTAAAATACAAACAAAAACAAAAACCTTCTACTGCATTTTTTTTTTTTTTTTTTTAATATTGGGGAGATGTAGCTATATGTTGTAAACATATTTGAGAGAGAGAGAGAGATGGAGAACGGTTATATTGGAAAGGTTTAAATATATATTCACTATTTTATATTGTAAAAATATAAGAACTATGAAATAGAATCCAGTTTAGCACAAGAGTTGAGGTGAATTATAGCTGGCTGTCACCACCAATATTTTCCTTCATCTATTGTCATCAAGAAAGTACAGCTGACCTGGAGTTTTCTGAGCCTGTCCTCTTCAAGCTGTTGGGGTTGCGGATGAGTTTGTCTAACATGTTGACAATCTGTCCAAATTTAGGTCTGTCACTACGTTCTTTCTGCCAGCAATCCAGCATCAACTGATGGAGAGCGATGGGGCAGTCCATTGGAGGTGGAAGCCGATAGCCTTCCTCAATAGCTTTAATAACCTAAGAAGCAAGGAAAAACGACATTTAGGAGACATTTTAATATAAAGCATATAAAGCAAAAAAAGTTTCATTCAGCTTTGGCATCTATCAAATTCATGTTTACATAATATACTTAGAAAATCCCAAAAAGCACTATTAATTGGCTACTTAATATATTAAAATAATGGAAAGTGAAGTCATTTGGAATGTACAGATAATGTACAGGTAATAAACATAGGCCAAATTTCACACTTTAAAATTGGAGTTAGAGAAAAATGGTTAGATAAGGGTATAATGCCAGAGAACTTCGAAAAAGTTGTTTTTAGATTGTTATGGAGTTTTAACTGTTGTTGTGTTGTATGCTACCCAGAGTCATGTGTTTGTGAAAAGGGCAGCTATATAAATATGCGAAATATGCGAAATAAAATAAAATAAAAAGGAAAATATTGTTCCAACTTCAAAAAGGTGGGGGGAAAGAAAAGGAACTATGTAACTACATTCTAGTCACCTTGGTGTTGATATTGGGCAAAATTCCTTATTAAGCAATTTATTTGTGAGAATGTATAAAATAATATATACCTTGGCAGGAGCCACCTATTAAGAAGTCAGGCCAAATCAATCTGATATGTTCATGATGTTTAGAATGATCAGATTAGGTGACCATGAGAAAGAGGTAGACGTAATAGACTTGCATGAAATCCTAGTAGAGAAGATAGCACAATATGGGTATACTATACTACCATTAGATAGATCTAAAGATAATTGAAGTATTCTACTTCAGGGTTGTTTCACATCAAGGCAGTAAAAGATGTCAAATTATGTATTGCAGGGCTCCATTCTATTCAACATTTTTATAAATGACTTGGTAAAGGCTTAGAAAATATGATTATCTAATTCGTGGATGATATAAAATAGGGGAGATAGCAAACTCTATAGAGACCAGTATCAGGATTCAGGAGGATCTTGACAAGTTAGAACAATGAAACTAGCAAGATGAATTTCTACAAGAAGAATACAAAATATTTCATTTGGGCAGGAAAAATCAAAGGCATGAGTATTAGATGGGTAAGACCATACTGGACAGAATTACAGTGTCAAGATCAAGAGAAGCCATTGTTTCTCCATACTGAGTTTTGGTCAGAGCATAGAATAACATTTCCAGTTCTGGGCACTGCATTTTAGGAAGATTGATGAATAGAAGCATTTCCAGAGGACAGTACCCAAGATGATAAGTGGACTAGAAAAAAGAGTTTATGAAACTGAATGGAACTATTTGATATGTTTACCCTAGAGAAGAATGTGGAATGACATGACAGCTACATTCAAGCATTTGAAGGGCAGTCATGTAGCACATAGGGCAGAAGTGGTACAGAGGACAAGATGTGAAACAACGGGCTTAAGTTACAAGGAAACTGATTTCTAATGGACATCAGGAAAAATTTCCAAATGGTAAGAGTTGTTCAACAATGGAACAGTGTTGAAGAAATGTGGACTCTCATTTGCTAAAATATTGGAGCAGAGGCTGGTGGCCATCTGCCTAGGATACTGTAATAGAGGATTTGACTAGATGCTCTCCAAAGTTTTTTCAACCTTATATTATATGATTCTATCCTGTCCTAGAATTTTCCTTCTACGTTTCAAATACTCTCCCACCCAAAAAAAGGCAATGGAAAATTATTTTAAGGACTGATTACAGCTGTTGGAAATTCAGCACTGCATTAAAAGTTTTGTTGCTCCACTGATAGTTGATCTTCTGGATGCCAGTAAAACCAGTATGAAGTATCCTGAAGAGGTCAACATATAACCATATGCATTCCAGAACCAGACTACAGTTCAACTTTTGTGTAATGGTTTGGCTCAGTCTCATTGCTTGTCACACCGGCTATTTTTTCTCACCCAAACCTGTCTGTCATGCAGTGCAGGAGGGGGCTAATTGTTGACTACCCTGTATCCATAAAGGCCAGCTGCAAATTGTCTTGCCATGTCAGTGTATAGTGTTACATGTGTGCAATTATGAACTATATCAATATGTTCTCAAACCAGTTTACATAAAAGTCACATAAACTCTTCCATACATGCAGCTCATTATCATATGCTGCCTGTTTGGCAAACCTACTAAGAATAAGCTCATGCATAATCGAGACCCAGCTCCCAACTGCTGGGCATGCCTAGTTCACAATACTTCACGCCATCACAGCTGGCACTATTGGCACTCTTGCTGGCAGTCTTTACAGACTGAAGAAAGATTAATTGGCCACACACATTGATTCACACAACCATACAATTTGTTTCACACGAAGAGTAGCTCAGGCACAATAGCTAGCAATGTGGATTCATCCATCCACATGGCCACTAAGCATTAAGAGAAACAGAGAAGAGTGTTGTCTCCAAGGTTTCTAGAAACTGTACCCTATTCACTAAAACAAAATTAATAACTTTCGAGGCCTTATTTATATTCTAATTGAAAGAAAAAGATGGATATTCCCTCCTCCCCACTGTCACTAGTAAGCATTTTCTTTATCTAAGTGACAATTTGAATGATGTGAGTTGCAAAGAATTTTTTTTTTTTCACCTCTTCTGGTAAAAAGCATCAGAACTACACCACTGGTCCAAATAATCTTGACATTCTTTTTACTTTTGTTTGGACAAAAGGACAGCTCTAAATCTACTTTTCTTGTTGATAATAATTTGTGTTTTTAGAATGCATCTGAAGATTTTTGTTTTCCATCATAAATACTAGTGACTTTGTTTATTCTGAATTAAAAGCATTGGATCATCCTGTCCAATACTGTCTACTCTGCAAATGCCTACTCTGTCTTAATTCTGCTACTTAAAATCCCTTATCTGCAAAGTATGTACATGAACTTATACATCATGCGTTCTCTCACTAAGATACGATCTGACCCTTTCTATATTCCACATTTGAAGGATATTAAAAACACATATATCTCATTTGCTAAAGCACATTTATAAACAACATTGGCATCTTTTAACTTCTATAAATGGGTTAACTTCTATAAATGGGTGAGTTCTTAAAAATTAGTGCACTTTCAGTTGATGACTGAAGGGTTCTGTGTTTTATATCTCAGAACTGAAGAAAGCAAGAAATGTTGAGAGTTTATAAATCAACCTGATAATGCTTATTTATTTCACTGGATTGTCTTCCTTTTTAGTTTTCTGTGATATTACAGTTGCATTCAGTGTGTTTGTAGAAAAACAGAAATTTCATGAATTCCCACTTGGAATGTAGTATACGATGGTACAGTTAAAAGAACTTTCATAATTTACAAGGGGTCATTTACTAAAGCTCATTTATTAATGTACTCCAAGGATATATCTTCTGTTGTTATTGCTCAGACTTTTCACACAATAAATGATAATAAAAGCTTCAATAAAATTGTCAGCTCAAAATAGGAGTTAAACTCACATTAGAGTTTGAAATATCAATGGAAAACTTGTTTTATAGATACAGTAATATATTCTCAAATGAAAAAGTGATACAGAATCAATATCAGCAATTTTCTCTTCACACTAGATTGTTTGAAATGCTTTACAAATTGATAACATTTCCTTTTTAAGGCAATTTATTCCTCAATTCTTATGGTGTGATTTAAACATGTAAATTGAGTTCTTAAATGCAAATATGTTGATCTGCATAACATCTTGCAGTATCTCAGCCAGCTAGATTTTTCAAGTTTCCTCACTTATGTCTCCATCTTGTCAACATTTTGCCTTTCCTGCCCACTTGCTGTAAGGGGTGTGTGTGTGTTTAACGCATAGATGTATGGATGAATGAATGAATCCCTTCCTGACTACCAACCCCTTGGAGGAAGCGGAGATCATGAACAGTCCCTCCCATCATTTACTTGGTATTTTGCCTGTACTCTAATCAATTTCACAAGCTTCAGCAAATCTGCTCTTAAGCACTTCTAGTTAGTTTCTCACCATCTACAGTAAACACCCCAGCATGATTTTTTTTTAATGCTTTGTGTAATTAGTAAGACACTTCCTCTGGTAGTATCCCACAAATAAAACTGAAAGCTGGATTGAGCTCATAGTCCTTTGATGTAGGTATTTGTCTTCTCTCAATTTATAGTCCAATCTTTACAGCAACTATTCTGATATGGATAGCAACTATTTGATCAAATATATCATCCATATCATAGCAAAATGGCATTTATCCCATCACAAAATATGCTTAACTAATTTCAACTATACTGTGATAACTGTCCACCTGGAGAGAAAAAAAAATCTAGTGCTGTTTCTGGGATCCTAGAACATTGCCCCATGCCTGTTTGAACTAAGAAAGAAAAATGTCCAAGCAACGTAGCTCATACCATCAGCATCTAAAGAGTTCCCAGTGTCTTTCAGGAATTCTGGCATCTATATTTTCTTTCAACTTACATCCATACCACTCCCACCTTACTGATTTATTTATTTATTTATTTTTGCAAACTGTTAAAAAACTGGTTGTTTTCCCAGGCTTTGGGTCAGAATGGTGGTCAAGCCGCTTTGGACTTCTTTGGTTTTTTTGTGTTATAAGGTCAGTTTTCCAGTTGTTTGTATTCCCTTTTCTTTTATATATGCTGTTTTCTTTTTAACTCTTTTTAAATGGTAAGCCACACAGATTTGTGTGGAGGTGGGTGAACTTGAAAATGAAATATCACATTACATTAAATAAAATTACTGTGCTAGTCTCACTCGTATTCAATTCCAACTCCATGGCAACATATCACAAAAAGCAGTTCCCACGGAGGTGACAGACACTTACATCTTGATTGGACATATCCCAGTAAGGCCTCTCTCCATATGACATCACTTCCCACATTACAATTCCATAGCTCCAGACATCACTAGCTGATGTAAATTTACGATAGGCAATTGCTTCTGGTGCAGTCCATCTGATCGGAATCTTTCCACCCTGCAAATAAATCAACAGAGGCATTTATATAACTGCAGATACTTTAGGTTTGTTTGTTCATTTATATAGGTTTATATGCTGTTCCAGTTATGTTTGTTATGCATCATTATTTATATAAAGAAACAAGATATTAATGAAAAGATGACAGAGTAATCCCCTCCCCCCACAACCCCCTCCAAAAAAAAGACAACTAGAGTATCATCATTCTGTAAACAAAATAAATTTCGTAGCAAATAGATTTATGCTTGAAAAGAATCAACTTCTTCATCAGAAAGAAAAGAAATAGGTTTCTCGTCTTTGTGGTTACTGCAAATGGTTTTGAAAGTATGCAGTTAAGTACGTCGGCTAGGAAGATATAACCAACATTTCAGTGGTTGGGGTGGATTTTCAGTATCCTCTTCAGGAAAGGGAAGCCTAGGACCTTCTGCTGGGTTTTTAACTTTTGGTATCTATACCACACGATTGTTTGCCTCTCTTTATGACAAGCAAAATGCAGATAGAGTTCATGATTTCTGCATATTATACAATTCTGTTTTTATACCCAGCTCTCTCTTTTATTTACTTTTTAATGCAAACAACTCATACATCTTATCAGATATTACTGAGAGGAAGGGAAAATTACCCAGGTGGGGGTTTTTTTAGTCACAGGGATGCAAAATCGGGAAATGGTCTTGTGCATTATATTGCAATGGGGTTTGGGCTTTTTTTGGGAGGGGGCAGGTATTATATTGCATTGTGTATGTGTGTGTATTTGTGTGTATTTGTGTACACATACAAAATTGTATTGATTTCTTTGCTTATAGATACATTATATAGTTAATTCACAAAATATGGTTTTACAAGATTAGCATTTCATTCTTATTATTTAGATGGCTGCTAGCAAGAGCTCTGCTACTGTAATCTTTCTTGTCTGCTGTTCCTGCCAGCCTTGTTTTACATGCACTCGACTGAGAGACACATTTATCAAACAACTCGATGGCCTGTCCACAGTCAACAAATCAGTTCAGGAATACCATTTTCAAATGCTTAAGAACATGTATACTATTCTAAAAGTGAATAAAACATGTTGCTTTTGCAATTCTAATGCATGCCTTCTTATCATCAAATGTGGTAAGAGTAATGGCTGAAAACAGTACCATTCTTATTATCTGATTTAGCTTCTCTAGAATAAACCTGATCATAAATAATTATTTTATTTGCTTAAAAGAAAGACATTAGGATCACTGTTTTTCTTTTAAAGCCATCTGGTACAGTGTCAGTAGGACACTTGAAATGATTTTTATGAATAGCATGTTAAGTTTCATTAAAACCACTATTATCAAAACCAAAATCAATTTTATCTAACTTGTTTATAAATCTTGGGGTGATTTTTGTGATACCTTATGATACTTGCTCCTTAGATATGGAACTGTTATTGTCAAGACATGGAAAAAAACTGGAATAATGGCCCAAGGCCAATTAAGCAAACAGTCTGTATCACAATTGACACAGAAACAAATAGCTCAGGCCACTATCTAATTTTAATCACAAACTCAAGGATTAAGCTGTATGTTCAGATGATGTGGGAAGCAGAATACAATGGTATTTCCTGTGCCTGCCACACAAGCAGATTAGTAGAAACACCATAAGAAATGAGGGTGGAGATCCAGTGAGGTCCTGGCTTAGCTTCTGTCCCAAGAAAACTGGTGGAAAACAGGATTAAATTAGAATTACTGGATTTAAAGAAACTGGAAAAATGCCATGTTTTCTGCAAAGAGAAATTCTGCCTTGCCAACCTTTAATATTACTTGCAATTTAAGAACATATGAACATACGAAGAGCCTTACGGGATCAGGTCAAGGGCATATCTAGTCCAGTAATCTGTCAAGCACACCAGACAGATGCATGGGGCATGAAGGGAAGAGTTCTCTTCAGCTGTTGCCCCTTAACAATTGTTTTTTTTAAGCTTACTGCCTTGGATCCCAGAAGTAGTCTACAGCAGTTAAGACAAGGAGCCATCAACTCTTCTGTCCTCTAAGAATTTGCTGACTCCCTTTAAAAATAATCAGAATAGGTGACCATTTGAACTGATATTACAAATTTAACTATTTGTTGCACTGGCCCTGAATTTCCCCACATTTTCCTTTAGTGAGCAATTAATGTGAGAGAAGGAGAAAAACTGTTCTCGGTCTGTATTTCCAAGCCATGTATGATTTTATAAATCTATAAAATTTATAAATGATTTTATAAATCATACTCTCATGTCACCGTCCCTCAACCATAATCTTATTTCAAAGGCAAAAAAAAGTCCTCACAATGCTGTTGTCCATAACATTTTTGAAACATAGAGAGTGTGCCACGGGATGCTGGTACATAATGACTGCTATAATTACTATAACCAGTCACCATACCACTTCCTCCAGCTTATCTTTGTCTCTCTCTCTCTCTCTCTCTCTTCTTTTTTGGTAGATGGGCAGATGTCTAAACAAAGCATTGGACCAAAGCAACCAATCCCTTTTGTTTTCAAAACATGTTCATAGGGTCTTTGTGGATCTAGAGTCATCCTTTAAAGTAAGTATGATGCTCTGCTTTACTGAATTTGTCATGATATTCCTTTTTGTTAGCTTCCTGTGAACATCCACATAGCTACGGTTGAAAGCAAGACATCGGACTGTCACGTGTTGCTTTTTTGCCTGATACACTTAAAATACACATACTTATGCTTATGATATGTCTCCATGTACATGGCATTTTATTTTTAGTGTCACCTGCACCATCTCCTGGAATTCAATGGCTGGTGATTGAACACAGCCTTGCACTTTAGTGCTGGCAGCTGCTACATCAAAATATTGAGAAAGACACAAGCACATGTGCTGATTTCTTGCACTCATGGTATTTGATACCTTTGGATGGTAATGAAGTTATAATTTTTTTTTCATTTACTATGGTAATGAAAAAGTACTTTTTATCCTACAACCCATATGGTTAACTTGGCTTACATCAGTGGCATTTTTTTTCAAGAACTATAACAATTTGAAATTCATTGTGGTTACTCAACCGTGGAACGTAGCCAAACTGTCCTGAATGGTGATATCAAAACAAGACAATGCACTGTGATGCAAATTATATATATATATTGCTGTTCCATTGGAAGGGAAAACACTTTACTATATTTGCATCGCTGAATTGAAAGGAAAGCTTTTCAATGGTTTCCTCCTGACCTTCTGTTTGAACACAGCTCTCTAGAAATCTGTCTTGGCTCAAAACCTCACTGCCCTTGTTAGTGGGAAATTACAGGGCTGGACAGCATTAAAATACTCAGAAGGCAGATTGCAATTCTCTCTCCCCTCCCCAGCCTTTTTAATGAACTGCATGTTCATTATAGGGGAAGTCTGAGAATTAAACAGCACAAACTAGATTTTCCTAACAATCTCTGTACTTGGGAAAACAGATGGAGAATTGCTGGCATTTAAAAGCAAAACATCTAACAAAAATTATACTTCTTCTTGATAAACCTCGTACCACCTTTTATCCTAATGTGCATAAACTTCAAGGATGTTTATGATCACCAGGATACTGCTGTATAAGCTGTGATATTTTCCTCATTAGACTTTTTATGCAGTCAACAAAAACTCATGAAGCCAATAAAGTCAGTGTTGTTCTACCAGTTGTAAACATACTCATGTTCATGGAAATGTCACTGATCTCAATCGATAGGCAAACAGTACGTGCAAATAAAAGTTCATTTATTTCTTTGCTTATTTACTTACTTACTATGGTTTGTATGCTGCTCAGCTCCAAATGGATCTGAGCAGCTTATATCAAGCAACACAACAACAACAGCAACAATAAATCATTAAAATAGAATAATAATAATCAAAATAGTATCAACCACTTCTTAATCATAATAAACATAATAATTAAAACTATATAAACTACCAAAACCTCTCAATAGGGGCAAGTCAATCTTCATTGTCTCCCAATGCTTTCCTGAATAGCTGTATCTTCTTCAAGACTATTTTAGAACCCAACAAAGGGAGGCAGTCAGGTCTATATGGTTTATGCATAATTAAAACAAAAACAAAAATGACAAAAATCTTACACTGGTAGCTGTCGGTGGAAACTCAAAAACCTACTCAAAGTGGAAATGGGAATTTCTCATTGCTGCATTTCTAAATGGTTCAGAATACATTCAAAAGAAATGGCTAACCATCACATCAAAAACTCATAGCTTAGATTTATTTATTTATTCATTCATTCATTCATTCATTCATTCATTCATTCATCATATTTATATGGCCATCCATCTCACAGACAAATGACTATAAGCGGTGTACAATAAAGCTAAAAACAATATATGCAAACAAATATTAATATAACAATTATTAAAAACTTTAAAATTATAGAAGGCACAAAACTACAAATATATGTATATTTGTAGTTTTATATATATAAGACAAAGAGCAGGTATCAATTATACAGGAGCCATCTCAATATTTTGCGGGACTTGGGGACTGATGACACAACCAGGTCTTGAGGGACTTCCAGAAAGTTAAAAGGGATGAGGCCAGCCTCACTTCAGGGGGAAGAATGTTCCATAAAATAGGGGTAAAGGTCCTTAGCCAATGGGACCTGCAGCATGACCTTTCTGCTGGATCTGGTGGGACAGGCAGATGTAATCAGGGAGAGGCGGTCCCTCAAATAACCCAGTCCCATGCCATGTATGGCTTTAAAGGACAAAAACAGCACCTTGAATTGCACCTGGAAACAGACTTATTTATTTATATTATATAAATAATGACAGGGCAGGAGATTTACAGGTAACTCTTTCAATGACATGAAGCTGATATGTTTTTAGGATGATTATGATTACATATTTTGGAAGTATCCCACCTAGAGTCTTTTTGGAATTGGGAGACATATGATAGATAGATCGATAGACAGACAGACAGACAGACAGATTTTGCCTTACCCTAGTAGTATAGGCTGCTTCAGGATCATCTTCTAGAACACGGGACATACCAAAATCAGAAACTTTACAGACCAAGTTGCTGTTAACTAGTATGTTTCGAGCAGCTAGATCCCGATGAACATAGCTCATGTCAGACAAATACTTCATTCCAGAACCAATGCCTCGAAGCATTCCTACCAACTGAATTACGGTAAATCTGCCATCATTCTTCTGAAAGGAAGGAATAAAGGAAGATAAATACAAAAATATTTCTCATTAATTATAACTTCTCTTTCCAACTTTTTGGATTCTCCCTGAACCCAGCATAAGGATTATATTTCACATGTGAATACAGACAGATCCTTATGACTGGACTGACCAAGTAAATTCAAACAGGCAGTAGATGAGGAATTGGTTCTCTCTGATCCCTTCCCAAAGCTACTTATATGGAAACATAAAAATACCATAGAAAACATGCTCACATTGTTGCTGACTCACCTAAAAAGCGAGGCAAAAAGGGAGAACCAATTCCTAAAAATCCAACAATTCAGACAACCTCTACTGGTGGGAAAAGTAACATACTACATTGAGGACTATATTCCCCTTTGGGACCAGGACCTCCTGTTGCTCATCTCTCCAAGGGGTGATGCATATTTTAAAAACTGTCGTACTACATTACTTTCTTTCTTGCCACTGAGCCCTATAATTAACTAGCAAAATATAATCCTGTGCTGTTTGTGCTAGCTTCCTGGGATATGTGGAATGTTCCCATTTTAATTAACCAACAACAACATGAGACTTTTAATAAGCATTTTAATCAAACCTGCCTCTGATTAAACATGGATTATTTAGAGCTTACTATTTTATGGTTCAAATACCCCTCTCTGCAATAGGAGTAGGGAAAAATGCACTAGTAAGCATCTCCAAACATAATTCTATTTCATCTTCAAACCCCAATGGATAAACAAAGATATTAAAATATTTCCTTCTTTAGGTTTTATTACATGGCAAATACCTACCCTGAGAAAGGCATCCAAAGAACCATTCTCCATGTACTCAGTTATAATCATGACAGGTTTGCCTAGATGTTGGAGAAAGAAAACACAGGTCATAGATGCAGACAATCAGATCAATGGATAGGGCTTTTTTTTTTTTTTACTATTTCTAAAAGTATGGAGCAACTTCCTTAGACAGAGTGAGCCAGAAAACAATAATGTAAAACTTAAGTGTTTGTGAGCTTCAGCCAGAAGATTAGCACTTTAGCTAACTCACTGACAAGGTCTTTAACTACAGTACACATCATAATCTCCAGAGAGTATAAGAATCCATAATTGCTCACTAAAGAGAAATGGAGATGCAGTAATAGACCAAATAGGCCTATTTGCACTTGGAGTAATGTAAAGATAATTGCATCATTTGCTAGACAATTTGTATGTCTGTAGGCATTTGGTTGAGAAAAATCAAAGTTATGGTTTGAAAGATACAGCCTGTCAGCTGTAAGCAAAGATCCAGGTGTGGCATCAACAGTAATTTTCTTTCTCTTTGCTTAATTCTTATGGTTTATTTTTTAATATAAAATCTTGCTTTATCCATTTGTTCTATCCTGAAGAAGCATGGGCAAATTAGTCAACAAACTCTACTCCAGAAAAAGTCAAATTTAATACAAAGTAAAAAATAACCTTGGGTTGTCCATAAGTAACACTATGCTAATCATTACATTCTGAATCCATTATTATGCAATGTCATCCATTAGTATATTTATTTATAGGTTAACTATGTGCACATTGTTTAGTTTTTAAAGTGTCTTTTAAGTATATTTTTTGTATAAAAAACTTTAGAACCATTCTTTGAAGTTCCATTTGCATACACCTAATGTTTATAGAAGGTCCATGATTTTTGACTGAGACTTTCTAATAGTTAAATGCATTGACTGGTGAGGCATACAAGTAACTTTTCCTTTTTGAGGCTAAATGTGATTTTTAACGTGCTATGAAGAGATCAGGAAAAGGGATATAATTCAGTGCTATGCTGGATGCATGGATGCATGGATGCATGGATGCATGGATGCATGGATGCATGGAAGGAAGGAAGGAAGGAAGGAAGGAAGGAAGGAAGGAAGGAAGGAAGGAAGGAAGGAAGACCACCAGTAGGATCTCCTGAAACATTTGTCTAAGAAAATTGGATGCCTGGAAAATGTTTTCACAGTGAAAAACTGGTATAATTGTTTCTAGATTAGCATATATTTCACCCAGTATGTTGTCTCAGCATGTTGCAATTCTAGTAGGGCCCTTTTTTAGAAATATTTTTTATTAGAAAACAATATGCTACAGAACATTAATAAGCTGAATATTTTTTTAAAAATTTTCATTTTTAGTGAGGGACACCTGGCTTAATGCCAATTTCTCTGGCACATAAACATTCACAACTCCCTCACCACTTCAACTGGTGCCAAAGTATTACATCCCCTGATCTTTTTCAACATTTGTTCATAAAAAGCAGTCTTTGTATCAACTAGAAATCAGGCATCTATAGCCCTTAACTATCTTATTTGCATGAACAAAGACTTTTTTTCACCCCATGTGCAAAGATCAGGACAGCCACATTAGTGTGAATTTAGACATTCTGGCTAGGAATTCAATTATTTAAAGGCAAGTGCTAAGCAAAATCATTTGTCTTTATGTGTGAACATTCACCTCTCCCCATATTCATCACTGAAAATGGAATCTACTTAGTTCCAATCTAGATATTATACCCATGACATTTACTCTTTGCAATTTGACTAAAGTCACTTGACAAATACATTTAAATGCATTTTAATTAACCTTCTTCAATTAAAAGACACTTTATCAACTTCAAGAAATAATACACACTTTTTATATGATTATATTAATGCTTGGTTCCATTAGTCATTATACCTAAACAGAGGATAGCTAATACAAGAATAAGAAGGGTAGAGTCATGGATGACATTAAAACATTGTCTTATTCTGTTGATCTTTGATTTCTGCTTCAGCATATGATAGAACCTGCATGGAAATGGATGATCTAAAGGACTCCAATGCTAGGTGGAGTTTAATTTAAACTCTGAGCAGTAAATAACTTTCTAAGGCAAAATATGATATAGATTACAGAGGTTGACAACCCTTTGGAGATGGGGACACATTCTGAATTTTGAGAGTAAGCAGAAGGCATGCTCCGAACACAGCTTTCATAGGAGATTTGTATATTCACAAAATAGCTGCCACAGTGGTCATAGTTAATCACAAAACACTCATTTTTCAAGAAAGCAAACATCTCAGTGAAACCTTTGTGAGCCTTCCTTCCTTCCTTAACAATTTTCAAAAATGTGAAACAAAGAACATAGTAGGCATCAAAGGTGAGACAAGGAACATAGTAGGTATCAAGGGAGATATTTGAGAGCACATTTGTGCCTGATAATATTTTGTTACCTGATATGTTAAACATGGTGATGATCTATTTAATGTAGATAACCATATAGTATGTTAAAAATATTCTTGTGGAATATCATCATGAAATATAATTTACCCATAGAATAGAGCAACAGAGTAATGGAGTCGGATATTCAGGCTTTTGGTGAATAGGGAACAGGGAAAGCCATGAGTTGCAGTAGGCATAGCCAAGATTTCTGTACTGTTTTGTTTTATGGGGGGAAAGGGGAAAGAATTATGTCAAACCCCATACAAATGTTGTTGTTTATTTCTATCATAAACCAGGGAAACTGCACTTTAGTTTATTTCCAAAATACTACTAAAATTCAGAAGCATGTTTCTTGGAGACAACTCCTAATCTAAGATAAGCAGTTTGACATCATATAACCAATTGAAACATTTCAACTTACCACTAATTGTGCATCTATACTATCTTGTTACTTCTCCTCCTATCTCCCTGCATTTCATTCACACAAACTTCAAAGCCATTCCAATAATCTGTATTACATTATAATGTCAGGACTCATAAATGCACCATATATCCACCAACTCTCAATAATTCTACAAATAAAATTGATATGGTCCCTGTTTACCAAAAGCTGGATGGATATGCTTATAAAGGCTTACACTCTAGGAAATCAGGCATCAAAACTCACTTGTTTTGGCCTACTACCTTCGGTTGGGAATTTTAAATCATTTTAATGCAGTGACAAGTACATTATGCAAATACTATCTAGTCATTTATAACTGTTACAGCTGTAACAGCTTGGAGGTTAAAAGCCTCAGTGGGGTTTCAGTATAAAGATTCCCATTGATTGTCTGGTTTATTAAGGTGATATGAAAATCACTATAGCAAACATGCTGTGGACCAAACAGAAATGTGTTTTTTAAAGAAAAAAATACCTGTAAAATCATTTAAATTGTTTATATCTTAATTGAAAATATTTGGAATCTAGGAAGAGCTGGTTTGTTACAAACACCAGGAGTTTGCTACAAAGAAGTTCAAGAGCTTATTTTAAAATGCTGAAACTGTCTTGAAATGTAAGCAACATATCACTGTATATTTTTAAACACATTTGAAAGGCATGAAGTAGCCAGGCTTTTTAAAGAAGAATCAGCAGGATGTAAGTTAAACACAAGATTTCAAAAACAAGTGGTATCCACATATCTTCAAAAACATATCTCACTTAGAAAGCATATTAATAATTACAGCCTTAGAATCAGAAAGTAAAAACAGGTCATCTAGGTTGTGTTCTTGCTGCTAAAGTTTCAATTGAAAGAAACTTTCTAAAATTATAATTTTGGGGGCTGTTTAACATTCAGCCTGGTAAGAATTTGAGATTTTTGAAAACTTTCTCTTCGCCATTATGGCTAATAGAATTACATTTAATTGCTGATGATATCTTTCTGCCTATAAAAATTATACTTTGAAGGAAGAATAGAAGGTGATTCCACTGGATGACTAGGGAATCGCGGGTTAAATTCAGGGGTTCCTTTAGTGACAACAAATATGATTCTTCTTGAAGTTACAGGCATATTTTTAACTCTTTTCCTTCCACTGACAATATGTCATGCCACAGCCAATCTATTTCTGGTTAATCACCTGACTCTCAAGACTGGCTTTTGAGGTGATAGGATGCTTAGATGTGGTTACATTATTTGTGCTTCTCTAGTTCCAAGTCATTCTGCTGAAATATATTTAATTCAGTTATGGCCTCCACAACAATAGTTTTATTTAATTTTTAGCAAGGCAAGCTTCATAGGTGCTTTTCAGTTCTGGGCAGAAAATTAGGATGGTTAGTTTCTACTTCATTCTTACTGAGACTAGAGTTCATTTGTATACTGAATATGACTTGAAAGCAGGGAGAAGAAGGGGGAATATATATGTGACCAAGTGTTTTCTAATATGGAAGCAACTGCATCAAAAAAATAAATTAGCAAATGCATACAAAATATGTCTCATATTAAGGGCAAAGATGATCTTGTTTGGAAAGGCTTCCTGTTTTCACAGCTAAAATCTTTAAGATTTTCAACACTGCAAGTTCACTGTGCTTCAACTTTTATTAGAGAGAGAGAGAGAGAGAGAGAGAGAGAGAGAGGGAGGGAGGGAGGGAGGGAGAGAGAGATATTATTGTTTTCTTTCCTTCCCCAAAACCTAATCAAAGTTACCTTAATTTTAAAAGATCACCTTAAAAAATGTCTACCTCAATGGAAAACTTTTAAATGTTTCACAATTTCTAAAAACAAATTATCCTTCCACCATTTTCTTCCTGTTCTTTTAAATGTTGTGGTATCATGTTCCTTGTTAAATTATGCATAAGTTGTTTCGAGATAGGGTATTGGCTGCAGTGATAAAACCATTTATAGCTGACAACAAGATTAATTACTAGTCCTGCACTGATTTCCTACTATTAGCAGTCAGTGGATCTATTCCATCTGTCATTTTACAGTAAGAGGTTGGGGGGAGGGCCCTTCTGAACTGATTGTATTTCATAGCAACTTTCAGCTTGTCCCGCTTAAAGTCAAAGCCTCATATATATTAGTGACAGATCATGGCCAACGTACATTTAGTGACTACTCCTTCCAAGTGGATGATGTTGGGGTGATCAAACTGTCCCATTATGCTGGCTTCACTCAAAAAATCCCTTCTTTGTTTGTCTGTATAGCCAGCTTTCAGAGTTTTGATAGCGACACAGATCTCCCTCTTTCCTGGAACCTTGAGACGGCCACTGCAAACTTCACCAAATTCACCTAGAAAGAAAGAAGCATAATCAAAAGAAATCTGCTGACATACATATTGCTTTAATGCAATAAAAATCTGTCTAAATTTGTTCCATTAAGTACTGAGAAGCTTTTGTCTGAAATCAGGGTTACGCAAACTGCAGTGTCAAGGTTACATGCAATCCCTTTGTAAGTTTCAACTGTGCAATTGCTTTAAATTTCATTTAGCATCATTTAAAAACATGGAACACCACCAAAAATCTGGAAAATTCAAAATCCACTTGCATTTGTGACACAGACTCATACATTTTACATCACTGTTTACTGCATTCCTTTTCTCCTCCCCACCACCCCAAAAATAAATTAAGTGCAATCTGTGGGCACTCTAAGATTGCCCACCTTATCTCAACTGAGGATAATATATGCCTACTTCTCTTGGATTTATGCTCTTTTTAAAAAAAAATTGCTTATTTATTTTAAAAAAATACCATAGAATGTAACTTGTATAAACAGAAATACCATTGAATTATTCCAGTCAACTAAATTCATGTGTTAATAAATTAAAAACTGACTCTCCCTAAAGAGATTGTAAAGTATTTTATTCAAATGTATTTGAAAATTGCCCGAAGACCAGTCATAGAAAGATGGAACCGAATTTTTAAATAAAAACAATAAAACAACAATTCAACCCTAGTAAGCCTTCCACCATTATAAATTCACTGCTAACATAATAATGTCTTGAGCTTACCGACACCTATGACTTTTTCAATCTTTATGCATGAAGCATCAATTTCTTTGGCAAATTCCCTCACAGCTTGGTTGGGATCCTCATAGGTAAAGGGATCTACATAGGTTCTGACACCTACAATGCAAATATAATTTGCTGAAAACCAAAGAACTATATACAAGAAAGATAGATCATAGATAGATAGATAGATAGATAGATAGATAGATAGATAGATAGGGATGGAACATTGCTGCATGTCCACAGCAGATGATAAAGAACTATATAAACAAAATAACATGCTCAAAAGGCTCATTGCGAATGAATTACACTGATGTGTCGATTATATTAAAGACAAATTCTATAACAAAGACCACTGAGTGGGAGGATGAGAAGAATGTGGGTTCTTGAGTTCCAACAGTAAGTTTGAGTTTTCTGTAAATTACATCAGGAACAATAATGAGTATACACATTCTTAATTTTTCTATTGATTCCTCTGCCTATGTGGAAGGGACTCCAGCAGGGACTTAACAGAAGAAACAATTCCTATAAATTATACATCTTAGAAATCCCTTTATCTATTGACCATTTAAGAAACACATCCATACAAAGAAAAAATTTCAATAGCATGGAAAAGAGAAAATGTGAAGGGATGATTTTCTTGCTGTGTTCAAACACTATGCTAAATCATGTTTGCTTAACTATGTTTTGACTTAATCTTAAATTGCCTGAATTAACCCAACACATTAGGCCATAAACCATGGTATACAAATTTCTAATAGCTTGGGCCATGCAATATGCTAAGACAAACAAACCACATTACAGTTTAAGGATGCAATGTGTAATCCCAGATTATATATTCCAAGCCTCAGAATGTTTTCTCAAATGAAATAGTTTTCTTCTCCTTTTAAGAACCATCTGAACACTATGTAACAGTGTGCCACTTTTATAGGGATCTGCCTGCATTTACACTTTCCATAGTAGTATTTGCCAATTATGAAGTTAGCCCTGGCAGAAAGACAAATATACATTTTGGGTGAAAGAAAGCTTCAAATAAAGAAAACTGAGTAATAGAACTTGCAAAGGAATTGATTTTTTTTTTTTACTTCTTATATACTAAGATTAGGAATGCACACAACATAAGAAAATAAAGCATCACTGCCTTTTACCTTGATTTAAATGTTTCTCTTCATCTGCTTCTTGCTTAGCTTTACTATATTTGCTCCTTCTGTAGGAAATGGGGAAAAAGATTACAAATTAAAAGAACTATCTGACTAGTAGTAAATGCAGAGATATTTCTGAATTCTTGGGTTATTTTACAGTATGTTGCCATGTTGCTTGCATTGTACTAATTATTACTGAATTATATATTACTAATTATAGCTGAATCAATGGATATTTGGGGAAGAAGTTTTGTACCAGTATTTTGCTCTAAAAGAAGATATTTCTGTGATTAGATTCATTAGTTTTCATTTCTGCAAATCAAAGAATATGGTGGGACATCACATCTGCAAGCTGCACTAGTTGCCAGCTGGCTTACAAATACCATTCAAGGTGCTGATTATCACATATAAAATCCTTTGTGGCATAGTGACTAGTTACTTAAGGACTGCCTATCTCCAGTTTCTGCACATACAGTAAAATATGGCACAGTGGATGCATTTCAGGTCCCCTCAATTAAACAATGTCATCTAGTGGGACCTCAGAAGTGTGCCTTTTCTGATGCAATACCTGTCATCTGGAATAGTATTCCCCCAGAGATCTGTATGGGTTCCATCCTGAAGTTCCAGAAGGCATTGGAAAACTGGTTATTCTCCCAGAACTTGAGATAGGATGGTGGTGACCCCTGCAAACATTTGGTTTTGCTTGGTATGTTTTCTTTTCTGGACACATATCTCTTTGTCCTTTTACTTTATTGTTCTGACTTTAAACAATGTAAAGTATCCAGGGTCACTGGGAGTCTGGTGTTTTTTAAACTTTATGTAAATAAGTACAGGGAAAGGCTGGAATTCATTATTGTAACCATCAGATTTATAAGTAGAATGGCTGGTCCTTGGCTGATATTTGGGCAGTGTTTCATTGGGAACTGCTAACATATACCTGATTAAGCTGTTCATACTATACATAATTAAGCATCAAGACTTCATATTGTTGCAACATGTGGTACATCTTTCTCAGCAAAGATTAAACAAAAGCAGCAGAGATGTAGAAATGTAACAGAATGGTTAAGGGAGGTACTTTCACATAGTTAGAAAGAAATGACCCCAGCATCTCCATAAATTCTTATGGTCTCAGGATTCAATTCAGGGAATGTTCTTTAAATGCAAGTGTCATTAGCAGTTATAATTCAAAACATTCTTGTTCTGACATCAGTGGTGTTTTAGACTTTTTCATCTTTTTGCTCCTCTGGGAACCATTAATATTTCTCAGCATCAAAACATCCATAGCTATCCTAGGAAATAGTTAGGGATATGCTGAATAAATCTGCAAACAAAAATGAAAGTAACAATCATCTGCAGCCTATTATGATATTTGCTATTATTCTTTCAAAAGTGTTAAGCCAGCCAGTCAGCAATGGGACCTGGGAATTCCAGGAGTTGGGGTCATCACACATTTCAAAAGTATCAAGATGGGGAAGGTTGATTTAAACTATTTTAATTATGACTACACAGACATATTCTTAAAAATAAATTAAATATTAAAATCACAATGCAAGGGGATACAAACTAATACAAAATTTGATCCAGTATCTCTAAAAGTGACATAAATACAGGTGAAAATCGAAAAATTAGAATATCGTGCAAATGTTCATTTATGTCAGTATGGCAACTCAAAAGGTGAAACCAATATATGAGATAGACGCATTACATGTGAAGCGAGATATGCCAAGCCTTACTTTGGTATAATTGTGATGATTATGGCATACAGCTTATGAAAACCCCAAATTCACAATCTCAGAAAATTAGAATAGTGTGAAAAGGTTCAATATTCTAGGCTCAAAGTGTCCCACTCTAATCAGCTAATGAATCCATAACACCTGCAAAGGGTTCCTGAGCCTTTCAATGGTCTCTCAGGCTGGTTCAGTAGGAATCACAAGCATGGGAAAGACTGCTGACCTGACAGTTGTGCAGAAAACCATCATTGACACCCTCCATAAGGAGGGAAAGCCCCAAAAGGTAATTGCAAAAGAAGTGGGATGTTCCCAAAGTGCTGTATCAAAGCACATCAACAGAAGGTTATGTGGAAGGGAAAGGTGTGGTAGAAAAAGGTGCACAAGCAGCATGGATGACCGCAGCCTGGAGAGGATTGTCAGGAAAAGGCCATTCAAAAGTGTTGGGGACTTTTACAAGGAGTGGACTGAGGCTGGAGTTAGTGCATCAAGAGCCACCACACACAGACGGATCCTGGACATGGGCTTCAAATGTCATATTCCTCTTGTCAAGCCGCTCCTGAACAACAAACAATGTCAGAAGCGTCTTACCTGGGCTACAGAAAAAAAGAACTGGTCTGTTGCCCAGTGGTCCAAAGTCCTCTTTTCTGATGAGAGCAACTTTTGCATCTCATTTGGGAACCAAGGACCCAGAGTCTGGAGGACGAATGGAGAGGCACACAATGCACGATGCTTGAAGTCCAGTGTGAAGTTTCCATAGTCTGTGTTGATTTAGGGAGCCATGTCATCTGCTGGTGTTGGTCCACTGTGCTTCATTAAGTCCAGGGTCAATGCAGCCATCTTCCAGGAGATTTTGGAGCACTTCATGCTTCCTTCCGCAGACGAGCTTTATGGGGATGCTGACTTCATTTTCCAGCAGGACTTGGCACCTGCCCACACTGCCAAAAGTACCAAAACCTGGTTCAATGACCATGGGATTACTGTGCTTGATTGGCCAGCAAACCCGCCTGACCTGAACCCCATACAGTATCTATGGGGCATTGCCAAGAGAAAGATGAGGGACATGAGACCGAACAATGCAGCAGAGCTGAAGGCCGCTATTGAAGCATCCTGGTCTTCCATAACACCTCAGCAGTGCCACAGGCTGATAGCATCCATGCCACGCCACATTGCGGCAGTCATTGCTGCAAAAGGGGCCCAAACCAAGTACTGAGTACATATGCATGCTTATACTTTGCAGAGGTCCGATATTGTTCTATTTCCAATCCTTGTGTTATTGATGTCATGGAATATTCTAATTTTCTGAGATTGTGAATTTGGGGTTTTCATAAGCTGTACGCCATAATCATCACAATTATACCAAAGTAAGGCTTGACATATCTCGCTTTGCATGTAATGCGTCTATCTCATATATTGGTTTCACCTTTTGAGTTGCCATACTGACATAAATGAACATTTGCACAATATTCTAATTTTTCGAGTTTCACCTGTAAGATTGATTCTGCACGCAAACTATGCTTCTGATACCATGGACTCGTACACCATACCATGCCAAACATTCACAAGCACATCACAAATTATACATTCTATCAACATTTCCATTAGAACCCTGACACAAACACACTGAGAATTCTGTTCAAATATGGGAGAAGAAAGTTTACCATGCAAACATATATAGGTTTATTATGTATTTAATCACAGCCCACAAGCTGCTAACTCTAATAATTCCCATTGACTGTAGCAAGATGGGTATGACCAGGATGGATTATACCTGAAATGATTGGAATAAATGTTTTATATATATTTCTGAATGACACATACTCTGTATATATTACATTATGAAAGGGGGGGAAAAAAACCCTGAGAAATACCTTTTATCTTGGGTTAACATGAACAAACCACTAAAAAAAAAACAGCTCTAAAGAAGGAAGCAGGTAAAAGAGGGCAAGGAATACTTTTCAGTCCACTAATTACAGCCTATTAAGTTCTAATAGAGGCTTCCCAACCCACTCTTTACTTAATTCTATCTTTATCACCTGTTGAGCTTTTGCCCAGGATGGGAGACTGCTGGGACTTTTTGTTTTGAAAAGATACTCCCTCCTTGCTTTTTCCCTCCTGCTTATTATTTAGTCATCAGGAGGGTCTGGGAAGTGCTTAGGAAGCCTGAGGAATGCTGGACACAAACTGACATTTGTAGACAGCTCACCTGAATGACAGCAAAGGAACCTTTTGTCGTATTCAGTTCTATAATTATAGGGATTTGGGTGACAGTGGTTAAATGGAAGGCGGGGTTCAGGAAGGGAATACAAGCACTGTGAAAAAACTGTAGGGGTCAGAGATCCAGGCAAGTCTACAGGTGGGATTTAGAGATAAAGAAAAGGTGGGTCTTAAAACTGGCAGGCACATACAGCACATGACAAAAAGTAAGAGCCAAGCGTATTAGCAGGTATTGTAAAGAAGCAGCATGAGATCCACATTCTTCTTTCCTAGTCAATGCACCAGTTTGCAATGTTAGCATTCACATAACAAAGTGGAAAAACAAAGGCTGACAAAAAGCTTAAAGCATCTTGGATACACTATTCAACTAGAAGAGTGTGATCATACAGTTTTCCCCAAATTATCACTACAAGGCAATGGAACTCTTAGTTACTTAATCCTGAATTATTTGATTTAGTGATTATAATAAGCAGCCTTCAGCAAAACATCACCTAATTAGATACAAAACCAAAACACAATGAACTATCCAGTTTCCTTTTTAAAACAAAAATAACAAAAGAAAAACGCTTACTGAGCAGTTTTCCATTTCTTTTTTTAATCCATTACCTTTTATTTACTTATTGAAAACATTTATATTATGTCCTTCCAGGGGCAATATAACATAAGCCTTACAATATAGTACAAACAATATATATTCACCATAGAATATTAGGTCTACTTGAGGGGGGAGGGGGAAATGGTGGAGGGGGGAGGTTCCTGAAGAGATAATCAATTGGATGGATGATTTCTAAGATTATTATCTGCACAGGACATAACTTTCTGATACCCATTTTTATATCTCAATGAAAGTAAATACAGAAGTCAGTCAATAGAATTGATTCTGAGATTAATGAAACATAAGCAAAAGCATTGTTTGAAATAGCTTTGTTTGGTGGAAACTGCTGAGATCCTCTGCTGCTTCTGTTAAATCAGTAGCAAATTCCATCATACTCTTTGTCAAAGAACCAGTTCATTTTTCCTACATAGCATGTGACTAGTATTGGAATCATGTCAGAACTGCAAGGCTCTACTGAAGAAGTGAAACCTTTGTAAGAATGGGTACCTTTAAATAAGAACACAACAGCCCTGCTCTATCAGATCACATGATGCATTTGAGAAAGTGAAATAAACAGAGAAGGTGATAGCCCACTGTTGATCCCCAGCAGCTGGTATTTAAAGCATGTTATCCATTATTCAGGTGGTATATAGTCAGTAAGGTCAACAGGCATTGATAATTTGGCCCCATTATTTTCTGAACACTCTTTTTATAAATATCTAAATTTATGGTCACCACATCTTGTGGAAATAAATTTTATAGTTTAACTACCATAGCTTAAGTATGAATCAGTCATTACACACAATTGTTCAGAACTACATGACGTGGAGGTCCTGAATGTACAAATCTGCAGTGGCTGAACATAGAATGGTTACATAATAATAGTAATAATCATCATCAATAAGCTCCTGAAATATAATGCAATTGTAAACTAGTTCATATACGAAGTGACAAAGAAGTAAGCTATCTATAAGCCCTGAATTCTTCATGTTTGAAAAGAGGTGACTTCCAGTTAACTTCTTTTTCCTGCAAATTACCAACACTTGGTATCACTGACAACCTATTAGGTGATGAACTCCATATGGCTAGTATATATAGAACCATATGGATCCAATCACACACCTATTTGATTCACCATTTTGTGTCTCTGGATGTTTTTGGGAGTGCCATGAATGTACATGAGTGCAACAACACACTCCTATTTATGTTCCCCAGATGCTGGCACTTAAAGACATGTTGCATTTGATATTAAGGGCAATATATTACTATCATGATTAACAGCGATAAGCTCAGTTAAAAAAACAATGTGATGTTTTCTCCACAAAGGGGATATATATATGTGTGTGTGTGTGTGTGTGTGTTTGAAGACTGCAAGCAATTTAGCTTAAAAGTACATTTTGTATTAAAATAACAAGAAAGGGAAATGTATTAAATCTAGCTTCAGGAAATAATTATTTTTGCTTCAACCCAGAATTTGAAAGTCTTACGCAGAAATTCTTTTGTCTATGTTTTTAACAGTAATGCTCAGCACAACCTTAAACATCTGTACAGACCGTGATCTTTTGTGTTTCAATTTCAGAGCAACATCTTTCAACCCAATGTCCATTTGCATACTTTTATAATAAACTCACGAGCAGTTGGGCCAAGCATTCAGGCTATTTATAAACCACTTACGTGTTTTTTGTCAAATAAGGCAGAGATGTATACACATCAAATCAGTTATCTTGTTCCAGCTTTATGCCGATATCAAAGAGAATCAATAGGAGGGCAAGGGGTTGACATTTCATTTTCTAAGAAGTGATCCAGTGAGGTCCAATTACTAGAGTATGTTTATCTGACTTCAGAGGTGGTATTTTAAATAAAATAAAAATAAAAACGAGGAAGCGCTATAGGAATTATCTTAGAGAAACTCAACAGGGACAATTCTCCAAGGTGCTGACTTGTAATTAGAAATCCAAAGCATCTCAGTATCAATCCTGTCTTAAATAATAAAGCAATCAATAAAAGCAGGGGGGAATTCAAGTCATCAGGCTCAGCAACACTATTTTCTGTTGGAATAGCTATTAATAAAGCTATCTCTCTGCACTATATTTTCATAAATTCTTTTTCTCTTGTCAGCATGGAAGCTGGTGAAACAGCTAAACACCTACTGAAATCTATTACAGTGATGACTATTTCTCAGTTTTTATAACTGTGTGGATTATATAACTGCTTTTCTTTCTTGAAAAGGCAGAAAAAAGAAAAATTGAAACACAAGAAGAAATTAGAATGTATATGATCTTATTTATATAATGCTGGTTTATATCATCTATATACCATCTTATTTTCAATAGTTGCAAGTCAGCAGAGTGCTTCTCAGAAGACTAGAAAGAGGTCATGATACTAAAGGACGTTTTCTTCTTAGTGTTCCAGCAGCAGATATTCAGAAATAAGGTTTATGTCATGGAGTATATGGACCTGGAAATCCTATGTAAACTAGCTCTGGATATTGACCTTTCTCAATATGCTACAGTATGAACAATATAGCCTTCTGTTTTATTTACTGACTCTGGAGCAACAATATATATATATATTTTCCCAAGAGGTGAGATAACTGGTGCCAAGCACTAAAACTTAAATATTGTCATCTTGATCCAGGATATTCTTATGGTCATTAGAATTCTGATACAATCTTAGAAACCCTTCAACAGCATGGAGCCAAACCTATTCATTCAATCTAGGAAACCATTATATATGCATATTCTTTTATTATTATTCTGAAGGATGGGGGGAAGAGATGGATTTATCAGTGTTTTTCATTGAAATGAAACAGGACATCTGTTGGAATTAATATCCTCTAATGAACAATGGAACATATGGGGCAGTGGAACAGGCTGCTATTGGAAATTACTTATGCAGTATAGCATAGTAATCTTTAGGGGTGTGCAAAATGTTTTGAATTTGAACGATTTCAAATTTGAAACAATTCATCTTGACTTCAAAATGTCCTGCTTCAAAGAGAAACAGCTGTTTCAAGTGTGAAATAGGCTGTTTCCCTTAGAAGTGTTCTGAATTTGAAACAGAACGTTTTACTTTTGGAACAGACATGTTTTGTACTTGAAACATTTCCACAAGGGTTCAGAGCAGCCCATTCTGCACTGGAAAACAGTAGTTTTGCACTCATAATAGGGTGTTTCCAATTTAAACCAGAGTGAATTTCAAGTGCTATGCACACCTCTAATTTTTATTTCTACAGTTTATGCATCATATATCACAGCTCTAAAACCTCATTCTTTTTCTCTGTTCAGTGGGCTACTGGGAGAAGGGCAGGAAAATCTTGCCAGAGGTAGAATAGCTTCCTATGCACTTTTAAAATGAGGGCAAGAGCCACATGAAATTCAGTAACAGGCTGTCCACCCTTGTTCTAATCCTATCTAAACTAATATTTGATATCTATACATTAAATAACAGAATTAGCAGCAGATTAGCAGCTCACTCTGAATTATTTGAAATATCTTCATATTTTATCTGATTGTTTAGTACTCATAATTAATTCTTGGAAGGCTATTTACAAACAAATAAAAAACAGATTCACAAATTCCTATTCAGCCACGGAATGGGAGGGAAAGGAAGGGAAAATGAAAATCAAATCTGGTAATTTGAGAAATTGCTTTTAGTATAATATGAATAAAATTACATATACAATAGGTTGCCTAAATAATTAATTCCAGTCCCTTTGGGCTCAAGGAATAAATGGTATTTCCTTATTAATGTATAACACTATAATATTACTATTACACTGCTTGTCTTCATTTGGGAGGAAGAGTGGCAGAAATAAATATATTTTAATAAAATATTATAATAGAATATATTCCCCTTTATGTCCCTATAAAATAGTTCTAAATATTTATTATTTTAAAAAACAAAATCTGGAAATGCGGAGAAGCATGTGGGTTAGAATTGGCCACTGTTTACACCATGATTTACAACCTGGAAAGTTGTGGGAGTTTCCCTCACTTTACCAGTCCCTCAAATGGAAATTAAAGGATAATGTAGGGCTGTATAGATGTACTCTTCTTTTAGTACAAGTGACTTAATTTCTTTGGAACTAATGTGTATGGGGTTATATGCTGGCGGTGGGGGAGTCTAAGCTAACAGAATCAAAACATGAAAGAGCTCACTTCTTTTTTCTCTACGTCAAACCTTTCTTCTAATTTTTGTCAAACCTTTTTCTACCAGTCTTCTTACTGCATCCCTGTCTCAGTATCTCACTCTCTACCAGAGTGCCAGGTAAGGAACAGATAAATCTTTCCAGAGGTCTTCTCCCACTTTCTTCATTGTTCCATTAACTCCCTTCTGTCCCATTCTTCTTCTTCTTCTTTTTTAATTGTACTGCACATTTGGAAAAGACCTTTTTCCCAACTTCCACTGTTCAGTCCTCTCTTTCTATTTCTTCATTTTTCTGTCCCTACAAGTTTTCCACCAAAGATTAAACCAAGGAAACTATGACATGTTTCTTATTGCAAAAGAAAAAGAACCTACTTGCCTACCACCCCTAAACCCCTTTCACTTACAGAGGGTACTGAGTTCCAAATAACCCTTTAGCATTTCAAAGAAAAAACATTTTATTTATCTAATATTTTTCCCTTCCTTGCCTCACCTGAGAAGAAAGCAAGACAATTTATGAACTGAACAACAAACCCTTTTACCTGTGAAAGTCTGAAAAACAGCTTTCTTCTCCTGGACTTTTAATTTAACCTGGCTAGTATACCCACTATGGAATATATAAGTGTCTTCTTTTGTGTTCCTCACAGCTAACAACAGCTGATGTGGCCAAATGCAGAAGTGATTAGAAAATCAAAAAAAAAAAAAAAAACCCTTTCTGTGTATAAGCTCAAATACAGGAGCTTGTTTCATTCCCTTTCCCCAGTAACCCCCCTCTGGTCTGGCACTCTTAGCATAGAACTCATCAACCCAGAATGATGCATTCATTAAAACTCTACATCAAATTACAGTCTCTCTTCAGATCTCATGTTGCTGGCTTGCATCTTAAAACCTCCCACCACCACCCCCATAGCTAGAATTGGTTTTGCATCTGAACAGCAAATAACTCTAGAACAATTACCATTACATTACATGCTGCTGTAGTACTGATGCTGAGAAGATCAAAGCAACACAGGAGAGGTCTTGTGATGCAAATGCAGTGTTTATGATGCTAATCAAAGAATTTAGCTTTGTTTCAAGGAGGCAAAAAGCTCCCTCATGAAAGAGAAGGGGAAAGAAGGGGAGCTTAAGCTCTTACCTCCTACTGATGACAAAGGCAGCAATGAGAATGACCACGAGGACAACACTGCCAGCCACAGAGACCAGAAGGACGGTGGGATTGGTGCCTTCCCCAATGATGGGAGAAGGAACTAGAAAGAGAAACAATATCTGTTAAGATTCTGCAGTTATGCTACACATAAGGACAACACAGGATCATAGAAAGATGTGAATGCCGTTTACATAAAGATGAAGGCAGTTCATGGCTTTGTCCAGAATTATTCTCACACCTTTTCAATAGGTATTCATTTGGAATTCTTTTCCAGGAAGGGCCTAATTAGTAAAAGGCATAATGGTTTTTTGGGGAAACTCTTTCGAGAATAAGGACTACCTCCTTTCTCTCTTCACTTTTACTCTTGAGAATATAATGGCTGATTTAGTGCCTGCTGAGCTGCTTCCCATTTTATTTGATTTAAAATGGACCAGATGCTCATTCCTTGACTATGAGCAAGAGGAAGACTCAAACAGAACAAGATGTTTTCCACTGTCTTCAGCTGTGTAGAGCACTTCACATTTTCACATGCTCTGCCTGAGGGATGTTAACACTGAACAGCACAACCTGAACTGATTAAAATTTCTCTGTGCAATGAAAATTAAACATCCATTCTCTCCTGTTATTTCAAGAAGCAACTACTTTTTTTTAACATTTGTCCAACAGACACACACATGCACAATATAGACATTTTATTTCTGAAATGAATAGAAGAGAAAAGAGATCAGATTAGCTAGATCTAAAACAGGCCACAATTTTATTAAACAAAAGTTTTCCTCTCACAGAAAGGCAGCAGAATGGCAATTGGTCTTGATAGTCTGATTGTTGGCAGAATGAACTGGAATAGGAAGGAAGTGAACACTCAAAGCTGTTAGTGAGATTATTGGCCCATCTAGCATGACTCCTTCATGGGAAAAAGGTCTCCATGGTTCCATGCATTCTCCTTCCTATTTATAAAGATGCTATACAACAGGGAAACCCCCAAGGTTTGTTGTTGCCTGAAGTGAAGAACAAGTTGGCACCCTTATCTCTCCAGCATGTATACAAACTAACTGGACTGACAGTTCATGAACAACTCATATTATTGTTTTAGGAAACTGCACATATCCAGGGTGTAATAAAAGTCAGGCCCCATAGGCCTATCACAATATCTATCTATCTATCTATCTATCTATCTATCTATCTATCTATCTATCTATCTTCCCCCAGGGAAAAAGTTACTGTACTTAGGAATGTTTAAAGGTTATGTGTCAAACAAGTACAGATGTGTTTAGAATGAAATGGTAACCAATTCTTACATTTAATGTAATATATAATTTATAATTCTCTATGAAGCCTGACTTTTGGTACATCTTGTATATCTACCATGAATAAGTAAGTTGAATAGCAATTGTAATATATGTTCCTTATTAAAATATTGAGAACAGCTTGCCTGTAATATAAAGATTACAATTAATGTAGGTAGAACTATATAACTGTTTTATTTCCTCTCTTTTCGGTAATTGCTTTCTGGCATTCTAAACCTATGAACACAAGTTCATAGTCTGTATTTGGAAGTCTCAAATCCTGAAAACTTCCAAACACAGATGACTCAATATAATCCAAGGACCTACTGTTATTTTCACAAGAAAGAAGATACAAGGAAAAGCATGTTGGAATTAAAGCCCCATCTTTTCCCCTCTTGTAATGTTAGTGGCATGCTTCTTCTTGTTCTTTTCTCTCTCTCTCTCTCTCTCTCTCTTTTTCCAGCCCTGGATAAGGCTTGCGGGGCATAAAGTGGACAGGGGAAAGGAGACGTCATTCTTGCATTTCAGATGCACACAAAGGATCAGGCTTCCAATCGTACTCTGAGTAGAAGCAATAAAAACAACAACAAAAACACATGAACACAGAATCCTTTTGTTCCCTTGGTCAAGGCTTGGTAATGAATTCCAAACCACCAACAAATCATTCATATTCAACTCAAGTGTATACAATGTCCTTTTGAAATGGTAACAGGGGAAAATGCTTCCATTATGCCAGTGAGAGATCTATTGTTATTACCTGTGTTGGTTGTGAATTCAAACGGTCCACTGAAGTCTCCATATCCAGCTGCTGTCCTTGCTCGCACATGAAAGACATATGAAGTCAAAGGATTCAAGCCCTTGATATCAGTATTTCTGGCTGCTGTTTTCACAATGCGATAGCTGCGCTCATTTTGGTCCTAGCAGAAATAAAGAAAAAGGTTAAAAAAGGGGGGAGGGAGAGCAAATAAGGAGGTCCCCTGAATCTCTCAGATCTTTATATTTTACTTTTTAGGAAATACATTCACTTCTAGTTAATGGATGTAATTTTTTTAAAATAAGTTTTTCTATAATTAGCTTTAGTGACATGAGTGTTGTGGACTTTTGTCAGAGGTTTTTTTTTTTTCCACCTGAAAACGCAAAGAAGATATCTATGATCTAAACTCTGCTGGAAAAGAAAAAGGCAAGAGAGAAATTCTTGGTAAAATAATAAAGAAGTTGTCATCCTCCTCCTGATGAACTAATAACGTTTTATTTCTAGTAGTCTTTTCACACATTCTCCATTTCCTTTGCAGTTTAGAACTATAGGTCCTAAAATAACTAAAGGAATGTCTGCCAACCTTCTCCAACTTTATTCTGCTTTTTTGCCAGAGAAATACAGCAAGAAAAAAATGCTGTAATCTTGTTCCAGGGAAAATCTACAACTCATTTTTGATATAAATAGGAAAGGAAATAAAGTGATTATATTAAAAGAGAGAGAAAGAGAGAGACAGAAGGGAAAAGTAATTGTTCATTTTGCAGACAACCTTGAGAGGAAATAGATCTTTTTATAGTTCTGGAATGGAGGAGCAACAAATTATATTATAGAAATAACAATTCTGCACAATTTGGAGGAGGTGAAGAATGTAATTTTCTTTTCCTTGTTTCCTATTAAAATTTATCAAACCCCCACCATCATTCCGGGCAAGAGCTATCAGCTCATACAGAGTTCATTATTATTACTGTGTTATATACTTCATTATTACACATCTGTCTCTGTTGTAAGGCTAATGTTGCACTGTTTTTCTGTTCTGTTGATTCTCATTACAAATGATCTCATTAGGATCAGACAGTTCCTAGAGAAAGAAAAATGCCACCACTATTACCCAGCAAGGAAATATATATATGCAAGATGTTATTCAGTTCAACTGCTTAGATATACAAACTGTCAGAATGGATATGATTATAAAAACATTTTTCCTAATAAAGTCCATTTATGTGATCATAACAGGGGGTTTATTTGGCTCAGAGATCAAACATCATGGTGAAAAGTCACCATCTACAATGAATAATAATACCTTTTCGTAGTATTTGACTTCATATTCCAAGATGACTCCATTTGGCCTGTCAGGTTCCAGCCAAGCCAATGCCACACTGTGTCTTGTTATTTCCTTAGCTTGGATCAAAGCAATTTGAGAAGGAGCTGCCAAGAAAGATAGATCGGGAAATGTCAGACAATGTTCTCAGAAGAAGTCCAAGTATTGAATGATGTAAGAATGTTTCATTATTTTTTTTTAGCATACACATATATCTTGAACATATGAAGTAATACAACTTAGAACAGTTCTAGCTTTAGGCATATTGACATGACAGGCAGATTATTAAAATGGTATTTCTGCACTAAATTATGTTTTACAACCCCCTGGGCTTTGAAGGCTCCTCCTTTCTTGTTATGTTGATTTTATGGCTTTATGCCAACCTCTCTTTTAGTACAAGTATTCTTTGTAAGGTCTTTCAAACTATTCTGGCAAGGAAAAGTGATGAAATATTCTTTGGTGACATCAGCAATACAGTTTAATTCATTAAATCTGCTGCTTACTTTCAGGAAACTGAAACTAGCAAAAACTTCTATGGCTATGAGGAAGGATAAGTGATATCAAACACACACACTAGGTAATAACTTGGTGAGATGGAGTCTATTTCATCCAAATCAACCAATATTTCAAATCCTCTTTTCTCCAATGGTTTCTGTGTGTCTTTCTCATTGTTCCTCTATCTTCTGCCTAGATAAACTGAGAAAATAACAGGAAAAACCAATGCCAAGAAAAACATTAGTGCCTATAACTGATTTGACACATGGGCATCCACATGGAAGGGCAAAGGGAGAAGTCATGTGACATGCATTATGGTGTCATCATGCAAATGGTGAGAATTATGTATAGTATGTGATTTAAATCATGATACAACTGATGCAAATTACATAATATACATCATTTGTGCAATGATGTCATGACACAAATGATGTCATTGTGGTTTTTACCACAATGATTTGATATGGCCTAAATGTTTCCCTTCCCTCATATTAACTTGCCCAGGTCTTAAAGTTTTTGCTGGAGCCCTTCTCACAGTGTCTGCCAATGTCTGGCAAGTGGAATCATCAGAAATATCCAGTATATGACATTATAGAATCCTTGTCTTCTATTTGCCTAGACAAAAGCTTATGAGGTTAGTTTTCTCTTAAAAAAAAACAAAAGCAAGACATTTTAATCAGTTTTAAGAAACAATATAACTGTATTTGATGCAGTAAAACAAGTTACTTTATTTTACTTTGCTGTTCGAATTGCTTGTATTGATTACATATTTTATGTGGCACTTGGGACAGAGATCACGGAGACAATATGGAAATAGTCCAAGTATATAAATTTGAAATGGTCCTAGTAGCAATTAAGAGGTATAGGGATCCTGCCTATTATTGATCAAAAAGGTGCCTGCATTATCATATAGAGAAGTTCATGTTTAACATGCCATTTTTTGAGATTCTCTCTGGTTTTAGCCTAGCCTAACCAATAGGAGTACCTGTCATAATGGCCAACATTTACACACACACACACACACAAAATTAAAGGCACTTCCACATGCAACATCTATTTATTTTCTTTATTGTTTCCCCACTCCAAGGGCCATAAGCTATCATCTCCTCTGAGCAGATGGGCCAATTTACTTCAGATTCAGCTGTGGTTCAATGGGAAACACAATGCATTTATATCTGAAATTGTGCTTTCCAGAATTAAGGATGGGCCAGTTTCCCACTGGCAAGGACTCAGCCTCCCAGTTCTTATGCTCTTCCATTTCACTGTAAGAAATTAAGCTGCTGTACCTCACACTAGCATCTTACAGCTGACTTTCATTTGTCAGAAAGGAGAATGACTTGGTAGTTTGGCAGATCTCCCTCAAGCTCCAAATGAGAAACCTGGATGTGGGTAAAGGAGCAAGATGCTGGCCATTTCTTGTGCTCGCCTACTGCTCAGTTGGATTGCCTCATGCAGTGTTATCAATACTTCAGGAATGGCAATGCTGAGGGCAACTGCAGTTTTAAAATGTGTCATCAGGGATTGGAGGTAGGAACAGTGACCATGTGGAAGTGTCTAAGACAATTTATTTTACCTGATAGTTTTGCCCCATTTTCACCCCTTCTCCAAAAGACAATAGATTTGTTGACGATTCAACCAGTATTATAAAATTGATTACATTCTAAGCTTTCTTTTGAATTATATTTTTAAATGCAATACGGAATGCCAAGATAAAACAAACAATGGAATAAATAAGAAAGAAGTGTCTCAATAGATGCTGCTGAGGGTTTCCTTTATGGTATCATTGGTGTGTGAACTTGAGATGTTTAAAAGGCCAGGGGACAATGCTGTTTCCCTTTAACTATGACAGTAACAGATTCGTAGTCCTACTGGACGAATGGGCTTTCAGAAGATTTACGATTCAAGCTGCCCGGTCCTTATTTTTCTGTTACTGTGTGGTCATGTCTCTAGCCAGCTGTTATCAAGTCCTGCCACAACTGACACAGCTTTGATACAAATGGTGGTGGTCTCCAGGGAAGAAAAGATTTTTTTTTTTTAATCTTATCAGCAAAAGCTGTGCTGTATACCCAGAGATTAGACAGCTTTCCAAATTAAATAGATTCCTTCCTTTGTCCCTAAAAAAAACTAGAAATATGCAGGTGCTTATTTTTGAAGCAAACAAAACAAAACCAGCAATCAACAACCATCTGAACATTAAAACCTTTCAAGTGAAATTATAATGTAAATACCCCATGAAAAAAGGGAAGGGAAGGGAAGGGAAGGGAAGGGAAGGGAAGGGAAGGGAAGGGAGGGAGGGAGGGAGGGAGGGAGGGAGGGAGGGAGGAAGGAAGGAAGGAAGGAAGGAAGGAAGGAAGGAAGGAAGGAAGGAAGGAAGGAAGGAAGGAAGGAAGGAAGAGCAAGCAAGCTAGCTAGCTAGCTAGCTAGCTCCAAATCTAATTAAATTTGGCTCTTGTTTTATATTGTTCTATATAATTTGTAAACCTCAAGGGGTACTTTAAATAGCTATATAAATATATGTCACAAGGAATAACAATAAAAATTGGACATGTAAACTTTAGAATTACTTGACATATCAGACAGTCCTGATGGGAGAAAAACTAAGCAGCAGGCACTCTCTGTCAGGAAGACTGTTTTCTGATCTACAATTTGACAGTTTGGCATCTCTGTTAGAAATTATTCTGGAGCTTTGCTTCTGCATCCTTCAGCACATCTGCCAATCTGTCTGTTTGTTCCTTACCCTGAAACTTATGTGCATGAAAATATACTGAGTGACAGAAACAGGAGTGGCAGGATCCATTAAAATCCATCAAGTTATTTACATGAAGTAACCAGTACCAAAAAAAATGGAATAACCCTAATTTGATATCCCAGTTGAGACACTGATATAAGGACAGATTTTTTTTGCAGTGTTTTTTTTTTCATTTATTTGCAAGTGTCGACATTCAGTGAAGTAAATCCACCACCCTCTTCAAGCAAGAACAGATTAGTGACAATCCAGCCATAAAATCATGCTTTCCAGTTAATCAGTGTCTCTTGGAGACCAGCTGGATTACTCTTTCCCAGAAAAAAACATTCAACAGTTCTGATCCCAGCACTCTCTGAGAGAATTTCAGTTTTCTTTCCATTATCTTCACGTAGTCACAGATATTTGAAATAAAAGATTATGAAGTAATCTGTCAAAATATATGGGCTGACACAGTTTTCTGTTGGTGCCATTCAGGTATGTTGCAAATGCAGCTCCCAAAATTCTCAGTCAATGTGGTCTGAAGATGATGGGAATTATGGACTACTAAACATATAGGGAGGATGCCGGGTTGAAGAAAAGATTTATCCAAAGCTTCAAATCTAGAGTAAAAGAACTGAGCTATTCATAAGCAAACAGTTGCCACAAAAACTGTTTTGCTTATGTTTTCCACTGTTTATGATTTACTGCTTCATACACTTGGACCTCCCTCCCAGTCAAAACACAAACAAGATGTCATCTCATCTTCAATTTTTGTCTCACTTTCAAATCTTTCCTTAAGCCCATCTTTTCCAAGGAGACTTGGTACAATCCCCTAGCTCCCATCCCCTACTGTAAGTCACTCTGGAACTAAGCCTAATTATGTGCAACTGAAACATTTCCATTTAGTCTCCATTTCCCTATCCTTTCTATATGAGTAAAACTAAGACTATAAACTCCTGTTAAATATCATGCCTGATGGCACTACATACTTAGTAGCACCCCTTGCCCAGCCGCATTCGCACCTGCCCGCACTCATGCCATGCTGTAGCACCCCCTGCCTGCCTGCGCTGGGCCACAGCACCCACACCCTGACTTCCCACCAGCCTGCTTGTGAGCCACCTAAGGAAAGGCTTGTTGTGATCAGGACTTGCAACTTCCTGCCAGCTGCCCTATTGACTTTGCTTGTTGGAAGCCAGCAGGAAGCTGCAAGTCACAGTCACATGAGGTCCTCACTTAATGACCCACAATCCTCACTTAATGATGGCAATGGAGACTGTGGGGATTGCTGTCACTAAGCAATACAATCACCTGACATTGTGCTTTATGACTGTATCACTTAGCAATGGAAATTCAGGTCCCAATTATCATTGTTAAGTGAGGACTACCTGCACTGCCTAAATGGTATTTAATTACTTGTTATTCTTCCATTATTTGATTATGCTGAAAATAAAAACTAGACAGTACCTTGTAATAAATCTTCATGGATTTTTTAAAATTTAAATAGATTTTTATTTTATCTTTGTGCAAGATAACACACAATAAATAAAAAGTAACATCATTAAGAACATAAAAAGAAAACAAAACTTTAAAATTGCTTAAAAAGATGAATGAAACAATTGAAAGCAATTTTAAAAGATCAACTTAAAAAACATTTTTTTCCCTAAAAAACTCATGAGGGCCCATCGTACTTTTGAAACGAATGTATTCCTTGACATCTCTATCAATGGAGCTAGTGATTATTTAATCATTAACAAACATGCACTTGAATAATTTTTAATAATTACGTTGTAGCATGATCAGAAAATTTCCATCTTTAGGGTTTAAAACTAACAAATGATTTCAATTTAAAGCTGAAGAAAATAATTACACAATTCATAGCACTGTAATTACTGAATAAGAAGGTTGCACATCTTAAATTAAATAAAGCTAGTTTTTCATTATATTATCTTGATACTGTAAGATATCAGAAATTTTTATTATAGCAGGAGAGGTCTCTGATTCAGTCCATCCCACCTCTGGCAAAAGGATCAGATATCAAGGTATGAGGAATATTCCTTTTTGAGGGTTAAACTGCATATAACTTTAAAATATAATAGAATAAAATAGAAATAAAAACAGAATCCTATGCCTCTTTTTGTTTTAGTCTAACAACACCGCATGGGTCCTTATCCTGTGTCAATCTGGAGGAAGCTAATGTGCCTTTCTACTTCTTTGAATTACACTTTTTCCCAGCTTGACAAACTCTCTAGAATATCATGTACCCTCCATGGTAGCTCTTACTATCGTGATCATAGGTCAAAGAGCTTTTAAGATGGAAGAAGTTTGATTGTTCCCATCCCAGCTAGGAAAACCTTTGATGACAAGAATGGTCCTCATGCTTAATTGAAAGGCAAGAATTAGGATTGAAAATGAGTTTCAAAGAGCTGAAAAAAGCTACATTTTAGTTTCTCTTATTCTTTTTCTTTTCCTCTGTGAGATGTGCTTTCACTGAAGACGTGGGAATTATATTTTTTCAAGTTTCTCCAGATTTTCTGAAGAGCTTTTATGGACAATGGCTTATTTATCAATAAATAAGTTATACGCTACAGGTGGCTGTGGAGTAAATCTTAAAACGAAGCCTGTCTAGTACTCTGGTGGGAATTGATTTTCCACCACCATGAATCTGGGGTGACAGATGCTAGTCAATTCCAGCTAACATCCAGTATTGGTGGGTGCTATCAGCATATATTACAATGCGAATACTGTATCGTATCACAGCAATAACTACTATGCTTGTTATGCTGTACACTACAATGCACATTAATTGAAAAAAGAAGAAAGAGTTGAGATGATAGCTTACATTATCTTTTAAAGTTTCCTTTCAGGAAAATGAATAGTTAGCCAAGATTAGACATTCTTCTATATATTTATTATCTAATCAACAGACAAATATTTTATCGAGCATATTATTCTCATAGAAGGCATTGTGTCTTGGTGAACTTAATACAGATGCACAGTATGTGAAAAAAAAGTGGAAAAATTATCAAATTTAACTTCAGCAAGTCCTCAGCATTTCATGTCCTCTTCCCCACTCCACCCTCAAAAAGATTTATTCTCTACTGACTGATGTGAATGGAGCAATTTTTGTTTATTTTGTTCTTTAACTCCCTGTCATTAAATAATCTGCTTGTGGTTTCTCATATTTCAGTTTTTTGCCTGCAATAAAAGAACTGGAATGTTAAGCTGCATAAAATAATATATTTTGGCCTGCAATTGCTAAATTAATAAAATTCCAGTTCTTATCAACACAGAAGATTTCAGGTGCATTTTTAAAAAAGTGTTTAACAAATTAGAAGAAAGGAGCAAACTAACCAATTGAAAGCCTTTAGGCTGCCGGAAATGATGAGTAAAAACTATTTTTAAAAAAATATTATTATCATGAAGATGCTGAATACGTAGGATTTTTTTTTTTTAACCCAAGATTCCTTTTTAGGAACTCATGGGATATATTGCATCATTTATGAGCAGTCATGTAAGTTACCTGGTTAGTTAATGCTGCCCCATTATGGAGCAATATATTCAATAAAAATGTTTATTTTGATCCACACTCAGCTGATGCATCTAGAAATTTGCATACAACTAAAAGAAAAAGAAAAGATCACAGCACCTATACTATACTACACTGTGTGTGTGTGTGGTGTGTGTGTGTGTGTGCACACACTTTTGGATCAGTTTTGACTCCTGGACTAGTAGATTACATGGACAAGTCCTATCAGTTTTTTTGGCAACATGTTTCAGAAATTATTTATTTATTAAATTTGTATGCTGCCCATCTCCCCCAAGGGGTGACTCTGGGTGGTTCACAATTAAAATTTTTTAAAAAGTTAAAAATAAGAAAGCAATTTGCTGTTACCTTCTTCTTAGGGCTGAGAGAAAGTGACTGGCCCAAGGTCACCAAGTTGCCTTCATGCCTAAGGCAGAACTCACGGTCTCCGGTTTTTAGCCCAGTGCCTTTAACCACTACACCAAACTGACTCTCATCTACTATGAATAGAACATTATATTCAAATATTTAATTTCAGTTAAACTGGGTATTCTTTAAACACCTAGTTATGACTTCACTTTTAAGAAGTACTTAATCACACTTGATAATTTCAACATAATGCCAAGGATCAAAATTAAATGCTTGAAAATATAATACTGCTACTATGATTAAGTGTTTATCCTATGTGAGAGATGCTGAAAACCTTCTTTGTTAATAATTGCTTTAAAATGCCTAAGCATTATAGCAGGATAAATACTCTGAGATGCATGAGAAAATGAGATACATTCATTCATACTAGATACTGCAACATTCCAGTATACCAAATTGTATTAACCGCAGTCCAATTTGGTGGTGCTTCTTTCATATTCAGCAAAACTCTACTTCTTAGTCCAGACAGAACTTCTCTTAATTTCCATTACTGGACCTATTTATATAGAGGTGTGGGTGAGTACTGATCATGTGAACAAACTGTATAGAGAATGACCAAATATTACGGTGTTGAATGGGTCAAATTTCTATTCCATTATTTTTCTTCTTTTTCTTTTTAATTTAATTGGCTTACTTTGAGTTCAGTGATAAATAAAATAGCTTCTGCCCTCAGATTTTCAATTTGAAAGAAACAATATAAAAAGAAAAGATGAAAGCAAGTGAACCAAGATGCTACTTTGCATAACATTATTAAGCTTTTATCATTATCAGTTTAAATGTATTTCAGAGAGTGGCGAAATCTCAGCTTTCAATTGACAGAGAAGATTCTACTCCCCAGAATACATCTGTATTCCTACAGATGGAACACAGGCCTATTGGTGAGTCTGGGTTGTTCAAATTACGTATTTCAAAGAATAAAGGCAGGGTGGGAGGAAGAGAGACGCTATAGAAAAATAATGTGGGCGAAACCTGTGTTGCTTTGTACTCCCTGAAGAAAACATACTTTAAACATAAAATAAATATGTATCACTCCTCCAAGTATGTTGGAAGCTGGTATTATCCTTCCAACATGATATGGAAGGTCTGTTCTTGGCATATCCTGATGAGAAGTGTTAAGTTTCATATGAATGATAACATTCCAGCAAGAGCTTCTGACCAGTGCCTGATTTTTCCATCATGGAAAAGATTGTCATGGCAGTATGTAGGCTAATAGCTACATGAATAGGAAATGCAGCGGAAAGAATTGTCTAGAAATAGAGAGCGCTCCACTTGCAAATACTGTACTTCATGCACATGGGTTTATCATACATAATTTTAGATCCTAGATAAGAACACTCATAGCAGTTTCCTATTCAGTAAACAGCAATAACTGGCTAAATTACATGCGCTATGACATGAACATTTGGATTGTCTAATTTTGTCAGTTTTAGCTTAAAAGTGATAGCTGTGGGGACCCTCAAGGAAGGTTGGAAGCCCTGGCTAAGAAGGTGTTTTACCTGGTTGTTTTTATTTATCCAAACCTATAATCCACTGAAGCTGGTGGAGGATGCTAACCTCACAGGAATATGCATGATGTGGGTAGCATATGCTATTTATATAATTTTGCCACCTCATCACAGGGCAAGCAGCAGCTTTAGTTCTTGTAGATTTGTAAGTCTGTAATTTGCTTCCAGGAAGTAAGCAAAGGAAGATACATGCAAAAGAAGAAAACTAAGCAGGAACAAAGGGTTAAACATGACGTGTCCAAGTGCTGCTGCAATTACAAACTTCCCAAACTTTGGTTCTAAAATGTCAATTTACTGTATTATTTTTCTTATAACAGACAGAATGTCTAGTAAATGCAAGGATTACTTGAGAAATCCTGTAATATCAGACATGAAAAACCAAGTTTGTATTCTATAAAGTTAAACTGTATTAAACTCTAAGACATTAATAACAATGAAGTGGTGCAACTTTCTTCAGGAGTTTCAGAAAGATGCTACATATAGCCCTAATGTACACTAAAGTAGCTTTTTTGGATCAAGTCTGAAGTGGTGCAGTACTTCAGACTTGATCCAAAAAAGCTACTGTAGAGTACATTAGGGCTGAATGTAGCATCTTTCTGAAACTCCCGAAAGCAGCCATGCCTTTTTAAGGTGCAGCTGCTTTCAAGGGTTGTAGACAGATGGTACATTCATGCTGCCTTATGCTCTGAAGAACCTCCCCCCCACCTTGGGAATCAAATCTGAAATGTTGCAGGCTCTATTACATTTTAACACATTATATTAAAATCAATGTCAGTCTTACAATTTTGACAAAATCAATGTCAAAATTTATAACTTAACAGATGCAATATCTACCCAAATTTAACTTCCTTGATTTGGAAGAGTAGAATATGTGCCAAATCAATGAGACAGGAAGTTCATTTCAAGGCATGTTGCTTTTTAACTAAATCTCTCAAAGTTCACAACTTCCAGCCAGCTGATATATAAGGTCTTCACCACCTTAGAAAATAGATTCTGCATAATTTTAGAATGTTTAGGACCACAGATGTTATATTCCCACTACAAAACTGTGAAGCAAGGAAGGATAAGACAGGGATCCTGTGGTGCGACTGAAGTGAGACATCTGTTTAGTCTGAGGACTAGTCTGCTTGCTTGTTTGCTATGAAAGGCTGTTGGCACATTCTTAGAAAGATAACAATAATTGCCAACAGAAACATGGTAGGAAGCAGTGTGTATGTTTCCTGTATGTATAAATGCCAGTTTTAAACAAACAGGAAAACAAGTCTCTCTATAAGAATGTATAAAAAGCTGTCAAAACATTACAGCTGCTTTAAAAACAAAAGGAAATAAAAGAAACATTTCCAAATGCTTGAATGACAGAGATTCAGATGACATGGGTGGATGGAGTTAGCCTTGTGAAATATTTGAAGAAATGCTCTGAGCAATTATTCAATTCAGAATCAGTCAACAGCTCTACAAACTGGGAAGCCATAGGAACCTATAGTTTGATGTGGTTGTATCATGAGGCAGTCAGATGGATGACAAATTCTACAGCTTACATTTCTACAAAAAATACAATTAATTACAACTGATATAAAGATTTATAGAAAGTGGGATGGCTAGACAAGCTCTTTAAAATCAGCATTAAGAGCAGCAGTGGAGTTGGTATAATCCTGAACCAAGATGGACTTTAGAATGATGATATTTAAGGCTGATGTGCATGGCCAGATTGCTTTTGCATCTCTATGAGCCTCTAAGGCTTTCTCAAGGGCAGGAATGCAAGATTTATCCTCTACCTGCCCTCAATACACTGGGAAGGCAATCTCCACCTTTTTCTGCTGCTAGTCAAAAGTAGAGTTCTTCAACTTGTGATGGCAAGGTGGTGCTATCTGGCTTGCCCACTGTGCTTCACTTCATTGTACGCAAATGCCCCCACTCCAAGAAGCTAATATTAGCCCCCTTCCTGTCACTGGTTATGTCATTTTGCCCTAAGCTGTCGGGCTACCTGTTCCCTTCTGGAAGGACCTTGACTGGTGGATTTTTTTAAAATCACTGGTAGAATTATGAAAGCTCAGGCTTCTCTCTCTCTGTCTCTCTGTCTCTCTCTCTCAACAGGTTCACCAGTGCAATGACAAAAGGTTTGGCTTTTCTTTTTTTACAAGTTCCCTGGTGGAATTGTGAAACAGTGGACCATTCCTCTTCCATTTTTTTTTAATAGATGAAACTGACAGTTGACAAAAAGATTGGTAAAACTGTGCCTCTCTCCTTCCTTCCTTCCTTCCTTCCTTCCTTCCTTCCTTCCTTCCTTCCTTCCTTCCTTCCTTCCTTCCTTCCTTCCTTCCTTCCTTTTTCATTGAAAGAATGTGCCCCTTCTTTTCTTTTTTTAACTGGGTGAAATTGACACACCTTCTGCCATTCTCTGTGTGGGAACTGACTGGTGATTGCTTTCTAGGCTGGGGTGGGAGGGATAAAGAATGACCAATGGGGATCTGTGGTAAATATGGTTTGAACAAAATGTGAGGCAAATGTTACGCACATTTTTAAAAAATCAATAAATATCAATCACAAAGTATTGAAATGAAATAAAGTGATAAAAATTATTGTTCTCTCAATTAGCAAAATTGAGAAGACTGAGAACTTAAACATCTAAAGAATGAAATATAATTTGCCCTGTTTTCCCCCTTGAAACCTATTTTTTGCCTGGGCATAAACAGTACGACTCATTCTAAGGTCCAGAGATTACACTGCAGTATAGGCTATGAGAATATAACCCCACTGTCAATGGCAATCTCACTGCTACTGTTAAAACTAAACTCTATGCTATTAGTCTTGCAAATATCAGAAAGTGTTGTGTGCCCAATGAACATGTCAGCTCTTGTTTTCAAGCCAGTCTTGCTTTCAGGCTATCCAAATTTGGAGTCATATATTATTCTATCTCCATTAAACACAGAGAATGGCTGAAGCAGGTTCACACCTCCAATTTACAGTTAAATTGAATGACTGCTGAATTTTTAAAATTTTATTAGCTCTGCAGACCATTAAACTGCATTTCTCCCAGCTGGATCTGCTGCCAAGACCTAGGAGACAAAGATTAGACACTCTCTGTGAACAAAATACAAGCCGTTGATACAGCTTGGATGGAATGACTGAGTAGAAAGAAGGAAAACTAACTCTTAGCTTTTCTTGCACATTAAAAACTGATATAAAGAAGAGAGGTTATAAATAAGGAGCCAGAATTTACATATACATCATTATCCTGTATAGAGAACTATGGTAAAAAATTATTTGTGGAGGAAGCAAAGTGAATCATGGATTGGCCCATGAAACAGGCAGAATACATTTTATAGGCTTGTTGCGATGTCTGAATCAACTGCTGAGAAATGATCTCAGAAAACTAAAAGCTATGCAGGTAACACCTGCAAGCTTACTGTTTGATATTTCTACACCAAGGGTGAGGAAATATCATCACCTTAGGCACTGCGGAACAATTCTCACTGAGCCAAGATAGGCATATTGGTTATTATATTTCTACAACCTCTGGAAAGATACAGGTTCTCCTTCTTTGCTCTGCATTGTGTGAATAATTCTCTGTAGCCTTCTGATAATGTATTTAGGAGAAGATAAAGTTGAAAACCAGATTTTGTGTTACCTCACTCCTTTGTCATAAGGGTTGACATCATCCTGAAATAAATTCTGCCTTGTTTGCTGGAACGGAGCTGTTTTGAATATCTGTTTCTCATGGCTTTTTCCAAGAATGGCTGAAAAAAGGGCTCTGATTTAATCATCAGTTTGATACAAGCATTACATTGCTTATGACTGATCACCAATCCATGAGCAGGGATATGGAAGTCTCACAGACCCAGAATTCAACTATCTAATCTTTTCTCTTATATGGTTAAAGTGCTATAAAATCTAACAACAATAATAACAGAAATCCAAAATTCATAATATTCAATTTTCATTATTCATGATTGAAAATTATAAAAAATATAGCTTCATAAACAACAAGGTTCAAACCATTCAGTAGCCCCTAGTGTATAAAAGAAATGGAGAAAAAAAAAAGAAAGTGAAGAGTCACAGTAATAATAAAACATTTTTAAAATGTGCCCTCTGAACCTATCTTTCTGAAACATAGGCAAACTTGTAGAATATGTGATCCTTTAAACTTAGAGAAAAGGCAGCCAGTGACACAATGTCTTATTCAAGTATTTCAAATGCATGTAGGGTCTATATATGATGATCGCAAAGACTTTTCATTATACATGACAGAGTGAAGCAACTATGTTTGTCAATGATCCTATTCCTAGCATGGAGACCTTGCACATACTGACATCTTTGTATGTGAGGTGAAGGAATTATATATTATGCAATCATGACCTCTGTTTCAGAAGATCTATTTTATTTGTGGTCTGTCTTTCCACCTTTATTTCCCATCACTTCTCTATCCATGTCCTTTATTGCTGAAAGAACTGATATAGTAACTTTGCTAAAATTAAGCAGGGCTGGGTCCAGTCAGTGACTGAAGACAGTTCATCAAAAAAGAAAAAAATGCTATATATTCTCTATTCCATGATAGAATTGGGACATAAATAAAAATTAATGTTGCTGTCAAATCTTCTGCCTTGAATAAATTAGGTCCTCTCTGTCTCATTAATTATTGATTATTATTGCCAATTTACTTAACTTAATCTTAGAACTAAATAGGAAGAAAGACCTCAGTTTTAGTCAGCTTTTAGATTGTTGAAAGAAGGTCTATTTACTATAAACAAGTTTCTTAGCAGATCTGTATTAGATCTGTTGCCTGCTTCATTATATATACACTGAGGATAATTTTTCCCATTATTCCAGATTTTACTTCCAAATACAGCCTTTCAGCTTTCCATAATCAGTATGATATCTTTTTTGGTGTGGTGTTGACAAGATGTTGCAAGTTATCATGGAAATGTTCCAATTCAATTTCCTTTGCATCTATGGCTGGAGCATAGGCCTGGATCACCATAACACTGATGGGCTTGTGTTGAATTCATATTGGGATCATTCTGTCATTTCTGAGGTTATATCTGTGACATCCATTTGTTAATAACGATTTTCAATTTCTTCTATGATTCTCTTGTCTGCAGTAGAAGATCTGATGTTCCTCTGAAGGTCTACTAATTCCCAGAATGTAAATGTTCAGTCTTGACATTTCTGTTTGCCTTCATGCATGGTTCTGATATTCCACATACCAATGCTATACATATCTTTGCAGCATCAAAATTTCTTTTTGTCATTGGACACATCAGCAGCTGGACATCCTTTCAGCTTTAATCCAGACACATCATAAGCACAAGTGCTACATACTTGTCCTCTGCTCTTCCCCAGTAACTCATTGTATAACTTCCAGCCTAAGCAGCTCATCTTACAGGTTCATGTTGACATTGTCCTGGTTGTGAAATGTCTGTTTCTTCGCAAAATACTGGATCTTCTTCTTCAGTGGATCACACCTGACTCATCATCTATCTCCAGTCTATCATGGGTGATCTTTCAGGGAATGTACAATGCTCAGTGTTGTTGTGATGTACAAGCCCCTCAACTACTATAAGGTAGTCTTTCATTAAGGGGTACAATATATATCAGGCAAAGTGACAAGATTGTCCATATAATTCTTTCAAGTCCTGTCAAGTTGTCCAAAAATGCTACATGTTCATACTAACTGTGGTGATACAATATAAACAGATAATGTGAATTAAGCACAAGATTTTGACTTGCTTCTCAGAAGGAAAGAAGTTGATCTTGAATGCACCAGGAACTAAGAAGATACTCAGAAAAAACAGGGAAAATGTCCCATGAAGCAACGATAAATTGAGTTTTTAAACATGGTATTAATGGCTCCTTTGAAAAAATACACCAGTTTTCAAACACTAAAAGGTTTAAAAGGGCTTTGTTCTTCCTTACAATAAAATACACCAGTTACATGTTTATGCCCCTCTTAGAGATCTCTTGATTTACAAGGCCTGTATCATTTTGTTTTGTAACAGAAATGTCCACAAATTTATTTTTTTTATTTTTATTTTATTTTTTGTAATGCCTAGAGGAAGCTGGTGACATGTGAAAGAAGCAAACTAAGCGAGCAATTTATAGCACCGGGTAAAGATCAGCTTGTATTTGACTCAAAACATGTGAGACAATGCCTACCCTGTGGAGCTTTGCAGTTTACTGCATTTGCTACTCATCACTCTTAACAAATGCTTTCTGGTTGAAGGGAAAATCACATGTCTCCTATTGCCACTGAAGCCATATCTCTTTGTGCCCATTCCAACTTCAGAAGACTTCTCCCTTCCATGCTGTTTGCATAATTGCAGTCTTTCAAACTTTTAACATAGCATTGCGGCAAAATAAAAAAGGCATTCTAATGCTGAAAATATGTCCTACAGAGCAACTGCAAAATATTGCAGATAATTCATTGAACCTGTTAACTGACAAAAGATTCCCCTTACTCACTCACAATTATTCTAACCGACAAGAAGAGAGGCAATTCAGAATGCAGAAATGTTTCTGTGTGCTCATTTGGCATCTTGAAATGCAAGAGATTTGAAATGTGGCTATCCATTTTCACTGCTGAGCCAGAGATGAGAAATTTCTTCAGTCTAGATCACAATGTATAAATACACAAGCTTACAACCAATTGCAAAGGGGTTACTATAGAATGCAGTAATGCTGCAATCCACAAAGAGTTGATTTCAACCTAGATCCACTGAAATAAATAGAAATACAAATTTCAGTGCCATTGTTTTCAGTAGATATCAGCTTCCTTCTACCCCAATGTACTGTATATATGGTATACATAACTGGCTTTCAGTATAAACCTGTAAATATCTATATCATCATCATCATCATCTATATCTGTGTGTCTGTGTGTGTGTGTGTGTTGGACCCAAGATTTTGGAAGACACATACCACCCACAGAGGTGAGAAGGAATATAGAGAGGTAGCTGGATAGCGTAGTGGTTAAGAGTGCTGCCCTTTGACACAGGAGACCAGGGTTTGAATCCTGGTTGGTACCTACCTTACCCATAGGGTTCCTTGAGCAAAGACCTAATGTCTACCTATGAGAGTGGCACAAACTAAGGGAGTCATGCCGGCTCAGACATTGCCTAGATTAACAAGGTCTGCATCAGATGTTGGGGAACCAGGACAACCTGACAGTAAGTCGGCTACTGGAACAAACCATACATGGATGAGACAAGAGAACCTTGTCTCATTGAACCTTGAGAGGGGATATATGAAATGTATGAGGGAACTATGGATGGATAGAAGACCTACATCAACACTAACTGAGAAACAGCCCATTAGCCAATGCTTCAAACATAGAAAGGAAGAAGATGCTCTCACAACTTGAGATAGACCAACTACTCACTACATCCCAGACTCAAGAAGACCCAGAAGAACAACTGGATGTGCAGCCAACACCTGAAGCTGGAACATCACTGCAACACCCTCCATTACAGAGCACATCAGCTGATATGAAGCATAAAATCATGGATAAACTAGCTACAGTCAACCCTTGAGACCAAGGCTCAGTGGAGAAGTACCATCAGATAGTATGCTACAAGATGCCAATAGAACCCTCATGTCAATCCTTACTACCACCATAACTCAAACCAATAAATTGATATACACTACAGCCACTGTAATCCTGGAGATGCTTGGCTACACAATCAAGAAGAAGAGCAGTACATACCTCCCACACACTGGAAAATGAAAGCTAAGATCAAGGCAACTCGGAGAGAGGTTAGTCAGCTGGTGGAACTACAGAAGGGTGTGGAGATTAAGGATTAGACTTGGCTACTGAAAAAATACAAGGGACTGACTCCATCTGAAGCCCTAGAGACTGCTAAACAAAGGCTCAAAGCACTGGCTACCAGGCTAAGGAGCAGAGGCCAAGAAGATAAATGCCCTGTTCTCCAAAGAACCATCCAAGGTGTACTCCCAACTGCAGTGCAACAACACAGTAACAGCAGAGCCATCAACAGCAGAAACTGAACAGTATTGGAAGAACATATAGGAGAAAGAGAAGACACAACACCAGTGCAAAATGGCTACAGGACTTGAGAGCAGAACATAGCAATCTCCCAGAACAGGAACCAGTCACCATCACAGTAGCAGACATCCAACAGCGGGTCAAGAACATGAAAAGCTGGACAGCACCTGGCCTGGACATGATCCATACCTACTGGCTAAATAACAGCAGTGCATGAACACCTAGCAGCACAGATGAACCAGCTGCTAGCACCCAGACTGGCTAACACAAGGAAGAAGTGCTGATCATGAAAGGACCCCCACAAGGAAATAGCACCATCCAACTACCAGCCAACAACCTGCCTCCCACAACATGGAAATTCATATCAGGTATCACAGCCGCCAAGCTACAGGACCATACGGGCCAGTACATGAGCATAGCTCAGAAGGGCATTGGGAACAACGCCAGAGGCTCAAAACACCAGTTGCTCATAGATAGAGCAGTTGCCCAAGACTCAAGGTCTAGACAGGGCAATCTGAGCACAGCTTGGATTGACTACAGAAAAGACTACAACTCAATGCCACACACATGGATCTGTGAATGTATACAGGTATGGTGCTATACAGGTATAATATGTGGTGGATAGCAACAGAGAGCAAGGCTATCAGGAAGGAGGGGGTGCATTTGAGGAAGGGAAAGAAGGCAAAAGACAACACAGTCCACAGGGGGAATGTGGGAAACATAAGAGGTTCAAGATAGCCACTCCCTAGAATCTCCAGAGTATATCCACTAGTTGCTGTAGTATAGATTTAGTTTGGCAACATTCTGTCTATAAGGTATAAGCAAATAAAGGAACTGTACTGGACCAGACAGTTTCATCATTGTTCTTGGGCTGGGCCTGACATATACCAAAGTGATGCACTGTCCCCACTGCTGTTCTGCATAGGCCTGAACTCCCTCAGCCAGAGAATCACAAAGATTGGATATGGATACAAATTCAAGAGTGGAACTACCATCAAGCACCTCCTCTACATGGATGACATCAAGCTGTATGCTAAGAGTGAACGAGACATCAACTCACTGATCTATCTGACATGGATCTACAGTGAGGTCATTGGGATGTCATTCGGATGGAGAAGTGTGGCCAGCTAGTAGTAAAGAAAGTAAAGGTAGTTAAGACCGATAGAGTGGAACTACCAGTGGGCCACATAGGAGATATAGAGACCAGCTATAAATACCTTGGTATATCACAGTCACATGGGAACCACAATGAGGAAGGAAAGAAGACAGCAACATCCAAGTACCACCAAAAGATAAGACAGGTCTTGAAGAGCCAGCTCAATGGGAAGAACAAGATCCATGCCATCAACATGTACGCCCTGCTAGTCATCAGATACCCTGCTGGTACAGTGAGCTGGCCAAAGGAGAACATGGAGGCTGCTGATGTGAAGACCCAGAAGCTCCTCACAATGTACGGAGGTTTCTACCCCAAGTCCAACACCCAGAGACTGTACACCAGCTGGAAAGAGGGTGAGCGGGGTCCACTGAATGTCAAAGCCACTGTCCTGGATGAAACCCAGAGCATCCAGGAGTACATCAGTAAGATGGCACCCAAAGATGAGCTGCTGAGAGAATGCCTGAGGCAGCTGCAGACATGGGAGGAAGTTCAATGGGAGGAAGTGCCATGATATGACAAGACCCTGCATGGGATGTACCATTGACAGATAGCTAAGGTGACTGACATCAGGAAATCCTACCAGTGGCTGGAAAGGGCTGGACAGTACTGAGAAAATTAACATAGCAGCACAAGAACAGGCACTAAAAGCACCAGATCCAAAGAAGCAGGGGTCTACCACACTAGACAGGACCCAAGATGCAGACTGTGCAGAGAGGCCTCAGAGACACTCCAACGCATAGTGGCAGGATGTAAGATGTAGGCAGGATATAAGATGTAAGATATAAGTGTGCCACTGAATGGCTCAACCAAGTAGCTGGCGTTATATACAGGAACATCTGCATAGTGTATGGGCTAGACCCTCCCAAGTCCAGATAGGAGATTGCACAGAAGTTCACAGAGAATAACAGGATTAAGATCCTGCTGTTACTTCCAGATCCAGACAGACAGGTACTGGCCAATCAACCAGACATTCTGGTAGTAGACAAGAACCATAAGACAGTGGTGGTGATGTAGTGGTGCCAAGTGACAGCAACTTCAGGAAGAAAGAGTATGAGAAGCTGGAGAAGTGCTAGGGCCTGAAGAAGGAACTAGAAAGGATGTGGAAAGTAAAGGCCAACATGGACCCAGTAGTGGTAGGAGCACTCGGGGCTGTGACTCCTAAGCCAGGAGAATGGCTCCAACAGATCCCAGAAGCATCATCAGAGCTCTCTGTCCAGAAGAGTGCAGTGCTAGGAACAGCTAAGATACTGTGCGGAACCCTCAAACTTCCAGGCCTCTGGTAGAGGACCCGAGATTGAGGAAGACACATACCACCCATAGGGGTGAGAGGGGAATTTGTGTGTGTGTGTGTGTGTGTGCATGTATTAGCCATGATTAAGGCTCAGCAAAGAAAAAGCACCTAAAAGTGGCCAGTAATCAACCTATTAGATCACCATTTAAGTTTCCTGAAATTAGATGTTGCTGGCCCTGCTGATAGCAGCAGGACGTTCAACCATAAATTAGACTGAAACAGATTCATAAATGATTCCTGCTTTTTACTGAGTGAAAAAGTAATTGCATGTTGGAACAAAACTATCTAGCCATAAAGATTCAAAGACAGTTATTCATATTCCAGTTGTTCATACATGATATGCATCCACACTTTATGTGCACTTGTAGAAGGATTATGGGGCATGGACATGTAGGCCTCCTCCTCTTCACTCTGATCTGCCTTGCAGACAAAAAAGTTCTAAGAGAAGTGTATAGCTGAATGTGGTTCAATACTCCATACAATCAAAAATATGCAATTAGAGACTGTAGACCATCAAGATTCCACTAGCACAGAACACTGCAGCCATCGTAGGGAAAACATACTTCATAGGTTAAGGCATCACATACTCTATTAAGGCGTCACACATTAAGGCATGACAAATGGACTTCAAGCTCTGCTGCTGGCATATCCTATAAACATAGTTATTTTGTGAGCTGGGAGATATATTTAGTTGCAGAAGTTTAAAAATAACATCTTTGCAACCATCACCACTCTTATTTTACAGAATGCTGAAAATTATTTCTGTCTATATATAATGTCTCTTACAGAGACAGATAAGTGGCAACCAATAGGAAGCCAAGATAATTTAATACAAAATGGTCAAGAATATCCTTCCAGTTGCAGTTTAAGAGAGGGCTAAAATATATATTTTAGAATTGTATGATCCTTATTTTAATTACCGTATTTTTCCATCAATAAGATGCCCCCATGTACAAGACGACCCCCACTTTTCCAACCCAAAATTAAGAAATCAATATTTTAAAGATAGTGCAGAACACATTTTTATTTAGTAATTAGGTAACATTGACCTGATACACTCGGTGGGAGGAGGTCCAAACCATCTCTCTGCAGCTCTGTTTCCAGGCTCTTTTGCATAACTGATTACATTCAATCACGAGTGAAACTGCCAATAGCTTGTCTCTGCAAACAGACTTCCTCCAATTGGTTTGTTCAGCATCAGCTGACGTCAGTTACATAAGGCTCGTGATTGGAGGAAGTCTGTTTGCAGAAACAGTATGGGCAGTTTCACTCATGATTGGAGGCCCGTGATTGGAGGAAGCCTGTTTGCAGAGTCAAGCTATTTCACTCGTGATTGGAGGCTAGCAATAGGAGGAAGCCTGTTTGCAGAGACAAAGTATGGGCAGTTTTGCAACCACGTGGTTCTCTCCTCAGCTTACTTCCTTGAATAAGACGCCCTTCAATTTTTAGCGTAAGGATTTTAGAAAAAAGTATTGTCTTATAGTCAGAAAAATATGGTAGTTGAGTGTATCTTTTTGCTTGCATTATATACTGAAAACAATTCCTAAGCCCCCTGAGAGTGACATATAAATCAGCTAAACAAAGAAATACATTTTGTTCAACTACAAAGAGCTCTGGAAGACACAGGTTGCCTGGATCGTTTTTAGTCAGGATTCAGACTCAGACATGGGATGGAAGCTACACTGGTCACTCTTGTGGTCAACCTATGGTGGGACCTAGGGTGAGGGTGACTCTTCCTTGCTGGATCTCTCAGTGGCCTTCAGCAATACATTAACTATAGTTTCATTCTGGATCACTCATGTATGAGCACTGGGAAGCACCATTTTATATTGGTTCTGCTCCTTCCTGAGTGGACAATTTGTGTAGGATAGGACAGGTCAGTTCCTTGGGCCTTCCAATATGGGGTTGTACCAGGGCTTGAACCTCTGTTTTACTGTATTTAATATCTAGATGAAGATACTAGGAAAGATCATCCACTAGCATGGAATGAGGTACGCTGATGATGCCCAGCTGTATATTTCCACCCTGGGCCAAGGGATATGTAATAGAAATCTTGACCGAGGGTCTAAAGACTGTGAGGGACTGGATGAGGGGAAAAAAAAAAGGCTGAGCTCAAAGTCAGCCAGTTATTTATTTATTTAGAATATGTTATTTATAAGGGGGACGCGGTGGCGCAGCGGCTTAATGATGCTGAAAGTTGCCGTCCAGAAATGGTTGACACTTCAGCGGTTCAAGCCCAGCCTTCCTGCAGCAGAGTGAGCTCCTGCTTCCTCCCCCAGTTCCTGTCAACCCAACAGTTTGAAAACTTACGTGAGTAGATAAATGGGTACTCTCACTCCGGTGGGAGGAAAAATGCTGGTGGCACCTTGCAAAAGGAGTTGGGAGCAGTTGCTGGTAGCGCAGAAGCCGCGCTTGCCCGAAAAAGGCGTGAAGCAACGGAAACCCCGCCTCCTGCGCTCACCAGCTGGGCTCTGCTCTAGGAAGGAGGCTCTGGCAAACCACTTCCGAAACACCTTGCCTTGAAAACTGCAAAGGACTCGTCCAAAAAAAAGCAGTCACTGCAGAGTCGGTAATGACTGCATGCAGATTAAAAAAAAAAAAGTTATTTATATTATATTAACTGAATTTATTGGTTAATCAAACAATTCTAGGTGCTGTAGAACAAAATAAAAACAAAGCAAAAACAGCAAAAAGCAACACTATTACAAAAAATAAATTTTATAAACCAATGCCTTGATATATAAAAACATAAATTAAGGCCTGCTGCCTCATCCAAGTACTATAAACCTCATAGGGATGGGAACCTCAGCAGGTCTTCTCAAGATGTTCAGATTTAATGGAATGAGTTTACTTTGGCAAGATGATACACTGGCGCCATGCCTTAAAAGACTTTAAAAGTAATAACTAGCGTTCTGAATTAAATCTGTTGAGTTAAGCACTGTGAATTAAGTGCTGTTGAAAGGCCACTAGTGATAAGATAGGAAACAGTGGTTGTTGATTCAAAACCCACCTATTCTATAATGGCACCAACTTGGCTCTGGATAGTGCCAAGATCAAACTTGCAATTTGGGCATGTATCTAGAAGATCAGAGGTTCCTGCTGGAGGAATAGGTAGAAGCTGTGCCTGATAAATGTTTGTCAGCTGTGGTTAATGTATGAGTTGCAGCCTTTTTGAAATGAGAGGCACTGACAACAATCACTCATGCTCTCATCACATCAATGACTCAATGATTGTAACTCATTGTTTATGCGGCTGTCCTTGAAGACCATCTGGAAGCTTCAACTGGTGCAAAATGTGGCTGCCTGCCTGATAACAGGGGATATCATATTATACCTTAATTGCAGAAACTCTATTGGGTGCCCAGTTTCCTTCCAGTTGCAATTGGAAGTACTATTATCACCTATAACACCTGAGAATTTCTAAGACTGCCTACTCCAAGTAGGATCTGCTCACCTAATGCATGTGCAGAGAATGTAGGTTAAGAATCCCTGCTCCACATGAAGTGCAGCAACAGGGAGCATGGAAGCGAGTACTGTCTGTCCCTTCTCTGGAACTACTTATCCCTGAGAAAATATCAACTGTTTCCCTTGAACCTTTCTGAAATTACTGAAGACTTGGTTATTCTGGAGAGCCTTGGGGAATTAAGGAGAATTATCAGTATGTTTGTCCTGGGATGAAAGTAGGGTGCTATGGCTATGAGAGATTTTGTTATAATATTATTGATTATGGATTTTGTATTGTTTCTTGTATGTGTTGCATTATGGTACTTGGTAAATCACTTCAAGAAATGTGTATTAAAGGGCAAAGAAGTTGCAATAGTAAACAAATGAAATCCTGCTTCATTACTCTTTAAAATAATGTCCACTGATAATGCACATTATCCCACTGGGGATAATGGGTGGTTTTAATGGGGAAATAAAATAGCTTGCATGTGTGTGTGTATCTTGCCTAAAACATCCTCAGTATGGGACATTCTGAACTGATAGTGGCCAAAAGACATATAAAATACATACGCCCCAAAATGACTTTCAACTGTTGGGTCTCCACCCCCTACCCCCCATCCCATCGCCACTTCTTTTCCTTCTGGACTTTCTTGGAGAGGTATAAAAGTAATATAAGTGTTTGACAGTGATTAAGAGAATTTTCTCTCTTTTCAAGAGCTTTGCAACCAAATGCCTAGATGACCAAAGCAGCTATTAACTCAGAGACAGAACAGAACACCAGTGTCTGAATTTAATAATGAAGGCAGATTACATTAATTCAAAGAGACAGAATGAAATATTTCAAGTGCATACAGACATTAACCATACATTGATATATTTAGTTGCGGGAAGAATCCTACCAGACATCTACTACTGGGAGAATTTCGGAGGGAAATACCAAGCTGAATAACACTAATTCCTCTCCCCACATGCTAAAAAGATAAAATAAAACCCACACACAGTGGCTACAAACCAGTTCACACATTAAGCGCAATCTGACAGGATGTATCTCACTGAAAGAATAGTGTTTAGTCATAGTGTTTACTAGAAAGGTCAGCATTATGATGCCCAGTGACTGCAGGCTATGGATGGATGTGTTATGGCTCTATTTGAGAGATTTAAACCTGCAAAAAGTGGCCACTTGGCCAGTTCTCCAAACATTCAGGCAGCATTTACTATTTTGTGCTATACAATAAGACTTGCATTGGAAAGGGAAGCGCAATGCCTATCTTCCTTCTGAGGGACAGATTTTGAAACATGGTTGTTGAAACATGGTTTGTTGGTCCCATCGGCCCCTAAAGTCTGTGAGCCCATGTGCAGTTTCTGCCACCCACCCGCTTGATCTACAGCTAACCCTTAACCATTCAATGCAGAAAAGGGAAGGCTGGGCTAACAGTCTCATCTATGGGTATAATCAGGTCAACTTCCTTCTCCGCTTCTTGAATTGTGAGCCAGTGGAGCAACGCAGACTTAGAAACAGGGTATATTTATTTGTACTGCACTGCATGGCATTTCAATTAGTAACTCTGTGGATTTAAAACCTCTGAATGGACACACAGGGACAGTTGTGCAGCATAGCTTTTGTGCTCTCCCGCTTGGGAAAAAAAACCTGTTTGAGGACACCAGCAGGGGTTTAATAGAAGCTTTGATAAAAGTTCTCTGAATCCTTTTATTGTTGCTCAACTACAGACTGGACCCTGGTGTCTTTCAGGCTGCGCTTGGGAGATAACAATTAATTTCACTCAGTTGGGAGAGTCGGCTAGAAAAGATAGTGGCCTTTCTGAATATGTAAAGACAGAGAAAAACAAGGTATAACTCCTGCTAGAAAACTCATATCAGAATTAAGAACCTGTCTGACTTTATAACCTATTCAGAGAGTTATGGACAAGGTTTTAGCAAAAGGAGGGAAAGGAGCTCAGAACATAAAATGGACCGAGTCAAACAATTACAGAGTTTGATCTATTTTAAAGTTTTAAAATATATGGTCTCTTACCATCTGGCCTTTTTCCAGTGATGAATATAGGCAACCCCTGTTTGTAAAATAATATTTACAGCAGAATGATAAATGAATTCCATTTCCCCAGAAAACTGTCAAATTATATTATAATAAATATGTATTTAAATATTATAATAATCTCTTGCTACTGCAAAGTAGTTTTCTTTTCTCAAAGTTGTTCACTGACCTCTAAAGTTGTTGATTTACTGAAGGTGGTAAAAGCTTTTCTCTGACTTGCTGATTTAGATTTTTAGCCTCCTTTTGAATACAAATTCATGGAAATGGGTGGTACAAGTGCTTTGCCAAAAAGCAGGCAGTTGTTTATATTATTTTTCTCAGTAAAAAGTGTAATCACTTTAAAATAATAAATTTAACCCCTCCCAATAATAGATTTCCCGTTTTTTGTTTTGTTTTGTATTGGATGCATGTATGCACATTTCTAATAGCACGTCTAATGCACATGAACAAAGCTGGTTGCCAAAGGGAAGGAAAGGTTGCTAAGAGCACATATTTCCTACTACATTACACATTTTCAAGGGCATAATTAAATGACCATGGAAGGAATTCTCAGTTGATCAGCACTGTTTATCTTTCAGAGATCTTTACCAAAGCACATGCAATGGACAAATAAAAGGCAAATTTTAGTTAACCATTCAGTTCAACAGCATTTCCAAACAATTCAAGGCTACAGCTATTCTACTCTCTGGACTTTCTACCATCTTTAGCCTTCCCAATTTTACGGTTGCTCATTTTTCAATCTGTTTTGCTTTTAAAAATGTTGCATAGATAACTATGGATCATAAAGACATCAAACAAAAGTTAAACTGTAAGGTAAATTATAGCGGAATAAGTTTGTTTTATGCTTGCTATGCAGAACATAATGTTATGTACTTAAATAGTGGAGGTTATAGTGGATTTCAAGTCACAGATATAACTTCAATTTTAACCATATTATGTCTACCAAATATTACCCATTTATGAATTTCTTCTAACTTCTGAACTTCATAGTCTCAATAGCTTCCTATCTGGAGAAATTACATGCAGAAAAATACATGCATGTAATTTTGCATGCAGAAAAAAATATAACAGTCTACTGTGTCAGATGCCTGTTCTATGTATCTCAGCCATTGCAGTAATAATAACAACAACAATAATAATTTTTAAAATGTAAATGTTACATGATTCCTAGCAACTCTGGCCAGTTGTCTCTTGTCAACAGTTTTTCTTATCTTGCTTAGTCATGACAGAAAATTTTCAACTTTCTGACTCCCACCCTACCCCACATTCTTTGAGACCCCTACGTAAATTTCTGTTTTGTACAAATATTGGATATTTTCTATATTATTCAGACAAGGAGGGCCTAAAGCTTCCCAAAATTTAGGTTTAACAAAAAGAAAAAAAGGTTGCAATCTTGTAAAATTGCCAAATCTCACAAAATTGTGCAGACCTTGCCTGATACTTCACAAAATCTAGCACAAGAACAGCAAAAACATTTTGACCTCTTTTATAAAAACACCAAAATCTCATGACATTAAAAATAATTGCATAAGATCGTACATAAGTACACAAAGTATGAACAGGTTGCTTAACTGGCTTTAAAGGGTCATGATATGAGTGACAGGAAAAAAGAGGATGTGTTAAAAAGAAATATTCCTGAATATTCTTTGTCCTTTAACTGAATAATTCCAATGATAACTTTATGCAGAAATACAGAAGCCTATGTTACTGGTGTGTTCCTTCACAATTATTTAAAAAAAAAAAAAGCTTTCCCATAGAAAATGTCTGATGTGAAATACTTTTGGAAAGATATAATACATATGAATCTGGCAATAACATCCACCAGAGTTAAATATTTCTTTTCCAATGTTAACAGGGGTTTCTGAAAAGTAGCAAAATGTTCTTATTTATCTCACTAAAGCAGAACACTGTATTGCCAAGAGGCCTAAGTCTTCAAGATGGAAGAACAATCACTAGAGGTTTCCTTTAATCTCTTCTTTCTAGTTTACTATCCTCACCTAGGAATGAGATATTAATTTTATCCATTTGCAAGTTTTAAATTTAATGTTAATAAAATTTCTTCTCTGGCATTGCTATTACAGAAATTTTAAAATCTTAAATTACTGAATGAAAATTGTTTTCACTTTCCTCAGACCTTGGAGTACTGTATTATTCTTTGAGTTTTTGAGAAAGATTGGTACAGAAACCAATCTTTGAATCCTATCCTCCATTACAAATAATATTTAAAAAGTAATTTTGGGATGCTCAAACCACTCAAAATTGTGAAAATAATATTTTTTTACTTTTGAAGTGATCCAGAATCCACTGAGTATAAACTAGCACTTATAAACAGCCACTCTGTGTATTCATACCAGAGTTAAATCCTGTATTAATGGTTATTCAGCCAGGAACAAAATGTATGCTTTCAAATACACAATTGGAACTAATACAGTTATGGTTTCTTCAGATAACACAGTGCCACAGGAGCCATTACTTTGTGTTGACTTCCTGACCATTTAATTAATTCTAAAATATGTGTAAGGCTGGTAAGAGAGAGAGAGAGAGAGAGAGAGAGAGAGAGAATCACATTTGCATTCTATCTTTCTCTAAGAGTCTAGATTATGCATGTTGAAATCTCTCCTTATTTTATCCTCACAACAGGTACTTTGTCAGATAGTTTGACAGGGAGATAGTTACTGTCCCAAAACTACCCAGTAGGGACTTGAACTTGGACCTCTTGTGTTTCAATTCAGTACTATAAATGCTACATGATACCATCAGACAGGGTAAAGCAAGCACCTCAGCAGATGATGGGGGCAGACAATGACCAAATTAAGAGTGTGCATCTCTTAAGCTACATCTGGCTTGACAAAATATAAAGTTCTACTGCCAGTGCTAAAGTAAGATTCAATTGCCAATCTGGTTTGCTTTTGGACATATGTGAATGTGTGTGTGTGTGAATGAGAGAGAGAGAGATCTTTGCTTTCTCTTTCAGCAGCAAAGTACAGGTAGTGCTCACTTAACAGGGGTCATTGGGATCAGCAACTCTGTCACTAAGCAACACAGTCATAAAGTGCAATGTCACATGACTGCACTGAGTTACAATGGCAGTTGCAGCAGTTCAGGTTGCTATTGTTAAGCAAATCCCATGTGGTCATAAAGCGCGATGTCACATGATTGCCATTTGTGACCTCCTGCTGGCTTCCCCATTGACTTTGCTTATTGGAAGCTGGCAGTGAAAGTCGCAAATGGAGATCATGTGACCATGGGATGCTGTGACGATCATAATTGTGAGCCAGTTGCCAAGTGCTGAATTGCAATCTCATGACTGCAGGGACACTCCAATAGCCACAACTATGAAGACCAGTCTCCTCGTTCAGCACTGTTGTAACTTTGAACGGTTGCTGAATGAGTGGTTGTTAAGTGAGGACTACCTGTATCTTGGTCACTCCTGACTATGAGATCACATGGGAAGAGCCATTCACAATGTAAGGGCCTCTTGCCAGGAACCACTGTAGAATACATTCTTCTGTACTGCTCAGTGATATCGAAAGGCTGACCATCCCAATTTGGGGGTTCTTAAGACTTGTCCACTGAACTGTCTGGTCTTTTCTGTCCCCTTGGCCCTAAAATGAAGGAAAGTGAGTTAAGAGATATCTAAATTTTCCTCCAGCTCAACCTTGTCTTCCAGCAATAGAGGGAAGAATAGAACTGACTCTTCCTCAACCTTTCATCACCATCTGCTATAAAAAATGTTGAAAATATTATATTCTCATTGTATGTAATTCTTTGTTACTCAGAACTATGTCTCCATTACAACAGCAACAAGACTGCATGTCATCAGTCCTTTGGATGTATGTGGCTTTAAATTTTTCCCTATCTGATATCTAAAAACTTGTCTCTTTCTTCCCCCATAATTTTAATCAGTCAGAAGAGAACTGAACAGCCTGACATTTCGAAAAGAGAAACAGCAGTCATGGACTGACATAATTCTAAAATCACTGGACTTTATAACATTGCTCATTTCTCCATTTCCAAGTCAGGAACAGTGACACAGAGAGAAAAGTTTTCTTACATGATTATTACAAGATTATTGCACTAAAGACACAGCCTGGATTCACACATTGTATTATGCCATCATGTGATTGGTTTGGTTTTGGCTTGGTGTGTAGGTGAACCCATTCACTGTGGTTTGTGAAATATACATATGGATTAGTGCAATGTGTCCTCAGCTTTTGTGGTTTATTCAACTAACAATGGTTTAAAAATTGTGTCTTAGCAGGCTATATATGTGAATCCAGCATGCAATGTTCTGCATAAATGAAGCAAAGTCAGATTTCCCAGATCTTTGTTTTGTTTCAAAACATCATATTTAAAGATTTCCATTGATACATCTTTTTTGCCAAGTAAATGTGCTTTTGTTCTTCTTGGACCAGGACACCTTACAGTTACATTCTTATCAAGCAACACAAAAACCAACTGGCAGATGGAAGTTCACAAGTACAGGATATAGAATTCCCAAATGACCTAGCTTTATTGCTAAGTCCCACCAAAAATAAGAATGACCTTGGCCCTTCCAACGTTGAGAACTCGGCATAATACTCATTAGTTCGATTTGATTTCCTGTTACTGATTTCCTTACACACACTAGACCAAACATTCACTCAAGAAAGCCAAGTGAAACAAGCATGCATTAGCTCTCCCTATGCATACATAAAAAAATCAAGTTATTGACTTTATCTGGGAAAAGAAAGGACAAAGTAATATTCTTATATCTGAACATTGCATCTTACTTTCTTTCTTTTTTAAAGTTCTGCCTCATTTACAGAGTCAATGGATAAACATTGAAATCATTAAAGAAAACAGAACGGAGGGAAAAAGGAAATCATACACTGATTTAAATAAGTAGGTAAGAGATTCAGGTAGCAACTGGCATATTCTCAGTTATCTTACAACCTAGAAAGGATAATTTTATTTTTAAGCACAAAAATCTACATATGCTTTTACAGCCACTTATTTAAATTGTCCAACTGCATTTCATTAAGAGGAGGATTCGTGTATGTACATGTGTTTATGAAACAATTGGAAACAGAGGAAGATGATGAAGATGACTAGAAAGGCAAACACCCTTAGCATTGTTGGCCTTGGGAGATTTTGCTATAATACCTGAACTCACGTTAAAGGCCATTTGATGCTTTTGATGCTGGTGCAATTTCCCCCTTTGCCACTGAAAGCAACACAGATTCAAGGCATGATATAGTCACAGATCCTCATTTGAAACATATATATTCTACTGCACCATATAAATCAGAGTGGCAGAAGTTATAGAACTTTATGTGCATTTTCTGTGCAGGATGGTGCAATGCACATGATATTCTAATCAGTATGTGGAGGGAAGCAGGGATTTCTGAAAACATTTTACCAAAAATATCAATAAAGAATCTGTTCTTTTTATAGTATCTTCCAGTGCTCGTGAGCTACATGGAAGTAACCACCCTAACTGTTTTGGTTATTTGGACAATATATGAAAACCTATAAGAACAAAACCTTCTTTTGATCCTCCCTCTTTCCCATTCAACATTGTGCTTTAATTAGGAAAAAAAATAAAGTGTAATTCTACTTCTCTTTGTTCACAACATCCTTCAACATTTACTGTGGATACTGCTTCCAGTAGTTTGATGCTACTGAAATAAAATCAAATAAATATTTATCTAGCAGAAATATGTGCTCATTTTACATTTTTACAGCATTATAGATCATATCTGGCATTAGAGAAAACTGAGGCAAGAGTTAAATGACACAGATGCTTACAGAACAGGAGATATTTCCTTATGCATATATATATGAAGAGGTGGATAAGAAAACTATGAGAAAATAATCATCTGCAAATCTCAGTTCCTCTAAAATAAAGATTTGCAACAGGCAGGCTGACAGCTAGGCACATTGAAAAAGAAGAAAGGGGGGGGGGGGAGGGAATCACCCAGAATTGAATATCTTCATACAAAAGATCCTTCTCTGACTAGAGCTACAATTTTAAAATATCCATAGCTAAGTGCCATGAGGTAAAATCTGTTTATTTATTTACAGAGCTTTCCCTGTTAACTGGTATTTCCATAACCCACTTCAATATTGTGGCTAACTTAAAAAATACCGCAGTTAACCTAACCAGCTAACAAATGACCAAGCCAGTTTATATATCTGTTTAAAAATTCAAACTTCACAAGAACACAGACTGTGAACAAGTCAGGAGGGAAGAGTGGAATATCCTGCAATTTTCTGATGTTCAGCTGGATATTTGACTTGATTCCCCACCGATATCAGTCTTTTAATGTAATATGGGAATTGTTTGCCACTCTTGCATTGTGCTTTATTAGTCAGAGAATTTGCAGTTTGTACTGGGGGGAAAATGCTTTTTTTACACAATTTATAGATACAGGAGTTCTGATCCAGATCTGATTCAGAGCAAAAGCTTGCCTTCTCCCTGTATCCCAGCCTATAGCAGGTAGCTTCCTGTCCCACTTGATATTTTTAAAGATTCTGTCAACAGAAGAAATTAAGTTAGAAGAATACATGCTGCAAAGCAAATCATCAAACTCTAGCACAAGTATTTGCAGCAATATCTTAAACTCTAAAAATATGTATTCCAATGGCAGAGACCAACCTGAGACTCTAAGCTGCCTTCTGCAAAATGGTTATTTTTGTGACTGGCCATGCCCACAGTGTCAGCCATTTAGTGAATAAGTAAGTCTTCTATGGTAGGTATTTCATGACCATACCAAACATGTGCTCTCAAAATTCCAAATGTGTCCTCTTCCCCCAAAAGTTGTTACTACTTCAAAAGAGAGGGAAAATAAAAGGAAGGTAATAAAAAGGTTACCTGCTTGGTTAGTGGTCACAGTGACAGACACGGCTTGGTCTTGGCTTGGATTTTGCTTGGATACTCCATTCACTGCCCAGATTTCAAAGGTATAGTTAGTATGTGCCAAAAGGTCAGTAATGGAAACCCTGGTGGACTTCAAACCATTCTGCTGAGGGCTGAAGTGCACACCACTCCCACAGGACCGGCAGCGGTTCAGATCACTGGCTCCACATCTCTTACACACCACATTGTAAGAGACATCTTCACGACCACCTTTGTTCTGGGGAGGGCTCCATTCCAAATTCACTGATGTCTCATTGACATTGGAAATCAAGTTTTCAGGGGCAGATGGAGGGCCTGCAAAAGAAAAGCATCCTTTTTTAATTACATGAGCAAAACAAAAAAAGTAGGAAGCCTCTTTAGAAAAATATCTACAACAAGCATATACAACATCCTTGGAGTCAAGACCTGCAACTGGACTTTGGATGTGGTTCCATGTGCTGCTCTCCCCATAGAAGTAGAGAGCCCAGGACAAGGACGTATACACACCCAGGATAAACACTGCATTTAATTTTATTTTATTTAAATACTTGTAAATTGTTATAGAATGACATCCATGTTTTTCATAATTCCTCTTTCTGCCACATTAAAAATTACAGTTGAAGGGGCTTTCAGGTTGTATTCAAGGCATATGCAGAGGTGTCTGCAGCCTGGAGCCCTCGTGTTATACATCTCTGACCTGCCCTGAAGCTTCACACACAATGAATGCAGTTCTAGCAGCTTGCTAGCTCCTGTCTCAGTCAGAAAACACCTTAAAATACAGTTAGTCCTATACAACTACATCCATATCTCCAAACAAGTTTCCATTTGTAAATATCTGGCTATAGAGAAATGTTTGAGCAAATGGCCAGCGTATCTAAACTTAAAAAAAAATATCCATGTGCTGTGCAGTCCCAGGCAACAGCATCAGTCATCCATTTGGATGACTTGGGATGTAGGAAGGAGATGTAGTCTTCTGCTACTCTCTAACCGTAAGGCTGGATTATCACTGCCTATGTGCATAGATTGTACTTAGTCTTGAAGAAAATGGGGCAAAGCAGCCAATTTCTGAATGTGCAGATTGTTGGACCAAAGCCCAAAACAAGATCATACTACCCTTAACACAAGGAGCAGGTATGTGAATGAAATGTTTTTCAGTTCTTTTATCCTGGCCCTTGCCCATCTTCCTAAACTTGATTTTTACTAGACACTGAACATTAAAAGTAAAAACAAGCAAACCTATGCAACCTTCCCCCCCACCTCACTTTTATGTACTCATTATTCTAATATCCTATCCACAGACATCCCTTTCCTAACTAGTATCTCACTATTAATTCAGGTGGGTTTTGGGGGGGGGGGGCGTTGGGGGGCCGAGAAGGCATTGGAGCCTTAGGAGAGTTAATATATTCCAAGTAATGTATATAGGCTTAAAAGAATCTGGCATTACAGGTATGTGTAAACTTGCCTATTATACAAACCACACGTATGTATAACTGGGTTCTAAATTAATATACTAAAGAACTAGATAGGTAAGGCTAGCCTTTTGAAAGTGGTAGAAGGGTATCTGTATCTGAGAGATACACAAGTGAATGAGAAAATATGATGTTAATGAGAAAAAGGTGAGCAGACTATGTGTGCAAGTTTATACATGAACAGAGAGCATAAAGAAAAATATTGTAGGGGTGAGAATGTGCATATGTGCAAACATACATGAGGGAACAGTAGTATTGTTTGTGAAACACATTTTATTGTGCATCTATGGGCACATGAATGAGAGGTATTAAGATGTGGAGATTGTTCTCCCTATAATTGCAAAATATGTAGATTGTCTTCAACATTTAATTCTCAGGCATATTAGCTATCAGAAATACTTCAACTTGAGCTCCTTGAGGAAAGATGACATAGAAATCTAATGAATAAATCCTTTTTTTCTTTTCTTTTTTTTTGGTGGCTAACAAGGGTAAAACTCTGCATAAAAGTCCCTACAGAGATGTCAGATAACAAATAGTTATTTATACTGAATTGATCCTACATCCCAATTTCAGAATGGGTACCTGTTACATCAACCACTTGGAGTTTAATAACAGAGCATCACTCAGGTTCATTGAGATGCTCTTGAAGAGACTTAGTCCAATTTTATGTGTGAAAATGTGCTGCTCTGAATCAAGCAGACCCATCAATAATTAGTGCATAGGACAGAGAAGGGTAGAACCCCAACAGAGAAGTAGTCAAGCAGATAACAGAGAAAACAGGTGCTTGTAGTTTGCAGCTTGCATACTTCCATACAGGAGGTGGAGGGAAAATTACCAAATTCAATCCTATTTGGTGTTAATTCAAAGGTGAAAGGAAGGTAACAAACAACATTTTTGCCATGGCCTGGCAAAGTATTTGAGTAACAAAAGAAAAATTCCCAAATTTCCCTCCTGGCCAAACAGAAGAAATGAAGAGAGGAATACTTCAGGTACTTATCACAACTCATGCATATTACACTAAATCCTGGGTTTCCAATATATTATAACACCTGAGGGCTAAATGAGCCCACTATTTTCCTTGGTGCCTACTGACCATTTGACCTAGCTGTTTTAAAAAAGTATTATTTCAATTTAAAAAATGCAAAGCTAGCATACTGCAAAACAGAGTACCAAATTCAAGCATAACCTAGTTTTCCATCAATGTCATTGGGCTGCACACAAATGCCAGAAGCATTTTTGGAAGGTAAAACAATGGGTAGCTGAGGCCTAGAGTTTCATTTGCCTTCTGGTAAATGGGTGTTTCTTCCATTGCTGCACTCAACGTGGCCATTGTTCTGTGAAGGTACCAATAATATGTTCCTAAAATTCGAAATGTGTCCACTAGGCCAAAACAGTTGGGAATCTCTTCATTAACCCATGGACTTCTCATAGTTAAAAACCTGAAGGCATTATTATGGATGCTCTATTAATTTTAAGAGAACCTGTATGGGAGTGCCACTTGTGGCATTAAAATAAACCACAATCATCCTTAAAATCAACTTTTGTAAATCTTGCAGCATTGTTCACACAGGCAAACTCAAAGGTCTGAAAAAAATCCTGAGAGCACAACTGTGGGATTTCTTTGTCTCCTTCTCTCTCAGAGGGCAGAAACAAGAAAACGTGGCACATTGCCAATGGGTGTAATATCTTCTTGAAGGAAATAGGTCTACCTGAAAAAGAAATACTTCCCGCTTCCCATACCATCAAGCCACCACTTTTTTCTAGAGAATGTGCAATAAAGATCCCAGTAGGCATTTAATATTGACAAACCAAACAAGCCTGTCCTTTTGTTGACATAAATCTTTTCTGACACACATTCCCCTTTAAGAAACAAAACAATAACATACTTCAAAAACATCAGTGAGCAGACACTGTTTAGAAAGGCCCTCTTAGCAACTGCTATGACTAAGGCTTTAATTGTGTCTGCCCAGACTACATTTTCATGAATAATCTGTTGAGCAAGTTATTCTGCAAACCTCCTTGGGTGTGATCAGACGCTATTCTCAAGTAAAGCTTTTTACAACTTGATCAGATGGAGAGGTTCTTCCATGTGAGATGCTATGTTCTCTAAACCGTACAGTTTGGTCCTAAACTGAGATTACTTTTTCAGGGCCTTCTTCAGCTGAGTTTAGTGGTGACCAAAGGGATGGCTGTTTTAATCCCTCAGCATCCCAGATTTGAGGTAGTTTGTAGACTTTGAAGGATAAAGTAATAGCAAAATCCCACCCCTATTTTTGGAAACACCATTCAGCCATCACAAAGAGGTGAGTTCAGTCGTTCTGATATATAAATAGGTCTCGATTTGAGCTGATGATGAATCCCACAAAATGGTTGTATTATTCGAATTTGTACTATTCAAAGTGATATTTCTATGGAACATAGGGTAATTGGTTTCAGCTCGATGGAAATAGACAATGAAATTTTTTAAACATAATTTTTATATGTTTATTAATGAAATATAACAGTAAAAGATTAAAATAATATATTTACAACTTCAATTTATTTTTTAACAACCCTGCCCCTGAAGACTGCTCAGAAGCTATAGGTAATGCAGGAAGTGGTAGCAAGATTGTTACCTAGACCATCTTTCAGTTATTTTTTAAGTGGTTTTAGTCTTTTTTATTGCTTTCTAATGTATTATAACCTGCCCTGAGATCTTCTACATAGATCTCATATATATTGAAAATAAATAAATCAAGTGGACAAAGGACAAGCTGGAGGATAAACCCATATCCAAAGCGTACCTGCTATCTCCTATATTCTGCTGTAGTTCTTCAAAATGAGCCTCTTCTTTTTTGACCTTTCCTTGAATGGAATCTTCCTTTTCTCCATTGGGCACACATGACGATTAGTGTCTAAAACCCTAACAGCAATTGTGCATGCACTAGTCTCAACTGCGTGCATACTAGCCTCTCACTAACTGAATGTTGGCTCGTATTAAATGTGACCTGGTATCAATTTATAATTCACACTAAATCAAATATTGCACTCTTTGAACTTGCATTAATTGCAACCTACCTGTTTGGCCACTACATTACTAAGTCCATAGCAGGGCCTCTGGGTTATGAAATATATAATTCACTCCTAAGGAGGATTGCCAAATTGAATATTGCTACTCTTCAGTTGCAGGTAAAAACCTTCAAAAAATTCTTAAACCTTTTTAACAAGCATTTATTCTCTTTAATTTTCTTTCTCCGCCTTTTTAACAGGCCTTTATTCATTTCATGCATACTTGATCTATGTATAATGTACACACACACACACACAAAGATAAATACCTGAATAAAGGCTCAGGATCAGCCCAAGAGAAAGATGTAAGTTTTTGCAAATACTGGTCTCCTCCTCTTATTCCAACCACTCACAAGCGTTAGTGGCAGGAGACCCAAAGAACAGTGTGGGGCAGATGTACAAGCTAACCACTTCATCCACTTCTTTCTTTTTGGCAGGTATCTTAGCCACCAGAGAACACACTGGAAGCCAGAGGATCCAAATGAATGATAGCCCTGCTATTATTGCAGGACTTTGGGAGAAAGAGAAAGCAGCCTCATATCCAGTATTTCTCAACCTCGGCAACTTGAAGACGTGTGGACTTCAACTCCCAGAATTCCCCAGCCAGCCATGTTGGCTAGGGAATTCTGGGAGTTGAAGTCCACATGTTTTCAGGTTGCCAAGGTTGAGAAACACTGCTCGTATCAGAATGAGACAAAAGTGATAGAAGTAGGTAGTTGTTGTTTTCTTTCAGTTTCTGTAAATTTTTCCCTTTCCCTCGTCTCCTGCACCCAGACGATGTCATTCAACAAGTTCCTAAATTGTAGAAATTTTTTCAGGGACCCAGGCTGGGCAAATGTGGCAAAGAGGAAAGCTTCCTTCAATAATTTAATTTTTTTTTTCTTTGATACACCTATTTGCTCCAGAGCAAGGAAACTGTTTTAGTTGCTGTCATGAAAGTATCACATTTTATTTATTTGTTTATTTATTTATTTACTTACTTACTTACTTACTTATTTACTTACTTACTTACTTACTAAATTTATCCCCGGCCATCTCCCCCTAATGGGGGACTCTGAGCTGCTTACAACTCACTAAAACAATAAATAAAAATACAATTAGATAAAACCTAAACGCTATATAAAACCATTTATTCTAGTCTATACAAACCTAAGGAGAGCCACTTTGATGTAGTGGTTAAGGCACCAGGTTAGAAAGCAGGAGACTGTGAATTCTAGTCCTGTCTTGTATATGAAGCCAGCTGGGTGACCTCGAGCCAGTCATTGTCTCTCAGCCCTAGAAATCAGGTAACGGCAAACCACTTCTGAAATCCTCCCAAGAAAACTGCAGGGACTTCTCCAGGCAGCTGCCAGGAGTCAACATTGACTCGAAGGCACAAAAAACAAACAAACAAGCAAACAAACAACCTAATGTGAACACATTATCTAAATTGAGGCATTTTTGTAAGGATTCCCTTCTCCTACTCTTGATTTTACATTTAAAAACCAGGGCAGAAGTTTTAAGAGATTGTTCCTGAAAAAGGCGAAACTTACGGCATCACAATCCTCCTTACTTGCCTTTCAACTTTTGTCACATCAGCACCCCATCTTCCCCTAGATACATCTATGAATTCAGTAGAGAAAGCTATTGTTTCCCAGGATCTGCAATTATACTTTTTTTAAAAAAAAAAATTAACCTCAGATAAAGTGACATCATGCTCTACTTCAAGAATATTTTTGCAGCTTCTTTTATTCAGCTTCTTTTTGTAATGCTTGGTTGATAAACATTATATTATCTCCTATATCTGCAAATCATTTCCTTGAAGGGGAAAAAGAAGTAAAAGAGAGAAATAAATAAAGCTATTGGCTTGGCCTATATTTCTTATTAGAAATTTAATTCTGAAGACACTAGGCTTAAATAACTATCCTCTTTAATGAGTCATATCCTGTGAGATTATACTTTAAACTTGAGCAAAATTAAAACTAGTTGATTGTGCTAAAGCTCTACCTGGCATCTTTATCCCCCCCCCCACTTCCCCCAGAATAAGGCCTTGTGAGGGAGAAAAGTTAAATTGATTAACAGTAATAAAGATGAACTAACAGGAAAAACTGCCCAGTATCCTTATTTAAGTACAGCAGGGGAAATTTATGAGGGATCAGATTTACATTACTACTATGACAGTGACTGGATGATAAATCAGCATTTGAATCTTTCATTTATTGTGGACTATTGTAATGTGCTCTACATGGGGCTTGAATTGCACCTGGAAGCAAACTGGTAACCAATGCAGTTCAGGGAGCAGAGGTGTAATGTTTGTCCTTCTAGGGGCACACCTAACTGTCCGTACCATCGCATTTTGCACCTGCTGAAGCTTCCAGATACTGGACACCTCAAGCAATGAGAAGATGGAAAGGATACATTCATTTTAAAAGGGGATGAGCTGGTCCAAAATTAGAACTTTTGCATAGATACATATAGTCCTCACTTAATGATGGTAACTGGAACTGGAATTTCCATCGCTAAGCGACACAGTTATAAAGTGCAATCTCACATGACCACGTCACTTAGTGGCGGAAATTACAGCAGTTTCAGTTGCCATCATTAAGCAAATCACTGTGGGTCATTAAGCGAGGACATCACATGGTTGCCATTTGCAACCTCCTGCCAGATTCTCCATTGGCTTTGTTTGTAGGAAGCCAGCAAAGAAGATCGCAAATGGCGATCATGTGACTGCAGGATGTTGCAACCGATGTAAGTACAAGGACTGTTGTAACTACCACTCATTTAGCACTGTCATAAGTTCGAATGGTCACTGAATGAGCAGTCGTTAAGTGAGGCCCACCTGTAATTCACTAGATCAAGCAAGCCTTTTCAAAATCACTTTTTCTTGAGGTTTTATGGAAATGTCAGTAGAAATCATTGCTAGAAACCTTACTGACAACTTACATGATTGACACCCTCCTGGCTCTTATTCTTTTCTACTTTTATTGTACTTTCTTCCAATCTCTTCCCAACCCCCCTCTCCTCCACAATTTCTGCATTAATTTCTTAGCTTGACTAAGACTTCCTACAGCAACTCAACTTTGTGCTTCAAGAAAGTCCATCTCCATTTGCAAGATGAATTGGAACTTTGAACTCTTCCTTCCATGGCTTCATTCATCACATAAGTTCTATACTGCCAAGAATGTGTCAATACTGTCACAAAGCTGAGAGCCCAAAGCCCTTCAGATCAGCACTTCAATGTTAATCTCTTTCCCTCTCTCTTTCTCTCTCTCGAAAGACAGGTTATAAGGCAGAGCAAACTGTGGATATTCAAGTTTGACTTTGAAAGAAAGCCAGAGCTATAATCTAAGACCTATATACAGTATGTATACAGTAGTTAACTTTTTCCCTTGATCCCCTAATATTAGGGTTGAATTCCCTCACTAAAGATTACCTTTACTTCATAGCCATTTGTTCATTCTTGAACATTGGACTTATCTGTTTTTACAAGGGACATGACTGGATCCACTAACAGCAGAAGCCACTTAAAATATCAATCATCAGGTACTTTCCATACTTTTTATGTATGGAATGTATGGATGGATGGATGTATTTATATATGTATGGCTCAACCTTAAGTAATGTAAATCACAGAAATGATAAATCTATAAATGCAATGTTGATCAGGTGCAAAAAATCCCACCCTAACCCAAGGCCTGGAGAAAAAGCCAAGTTTTCGGGGGGGTTTTGTTTTTTTTTAAAAGGCCATATGGATCACTGACACACAAGGTCTACATCCTGCATCCCCTCAGGTGACACTGTGTAATCGACAGGACCTGGAGCATGGGTATTCTGTCTGATCATAAAGGACAGGCAGAAACTATCAGAGCCAGGCTATCCCTCAGATAGCCAGGCCTTATGCCATGATGGGCTTTAGATGGTGCTCCCTGAATTGTACCCAGAACCCTAACTGACAACTAGCACAGTTTACAGAGCAGTGATGTTGCTGTCGCATACCTATTACTGGTCACACTACCACATTCTGGACCAGCTTCAGTTTCTGTGTAGGGCGAGGGCAGCCCCATGTAGAGTACATTGCAATAGTCCACAGGCAAAGTGACTAGGACATCAGTTACCATTTGGAGGGCCCCCAACAGTCCAGGAACAGGTGCAACTGGCAAGCTAAATTAATTTGCACAGAGACTTTCTTAGTATAGACAAAGTAACTTTCAAGAAGGAATGTAAAAACAGTTATGTAAACTTCAGCTAACCCCTGAAAGAGAGAGCAGGGACTGAAAAGGAAACTCAAGACTACCCCACCTTCATTTTCTTTGGTTTAAGAAGGAAGAGAAAACTTCTGTCAGGCTTTCAGGTTCTATGGTTATGCCCTATAATAAAGCAGAGTTCCACTGTGGTGTCTTTTCCCTGACCTGGCCTATCTCAAAGGGCTGACACCTGGCTGTGGCTTTCACCTGATTTTTGAGCAGAAGCTGTGAATCCAGGGAAACCACCAAGTTGTTCCCCAGACCCAACTGCTGGTGAAAAGAACAAACACCTTCTTGTGGGAAATAGATCCTGTTTTTGGTTTTTGCAAGACATAACAAAGATAAGTAATTTTATGATTTTAAAAACTGGACACTAGAGGGGACTAAATATTTTAGGTTGGGGAAAAAAATACAAGCCTACAAAATTATGCAAAATGTTACAACAATGAAAATATTGAAGGAGACTTTTGAAGAATGGAGTCAGAAAATAGTAGCCACAATATCAACAGTGTCAGTAATGATGTCTGCTTCTGTGGATAGACTATGTCTAAAAGATGTTATTGAAGAAATGACAGATGTAGAACAAATTTTATCTGACAAGATAGAGATGGTATTGAAAGTGGATTTACAACTGACAGGCCAAGAGAATGACTTAGACAAGGATGTTTCACTGGATCTACAAAGGAAACTGGCTGATATTTTAAAATTTAAAAGGAAACACAAATGATAAACCAAGAGAGTGACCTGGACAATTTTTTCCTACTGGATTTACAAAAGATGCTTGTTATACCCTTGAAGAACTCTGTGCAATGGGACAGAGAAGAAATGAAATCAAATCCTACGACAATATTTGAATGAACTAAAGATTAAGATGGTTAGAAGTAAAAGGAAGAAATATAAAGTTGGTTTATTTGATCAAGGTTAAAACAAGATATGTTGTTACTTCTGGCAACTCTTTATGGACTTTCTGCTGACACCAGGACTGAAAAGATGATATTTATGGATTTTTTTATAGATAAGGGATGGGATATGGGATAAAGAGATGATTGTAACCTTAGAGGGGGTGAAGAGTCACTAAATTTCTTTATACTTGTTGTGATGAAGGTTGAAGTCACTTCTTTATATATTTCTTTTCTCTTTATTATATTCTTACTTTTCTCTTTTCTCTTTTTTCGTTTTCCTTATACTTTTTACTCCTTCTTTCTCTTCTCTTCTCTGTCATTAAGTTTAGTTTGTATTAGTTTTCACTATTATAATCAAAATTCTTAATAAAAATTATATTTAAATGCACCCCCCCCCAAAAAAAAAGACTATTTTGACAGCATCAGTTGGATGGCCTGAGATTGAGATAAACAACTAGGTATCATCAGCATACTCATGTTGCCTGACCCTGAACTGATGGATGACCTCATTGAACAACCTCATGTAAATGTTAAGCCAAAAGAGTGAGAGTATTGAGGTTAGGGGCCTCAATCTCTTTTACCCAGCCAACACCCAACTGGAACTGGCCACAGGGAAAGGAGGAGAACTACCATAGAATGCTGCCCCCACCCCTGATCCTCACATGCAATGCAATAGGGTACCATTATTTATGGCATCAAAAGCTGCTGAGAGATCAAGGAGAACCAGACTGGTAGCACCACCCAATCCTGGGTCTACCAAAGGTCATCCACAAGTGTGATTGTTGCTGCCTCTATACTATGCCCCAGTCTGAAAGCCAACTGAAAAGGATCCAGATAATCTTTCCATCCAGGATCCTTTGCAGCTGCAGCATGACCACCTTTTCAACTACCTTCTCTAAATAGGGAACACTGGAGGTAAATTATCCATAAGTGTTGGCTCCATCAATCACTTCTTGAGGAGGAGGAGAGAACCACCACCACCTTCAAGTCCAGTGGGACCATCCTCTCCCTTAAGGAAGATGACATCACATATCATCTCTAGAGCAGCCTTCACATGGATCTAATTAAAAGCAGCTGGCCTAATCTAATAAATCATGATTGAGAAAACATTTATTACAAACTGATCTGGCATTTAGAAGCAGCAGTCAGAGCCTAGGGTTACATATATTAATACTGAACTTAAACTTGAGTGCCAATTCTCAAATAGCCAAAACATCATCATCCATATTCAAGGGGAAAGAAATAGAAGTTGACTGCTTTTTCTACCTGAATGATGACTGGGTGTTACAGTAGAAGCAAAATGCTGATTATTGGAGACAAGCAACAGAAAATCTGGGAAAGGAATACAGTAAGAGTAAATAGGAATCTGTACAAGAAGACTCTGCTCAGAAGCTAAGCAGGGTTGGCCTGGTTAATATTTGGGCAGGGAACCACCAAGAAATGATAGATTAAGAAGTAAATCTCAGGAGGCAGTAAAAATACACCACTTCTGTGTTGTTGCCAAGAAAATTACATAGGCATGTTCATGATGTCACCAGCAGTTAGTTTTTTTTTGAAGAAGACTTTTCTTATTGCCCACTTGACCTACAGAAGAGCTGTAGCCTCTGCTCCCTGAGACATTCCTGTCTCTATAAAGTAAAATATGTAAATGGCCAAAACCTTGCAAGAGCTCATATTTCCCATGAAATCTTGTGAGGATTTTTTTTTTTTTTGCTGGGAAGGGGCACCAAAACTATCACCTGAGATTATACAATAGCATCCAGGGCTAGAAAAGATTGCCAGCTTTTGGTACATAAAATCATGCTTACAGAAAAGTTGACTAGGAGAGCTTCCAAAGGAAAAACAAATCATTAGGAAATTCAGACCCTGCTCAGACTTTAAAACCATACTACTGTATCTAATTTACTTTATCTACCAACAGTGAATTAAATTACAGATAAACCCACTATAAGCATTGTTGTGTATGTTTTAGAATTAATGGAAACTGGGGGGGGGGGGGGGGGGGAATCACAGGAAGCTACATAAAAGAATAGATAGTCAATTTCCTATCAAGGCTCTCACAGTTTGATTACCTATGGTTTCTGTGTGCCCACCAGCAATCTTAACATTATGTACATAGAATAACTGACATCTGAAATTTGATGTAAAATGAAGGTGTGTTAAATAAAATCCAGCAAATAAAAAATTTGCTGGATTTTTTTGCAAAAAAATAAAGAAAAATAACCCACCTTGTTTTTTGTATACACAATGACTTCATGAAAATTCCTAGGGTCCATTGCACATAATATTTAGACTTCTACTGAGAGCCCTTGACCTTGGAAAAAAGGTAAGGGCCACCTGATTTTTATATCCATTCACATTTTCACAACACAGTCACTCAAGTACTCGTGGAATCCATGCTGAGCTTCACTGTAGATTACCCATCATTTCATTATGCTTCATTATGCTGATAACTGTCAGAAAGCATTAGAATCTGAGGTTTTGAGTAATAGGACTGAAATGGTAATTTAAAAACAATATCCTTTCTAGGGGATATAAACAGTGAGCTACATTTAGTTATAAAAAGGCAAAACAACTTAAATTATACCCTCAGTTTATAGGGAGGCCCTTTTTTAATTCCAAAGCAATCTGAAGTGAATGTAGAGGTTTTAGAAAGAGACACTAATTTTCTGCAGCTTTTGAAAATGTGGCGTCTTTAGCCTAAGTTCCTCTTCTGCAAAGGATTTTACAAGGATATTATTTTATAATGTCAATCAATTTCTCTTTGGCTGGATAGCCCAAGGGACCAAATTATTCACTATCATTTACAGAGAGACAGATTTACATTAGGCTTTCAAGATAGATAGACAATATTAATTGCCTTGACCCAATTGAGATTCGTAATACATTTTATCAAATAAGTATCTCTCCTCTATGCTAACATAACTCAAAGACAGACAGATATGACAGATAAATAGAAAAAAATAATATTTGGGTGATTTTTTTTTAATTGCTGGTATACTCTGGGTTGTTTAATACTATGGTATGGTTTTACATGGTTCTGAGAGTTGATTTTAATCCACCCATTTTATTTTTATTTGACTTTTAATTGATTTATTGATGTTATTCTATATTTTAGCAAAGGCCAGAATCAAATTTCACTGAAAAATAAATTTAAAAATAAGGCATCAACATAAATGAAAATATCATTTTAAAATTGATGTAAATAGATATCATTCTCATATACAGAAGTACTACATTTTCTAGAGAGAAGTAATTCCTAAGACAACTGAAAGACAAATCCTTTGGAATAAAACAGAATTGTGTGAAATCATATACATACTGTCTTCAATGTCATATTTTATCCATTTATTATAATTTGCCCTTACACTTATGTCTCTGTGCTGCTGGCAGTCAGCATTTTATTCTGACAACACTAAGTAGTTAATTAGACTAGAACAATAACTGGCCAAATAGTCACCCTACTTTTATCTATCACCATATACATTTCAGTCATCAGTTTGCTGAATTAGTATCTGTATTGCTTGAAGATATTTTTTTTCCATCATTTATGTGTAGGCTTCTTATGAGCTGTTCATGCCATGTCCATAGCTTAGTGTACAAGTGATACAGGTATGTGCTAGAATGCTGTAAGTGTAGAAAGCATAATGACAGGCTCAAACAGACAGCTACTTAGTATATCCAAAATGCCAACAGCGTAGCATTTTCAAAGAGGATACCATATTAGAGATTCATTCTGCAGAAGATATGAAGCCAGTTTGCATCATCCCAAAATTTACACATAGAAGAGGGCATGTGATTACCAAGAAGGGAACACTGCCAAGCTAACCCTGACAATTACTGACCCATGGGACAGGGGTCAGTGAGTCCCATTTATTTAGTGGACCCTGAGGTAAATGGAGAGCAATATCCCCAGCAACTATCTCAGCAAAAATGATGACACATGGTCACCCTGCACACTGAGGACACCCTCCTCCATAACTATGCAAACTTCATTGTAAACAGTCCCTTCGCCGCCGCCTCTTTCATCACTGATCTCCATTGAGGGTTTTCAGTGCTCAATTTTTATGATCCATGAGGCTCTCATGTACACCCCTCACCAGCAGGAGCCTACAAATTTAATCAGATTTAAACCGCTCACCATATGCTGCCAAACTAGCAGCCCTGGCATTCACATGAGATATCCACTCTCTGTCTTTCACTTAGGTTAAGCCATAAACATAAAATCTGTGCAACTCATTTAAAAAAGAATAAGTAGTGATTATAAGATTCAAAATTTTAAAAAGAGACAGATGCTTAAGCTATAGTCTGGATGATGGCAAAGCTAGTGATTTTTATGGTATGCACACTGCATTTACTAGCCAATGCATAAAATTAAGCTTGCAATTTTCTAATTTATCCTGGGGAATTATATAAAAAGGGCAGAACTAAAAGGAATTCTAGTTTCTTTCCCGCTAGTATAAAATTCAAACAAAACAAAAATAATTAAGGTCCACCTCTCTTGGTTTGGAAAGTTAAGATGTAGAAGCAAAGTAGCTATTACCATAGTTAAAGCAACCACTATATATGGTACAAAAGTAGAAACATGGGAATAGCAAGAAACTAAAATAAATAATTAACAATACTAATGCCTTCCTCCCCCTCTGCAAAAACTGAAGGGAGAGTAATTTTCTACACATTCCAGGTGTTTTTCTCCAAATTACCCAATATTACTTTTTTTACCTAGCTTAATAGTGAACGGAAACCTGATTTTACAAGCCAGTGGAGCAGAGTGTATGTTTTTGCTAGAAGAATGGGTCTTAGATTCTATGTTTTATTTCTTCATTAGGGGGCCGTCACACTGAGTGATTACTAAATGCAAGGCTGAATGAGACTGCTGGGGTAAAAGACAGCATAATGAACAAAGAAGGTTCTTGATTATTATAGCTGTCAGCACACAAGAATTGGGTTTATCACCTGGTTTAACCAACTGGTAAGAAAAACTAAGATAAATGTGAAAGACCCTATGCTGTTTGTGTGCTTCTCCATTTCTTCTGGTTAAACAAGGTAGGTGAAATAAGCAGCTTTTTCTGAATCAGGTATTTAAATGAAGTCTTTCCGCTATCCCTACCATGCACCCTGATACAATTTTGAAATGCCAGCCTTGCCTAAATTTCTCTTTAGTTTGCATTTATTTTTGTGCCTGTTGTTTTGACAGAAACCAGCTCTCACCTAAACACTTTACTGTGTGGTGATGTGCCTATTTTTACTCATTTTGGTACTGTTATTACTTGTAAACAAAAGTTTATATTCATAGTCCATTTAGAGCCATTACGGTGTAGTGATTAAGATGTTGCACTGGGAACTGGGTGGGGGCAAGTTCTAGCCACCCTCAGCCATGTAAGTTCACTGGGTGACTTTGGACCAGTCCCTCTCTCAGCCCAACCTACCACAGAGTGGTTGTTGGATGGGAGGTGGGGGACAGGTCTTGTATTCCATTTAGATATAAGCACATATCAAATAAAAATGCTAATTCTAATCATTAATAGTCAAAGCATCTCCAATTTGAATGCTGAAATATGGAAAGAATACACTTTGTGTAAGTTGCCTAGCTTCTGAGTTCTTTCAAGAACTTTCCCAAATCTGATAATCTATACCTGTTTTGACCTCAAAAAGAACACTTACATGCTTGAAACACATCCAGTAGAAAGAGCCAGCCAGACTTGAAAAGGTGATTACAGATATATACATACACAAAACAGTTTGAAATGTTTCAAATTGGAATCATTTTACAAACTTCTACTCTCCAGATGTCCTGGACTTGAACATTATAATGCCAGTTTCTGGTTGAAGGAATTATGAAATTGAACAGAACAGAAACTGTTCTGACCATATCAAAAGTATAAAACCAATACAAGTTTATATATATATACATATATATATGTATATGTATATGTGTGTATATATATATAGAGAGAGAGAGAGAGAGAGAGAACAAATTCATAATAAGTCATCACCCCTGCAGTTAACTCCAGTCTGATCTAAATAGCTTATCCTCTCCAAAATCGCCTTTGATATGAAGAGTGCAGTCTTACTAGTGATATGCAAGTTCATCTCCTGCAAAAAGTAAGACAATTTCTCCTGGGTACCCCAGTATTTGTTAGTTTTTAAGTAGGAATCTAAGTAAACAATCCTTTCTGTTGAATATACAGCAGTTTGCAGTCAAAGAAGATATGTGCAATGTCATCAACATTACACCATAATGTGTATCTGGTGCACCACAGATACACAGTCTTTCTTCAAATGGAACTCCATGGAACCTCCCATATCTTACCATGGAGTCTAGTTGCTCAAAATGAGTTCTTGAAAAAGCTCTTCTAAGATGTTGGGGAAGATTATGAAATTGGAAATGTGGTACATTTTGAAGACAACAACCTGGAGAAAACTGTCTTAAAAGGTATTGGAAGATCAGCATCATTCCATCTGAAGCTGGATAGAGCTTAGAGTTGTCAGAAATTAAAAGTCAATGAGGAGAGTCCATCTCAGGAACACCTGTTTTTCTTGATATATTGTAGGATGATACTAGTTATAACAACCAGTCATTTGCCTGAGATTGTTTACAATAATGTTAGGGCTAAATCATTATGAATTTATACCTGACTGGCTTGATTATTCTTTGGTTTAGATATGCTTGAATGCATTGTTTAATGGAGAGTTATTCCTCATGGAATTTTTATATCACACACACAACAGTTTTCAAAAACTCTGTCTTGTGTAAATAAGTAGCCTGGATATTCTTGCCAGCACAACTGGTTTAGCTTATTCCATGGCTGTTTAATGCAGATATCAAACATATGTAACCCTCCAGGTAATGCTAAAAGTCAATTCTCAGTAGTTCAGCCAACATGACCAACGATGAAGATGTTGTGAGTTGTAGACTTCTCACCTTAGCCTGTGGGTAATATGTACTAGGCTCCCTGGCTGATTCTTCCCAAACAAGTCAGAGATTGGAAGCCAAGAAAAAACTACATTTTCCAGCTCCAGATGTTAGGATCGGATGTTTAGCTGTTCATGTGATTTCTTTAGCCTTTTTTCTGGAAACGTGGGAGCCTTTAAGTATGGTGCACTAGTGTACTGATTGTTCATGATGGGAAGAAAATGTAATGTACACACAGAAGGCCAATGTGTGGATTGGAGAAGAGGGATCCATAGTTATAGTTTCTTTTTGTCTTTTTTTGGTGCATATTTTATAAAGGTGATATATAAACAAAGCTGACATTCATATTGTTCTGACCATGCTGCAGGATTCTGTCAAGCCACACAAATAATAGAATTCTTTCTTCCAGGAATATAGTATACTAAGGAATAGATTCTAAAAGTATGTAACTAGAATATTTTAATGGTACTAAAGGCACTTTGTTTCTCTCTGCTTACCAATCACATTAGAAAAAGTTCACTTTCAAATGAAGAATGTGCATCCTATCTAACCCTTACTCTCTCACCATTAAGTAAAGATGTTCAAGGTATTTTTTTCTCTCTCTCTGAAAGCTTAAGCACTTTTTTCCCCTAGCATTCTGTGTATGTGTGTATGTTTGTGTGTGTGTGTGCCTTTGAGTCAGTGCTGACTCCTGGTACATGCCTTGACAAGTCCCTGCAGTTTTCTGAGATTGCAGAAGTGGTTTGTCCTTGCCTGCTTCCTAGGGCTGAGAAAGAATGACTGGCCCCAAGTCACCCAGCTGGCTTTGCGCTTAAGGTGGAACTAGAACTCACAATCTCCTGCTTTCTAGCCTGGTGTCTTAACCACTACACCAAACTGGATCACTCTCCTAGATTTAGGATTTTCTTTTTGGTCAGTTTCACCTTGATAGCTTTTTACACAAAAACTGCTATAAGTTCTCTTTACTAGATATTGGGGATTGAATGTGGATCATTTTGCAGGTAAAGAAACTAGTGACTATCTATCTACTATACAGAGCAACATTCCTAGTGACTACTTGGATATGACCATGTAGTTTTCCTGGCAATGGTTTGCTACTGTCTTCTTCCAGAGCGTTTTTCAGTGGCATGTTTTAGTCTTAGTTCTGGGATTTTTTGGCAGACTTCCATCCAAGTACTAGTCAGGACCAACCCTGCTTAGCTGTTTTGGGATCAACCAAAATCTTCTAGAGGCTGCAACTACTATTTCCATTCAAAAGAGACTGGCTGAAGGAAATAATCCGCTGTGGACAGAACTTGCAACCTGGCTCCAAGATAAATATTTTCCCTAAGATCCAATACAGGGGCAGCAACTAAAGTTGTTATTCCTTTGCCTATCCATATCCTGCTCTTTCCTTTTCTTGATGCTCTTCCAGCTCAAATGTTTTGTCTTGTCTATTGAGGAAAGGAAAGAAGGGGAGGGGAGGGAAGGGGAAAGGGGAAAGGGGAAAAGGGAGGACAAGTCAGCAAACTATGGCTGACTTCTAGAAAATCAAACCAGACCTGCAGTTGTATTTATCAAAAATCTGAGATATAGTTTTCAAGTTTTGTTTAACAATTTGCAAAATATATCTATTTTCAACTGTTTTTTAATAAGCTCCCTTATACAACCAGGTCATTATTCTCTAAAGCTTCATGCATTCTATTTATCCTTTCTTCAACTTCCAATCCCTCAAATTCTTCCAACTTCTAACCACATTTCAGTGGGTTTGGAAGTATCTCCTTTTTATTGTGGCAAGGCAATTAAATACAGACTAGCTCCTGGCATGTTTAAATGACATGCTTTTCAGAATTTGGCTATTCTCAGCACTGTGAATTGACAATTATGTGGTCAGGGAGCTAAACAAAAGAACACTAATGTTTCCTGATAGTTAGGAATTTTAATCCAATCTTTGGAATAGAAATCAGATTTGAGAAAGATGACACACAAACAACAAGGGAGCAGAGAACCAATTTGGAGCAGGTTTTGTTGTTTAAATTGAGAGAATAAGAGTTGGGGAGAAGAAAGATATAATAGTTTAAAGATGAAGTTGGCTAAAATTGAAGTATAGCTTTAAAAGGTACAGATATAACCCTTTGGAAAATAAGTGTAGGATCAAAAAATATGCTTCAGGTCATATTTGCTTTGACTGTGGATCCTGAAGAAACCCTGAAGGGGAATCAAGGATCTTTGCAGTAAACTAGCTTTCACCAATGTGGTATCCTCCAAGTTTGTTAGGGCTACAATTTCCAGAACTCCCATCTTTTATTAAGATGAAAGCCTTGCTAGTAACAGCCATAAAGAGATAAAACTGATCTAGAACCCCAGCTATAGAACAGCCAAGTTGGTTTTGACAAAAAGGCTGAGACACACTATAAAGTCTTTCAGATAAAATCTGAAAATCTGAAGGATTTGGTTAACCTGAGCTTGAAAAGATATGAGAATACAAAGCTACATAAGGATTTCCAGGAAACAGAAAGCTTCCAAAAAAAGATATAGTGATGAATTGTAATTCAGTAACATGACACATTGGTTTGCATAACAGAATTCCAAATGCATTTGTTTTCTGTTTTTTTAAATATCAAGGTAAGAATCAGGGTGGAGGGTATAAAGGTTCTAATTAAACACTATCAACATGTTACATTTAAGAAAGGGCCAACATAATCAGAGTCAAAAGTTTCACAGAGTGAAAAAGTTTGCCAGCCACATCCCTATGTGCCATACAGATAAACAAGTCACATTCAATCAGAATATAAAAATAACTATATGGGAGCATTTGATTAATTTTAAAAAAAACGGTCAGTTGACCAGCTCAACTAGTAGTGTCAAATAATAATTCAGCATTCTTAAATCATTATATTCATTAGTAAAATGAATGTAAATAACCAAAAATTACTTTAACCAATTAATTATCTGAAGTCTGACAGTTTTGCTAAAACATCTTTGTTAACTACTACCGCTAAACTATTTTTTTTTTCAAAAATGACAGTGACAGTCAATAACGCTATCAACAATAACATGTGAAGAATTCAGTTATTCCTCTATCTAGGACCTGTTATAAGCTTAAAAACAAGCTTATAATTGTAATTTTAGAAAACTGAAACAGAAATAAAAGGAAGAAAATAATTTTTAAAAATCAGTTTTTCAAATTTATTTAAAGGCAGCTGTACTTGGCAGATAGTAAGGTGATTTTTAAACATGATCACTGTTAGCAGTTTGATTAAAGCTACTAGTTGCAAACTGAAAAATTCCAGGCAATCATTAGATGGCAGTGCAAAGAAAAAGAAAACTTTTTAATACCACTTAGTGGTTGTCTGGATTTCTGTAAAAATAAAAAGTAAAAGTGGACCAAGGAAAAAGGATGGGGAAGTTGCTCAAAGTGGAAAAGTGGAATAACAAAGAGAAATAGGTTATGTGAGGGGAAAAATGCATATTAGAAAATGCTACAAAAGATGAAATGAGAGATATAATCTGTATATAGAAGAAAAAGATAGTTATAAAGAACCTAAAGAGCAAGACAGTGAAGAAGCATTAAAAATGCAGAATGATTTTTATGGAAACAAAAAGTTGTTTGAAAGTGAATTAAGAGAGTTAAACAAGCAGCTTCCAGCAGAGTGAACTGAACTAAAAGTAATAATAAGAATCTTAAAAATTGATTTTGGTTGAGACTAAAAGGTGGGAATGAAACGAACACTATGAATGTTAGTGTCAAGAACAAAAAATTGATGGAAAGTCAGAAATATTACTATTACTTTCTTTAAACAAAGAGAAAGGCACTAAGACTGAATGCACAAACTGCAGGAGGTGAAAAGGTATTTGGCAAAATTCTGATTAATGGGTATGAAAAGTGGCAATAAGCAGGGTTTGGGAAATACAGGGTGTATTTATACTGAGCAGGGAGGTGTGCTGAATAGTTTTGCTCTTTAGCAGATCATTGAGGGATATAAGAAGGTGAGAAAGTTTATTGTATGTTTGTTCATTTAGGGAAAGCATGTGATAAAGTGAATAGGTATGAATTATGGGGTAATTTGAGCGATTATGGAATTTAAGATTGGTTGCTGAATGTAATGAGAGGAATATATAATGAAAGTAAAGCATGCATAAGAATAAATAGATAAATGCTTAGTGAATGGTTCAGCACTGAGCAGCGAGTAAGACAAGAATGGGCGATGTCCATTAGTTGCTTAATGAATTTACAGTTAAATATATAAGGCCCGTTCATGGTGACATTAAAGGTATCTTGGTTGGGGATAAGAATGTATGTATGCTTTTGTATACAGATAATACTCTGTCATTGGCTGAAAATGGAATGGCTTGCAGTGAAAGTTAGACTCTATGACACAGCAAGCATACTGTATGTGTGAAAATTAATGTATCAAAGGCCAAGGTAGTTGAGTTTGGCAGGGAAAACAGAGAAAAAGATGGAAAGTGGTTCTTTTTGCTATTTATAATAGCAAAAAAATAGAGCAAGTACCTTGGTATACTGGTTACTAAAAATAGGTAAATGAATGGAGAAATTTTAAAATGCATAAAAGGTGGCAGAAAGGCAGTTGGTAGTATGTGATCTATTGTGATACAGTGATTTATTGTGAAGAATGAAAGTTGAAAGAAGTGAAAATGGCTGTATGTAAGAACATGTTTCTGCCCATTTTGTTATATGGTAGTGACTTATTTGTATCATGAAAAAAAGTTGAATGCGGTAAGAATGGGGCACTTAAGAAGCTTATGGTAAAACAAGAAGACACCGAATGAAAAATAAATGGGCTTGGATACAAAAATGAGCAACCAGTATGAAAGAAGTATATTGAAGTGAGAATGGTCCTATAAAGAGAATGAAGGACAGAAGCAAAAAACAAATGTATGAAGGAAAAGTAAATGAGTTGAGCAGAACAGGAAGAAGAAAACTGAAAAAGTTTTGTTGGTTAGAATTGATAAGATTCTGAAAGAGTGGTAAGAAATTTAAAGCAGAAAAGTCAATATAGGAATCAATAAATGGATGTGATGGATGCATTGCAAAGATAGAAAGATATGGAAAAGTATAATTAATGGTGCAGATGTAAATTAGATTTACCTTTTCTTTTTCTTATATCCTGCCTTTATTCTATGCCTTAAAACAGGTGTTCTTGGCTTACTATTTCTTACTCCTTTTCAGCATTCTACAAAGTGTTGCTTACTCCAGAATCTGTCTGCCTGCATATAGTAACCACAGAGGATGTAAGGTGGTTCTGTTTCTTCTTTTCTGGAGTGTCTCACTTGCTTCCCAAGGAGTGTTGAGAAATATAGCTACCTTAATGCTACAGACATGAACTAGCCCCAGTAGAAAAACTACATTTTGGAGCATTTGTTGCATTTGACCTGCAGCTGTCACAGCATAATAAATTCCTACTCTGTCCTCTGCAGCAACAAAGGGTATGTGTAAAGGAAAAAGTAGATGAATGTGAAGCATGGTGGGTAACAGGTAGAAAAATGCTGAAGCCTAACCACTCAGGACTGAATTGAGCGACATAACCTTGTCCGGATTTGTCCCACAAGCTCTGCTTGGAGAATATCCAGAAACATCCCTATGGATTAGTACAGTTTAATTTCTTCTGGCTAAACACCAGTCTTGCTTTGACCTTTGTACTGATCACAGCACTAAGAAGTACCTCATCCAATCTCCATTTTGGGGAATATCAGACTAATTAAACTGGCTGTTTTATGAAAGAAACAGCTGAATTTTCCCATATAAACACATGAGCTGAATTCTTGTTATACAGAACTGCAGCATCAGTGTTCTTGCTCATAAATTGAGTAGTCCAAGGACAATGAAATCATTGCCCTTGTGACATGAGCATGCTCTGAGTTCCACTTCTCTGCGCCTGCTTGCTACTAGCATTCTTGACAAATTAAGATGTAATCTTATCTCTTGCAACTCAGCATGTATCCTCAAAGTTTGCTTTCCTCCTTGAGATTTTAAAGGCAGGCAGGCAAGCAGGCACACAGACATGAAGCAGGCAGTGTACAGTATGTGTATTAGATTTAATTCATTGTAGTAGGGATACTGAACTTGGCATGACAGGAGCTTTTCTGGCTGTGAAAAAATAGGGGAAGAAGAAGGAGTGGGGAACTTCCGTTACTCTAGATAATACTGAATGATAACTTCCAGGAGCTTAGCTAGCACACGGTGATAAGAGTATCAAAGCGCTATAGTTCAGCCACTTCTAGAGAGCTAAGTTCCCTGACGTGATCTAGAGAGAAAAGGACTCTTTATGTATAGCAACACCTATCAACCTTTACAACAAAAAAGAACTATTCTGGTGAATATTTATGGTGCTACAGCTCTTGGTATACACACACATACATACAAAGATTGTTTGTTTAGCTTTTATAAAACTGCTCAAAAACTAAGTGGATTAACCTTGCCTCCTTCTGTGCCAAATTCAAGGTGCTGCTTATAACATATAAATCCCCATACGGATTAGGCTCTTCCTAATTGAAAAATCTTCCATTAGTAAGTACCTGTGAGCTACAATCACTAGATAAGGGCATTTTATGAGTGCCATCAGTGAAAGATGCTGATCTTCTGAAGCCCCCTGATCAGAAGAAAATAGTGGTATCTGCAGTTTACCATGTTGTCACCAACATGATGACTCAGTCTGATCACATCATCACAAAATTACTGCCATCACGTACTTGCATCCTTCTGTCTCACACATGTAATTTGCATCATTTGCATGATGCAGTCGTCATACACTTGTCATCATCTGCCCTCTTGTCTCTTCTGTGGATACCTTTAGACCTGTAGCCCCAGGCCACATTCAGCACTCAAGTCATCTTTTTATAGCCCTTGAAACCCTTTGGAATCATGACTGTTAAAAATTAATGGTACAGTTCCTGGTCATTTTGAAATGGGAAACAGATGAAAGCTGTAGTCTAATCACTAAGGTCAAGAGGATGCTTTGCAAACTGCATAACATGATTCCTGATGCAGTGCAGGAAAAGCCTTTTCCAGGACTAGACTCGAAGATTTAATTTTTTTATTAAAAGCATTTATCTCTCACATACCTTCTTCAGAGTTTTAGGCAGCTCACAAGAAATAATAGTTACCTTTTTATACTAGAAAGAGGTTAGCAATAATGAGCTGCATTTCCTGATGCTCCTAAATTATTTTATGCTTCAAAGCTTGCCACCGAACTATAATTCTTACTATGCCAAGAAATTAATGTTATTAAATTTATGAATAATTAGCCTATTTATTATATTAATTTATTCTGTTGGTCCAGCCTCTCAGTTCTGGCCTCACCTGTTTTTGTAGTATGGTCTTTGGGATGTAATTCATATGGCTCTTGTTCATATACCTGTGCCTTAGAGGCAGGGAACTTACCATGTAAAAGTAACTGTGAATCAGCTTTTATGTTAAAACAGTTGGTAAACTTTACTCATTAGACGGATTAAGCAGCCAGACATAAAACCAATTTAGAGTTACCACAAATCAACTTTTACAGAACTCAGTTTCTTTCAGAGTACTTTTTTCCCCCATTTTCTGTTTCAAATAAGATCTACAAGCCTACAATTGCTCCTCATTATGCACCCTTGAGGTACTTATATAGTACAGGTACCAAAGCCATTAAAAAAAAAAAAAGTGGGAGAGGAGAGATGGCGCTCCTGTTCTCACTGTTGACCTACATACTGTCACTTAATTGCAAACTTCATTTTCTGATGTGTGCCAGGAGAAAGAACCTGGTACTGACATGCTGTGTTGACTTGTTTAAAAGGGAATTGTTACTGAATGTTCCTGTCACCAACAAGACATTGTTCACAGGAAGATGTTCATCTCTGGGGAGTGTTCCATGTATCAATTATTGAAACAGCAGAAAAGGGAAGAGAGGAAAATTAATAAATAAAGTCATTTGACTTACGAGTACAGGGCATGGAGGCAGCGTCATTTTCTGCTCGGAAGAAGCCTGGATCACAGGTGCAAGAAGTGGAGCCTTCCCAGATGGAGAAACTGTGAGGTGGGCACTTGGCACAGGCAACTTCTGTTGAGAAGGCTTTGTAGTATCCAATCTTGCAAGCTTAGAGAGGGGGAAAGGGGGAAGAAAAATTAGCTGAACTGATAATAAAGTGTTCCTTCATTTATTCATATGAGGATCCATGGACATTTTCAAAAAGAAATGAATAATTACCACTTAACCAGCCCAGTAATGAACTAGCCATCATGTCCTTGATTGCAAGCTGCTCAACTGGGAGATACGATTTTAAATTCAGTGAGAATCTTTTAACAAGCAGACTTACAATAAACCTATAATCTTACATATGTAGAAATCTGGTTGGAAAAATGTCATTTTGTTATTTGCGTACACTGAAGGTACATAAAGAAAATCTTTTGAACAGTGGTCCACAAATGTGTATCTGAAGCAATTTTAGACAGAAACTAAAGATAAAAATTATTCAGCACTAAGAGCCACTGATAATAGAGAAAGCTATCTGGGAGGTTTTTATAAATGGCAAAGATCAAAAGAAGAGTTTGCCAATATTTATAGCTCACTTTAGTGCCTCTAACTTTACCATCTGGTCCAGGTACAGACAACCTTTTTCACTCAAAGGCATATCTGGAATTTTGACCAGATGTGATAGGCATGCCCAGAAAATGGCTGTTACAGGAGACTTGTCACGCACAAAACAATGAGTAAGCCAGTCACACACACCCTTTTAACATAAAATAATGTTGGAGCCTTTTTGGAGGCTCAAAGGTATGCCTGCAAATCAATATAAAGCTAGAAGCTAGTGCTTTGTTCTGAAACATGCCCACTTCCCATTATTTCCAAACAGTCTTGGAAATACCTAGAGTCATCATATCATCAAGTCAGCTACCTAGAGTCATCATATGAGATAGGCAGCCATGAGGTATCTGGAATCACACCAATGCCCTAATACACCAGTGTTGCCTCCCTTGACTTAGCTTGTATTTAGTCATTTCTTATTCTTGTACTTCTATAATAATCAACATACACTTCCAGTTTTCCTCCTATTCACTTTCCATCCTGCCTATCATATCTTCTGTTCATTGTTTTACACTAAAGTAAATGTCACCATCAAGCAAAACTTTAAATTCCCCTCTAGGGATTTGTTTCCAGAATTTTCTCAGCACTCCTCTGCAACATTTGTAAAGGGGCAAGTCACTTCAACCTTATTAACCAAAGCCATTTATGGAATCTGTTTAAGGAGTCTAACTTTACAAAGTGTGATGCAACATCCATAAAAATCAGTATGAGATTACTTTTGCCTTTGCTTACTTTACCACTGACTAAAGAATCTTATAACAACACACAGCTCTAGTGACTTAAGATTTCTGCTTGCAGAGATTGTACATATTACATAATTATATAGGGTTCAATTTGCAAGAATGTTGGCTTTGCTTCAAATGACCATAGGGTGTTTATTAAAGTCAAAAACTACACCACCAGCAAGCACACATAGTGGGGTCAAGCTCAGCTCTCCATATAAATACAATAGTCCCTGAACCCAAATGCAAACCTACTGGCTATAGCCCATCATTTAGCCAATTGCATCAGACAATGGCAATTTATATAGAAAGACTGGATCTCTTTTGTTGAAGATTTAATGAACAAATATAATATTAATGGATTCCATGTGGCTAGAGTAAAAATAATTAAGTATTTCCTCAAACACAGTTAAAATGTTGTGCTTAAAAGAAAGAAGCATATAAATACTGGTAGGAAATTTTTAAGAATTTTGGAATGTCTAGAAATAATAGAATAACTGAAAATGCCTAGACTGTATTTAGCCAATCTAAATTTAGCCACCGGATTCCACTGCATTTGAAAAATTGCTCCTGGAGTAGGAAATACTAGAGTTCTGTCAAAACACTAGACCCAAATATCTGGATTACCACTACCTTATTCCAGGACATTTTTTCAACTTTCAAGTCTAGTCAAGAACTCTGAAATTCCCCTCTAATTATTATCAGTATCTCCTGCTTCCTGGGGAAGATGGGAGACTGAAGACAGCTCTGTGTAAAGTGGAGCCGACATCTGCAGAATTTAATAAGGAGCCGATTAACATATTGGGTCCTATGATCCTCTCTGGATAAAAGAGAGAGATGGTGAGATTGCCCAAGCTGTTTCTCCTTACGATGGTTCCTTTTCCTCATGGAGAAACTGCAAAACAGTGATCTCAGGTGTATGCCGGGGGCGGGGGGAGGAGGAATCAGAAGGCAGGGGATTTCTCCATAATTGCTCAAGCCACAAACAGAGCCTTTTTTTAAAGGACACTAAGTTCATACACTTCCCTTGCTAACTACCTTCTAATTGCCTATTAACTGCTTCAAAGAAGTTAGACACCTGCAAAGTGATAAGGCTGGAAATAACCAGTGAGTGCCTTCAATCCTTAATATATGAATATGAAGATTTATTATTACAAATTTTAAGAACTTAAACAGCAAAAAGCAAGACAAGGTTTTGGCTATAGAAACCTTTTAAAAGGATTAAGGGCTCAGAAAGTGTTGGGAACTGGACTTTGAATATTAAGACTCTGAAATTACTCTTAAAGAATATTTTGCATGTTTGTGGGAAAGATAAATTGTTTTGAGACTGAAGACATAATATGACAAGTAATTTAAAATGGCGTTTAGAGATATCTTTGAGCAACTGTATTGGGGTAATGAATCAATTATGTCAGCTACGTTGTGATTTTCTGAGAACAGGTTGTTCTCAGAAGATGTCATAAAACAAGATATGCAGCAAATTTACCTAAGGAAAACATGGATGAGAATCTGAATAAGAACTTTTCACCAGATATAAAGAAAAAAAAATGGATGAGAATTTGAACACGAAGAAGGAAATAAAAACGATAATCCTAGAGAGCAACTGGAATAATCTCTTTTTGTTGGAGTCACAAGAGAGATTGTTTAAAGTATTGAAGAAAGTTCCAAGAAAGGTCAACTACCATCTGAATGGATTACAGAGAAAGACTGTTCTGTATAGAAGAAAAAAGGAATATAAAATCCATTTATTCGACCAGGGATAAAATGGAACATTTTGTTATTCTGGCTAGTTCTTTTTGGATTTGCGGGTATCTTAACTGAAAAAAAATGTGGTACACTGGATTTGTTTATACTTAAAAAAGGTGTTTAAATTCTTTCCTTTATTGTTATTTTATGTATCTTAATTTCAGAGTACTCAAATTGGCTTTGTATTTAATTGTCCTTTTACTTAATGTAAGGAAGTTTTATCTTATTTTCTTTAAAGGAGAAACTATTTCTTTCTGTTATGCTAAATTTCAATCTTTTGTGGATTTACTTATAGTTCAGAGTTGAGCTATGGAATGTTTATCAGAATGGGATAAGTCGTTATTTAGGATAAAAATGTTGTGTATTGGAGCCTGTCTTTTGTAAAGAAGAAATGGTCTCTTTGTTATGTTAAATCTTTCTTTTGCTTTGTTTATATTGGGATGTTGGGACCATTTTATGCCTTTTAAATGGGATTTTGTTTTAGCTAGGAGTGGAGATGTGGAATGTTGAATTTTATATATGTTAACTAATGTTCATTTTTTAGGGCTCTGTTTGGACCTTTTGCTGAGAATTGGATAGAAGAGGTTACTTATTTGATTTCCCTATTGTCAAGAGATGGGTGATGGGATGAAAAGTTGTATATTGGCTACCTAAGAAGAGGTGAAGAGATTATGGAATTGTTTATTCTTGTCATGATGCGGGTGGGAAGTCACTTTTTTAGGAGGAGGATTTTTTGTTTTGTTTTGTTTCGTTTTCTTACAATGTTTTTTCTTCTTTCTTTCTTTCTTTTTTTTTTTTTTGCTTGTATTTTTCTATTGTCCTACCTAAAACTCTAAATAAATACTATCAGTATCTCCCACCCAAGTACCAACAAGCTGATCCTACTTAGCTTCTAAGAGCAACCAAGGACAGCTAGGTGCTGCCACCTGCAGTTTGCAAATTATCTGAGCAACCTCCTCACTGATCATCCAGATGGAACAGATAAGATTCACTGGGATCTTCAAGGTATCTTATCAATAATTTTGCAGAATTATGATATATTTAGATGTATTCAAATTTTCTCAAAGTCTTCCCTCAAAGGAAGGGAAAGAATTTGAGGAGGGAAGCGCTAGGAATCTGAGCCCCATTTACTAACTTCTTGCTCTGTCTTCCAAACATCTTCCTTGCACTTAATATGTTTGAAGATCTGCAGAAAAATAGTACAAAGAATGTGTCCATTTTCACACAAAAACTGAAATGTGCTTTTTTCTGCTTCTCTCACATTATGACACATGCAGATCATGTTACTAAGAAAAAGAAAAATGGAACAAAGCCATTTTTCAACAGAATGTACATTTTAGCAAACGTAGGTTTTCCATGCACATTATAGACTAATTTAAGCAGAAACACATTCAAGATCATCTGTGACAAGAGCCCTTAAGTCACTTTGGAGCTTTGCCGGCTGTATTTTAGTCCAAGTGATTTGAAAGGGCTGAGCCCAACATTATTCTTTTCTGGCTCAAAAGAACTCCCCCACACATACCTACTCTTTGGAAAGCTTTTTGCTTTTTCCTACATATTAATCCCAGTTCATTAATTTTTTAGGACCCAAGGAAAACTCTCTAAAACTCTCTCGCTGTCTCTCTCTCTCTCTCTGAAACATGCAGCAGTTTTATTTCAGCTGTGGAAAATCACATAACCAAATTCAGAGTGTCTTCATTTTCCTTATTCATGCATCCCAGCTCTTGGCATCCTACTCTATTTGCTAATCCACTACATTAATTCAACATTTCTTTACATCCTGACAGACTTTTATGTCACAATTTAATCTAATTCTTTGAAGGGTTCCCCCCCCCTCTTTTTCTGACATAGAAAAATAGCTAAGGTCTTTCAAATGAAACAAATTTAAGATATTATACAGTATTTTTGCATTTAACGAAGTGGTGAAAGCAAAAAGCAAAGCTGCATAGATCCCAATTTCCTGAAATCTTTATTGCACATTCAAGACAATTCTTCATTCTTTTCTTTTACTTGGGAGGATTTTCTGGAGAAGACAGTGCATGAATGGCATCTTTACATGGCTCAAAGAAAGATGTATTCTTACACAGATTGCAAAAGATGCCATTGTAAAAAGATTAGGTCACATGAGCAACGCAAACTTTGAATTCAATTCCCTTAGCTTTGCCTTAATTAGTTCTTTCTGTTTGAAAGACACAGAGAGTGAACGGGGCCAAGGGGAAACAATTTTTTATTCAGATCACACATTGACATGACAAGGTTATTGTGGAAATATAATTGTCTTCAAGATTTTACAATGGAAGTAGTGAATCAGAGAAAAACAAAACTGTAACACCTGTGCAGACTCCCTGATCTCTTCCAGCATATAATTTTATTACACAGAGATCGCTTTTAAAATAAAATGATTAATGCACTTTACTCTGGGCTACACTGTAGGCCAGCTGGTGGAATTCAGTTGCCTCGGGGCAGTCACATCAACATAATGGCTTCAGTTCAAATACGGTTATACACAGATTGATGTTGTGTGACAATATGTGTCTCTTGAGCCAATGTTGAATACGGGAAGCATATAAGAATATGCTATCCCATTGACTTTAAGAAAGTAAGCTAATATCAGCCAAGGCATCTGAACAAAGGACACGAGGTATATCATTTAGAGGTGCATTCGTAAGTATGTATGTATGTATTTATTTATTCCTTCATTCATTCATTCAAAATATGTGTATGCTGTTTCTCACTGTAAAAATCCCACAGGGCTTACAACAGTCATATAAACAGTAATATAGAATTAAAGCATAGTAATTAAAAAAACAAATCTTACAGACAATTTGTAGCTGGAGAAGGCCAGCATAAAAAGATAGATAGATAGATAGATAGATAGATAGATAGATAGATAGATAGATATTTTTTTTTAAAAAGAGAGACCTCAAAACCACCAGCATTTAAATAATACATTTAAATATGACAGGATTGGAACTGGTACATTATAAAGGGAAGATATTTCATAGAACACTGTAAAATATATTGTGTAGTTATATGTTTATATGAAAATATAGAGAGGTTTGATGTGCATATTTTGGGTAAGGTCTGCTTCATAAAAGCAACATGAAACGGACTTTATCTTCCAAAGGTTTAAACTGTTTATATCTTTGTTTTGAAAATACCAAGCACAATATGCCGAACTGTCAAAAAATAATGCAGTATATGCAAGTGAGAAAAAAAATTAAAAAGGCTCAAGTAACTTACTTTCTCACAATTTTCTGCAGACAAAAATGGCAACATCATCATCATCAATAGCCAAAAATCCTTTGGCACTGTGTTGCTGAATTTTAGACTGATGATCTTTTTTTTTTTTTTTTACAATATCAAGAGTACCTCTACTTTGGAAAATAGCTGCAATTTATATGTAAGAGACACTCGACAAAATGAAAAGCTATTTTTATTTCTTGTCCCTTTACTTTTTCCCCTCTCTTTTGACAGATTCTCAAATTATAGCAAACCCACATCTGCCACCCACAAGCAGAAAGCTTCTTCTTAGTTCCTTTTTTGTTATTATTACTGTCTCTGAACAGATTTCTGGGTGTTAATTATTCAACTCAATTATTTGTTGCCCCACACCATGACCTCCCTCAGTAAATATACAGCAATTTTAGACCCAAAAGCTCATCAGGAATCTTTTTGACAAGCCATCTTAGGCTCTTTTAACTTCTTTTAAAGTCCCTAATCTCTTCCTAAAACAAAACTACAGATCTGTCTTCACTATCCTTCCCCCATATGTTGAATGCCATGTCTTTTATTTCCTAGTTCACTGGTAGCATATAAATAATTTTGGAGAATATTTTAACATAATTAATAAGAGTCTTCTAAAAATTACATTTTTTTCCTAGTTCAATCTAGTTACTCAATGCAATGCCTTAAGGGCGATATAGATCCTTAGTAGCCAAAGGGGGAAAAATAAAATGAAAAGAAACCTTGAGGTGTTATTTTCAACCTATAGTTTTCAATTCAATGTACCAAACTGCCAAATAAAAACAGATGCCTTTCATTTTAGCAGTGCAAATGCTCTTTGTTTGTTGGTATGTATTCTGTAAGGAAGATATCTGTACTCTTTGCCTACAGCCCCAATAAATTACAAAGTATTTTGTAATGTCAAGAACTATTTTACTATTAACTCTGTAGTTATGTTGAAAAAATGATTTCTACATAATTCCAGTAATTCTTCTAATTTTCTAAGGAAATTTTATTCAACCTTGATATATATCTTTTGTAGGTGTAAATCCACTGCAACATAATATTGCTCAATTAAGGAAGCTTATATCATAGATATCCATTCTGAACAACAACGATGCCAAAATGACAAAACATGCATTATGATGTCATGTGCAAAATATACTCTTTCATACTTGTGTTGTGAGGTTGCACATTTTCCTCTCCTGCTGCCTCACTGCAATTTTTTAAGTAAAATTCCTCCACTTTATTCCAAAGAGGCAGAAATCCATGTTTTTTCTGCGCAAGCAAAGAATTTCTCAAAAGTAGGGAATAGGTTTTGGCAGCGCACTAATTCTAGGCCATAAGACCGCATGACTTAGTTGGGTTCAACCTCAAACTGGTTGACTTGGGGTCAGCTTCAGTTTAAATCCTGGGATTTCTTACATGATTTAGCCATTCAAGTACAACCAGTTCCATTTGATGTATGAAAGGTGACACCTTTTTTAATAGGCAGAAATGTGTTCTTTTATTTCCCATGACACCATAGACTCTCTCTTTTCTTCTCACGCTCATGGCTTTTAATATCCCTCAGTCACAAGAGGTGGTTCAGGTTCTGTAGTCATGATTGGACTTGCTAGTGTGCTATGTGATTTCACAGCTTTCAGAAAAAAGAGGACCCCCAAACCAATGTTAAGTCTGCAGAAATACAGTGTCACAATCACCACTTGCAGGAAAAAGCTCTGTTTCTGACTAGGATAGAACTCATGGCCCACAAGTTCCACGTGACCACTGAAAGTCTTTTGCACACAGCTGCTAGGTACCCATTCCTCCGCCTGCTGCTAATGTACTTCTTCTTAGGCTCTGGCCACCACTGGCACTTGCAATGTAATTGCTCTTGCCACCATCACTGCTGTGTTAGTATAGGTAGTTCCCATGCATTATATTATGGCATTACATCATGGCATTAAGCAGAGCAGGGCTGGGGCTGCTCTGGGTTATTCTTCTTTTTTCTATAATGACTCTATTTTTGTTTCTCCCTTCACCAGCAGCAAATTCTGCAGGGATCTCCTACCTTGCACCTTTCTCTCTCACGCATTTTTTAGGGAAGAGAGAAAAAGTAGCCACACAAGCATGGATCTCCATTTCTCACAAAAATGAACATAGCACAGGTACAGCATATGGATCAGAACATTTATGATGGGAAGACTATTATAAATCATCACTGAAGGTGACCAGTTTTGTGGTATGTGCAACTTCACCTTCAGATTTTGGGGTTTCTTCACTTCCACAAAGACGAAACTGGTCACCAATCCACAACAAAGAGGGTTAAAATAAGACTTTGCATATATGATATTAAAGAATGCTAAAAATAATTCTAATTGTACTTAGGACCTACTTTAAGTCCACTGACCTTCTGAGATCGCTCCAACTTATACTTTTTTTTTTATCCAATTGAGTAACATTTAATACTGGTGTCAGCAGCAAGTGATGCTGAGCGAACAATAATATCTGAACTAGCTTTCCTATTTCAAACTGCTCAAGCTGCTGCTATGCTTATTATAGGCTTCATCTGACTTAGGAAATTTAATTGCTTTTGCAGAAAGCTGTTAAGATTCAGGAAATGAGTCAGCTAGCAAATTTCAGAAAGCTAGCCATTAAAAAAAATCTCAGGGCATCATTTCTCACTTTATTCAAGCAACTAGGGGCAATCTATGATGACATTGTTAAATTGGCACTTTTAAAAACTAGATCAGTGAAGCTTTTCCAGTGACATAGAAAAAAAAAAAGCCAAGAGTTTATATTTGATAAATATAACACTGAATGGTGAGCTGTACACTGCAACAGATCATTATGTATGACGGATAACAGGTAGATTTTCCTTATCTTTTACGTAAAATGCAAATATGTGTAGTAGTGATTCAATGGTAATTTTAAAATATGAGCATATGAACAACTTTGGAAGAGACATCCAATGTCAAAAAGGTCAATATGGTTGTCATAACTGGATGAACTAAGCTCCATTTCTTTTATATACTGTATGTGTGACATTGTAGACACTTACAAGGGGGTGGGTTGTCAATTGTAAAGTTGTGACCACCAACTTTTTTTAAAACTCCCTTGGTGCACACCTCTGAGAGATGACTGAGAATAGAAAAGTGACAATATAGGAAATGGCTAACCTCAAGCAAGCTACAAATCAGGATTCCACCCCCCCAACTGTCCCCATTGTGAGGGAGTCTTCAGAGATTAAATGTGCAAAATGTGTTCTGTAAGTGAATAATGTGTGTCAGTTTCAATATTGTCAATATTGAAAACTGTTGCATAAGACACCATTCTTTTCAAATTTGCAATTAAAAAAAAACTATTGGAAAATCCACATTAGTTGTTATACAGTACATAATTTCTCTTGAAATATAGTTATGTGTGTAATTTTTCTTAGTATACATTTCGCATATACACATTCCCTAATATACTTTCTAAACACATATACACTAATATATGTTACTATCAGCATAAATCAATCCACTGCAGCATGACAGCTTCTTCATTTATGCACCGTAATGTAGTACACTGGTCCAGTACAGGTTGGTTGGTTGGTTGGTTGATTTCCCGGTCTAGGACTGAGAAAGAGTGACCAAGAACTCATCAGTCACTCAGTTGGATTCTGTGCCTAAGGGAGTACTAGCATCTTGATCTCTGCACTCCTAGTCTAGCACCTTAATGACAACCTCACACTGGCTTTCTATCAATCATGTATACATACACACATACACACAGTACAGTGTGTGGCTTTTCAAAATATTTTCTCCATTTGTGTGTATATTTCCAAATATATATTTTGTGTACATTTTGAGTGTAATAACAGGTATTTTAGTGGACTCTATTCAAGTTGTTCGCCTGTACTGTGGTGAAGTCCTTTTTGGTCCTTGCTGTAATTTTCCCCTCTGACATCTGCAAGGGACTTCTTTTCCATCCCTACCATTGCCTGCTAGCTCTGGAATACTCTTCCTAGGAACATTTACCTGGCACCATCATTATTAACTTTAAAGTGCAAGCAGCTTTTAAGTACTACCCAGGTTTCCTAATACAGTAATGTTTTATTATATTTAGTTCAGGAATGTTCTAGAATTTTCATCATTCTTTAATTTTTGAAAAAAACCTTATTGACATTACTTATTGTATGCTTTTAAACATAAATCCTTTTGAAAACTGTTTGAAGTAATGGAAAATGGATAAATAAAACTCTCCTACCTTTGTTCCCCCTCTAAATTGCATCCTCCAGCCCCTTATAACTGTTTCCCTGATACATATTTCCCATGGATTTTCATCTGAATTATAGTTCAAACTACAAGACAGAAAATGAAGAGGAAGGGCAATTTGGAACAAATTTCCCTTCTCAAACCTGTTTTTCTAATAATTATTATTTTAAAAACCTGTATCAAAGCACTGATGTATACACTTGTTCCAATGCGAACCCAAAGAGATGTCACCAAGCATACAAAAATGAAGTGATGAACATACAGGTAACAACCAGTCTCTGTTTCTAGATGCATTCATGGTGGGAAGTACAGAAATGAGCAGTGGTCCACCAGCCAGTCATTTAATGTACAGAAAAAGTACCTCCCAATAACATCAGAACTTAGTGGGGATTAGAAGCTAGCCCACTGGGCAGAGTTTACAACCTCTTTCTTCTTAAGCTTACTAATTGTATGAATCCTCACATAAACAAATCCTAATCCCTTTGTTAGGACACTTGCTTGTAAGCTTCCTTACCCAAATCAGTGAGAGGGTAAAGCAGGGAGGAAGCATTAAAAGCTACTGCAGATCAAGGAACACAGGAAAATGCTTCATACCATGGCAGACCATTGGTCCAAGCTGAGGCTCAGTTATGTTGGCAGTGGCTCTAAAGAGATTTCAAACAGGAATCTTTGCCAGCAAAATATGGAAATGCCAGAGACAGAATCTGGAGCCTTTACAGCATGTTCTCCACCACATAGCTCAAAAGCAAAATTGGGCTAAGCATATCAAAGCAAGATAACGCACTCAAAGCACTTTGAACATCTGAAAACAGCATGTAAGAACAAAGCACTGTTGTTGTCATTATTTCCATCTCCCCATGTGGCAAATGCAAATGACTTTGAGCTATCTGAAACTATTTTATTACAATTCTATCTTATTACTACTTCACACAAATTAGTGACATTTCTTTTTTCCAGATGCCTTCATGCTCTAGTATGCAACTCCTTGGAGAAACTGTATCATGTAGGAGCTGTATATGGGAATAGTACACTGTACATACTTTTGTGACTCTAGAGGAATGCCCTTGTCATAATAAGAGGATGAGGATGAGGATGAGGAGCAGTGATGGCAGCGGCAGAGGAGGAGGAGGAGATGATTGACTGCAGTCAATTACCAGTCCACAGAATACATTGCATCTCCTGTAACAATCTACTCCTCACTGAAGTCATTTCCTGTGAATATATTTACATAGAACAGAGGTGGAGAACAAAGATTGCAGGAGTGCCTGTGGTTCCTAAAAATCTTAGGTTCAACTTTGTTTTACTCTAACCTTAATGTGATAAAGGGGGGAAATACAGTGGTACCTCAAAATAGGAACGCCCCACCTTACAAAAATTTCGAGATGCGACCAGCTCCGGCCGCAAAAATTTACCTCAACATGCGAACTCTGCCTCAAGCTACTAACCAGATCCGCGGCCATTTGCCCTGCTGCCACGTGGTCGCGGCTTCCAAGAGGAAGTGCTAATGAAATCTGAGCGCGAGGACAAAAGCCCAAGGAAAGCAATGCAGAAAGAGGAAGTGCTAATGAAATCTGAGCACGCGGGGGGGGGGGGGGAAGCTCCTGCTCCCGGCTGTGCGCGCGCGCGACATAAGCCTTTCCCCCCAGCGCGCTGATATTGCTTTCACTGTGCTTTTGTCGCTATGGAGAAAGGAAACAGCGTGGAGGAATCAGTGGGGGGGGAAGCTCCCGCTCTGCTGTGCGCGCTACATAAGCCTTCCCCCCCATTGCTTTCACTGTGCTTTTGTCGCGCACATGCCAAGGGCTATGCACAAAGGAAAGAGCGCGGAATTAAGAGGAATCAGCGCGGGGGTGGGGAAGCTCCCGCTCCGCTGTGCGCGCTACATAAACCTTCCCCCCCATTGCTTTCACTGTGCTTTTGTCGCGCACATGCCAAGGGCTATGCACAAAGGAAAGAGCGCGGAATTAAGAGGAATCAGCGCGGGGGTGGGGAAGCTCCCGCTCCGCTGTGCGCGCTACATAAGCCTTCCCCCCCATTGCTTTCACTGTGCTTTTGTCGCGCACATGCCAAGGGCTATGCACAAAGGAAAGAGCGCGGAATTAAGAGGAATCAGCGCGGGGGTGGGGAAGCTCCCGCTCCGCTGTGCGCGCTACATAAACCTTCCCCCCCATTGCTTTCACTGTGCTTTTGTCGCGCACATGCCAAGGGCTATGCACAAAGGAAAGAGCGCGGAATTAAGAGGAATCAGCGCAGGGGTGGGGAAGCTCCCGCTCCACTGTGCGCGCTACATAAGCCTTCCCCCCCATTGCTTTCACTGTGCTTTTGTCGCACACACGCCAAGGGCTATGCACAAAGGAAAGAGCGCGGAATTAAGAGGAATCAGCGCGGGGGTGGGGAAGCTCCCGCTCCGCTGTGCGCGCTACATAAGCCTTCCCCCCCATTGCTTTCACTGTGCTTTTGTCGCGCACATGCCAAGGGCTATGCACAAAGGAAAGAGCGCGGAATTAAGAGGAATCAGCGCAGGGGTGGGGAAGCTCCCGCTCCACTGTGCGCGCTACATAAGCCTTCCCCCCCATTGCTTTCACTGTGCTTTTGTCGCACACACGCCAAGGGCTATGCACAAAGGAAAGAGCGCGGAATTAAGAGGAATCAGCGCGGGGGTGGGGAAGCTCCCGCTCCGCTGTGCGCGCTACATAAGCCTTCCCCCCCATTGCTTTCACTGTGCTTTTGTCGCGCACATGCCAAGGGCTATGCACAAAGGAAAGAGCGCGGAATTAAGAGGAATCAGCGCGGGGGTGGGGAAGCTCCCGCTCCACTGTGCGCGCTACATAAGCCTTCCCCCCCATTGCTTTCACTGTGCTTTTGTCGCACACACGCCAAGGGCTATGCACAAAGGAAAGAGCGCGGAATTAAGAGGAATCAGCACGGGGGGTGGGGGGGAAGCTCCCGCTCCCGGCTGTGCACGCGGGAGCCTTTCTCAGATTTCATTACCACTTCCTTTTTCTGCGCTAGGGCTGACTAAAGCGCGCCTGGGGAATTTCCTAGCCGTGCAACGCCGGCTGACACATTGAACCTTATGGGGACATGTGCTTCAGGATGCGACCAAATTCGGAGGGGGGATTAGCCGTATTTACATTGAACCTTATGGGGAAATTTGCTTCAGGATGCGACCAAATTCAGAGGGTGGAACGGATTAACCGTATTTACATTGAACCCTATGGGAAAACGTGCTTCAGGATGCGACCAATTCAACTTGCGATCAGAGTCACGGAACGGATTAAATTCGTATCTTGAGGTACCACTGTACTATATATGCTGGAAATAACCATGCTGGCTATATTTAATAAACGTATTATACCTAAACTAGGAGTAGGGAATTTGTGGGTCTCTGATAGGTTGCTGAACCACAACTTATAGCAGCCTCATGCAGCATGGCCAAGATATAGAGACGCCGGTAGCTGTAGTTCATCAATATCCTAAGCTCTCCCAAATGGTGGCACAAACCTACTATTGGGCGATTTAGCACCGCTCTGCAAATTGGGGAAACAGGTTGTCAGCCACATCAGGGTTTTCATTCTGAAACAACCTGAACAGGTACCTCATACAAAAGAAACACCTCATTAAATATGTTCCTTGGCCTCCTTTCCGGTGAAAGTGCCGCTTGTATGGCTTCATTTCCTAAGCATTTGATATTTAAAGATTGTAGACAGCCACACAAATGAAGGTGTGTGAGGAAAAGCATGGCTATGCACTGACATATTTGAAATTCCAAGCTGTAGAGTACATTGAATCAGCTTCTATAGCAAAGAATAGGTTAAAAGAGATGGAATATTTCTTCTACAGCTGAACCTAAGGCTTGCAAACAAAATACATTCTAACAGCTTTTGCATTTCTCCTTTCTTCCTTACTCCTCATCATTTCTAATGGAAAAGAAACAAATTACCACAAATTCTAGTAGGTCAATTCCGCAGCCTTTTCAAGTGTAGCTGATTAAAAGCACCATCGTATGGCAGTTTATTTATTATTTATATATTCAATTTATATTCTGTCTTTCTATTCAAGCAAGTATTCAGGGTAGATTTTATTCAGGGGTGACTAGTTTAATCTCAAGTAAATTGGCATATGATTATAGCTTTGGGATTTATTGTGGCATCTGCAGGATTATTGATGATCTTATCAAAATTATACTGTGAAAGTATTTGAAATGGCCTCACAGACCAACAACTATTAGCTAGCCATGGTTTGGGACATGAATGGTACACTGATCCTGCTGAATCCAAATTCTGCCTGTAACCTTGGCTTCCTCTTCAATTAATTTATGTCTTTATTTATTTCTTTATTTTGTGCCTTCAAGTCATTGTTGACTTCTGATGACTGCCTGGACTAGTCCCTGCAGTTTTCTTGGCAAGATTGCAGAAATGGTTTGCCATTGCCTGCTTCCTAGGGCTGACATAGAGTGACCGGCCCCATGCCACCCAGATGGCTTCTTACCTAAGTCAGGACTAAAACTCACAGTCTCTAGCCCAGGGTCTTATCCACTACACCGAAGTGGCTCTCTGGCTTCCTTTTAGGTTTGGCAAGTACATTTCTAAACTGGAAATACTAAAGCCTGGGCCCAAATTGGAAATACAAGATGGCTTGGCACTGTCCATCCTGGAATATTCCTAGGCCATAGTATGTTTATTTTCCACACAGGATAGTCACATTCCAAAGCTTCTGTTCTGAGAAGCTCACTATTGGTGGAGTGAGTGTGTGTAGAGGTTGTCAATAAATAAAAAAGAATGCAAGTATAATCTTCCCCAACCTGGATGTCCTTTATATCCCAAGATTCCAGCAATGGCAACAGTTCCTGGCCAGGAATCTCTGGAAGTCAAAGCCCCACATCTTGGATGCTATGGGTACAGAAGAATGTTAGTGCCTAGAGATAATTGGGAACAAGTTCTTTGGGTTTCAGCTATATAAATTCTCTGTGGATGGAGAGCAATGGATTACTTATCTCCTTTGGAAGCTACAGCGCACTATAGGTTTTAACCGAATTGTGCATTTACTCTTCTCTGCACTAAAAACTGTCTCCTGCAATCCTAATCTCTTTACAGTTCAGCAAGGACATGAGTCAACAGCCACAGGATTTATTTGTTGACAGAGTATATCTGATATGGAAATTAGAAGCAGTGGCACCGGGGATGTTGTTTAACAAAGTGACTTTCAAAAACAGTATGCTGTTAAAATACTCTAAGGTCTTACTACTACTTGCAGCCCTTTATAACCTCTGAATTTGGCCCAGTATCTTAATGATAAGATTAAAGCTATCAGTGTACAGTCCCTATGTCATAACTTTTATCTAGTTTCAATAAAAGGTATTAAGGTTTAATTTTACTGCCATGATTAACAGAATGCTCTTGGTGACATCCCAATGGTGCTTAAAAAGGCTTAGCGGAGTGAAGCTTTATTGTATCAGTAACAGGGCAACTTCATACTGGCAAAATTAGCCTTTTGTGTGCAGGAGAAGAGCCTGCAGAATTTGTATCTGCTTTGCCACTGATGACAAACAGATATGGAGGAAATATATGCAATTATATAAATCTGCCTTCCACTCTGCCCAAAGTAACCAGAGACAGGCTTGCTTCCATATACAGTCTATGTTAAATTCCATGCAAAATAATTCAAAATTCCAGGCATACTTATTATGACTACAATGTACCATCACGCAGCCACTGTACCAAATTCATTTTGATCATTAAATGTGCCATAAACAACTGCAGCTGAATAATTACAGCCAGCCAGAGGACATTGCCTTGCCACCAACTTAAGGGATACCTTGTCAGTTAGTACAATATGTCATATTCAGAACCTTGTAATCTGTCCAGATATTTTATATGTATATTTCTATTTTATTTTATTTTATTTTATTTCAGAAGGTAGTGAAAAGTGCAGAAATATTCATACCAATAAACATTTAGGAAATAAACCTTTACGAAATCATAAACTTCAACACTGTTAACCAGTTAACAGTAAGAAATACACACTGCTTACAGAAATTATTACATAGGTGGGTGAGATCTATATGTGTTCTGTTGCAGTTGCTTTTGAAATATAGAAGCAGAGCAGATTGGTAAGGCCAGAATTAAATTTGCTACACTAGTGCCTGAACCTTACTCATCAAAGAAATAAAGTTTACTCATTGTCATTTCAAAAATATCAAGAACAAGATATTGTTAAAGGTAGAGGTCAACATATGAAGAGCACTGTTTTCTGTAAAGTGGGGTAATGAATATTTTTGTAACAACAGTACAGGCTGGCTCTTTGTGTAATGAGCAAACTCTTCCTGTAGATAATTTTGTGAATTAATTGCCTGATTTGGGTTTTTTCAGTTGATGACAGTCTTACATGTTATGAAAGATTTTAGCATTTCGTCAGTTAAATTTGCCACTTTAGTACACGTTCATCTTCTCTGTTACTTTTGTTGGGAATAATACTAGCATCTACAATACCAGGGACTGCACTGAAAAGAAGAATATGCTAACTCAACTGTACACTGCCAAATTCTCAGCTTAGAGATCAACCTATAAAGGTGTAAAAAGCTATTGGAGTGAGCCACAACCAGTTTGTGGGTAGTAGTAATATCCAGCAGCACAATTGAGAGGACCCTTCTGCCAATTGTGAAAGAGCTGCAAAGAGCAAAGAAGCCACTGCCTCCATGACTAGCATTTGAGCTGCTCCAAAGGACCAGAAGACCAAGAAATGACTGAAATTACATGGATCCTCACAAGTGGATGGAGCATAAGGTCCACCATGACCAAGCAAGAAGAGCAGCAAATACAAATACACTGTGCGGGTGATCTAGCCCTAATCCTTAACAGATATACTATACAGATGCATACACGTGTAAAGTACAAATAGCAAGGCTAAAGCCATTAGGTTTGTGAAAGTTTTTACATGTATGAGACTTCTGATATTTAATTACAAATTACATATATACAAAAGGCCAGATAATAAGACTGTGATAGTAAGATCTTCTATATTAGATTTGTATAAATTCTATGGATTAAAATCTTTTTGGGCTTGTGAGATATCAGTCTTTGTGTATGTGTGTATGTTTTCAAAAATTCAGTGCAGGAATAGAAAAATATTTACCCATAATTTGAGATCATATAGTTCTGGGCAGAGGGTTAAGCAATCCATTTATAAGGCAAAACTATAACATTTGAACTGTATTCTTAGGGTTGCATTTATTATTACATATTTCAATTTTTAGAACTTTTTTTTAGATTTTTTTATCCCACCTTTATTATCTTTATAAATAACTGAAGGCGATGAACATACCTAATACCCCTTCCCCCTCCTGTTTTCCCACAAGAACAACCCTGTGAGGTGAGTTGGGCTAAGAGAGTCACCCAGCCAGCTCATTGGAACTATGCAAGTCAACAACATTCATTATTATTTAGCTGCTGTTTTCCACCATCTTCTCTATAAAGTTTCAGGAAATATTCTATTTCTCAGCAAATAGCAGCACCTGACTTAGAAAGTTAAGTAAGGTTGGGCCTTGTTAGCACTTGGATGGAAGGCCATCACGGAATACCAAGACTGTAAACTATAGTGACAAGTGGAATTAGTATCCAGAAAAAGACAATAGCAAACCATTTTCATACTGTGGAGTCTCAGTGTGCAAGCACTGAAGATGTTACCTACCTGGGTAACAAAACGTTTGCAAGAAAACAACCAAGCTCAGAGAACCCCAAGGACTCCACAGTTCAACCCTGAGCTACACATATTCTCTTCTATTGGTATCATTTCCATACTGTTGCCAAGACAAGTGCATAGATGGTTGATGAAGTTACCAGGAATCACGTTCAGCCTGAAAGAGACTTTACTTTTAAATTTAGCATGCAACAGGAAGTGACAGCTACCCAACCTTGGTGATCTCAGAAAAACTAAACAAGCTTCGGTCTAGCTAGTACTTGGATGGAAGACTACCAGGAAATTCCAGGGCCTTAGAGTAGATTGGGATGATGAAAAAAAGAAGAAAAAAATCTGGGAAAAAAACCATGGTAAATCACTTCTATATTGCTGCCAGCAGAACAGCATGGATATATTGACAAACTCAGCATTGAATTCAAGAAAGTCTTTATTAAGTATTCTGAGTACTTCCAAGAACAAATGAAAAAGCAAGACTTTGTCTGCATGTCAAAAAAAAATATGAATCCCTATTTAGTGCTAGCCAGAAGAATAGATATCTGTTCTTTGGTGATACAATAACACTAACAAAATCAGTCTTTTTTCAATCAAGTGCAAGTGGTAGTACAAACAAAGTTAACTTTTTCTGGCAATGGATGTTTTGCACTGACAAGATATGTAGGTCAGCGTGACCTGGGCTATCTTGTTTGTGACTTACTTCAGTGTTAAAGAATTAGCAATCAGAAATACATGAGTGAGCTAAATGAGAACTCCAAGAGGTTATGTGAACATTTCCCCCTTCTCTCGGTTTTCTGCTTAGATATGAACATTATTGTTTCTAAATTACAGCATCAACATATCACAAATAAATTTAGACACAGGCTTATACTTTTGCTTAGACAAACAGGTACTTGCATCCAGAGGTTATTTTATTACAGTAATGCTGTGTGATATAAACCCCATGCTCACTTTTATGTGTGCAGAAATAGATTATATTTGTAATTATTGATCCAACCTTAATAAAGACTGCATGATTGTAATCCCCAAAGCACCAATTCAATTTTCATTCATAGCATTCAGTAGAATGATTCTGAAGATAAATTAATTCAGGATCAATACTAAGGTGTTTTAATTTGTGAGCTGGCTTGTATTTATGAGTATCTGACATGTTGGTAGTTCTAAAAAACTCAGTCCATTCCCCCTTTCATACCTCCTAAAATATTCATTTTCAGGCCAGGTAAGATGCCCAATATATTTACGCACAGCTTGTTGATGCAAGATTACTTAATAGAAATATATAGTTTGTCTTGTTTGAATCCATGTATTAAAATGGCATTTGATATGAACAAACATAAACTAGCTCTACCTGTTCAGTGGCAACATAAAAAAATAGCAAAAAGAACAGAAATAGCAGTGAACTGAATTAGTTATGGTATGTCTGTTGTCACAAGCTTCTCTATACAGCACATATTTCTCCCCTGTGAATTAGCAGCCAAACAGCAACCACTAGTGGTTCAAGTATATTTGTACATTGTCAATAGAAACAAAATCTGCAGGACTGTTTGCTTGATGGGGATACAAATCATATATATGTGGGGCATATTTCATAAAGTGATGTTTCTGTCTGCTTTTGCTAATGTGCTGTTCAATGAAGCCTCTTTTGCCTTGAGTCAGTCATGTATAGCAATGCCACTATATACACCTTTGTTAATATAAAGTGAGGCTTGGCTGTGCAAATATTTAATGACATCATTCTGCTAAATGTGTTCTGTTCTCCATTAATACATGATTACCTGAATGTTTGCTTTAAAGCTTCACCAGAGAATAATACTTGAAAGGTCTCAGTGTGATAAGAAAATTCTGGCTGTAAATGAAATTGGTCCCTTTTTGGTTCCCAGTTACTTTAAGTTCCAAAGAGGGTTAGAACAAAGAAGGGCATTCATGAATAAGACCAGTTTGGCTGCACTTCCTTATAGCACACAAAATAATCCCCTAAAGAAAAAGCAAAACAATCTTGTGACATGGCTGTGGTTCAGTATATTTCCATTGCTGGTAGGGCAAAATGAGATCCCATCCCAACCTATCAGGCATACTGTATGTTGGAATCAACATTTAAAATCTGAGAAGCGAGCAGAAGTAGAGATTCTTCCATCCTTCCATCTGTCATGCAGAAAGTATTAAAAAGGATTAAGTATATACCAACTACTCTGAAAAACTGAAAAATTTCCCAGGAATTGCTTTTAAGGACCAGCCTACATAGACCTTAATAGCTACTTGTCAATTAACAGCATAATATATTTTGTTGCACACCCAAATGTGGGAAAAGGTGATAGAGAGGTTAAACTTCAGAATTAACTCCCACACTTGAACTGCAAGTTCTGTAAGCCAATGCTACAGGATATTTGCAATTCAAAGCAATCTAGAATCCAAGGTTGCTGCTTTCTAGTACTGCCTACCTGTAAAGCTAGAATAATTTTTAGAAGATTCATTAAGCAACCTCCTGGTCTGGAAACTCAATAGATTTCTTCTTGATGGGGGTAGATAGGAGACATAATGTTGAGGGTACACACTGGCAACATCTCCCCAAAGTTCTTCTTCTACTACTACTATTACTGCCACTACCATGGCGACCACTGCTACTACTTCTTTGCAGCAAATGTATAGGAATGTAATTGCAGTCACAGCCAGAGGCTCTGACAGTTGGATATAAATGACAATTACAAAGGTGTGTCTGGATACTTTGGTTATGAGAAATAATGAAGCACTTGCAATATTTTCCTTGTGTGGGTTGTGCATTACAAAGTGGGAGACAGAGAGGGAGGGGAAAATATGTTAATGATAACTAGCTAAAATAAACAAATACATATATAACAAGCATTTCAGTCTCAGCAGGTAATAAGAAAACTTGCAGGAATCAAGACTTCTAGAAGAAACATATGAAGATTAACAACCGACAGAAATGATCCTCGTGATGGAGTGTGGCTTTAGTTACTGAACTAGGTGACATCTCCTTATATAAACTTGAATGCCTTTGGTTCCATTTCTTTAACTGGAAAATCTACAGGAAGACATCTAACAATTTTGGTTAGTTAAGACATTGGATGTGGGGAGAATGGAGCTCTTCATGTCAAACCACTATTCTGCTGAAACTCTTAATAGTAACACCATAGTCAACAGGGACTTAAGACAAACAAAAGAGGACAATGAAATTCCATTATAGAGTTCTGTACCTGTCTTTCATAATGATAAACACACACACACACACACACACACACACACAAACACCAGCATATCTCACTAGCATTCACTTTACCCAACCATTCTGTCAGTAGTGAAAAGCTGTTTTGTTTTGTTATTCTTAGGCCAGGGGATTTTCCATTAATGCAATCTGATTTGTAGCCATCTCTCTTAAAAAGTGAAGGTGAACATGAGATTGAGGAGAAGGGCTGTCAGTAAGGCTGATAAGGGAGCCTGAATGAAACTCCTCAAGCAGAGCAAGGCAGATGAATAGCTACAAATGGGAAACCTGAACAAAAAATGGTTAGAGTGCTTTATTGCTTCAGCGCGCATGGAAGGATTCAGAAATGCAGATAGGTGTATATATGTGTGTGTGTGTGAATGATTCTGTTTGTAATGTAAGGCAGAGAAATCATAAAATACGACAAAACAAAGTGAATGATGTTAGTCCATATGAAAAAATCCATACTTTCATAACATCTTTATTCAACCAGAACTGCATTGCATTTTTAATTTTTAAAATGGGGAAAATCGGCTATTGCTTGCTTCTTTTTCCCAATTAACCAAGATGTAACTTGAAAAATGCATAATACTGTACCTACTAGAGCTAAGACTGTGCTTTTTTTTCTCATACTGAAACCAATATTGTCCAACATGGATATGAGTGTCTACAGGCGGGGGACAGCAAATGAAATGTTCATGTTCATCAAATGTTCATATGATTACATCAGTGTAAACATTACTATGCATAAGTAGTGGATTACATCAATTCCACTACTTATGCCCTTGTCTCAGACATCAAGAATGTAATTGCAAGTATATAATTGCAACATTTTCATGATGATGTCATTGCGTACATATTTTTGTTTATTAATGTTATTATAGATCACAATGAAATTTAACAAAGATAAAACTGATGTAACAACACACACGTACACATGCATACACACATATATAATGCATATAGGTGTATATGGATTGTGTGTGATCTTTGTGGCTTTTGGGAGCTCATACTGATTTTGACTGTTGAAAATTGATAGTACAATTTCCCATTATTTTGAGGAAAGAATAAATAAAAAGTGTAATATGAACCCTGAAATATAGATTATCATAGTTAATCAAATAGCCTCTCAAAGCTCACTCTCCCCCCCAAGCATCCTTATCTAAATGTATTCATTGTGCGGGTTCTTTGTTACCAAAATAGTAGTCTACCCCAATGTATACAGATGTTTGGGTGATTTAATATCCCATTCACTCTCTGACCTGTCACACAGACCAACGAATCAGTGTTCTTCAACCCAGCAACTTTAAGATGGGTGGACCAACTCCCAGAATTCCTCAGTCAGCATGGTGGTTGAGGAATTCTGGGAGTCAAAGTCCACCCATCTTAAACTTGCTGAGATTGAGAAACACTGAATTAAACAACACATAGTTTCTCTCAGATGTGAAATGCCATATCATTAGCTCAACAGTGAATTCTGAAATAGCTGAGAGACAGAGGAGAGTGAATGCAGCCCTTTCCCCCTTCCCCTGAAAGCCAACAACCGCCTGCATTTCAGTTTCTAAAATACAGCCCTTATGTCATGTACATCCTATTTTCCACAAAATTTCCATTGGCTGTGGCTGAGGAAAAAGTGCCGTTCAAATGTTTGGTGCCCTGAAAAGGCCATGAAAAAATGAAAAAGATGAGCATAGTGGTGTATGACCTTTTTCAGGTGTTATTTGGGCTGTGGGCAGAGAAAAGATTATACTTGATTTAATTTTAACTTAATTAGAGTTAGTGCAATTAGTCCCCATAATAATGTACTTCTGCCATATTCAAAATTATAATTTTAGGATTTGAAGGGGCTGCACTTATATGTACAGAGACAGAAAGATTTGATACTACCCACTATAGAGGAATGATTGGTGAAACTGACAGATCTTGCTGAGATGGATAAATTAACTTCTTTTATTAGAAAAAAGACACTAATTACATTTACTGGAAACCTCTTATGGACTTTTTGTGTAAAAATGACAAAAATGAACTTATGATTTATGGCTTTGATGATTAGATAGGATATAGAATATAGAAAGAAGAGTATTATGATATAACTTTAGAGAGAGAGGTTAAAATATAATTGTACTTACAACTGCTGTGAAATATATCGGAAGCCACTTCTTTGTATCTTTTTTCTCTCTTTTCTTTCTTTAACTTATTTTTTCTTCTCTTGCCCTTTTTGCTTTCTCTTTGCTTTCTTTATTTTTCTTTTTTCTTCCTTACTTTATATTAGTTTGTATTAGTTTTCATCTTCTTTTTTAAAAAGTTTCAATAAAATCATATTAAAAAAAAAAAGATTTGAAGGTGCTGCACCCATACTGTAGGCTTTCAAAGGAGGGGGTACATTCAGCCTTACAACAACCCTGATTTTAGGAATATGTGTGCTCCGTACTGTATGCTAGCATGTGATCTATGTCAGTCTGAAGGGGACCCAAAGAATGGGTATACACCTTTTTCCACCTAACAGGTCTGATCCTTAGTATTCCTGCATGCTATACCTACGGGTCTCTTTAATCACATGTCACTTTGGCTTGTGACTGACAGGTGCTACCATCTGGGTGGGACTGATCCAGGTACACTCTGACAGTCTCTTTATGTGCTTTGTATTCATAGTATTAAATGCCCCCAAAAAATGAACAGCCCAATTTATGATCCTAAAATAAACAAGCACAATCCATTTTAAAACAAGCAAAAAGGTAAAAATAATCATTTTAAAATTTCCTATTCATCAAAATTTGAAACTTCTATTGAGGGACTGTATACACACCAGTTAGTCAACTCATTTAATTATTATATTTATATTTAGCTATGTATAATGCTAAACCCACACAAATGTAATCTATTTTAAAATTTAGCTTTGCCACCAAGATTTTGAATAAAATTCCATTCTACTGCAAAAGTTACCTTAAATAGAAATAAATAGGAATGTACTACCCCAAATGTATGTGCAGTTTTTAATCAGAAAAAAATGTTTTATTAAAAATGCTCTTTTAATCACTGGGCTCAGGAATGAAGTCTTTGGTCTACAAATAAAAGGTATTAGTGGTGAACTTGAGAAATTGTGGAGTGTATTAACTGGGAAATACCTCTTAGGTCTTTTGAAATGCAAATCACTGATTGATCCTTCACAAATTCAAGCAATGTGTGTTCTTTCAAGAAAGGAGGGTTTCACAGAGTGAAGAAAACAATTCAGAGTGTATTTGAGAGGTGAATTTCAAATACCATTCAGTTGTCACAGTGAGAGTTGAATGGTGCTCTTGAAAGATGAAACAAACTGATGGATTAAGATTTAACAATCTATTCCATGCCCCAAATGCCTTGAGCAGTTTCAGATCAGTTTTAACTTTCTAGGTAGCCATGCATTACAGAAATTAACTAGATACTTTGTCAGTATCAATCACCAGCCTTGTCTGTCTTCTCTTCTGGGAATAAAGCAGCAGCTTGTCCTAAAGCTTTCACCTAGTGTTAAACTTGGCTCAGCATTTATATAGAATATTAATTTGAGATACAGATTCCTCTAAAGTAAGATGCTATTTTCCTAAATCCCCAAATGATAAATCTGACTTGAATATGTACAAGCTTAGATGCAAAGTTCTTTGTGGCAGGGAGCAATTTGCATTTTTATTAATCCAATTAGGATTTCATGCTGCCAGATAATAAAGTAAGGAGAGGTGAAAATCCTTCCCATCCACTTCTGAATATTGGTTTGAATCAAAGGTAGGAAATCAGAGCAAAAGTTCTGTTCAACACTTTGAACAGAAATGAGCTCTTTCACCCTTAGCTTATATATTTAAAGCATGCACCTTCCTCCATGCTATGGTGCACATATCTTCATTTTTTTCTATACTATTATTTCATGTCTTTTTATGCTGGAATTGCAATGGTGATATTGAACTCAGTCAGCTGCTTCTTACAATTCTGTAAGAGGAAAAAAATGGTGGTTGCAAATCCATACATATTTTACAGAGATTAAGCATCAGTGAGATTTGCTTCTCAGTGGGTAGATCCATTGATCCACTGCCTGATTATTGAGTCACTTCATAAACTGTAGGATATCTCACACCTCTAATATAAGGGAATAGATGCACTTTTTAATGCACAGAGGGGTACCTCTCTGTTCCATGTGACCTTCATGAATCTATGATAAGAATTATGACAATATGTATAGCTTTGTTTCTAAATGAGACAATGACATTTCAGGGAACAGATGAAGGCCCTTTTCCTAACTTTTGTTGCAATTCCTTCAATATTTCTAGCAGTTGGTTCAATATGTTCTAAAATAAACAAATCCCCAAAGCTTTATGGGCTTAAATATCAGAAGAAAGGGAAGGAATTCAGCAGACAAACACGAAACATGTAATTGTGCAGTTACATATTATTTGCTCAGATTATACGTAGTGTTTTAAGAAAAGGATGTGAAGCAGAACAGACTGTAAAGAAAGTTTTACAAAACAAGTGAGCTTTGATAATGGATTCTGTGGATGAGAAGGAGAAAATGAACACATGTGGTTGGAGAACATTTCTAGATACAGAGAAAAACTGATAGAAGTCAGTTGATAGTACTCTCTTCAGAATCATAATCATAATCATAGCTGCCCACCACTATAGACTCATTTATAGGAATGAGAAAACTTCAAAATCAGGTGTACAAACTGGTGTAGATATTGGAATCTGTAGGAGATGCAGTTCTTTTAATCTGGTTTCTCAAATTTTTATATTGTTTTTCTTTGTTAAAATTTCACTAGCTGGAAAACTAAAAATGCATGCCTGAAGAAGGTAATAGCAAACTACTTTCATATTGTTGCCAAGAAGACATATAAACATATAAACATGAAGAGATCATCACTATCATTAACAACAGTGACCTCAAATGTAAGCCTTTCTAAATTTTATGGATACTCATATTCTGTTTGCTATGCTAAAGACAAAAACATAAATGTAGTACGGTAAATCTTTTATTGATGACAGCCAGAAGCTGAGCTTGTAAAGCTTGGGGAAATTGTACCCAGAATCTTTTACAACAAAGCCTTCATGATAAACAGTTTTATGCCAATGTGTTTAGATCAGCTTGAGCAGGATTTAGCAATAAATACAGATCTTCAAAAGACAGATCCCTGTGTGTATTCTTATTAGCTGTCAAGTTTTGTATATGTAGACCTCTACATCTACTTCAATTAATCAGGCTGCTCTATATAACATCTATTATATGCATACCCAGAAAGAATTCATGTGTTTATCAGAGGTCTTGTGTTCAAAAAATTAACTACTGGCTATAGAAACATCTTCGATGTTTAATTATTTGCTGGAACATCTTGGGACATTAACTGTTAAGTGCCAAAAGCAAAGATATAACTTCTTAGAGTCTGTGATCATGCAATGCCGCATGAGATTGCAATACAGAAGTCTGCTTCTGGCCATGCAACATTGTTAGTGGACTGAGAAGCCTGCCAGTTACTTACAAGATAGTGGGAATTCAATTACTGATTTGCCTTGTTCGAAGATTTTACTGTAAATAACAAATATTCTATTTTGTACCATGGAACCAACCTTGCACCCTTTTAACTGCTGTCATATTTTCTAATATCCATGTGATTTTGAATCTAGCATCTATTTGATTAATGCAAATTGTAATATGGTATCTTTCTTGTATAAATATTTGAATTTTTCAAGATAACCTTCATCTCTACAATTACATATCTACAGCTATTACTATATACCATATCATGCTGCATACCCAAGCAAATTTCCCATTAGTAATAGTAGTAGTAGTAGAAATAATATTAATAATAATGTGTTCTCCAAAGTAGTAGTAGTAGTAGTAGTAGTAATCAGATTACAATACATATTAGAAGCTAACTTCTTATAAGGACTCTTATAACACAAATGATTACTATATCCTGGGGACTTCAATGAACAGAAGAGATTATGCAAGCAAAGGGAATGAGAGTTATATGCTGAATGAGTGTTTTGATCCTATAACTAAAACCAGAGTGTATTCAGGTCCAATTATACTGTTTAAATTTATGACATCTCTATTACTATAACAAACTAGTGACAAATGCCAGCTTTTTACAGAAAATGTGCATTGACATGGGCAGCAAATAAAAAGTCTACAAATTTATCAAAACATATTTTGGCACATTTCATGTAGCCCTTTATATGTACTCAATTCATTTGATTGCAGCTTTATTTAACATAAGCAGCTCACTCTTACAAGGAAAGAAGTATGTGTTGCTAAATATTTTCTTCAATATGTAGCTGTGTATTTTGTATATATGTGAGTGTGTATGCATATACTCTGTGGGTGGGTGTGTGTGTGTCACTATTTTTGAAATTGAATTCTCATGTAAAATATCAGGATTTCTCAGATACATAATTGTGCTAAGACTTAGCATGCTGTTGCTACAGAATAAGCCTTGTTATATTCAATGTTTTTATTTCCCCATAAGAGTTCCAGTTTTTGGAGGATAACAAAATTAAATGCTACATTTTTTTTTAATCTATCCGTACCCCTGCATCTGTTAACAAACGCACACAACAATTGATTAAAGCAAGCAAAAAATTAACACAACCCATTCAGACACTGTTTATATTAGCCATATATTTTTCACTTGATTGTTTGCTTGGTTAAGAGTAACTGCCACTGAACAGAAAAAGCCTTGTATATCAGATCAAAGGTCCTCTCAGACCAGCATCACATTTCCAAGGGTGGTTGATCAAACATCTCTACAAACTTTAAAAAGTTGCCGTAGTTGATCAGCTCTGATTTGTCATTTGTTCCTGTATTTGATATTCAAAAATATACCATTTCTATAACTGGGAACAATATTTAGTTTGCAGATCTAATATTCTCCACTAGACTATCCTCAAAGAATCTGCCTACTCTATTGTTAAAAGATAAGGCCACAAAGGCAAACAAAATAATAGATATTATAAAACTGTTTCCTTACACTTTTTAGAGCAGTCAACTCATTCACGCAACATTATGGCATTGTCTTTCATCTTCTTGACACGAGCAACCATTTGATTGCTTCTCTATCTGGGTTAATATTAAATAGGGCCGAGCAATGTTTTTGGAATCAAAGCAAAAAGGTGTGAGTATACATGTAGCACCTGCTGGCAACTCTTTAAACCTAATGTGTCTTCCCAGAATCAAGCTACATCTGTACAGGACAGTTGTACAAATCTGGGAAAAGACACAGTTGTTTAAGGAATTGAGGATAGGTCCTATGTAAGTGTCCCCCTGTGTTCCAAAGCACCTTTTCCCCTCAAAAACCAAAAAGCTTCACATCCTAAAATTAAATATTAAGAAGACAAACACAGCATCAACTTGTACACTTAGTAAAGTTACAGTAGACAGCAAATATGTAAAGGAGGTTGTTTTGTTTTCTTGAGCTGAAGAATAAAAATAGACAAAATATGGCTAATCATAGAGAAGACAATGATAAACGTAAATAAGCCCATGAACTAACAATATTTCTATGACAGCAAAGATCAGAATAGTTAAAACAATGGTCTTTCCATCAGTAATATATAACTGAGAAAGCTGAACACTGAGAAAGAAAGAAATAAAAATGCACTTGAATTATGAAGCTGGAGATGGTTATTAACAGTACCATGGACTTCAAGGAGAACCAATCAATAATTCCTGAACAGAATAACAGATTATTCCTTCCATGAGGCTATGATCAGCAAGCAGAACTTCACAAATTTTGTGCAAGTAAATTTTGAATTAGGAAAAATGATTATGTACAGCAAAATTGAGGGAAATAGAAGGGGAAGACGAAAGATACAATGGTTGGATGGAATAAAAAAAGATACTCAAATGCCATTCAAATGTATATTTACATGCAAATATGCCCTATTCTATTCTGTACACTTTTACAAAATATGCATTTATCTGCCAGAAGACTCCATGGTATTTAATGGGACTTGCTTCTGAACAGATGTGTTTAGGACTGTGCCATAAATAATTTTCTTTCCTTTTTGCCTTGCCTGCAGTACGTATATCTAAAGGACTGGCCCAATATATTTTCAGCAATATTAAAGGCTGCAATTCTTTTTTTTTAATTGAAGGCTCAAAGGAGTTTACTACCATATATTCTAAGAAAATGTCATAACTGCTGGTTAAAGCACCTTTCCTTCTGAAATTCATTCTATCTGAAAATTTCTTCAGTATCTCTCCACAACAGGGACTCTGCCACTCCCATTGTTACTTCATACACGCAAAGATATTTTTCTTCCTTTTCTAAGCCCTTGGTTTCTTTTTTACCTCTGCTGGAATTCAACCTGATTACAATAATATTTAATCCTGCAGGCCTTCTGGGATCCAAGATGCCGAAATGAGATTTTCCAAAGAACATTACAGATTATCAACTGTTTTATAACCCTCATAAAGCCATTAATGCCTTTCACAGCACAGGAAAGAATTGCAACTAATGGTTTATTTTAGGCTTATAATTAGCTGCTTGCCTGGTCACCTATGGTGAGCAAGATTTATCTGCTAGTGACCAGGCAAGATCCTGTACTCACTTTGAACTTTAACGAGCTACATACTCTTTGGGATAGAAAGAAAGCAGGCTTGTACAGCTTGCGGAACAAAGCGCTTTATTTAAAGGCTTTGCTTTGCAGATTATATCTCAGCCATTTTTTTCCCACTGAATATTACATACATTTGTGATTGATGGCTTTAAGGAAGAGGCAGATTAGTAGGAACCAAATATTAGAAAAAAAGATTACCACTTTTCTTTTATATTCTTTTTCTATGCTCTAATTCTTTTCTCTTTGCTAAACATGTCACAAAGAAACATTAAAATCCAGAACTACACATCTTGGATGGCACAAGAGATGATGACTTTAGCAGCAAGTAGCAGTGGTACAACAGGTGCATTAGTCTTGGTATGACTAAGGAATTGGCTTCAATTTATAAACTTTAAATTGACCAGAATTATTTGACATAATTGTTCAGATAATAAACAACTGTCCTTTTGATCTTTCTGGAACTAACAAAAGACACCAACTATATGTGATAGAGCTATTTGTTCCAGACTTTTAATTATGATTAAAGCTCACTAACAATTCAATGCAGCCATACAAAACCAAGAACTTACTGATTCATTTACATTTTTATTCCATTTGTATGTCACCAAATCAACAAAAGGACTCATCTTTGTTCTATAATAAGAGATTTTGTAGTCCCATTTCAGATTCTTCCAGATCACCTCTGGAGACCACTGGGAAACATCTGCTGGTCCCTATAGTGCTAAGTTGGTAGATGCTGCAGGATTTATCATACTCTTTAATTTCAAGAAAGCTATCAAGAGAGTCATCTGGAGATTTGAGGTGGTGTGCCATTCCATCCCATCTGAATCAGGGGGAAATACTATAAAGACCAGACCTATATATGCAGCAGTACTGTAATAGACCTGTGTATTTTAGCAGTAAAAGATGGACATATATATATATACATACATACATACATACATACATACATACATATACATACACACACACACACACATGAACTCTAATGAGTCTGAGACAATTCCTGGTTCTGTTAAGTGAGGAAAGATGCTGTCTTTCCTCCCGGACACTTGTAGTGTTCCTATATGGAGAGGTTTGTCATTTGTTGTTGCTCATGATTGTTTTGTCATTGGAGACTCAAGTGATCACAATGGGCTACTTTCAGCCCTGGTTCACTAGACAGTCTGTCAGTACTGATCCATGGAGCTTCTTTTAACCAAAGGAACATTCAAAAGAAAATGTTATGCCGCCCTATAGTCTGAAGTGAAACCATCCATTTTATCACTTCACTGTGCTATGTGTATAAACTAGGTTTGTAGCATTTTGTTAATAAGCTGTCCAAAGAATAAAATGGCTTATATAGCTAAAGATACACCAAATGCCAATATATCATGGTTTGCATATAATTAGCCTGGTAGGTGGTCTCCTATCTGCTCTTAAGAAAATCTTAACCCTTCTGCATCTGAGCAAAGTCTAAGAATGCAAGTGGAGTTTCTTGCTCAGCAAGCCAAAATGTCTATGTCTAACTCTTAATTCAAAAGACCACAATCTACTACTAGAACAATCTGACATCTTCCAAGTGTCATGGATTAACATGAAAATCGGATGTATATGCTATTTTCAACCATGTATTTAAAAAAATAAATGGTGTAATATGAACATATTTTATCAGCTTTTCAAGCTGCACATAAATTTTGCACAGTACTGAGAAACAACAGTCAACACAGCAAATCAGCCACACAGAAAAGACTTGATGAGCATTACTGATTACATAAACATTTTGTCATCGTTGTGTCAAACCTCAGAAAGAAGTGTTACAAACTGACACAACTGTATCTGAATTTGAAAGAACAAAGGTAAAACCAAACAGAATCAATGTTGCACATGAATCAACTTGCATTTTTAAATTTTTCAGTGAGGAATTTGAATACAGCACTAAATAAATAACCATATAAATCCTACTAATTTCTTACCCTTTGGGCAAAATTATCACAAAAATTGGCTTATTAGAGAAACTACAGCAAGTACATAAACCTTCAAAATTGATCCATTAGTTTAAAGAATCTAATAATCCTAGACGTATCTACTCAAAAGTGAACCTCTTGGGGGAGGGAGATGGCCAGCGAGACCTGCTCCTGATAGGTCTTATATAAGCACTTGTGGCTTAAGCATGTGCAGTCTGAATGTTGAACTGGGACAAAGGGTTTCATGTCCCCATCTGAACATGGAGCTAGTTCAATGGATGATTCTCACTCTGTCAATATCTCTCAGCCCAATGTACCTTGCAAAGTTGTTAAGAGCACTCATTTGAATATCTGATCCCCGCAGACTCACATTGATAATCCTGTATCTTCTTGGGCACATTATTAACTGTTAGTTGTCTTCCGTACTGCCATTAAAATTACCATACTGCCAGTATGTTTAAATTCTAACATGTACTATTTTCAGTAACTTTTACCGAAAATACTATCCCAATCTGGTACTCTCTTTCGATTACAGAATCCAGAATTTTTCATCATCACTTTGGAGGGTTCTGATAGTTGCAGAATTTTGTATACACAGGAATTTCTGGCCAAAATGACTACAATCACATGAGTATCAACATTCTCTGGCACACCCATAACAATATCATCCTGATAATAGTTTAATTGCTAGTTGAATTGTTAATGGTGGCACCAGAAATATGTGATTCTTTGTATTTTGATTATTGGAGAAGTCATGTTTGTTATTTGTCTGCATGGTGCCAAATAAGTTCTTTTAACATCTTTTTCTACTACAGTAACAGTTTTGGCAGCTACTAGGAAGGATATGAAGGACAATTTTCCTTAAAATTACTGAGTATATAAAAATATTAAAGACTTCTTAATATTTATTTTTAAATTGGATGATCACTCCCTGGCAGTCCTGAATGCATATGATCAAATCACAGATTCTCCAGAACAACATCTGTATACTAAATAAATATGCCATATAATAGTTGGTGGTAATTTGAATTAAATTTGGAATCCCTTTTGGATTGTAACATTTACCAATCCAAATTATATTCTTGAATTAGTAATAATTTGCAAGGTTGCATTTCTGAATTTCTTTCAGTAAATTTCTGACCTTTTAGTACTGCTTCTCAAGGGGAATGTAGTTTCCATTCTTCTGTACTGAGAAACTGTTTTTGGCTAGAATATATCCTGAAATATCATTCTTTGACATTTAAATTTAAAGCATGTAATACAAACACTATTTCAGTTTCAGATCATGTGCCTTTGAACACTGCTTTCTTTGATGAAACACATTTTTAACTGATCCTGGAATGTATCTTTATTAAAATAAGAAGATTTTATTAAGCAGATGGGAACAAGAAATGCAAGAACAATAAATAAATAAATAAATGTATTTATGTATTTATTAACAGGACTATCTGTGATATGTGATGCCACTAAAGCATTTTTCTGAGGTTGAATTATAAAGTGATATTAGATAAAGTTGCATTCTTATTGGAGAAAGTTAATATAATACTTTATACTTCCCATTCATCTCCTGATCAATACAGATTTTTAGTCTTTGCTAAATATGAAATTAACAAGTTTTGTACTGTACTCCCAAAGCTTTTTTTTTATTATTATTATTACACTGCATCAGGTTACAATGTTAGGGAAAGACAGAAAATTCTAGCAAGTTATTGATCTCAGATGAAAACAAATTAAGAAATGTATACAATCTATTCAGAATAGAGTCCTTTATGGTTCTTGGTATCTTGTTCTCTTCCTTTTGCTTTTTTGTCAAAGGCTGTAGCCTTTTATTCTTTCTGGCTTGACCTATTGTCCATGTTATCGCTTCCTCTCTAGGGTAGTTTGATTTCAGTTTAAGGATTTGTAAATGTTTTGTCTTCCTTTGTCCCTTGTGCTTGTTTGGCAGTGCACAGGCTTGTTGATAAAGTACACAGACCTCATGATCTGTGTCCACATGTTCTTGTGTTTGAAGAACCATGTCCTGATCATGTCTGGAAAGGGGTTTGATATGTCATTTCTTTCAATCTCATTCCAAGCCCTGGTTGTCTATTACTGTATATCTGATGTTCTACATCAATTTTATTAAATATGACCACCAGGCTATATTTTACCCAGATAAAGCTATTTTTTTTCATCTTTTATTATGAACTTTATTCTTTACTGATCATATTAACTAAGGGTTATACATTTCAAATTTACCTATGCTGCTGTGTTTTCTCTTTCCGGTAAGATGCCTAGGTGAAAAGCAGAATCTTCCAGTATCTTTTTGGATCAACTTGTTCTGTTCATTTTTCTTGGAATATCATTATTAATAGTTATCATTGTTATTAATTTTAAATATAAATTGACCACAAGTATTGCCACAACTTGATCATGTGTGAGACCAGGGTGGGAGCTGCAACTCAGATGTACCGTTATTAGCCCATGTTCTATGGACATGCATTTTGGGGTGGTAGATTTAGGATTATCATGAGTGAGGAGGATCCTGGAATGGAGCTTCAAGGTTACAGGGAGGGGGAGAGACATTCCAGGCATCTCCTCAGCCCCCAGCCAGAGCGTGTGAAAGTGAAGAGAAGGAGACTGGCCCCTCCCTAAGGGATTCGGGGTTATAGCTGCTGTCGTTGGGGGTTAGAGTTAGTCTGGCTAGATTCTGTCTAATAGGTATAAGCTAATAAAGTTACTGAACTGTTCCTGGATTTATCTCATTGTGGATCATGGCTGAACCTGACAGGGATAGCTTATTTTTTGGGATATAACCACCCCTTTGAGACTCCATCAGGATTTATTCCCCCTGATCTGGGGACCCTGACTAGATGAGGCACCCCAAGGTGCACTGTATGCCATTTATTTTTTAACTACTTGCAACAAGGGAGCATAACTATCAATCCACCACAGCATACATTAATAACCTTTCTATATCAGTATAGTTTTTACAGATTAACCTGTACTGGTTATTTCTGTTCATATAGTTATGTGACTTGTTAAATAGGCTAACATTCAGCCAATGCATATAACACTCCTAATCAGTTTCTTAAGCTAAAGTTTCTGGCCAAGACCATAGCTGATGAGCAATTAGTGGAAAGCAACCTGCTTAAATTAATTACTCACCTGGACCTGATGGTTTTCCAGTGAACTGCTACAAGAAGTATATTGGGTATTTATCTCTTATTTCATCTCCCATTTTACTACATGGCAAACCTTTTTCAAATAAATCCTACCTTTTAACTGTTATGAGGTAAATATAGTTATTCCTAAACCAGGCAAGAATCCTACTATATATTTTAATTAAAGACATATTTCCTTTATAAACACGGAAGCTAAGACTTTAACAGTTACCTTCCCTCACTGATTACAGCTCATCTTCTGACTGCTATACAGGTAGTCCTCGACTTACGACCACAATTGGGACTGGAATTTCCATCACTAAGCGATGCAGTCATAAAGTGAGATGGAATGTGACCACATCACTTAGCGATGGCAATCCCGGCACTCCCTGTTGCAGTCATTAAATGAATTCTGCCTGTCGTTAGGTGAGGACCCACCCCAATACAAGCCATTCTGGGTTTGGTCCCTCCTAGTCCTGAGCCTCAGTAAGGTAAGAGATTGCCTCCAACTCCCCTCACCCATCTATCTCCCCCCCCCCCATCTTCATCTTTTGGCTGCCCTGCACCCTGTCCTGTAGGATGGCAAGCAGCCTGAGAACTACGTGGGTCTGGGTTGCTTGCCATGCCCTGGGAAGCTGCAGCCACCCCAGCCTAATCCCAGCTGCAGTCGCCCTTGCCACCCTATACTCCACTGCCCCAGCTGACCTTTTCCATCTTCTTGCTCCCACTGCTGATAAGGTGTGTCCAGCCTGGCTGCTGGGCTGGGCTGGGGCTGAGCTTCACCCTGCACTGAGGCTCAGAAAACCACTGTGCGAGACATGGGGGACAAAGTCTTATGTGGCCAGCAGCCACCTTGTGAAAGGCCAGGCTGGGCATGCCTCATCAGCAGTGGGAGCAAGAAGACGGTGTAGGTCAGCTGCAGCAGCAGAGCACAGGGCGGCAGGGGCTAAAAAAGCATAGATGTGGAGGAGAGAAGCAGTGGGGGGTCATAAGTGTGGGCAGGCTGCCAAGCACCCATGACTGTAATGCAATGGCCATAACTTCAGGGACCAGTCATCAGTCCCTTCATTCAGCACCACGGTAACTTCGAAAGGTCGCTGAACAAATGGTCGTAAGTCAAGGACTACCTGTACACCCAGCTCCAGATGGATTTCTACAGGGGTCTCAAGCTTCTGATAATATGACATCTTTCTTAGAAATTTTGAAGAGAGTCTGACTTATTTTGGTTTTCTCCAACACTGTATATTTTTAATTGATGTGTTTTAGTCAAGCCATAAATCATGGGGGGGGGGGGGGGGGGGTTTAATGGTATACCCTCTCCTTGGTTCAGTTTAAGTTGCAGTACAGGCCAAATATGCTCTCTTTCACTCTTTGTTTGAATTGGGTTTGAATAATCAGACATTCTGAAAACATAAATTGAACTGTTGTAGGGAAAGAGCATACACTGCAACTATAGGCAGATGACATGTTATATGTTAGAGTTGGATCAGAAATGTGTATTCTGCACCTTATTTTATTAATACAAGAGTTTGGTATCCTGTTTGGTTACAGTAGTCCATAAATTGCAGTCAGTCAGACTTGATGACACTGAGTCATAGCAATAATTTTAATAAGTAGAACTGAGGTTATAAATTGTGGTCACACTTGTTTACCTTCACATAACGATTCCCAGGAAATTCTCTAAGCTAGTGAATTTATACTTAAGCCTATTCCAAGGCAAATTTTTAAAAATGTAGACAGAATCCTTTGAGTATTTGTGCAAATTAAATTTGATGAAGATGAATTCAAAATTGATTTATATTTTAATGGGCATTCCAATATTCATTCCATCTTATTGTTATGTATATAATTTTATATCGATGTATAGTATATTAAGTATCTTGTTTTCCTCACAAGAACATCTTGTGAGATCATTCCACAAATTATAATTACTTGTTGGGGAAAATGAATTTAACTTTCAACACTTTCAGATTTTAAATTGTGAATTTTTCTATTTTTGGTTAGTGGCAGGAATAAGGATTTATTCAGCTCCTCTTGGGTACAGAATTGCACACAAGAGTTACTATTTGACCCCACTGATATCCTGACCAGTCTCGGGATCCCTACTAGTGCTTGGGGAATTTCCCACATTATTTTTTAGAGATACTGTAAATACCCTGGCCGATCTGTGGATTACACAACAGCCAGGATAGCTGATACTGTTGCTCCCAAGTACCTTCTTCTCTCCTACAAACCAAATCAACCAATTCAATCAATGTGAGAATAATAAGTGAATGAAATGCAACCTGGAACACAAGTGGAAGTATTTCCAGGATAAGTAGGGAGTTATAAGAACTTTATGGGACAATTTTTTTCTTGACTTAGTAAACCTGGCTAAATATAGGGCAGTCTCATTCCAATTCTGGGAAGAATGTAATAGTTTTGCAGCTTCAAATGAATCCAGATTATACTGATTATGTGACCCCATTTCAAATATGTTTGTGGCCAGAATATGGAATAGAAGCTGCTTTATGTTCTTGACAGGTCTATGCTGGACACTGGACAGCCTGAATGCAGCCCTGCTAATTCTTCTTGAAATACTAGCACCTTTCAAGGCTACTGAATATGGTGTGCTGCCTTGCTGGTCTAAGTTTAGGTGGTCTTCCCTGCTGGATTGTAATAGAGCAGAGAGTGGAGCTTGGTGTCACAGGGGTCCATCATGTCCTCGGTGATACTGAACATATACATGAAATTGTTGGGAGAGATCACTGGAGCTTTGGATTCTACTGCCCCTTATCATATAACTCCAAAGAAGCAGCAAGTTCCCTGGAACACTGCTAAGAGAAAACAAGCTAAATTTAAATCCAAACAAAACAGAGCTGCTATTGGGAAATAACAAACTGGAATCCATGACTCTGGTTCGTCCTGTTTTGATTAGTGGTCTTTCTCAGATTATTCCTTACATATCAGCTGTCTCTGGATTTGCAGGTACAACTATGTCAAGGAGCATTTTCACACAATTATGTCTGATGTAATTGCTGCAACTCCTCCTGAGCCAGTCAGATTTGACAGTGGTTATCCATACCTTGTTTACATCATATTTGAACCCTGCAATGTGCTTTCCATGGGGTTAAGTGTCTGGAAGTTACACATGGTACATAATGCAGCAGCAAGGCTAGAAGATACAGAATCATATGATCCCTATACTGAAAACTCTGCATTAATTGCAAATTGCTTACTTGGCACAAGTTAAGTTATAGGTATTAATTTTTAAAGCCCTACATGGTTCAAAGCTTGACTATACAAGAGATTGATTCTCTCATTTCAAACCTGCCTATTAGGGTTTGCAAGACAGAACATACTAGCATGTGGGAATGCCCTTTTCTTATGTTGTTCACAGGCTATGGAATCGTCTTAAATGCCTCACAAAATGTCAGAAGGCTAGAGGCTGTGCACACCTATGGAAAGGTCTACTTTCTAGCCTACTCCCTTCTTACTTTATGCGGAGGTGGAACCTTCAGCAAACTCTCTCATGATAACCATTAAAACAGAAACATGGTTAGTGAGGTGAACTATGATGTACTCCAGCACCAAGCGGGGTTAACTGTTGTTTGTACTTTTTTAATAGTTATAACCTGCCTTGAATGATTGAAGAAACAGAAAGGTATGGTATAAATTCAATTATTATTATTTAACATTATAATATACTATATAATATGTAATATTAACATATAACAACATTAAAATGACACTATATTAGTGTATTAGTACAATAATAATGATCTGGTCTGATTGCTGTGCATTTATAATGAATAGATCACAGTCAGTGATAGGTTTAGCTGCCAAGACATTGCAGTGGGGTATAAGCCAAATAAATAAATAAATATTGGCTTTTTTCCATCCCTAACGTGAACTGGAATTTAAAAATACAAAATCTGCATTTTCTTTCCCTCCCATCAGAACTAGGATTTTTTTTTCTCTTTCAAGTCCTACAACTCATCCCACATTATTATAGCCAGCTAGACATATGTTTATTTCTGTGAAAATCCACTTAATTGCAGCAGAAATATTGGAAATAAGACAAGCAAGTATTTTCCAAGAAAAATACTTCCAGTTCAGGTAAAGTGCATCCAAATAAAACTATCAGTCAAACATGATTTCCCAATTAAAACACCACGATAGTTGGGGAATAAAAGGTCCCTGCCAGCTGAGGAATACTATTCATCCTCAAGGCATTTATGCAAAGAATCCCCAATTCTGTTACTTAATGTCAGCCATGCTTGACAGATGGGAATGTAAAAACAGAAAATTTAAGTGTACTCTCTACAGCCAATGCAGCACTCAAAGTCAGAATTCTCTAGGAAGATCAAACCTCTGTCACTGAATGGCATGAGTTTGTGCCATATTAATCACCAGGAATGAAAAGTATTTTGTCAGGGAAGAGTAGCCGCAACCTTTTCAGAAACACAAAACTCTTCCACAATTCTACCACTAAAGCATCAAATCCTCCATGTTCTTAAAACTGTCATACAGCAAATTAATATTTTATTTATTCATTTATCCAATTTATATGGCCACTCATCTCAACAAGTAACTCTGGGAGGCAAACAAAATGAAAATAAAATAAAATTAATTATAAACATTTAAGACACTTTATTTCTTATTCCATTACAACCTGCCTTTTTTCTGGGAATTGGAGGCAACATACATGGGGGGAGGGGGAGAGCTCCCTAATTTTATTCCCACAGCTATAGCCATGATAGATAAATTGGACTAAGACAAAATAACTGGCCCTAAGCTACCTAGGCTACCTAGTAAAGTCCATAATACTACACAGCATCTTAATGTCACTTGATCTAAGTGGTCCTGTCAAAGCCAGGCAAGCTAACAACAGCTGGGATATTTTGGTTGTACAGTAAACTTTTTTTAATATTTTAAAAAATATATCTTTGTGAAAAAAAGCAGTATTAATGAAAACAGTTAGGAAACTCCAGCTGTTCTCAACTAACAAGATTGCTCTAACAGTTCTACAGAACTGCAGTTAATTTATCCATCCTGGCCTCTAAGCATTTCATAAAATGACTGGGGACGGGGAGAGGTTATATCTACATGCCTGTAAGAGAAGCTCAGAGAAATCTCTTACATACTCATGCTAAATGTTACAAAATTGAGTGCTCTAACATCTAAGAAGAAGTTCAGTCAACTTCTGCCCTTGTATTGATCTCCTGTGTCTCCCTACACTTTCCTTCTAATCCTCTCCATAATTACATGAACTGCCTATGCTTCCTAAACCTGTCGATTCTCCTGAATCCATTTGCAAATGACTGTACTGGAGTCTGAGAGGTGGATCAAGCAACCTTAGTTTGACCAAGGTGCATTCGTGTTATTCATGCCACTCTTAAAACTGCTTCCTCTGCAGACACCTCTCATGCTAGACAATATTGTCTTGCCTTGGAGAGATGGGAAGTGGAAAGGGAGAAAATGTATTGATCCACTTCCTTTAACATGCTAATTTCCTTGTGATGGTGTCAATCACCAACAGGGTGGCACTTCAAAAGGAATTGTTTCTAAGAGGAAACATCTTCTTCAGCTACAGACAAAAAGCCACTCAAAAACAGAAAAACAAACAACTACAGTGTGTAGCCTAGACTAAGTAGTTAAAAAAAAAAATCCTAGTTGAAGGGAACAGCAAATCACTTCCACATCATGTCATGAAAATACAGCCACTGGGAGCTGAGTTCCATAGGAAAACAACTTAATTTAAACAAAACAAAATCCATTGGTCATGCTGATGACTACCTTCTAGAATTGATATAAGGCTTTCCTCTTTAGGCTGCCATTCAGCAACTAGGTTACACAGGGATGCAACTGCATTATTCTATTTTCTGGGGAAGACATACCATGTTAATCCCTTAAACTATTTTTATTTATTTATTTATTTATTTATTTATTTATTCAATTTATTTTTCACTCATTCCAAGCCTGGTAGTCTGGTGACAGGGAAGGCAGAGAAGCACCATAACCTTCTAACTTTGTTGGCTGATATGGAAAAATCTTCACGTGGTTAGAAGAAATATAAATAAATAAAATATAAATCTTTGGGCTGTTTCACAAATTCTGTTGTTCCCCCTGCCCCATGAGAAACACTAACCTGGGAGGTAACAAAGGAAGCAGGTAAAGTGCTAAAACATCGCCAGCCTCCCCACAACGAGCACCAGCATCCTTCCTAAAAGTTCTGATTGTGAACCATAGAAAACCAATTGTTCAAATCATTCAGACGTGGGTGAGAACATTAAGAACATGCTGAACAAAGCCCCTGCACCCAACAACACTTTGTGTGAGGACCCCATGATAAAAATATTTGGGTGGGGGAAAGGTAAAGAAAAAAGAAGAAGTATCTTTTGCTCATTCCTTCTGTTACCAGGTGAGCTGCTCTTGAGTTCTGGAGGAATACAATAGAAGTAATGGAGACAAAGACAAGATTTAATTAACTGCCTCAGATGGATGGGATACTAGATATCTATTGCACTGACAAGACAAGGGGAGGGAAATTACTGAGAAATTTATTTGCACTGTATTTTAACTTAATTTTAAGAGTGTAACACTCAGGAAGAATTTGGGGTCCAGACTGCAGATCCTTGGCCATTTTTAAAAGAAAAGGGGAAGTAACATTTTAAAGTAGGATATTCATTATTCTAAAATATTTCTTTTTTTCCAAACATATCGCTGATTTCTAAGGCTGCCTGCTTAAGGAGAATGCATCGAATGGAAGAAGAGCTGCTTTATCAAAGAGATATGATCCAGAATCAAAGAAGAGTCAAGTAGGAAGATGTAAATCTTAAAGTAAGCACATTTCTCCTGAAAAGACACCAGAGGACCAACCTCTTCAGCGTGGGCTGCATGCTGATGAAGCACCAATCCTGTCCATATTTACCTGCTGTCAATATTGTAGGAGAAAATCAGTGTTCTGTTTAACCTCTGACCTCCCAGAACTGAAACAAACAAAGAACGCATCCGGAGCCATGGGAGAGCACAGCCAACTGGCAAACAGCAGGGAACCAATTGTTAAAGTGACATTTGGCTCTGGCACAGGCAGCCTCTTTGGGGCAAACTGTTATTCTCTCAAACAAGGCATGAAGAGATAACACCATAAAATATGAACAAAATGGAACTTGTTTCCTTGCCACTAAATTGTTAGCTTTATGGGACTTCATGCTGAACAGTATGAAAAAAAAATCCAATTTGCTTTGAAGCGCATTAGTCTGTCTAACATTCTAATTATTGTTTACATTGCCATTTGACTTCTATTAAGAATTGAATAATTACCTAGCAGTTCATAGTTTAAAAATACAAGCAAACAGGATTATCTGGATAATTAAGACACTGTACTGCAGCTTTGTACCAATGCTGTGTGAAGCATCTTCCCCATAATGTAAGTTATTATTAATGGACATTTCAAAATGATGCTGAACTTTAAGCAGATGGCAAGATGCGGCTTACAGTAATTTAAACAATGATATTTAAAATGGACCCAGATTTAAGTACTGGAAAGCTTCATTTCTTCCATTTTCCTCAATTTTTTTTTCATCTAAGCAGTGGCCAGTCATCTGATTTTTCACTTACATGTCAACATTTCATTCTCTAATCCTGAAAACTGTATATGGTAGTCTATTGATTTAATGGACCGATTAGGGGGAGGGAACGTAGATTATTCCCGATTCTCCATTCAATCAGAGGGTACATCATTCATCCTAACATAATTATGCAAATGACTCAAATAACATCATTGTCATCTTACGTCATTCAGTGATCATGTCATTAGGCAGATGATGAAAATAACATAATTTCCTTCATTACAAAAGTGATGTTAAACTTATTTGTATGTTTATTTACAGGGCTTATGGACTGCTCCAATTACAACTGATGCTAAGCAGTAAACAATTTTCCCTCCATAACTCAAGTTAAAAACAACAACACAAAGATATTCTGCCCCAGGGGGCCTATACCCACTTTCTGAATGCCAAAAGAGAAGGGGCAATTCAAACATCAGGGGGAATGCTATTCCAAAGAAGGGGCAGTGATAGAAAGGGCATAAAAAATCAGCAAGAATTTTGTCTGCTGGATCTGAAATCGACTGTATTTAAATCCACTAAATTGAAGCTTCACTGTAATAATCTCATTTTAAAGATGATGACAATTCATTATTCTCCAATTTTTCCTCGTAACAATAAGCTTATGAAATAAATGGGACCAAGGGACAGTGACTGGCAAAACCATCCAGTCAGCTTCCAAAGCTCACAGTGGACTGGAACTTGGATTCCCTGTTTAAAGTCTAAGAAATAGTCCTAAACACTATGTATTCCACAACAGTGAGGCTAAAATACCGTGCCACCTGATAGGCTGAGCCAACATTTCCTATTCCCCTGTTTATCACTCAGCCACCATGATTAGTATAATACCCACTTTGAGAAAATGGGATTAAAGCTCTACAGTGGAAGCAACTGTAAACTACATTTTAGTTGGCTGGGAAATGCAATAAAAAAGCTCACCGTGCTTAGAACTGGTTGTTAATAAGGATGTGCAAATATTCAAACAGACAGTTCATTCTAATAAAGGTTTAAGAAAAGCTTCCCTTCATAACTCCTCTGTGAAACTACAGAACATGGGAAAGCAGACCTTTCACTCAGTTCAGGACAAGTATCTTTTGTGTACAAGCCAAATCCACAGGGGAAACGATGTATGTTATGCTATATTATTCTATGTTATGTTATTATTCTTTTACAGAAAAAGAATTACCTTTGCAAACTGCTTCACCGTATCCGGTCATCATAACCATAACACACACAAACCTCATCACTAATTCATACCAAGGAAGAGCTGCTAATAATTAGTTCTTGAGAATACAAAAGGTTCCAAATGTAACTAGCAATTCAATATGAGGCAAGAAGTAATATTGATTGCTCCAAGTGGGCAGAACATAATGTTAACTAGCAACATTAAAATAGAACTATATCGGTAAAGGAAAAAATAAGGGCATCTTTCTTCCATCTTTTGCTTTCTAGTTTTAAACTTCCTCAGTATCCTCCAGACATGTCAGATTTCAATTCCCATAATTCTCAATGAGGGAATTAGAGGACTGAATACATCTGGAGAGTACCAAATTAGGAAAAGGGGAGATTTAAATAAATTCCCTCTTTCTGCCTCACTGTCAAAATCCATACCAGGCTGAGGAAAAGCTGATTAGCATGTCAATAATCCCATAATAATGGGATCATATGCAGACCAATGTGGATGTTCTCAAGAACTTTCAATATTGATGATGCATAAAGGATAGGAACCACTGCAGTAGAATGTAGCAAGAGTTGCGAAGGGAAATTGGCTCAGAGCTACCCAGTGAGCTGTTTGGTTGACTAAGAATATGATCCTGGATTTCTCTGATCAGTCCAACAACTTAACCATTACTGTAGAAGTTTCACAGGCTACTTCCTTCTATGCTAGTCAATGGATTTACAGTAGAGTTTGAATGTGGGATGCCTGATAAACTCATTGAAATCAATTTCCACTCTGATTTTTCCACCCAGAAGGTACTTTTTTACAAGTATAAAGACCAAAGCAATCACAGTCATTTTTGTCAAAGCGTGAATCTAAGTATCACTACCAGGAAGTGTTAGCTGCTATAGTAAATCCACTGGAATGCAGTGGCCAAAACTCTCAAAATCCTCAGGCTGGGAAACTTGCAAGTAAATAGAGGAGGAAGCTAGGCAGGAAAGTCAGGTTCAGAATAATTGTAACACTGAGGTTAGCCTGCATAACACTGTATTATTTACATATAATATTGGGAAAACTGCTGCCATGATTAAGATGTTGGTCTTGGACAGGAGGAGGGGCCCAGCTCCAAGTCCTTGATTGACCATAGAACTCACTTGGAAACTGCAGGCCAGTCTCTTTCATTCCAGCCTATGTCACAGGATTATTGTTGGAGTAAAATTAGGGGAAAGCCCCTGAAAACTGCCCTGAGGTCTCTGAGAAAACCTTAGATATAAATATAGAAAATAAACAATAACCGGAAGAGATAAAAATGGAATTGTATATTTAAAGCAGAATTTAACATTATAATGCCTACTTCTATTTAAAATATATATTCAAGGCCTGCTTTGAACTACTGAGGAAGGAGGCAGACACTGAGGTGCTTACAGACTAAGTCTGCCACAAGGAAGGCCACAAGATGGAGGCAAGAGAAGGTTAGGAAGAACACACATTCACTTCCATCACAAACAGATGACTTATGAAACCATATGGCAAAGGAAGACAGTACAAACTCACAGATGGCCTTTCACCTCTTAAATAAGTCTAACTAGTCTTGACTACCTGGAGAAAAGGAGAAATGTCTTATGTATAGACACTGGTGCATCTGCATTACACAGTAAGCCAGGTCCTATGGTTAAGCCAGTTATCCAGAAGTTCAGTACTAACCACAGTTGTCAGTTATTCTCCATCTTGACTACTATCTTGTTTATTTTTGCCTATATCTCAAGAAATCAGGAGTCCCAGCAGCCCTGAACTAGTGACTCTCTTCAAAATGGCCATATCACCAGAAAGATAACCTTGAAGACTGGAGAAGATAAAAGGAGTAATTCTTCTAATCACAGTCTCTTTAATGAGGAAAATTAAAGAGCTAATATTTATTTTGTCATTTTTAAATCTATCCCCAAAAAGCACCCAGCATTGGCCTAATCTATATTTCCCCTTCTTATTAACAGGAAATCATGCAAGTGGAAGGCAATATTTATTTATTTATTTATTTATTTATTTATTTATTCATTCAACTTGTATGATGCCGCCCATCTCGCCCAACGGGTGACTCTGGGCGGCTCACAATAAAAACACAGCTCTCACCGAGGTGGCCAAAAACTATAAATAATTAAAAACATATTAAAAAACCCTAAAAAACCTCCTCTGGTTTATGGCCCTAAAAAACCTGTAAGATGCTGGGGGGGGGGGAGACAACCCATCATCCCACCAGCCATCTCCACAGGTGCGGGCCCCCCTCTGGCCCCCAGGCCTTCTGGCAGAGCCAGGATTTAATACCTTTCCTGAAGGCCATGAGGGAGGGGGCACACCGGACCTCAGGAGGCAGGATGTTCCATAGGGCGGGCGCTACAGCAGAAAAGGCTCTCTGCCTCGACCCCACCAATCGAAATTCCCTGACTGGTGGGGTTTGCAACCTGCCCCTTCTGCTGGACCGAGTGGGACGGGCTGAAGTGACCAGGGCGAGGCGGTTCCTCAGATAACCTGGTTCTGTGCCATAAAGGGCTTTAAAGGTAATAACCAACACCTTGAATTGGACCCGGAAACAAACCGGTAACCAATGCAGCTCGCGCAACAGCGGTGTTATATGTGCCCTCCTAGGGGCATTAAGAACTGTCCGCGCCGCCGCATTCTGCACCAGCTGTAGCTTCCGGATACTCTTCAAGGGTAGCCCCATGTAGAGCGCATTACAGTAGTCCAACCCAGAGGTGACCAGGGCATGAGTGACCGTGCGGAGGTCCCCCTGATCCAGGAAGGGGCGTAACTGGCGCACCACACAGAGTTGTGCAAAGGCCCTCCTAGCCACGACTGCCACCTGCTCTTCGAGCAGGAGTCGTGAGTCCAGGAGAACCCCCAGATTATGCACTGGGTCTGTCTGGGGTAGTGCAACCCCGTCAAGAATATAAATTTAATAAATACATAAATTCATAAAAGTAAAAAATGCTAATAAAGGCAAGTAAAGATTACCACTACTACTACAATTACTGAGAACAAACAATAACAATAACAAGCTATAAGTACCACTCTTCTAGAGCTGTTGTAGACTTTATTTTTTTGCTAGCCATTTTAACAACTGATCTAAAAGCTAGATTTCCAGTCAAATGACTCACCTAAAAGAGAGTAAGTATTATTTTCGCAATTTTATTTTATGGATTTAATCTTTTTACTGTCCTGAAAACTTGTCTTAATTGTGAGGAAAATTTAAAACAGAATATATAAGTGGGTAAGAATAAGATCCAGGAAGTATGTGGTGGTGTCCACTATCATCCCTATCCCATCTTCCAGTTACTTGGAAGGAAAATTTCTCACTACTTCCATTCCATCTCTGAAATGAACCAACTCCTTCTGCGTGTTTCTTTGTTGTTCTAAACCTCTGCTTAATTATGCCACATGGCCTGACACTCTGCAGTTTACTGCTCTGTGAAATTAACTTTGAATTAAACACTAATTGCACATCAAAATGCTTTGTGTGCATATTCACGGGATGGGGGAATCAATACCTTACTGTTATTTTCTAGAAAGACGTCTAGAATGGATTTTGATCCTCGTGTCATACTGTTGATATATACGACACAAAATGAAAACAGTCAATCTTTTTCCTTTTTTTAATGAAATGTGTATGCGTAGCATTGTTGTCTGATCAATAACAAACTTTCAACTGATTTGTTCCATGAAAGCTTGCTTGTTGGAACCTACAGCAAGATTCAATCATGCTACAGCAGGCAAAGGATTGCATGGTGAGCAGAGGGGGCAGAGATAATAAATTATCTGAAATAGCTATACTTTTGATTGTATTTTTTCTTAAGTAATCACACAGATTTTTGTCTTAAAAGCACTGTAAAATGTTAATTCAGTTGATTCATATTCAATTTATCTCTGCTAAAGTCAGCGCAACAGAAAACCCTCTTTTCTGAAGACTCAGCACATCACAATTTCATATTAATTTGCAGTAATAAATCAGGATATTATCACCCCTCCTACCCCGTTTAATCCGAGTTGTTACTTTAGGTGTTACTTTAATTTCCCAACCTGGAAACTCAGGGGAAAGATCCACCTAAAGTGCAAATGGTTCACTTCATAACCCATCCATTCTATATGTTGTTAGCACTTTCCCCCCACAAAGAGGTCCCAAACCTCTTTTACATATATGTGGTGACAATCAAAGCACACTCATACAGCTCAAGGCCTGAGCTGTAAAGAGAAATACTGTGCAAATATCACATTCCCTATCTCTTAAACAAAGAACTTTAAACCAAAATGGAGTTCATTTGCATGAAATCCAAGACTTCAGCATCTACATAATAGACAGAAGGAGCTTCTCCTTCGCTGTTTCCAAAGGAAGTGCTTATCTCCTTTGTGAAAGTGGGAAATGGGTGGGCTACTTTGCATGAGGATGTATACAAGATATGCAAATGAGGGATCTGCTGTATGCAAAAAGCAAACTGGCCAGACAGCTGACAATCCTCCATTCACAGGGGAAACTTCTCTGGCCTCCAATGGGAGTAATGAGAATGGAACAAACATGTTTGCTTCCCAGGGTGGGAGAAGCTGATCCTGAATATTCATAAAGTGACCATTTAGTCATGGAAGTGTTAATTATTTCCAGCTCATGAAGCTATGTGACCTCACCTGCTCCCAGAAAGTATATCAAAAGAAGGAAATAATCAGATGGAATGAGAGCAGAATTTGATCCCACAAGTTAAAAGTCGAGCAAGGAAAGGAGAAAAGACAGAGGGATTCAAAAGATGTAAGAGATGGCTTGAAATCTTCCTTTCTCACATCTCACTGCAGCTACAATAAAGATCTAAGATCAGTGGACCATGCTATTAAACACAGATAAATAACCCAGCAACTGCCAGGCTGTATTTCTCAGGCTGTGGCCAAGCCTACAAATTGGAATGAATATTTTAGCTTTTGTACGCAAACTACGAACATTTCACATATAATTCATAAAACCCTGATAAGGCTAGCCAGAATTTGCTACACATATTAAGGAAGAAAGGAAAAAACTGCAATTATTTCAGTGGAGAATATGAGGGAGGGAAGTGGCAAACTGAACAAATAAACTATTATTATGCATGTCACAATTTATTTATCAAAAATTAGTTTGCAAATATTAAAAGCAATGACTTACCTCTCTACACAAACCTACCCAGTATCTGAAACTATTTTACAATACAATCTTACAGTCAATTCAGTAGGAAGCCTCATTAATTTTAATGGGACAGATCTGAAAATACATTCAAATGCTCTGAATACCTGAAAATACCTAATTTACAAATTAAAAGGCACTTTTTTTCTGGATACATCCAAAGGTTGAACTGTGAAACTACTTATGAGCAAAACTTGTGGATGTCAAAACAAAAACAAAAAACAAAATACAGATCCCTACCACTGTAAAGATGCAGGATTACAATTACGATGGCTTACATGCATACAAAATAGGTGCTCATATTTAAACAACGTAATGAAAAAAGAAAATAGATAAACCATTATAACAACAACAAAATCCACTCTCCAGTTACATTAAGTGTAGTTATTTAAAACCACAAAGATAAGGGCATTTATGATTCAAGTTATCCTGTCTTAAATATCTCATAATTAAAGACAAAAGGAAAAATCCAAAAGCAGCAAAAGGAAGATGTTTCAAAACTGTATTTTAAGACTTGTAAGATTTTCTGATAATAAGCTTATATAAAATATATAAAACTAAGAATGTATTTAAGAATATAAGATACTGAATTATTGGAACTTTTATGTATATTACAATAAATGTACCTGGATTCTTATGAAGCAAAAAACATTAAACATCAAATGCTACTTTTAGTTCACAGACAGCATGACAACAATCTCAGAGAATTAGCGTCCTATTACTTGCTTAATATATTCTTTGCTTTTCCTATGTGTCCTTACATTTCTCCACTTTAATAAGGAAATTAGTTCAGTGTGTTTACTGATTTCTTGTTAGTCTGTATAAACAAATAATTTAAATCTTAATGATAAATTCTAGTAAAGGCAACATCACTCAGTGGCTGAATTTTATCTTAAAACAGTAATTATCTTCACCTTGCAGTAGATTTCAAAACTAAGGCAATTTCATGTTTCATTAATATAGTTCCCATTTATTTATTTTTCTTCCCAAAAGGTTTGGAAATCAAGTGCATTCCACCACCCCCATCTTCTTCAATTTGAAACAAGAAATTCAGTCAACAGAAAAGGGAGATCAAAATCTGTGAAGTATGTAGAACAGTATGTATAAAAAATTCTTTGGATAAGTTATCTTATATTGTGGAGAAAAATCTTCCATTTCAGAGAATGTTATTCAAGACCAAGAGGCTGAATGAACTTGCAGATATTTTTGGGGAGAATGCAAACATCACCAAGTAAAGATAAACTGTAGTCTTCACTAAATCTTCTTTATCATCATCATCATCATCATCATCTCAATTAACATGCATATATAAGAAGAGATGTTGTTTGGTCTCCAATGTTCTAAATTTTTCAATAGATGAGTATTATTATAGCTCCAAATAATAGGAGCACCTTCTGGCTTATCATCTGTCCATCAAACCTTTGTTTAGGTTTTAAGATCTTAATCAATCTTAACTCTGACCTAAGGATCACAGGAGGAAGATGGATGAGGAAGTGAATGACCTATGACCTTCTCTTGCATTTGTATTGCCAAGTGTCTACACTGAAAAACAGTTTGGGTAGGCTGTTAACAAATAATCTGGACTTGATAGGTTTATCTTCCCTTATGTCTGTCTTCCAATTTCACAATGATGTATCTGTATGATTTTTACCCCAAATGTTATAACGGCAGTACAGTAGCTGATTTATAATGGTAGCCAAACTAAAGACCAAGCTATGCCACTGTGAAAGTATTCATTCCCTGATCATCTGCTTTGTGGCATACTAACAAGAAAATACTCTGGACTCAGAGCCAATGCCATTATTCACAAACCTACTAAAATCTGGAGTTCAGGAAATGTGTACACAAAAAGGCACATCTTATGGAATTGGGAGATGAAACAGTGCTGCTTATTAGGTTATATTCACTTCAAGGAACTTTAATGAATTGGTATTCATATGGGAGAGATTCAAAAAACAAAAGAGAGCTGGATTTGATATTAACTTGTGAATAGTTTTCCAAAGTCCAGTGAAATGTGCATGTAATTTTTTTAAAAAAGATAATGAGGTATTCTATTTACTGGGTTGTTTCCCCCTTTTCGAAGTGTTTTTTAACTGCTCACACTGTACTTTTTTGCTCCCAAAACATCCTAAGTGACTTCAACCACACAAGGCTCCCTTTGTCAGCTGATTAAATAATAATGTGTGGGTCACTGACTAAGGAGTGTTTTAGTTCTGCATCAATCAGGGTGAGCCAATATTGCCTCAACACTCTCTTTGATGAAATGTAGTCTAAGCTCTTTGCAATAGCCAATATTCTAATTTTATCCATTTGTTTCCCCATAATCCAAGCTCTATAAAAATTAAATTCCAAGAAGTACAGAAGCTAGTAAAAATAGAAAACTTTTCCTACACATCAATGATCTCCCAATGTCATCACTTCAAGTATGATATCTGTATATTGACAACAAGTTATTTGTGTCAGGCATCCAAACATTTTGAATATTCCTGTCCATGTCCAGAGAAAGAATTACTTGTTTCTGTTACTGTGTCCTATCCTTATGCTAGCCACATTTCAGTTCTCACTCCAACAGTTCATAATTATGGTATCAATAAGTTATGCTCAACTCTTCTTCAATAAACATATAAATATCTAATACATGACAGCAAAGAAAAATGTTTAGGGAAATGGCTTATTTCAAATAATAATTAACTTCGGATTGTCATATGAGACATATCAGATAGGTGGGATGAAACTGCTATGGTATACTAACTTTACGAAATAAAATAGTTTGCTTTGTTCATTAATTTTTTAAAAAGGGGATTTTTTTAGCAAAATGCAATTAAAATACATCAAACACAGTACCCTAAATCTTATTACTTTAGAAATACATAAAGCCATTATTTTGGGAAAAAAAAATCATTAGAGATTGATCTTGAACAGGTGGCTACAGGGGTAATGAAGTCCATAATCGGTTATAGTCTGCTTATAAAATCATAATAATGTATAACTAAAAATCAAGGGAATCAAAAAGGAGATTTAAAGCTCTTTTTTCTTTTCTTTCTTTTAAAATAAGCTGCCTTTTATATGAAGGTTAATCCCTAATTCTGTGGAGGATAGGAAAAGGAGGGGACAAACAGATGACTTCTTGCATTTCTGACCAGTCTCCTAGCAAGCTCTTTTGTAAATGGAACAATGGAGACTTTTTGAGAAATAAAAATATTTCACAAAAGGAGCCATGTCATCCATTCAAGGATTACTCAGTAGAAGAATTCTCAAGTGAGACAGTAAAGAGTTATTTTGATAAAGACTAAAAAGAATTTAAAAACCAAAGCTTTATCTTCCATCATGAAAGTAAAAACTAAAGTTTCTAGCTGTTTTTTTATTATTATTATTCTGACTGAATTCCCTTGCCATGGCTCTTGTTAAATTTAAATTTTCAAATGAGAAAAGGAAACACTTTCACTTAAATGAAATAACAATATTTAAATGTGAGTGGCAAGATGCAAACTAGTTCTAACCTACCCTCTGATGGCTGTACTTTTTGCCTTCTGCATCTTACAGTAGCATCTTTGTTCTATCAGAATTATGCATCCTTTAGCTCTGCCTCCTGGAACTACTGAACTTCCTCATTAGACCACTCTGTCCCACTGCATCCCCACAGGGACTGCTAATTACTGGCTTTCTTCAATTTAGTCTCCTCTCTGATTCAATTACATACACCATCCTTTAATGAACAGTACAACGCAACAAGACCTACCTTGGCATTCTCCATTGTGTTCTTCATACCCAGCATTGCACAGGCAATTGCCAATGGGTACCAGCCATTCACCATCTGCCCCACAGTACATTTTTGGCACATCCTTCTCTTCTGAGTTGTTGACACATGAACCACGAACCTCAACCAGAGAAGATGTATCAGCCCCTGTGATTGTGTCTGGAAACTGAGCCAGATTACGAACTGTCAGGGGACATTTCTTGTAGAAGACACGGACAGACACCAAGGCAATGCAAGCACCTACATCCTGGAATGCCAGGTAAAATCCCTTCTTGCTCAGTGGGCCCACATCACGTATCTCTGTGTTTAATTTCATGATCCTATCACCAATGTCTACCTGAGTAAAACTCTCATCAGCAGCAATGGTGTCAATCTTGGCAAACTGGCTTTCTCGAATAAAACGCTCCTTGTCATTGCTTGATTCATAATAGTAGAGGTTAAAAGTCTCCTTGCAAGTTCCCATAACACCTGGCAGGCTGTTGCAGTCTCTTAGTGTGAACTTGATTTCAATATAAACCCTCTGAGCCCCTTCACGGGGAATCCAATCAGTCCGTAACCAGTTGTTCTGACTTGGTTCCATTACGTTGCAGACTTGATAAGTGCGGATTGGTGTATTTTTCTCATCCATAATGCTGACTTCCTCCCACTGTGAATAATGAAACAGACAGACATAAAATAAAATCATGTGAAATATACAAGCAAACCATCACCAGAGAAGTTTATTTCTATTGTACTACTGGTTTCATTGGTCTTTACATAACAGACATCTATGCAAACTACCAAGGATGCATCACACATCTGAATTAACTAAAGCAATATTCAAGAGGAAATTAGCTTTTAAAAGCTGCACAATTTAAGATGTTAGGGCAGTGGCATTTTTCAAATTATAAGAAAAGCCAACAATTTGCCAACAATTATACTAGTTACCATTCTCTGAAAAGCATGATTTGAACAGTTCAGACTGCTAATAAGAGCTGTATAAAGACAAAAGATTTTAATTTGAACAGATATTCTATTTGTATATTAATGTTTAGGCAAAAAACAAAGAGAAGCTTAAGGAACCTGACCACAGAAGCAGAAATAAGAACTTAATCACTTCTTAATCATCAACTATTCTGATATTACATTCTTCACCATCACACAGCAATTTATAGACTATAATAAAATACATAACACAAACCCCACTAAAACAATATTATTAAAATCCCAAATTACCATTAAATCCAACCATCAGCAAGCTCTAAATACAATAAAATATTCAGCAAGCAGAAAAATCTCCTCCTGTTCACATCTAATAATCAGTATTCAGTGTTCAGATGGAGGGTGCCTGATGTATCAGGATATTGTAATCAGTATATACATACACACCAAACATATACATGCACACACATTTATACACATTGTGTAAGAGAGAAAGATAAAATTTATGTGTGTGTTCAAAGAGACTGCATATATTTTCTATGTCAGAAAAGCATCATAGCTGAGTAACGGAACACAACAGGTGTCAGGTTCAATTACCACTATCTCTGACTAATCCTGGGGAAAAAAATTGTCTGAAATTCTGGAGGGCTTCTGCCACTCAATGTAGAAGAAACTGAACTGGATGGATTAATGATCTGATTCACTACAAGGAAAGGTCATATGTTATTATCTGAGTAATTCATACCAAAATCCTGAAAAACAGGCCACTATTAATATCCTACTACTAAGATTCAGTTCTTCAGCATCAGAGTGATATATTTCTTTTAAAGGCCTAAGAAGTTTATAAAAGAGGACTCCCCCTTTCAAAATTCACACTCCTATTGTGCAACATCATTTTTTATTTTTTTATTTTTTTGGTCTTGTCTTCAGTACCAGCCTTTCTCATTTATTCCAGCATCTTCAGTTTCATTAGTTACAGCACACATGCTATAATTAGCCAAATGCAGGTCTCAGTCTATTGAATATATGGAAATATTACTGGATAATGGAAGAATATGTTTAATCCACAACAAAGATTAAGATTCAGTTCTTCACCATCAGAAGGATTATACTGCATATGCACATAGGTTCAACTCTGAAAAACTTTAATTTTTCTAACATGCACATGTTGATTCATTTCAAAACAATCTATCATCAGATATCTCAAGCCAAGACAGTCTGTGTTCCTGAAGAACGTAAATAGCAATAAGGACAACGCAGCTTATGTCAATGGTATCTGCAATGATTAATCCTTCTCTTTTAACACTTGGGTACTTAGTGTATACATATTAACTTGTGTACTCAACCACATAAAAACTGGTTCTGAAGAGTGAATTTGATTTTATTTTGTTTGCTGTGGTCCAGTAGGAGTGAAAGAAAAAAATTATAGCAGTCAAAAACAGCTTTGAAAAATGATAAATGTGATTATGTTAATCATATGATACAGAAAAGAAAACTACTGTTGTGGCTTTTTCGATCTCTTCCTTTGCAAAAAGAGGTATGGCTCTGCTGAATTCAGGATCAAAGACAGAGGAAAACACATCCTTTTCCCTGACTTATACAAAATATTAACTAAATCCAACTCTGTACAATGAAGCACACGAAACCAAAACAATAGAATAGCATTATAAAGTAGTTTTCAGAGGCTTCATCAGTAAGCAAAATAAATGTGCTTGTGCCAGTGGATGTTATAAGATGCAACCTACTCTTAGATGTACTGTATTCATAATCATTAAAGTTCATAACCATTAAAGTGCTCTTGAGTTTAAATAGAATGCTGGATAGCTGAAATCTCTTTATAGAGCTGTGGCAGCTAACCCCCAGAGTCAAGATGATAATATTTGAGTTATTGTCTAGAGATACTTGAGAATTCAAGAAAAGGGAGAGAGAGAGAGAGAGAGAGAAAGAGAGAGAGGGAGAATATCCACCGTGTCAAACTGTGTCACGGATAATAGGGGAAACTGGAAAGCCATCTATCAATGTAAAATGCTAACGCACGAAGTGAGCAACAAAGTTCTTTAATTTACAACTGCCATGAAACGAGCATTGTGTTACAATTCTGCCCTTTATGATCCAATACCCTATACTCTGGGAGAGGGCAGGGGCGAAAGAGGAGAAGGAATAAAAATGGTCAATGGGATTTCCTTTTGCGTATTTACACAAAAGACAAGTCAAATTATAAGGCTGGTCCAAAGCCTATTGAATGCTGTGAAAAGAGCACAGGCTCTTGGCTGCAAAATTCCTCACAAGCTGTGGTCATGACTTCTTCCATTCTTCGACAGAACTGAATTTTTCATTTAATATTTACATCAGTAAAAGAGCCAAACATAATAAAAACTGAACATTTCCAAATGCAATAAATTATTATTCGATAAAGTGTGTGGTCAAAGATTAACTTGGTCCTCCTTTCCAGTTTTCTCAAACAGCCTTCCTATGTTTTAATAATCCAGGATAAGGCATTCCAGGCCAACAGTTTCTTTTAACTCAAATTTTTAAAGTAAGCCATTAATTAAATGTATAGTGTAACACATTCATTCCACAAGGGCTGCTATAGACTTGGTAACAGACTTATTCATTTTGGTAAAGTGGCCTATTTTTATGTCCAGTCTCTCATATTAATATATATAATACTTTGCATTTCAGAAATGACCTGTTCTGAAACAATAAAATGGAGTTTTGCACCATACAGTAAGCTCCACACAATATAACAGGAAGCAAAGCTTATCTTTGAATATTATCTTGGGGTGTTCTTGAAAAAAAGAAAAAAATCTGTCCAATGCTCTGAAAGAAACCTGCAGCATAGGAAGCTATTAAAAATGTTTTTCAAGCTTTCCTACAAACAGATTTAAGGGACTAGGTCCCCTAAAGTTTTTTATCACTATCATGTGTAAGCTTTAATAAAACTAGTCATATGTTAGCATTAAACACTTCTCCCCAATGTTTTTAGGGGGGAAAAATCAAACTATTATTAATAGAGCATAACTATTTCCTTCAGCATTTTTTAGATTGCTGAATGCATCGTCATTTAAAGCTACCAAAGAGATGCCCCCTACACCAAAACACAGACTAATTTATTGGCCTTTCCAGAGTACAGGATCAACTGGAATGCCTGACTCTTGCTGAGATAAAGCTGTACCTTTCCCATTGTCAAAAGATGAGGGCAATTGGCTGCAATCAGCAGTGAATGTATGCTGTCTGCACCCAGAAGCTTGCCAATCATTTCCTCTTGCACGAAGAAAAGAAGGAGGGGTTTCAGGAACAGCATAGGCAGACCACAACTTGACTGCAGTCAAGTTCAGCACAGCAACAATGGGGACAGGACAATTGACTATTTTCCCATCGAAGGGCTAATTCAAAGCTTATGCATAATGCATCTCTAAATAAATAGCCTACATTCCTTCCAGTTTGAGAGAGAGAGAGAGAGATACATACAAGCACACACACACAAATGTACAAGGAATGTTAAAGAAGAGTGTATTTCAGTAACAGGATCTGCATCTGTGGTTATTGTATATTTGACAGTATTTGAAAGCTCCTGATTTGCCTTCAGTTGGCATGAATAGTTTGCCTTTATGCAATTAAGATGAGATTTCTGCTTAATTTTAAAGAACTTTATGTGTCACTGGGAATACCATGTGCCTTGTTGTTTTTCTCCTGAAACTGTTCTCCTTATTTGCCCTGTTTATATAGTAGCAAAAGGAAAGCTATATCTCATTATTTAATAAAATTTCTGATCCTATAATATGTGGACTATTGATGGTTATCCAATAAATCCAGTAAGAATTACAGTCTACTCAGCAGTTCCTTAGAACCATCATACACAAGCCACATGCTGTTTATATAAAGTTTCTTTATTAAATTAGGAATGATGGCTTGCATATAACTAACTAAGCTATGATTCCAGTTTCTGTCTGCATCCAGATCTACAAATGTGTTAACTATTCCCAAGCTCTTGTTCTGTTTGTACAATGCTCTGATCCTCCTACCCAAAAAATAGATATCTTGACATAAAAAAGGAATATTTACAGCTAAATATTGACATTTTTAAAGGAACATTGAAACATTCACCTTTCTATTGACTAGGAGATAAATTTGCAAAATGATTGCAGCTTCACACTTTAGAATATTTTCCAATATAGGCAATATACCTCTCATGTGAAATATGGATGATACTTTGTTTAAATATAATCTTATTAAAATATCAAAATAACTTATTTAGTGCTCACTACCATTGTAAAATGGAATAAAATTGTGGTTTCTGAACACCCTTCAGAACAGCATTCATATAAAGTTTTAATGTTATAAAATTATAAGAAGAGGTATGGCTTTCCCCTTGACCATCATGAAAAAAATAGCAATTCAGTTTTTTGAAAAAAAATAGTATTTATGGATGACATTTGAAGAAGTATGTGAAAGATTTTCTTCAGACTTAGAAATACATATTCAGTTCCCTAAACAGAATTGACTTAAGAAATTTGCTGACTTGGTTGCCAGTGCATGTCTCCTCATCAGACTCCTGAATCTAAAATACTTGTTGCTTTTTTAAAAAATTCTTTCATGACAGAGATATCCATGGGTTTATATAGGAAAATACAAGTTTTTACCAACAAAATGTAATTCACATCATAAAGGCCATAGGGGAAAAAATCTGACCTTCTCACAATCAACTATGAAAAGGCTGTTAAGAATCACTAGAAATTTACTAATCATTTCCTTTTTTTCCCCCATGATTAGATAAAGATTCAGAACTTACCCCTCCTTCTAAGGGGCTCGCTATCCAGCCAAGTTCACCCTGAACTGATCTGGAATCCAATAAGGTAACTGCAGAAAGGAAAAACATATATATATATAAATGTCAAGTTCCAAGCACTGAAATTCAGACTATGTTTCAAAAAACATCACCTGAATGATCTACACATGAAAAGGAAGCTCCTACCCAACCAAAGAAATAAAAATCTCCCCAATGGCAATGTAAGCAGGGATTTTCAGTTCTTATTTAGAATAATTATTTAAAAACATACACACAAAAACACATTTTGTGGTTCTGAGATGATGATGATGATGATGATGATGATGATGATGATAATAATAATAATAATAATAATAATATAGAACTGAGGCATTTTCAATTTTCTCACTGAAAACAATCATTTAAAAAAAAGCTAAGGAGACCCCAGCTATTTACAACTAAAACTTCCACTTCAGATCCAGCATGATAGCCAGTGACTTCATCGACACATCCATGCCATTTTCTGGGAAATAATATGGAATGATTTGCCTCTGGCTTCTTTTAAGATTTTTTTTTTTTTTAATTTCCCAGTCTAATTTACAGCCCAAAAATTTCCTAGTAGTCTCCCATCCAAGTACTGATAAGGTCTAACCCTGTTTATCCTTAAGGACATTTTTCATGGATTTTCACTCAAATCCACTCTGCATTTCCAAATTCACAAATCTCAGCAATTATTACACAGGATTACAACATTAGTTTATAGGATAAATTAATGTTACAATTTTTACACTGCAGCCAACATAAATAAGATTCCAAGCCACAGACTCTTACACAATCCCACGGTGCCACATGTTGATTTTGTGGCTAGGGTGAGACTGGCATTTAGGACTTCTCAATTCACGGCTCAAAGGTAATCTTCAATAGGGATTAACACTTGTGCCCAAATTGGATTGGTTGGATTTTTAAAAAAAAACTAAGATAAAATGTTCTGGGATATTACTCAGTCTTTGAATGCTATGTGTGTTTAATCAGAAAGCAAGTCCAATAGTGCTCATTGAGATTTACTCTCACATAAAAGCGTACAGTTTAGCAATACCAACCAGAGCATAAAGCAACTGAAAGATGTACAAATAGGAAAATGTGGAAAGAGCTGGTCCACAGAATCGCCAAGAATTGGACACGATGGAACGGATAACTTCATCATCATCAAATGTGTACAGAATGCACCTACTCTCATAATTCATCTTTATTATATGAATGCCTGAGACAATGCTATATTTGATAGATGGGCCTTCCAAGAGGAAATAAAATGGTAATTTTACTAACTTTGTAACAAGACTTGTTTACATCATTTGCCACTTCTCTTTATGAATTAAACATCTCATAGGAAAATGTCAGTGAATTCCGAGGCAGGTTCAATAGATAACTTAATCTACTGTCACTATAAACAAGGAATGCAACATATTGTGTTGGTCATGCCATCTTCTGGGTATTTAATGGCACTTGCAAGAAAAGCAGAGTGATTTTTAAAATATTTCTAGGTATAATGGAGTAGTGAAAACTGGAGTATGTTATATAGGAAATATTTCTAGCACCATGTGAGCAATGGGGGGGGGGGGCATGTGTCCTATAGGAAACAAAGAGAGGGAACCAAAATCTGAACAGCTTCAGCACTGCATTCTTTGTACCTCTAGAGGCTCCTGTTAAAAATGGAGCAAGAGTTGGGGGTGTGTTAAGAGTGAAAAATGGCTCCCCAGTGCAGATATAACTTAAAAGATGCTGAGATGGACTAAATGAAACCTCAGCTGTTCACCCCACCCCAGTTAGCCTACAAACCACAGATTCCATATAAATCATAAATAAGGTTTTAAGGCAACATTTTAAAATAGGACCTATGGGTTATCCTATTTGAACAGGATAGGCGCATTGTTCTGGTTAAGCCCATTTGTGATTCGTGTACAAACGGTCCCTCCTTTCTTCAGCAGATGAAGAACTATCAAATTGCTGATGGTAAAGAAGATAACAGCAAGGCAGAAGGGGATCGAAGAACATTCACGGGGTGATGGGGACAATCATCGGCAAATTATTCTGCAAAATCCTTCGCTTTCTCGCTTTCAAGTTTGAACAACTCATTGACTCCAATTTGTCTTACGCGCCAAGTGATTTTCCAGGCATCTCATATCATAAAAACAGGTTGCATTTGAAGTTACAGGTATCTGACTCCCAGCGGCCGGAGCCGGACTGAAATACATAAGGACATCTCATATGGAAGAAGAAAGTGCGGGAACGCGCATAGCAACACGCGCGCACCCCCCACGCACTTTCCTGTCAAGCAGGTTCATGAACACGTAAGTCACCTCGATGCGCGCAGTCGAGTGAAGCCCGCGCCGCCGCGCGCGTTTGTGTGTGGGAACGCGCGTCCGCGGTTATGTAACATCAGACTGGGGGAAAAAAATTCCCAAACCCTGAATGGTTCTTTCTTTTGCTTTAGTGCTGCCTCTCCAAGACGTTTAATCAGTAAGGAAATAGCCCCACCGCCGCAGCAAAGAAGGTGCTGAAAGGAAGAATGCGGGCAGACAAGAGAAAGCCAGTCCTGTTTCGGAGAAAGGCTGCTTTGAACTTAAGGCGCCGGTCTAGAATAAATTAAAACCCTAACCAAATCCGTATAACTCGCTTGCCTTGGCTGTTTAGCAAAGAGGGCTTTTTCTCAGGGAGCAAAGAGGTCTAGCGGCGTGTTTGCACCAGACTGGCTGGCTGAAAGCAGCTCGCGCTAGAAATCCAGGTCAAGCTCCCACGCGGGTTTGCGCCGCCGCGCGCAACGCTGTCACGTCTGCGGCAAATTCGGCTGCGGAAGGCGACGATCCAAGCCGACTGGCCGGTCACAAAGCCGCCAGCCAACAGCCGGCACTCTCCAAACTTTCACCTCTCTACGTCTACGCCAGGGGACGGAGAGGAGCGAAGGCGAAGGGCAGGCTAGCAAGGGGGCGAAGCTCCTGAAAGACACCCCCACGGAGCGCTCTCCGCTGGCTCTCCGCCACCAGCCTAAGTTTGCAGCGAGCCAACCGCGGGCTCGTCCGTCCCTTCTTCTGCAGGCGAGAGGTCGAACTTTAGGCTGCCTGCCTGCTCAAGTTGCCCAGTGTCTGGCCGGCAGGAACGGGTCCTGCAAGACAGGAGACCTTCGCACGACCCAAATCCCTACCCATACAAGCCGGTCAAGAAAGAGGGGAAAGTCTCGGCTCGGCCCGGGACCCTTTTTCCCTCACTCACCTTCATTGGCCGGATATATCCGAGAACCGGTAACTCCCTCGCAAATCCCAAAGAGAAGCGAAAAGACGGTGAAATATACAATCCCAGCCATGGTTTTTTGGTGCCAGCGCTGCTCCAGACTCCTCTATCCCAGTGGAATAAATGCTTAAATTGGGAGTGCAGCAGGCTGTAGACATTGCCAAGGGGGTGGGGGAGGAATCGTGACGTCCCACCGTCCATCAACGCCATTCGCCTGTCGGAGGAGCAGCTTGAGAGCAAAGCCAGTCGCAGACACGCCCTCTTCCTAAAACCACGCCCTCTAAGCTCGGAGCGCCCCTCCTCCTCCTGGCTCCCCTCGTATTCAGAGCTTCCTCGAAAGGTGCAGAAGTGGCTGGCGGACGGTCTGTGCCTTTTTGCTGCCTTTCTCCCTCCTCCCGTACGCATCTACTGTTATACTTTCCTGCTTCCCAGCTTGGTTCAGTCAACGCTCCTTTCTCGTATTCTCTTGTCCACCTACCTGCGAGCTGCTCTCCCTGAACTCACTCGGGTTTCCTTCTAAGGGGACGCCTCTCGGATTCTCTCTTATTCTCCCCTGAAATTCCTCGACTAACGAGCGAGATCCTGAATTTAAATGTCCAGCAGGAAAGCGATGTGTGAGTTTCTTTGACAGAATGCAAATAGCCCCCTCTCGCATTAGGGGAAAAAAAACCCTTTATAAAAATAATGAAACACAAGCTGATTATATTGGGGTTTACTGTAATTATGTTCTTATTTTTTCCTTGAATGGCATACATCACGGGGAACGAAGATTGCAGGATAATTTCGCGAGTGACGCCTGCATTGTGTGCGAACGTTTCACCAGAACTGAAGTAGGTTAGACTGGGCTCCAGTTTTCAGGGAAAAGGCTTGATAAAAGATGCTTCAGGAATAGAGGAATACAAATTTGGAGAAAGAGGCATGAGAAGCGTTTCATGTCTTTGGATTTTTAAGGAGCTTTCCGTCTGGTCCAATTCTAATCACCTTTAAAGGTGGTCGTTCGTAAGAAACACACACACACACGGATTTTTCCGTAGAGTCGACGGTTTTCATCGACTCCTCGCCTTTCCCAACCGAAATAAATAAATAAACACGTAACCTGGCATTCAGAGGTACTGCGCGATTTAGATGGTGCTGCCCAAAAACAGGGGAGAACTTTTCATAAATAGGGCAATGGGAAATAAGAAACAAGCCGCTTTTCGAAAACATCTCACCCCTTTTGCGTGTGACTGTCAGGGAGAAAAATGCGAAATGGTGATCTCTTCCTTACGCAAATCCTCACCATCCTGGCAGCTCGCTTCGGAGGGCATTCCTCCGAGATCACCAAATCCGCCTGCTAATAGCTGACTTTTTGATAAGCCGGATATCAGGATGGCGAGCAATTTCCTCCCACTAGGGCTGCTTAGTTCTTAGAAAGCAACTATTTTATGGCTTTGTCCCCGAGGTCTTTTACGCGCACCAGCAGCTTTCACCCCAAGTAAGAGCGCACATGGTCGGCGAAGATGCAAGCAGGCAACCTCGTCTCTTTCTGTGACAATCTTTATTCGCTTGCTTGCTTGCTTTTCCCCGAGCATATTGGGAAGTGGACTTTCCTTTTCTCGACTGTGCATTTAAGGGCTGGGCCCACAAACCCAAAAAGGCGGGAGAGGGGGGAAGGAGGGAAGGAATCTCAGAGCGCTTCATTCCCCTGGTGCGCGTTTCCAACATAAACCAACAGCGCCACCACGTGGGTTGTGGCTTCGGGAAGAGGAGGCCGGCGAAGTCTGCAATATGGCAGAGTAACGCCCCCGAGTCTTCTCCCCCTTTCTTGTCACCTAAATCGGAAATGTTTCAATGCCGCCAAAGATTAAGTCAAGGAATATTTGTGAAAACCTTGATAAAGTAACCATTTCGGCTATGAAAGAAAAAGTACAAAATCCTAATTAATTAGGTAAATTACAAAGTGGTATATAAACTTTCATATTCCCCAAAACTGTTCATCTGGCAAGATGATTAAAATACAGGAAAGGAAGAGGGAACCAAAAAAAGTGGTGGAACCAAAAAAAAGTGGCTTACATCTGAAGGTTACATTCTTAAGAAAAATGCAAACTGAGGATGGTGATAAATTGCACCAGGGAATTTCTCAGAGCTTGTTGGAAAGAAGAAATGTGCAAATAATAGCTGGACCCACATTAAAATTATGATTTATGCCTTTATTCTCTTAAGGCTCTGTTCTCTTCCACTTAATAAATTCAACTGGAACTGGACTTACTTTTGACTGAAGATCTATAATACATGGGAACACATTGAAAATCAAACTGGCACACTGCAAAGACAGAAAGGAATCCAGGTTCATCATCAGAATTTAAGGTTTCCTTTATTTGAGGCAAATTTACTTTTTGAGGTCAGTAAACAATCCATTACACTTGCTCCATCTGCAGTCTCCTTGAGAAGCTCTATCACATTTGTGACATGTGACATCCACTGTTCCAAATTATTTTTGTTTTGTTTTATTTCTGGTTATCTAATGTAGGCTTACAATTAGAAGTGGAAGATCCAGAAACAAAGAAGATTCTCCTTATGGTCTTTCTACATCCCCAGTAAGAAACAAACCATCCAACTGGTTGGGTAAAATCCTTTAGTAAAGAGCAAGTTCATTTGGCTCATGGCAATTGCCAAAGTATGGTTGAAAAGCAGTCCTAAATATGAGACTGTAGGACAGGCAGGCTAGTAATGACTTGACAGTGTAATTGCCATTATTAGATTCAGTAACAGGGATCTGCTGCACCACCCATCTTTACATTTGCCAGTCCTCTGCAGCATATTTTAAAATATACAGCACTTGCATTTTCTACACATTGTCTTCACTATCTGCAGATCTCAGACATTCCAAGTACAGTATGTGAATCTGGTGCATTCAGAGAACACTTTCAGCCAATCATTCCTCAGTGACCTAGCTAATAGCTCAAAGTAGACTGCCAGCTGATCAATGCTCATTTTTCTGTTTGAAACCACCCACCAGAACCTCCAGGGAATTAAAAGCAGTCCTTTTTTTCACAAAAGGAACACAAATGTTTCTAGCACACCCATAAATGAATGTATATTTCACATGAACTTGTATAAAATTATCCGGTCATTTGTAAAACACTCCTTCTAATCAGCTATTATGAGGAATGTTTGCAAGAAGAGACTGTGTTTTAAATTACAGTATTAAATGAATGGAGAAGCCTTAAAAGTTTTTTGTTCATCATGGTGCTGGATCTGCATTGCAAAGCATATCATGTGAAGGTGGGATTCTAGCAAGTCCTGTGAAATACAGCACCCCAGCACATCATATGACTATGGGATGGCAGCAAACTCTGATAGTAGCATGGCACATGGTAGATCTTAAAGCTTTCTCCCCCAATAACAACACAGGAGCATGTTACAAAACTGGGCTAAATGCTTAGCTAAGGGAAATGTAGAAAGGTAGCCTGTGCAGTAGAAAAATAGAAGCCTACAAATATAATATAAACTTACTAGGTAGTAGTAATTTATTTCACTTATTTTTGAAATAAGGCAGGGACAATGTGAACATGTTTTCTAAGGATTTGGTACTCGCACTTTTGGAAATCTGCTTCACATCAATTCTATCTTGTATTGATTGGGAGGGGTCTGAGAGCTGGTTGGTAGAGAAGCACCATCTACAATGTTCACAGTGATGCCAAAGTAGTTAAAGAAACTAATCACAGAAGGGTGACATGAGACACACTTCCTATGTCAGAAATTATTTTAGGTAGTTGGGGAAGCCACTAGGTTTCTTGACTGGGTCTTTGCTTTGGACAAGTAACAGTTTGAACAGAAGACTCGGACCTTAACTTCTCTTCCCCCATGATGGCCAGACAGGAAAAGATGATCTATTAAAATTAACTGGTCAGACACTTTGAATTATAAAATAACCCTAAAATGAGATACAGTGTAGTGAAAATCATAAAGGTACATCCCTTGCAAAGAACATAAAGCAGGACAATGAGAATTGGGGGGGGGGGGGGGGGAGAGCATGAAATGAAGCAGCAGAAATTCAATTCAAAGCCTGAACAAACAAGTAGACCTTTGCTTGGTGCCAAACTCTTACAAGAGGAAGGCATGTGCAATTTCAATTCTACATTTGGGGCACGTGTTTCAAGAATATCCTCTCTAGAATTGCTGCACAGTAAATCTCTGGCCCTGAATCTTAATCACCGAGCAGATACATAATGGCAGCTGTGATCATGCTGATTTATAACTTTGTGGCCTGGAAAACACAGTGCAAAATTATGAGTTATGTGAAAATATGCACATAGGATTGCTGTGTGTATGACTGGTACAGGGAAGGATAAGTCACATACAGTCCCCTCAAGTGTTTTTCCCTCTACATTTCTCCTTTTCATGTTGCTAGGAGAGAGACTATTCACATTGTGATATTCCTTGAAGGGGATGGCACTATTCAAAATTGAGAAGAAGTGTAAAAGCAACAAGGAGATAGAACAACTGCTGCTCCCTGAGTGATTATGTGCAAAACTAGGTCAACAGCTTGTCTGACTGTTAGGAAGGAACCCCAATTATTAATAAAATAAAGCAGAGAGATGGAGAGACATTAGAAACTGTTTTAAATGTTGGCTTTATTCATTTTAAAATAACTATAATATATTTTAATTGTACAGGTTTTGGAATTCATTTTACATTAGCTTTTTTTCTTTGTGCAATGAACCACCATGATTGTCAGAAAAGTAGGCTAATAACAATAACAGCAGCAACCACCAAATAAAATCAGGGCAATCTTCCCTATAAGGCTTGCTTTGGCAAACCATCATTTTAAGGATGAGTTTTAATTAAGGCCTGTAATCTTTAGGTAAGATTTTATGACTGAAGATATTGTTAGATTTAAGCATGATTAATCCTTGCAATATTTTGGGTTGTTGATCACTGCATAACAATTCTCTATTCTGTGAAGTGTGCTGGGGTGGTGGATTGCTAACACCAGGAATGGTTTGGAACAAAATTGAGATCCAATCAATTTTGATGATTCTGATGAAGATTTGCACCATCGCCTGTACGCTATTGGTGTAGCTATAAATCAGTCCTGGCAACCTAACTATTCTATTGACTTAACTTTTTTTTCCCCATCTACCTGTGCCATTAATTACTTAAAAATGTGAATTCCTTAATTTAAAGATCACAAGCCTGGGACAAAAACACAATACTCTGTGTTAAATGGGGAGTAGGGCAGTTAAGGGTTTTGTTTATTTCTTGCTATCCTTGACATATAAGTCATTCTTCCTAGATGCCCTCTAAAAGCATCCTTGAAGCACCTTAATTTTATTCCTTGGCTCCAAAAGGCCTTTTACTAGCTCTTTTGGAATGTACATGATTGTACCAAATGGTGGGTATTTTCTGAACTGTTCTAAAGCTCCTAGCTTGTTTTTTTTCCCTCCTACTCAAAATTGCTCACATGAAATGAATGTAAAACAAAGAAGTGAGGTCATTTCTGAACACTATGTTTGATCAATGGACATCTTGGGCCCTTGCTTTTCTGTGGTATGCAAATGAAATCATTATTTTCTCTGCTCTGTGGGTAGGAAGTTCTGCTGTAACATGACTTTCCTTTTTAAAGGGACACCACCCCAAATATTAGCAGCCTCTGCCTTTCTGCCTTCAAGGGAGTACATCTCAGTTATTATGTTTGCAGAGGTGGTGGTTGTGGATGTTTTTAATTAAGGCCCTGCAACGGATTATCCACAAAGCTGGATATTACTCACTGGAGAAAGTGAGCAACTTTTTTGAATATGACTGGTCATGAAGACCTCAATAAAGATTTGAACATGAATGGACACTACTGAGAAATACTTCCATGGCTTGTTTTGATTTGATTCGTAAGAGAAAAGCACTGTAATTCATTGCCTGCCAACATTACAACTGCTGAATTAAATCTGTAATTTTTAACAGAAAAGCTTTGTGTGTTTATGATATGTAAGTGAGCAGAGGGGAAAGCAAAATAAGAACTAGTATATGTAACTTCTGAATGTCCTTGTTTAGAAATAAACATGATTTTCTCCATGTGCAGTGCAATCCAGCTCAGATGTTATTCCTATTGTTCAGTGAGAATTATTCCTAGGTAAGTATGTTCAGGCTTGCTCCTTATTTAGAGTTTTGGGCTCCTTTATACAAGATATTTAAGTAAAATAATACATTAAATACATATATATGCCAGGGATCTCCTAGTGAAGTGCTTAAACTAGAAATTAGGAAATTTGCAGTCCAAATCTCATCACAGCCACAATTTCTGTAATTCTATTATTATGGTTGGTTGCACAGTCAGCCAGATGTTTAGACTGGATTTGGCATTTTTATCCACCTATCAAGTCCTTCCCAAAGACCTGGGATAGGCAGATGTTGTTTGAAAGGTATCGTCTCAGGATGTAAGCTGTTCCAAGTAAATTGACTGATGGTGATTTTGTCAAACAAAGATACTGTTAAAATGGCCAGAAATTAGGAATGCAGCAAACTGTGGTTTAGCAAAATCTGAAGCCAAAGGTTCTCCATTTCTGCTTAAGTCACTGACATGGTTCACATTTTAGGTTAAAAAATTATTAGCTTATTAAACACAATTGGTTTATTGCATAAGCCATAACTCACTTGCTCATACACCATAGTAAACTTTAAACTATTATCTGCAAATCAAAATGGTTGAGTTTGCATGGTACATTAATCCAAAACCAGCCAAATAGAAAGATTTAAATCTCAGAATTAGATTTCTCTTCTGAAAAAGAATGTTTTAAAAGCCAAACTAAACATGATATTGTTCACATAATCAACATCTGTGTGAATATTTGATTTGTAAAAAATAAATAACTCACAGCTCCAGTTCAAAGAACAGGCGGCAGCTGTGACCAGGGGAGCCTTGCACAACTTTGTCTTGTGTGCCAGTTGCACCCGTTCCTGGATTGGGAGGCTCTATTCTCAGCCATTCATGCCTTAGTCATGCATTATTGTAATGTATTGTACATGGGACTGTCCTTGAAGAGCAGTTATCTGTGCTCCCTGATCAACGCACATTGCACCTCTGCTCTGTGAGCTGCATTGGTTCAATTCAAGGTGCTGGTGATGACCTATAAAACTCTACATGTCATTGGATGGGTTATTTGAGGGACTGCATCTCCCCAGTTACATCTACTCATCCCATTAGATCCCATTAGAAGAGGCATGCTTCAGCTCCTATCTGCTAAGGAGTGTCATCTGATGGGGCCCCAGAATATAGCCTTTTCTTTCATGGTGCCCAGTCTTTGGAACATCATCCCCTCAGAGATGAGATTGGCCCCAACCCTACTGACCTTTCATAAGGCTCTGAAGACATGTCTTTACTACTGGGCGTGGAGATCTGACAGTGTTGTAGAGCCTATTAAATGACTGTATTGAATGTTGCTGAGTGCTTTGGTAACTTGCCCACTGATTATGTTTTATGGTTTTTAATATGGTTTTTAACATGATTTTTAAAAGTTTTTTTCTTTTCTTAAAGTGTTTTTATATTGTATTTTTTTATTGTTTTTGGTTCTGTTTTAATGCTATGAGCTGCCCAGAGTCATATATTTGAGATGCGCAGCTACATAAATTGAATAAATAAATAAGCAAACAAACAAACAAACAAATAAATAAATGATATGGAATATTGATTATATCTTATTAAGTATTAGTAGTAGGAAAGTTACAGTATTCTAAGAACTTTAAAAAAAATCTGAATTACATTTTTAATTTGTTGGATTCTGTTTCAGTTGCCTGTTACAAGTAATCTAAGATGTACTTTGCTAGATCTGGGCATGGTTTTCACCTTTCTGCACTAGCAGTCATTTAAAAATAACACTGAACTGAACTGAACTAACAAGAACTGAAAATGCAAAAGAAAAAAGAAAAAGAGAGAGAGAGAGAGAAGGGAGAAAAATTATATATTCTTGTCTTAAGTATCTACAAGATCGTTTGTTTACTGGTGGAATAATTTATTTTGTCTATTTATGTAGCAATATTCAAAATATTATTGTTCTTGTTTAAAGTTATTTTTATATTACCTGCAACTGTAATTTTTTCCAGTTTACTTTGGATTGTACTGTGGACATTTTATTGCAAATTACTGATTATAACCCTCCCACCCCCAAGAGTCAACTGATTATGGTGAACTAAAATGGATTAATTAAAATAAATAAGTAAATGTTAGAATAAATATTCAGGTATTTCTAGTTTATAAATTTTAGATACTTCAGCAAATCCATTTTAACATAAAAAACTTTCTTGGAAAGGCTATATTCCTGGAAGACAGGAAAGGAGTTCAACTTTCCACCTTGAAAAAAGTAGTGTAGCTGCTTAAAAATTTTATTATTCTTATTCTTATTCTTATTATTTCATAGCAAACTCAGTTCTTATTATCTAATTCACATCACACTCAGCCATGTCATCCATTTTGCTTAACATTTTGTGTTCATCCAGCAGTTGTAATCTGAGATATCTGCACCTAGCCACAATGGCATCAAAATGACATGATGTCACAATGCAGCTTCCACCCTTTTATATTTGCCTTGCAATGCAAGTATGTAAGTGGCAGAATTTGCATTGTTATGCCATAACACACATTTATCACTTCTCCCCTTAATCACCCCCCAGATTCTTTGATAGTAGCTCATGGTTTGTGACTTGTGGTTTATTGTGCAAACCAGCCCACTTTTTTCTTCAATAATTCTTAGTTAAATAAACTACAGCTTAGTGGAATGTTTTATTATTTATTTATTCATTTGTTTATTTATTTAATAAACAACCTGCTTTTCTGCTTTGACAAGCAGCCAGTTTTATTCCCCATTTTCTGTTTCCTTCCTTTCCAAGTTTCTTTTCCTTTTCCTTTTCCTTTTCCTTTTTTTTTTTTCCTTTTTCCTTTTTCCTTTTTGTTTTTTGTTTTTTTGTTTTTTGTAGGAAAGAGGAAGTAGAGAAGTGTGTGTTTCTGTGTGTGAGAATGGTTTATGTGCATTACTTCTTTGATCTTATCATATCTGCAGATAGCTAGCCAGCAGCCCTGTTTCAGGTGACCAGGTCCTCCTGGGGAAGGAGGAGCCAGGACAGCCCTTTCAGGGTCACCGTGAAGAATATTCTCAACATCTGTCAGACAAAGTTGGCTGGGCAGGTCCTTTGGAAGTCAATGAGATGCTGCTGTTGTTGTTGTTCAGTCGTTAAGTTGTGTTCGACTCTTCATGACCCCCTGAACCATATCGCACCAGGCCTTCCTGTCCTTCACTGCCTCCCTGAGTTTGCTCAGTTTCATGCTTATTTCTTCAGTGATGCTATCTAGCCATCTCATCCTCTGCTGTCCCCTTCTCCTTTTGCCTTCAATCTTTCCCAGCATCAGGGTCTTTTCCAAAGAGTCCTCTCTTCGCATTAGGTGACCAAAGTATCTGAGCTTGAGCTTCATTATCAATCCTTCCAATGAGCAGTCAGGGTTGATTTCCTTTAAGATTGACTGGTTTGACCTCCTAGCAGTCCAGGGGACTCTTAAGAGTCTTCTCTAGCACCATAGTTCAAAGGCATCTATGAGATGCATCTGGGCTCAATTATCTGGGAGGAGTTTGAGCTGGTTGATTCTGAGGAAGTAGATAGGGCCCCTGTGACTGTGTTTTGGACCCACTCCTGGCTGGTCAATACCTATTGGGAAAGGGCATGTAGTCAGGTCCAAGTGGTGATTAATACCTCTTTGAAGGAGGTGATGTGTCCACTTCTCAGGAGGCCATCCTTGGATCCAGCCATCTTGGATAACTTTCATCCAGAAAGGGAAGGTTGTTGAGAGGGTAGTTAGTTTGCAGCTGCAGAGGGCACTGGATGAAGTGGGATTGTCTGGAACCTTTTCAGTCTGGGTTCAGGCCAGGGTATAGTATATAAACAGCATTGGTTGCACTTGTGGATGACCTATGGAGGGCTTGGGATGGAAGTGGTGCAACTGTCCTGGTCTTTCTGGAGGTGTTGGCAACTTTCAATACCATCATGGCACCTTTCTGGACTGGCTGAGGGACTGGCAGTGGGAGGCACTGTTTTGAAATGGTTCTCCTCCTTCTTCTGTGTCTGATAGCAGTCTATGTTGATATGAAGTTATACATCTCCACCTCTAGCCAAGCAGGTGATACCATTTCAGTGCTGACCCAGTGCCTGGAAGCTGTGAAGGTCTCAAATGGGGAGGAAGTGTCTCTGGCTCAACCTTAGCAAGATGGAGTGCCTTTGGGGTTTTGGCCCCCCAGGGTCCAGTGATATGTTATCTTTGACTCTAGATGGGGTAGTACTTCCCCAAATATCTGGGGACAATCTGGGGGTCTCCTGGACTCATGACTCAAGGAGCTGGTGACAGCCATGGCTAGGGGAGTCTTGCACAGCTATGTCTTGTGCACAAATTGTGCCCATTCCTGGACCAAGGGCCCTTGCTCATGGTCACTTACACCTTGGTCACTTCCCAGCTGGACTATCGCAATGCAGTCTACATGGGTCTTGCCCTTCAAGACCACCCGGAAGTTACAACTGGTCCAAAACATAGCAGCTTAAGTAGTATTGGGCACTTTTCGGTTTGCCCATGTTATACAATTGCTGCGTGAGCTGCAGTGGCTCCCAGTTTTTTTCCATGTGCAATTCAGTGTGCTGATTATCACTTTAAAGCCCTTCATGGCACATACCCTGGTTAACTGCAGAATAATTGAGGCTATCTGCCTGTTCCTCTAGATAGGATAGCATACTAAATTTGAAATATAAATAAATAGACCTGTCCCACCCAGTCAGGCAGAGAAGCTATGTTATGGACCCCGTCTATGAACGAATGTCAACTGGTGGGGCCCAAGAGGACACCCTTCTTTCCTGTTGCCCCCACCTATAGAACACTTTCCCCCCAGAGGTGAGGTGGGCCCCCACTCTCCCAGCCTTTGGGAAAGGGGTGAAGACCTGGCTCCACCAACTCAGGTGGGACAGGAGGAGGAGTAACCAACCCTGGGGGTGGCCGGCACCCTGAAGACACTCCCGTAGGTTAATAACCCTTATTTACCATCTGTGCTTTGGAAGATGTTATTTATTTATGAGCACTGTTTTATTGTATTTTAATCAGTATTTATTCTTATTTTATTGTAAACTTCCCAGAGTCGCTCTTTGAGTGAGATGGGCAGTGACTAAATTTAAAATATTAAATAAATAAATAAATAAATAAATAAAAAATACTCCAGGGCCCTTCCCTTAAATGTTGCCATCTAATGGGACCTAGGAAGTGTGCCTTTTCTATAGCAGCCCCTGCATCACCTTATTTATATATTAAAACTAATTTTATATTCGAGGAATATTGTCTTTTGTAACTAACCAAGGACATGGTCTAGTTAACCATTCACTTGCTGAAGTCCTCCAGATACCATCTAATTAGCATAGCCATGAGGGTGATAGTCTAACACACTGGAATATTTTGGGTGGAGTGGGAAAATGTTTGTGTATATATTTATTTTACAGCAAATGCTGTTGATTTCAGTGGGATGTATTTGCAGGTAAATAAGCATAGGATGCCCTATAGAATGATTTAACTTTGATCAGACTTGCTTTAAATGGTGTGATTTTTTTAAGCAAATTTAATTATCCCACTGAAATCAACCAGACTTTAAGCTGGAGCCTAGGTTAAATGATTATTTACACTGGCTTATTATTTTAAAAGAAAAGCTTATCAGTAAGCTTGGATGTGAGGTGCAATCAAATCAGTGCTCTGGCCCATTTTATTTAGTCTTTTCAACCCTGTATTTTCCCATGTCTACCTACACACATTGCTCCATCTTCCCAAAGCTTTTTGCTGTCAGTCTAACAACAGCTTAGTAACAGCCATTGTGAGTTCTTGGGCCTCCAGAGGCCTTGTGCTACATTTAGATGAGGGCGAGAAGGAAACACAAGATTTTCCTTTAGTATTCAGCCCCACAGGGCAAGGGAAGGGATGGTTTCAGCTTCTTCAGAAACTGCTTTCTCACAAAAATGTAAGTTCTCTTATAAAACTCTCACATGACTAAGTCCTAAATAGCTATTTTGAAAGTGATTTTTTTTTTAAAAAAAATCATCTTTGGACATTCCATAATCATGTTAATTTTGCATCAAGAAACAATCCACAACAGAGCATTTTAAGCAGGAAAAGCTAACACAGAATAGCTATAGTCTACTGTCTAATCCAAAGATCTTCCATATGCTAGGTTTTCCTTACTTGCATTTCAGTTTACTAATAAATTAGTTGCAACTTCCACTTGGAAGGTATTCAAGAATAATTTTGGTTTTCTTTCTTTCTCTTTCTTTTCTGTTTTTTTTTTTTTATTGTAGTGAAATACTTTTTTTCAACGTCTTTGTCAAGAGTTCAATTGGCATAATAGCACTGCCAAGAAAAAAGGCATGCTTCAAGATGTCAAGGAAATTAATGACTCCAGAAATGAAACCACCATCCAAAGGTAGCATGAAGACAAAACCGATAAAAGAATTTAGGTGCAGACTATCACTTAGAATGAACATCTTAGCTTTTAAAATTGTATAAATTGTTCCCAAGGGGCCTTTCATCCAAAGAGTTGGTTATTTGATGTAATAATGGCATCAAGATGGGTGGCTTTAAAAAAATCTTACACAAATTCACAGAAAAACTAACTATAGTTACTGGGTGGTCATTGTAGGAAATGGGGGTCTATTTAGATAGATGTGGTCTGGTCTACTATGAATCTACTTATTTTGTGATGGTTTCCTTATGTTTTCTGTTACTATCTTTCAAGCTGAAGTCTACCTAGCTTCTACAAGTTTTTAAGAGTAGGTGCTTTCACACTCAGCACTGGTAACCATGACAGATGCAATCTGGCATCAGATTTGTAACTATTGTAATATATGATTGCACTGGACACAATATGGAGAAGGTTACATACTTCTTTGTGACCTTGAAATCAAGGAATTATCAGGATGCATATGTCTTGTTAATTTCTTGTGCATAGAATTAAGTCCCTCTGTAATAAAAGTAGAGTTATATCTGTTTGTTTGAGTCACTGGGAGACACGCGGTATAAGCATTTAGAGTACTCTATATATCAGTGAGTTTAAGATTACATTCTTAGTTCTGAAACCCAGTACCTGCTTGCTTTAAAACATGCTAATTAGACAATTTGAGTTTGGCTTCTAAGAAACTAGAAATGTGCTTTATGGCATTATTTCTTTCTGCTGATTTTAAGGAACTCTGTTTTAAATGCAAAATATAGCATTAACCGTATCATATGAGCAATACTAGGAAATAACGTTTTTTTCCTTTTCAATGTAGTAATCAAATAAATCAGCTTAATGAAATATAAAGGTGGGTAAACATCTTGGATACAAGAAGAAGGGTAAGATGTAATTACCAGAATTTCAAAATGAACACATAAATATTAACACATAAACATAATCATGGACTCATTTTATAACTTGGAAAGAAAAGTATATCAACCAAAAGTATCTCTAATGACAGCAGTTTTCTGTATGGCTGATTCTTTTAAAAAATGCCAGCAAGCTGAATGCTGGTGAAAGAAACAGATACTTATTCATATTTTTATTACATATTTCTATTTTGTTCCTCAGCTCTCAGAACAATTGAAATAAAACCTATAAGCATCTACCAATAACATGAGAATACAAAAAGAAAGAAAGAGAGAGAGAGAGAGAGAGAGAAAGAGAGAGAAAGAAAGAAAAGAAAAGAAAAGAAAAGAAAAAAGAAAGAAAGAAAGAAAAAGAAAAAAAGAAAAGAAAAGAAAAGAAAAGTTCCTTACTTAAGTTTCCAGCTTTCCTGTTTCTACTTTCCATTTTCACTTTTTCCATAGAACAGAACAGCAACATTATGTAAATCAGTGTTCCCTGATTATTGAACATACCCAGGCAGTCCTCATTGTACACAGAGTATTTCCAGGAAACATGACAAAGGAAAAGCAGCTTCTGCAGAGTGCCCCATGCATTTGTGTGGCATTTTTGTTGTGAAAAGAGAGAGTGAAGCGCCCTGGCCACCTCATATATTTTCAGAAGTAGGTATTCCTGAACTCTTCCCCTTAATGGACCAGCCATTTTATGTCTAGATGTTTTTATTAAAAGCCTGAACATAAATCTGCTAGAACACAAATCTGTCCTACAAAGTGAGCAATAAAAAACAATCAGATTTGCACCAAGCCACACATCTCAAAACCAAATCTGAGTTCAGCTCTGTCTGGACAAGCAGGGAAATTGTCCATCAGTGGGATAGGCAATATATCAACAGAATCTTATCACCTCTGCCTAAACATCTGAAATAGTCTAGCTCTGATTCCACTCTCTATATGTAGTGGTAACACCCAAAATATAAATGTTCCTTTGCTTCTAAACCATCATTTTTTAAGACACACGTCAACATTGCTTTAGATTAGATTATTCTATAACTTTCTCTGTTTTGGTGCATCAAGTTATAGACTCTTCAATAGGCCCTATTGCAATTTCAGATCATGCTCCTGTGACTCTAACTATGAAAATTAATAACTATAAATCAGCCAATTCCAGATGGTACTTGAATATCTCTCTCCTTAGAGACTCTCCTCTTTTTTTTTTTTAATATATTAAGAAGGAAATTTGTTCCTTTTCTGAAATTAATCGGGGTTCAACTAATACTTTAACTCTCTGGGATGCATTTAAAGCATTCATTAGGGAATCCATTATTGCTTTTGCATCAGCAAAAAAGAGGCTTAGGGACTCTAATTTTATACAGTTGGAACAGATGGTTAAAGACTCACTTTTGTTATATGTTAGAAACCCCACAGACAAATCATACCAAGCCTTTACAATGGCAGAGTTTAAATTGGGGCCTTCACATTCAGAACAATTTGAAATGTATTCACCAGAAATATTGGGAATTGGGAGAGAAAACTGGGAAGTTATTGGTTATCATTTGAAACAACAGAAACATGAAACTTAATATCTGGAGTTCAGACTAATGATGCACAGTTACTTAACAAAGCAGAATCTATTAATAAACAGGTTTATTATTTTTAAGCTAAGTTATATCAATTAGAGACTTCTGTAACTGAACAGCGAATTATTAATTTCCTGGGACATATTGAAATGGGAGAGATTTCTCTGGAACATAAAACTATGCTGGCACAACAATTGACATTGCAGGAAATACAAAGACATTGCAATTGACGAAATTGGGGAAAGTCTCTGGACTGTATGGATTTCCATTTGGTTATAGAGCTTTGATCAACCTATTGGCATCTATATTGCTGGAGGTCTATAATCAGTCACTTAATCTCTCTATATTTCCTTCATCATTCTATAAGGATTATATTACAATAATATTAAAGCCTGAGAAATATCTGACAAGTTGTGGAAGCTATAGACTAGTATCTTTCCTTAATGCGAATGCTAAGATATTAACAGTGCAGGTAGTCCTTGCTTAGCAACCACATTTGGGACCAGCAATTCCATCGCTAAGTGATACAGTCACTAAGTGAAACATACATGACCACGATGGACTTGCATCACTCGCTGTTCAGTCATTAAGTGAGACATCATGTGACTGTGACTTGCGATTTTCCTGCCCACTTCTCCATTGACTCTACTTGTCAGAAGCCAGTTGTGAAGTGTATAAATGGTGATCACGTGACTGCGGGACACATGACAATCATAAATGTGAGGACTGGTCATAAAGTTACTTTTTCAGCGCGTTGTAACTTCAAATTAACTTCGCTAAACAGGGCAATCATTAAGTGAGCTGTACCTGTAACATTAACTAGGAGACTACAGAAAGTAATACCATCTACAATACATCTATCTCAATCTGGATTTATTGAAAATAGACAAGTACCTTCAGTACTTGTTTGGTGACTGACATGATGGATATATAGTAGCTGCAGATAAACTGGAATCGCTGTTGTAATTCTAAAAAGGTCTTGGTATAGTTCAGACTGAATTGTGTTTTAAGAAGATATGAGTTTTCCTTAGTTTTGTTTACAGTTTGGTATATTCATTCTGTGGCTAGGGTTGTCACCAGTGGATTTGTCTCCCAACTTGTTAAATTACAGTGGTGCTTAAAAGTTTGAATTCTCAATATTTCTACATAAATATGACCTAAAACGTGATCTGTTCTCCACACAAGTCCTAAACCCAGATAAAGAGAACCCAATTAGTCAAAAACATTATACTTGTTCATTTATTTATCTAAGGATCCAAAGCTACATATTTGGTTATTAATAGGTAAGCAGTTATATTTTTATGCTGAATCCTATGAGAAATTGACACTGTGGTATAATTCATATTTGAAACAAGTGAGGAAAATGTTCTGTTGTTGTCCTTGGGCTAAACAAGGGATTCATACTTTAAACCAGTTGATTTTTTAATGGTTGTTTTAAAGGTTTTGAGAAATTGTATCTTGACTTATCTCCAATCTATGTTTGGCAATATATACAATTCAAATGCTCAGATAAACAGTATGACCCAGATGCTTTAGCAGTCCCAGAGATGCCTGCAATTCTAGCTTTAAGAGATGCTGCACTTGAATAGAAACAAACAATCCAGTTTTATAAGATATTAAAAGGTAAAATGAAGGTTATTAGCAGTTATATATTTGATCTGTGAAAGACAAGGTTTGAATATTCAATTTTAGAAAATCAGTGGATCCTGGCATTAAAAAATATGAAATATTTTACCAATTCCAAAATTTTGGAATTTTGAGAACTTCCCAAAATGTTTTCTGAGGGCTTCTATTCATAAAACATCTGCAATGGAAAACATAAATGGCTACAAATCACTGATTTTTCATAACAGTGCATGTCATTCCCCTCCATGTCACAGGCTAAGCCATGTTACCTATTTTTCTGTTTTCTGCCTTCTTGTCAGTGGGCACATTTCCAAATAAAACACTTGAATGCAATTACCCATCATTTTTATTTTTAATCAAAGCTTATGGGCCATTCTGAGGGCATAGAAATATATTTGGAGGTAAAAATCATGCTGTAGGTTAGAACTTTGTTGTTCTCAAACATTTTGGTCTCAGGACCCCTTTACATTCTTAAAACTGACTTAGGACTCCAAAGAGCTTTGGTTTATGTTGTTTATATCTATTCATATTTAATGTATTAGAAATTAAAACTGAGAAATTTAAAAATATTTATTTATTTATTTCACTTTGCAGACTCCCTGAAAGGATCTCAGGGACCCCCAGGGGCCTCCAGACCGTGGTTTGAGAACTGCTGCTCTACAGCATGCCACTTTCTACTTTTTAAAAATTGCAATCTATTTTCAAAGCCAGGTGGGGTAAGGAACTTGGCAGATGCAAAGGGAAATATCTGGGGCACATGGCTGCCATTAGGCACTGAAGCTATGATTTCAGATTTGCTATTTAAATGGGGAGAAAAAAGTGTGTTTCCATGTGTTCATAAGCATAGGCTCTTAAGCATGCCTCAAATGGTTTTCCAGTCTTACCTATTACCCCGAAGAAAGTCCTACCAATATAATAGGGTTTGATATGCTTGAAATGCATATTTAGTATTTCAAAAGTCTTCCTGTTTTGAATGGCAGCACACCACACATTTGTATACATATATATATATATGAAAGATTTTATCAACAATTTTGATAAATGCATGATTAATGTCAGTGTCACTTTTACAACAGTACTTTAAAAGAATATATAAAAATATATAGGTCTGTGCTCCAATAGTTCTTATAAAGTATCACTAATGAAAGTTCTTAATGGCTAACAAATTTTTGAGGGCCTAATTTGTAATTAATTGTTATCTACAATGGGTTATTCAAAATACCCCTAATAGATTAATTTTTTGATTCAGCAAGACTCTTGTTTTTACACTGCAAACTCAATATACTTGCACTCTATATACTTGCAACTGCTATTCTTGCTGTTCTTTTTAAACCTTGTATTGAAAACAGGTACTTTGGAAGCCAGTATGGTGTGGTGGTTAAGGAGCTGGACATGAAGTAGGGAGACCCAGGTTCTGGTCCCCACTTAGGCACAAAAGCCAATTGGGTAATCTTGGGACAGCCACTCCCTTTTAGCCCTAAACAGCATCTAGCTTAATTTGTGAGTAGTTGGCTGAAAAATAAAACTCCTTGTTGCACCATGCATTGAAACAAACAGACCTGAAACCAAGCAGGACAAATGCTAAGAATAACCACCACATTGGAAACAGGGACTTTGTATAGATCAGGGCAGAAGGATCGACAACATTTACCTTCTCTTGAGTCATAATATTGGTCCATCAAGCTAGAACTGTTAATACTGACTGGCAGCGATTAAAGCATTCCAATATCTAACTGTGCATGCAATTGTTGCAGTTCAAGGAAGGTGATCTGACTGATTTTTTTCTTAACAATGAATGTTGTAGAAATGCTTCTGATGAAAGCACTTCTTTCAAGTGGCCTCATTCCAGCAACAGGAGTCTATAGGCACAAATGGTACTTGACATACAGTAGATCTGCTGTTTCTTGAGAACCAAGCCTCTTAGGAGTGGAAATCCCCATTGTCCTCCCAACTATATATGTTCCTCATGCATTCAGTCAGCATGGGCTGCTCTTTTCTTGGCCCATATCTAACTATTAAAAGGTACTACCTCACTGATAATATCCCATCTGCTCTGCTTAAGGAGCCACTGCACAGAAGTAGATTCCATCCTGCTGTGCAAAAGATAAGGGCAATTGCCTTTAGCACTGGGATATGAAGAGGCTTTCCAGAATTGGAATCATAGCAAAGGTCTTTTGTATCTTTGGGTCAAATCCTGAATGTCTTACCCATCTTGAACAGCAATCAGCTCTTGGGTGACTCAAGTTTTAATATAGTAAAGCTGCCAAAGTCTCTCCATACCATCAACTTATGATAGTGTCTATGATGAAAGAACTTTTCAACAAATTGCCTTTTTGGCAATCTAATTTAAAAACCAGAATGACAGATGTGACAGCTGTGGAGCTTTAATTTGTGTTTACTCTATGTGTTTGGAGGCAGAAATTCTCTGGAAATGATTTATGCAATGATAGCTCAAATCAAACCACATCCAAGCCAAGTCTCACTATGAAATACTGAACATTTTTTTCAGTCCAAGGGAATCCACATCCTAATTCTCTTTTTTATTACCTCAATTAAGCTATTTTGACAAGACTGTTCCAAGATTAAGATCATTTTTGTGATCATGTGGATGGAAATAATTCTAAATAGCAATTAATTCATGTGCATACAGAGTATTTAAAGTAATCATAAAAACATTTATAGAAGAAAGGAAGCAAACAAACAAATAATATGCAGAAGAATTATGAGGGTTAGAAAATAAGGCAATAGAAGAAACCCATGCCCATTATCTATATGCATGTATACTGAAGCTGAATGAAGACATATGTGAAACTACAGTCAGGACCAGAAATATTGGAACAAGGATAACAGTTTTGGCATTTGGCCTCTGTACACCACCACGTTGAAGTTGAAAGGAAACACACCCAGATGGGAGCAAAGTCAGGACATTCAGCTGTAATTCAAGGGGTTTGACAAAAGTGGGGCACTAAGCATTCAGGAAGTATAGCCAGTGGCATACACACACACCCATTGTTGGTGGCTCATAAGTAATGGAACAAACCAACATCATGACAAACAAAAGGATCGCCTTTAATACCTGGATGAAAATCCTTTGCAATCAATGACTGCCTAAAGTCTGGAACCCACAGACATGACCAAATGCTGAGTTTCCTCCCTCGAGATGCTTTGCCGGGCTTTTACTGCAGCTGCCTTCAGCTACTGCTTGTTTGTGGGTCTTTCTGCCTTCAGTCTTGTCTTCAGTAAGTGAAAAGCATGCTCTATTGGGTTGAGATCAGGTGACTGACTTGGCCATTGAAGAACATACCACTCCTTTGCTTTGAGAAACTCTTGGGTAGCTTTTGCTGTATATTTTGGGTCATTATCCATCTGTAATATGAAGCGGTGTCCTATCACTTTAGCAGCATTTGGCTGAATCTGAGCAGAAAGTATAGCCCTATACACTTCAGAATTCATCCTGCTGCTTTTATCAGCAGTCAGGTCATCAATAAACACCAGTGACCCGGTTCCATTGGCAGCCATACATGCCCCTGCCATAACACTGCCTCCACCATGTTTGACAGATGATGTGGTATGCTTTGGATCATGAGCTGTTCCTTTCCTTCTCCATACTTTTCTCTTCCCATAATTCTGGTGCAAGTTAATCTTGGTTTCATCAGTACAAAGAACCTTATTCCAGAACTGGGCAGGCTTTTTTAGGTGTTTGCTGGCAAAGTCTTATCTGGCCTTTCTGTTCTTGAGTATTACCGGTGGTTTGCACCTTGTTGTGAAGCCTCTGTATTTATATTCATAAAGCCATCTCTTGACTGTAAATGTTGACAATGACACGCCTATCTCCTCAAGAGCATTCTTGACCTGGCTAGAGGTTCTGAAAGGGTTCCTCTTCACCATGAGCAGAATTCTGCAGTCATCCACTTATTTGTCTTCGTGGTCTTCCAGGCCATTTATGTATGTATGTATGCATGTATGTATGTATGTATGTATTTGGCTTGTATGCCGCCCATCTTCCCCAACGGGTGACTTTTGCTGTTGCTGAGCTTGCCAGTTAATTCCTTATTTTTCAGGATGTTCCAAACTGTTGTATTGGCCACTCCCAATGTTCTTGCTATCTCTTTGATGGGTTTATTTTGTTTTCTCAGCCTAATGATGGCCTTCTTCACTCACAAGGACACCTCTTTGGACCTCATGTTGAGAGTTCCAGTGAACAGCTACCAGATGCAAATGTAACACTCAGAACCACCTCCAGGCCTTTTATCTGCTTGATTGGTCATGGGGTACCCAGGAAACAGGCCATACCTGCCCATGCAGCTGCTTGTCAGTCATTCGTTCCATTACTTATGATCCACCAACAATGGGAGGTGGGTGGGTATGCCACTGGCTGTACTTCCTGAATGGTTAGTGCCCCACTTTTGTCAAACCCCTTGAATTACAGCTGAAAGTCCTGACTTTGCTCCCATCTGGGTGTGATTCCTTTCAACTTCAGTTGGTGGTATACAGAGGCCAAATGCCAAAACAGTTATCCTTGTTCCAATATTTCTGGTCCTGACTGTATATCATGAAAATATATCCTGCTGAAATAATCATATGTGGTTGCTGATATAGTCAGGGGTGGTATCTGTTGGCATGCAGACTCAAGAACTTTAATGTGGTCATCTGGCCATTCACTTTGTTTTTAAAAAGGTAAGTGGGCCATGTAGAGAATAATATATCACAGATTATGAGTCAAATCTCAGAAGCTGGTTACTCTTTGGCAATGTAGACTAGAGTCCTGACTTAATGACCTTTAAGCACACACATGCACATACACGTATATCAAAGCAAGACATCAAACTGATAATATACTAGTTGACTTCTATCAATGTACAAATATTATGTAGCCTCTTGTCTGGATAAGGTCATTTTTGCAAAACTAAAATGTTTCCCAACTGGGTAAAATTTGTTCAAGGTACTTTTCAGTAGCAAAAGCAAATCAGCATTTATGGAAACAGTAAAATAACTATAATCATTTGTATGACATCTCCAACAAAGCACTCTGGAAATGAACTTTAAAATAATTTTCCATCCCACATATTTATAGCTTAAATAGGAAATAGATATAGGATGGAAGTAGTGATGGACAATTGTTCCCAGATAAGTTTGTCAGTATTTCCAGGAATTCAGGAACAAATCAGGAGAAAATTAGTATAGATCAAATTATGGAGGAAAGTAGTGTTTTTGGGTAGTCAATATGCAAGGTAAAAGGTGTTCAGACTTATTGCTAGAAATATCTTTCTAGGATTCTTTGTCTCAGAGTCAGAATTTTCCCCAGCAGAATCTGGGTTTAAGGAGGACTGTGGACTATTACTCATATGTTTTCAGCAGATTTAGAAACTGCTGCATTTTCCGTAACTTGAATTCTTTCCATTAGGTCTGAGCTGTGATAGATTAAGGACAAGATGTCAATGAAATAGCCTTTGAAATCAGTACTAACTGCTTGGTGTGTGTGGATTAGGTCTGGTACAATTCAAATTGACAATATGATTTATACTGTTGAATCAGTGCAATTCTAATCATTGATTTGAGTTGGAAAACCTATCCAATTTGATTTAGATGTCCAAAAAGATTTGAATGAATTCATATATTAAAAACACATGTTCACGCACATGAAAGGCATCCCAGCTGCTGTATCAAATCTCTTTGGTGGTGTCCAATTCAATGTCATAATTCAAACTGAATCATTGTTTTTATTCAAAAACCCAATCTGATTTAGAGATCCAGTCAAATTGTCTTTGAATTACTTTTCTAAATCAAATATTCAAACACTAACTGCCTATTCTTGCCTTGCACAACAGAGATAAATATTTTCATTCTTACATTTATGAATCTTACTTCTGGTACCACAAAAACAATGTTAAGGCAATCTTTTTTCCCACCTTTAGAATATAAAACATTTTTGCTTCTTGGTTTGTTTTATTTTGGTTTATTTTAATATTGTCAAAACTATATTTTCTTTGGAATAATTTATTGGAATAATTTATTGGAAGCCTTATGTCAAATGTAGCTATGACAGGATCAGGCTCCTTCCTTCCTTCCTTCCTTCCTTCCTTCCTTCCTTCCTTCCTTCCTTCCTTCCTTCCTTCCTTCCTTCCCTCCCTCCCTCCCTCCCTCCCTCCCTCCCTCCCTCCCTCCCTCCCTCCCTCCCTCCCTCCTTTCTTTCTTTCTTTCTTTCTTTCTTTCTTTCTTTCTTTCTTTCTTTCTTTCTTTCTTTCTTTCTTTCTTTCTTTCTTTCTTTCTTTCTTTCTTTCCCCTCCTTACCCAAGCAGGAGACTAAGACAGATAGCTTATGCCAAATTTTTGCATTGCTTGCTCACAAGCTAATAGCTGCATGAACTTAGGCCAAGGGACATATGTGACCTGAGGCTCAAATATTGCCCATTATAGTACATGCATATATAATACAATGCATATACAATAAAATTCCAATACCAATGCTTGGGGTGGGTGGGGGGAATAATTTTGTAATTGCATGATTTGCTCTGTGTACATTGGGCTTCACAGGTGTAAGGGCAGCATAGGCACAGAAAACACACTACATGGGAAGGATTGGTGCATGCTCAGTTCTATGCAAAGGTTTGGTCAGATCTGCTGAGAGGTGCAGAACTTAGTTCAGACTTCATATTGCAAGATGGAGGAAGAGTCTATAAACAGTTTATAAAACCAAAAGTTATCAAAGATAATTGTGACAAAGTTCAATTACCATTTCATAGAATTTTGGAATATGTTCAGAGAAAAGAGAGCTGCATGAAAAGAAATATGGAAACCAAGTTCTATTAGGGTCATTAAAAGCAAAGCAAAACAAAAACAGTAAATGTTTAGCCTGTAAAAGAAAAGAAGATTCATGAGAGACATGTCAGCATTAATATCTAAAGGACTGCCACACAGAAGTTGGAACTCTTTGTTTATTGTTGCTACAAAAAGGCAGAACTAGAATTAATTTGTGGATAGTGCAAGAGATCAAATTTCAACTAAACTTAAGAAATGGCATAAAATTACAAAGTGTTCCATGGTGAAACAGACTACCCTGTAAGGTAGTAGATTCTCCTTGCTGGACAAAATAAACAAACGCTGAATGGCCATCTGTCAGATGTGTTTTAATTGCATTCTGCTTTACAGATTTTGAATTGAGCAGGAAATTTGAGTAGACAGCTCCTAAGGTCTCTTTTAACTTCATGATTCTATTATTATTAATGTGTTTTCACCTTTCTTCATCATGGGAATTTAGCAATTCCCATGGTTCTATCTCCAAACATAATTTTCTATATTATATAGGAAATGCTCACAGCTGATGAAGTTAAGATCTAGAAAGTTTCTAAAGACTTTTGATTGGAAATCAGGAGCAAAGTCTATCTTTTAAAAGCAGCCAAATATTTCTAAGACTGAGTTTTGTAGTGAATCCAATTCTCCCACTGAAAACATTTTGCATCACTAATGGAAAACCAAATGGAAATTACTAATGGAAAACTTTTATCTAACAGCTAAAGGATTAACCAAGGCCAGCAATGTGTGGGGCAGGTGTGGGGGCAATTCTGCTAAGTTAAAGTACTGGAACAGAAATTTCTAAAAGTTCTAAAAGTCACATCAGTAGAAAATGGACATGTATGCTTATCAAGATAAACCTGGTAAATGTGAGCTGATCAGTCAGATTAGGAAGCCAAGATTTGAAGACTTACTATATTATAACCTATAAATTCAAAGGGACTTAGTTGTAGATAAATGTGCAAAGCATTGCATTGCAGTCTTAAACATGCTGAATATCAGCTCTTCTCTAGTCAGTTTTTGATAGTTTGACAAGCTAAAGGATAATGTAGAAGTAGCAATTTACATATCGTTATTTTATTGTGAAGATTGAAAGGCTTGTCATTCAAGCTGTCTATAGTTAACTTTAATGTGGAAGCATTGTTCCAACTTGGAATATCAAATCTGATTTAAAAACTCTTGTTAGATGAATTATTACTGTTGCCTTAACATGGATTGGGGTCATGATGACTTATAGCTTACTTGTCATAAACCATAACAAACTCAATTTAATATAAATTGGTTGATTTGATAATTCAATAGTATTTTGGACTTCATTTTAACTGAAAGTTAAAAATTCCTAGGATAATAATCCTGTAAATCACTTTGACTTTACTGTATCTTATTCCTGAGTAAACATTTAAGTTTTCTCCATAAGTCCACTTTAGTTCTGTTTATTCCTCTCAATTCAGGTCATAGTTATTTCAAAACAGTGTACTTACTTAATGCAAACCTTGTGTTAACTAACGTTTTCAATAGAAGTTTCATAATATTGACATGATTTTATGATTCTTTCTGGGAAACAGTGTATGTGTCTGTGTGTATGGGTGTCTGTGTAGATAGATAGATAGATAGATAGATAGATAGATAGATAGACAGACAGACACACACACACACACACACACACATACATGTATATACATACATACTTGACTCTTTCTGATTGATTAATAATTGTATGTCTTTTGTTTTCCAATCACCATCTCGTTATTTCATTTTGTTATTTAAATTTTGTTATTTAATGCCCATAAAATTTGATTTACAGTCAAGAAGCTGAGCTCCCATTTGAGAATGAAATTATTCTGATTTAAAAGTTCAGCCACAGATCAGGTAATCATCCAGTGGGCTTGGAGACTTTTTATACTCTTGGCCACCTTATATCACCCCAAGGTCATTAGGCAACCAGAATAGCGCTAACCTAATTATGAGATAGAGCAACATCTGGCAAATTCAGTTCTCGGCTCAAGATCTATTGTCCGTCAGAGTTAAAGGTTGAATGCATCATGAGTGTATGTTAGGGTGCGCAATCATAAAGACCGCATTAGGGAGCGCTGATCACTGTGGCAGTCTTGGATAACTTCATCCAGTGAAATTAATGCCTTTCCAAAAAACAAGGGCAGAAGGCACAAAAGTGCTGATGCCAATGAGACAAACACCCTGCAGGCAATGTCTGACACCAAGGCCGTGGGCTGTTGTGTGTTGTGATTTATGTCAGTGGTGTGATGGATGACTTTTAGATAATTCCCATTCTATAATATCTTTGAGAAATTCCCTCTTCCTCAAACATGCTTTTTGTTCAACTCTAGGCTGCAGATGGCATCAACCCACACACTCTATTGTGTGGAGCCCAAAGGGAACATCACCATTCTTTCAGATGGTTGAGATTTTAGCATCCAATTAAGGGTTGAAAATCTGACTTTGGGCACTTTAACCTCTGCCATTGGGTTCCTTTCACAACTTCCATAGGTTCTACTAATACTATTCAACAGTGCCATAAAAAGTTTATGAATGAGAAAAACTGAGGGAAGAGGAATGAAAAAGGAGTAACATTGCATTCAAGTTGAGATTGTGTGTGAATATGGTATATGGATGCTACTTTGGTTCAGGCCTATATTTCAAACATAATCATACTTCTTGGAAGTTTCAGCCATGTAAGTAAGGACTGAGATGTCAGACATTTTATTCATTTTTTTTCTTTTCTTTTAATTTAATTTAATTTAATTTAATTTAATTTAATTTAACATAATCTTGCCTTTACACTTTTATCTGAATACCAATTTATTTCTGCTGGCAGCCTGCAAAAGCCAGATACAGAAAGTAATCTCTGAACATCAAGATTCAGCTTGCCATTGTCATAATTTTGATTATACAAAAGTTAAGTATAGTTATTAAATGAAAAGCTAAAGTTGAGTATTTTGTTGGCTTACTGGCATCTTTTACCACAATAATGTACGAACTTCTTTAAGAAAAGTTCCTTGTTCTAGAACTCTATTTCTCTTTTTCCCTATGATGGAAACATTACTATTTTTTTTTCTGCAACAAAAATTCATCAGACAGATTGCTTTGTTCCATTATCATCTTTTTCATCTTTGCTGATGTTCTTCTGCTAATTCTATTTCAGGAAGTGTTGTTACCATTTTCTGGAATATTATTTACAATCCAGAGTCAAGGCAAGCAGCAAAATCTTTAGCATCATTCAACATTTCAGGAAGGCTGCCGGACTGCCTTCAAGATGTTCACACAAATTCTGTCCCTGAAAACCTAAACAACCATTTTCCAGTGTAATAAAGAGGATTTTTTTTGTTTTTTTTTTGTTTTGGCTTGGTTTGGTTTTGATTTTGGATGTAAAATGGGAAGATTGCATGACCTTCAGCCCTTTCCTGTTTCACTCAGTGATTATACTGGGGGGAAAAATGTTAACCCAAAGCCATTTCTATCACAATTCAAAACATTTACATCCTTAATAACACTTTGGCTAAGAAGAAATATACAGTCCTCTTGATTCATACAGTTCATAAATAAGGTTAAACTATTATTTGGAGTAGATAGTTAAAATTAGCTGAGCAGGAAAATTCTTTTCATTTTTCTTCTATCCATTTTGATTCAGTTTGATGAAAGATATTTGGTATAGAAATTCTTTCAATGGAACAGTATGGTTTTCTTGCACATATTTATTTGGTGAGTATGAACATCATGTCTTTCACTGTATAATAAGTCATATCTCCATCAGTCTGCAGCCTCCCTGGCTTTCCATGCTCCCATTAAATCCCAAGGGAAAACTCCACCAGCTGGATTTTTTCAGTAGTGATGTTAGGGTTAATACTAAGGGAGGGACTGTACTCTTAGGAAATTGTTGGATAGTTTCACTTTTATGTAGGAAAAAAATGGAAAAAATCACTCATCTGATTTCACTGCCTACAACTTAGTTGCAGAATGTGAAATGCCATTTACGTCCAACTGTAAAATGCCCATGTGTGTCTGGGTATGGATATAGTATGGATGTGGGTATGGGTATAGAAGTGTGTTCTTAAATATAGTGTCATTCAAATGATTTTCAGATATGTTTTCTTTTCTATATAAAGGCATCTGAAGACTTATGTGATCATCTTCCCCATAAAAGACAAAAACAAGCAAACACTGGCAAAACTGAAAATCTACCAGGATTTTGAGAGGGACTCTTCTATCAGCCAGAGGCTTCAAAATTACTGCTATTGCTATTTTTGAAACACATTGGTTTAATTTTATATCTATGCAGTGTTGAGTCTATAAGAAGAGAAGTGTCTGATCCCTAAATTATAATTGTATAGGCTTGGGTTTACAGTTTGAATAGCCAGAAACCAGATTTTTTTATTAGTTATTATGTATTTATTTCCAGATTAACCCAATCCTTTCCCATCTGCCATTGTGGAATACACATAGCCATGGTCTCAATGTTACTAAGGTATTAGGAAAATACTAACCCTTCTGAAGGACTATATGCACAAGTGAATATGCCTATTTTTTATATCAAGCTTCATTGGTACTCTCTGTTTTTAATGTAGCGGATGGTTTACTACTGCTGGAAGAGCCTTGCAATACATATCTTTATTAAGTGTTCTAAAAAATTAAGCTGTTTTGTATATCTAAGATAAAAAGAATGCATTGTTAATAGAATATATGCTGTAATTTATAATGTATTGTGCAAGTTATGTTTGTAGAGGATGATGTTGTTTTTTGTAGATACTTTTATCATTTTTAGGCCCACAGAAATGAGAGATGAATGAAGTGGTCAGGTCCTAATTTTCTTATAAAGACATTATATTCATACTTCCTAAATTTGTAGGAGACATAGAATGACCATGCAGACCCAAATTTGCATTTTTCAATATTTTTGACATGATTCATAATTTAAAAGCTACCCCCACCCCTACCCCCAAATGCATAAAATGGATATACTATGGAAAATTGCTTGCAAATATAATGCATACCCAGAAAAATACATACAAAAATGCAAATATTCAAAGAGGCAAGCCTAACATGCATACAAACTTTTGTACAGATACTTTTTTCTGTTTTTTTTTTTTTTTTTAACCAGAGGCAAATAAAACTTCAATAACATGGAAAAATGAGGAAAACCAAAATGGGCAGATATATTCATCTCTATCACAAACAGGAACCTACCCTTTGTTTCACCTTCACTGTACCTTAAAGGTGCCTGAGATAATAAGAACAAAAACAATTAAGAGTATTGCGTTAGTCTTTAGGGTGCACAATACTCTTTTGTTATTCCTGCTGCAGCAGACTAACATGTTAATTCTCTAGGATCATAGAATGGTATACATTTATATAACTTTCCTATCCAGAAAAACAGAACTGCATTTTGTATCTTGTAAGTTTTAAATTACGTTTCATTCTAATTTCCATTCCTGCTCATTTATCTGTTGCCTTTGTTTGTGTAGAATTACTTTGGATGTGAGCTGCCTATAGCCCAGAGACCAGCTCTGTCTGTTCTGTGATGATTGGAAAGCTTGTACGTTTCTTCCCAAACCACAGAATAATTCTTATCAGAATATTTTATGTAAGTAGGTCAAAAGAAAACAAAGGCTGTCCTTAGCTATGTATACAGACAACTTTTCTACAGGAACTTTATATGTAAACTCATATGCACACACATAGGGTTTGTTTGTGTGTGTGTCAGATAATAGAAAATAAATATATGTTCTGTTGCAAAGCCCTATTTTATTTTATTCTGATTTCATATTTATGGCATTGGGAGTTTGAGGTGAATTAACTATGACAATGAACATGTTACTAGCAAATAGTAATCTCTTGTCACATTTCCTCTCCTTTCCCCTCTCTCCTGAAATGTGTGTGGAGGTGAGTAGAATCAGCCTTGCTAACTGCGTGACCAGAATGCTGATAGGTAAGCCAGAATAAGAAGAGGACAATGTAAAACCATTTCCAAACTGTATCTATATAGATAGATGTGTCCATGAAATCACTAGGAGTCAAACTCAACTCAAGAGAATCCTTTCCTCAGTAATAATAAAATATAGGTTTGCTTTATCTACAATATGATACCACTGAATAATGATGTTATTATTATTGTTACCGCTGTTATTTTTTTATTTATTATGGCCACCCTCTCCAAAAGATATGGCTAGAAGGAAAGATAGAAAGGTGGGTGGATGGATGGATGGATACTAGTGTTGGGCATGCTTTGAAAATGATCTTGAGAAAGAGCTTTGGAACACATGGGACTCACCATTTTAAAAAGTCTCCATGGCAACATATAAACAGTGGTGGTGAATATTGTTATGCATATTATTTATTTGTTTGTTTATTTGTAAAATTTATATGGTCACCCACCTCATGCAAAGTGACTTTGGGCAACATACAATAAAACCTACTATTAAAACATACTACAAAACCAATTAAAACCAAATAAAACAGTAAACATAGGTAAAAGCAAGACCAAAGGCAGGAGAATATGTGTAAAACAGCCAACGTGCAGGCTCCCTATTAGCAGGCTTGTTGAAAAAAACATGTTTTAAGGGCTTTCCAGAAGGCAATAAGGGTTGGGGCTAACCTCACCTCAGGAGGGATGATGTTCCAGAGGGTTGGTGCCATGGCAGAAAAGGCTCACCTCCTAGGTCCCATCAGATGGAACGCTTTTGCAGACGGGACGGCAGCAAGCTCTCCTGCCGGACCTGATGGAATGAGTAAATATAATCAGGAAGAGGCGGTCCCTCAAATATCCCAGTCCCATGCTATGTAGGGCTTTAAAGGTCAAAACCAGCACCTTGAAGTGGACCCGGAAGCAAACTGGTAGCCAGTGCAGCTCACGAAGCAGAGATATAACATGTGTCCTTTTACGGGCACACATAACTGCTACATACCCATTACATATGAACACAGAATCCCAGATGCACGTTAGGGAAGAACTTTCATAATTTAGCTTTTTAATGTAATATTTCTAAATATGGATTGTAAATAAATTAGGTTCATAATGGACATTATATCTCATTCTCCAACCAAGGATCTATATAAGCATTTGTTTTCCCCCAAACAATACAAGCATTTATTCAAAAAGAGAGCAAAGATCTCCTGTTTGACACTGAGTATCTCAACCTACTTGGTTTCCTTGAGATTACTCATTATTTGCCTTCATGCCCATGGACAAAACTAACAAGTATTATAGCAACAGAAGATGCTTTCTGGACTTTTGCTTGTTTACAGAAACTGTTCCATGAAAGAAGAAAATAGGATATTCTGTGCTATTTCAACGGACTGTCCACATAAGACCTTCTGCATGTGTGTGTGTGTGTGTGTGCGCGTGTCTTTTGTGCACCTTCAAGTCAGTCTTGACTCCTGCCAACTGTCTGAACAAACCCATGCAGGTTTCTTGGTAAAGTTTTTGGTAGTGGTTGCCCTTGTCTTCTTCCTAGGGCTGAGAGACAGTGACTAGCCGAAATTCTCTTGGTTTCTAGCCTGGTACAAAAGACTACAACAAACATGTTAGCCTATGTTAGTCTAACCGTCCAAACTTAGTTTAGCTGATGATGATTTTATAATGTTAAAAATCAGAGTTTTGCTGATTTTTCCTTCTGCTGCACGACTGATCTGTCTTTTGTTCTTCTTATGGCCTAGCCTAGATATATTGTTGGACAGCATTGAAAAGGTGCCTAACTTTGGCAAAGGTTTATACCAAGTACAACTTTGAAGCTGCTTAGCAAATAAGTGCACCTCCCCTTCTAAAAGCAAAACTCTGAAGCCCTCCTGGGATAGTTTTGCTAGCTTCACTGGACTCTTCCAGCAAGCTACAGCACACATGTATAGTGCATTCAGAAGCCTTGTCCAGCTACTGCAATTCTGCCAGAGGCCTCAGTATAATCCAAAGGGCCTTGATGAGAACTGTGTCATCTACATAGTGCATGAGATGAAGCAGACCTGGTACAAACCTATTATTTAATGGTTCCTGCAATAGCCTTTTGCCCTTCTGATAAGAAACCCTTCTACCGTCTCAGTTTTGCTGAATTTTGGCGTACACATCCTGCAAAAGATCATTAATATCTCAGCTGCTAAAATGTTGTACTCTTTGATATTCACCCAATGGTAATGGGACCAACTCCCCCACAGGTTCCCAAAGCACAAGGGGGTTCAACTAAATTCCCCCTGTATTGTTATGTATAGTCCATACATAACACAACAGATATAGGGATCCTTGATACAGCACTGGTAGTATAGGAATTCTCATGTACCATTTTCTATGTAGTATGGAGTTATCCAAAAGAGATGCCATAATAAAATGCAATTCAGCATGCTATAGGGCAGTGTTTCTCAGACTTGGCAACTTTAAGATCTATGGACTTCCACTCCCAGCTATGCTGGTGGGGGGATTCTGGGAGTGGAAGTCCACAGACCTTAAAGTTGCCAAGTCTGAGAAACATTGCTATAGAGGAATTACATTGTTTACTTTTTTACCACAAGGAATGGTAAAAAAATGGTAAGGTATTTAAGGTAAAATTATTTTTTAAAGTAGGACTGCATGGACAATGTGAATGTCTCTCTTGCCTCCCCCTTTACTGCAGCAGTAGCTGAAAATGGTTCTAAGTACAGGATGGAATTCAGAGAAGTCTGCTTTGTTACTGAGCAGCAAGTCTCGTATAAGCCTATTCACCTATTCTTTATTGCATATATTAAACCTTTTGAAGTTATATTCTACAGTAATGTAGAGATCTTATCAGATTTACAAGCATATTTGGCTAAGTATGTGTTGGAGAGTATAATTTATTTGAAACCTCCATTACAGCTGCATTCTTCTTGTTGTGCTCATCCAGTAAGAATACAGTCATATTTTAGTTGTTAGGAATAAAGCCACAACAGAGAGCATGTGAAAGCTGAATGATTGCCTCTGAAGTAATATTTCTTACCAGCAGCGTGATTAGTTTATTTATTTTATAAACCATTGCACTGCTTTTCAGTCCAAACAAGTAGTTTATGTAACAAATTAAATAAAACATTATAAAATCAGGGAAATAGATTCACTTAGTCATTTATCCAATCAACTGTTTACACCAATAGCCACAATAACTGTGTTTAGATTGAGGAAATTTCAAAACTAAAAACATTACATACAGTAATTACCTTTCTTTTCTTTTCTTTTTACTCTTTTTGATATGAATGCACCACCCTTTGTTTTGAGCAGCATCTTACAACTATATGTGCATATTCAAGGTGCTGGTTATTACCTATAAAGCCCTACATGGCACGAGGCCCAGTTATTTGAGGAACTGCATATCTCCTGGGTTTTCTGCACAGCCAGTAAGAGCCAACAGGTTGGCTGTGCTCTGGGTCCCCTTGATCAAACAGCGTCATCTTTTAGAAGCGGTTTAACATTGAACAGGGAATAAGATAAGAATGTGTGATGTCCCCTTAATTAACCATTTAATGTATTTATAGGTAAATGTAGACGGAATATTTATGGTAACATCAGAGGTATGCTGGTTGGCTATTGTGAATACAGAGGATACCATGTTTTTGGCTGGGAACCCAAATGATTTACAGTGAATGTTAGATAAATGGTATGGTTAAACTGTTTCAGGTAGATATCCAGTGTTCAGCACTTTATGATCATCTGACCATAAAGGGACAATATGGTATAAATAAAGAATTAGGGTTGTTGTTTTTTTTCTGTGCCCTCTTCGTTTATCACTCTGCCTGCTAGTTGTCCAAGAGACAGCTAGCTTGAGGTAGCTTCTTTCTGCCTTTCTTCCTAGGCAGCCTTGCACAGAGCACAAGCTCTTAGAATCTCCTCCAAGTTAGCTAGGTTGTTTTTCCCTGTGCTTAATTCTGGTTCTTCTATTATCACCATTCCTAGAGTATAACATGACCTATCACCAACCAATGAATTCCTACTTCCATATACAACCACAACAACCTATATGACACCAATCCATGGCTTCTGACGTACATTTTATCTCTTTCATTCAGTTAAACCTACACCTTCATTTTCCTACATGTATTCATAGATCCACTCTACAAGTTCAGACCAACATTCATTCCGATCTCTAGTATCATTCCCCTTACTCTTAGTATCATAGGAACACAACATGTCTAGTTTTTTAAAAAATGTCAGTTCATGTCTTTTATCATTTAATAGGCTTACATTTCAAATTGCACTCTTCCACATACCTTAGTCATCACCAGATGGGCCCATATATATTGACCCCTGCTGCCCATCAGGCTTTTGAGCAAGCAAGGCTTTCATAGAATGCCTTTCTGTAAAATACCAAAGGTGTAGACTGAATTATCAGCTTTAGTTGTATCTGTACCACATGCTAACGGTAAGGACAGAAGCAGTCAGTTTTGGCACATTTTAGCCACAAGTGCAATCAAAGCCTAGGTTTACCCAAGCATGGTCATACTATTTTATGCAAGTAATATCTCTACTTGAGAGGTTACTTTGCAAGCCAACATATTATTGCCTACCTCCACCAATTAGGAGGAATATGCAGTGCACTGACAGAAAAGATATATAGAGTTTGATGGTGATCTGGGGAAAGTGAAGCCATTATTTGTAGTCTGAGAATCTGTGTGGCGAAAAAAAATTTATACAATATAAAATATCTTCCTTCCTATACCTCTGTCTAGAGATGTAAGGCACAGAGGATAAATTATTGAAGCCTTATTTTGAATTCTTCTGTAAGAGTTGTCTGAAAATAGCAGCATTTAAAGCACATGTATTTTATTCTGCATGCCTGCTGGAGTGATTAAAATGTTCAACGTGAAGTCAACAGCCCCTTATTCCCTGGCAGCTGTCATAGCCACTGAACGCAAGTATAACAGACCAAGAAAGCTTTCTTGCTTCACCTGTTATGTAGTGCCACAAAAGCAAGCCCTCCATTTTGTACAAGCATCTGTTGTCTTATTTTTCGGCTTTTATTCCTTCCATACCCAGCTCAGATGAAATTCTTGATACAACATGTATATCCCTGTTCTTTATTATCTTTGTATGATGTTTTTTTTTTCCTGGTATGAAGATTAGAAAGTTTAGCTTTCTGAAATCTTCAGGAAAAATAACACCTTCCAGCCTTTCAAATGAGCGTGGCACCAACATTGATCATAGGCTTTGAATAGGAAGCAGCATGGCTTCAGCACATTGACTTAGGACCAACAGTGAGAATCAGTCAGTTTATGCTATTTTTTTTAAACTAGGAAAAAACAACTACTCCTTGTGGTTTGCATTTTCCTTACTCAACTGACCCTAAATTACTCAACTGACCCTAAATTAAATCAACTCATCTTGTTTATTTACATTTGTTATATTTAAAGGCACAGAGACATAACATCCACCACTTATCAATTTAAATGCAAATGAAGGAGCAGACTTTAAAATGTTCAGAATCTTCTATAACCTTCTGAAAATGTGTTATATAATAGTTTATCCCTAGAATTCATTATTAGGATAACAAAGCATTACCACTACCACAATCAGCTCTTTATTTATGCAAAGGTGAGTACAGTCTGAATTCCCCAAATCTTATCTAACACAGCTTCTTTATTTGACAGAAAGTAATCCATGCTGTTTCCACGTAAGAACGGTCTTGCGTATATAGAAGCTGTCCTGAATTTTCCCCAATTCTCTTTTTCTACATTTACCAACTTGATGCCAACACAGAGATGATATTAGTTAAGGAAACATCAACAATACTCCCATGTGACACCATTTCTCTGGGAACTGCACTCACTGGTTGCTGGTGAGCTTCCAGGTACAAATCAAGCTGCTGCTGATCACCATGAATGCTGGCACTAATCAATAAAGCCTTTGTGGCATAGGGTGAGGTTATCTGAGGGACAACCTATTTACCATGGTTTCTGCCTTTCTGGTTAGATTGGCAGTGTGCTTCAGGTCCCTCAATTGAATAATAGCATCTTTTGGAAACCAGGAAACATGCCTTTTCTGTCATGGTGTCTACCCCCTGGAATGAGAGTCCCCTAGAGAGCCATATACTACTAATGCTTGTAGTATTAAGTTTAGGATTATTTATCCATCCAGTCAACTGGAATAGAGATGACAGAGATAGAGATAGAGATAGAGATAGAGATAGAGATAGAGATAGAGATAGAGATAGAGATAGAGATAGAGATAGAGATAGAGATAGAGATAGAGATAGAGATAGAGATGTGTGTGGGTACATGTATGGAAAAGCATCCAGGTTTTTAGTTGTGCTCCATTTTTGGTATTCAGCTAAGTAGTATTATGCATTAGTATGATAAGGAGACAGCTTACAGCCATAAGCCTTGCTGGCAAGAAGTACAATTTTATTACAGAAAGAAAAAAAAAGTAAAAAATTAAAATGAACAGTTGTAACTATGTACAGTCAGCTGCCCATGACTATTAAATAGAGCTGTGCATGTTTTGAAAATGGTTTAGAAGAAGTGCTTCAGACCTGTCTGCTAGTCAATGTTTCTCAACCTTGGCAACTTTAAAAGTTTATTAATGAGATATAACAAACTACTACAGCAATAACAATATATAGTGAGTATATTACAAACCTACATAAACTGACAAGAAAAAGAAACAGGAAAAAGGGATAAAATAATGTAATAGAAAAAAATAAGTTAGGGATTTATAAATGTCATGGAGATTTTCATTTTTCAATATTTCCTTAGTTATTTATGAGTAACTGAACATACTATGTGGTTTTAAAAGACTAAACAGTACTAATAAGTTCTAAGCAAAGCATGAATATCAGTGACCATGACCAAAACAGTATAAATCACCAAGTGAAGTTATACACTACAATAAATTCTATCCATATTACTAAAAGTCTGCTTTGATTTGAAAATCCTGTAAAATTGAAATATAGATACTAAACAAAGAAACCCCAGATTTTGCATGTAGTACAAATCCATGTGTTATTTTGTAGTCTAGCAATGGTTTCCAGTTTCAATTATATTCAATTATCAGATTGACTTTTAAGATATGAAACTGTTCGAGACATTGAAGCACATGCCTACAACTTAGCCATTTTTCCAATGTGGGAGTTAAATGACTTTTCTGATCAGCATATAATATTCTTACAGTGGTTAGCATGTACAAAGCTAATTCAGTATACTCTGAGGGAATATATCAATCAAATCTTTATTATGATCGTAGACAAACAAGGGAATATTGCAGGTTAAAATGGGAATTGAACTTTTAAAATTAATTTCATTCTGGTATGAACCATTTTCCAGAACTGTTGTCCTTTACAACATTACTATCAGACATAAAAGAATGATCCAACCTGCTCATTATAATTACAGCAATTTTTAGAAAATGAATTATCCATTTTAGTGATCAGAACTGGAGTAATATACCAATGATAAAACAACTTATTCCAATTTTCTATAACATCTGATATAAATTTAGTATTCTTCTTCTATTGAAACTTCCATTTTTTTTCCTATTACTATGCATCCATTTAATCATACAATATTTGATTTGTTCAGTTTCGGTTAACATTTACAAATCTTCCTAACCCAGACAAATCTAATGTTTCTATCTGAGAATATCCAGCGTTATTTTTTTTTTCAGCTCTGTAAATAATTGTTTTTAAATAAATCATTAGTTTTAAATAGATTCCTAAGTAGATTTTCACAATAATGTTAAACTCTGTTACTAAATGCAAGCACTGTTTTTCTTCCTTTGCTATATTCTGTGTCAAATTTGGTTTTTTTCTTTGTTGATCCAATAACCTAAAACAAAACCATATTGCTGTTGTATATATTGCATTAACAATATTAAGGAGCCTTTTATATGAGTACAACATCACCAGCATATATATTCTTGAGTTGCTAGCTTAAATCCTGAAATGTTGTCTTCTTGATGAATTTTCATTGCCAGTGGTAATAAAAATAAAGGAGAAAGGGGATAACCTTGTTTTGTCACCTTCAGTATGGTGCACTGTTGTGACAAGAAGCCATTTATTACTAACTTGGTTTTTTGCTCGTCATTAATACTCTGTATCCATGAAAAAAAATTAGAGCCACGACTTATGTTTTTCAAAACTGTCAGAATAATAGACCATTCTAAATTGTCAATGGCTTTTTCTGCATTCAGAAAAATCATGGGCAATTTTTTTTTTCTTTCCTGTTTTATATATCTCTTTGAAATAAATCCAGTTGGATCACAGTGTATCATTTAGGTTAAAAAGCTATTTATTCACTTTGTGAGTATTGCCAGTAAAAGTTTATAATCTACATTCAACAAAGAAATAGGTCTGTATGATTCTGGGTATGTAGGGTTTTCCCTTCTTTATAAATTAAATAAATTTTCTTTATAAGTTAAAGAAATAAAAACTTTTTTTCATGACAAAGCAAGTATTTCTGAATCTCACTCACGTATTTGAATTAAAGATTTAATCAAAAAGTCTTAACATGTATTACAGAGATACCATTGGATCCTGAAGCTTTATTCAATTTTTTAAAAGTTTTTTAACTTGCCTTTTTAATTTTATCTTCAGTTATGGGTTGTTTAAAAATTTCTTTTTGTTGATCCATAAATGTTGTATTGTATTCATATATTCTTCAAAAGTTCCCAGTTCAGATGATGTTTATTATATAATTTGGAATAATAGTTAACAAATTGTTCCATTATCTCTTTTACATATATAAAAACATATGTAGTCCATCTCAAATAGTTCTTTTGTCCTGTTCCTTACACAGTTAATTAACTAGCAGCGACTTATTTCCTGATCATCAGTTAAGGTGCAACATTATACTGGCATTTGATTTCAAAATCCTAAGTGCAGTTTTTGACTGTTACAGGGTGTCTATATAAAGCTACCCTTGAAAAGTATCCAGGAGTTCCAACTGGCGCAAAATGCAAGAACTAAACTCCTAACTGGTACAGACAATAGGGATCAAATGACATTTGTACTGGAACATCTAAAGTGACTGCCAGTTGCTTACCTGGCATAATTTAAGGTATTTATTGATAACCTTGAAAGCCACAAACAGCTAAGGACTTAACTGGTTGAGGGACATCTCCTTCAGTATGAACCTATCCATCTGTTAAGATCTGACAGGAGCCTTTTAGAAGATGCTTCTATTGTGAGAGGCTCATTTATTTGCAAAGGGGAAGGTTTCACTCCCATTTTTTGGATTATATTCCCTTTAGAAAATATCCAGGAATCATTCCTTTCACCAAGCTTTTAATTGTTAAATAATGTTTGCATTAAATTCCAATTTTTTTGGATTCTGATTTTTGTAATTACTTTTGTTAGGTGCCATGAGTATTTGATTGATTTATATAATACAAATAAATAAATTTTAATTATTTTTTTTTAATGAGCAGGGCTTTGTATATTTTAGTTTTTCTGGTATCCTTCATTCCTTCCTCCTACTTAGCTCCCCCACTTTGCAACAGCTTTGTATGTTAAAGAATTTGCAACTAATTCTTCATACTCAAAGAACTCCTCTGTCTCCCATCAGTGTGTAAATTTGGTAAGATTTATCCCCTCTCACTTTCTTTTGAAGACAGGCCCTCAGTAATCTCACAGAAGTGCCATCAGCCAAATGTATAGCCACTTCCACATTTGGCTGGGGGCCCTTCAAAGGCAAAATCTGTACCAGATTTTCAACAAAATAGGATGCCATTGTCTAAGTTAAGGAAATTATGTGTGTATGGGGAGTGGAGTGTGTGAAAGTTCAGTCCAATTTTTTCCAACTTGGAACCTCCAGATGTGCTAGACTACAATTCCTGTGTTGATAAGTGGATTATGAGAGTTAAAGATTCAGAGGGAACCACTGAAAAGAGAAAAAAACATAGCTATTTAAGGAACCACTGTGATTTCAGAGTAATTTGGGTCAGAAATAAATTCTAGCTTCTATCAGCAGGAATAGCCATTCTCCTATTTAAAGCTTTAAAAAAAAATAATTTAGAACATATTCAGAGACAAAATAATATATGTGCTTTTGTATAATGAAAACTGGATACACTGAAATTAAATATGCAAATCCACATCTCTTTCATAATTACAATTTTGATTTTAGATTGATGCTCTTTGGTGATATTAAGACCTTTATTCTGACCTGAAATACTTTGGGTAGTATTTGGTTGCTGTCCCACTGGCTTTGACTTTGGTTTCACATTTTTATCATGTACATTTTATTCTTGTATTTTTACATTTTTGTAGTGTATTGTTTTGTTTTGCCTCTGGGGCTAGTAAATATGCTTTTTATGCATCTTATACATACAATAAATACACTTCAAAAATTATTTCTTCTAAAATGGCTGAGAATACCTAATCTGGAACTCATTGTTTACTCCATACTGATTTCCATCGTTGTGAAATAGCCAGACATGAACTTTAGAGCTTGCAAAGTTAATTTCAAAAAGCTTTTCTTTATAGAAAAGGCTGCACACATGCACACACATGTACACACACACACACAAATACACACTCTCCAATTTACAGAACATATTTGTTCTAAGGAGTTCCCAGTCACTCCTTAGAATAAAGGAAGGACCATGGTATAATTTTTGATGATACAAAAATATGACTAGCATCTATTGCTGCCTGTAGAAAGATCTGTCTAAAAAGTATGCTCTCAGACTGGGAAAGAAGGAATGTGTTCGGGTGGGGGTGGGAAGAGCTAATTAGACTAGAAGCAACCGTGAACAAACATGTTAGCAGAATCAATACCTGGAACTGATCAGCTATTTCTTTAATTGTGCCAGCTGGACAGTAGTGATGTGCTTGGCAGAACATAATTACCCATTTTAGTTATACAACAGCAGAGATGTTTTCTGCATTCCCTGCCTTTCTTTTTTTTCACTCTTTCCCCCTTTCTTTAAATTAGTAATTGGGTGTACACTCTTTGAGGAAAGGCTAGTTTCAAGAAATGATGGATGAAATGATGTTACACAAATAATTAGAAGTTTTGAATGATTAAGCTGTATTGTGACCTAATCAGAGAGTGAGCCACTGAGGAATTTGCCCCTCTCAGTTTTAAGAGACAAAATGTATGCAGTGTGCAAAGTGGCAGTGTGAAAAATCAGAACTATTCTCATTCATATTGTGGTGAACTAATCTGTAAAAATGTGATCCAGCTAGAGAGTTAAATAGCTACATCCAATACTATACAACTACCTTCATAACAGAAGACTTAAAGAGGAGCAAAATAAAAGTACAGTAGTATGTAAGGTGCTGAATAATTATAGGTGAAAACAAGATGTCATTAATATTTGTATGTGGTTTCATATGAAAGACTATATAATGCAAGAGTTTTGTAGGCCACTAATGCAGCTGTTTCAAAGGAATCCAGCTATAATATAGCTTAGATATGAGTAGCTATGTAATACAACCTTATCATTTAAGTAATGGCCAAAGCTGTCTTGTTCAGGTTAGCACTTCTTTAACTACACCTATTTAATGGTTATCAGTGGTTCATGGTTTGCAAAAAGGTTAGAGGGGACACCCAAAATTGTCCCATAAGGACAGTACCTACTTAATGGCCATGCAATAATAGCTAATTTTTAGGGGAGAGTGCAGAATACAAAGAGGAGCAAGAATACATTAACTTGGCAAAGAGCCCAGCTAGCTGGCTGGAATACAGAACAGAAATCACCTCACCATGGTATTTTGTGGCAGGTCTCACATGTGTGTATAATATTTTAGTTTTTCACTGTGGAGTTAGGATTTGCTCCATGTTGCCTCTTTTATTAACTAGCCTAGGACAAAATATTATTACTTTAAAATGATAGAAATTATGAATGCTCTGAGAGCAATACATGGTTATAACTTCACTGAAATCAAGAAAAATTCTAAAAGTATGTTCTCTTATGTTATGCAGAGACTACTAGTATGATCTGAGTATGTAATTTCTCGTCTCTCAAATCTGTGTCATTTTAAACAACAGAAATTTGGAAATAGGTTTGACAACAGTTTTAATATGTATGACCATTTGAACTCTGAAAATATTTGTACTAGGGAGTGGAATGATATATGGAAATTCAAGGACTCTTATTTATGAATTATAAAAAGCTTTTTGATGAGAGAAATATGTTAATGTTAACTAGCTTTATTTTTTATATTGTCACAGAATACTATTAGACCACATGGAAATGATTTGTGGCTACAGAATGAAACTTTTCCTCTTTTAACAAGAAATAAGTCCACCTATCTTATTTTGTCAGACTTGAAAAGTTTATTATAAAGGATTCAAATAATTTTGAGGGAAAAAAATATTTATTATGTTGCTTGGGTCTTTGAGGGGCAATAAGGTAACATTTCTATTTAAAATTCAGATATATGGGAGATGATAGCAAATAAAGTTATAGCACTAGCTCTCTCTCTATTTTTTAAAGAGTAGAAAAGGCAAATTATATAGCTAGTGTTCAGTCAACATGATCAGATACCCTGAAAAGCAGGGTTCTCAGCTGATGTAGAAAAGAAACTTACATATGTATAATTCTATGCATATGTGGTATCTAAAGTTTCAATTAATCATGCACACTTGGGGAACTATGTATGGACACTTCAACACAAACCAGGGGGAAAATAATTGCATGTATTATCCCACAAACTGTTCATTTAGGAATAAATAAGGGATTCAACCCTAGAAAATAGTAGTACTGGAAATCTACAGTGATTACCCAATACATAAAACTACTACCTAGCATTCTGAAGTTAAAAGAATCTGATAATTATTATTTTTCTTTATTTAGTTTGTAGCACATATTTTTTCATTGGATTGTGGTTAAGGATAGGTCACAATATTATACAGATCTCTAGTGATGTATCTATATTTTTCCTGCCAAACACAGCCTAAAAAGGCATACTTTTTGTAGAAGATATTTGTAGCAACAAAGAACTTGGGAGATTTGTGCCAATGGTACCCTCTACTGGTAACTTGGTCATTACCCAAGGAAACAAAGTTCCAGTGCTTAATCATAAACTGACTTCATTTGTTTGACAGATGTTACACTTCTTTTTTTATCCAGAAGTCAGACAGAAAGCAGTAAAAATCAGAGTGAGTTTATACAAAGATATATGAAATGGTAAATCCAGTGTTTGATTATGCTCCTTCATGCTTCAGATGGACAGAGAATGAGTGAGCTCATTTTCCATAAATATCTATATATGCTTCCTGACAGGTTATATTTTTTTTATAAAAAAGCATTCCATTATTCATTCCCCAGTAGTTCATAGCCAACCCAATGCCTTCTTGTTACATTGGATTGTAATTTTCAGAATCCATCACTACTGATTATGCTGGTTGAAGCATAAAAGTGTTACACTCCAAAATATCTGGAGAACACCCATGTTGGCTACCTATGATAGTACATTATCAAGGATTTCTTTTTTATCATATGTGCACATTAAGATGATATACAATCAAGTTGACATATGGTTGAATGCTAATATCTTTATAAAACACAAAATCAATTTTCCACATAAACATTTATTTCATATGACACCAAAATGACATAAAAGATCAAGGAATCAATTTCTAAATGGGTTGGAAACTTAAAATAGCAAAGCATGCTATCTTGTCTTAACACTTCCAGAATGTTGGTCATGTTCTTACATTGCAAAGGATCATTTCACATGTTCTAAGGTATGTCATCTTCCTTTTCCTTTTCCTTTTCCTTTTCCTTTTCCTTTTCCTTTTCCTTTTCCTTTTCCTTTTCCTTTTCCTTTTCCTTTTTCTTTTTTTTCTTTTCTTTTCTTTTCTTTTCTTCCTTCTCCTTCTCCTCCTCCTCCTCCTCCTCCTCCTCCTCATTATTATTATTATTATTATTATTATTATTATTATTTCAAAGGATAAATCATATCCTAAATAGGAAATGGAAGTTAATGTGGGCAGGCTCAGTTCAATCAACAGTATTAGTAATCAGGGAAGTGAGAGGACTATAGTACTTTTCTACCTCTTACAGCTATATTTTGTTTCACCTGCAACTGAATCAGATGGAATAATCTTCAGAGGTTATATAAAGTATTAGACAGATATAAAGAGCATCTAAGCCCAACTTCCTTAGCTCCATCCACTTTCTATGCAACAAGGAGCTAGACCTTATAACTAGACTTGCACTCTGAAAAATATTGTCACTATATTTCTTTATTTGTAAAATTGAATTAATTTTACAAATTTCTTTATTTGTAAAATTGAATTAATTTTAATTGAATTATTTTTAAAAAAAATAAGATCTCATGTCATTGATATTCCAACAAGTGACAAACTGTTTAATTGTTGTTGTTGTTGTTGTTTTACTATACTATGGCTATCAGATCTGGGTTGCAATCACCTGAATGGCCCCTAGATGCCAACAAAATAGAAAACACTAACCATTCTATTCCCATCAATTGGCCATCCAGATCTTTGCATCTGAAATCTGTTAGTCCTGACTATACTGTTTAGGTCACAATGTACAGTAACAGCCTGAACAGACATCACAGCTCCAAATTCGAAGTTGTTTAGAAGGAAGGAAGGAGGGAAGGAGGGAGGGAGGGAGGGAGGGGGGAAGCTGTGAGAATTGTTATACAAAGATGCCATCAGAAATTACTGGTTTCTGTGGAAAGAGGTTTTCTTCTTATAGTATGATCATACAAAGAGAAGCTGAGAAGAACAGTAACTATGAGGTAATCAGTTTAATGATTGTCTAATAGCTGAATCAGTAGATTGACTGACTCTTAATCATGCACTATGATGCCTGTAAAGTAATACAGAAACCCAACTGAAAAGAAATGCACTTTGATAACAGTTTACAGCTTTCAAGCCTGAGTGCCTTTTAACAAAAAATTACTTAAAAGAAAAGGCAACATGCAGAGAACTAAAAAACACATTATATGCCATTTCTCATTTAAAAATAGGAAAAGACTATGTATGTATTGATAAAGAATATGCTTTATCACCACAGTTCTCTCTACATGGCCTGGAATTCAGTTCCCATAATTCCCAGCTGGCACATCAGCTTAGATTTGGATCTTGACACATCTGGAAAGAATCAAAATGGAGAATATATCATTGCATCTGTTGCAACAAAGATTCTAAAAGAGTCTTGTGTCATTTTAACGATTTACACAGTTATTATGATGTATGATTTCTTGACCTACAGTTAAATGCTGAAGTTAATTTATATTATGAAAGTGTGTTAGTCTTTAAGATACTACACAATTTGATGAGAGTTTGTTAAAACCTAGAAACCATAACCATCCTGATCCCAGGCATAATACAGAATGTACTGTATATTCTACCATCCTGGTGTTCTGGAATCCATGTAGGGATAACATGGTCCTAAATCAGTGTTTTTCAAGCGTGGCAACTTTAAGATATGTGCACTTCAGCACCCAGAATTCCCCAGCCAGCATGCTATCTGGGTAATTCTGGGAGTTGAAGTCCACCTATCTTAAAGTTGCCACATTTGAAAAATACTGTTCTAAATAGTCTTGGATAGCAAGTGGCAGAGAATGATCTAGAGATCATTTGAATTTTATTGATATTTTATTGTTTGAGATCAACATGCTATTGTTATTGTTGCTGATAAAAGTAGTGGTGCTATTGTTTTAATCTTTTTGCATACAGGAAAGTTGATGAATAGTTCTTTTTAAAATTACATGTGAAGTACTTGACTGGCAGGGTAGAAACAGTTTAAGTTAACACATAAGAAACATTTCCTTAAATGAAGTTTCTCTCAGCTCAGCAGGTAGTCATATTCTTAAGTAAATATACATTAGATTGCAGCCTCACATTTGTATTTTTATTCTAAGTTCATGCTAATATTTGTATTAATTTCTCTCTATTTAAATAAATAAATAAATCACTCATGCAGAATTGCAGCGCTGCACTCCATAACACAATCTCCTATCTCTCTGTGTAATGGGCATTAAATCAATTTGCTTCCAAAAAAAAAAAAAAAGTAATGTTGAGATGAAGGTTATCTTCAGTAAGGAACATATATATAATAAAAACCCAGCAGGGTAGATAAATTGAACAAATATGATCTCTCTACTGGACCCTAACATATTTGATCAGCTATGTTCTATCATTCTTATTAGAAGAGGACTCCATTAAATTAATAATAGTTTTAAATTCTTTGTGATAAGTCTACTGAATTTATCTCAGTGAAGTAAGAAAATTGAGAAAGTTAAGGAGAAACACTCTAGTTTCAAATCTGATTTGTTTAAGCCAGTGTGTTCTGTTGGACAGTTTCATCAGTATTTATATAAAAATAAGCATTTTAAGGCCTCCCTTCCTTTTCAAGGCATGAATTAAATATAATCCTATTTTTTTCCCATAGTGAACCACGGAATTTAAAGGTTCTAATGTATGGTTAAAGGAAGTCTCTGGTTTAAAATTCTAAAGTGAGGATTTGTGGTCTCACATGTGCTGCTAAATTACAATTCCAAGCATCCCAAACCAGCCATGCCTGCAATGAAGCATTGAAGCCCAACAACATCTGGAAACCTTAACGTTGCACACCTGAAACTCTCACATGCTCTTTTCTTCAAGCAATTTTTAAAAAATTCTTGGGCAATAATGACATAGAATAAAATGAAAAGAACCCAATTTTAATAATTTATAGAGTCCTATAGCAAAAAATTAGTAAGTGTAGTGGCATCTTATGTATGACATGGTTAAGCATGCTGATCTGAATTCAGGTTTGTGAAAAGCCTTGTCATATCAGGCCAAAGACCCATTTAGTTCGGCATTCTGTATCCTGGCAGCCAAACAAATGCATTTGGGAAACTCAGAAGCAGCAGCATCCACAGGAAGCAAAGAGGTAAGATGGCCGTCACAGCAGCAGGATCCAAGCTCTACCCTTTGGTCGATATATAGATCTTGTGCACATGTACACAGGGCTTAAATCACACTGCAAAACTCAAAAGTATTAACAGGAAAGGAATAGCTGCCTTTCATTCTTGCTCCCAAGTAGCTGGTATTTAAGACAAACTGTTTGTGATTCCAGAGTTTGCTTTTCATTGGCATCCTCATCTCTGATGAACACCAATGATAGAGAAATCAAGTATTCATTAACAACAAAGGAAAATGACATTATTAGCAAGACGTTGTACAGATAACTTCAACTGAGTTTATTACTAATGTTATGCAGACATTCAAAATGTATAGACTGAAGGTTCTGCTCTGGTGCTCTCTCTTCTAGTCTCAATCTCCCCTTGTTTGCCTAGAAGATCCGAAGTGGAAATGTAACCACATCCAATCAAATCCATTGACAGAACTCTGTGTTCAGGAACAGTGCCTTGTCAAGGTTCTAAATCCCTTGGAGGTTCATAATCATGTTCAGCTGAATCAGGCAAGATTTCCACTACAGCCTTTCCAGGTAAGCAGAGAAGTCACAAGTACAGGAAGCAAGCCTACAACTGTCCTCTAGGCTTACAGAGTCTGATGTCTCATCAACAACCTTTGGTCAGTTTCATTGAACAAGGACACTCCAATGGATACCAAGGCCTGATTCAGAAGTTTCATTGTACCTGTTCCAAAAAAGCACAGCAGTGCGAGCATTTGCCCTGCCTCCAACATTTCAGTCACTATTGGCTGTACTCCAGATACCATTGCATGACAAGTAGAAGGTCGTCATGCAACAGTGTCTTGAAGAAGACAAATGAATTTCTTGATATTTGGCTGAACAATAACCAGCAATATTTCCCCCTTATTTTTGTTTGGTTTTGTTTTAAAGGAATGTGGATCTTTGCAACTGATTCCTCAAAACTATTGCACATTTTAAAAATGCCATGTATAACAAACAAATCATAAAAATAATTATAACCTGTTTACATTTGTATATGCTTATATAACATTTTAGCTGGACTTCTGCCTCAGATCATTCAGAACCCTAACAGTGCTTGTTATTTTAAGTGAATGAACCATCTGCTGTTCCTATAGTGATGTATACTGGACAATAAATTCATGCTTAGTATCTATTATTAGGAGTGAGTCAATCTTGTGCCAGAAGTATTTTGGGAATGTCTAATATTAATGAATAAACATTGTTCCGAGTCTGCCAAGAATTCTAAATAAGTTTGACAATTGTTCCATAATAATATTTCAGTTCACAATAAATTAGCCACTTTACTAACCTGGTTCCATTGGCTCAAGTAAATAAAGTAGATTGAATTGATACCTGTGCCACAATGTGTTTCTTTATAGTGGATTGAAAGAAATATGAAAGATGATACCAAAGAGTGAAGGCAGTGCTGTTGGAAGCTCGGCGTGCCACTGGCAAGTCTTCACATAACAGTAAGCAATACAAGCTCTCTTTGCTCTGCTAGGGGCAGTTTTGCTTGTAGCTAGAATGAAATAACCATGTCACATGGAGTTATTCTTTCTGGTTACACAAAAGCAAGCATACCCATCATTCCTGTCAGGTATAGGAAAGTGAGAACTCATGTATATATTCCTTCAAACATTGTCTGTGGTTTTCTGCCCATGGTTAAATTGCAATTCCCTGATCCCTTGCCTTTTTTTTTCCATAGTGGATGGAAACACCCTGACAGCCTCCAATTCTCTTTTCCTGTTCTATGCCCCTGACTTAAACTTTTAGTTTCATGTTGTTGGCCATTATGGGGATCAATTGCCAATGCAGGTAGAATCTTTGCAACTGCTTATTTCTCCAAAGAGGAAGTCACATTTTTCTTTTTCATCAGCCTGGTGCAGGCAATGATACTGCTCTGAACATCTGAAGATGCTGTTTTGAATGCTCTCAATATTAATACATACATGCATACATACATCTGCAGCTGTTTTCATCAATACAGTATAACCTTTCAAGAACATATACAGCTCAGAACTGTCACCTCGTTCTGGGAAGATCTGGTCAAAGTATTAGCTCTGTACATGCCATGTATTTCTTTTTCTTTATCCCTTTAGTTCAGGAAGTTGCAGGAATTCCTTAGCCTCTTTATGGCTACTTGGCCAAAGTTCCTGATGAGCATGCTGCAATAATGGAAAACAATAAATATGCTGTAATGGCAGCAGGAAAGATCTGGGTTCAGATTTTACCTCATCAAGAAATTATTGTACCATTCACTATCTCTCTGCATTTCTTACCACTCACTATCTCTCATACAGGTTGTTTTCAAAACTTTAGAGTAGGAGAGGATAACAAATCACATAAAAAACTGTTAGAATATGGGAAAGTAGGACTTTAGTAACCACAGCTGGATTAAGTTACAAACTATACCCTACATTTATGGCAGGTAATGAAACTGCCAGCACACAGCATAATACAGAATGCCCAGGCAAGGAAGATGATTCCTTTTCTGGCAGACAGGAGGCAATGGCAAGGTTTTGTTACTAAAGCTGATCAAAGATCCAATTCAGAGATTGGATTCAAAGGTGATTCAATCAAATAGTTTAATGAAATTACTTTCATACTTTGATTCAATGATTCAGGAGGTCATTTGTACATGCAGAGATGCTTTTTAAAAAAAGTCACTTCAGAAAATTGAATCAGACCTATCAGATTTGATATTTTGAATTGAAATATTGAATCAAATCAACTGTTTTCTAAATAGATTTAAACTGTTGAATTGGATCAATTCAATGACTTGAATCAGAGCTGAGCCCCACAACCCTATTATTTATCCTTAGTGTCATATAACATATAGTCTAATTTCATTAGCTGTAATCAATGAAAGAAGGAGAAATACCTTTTCAAACCCAAATAGCATCTTGTAGCTCTGAACAAACATGGTCACCCCTTGGAAGTCCAATTCTGTGTCAAATTCAAACCTCAGAAAACTTTTGTGCAACATAAGTTATCAATACATTACTTTGGTGTTTCAAAAAGTTATCTGCAAAGATAATTCTGATTCAGAATGCCATTGAACAAGGAGTTTAATGTATTCCTCTAACTACCATTTGTTTTTCTTCTCTGAATGCAAATAAAATGAAACTCTCCCATTTTTACAAATAACTGTAAGCATCTGTCTGTGTATATGCAGTTGGAGCCTTGATGGCATGGAGCTGCCTATGCCTACTTACAAGTAGCTGCATTAATGCAGCACCTACTGTTTAGAATACATGAAGGGGAAAATCAGTCACAAACCCACTCTCCTTCCTGCTTCTTCATTAAATGCATATTTGCAATTTCTAGGATTCCCAGCTAGCATGGGAAAAGCTGGTTTAGAAGGTTATCCAAGAAAAACTCTCCCCAAGCCTGAAATCAAATCTCACCTCCAAATTTCTAATGATAATAGATTTGCCTATGGGAAGCAGTGTCTAAAGTTGGTAATGGTTTTGCAGCAAGAACAGCATAGTTGCTAGTTCAGACACTACTTTTGACTGGCTACAATTCTGAGTCTTTCCTAACTATGCAAGGATAATATCCATTTTACCATTTTCTTTTCCTTTTTTAAAGGGAGGGGTTTTGTTTCTTTGTTGTTGTTTTTTTTGGTTTGTTTTTTTTGAGTAATGCATCACCCATTGTCAGGATCGTGACAGAAAACTACGTTCAGGAGCTTCAAAATGAATTTCTCCCTGCTATGAGTCATATAGCTATGAAAAGAAAACTATACTGACATATATCAGGGAGTACAATTAGCTGAATAAAGAATTCAGAACAGGCTGGTTTTTCATTTTGTATTTGTACATCAATACCAATGCCTATTCTAGAAGTAAATTGAAAAAATATGGTTTAAAATGCTGTTTTACCAGCAATGTTCTCCCCACGGTTTTTATCAGTGGGCCTCAACTGATGTAAATTTCTTTGGCTCTGCTGAAATGAAACCGAGGTAGGATTTATACAATATTCTACACCATAATTGGCTTAGTGTGTTGTGGTTTGTAAACCACAGTGAATAATTAAAGTACAATTGCATGAAATTTAGGTCTTCAGTCTTTTTTATACCATGTTCTGCTTACTATGCAAAACAGTGATACTACACTGTGCGATGATACACTTTTATTCTCAAAAGTTCATGTTTGGACTACTTTATTGTTATTTATTGTTATTGCTTTAATGTACAAAAAAGAGATAAAATGAAAAAATGAAAAGGTCAAAACAAAAAACAAGCAGAATAAACCCCAAAAGAAAAATATTAAACATCAAAATCATAAATCTTTATAACTGTATTTAGGAAAAATCAGTTAAATTAAAAAAAAGAATAACTGATACAAAAGCAAGGCTTTATCCCATTCATTTTTACCAAGGTTTTGTGAGTATATTAGTATGACCATTTAGCTTATCTGTTAAATAAGTTAACTTATTTAACTTTAATACTTATCAGATACTTATCTGAAATATTTGCCCTTTTTCAGGGATGTTGAAAAATTATGCCGTTGGGCCACTGTAATAATATTCAGCTTCATACGGTTTGGTTTGGGCAATCATTCAGACTTGATAAAAAATCCTTGATTAGGATGATGGAAATTAGCACTGGGGCCAAGTGCTCCTTCTTTGCCTTTCTCTACCTTCACCAAGCAATTCCATCTTGGCTTATTTTCCTGAATTATTCATTGATATAATTCAGAACTCTGACTTAGCATAAACCAGAATCTTAGTTCTGAAGTGAAGCACAGAAGGACAAAGGAGAGGAGCATCTGCCATCTACAAAATGCTGGTTTCTTTAAACTAGTATTTAATATTTTAAACTATTAAATGCTAGCTTAAAATCAGATATTTAAAGATTATATGGTAATGGTGAGCTACTGTATATTCATACCTGCTACAGTAGCCAAAGCTTAGTGAAAAAAAGTCAAATATAATTACAGCTAAAAACACCAGGTAAAAGTTGTTTTGTGATAGTAAAATGAACTTATATTTATCAATTAGTGGAATGAATTGCAATTCATGAAATAACTTTGGATTTATTAAACACGCATTGTTGCTTGGGTATACATAAAACTATTGGAAAACATTGGTAGAAATTAGAATAAAACATTAGATTTGTATCATAATGGCATTTCTAAACTAAATATTTAAAAAGTCCAGTGTCTGAATTCTTTCCACAGTACTGTTTATTTGTTCTGGTTTTCATTTCCATAATACTGTTGTCTAGTGATCCTCAGCTTTTGACAATAGGCCTCTCAACATTTGGCTGTTTTTTCTACAGCTTTCTAAATGCCTCCATTCTTGACTCTTTTACATTTGGCTCAGTCACACCTACTTTTAAAGCTAAATTGCTTTATATTTCACTTAATGACCATTGCGCCAAATTGTGTCCTTGAAGATACACTTACACGCAGCTCTCAGTATCATAAATACATCAGTAGTGGATACTCAACTGACACCACTTTAAGAGTAGCCTTGTTTCAGTTCCCGTTCTCATAGCATGCCAGCTTAAGTTGACAATAAAGGAGAGCTAAACTTAAACTCCTTCTAGTAAATCCAAAGCCTTTGAAGATTATTTATGTTATATTAAAAAGTTCTTAGTGTAATTTGATTTGAGCATATATGCCACTTAAAAATCAAGATTTGATGGCAGATGGAAATGTTTTACTTCCTTGACATTGCTTTGATTCTGTTTATGCTTATTATAATGGTCCCAATTATTGTCATAACTTTATTGCCCATTAAATGACTAACTGGGTAAAAGCTTTTTCTCTGTGTAATGACCATTTAATGGAAATTTTAGATATCAATAATTGGGAAGAGCTTCAGTTAAAAATCACCTTGCTTTTAAGCCAAAAAGGGAAAAATCTAAGAGACAGTTAGATGGGATGGCTTGCGAGCTATTGGGGTGATTTTGTAAAAAAAAATAATAATTCCACTTTGTACTGAGTGAGAGAGGAGAGGATGGACAAACCAATACTTCATGTAGGGGTATAATGAAAGAATGCTGCTTCTTATCTAAGGATGTTGCTGTAATAGGCTTGTAATCTCCTGGAAGCCTTTTTGCCATCTTCAGTTCCTACTTTGGCTAAATTCCAAGTGAGATCTCTTCCAATATAAATATTATATTGATAAAAATATCATTATATATCCACACAGAGCACATTCATTTGTGAGCATATATTTTTATTAAAATGCATGTGTGCACATTTTAATAAAAGGAAGAATAGATTCTTTCCTCTTTAGATATTAATGATCCAAGTTAATGCAAAATTAACGAATATAATCTTGATACATACTTACTTGGAAGTAAGGTCTCCTTTGCTCAGTGAGACAGAATTACAGGTAAATATGATTAGAATAGTATATTTAGATTTTTTTTTTTTTAATCTGCCTGGAACACCCTGATTCCAAATTCCAATATCTGGTCCAGCATTAAAAAAAAAAAAAAAGTAGCCATCTTGCTTTCTGCACAGAGCCTACAGTAATGGAATTACTGGTCATAGGATAGAGTATGAAAATTATTCTTTCATAATACTTAATTACAAACTAATTCATGGAAGAAAGGGATATCTTAATCACGAACATTATACTTTACGTTATCAGCTGCTAAGGAGTAATGATGAAAAATTCTTCCAAGCTTGTAAATTATCTGAATGCATGTAGTTGGCCAACACTGACCTAGAAGATTCTTTGGTTTTATTCAGCAAACCCTTCTTATGTTCCTATATTTCAGGTAATTTCTCTACAGTCATCTCCAGCCTTATACCAGTTTTTGCAATTTCAATTCCAATTTTGGCAATGTAGCAATTAGATTTAAGAAAAAGCATACCTTTTCAAATACAGTCTAAGCCTCTACTGCTTTCCTAGAAAGCTCACAGCATTCATTCTTTAAAGCATTTATTCTTCCAACCACTTAAACATTTGCTGATAAACCTTCCATTTTCACAGCCTGACTGGGGACATGAAAGCATAGAGGCACGTTTGGCTTCTCTCTCATAAATTTTCCTTATTGTCCAGCATTATATATCTGTTTTATAGAGAGAGGGTGTCAAGAAAAGCAAAGCTCAGAATGAGCTAAAGATAGTGAAGATTGTGAGCAATAACAAAAAAAGTCTTCTTTAAAAATGATCAAAATAAGAGAAAAAAATGGAACACCAGCTGCTCAGTGAAGATGGTAAAATGTTAAGACTTCACAAAGATAAGACAAAACTATCCAACTCCTTTTATCTCAGTATTCTCAAAAAAAAAACAAAAAACAGTATGCATTCCACAAGGAAATTGTCAAGAGTAGAATAAAGGGGAAGGATTAAAGCTTGAGACTAATTTTAAAAACATGACAAGAGAATATTTACTTTGAGTTTAAACCTTCAAGAGCCAAATGAATAATATCTTAAGGTACTGAAGGAACTGCATATTAGTTTGGCTGAACCTCTTAATATAGGAAGACATTTTTGAGATATCTGGAGAAGAGTGGAAGAAGGTTAATGTTGCCCATCCTTCAAAAAGTGTTATAAAGAGGATCCGTGGAACTACAGCCCAGTACATAAAGACCAAGAACAGCATGTCATGAATAGTCTATAAGACCCCTCCTCCATATCTGCCCCTGCCTGTAGGACAGTGTCCCCCCTGAAGCTTGCTTGGCCCCAAGGCTATTGGATTTTTATAAAGCTCTTCCAGAGGGCCATGGGGTGGGGTGCAATGATCTACTCCCTGGTAGTTTATTCCAAGTTGTTGTCATTTTTCTGAGTTGCTATTGTTCCCAATGTGGGGCATATATTGTTATTGTTTTCTTATTTTTATTGTTTTTATGGCTGTTTTAATTCTAACATATAAGCCACCTTGAGTTACCTTGGCAACTGAGACAGCACACAAAAAAATCTTATTTATTTATTTATTTATTTATTTATTTATTTATTTATCTGTTTATTTAACAAAATATATGATACTCTAATTAGCAAGCTAGTTAAGTCTGGGTTAGATGGCAAGACAGTTAAGGTGATACAGAGGTACCTTGAAAATTGTATTTAAAAAATGATCAATGGTTCCCAGCAAACTGAATGAAGCGGTGACTGGATGCGACGGGATTCAGTTCTGAATCTTGTATTCAGCATTTTAGTGATCTGGATGAAGAAATTGAAAGAATGCTGATCAAATTTGCAGATCAGCCAAAATTGGGAGGGATAATTAATAACCTGAATATGTGTCATATTCAATTTTAGATTGCATAAATAGATACTGATATACTTATAAGCTGTAGTATAATTTCTAAATTACTTCCAAATTAGGAACTAATACTTCCACTTTATTCTGCCTTGTCCAGATCCCACCTTTAATACTCTGTCCAGCTCAGCTCAGCACATTACACATTCAGAGAAATCAGGGCAGTGAGGTCAAGGTACTAGGAATTAATTAATTAATTAATTAATAATTAATTGAAGGAACTGAGTATATATACAATAGAAAAGAGACTTCAAAGCCTACAAATACCTGAAAATATATCAAAGAGAGGAAGGTAAAGGCCAAAGTACAGGACATGAAATGAAGGATTTAAATTACAGGAAAGCAGATCCAATGTTTGGATCTGAACATTAGAAAAATATTCCTAACTATAAGAGCAGTTCAGCACCAGATCAATCCCAACAGAAGCTATAAAACATATCTGGAGGATGCTTTAATTTAGATTCTTGCACTGAGCATGAGGTTCGACCTGATGGTCTGAATGCCCCTCCAACTCTGCTTTGATGATTTATGTTGCATGTTATTTAAACTTCACTTATGCAATTGCTTCCCTATGCCCATAATTAAATGATTTGATTTTAAAAAATCAAGCATGAAACATTCAATTAAAATGGAGACTGTGAAGTAATCACATATAATTTCTATCTTATGCATGTTTAGATTGTTGCACTATACTAATTAGATCTAGATGTCTCTTCACTTTTTAATCATTTGACAGCTCTTTTTTGTGGTGATATTCCTAATGTAGCAAATACACTTTATACTAGCTCAGGTTTCTGAAACTAGTATATTTTTGGATTCAGTAAGCTGCTGCTAAGACAAAATAATTAGCATTTATTAATGATTGATATACACAGAATCTCTAAGGACATTGCTATTGATTTTAAGCCATTTTAAAAGTTTTGGGATATTTAATTAGAACATAAAGAAAAACCCTTCCTTCCCATACTGATATCAAATCAAAACTTTACCACCTGTGAGAGCTAGAGTGGAAAGAGTTAAGCGTGTTCTCTTATCCCCAGAACAGAGAGGTAGAGATAAGAGAATGAGACTGGCACCTCCCTGAGGAATGCAGGATGTTTGTGGGGTGACTCTGGGAATTGCTTTCACTCTGAGAAGATTCTGTAATGGGACTGAAGCCAATAAACCCTGCTGAATTGAATCTGTACCGTCTCCTGGAGTTTCCTGGGCTAATCCTGACTTCACCAGAGCAAAAGGTGGCAGAGGAAAGAAGACCAATTTCTGTAATTATCAGCTCACAAAAAGAAAAACTGTTTCAAGATTTGCTTTCCAGTACCCTATTATACACCATGTCCAAACTGAACAAATTAAATTAGCCTGCATTTAAATTAGACCTCTTGCAAATTTGTTTTTAAAGTACAGGTGAAACTCGAAAAATTAGAATATCGTGCAAATGTTCATTTATGTCAGTATGGCAACTCAAAAGGTGAAACCAATATATGAGATAGACGCATTACATGCAAAGCGAGATATGTCAAGCCTTACTTTGGTATAATTGTGATGATTATGGTGTACAGCTTATGAAAACCCCATATTCACAATCTCAGAAAATTAGAATAGTGTGAAAAGGTTCAATATTCTAGGCTCAAAGTGTCCCACTCTAATCAGCTAACGAATCCATAACACCTGCTAAGGGTTCCTGAGCCTTTCGATGGTCTCTCAAGCTGGTTCAGTAGGAATCACAAGCATGGGAAAGACTGCTGACCTGACAGTTGTGCAGAAAACCATCATTGACACCCTCCATAAGGAGGGAAAGCCCCAAAAGGTAATTGCAAAAGAAGTGGGATGTTCCCAAAGTGCTGTATCAAAGCACATCAATAGAAGGTTATGTGGAAGGGAAAAGTGTGGTAGAAAAAGGTGCACAAGCAGCAGAGATGACCGCAGCCTGGAGAGGATTGTCAGGAAAAGGCCATTCAAAAGTGTTGGGGACTTTCACAAGGAGTTAGGAGGCTGAGGCTGGAGTTAGTGCATCAAGAGCCACCACACACAGACGGATCCTGGACATGGGCTTCAAATGTCGTATTCCTCTTGTCAAGCCGCTCCTGAACAAAAAACAATGTCAGAAGCATCTTACCTGGGCCACAGAAAAAAAGAACTGGTCTGTTGCCCAGTGGTCCAAAGTCCTCTTTTCTGATGACAGCAACTTTTGCATCTCATTTGGGAACCAAGGACCCAGAGTCTGGAGGAAGAATGGAGAGGCACACAATGCACGATGCTTGAAGTCCAGTGTGAAGTTTCCACAGTCTGTGTTGATTTAGGGAGCCATGTCATCTGCTGGTGTTGGTCCACTGTGCTTCATTAAGTCCAGGGTCAACGCAGCTGTCTACCAGGAGATTTTGGAGCACTTCATGCTTCCTTCCACAGATGAGCTTTATGGGGATGCTGACTTCATTTTCCAGCAGGACTTGGCACCTGCCCACACTGCCAAAAGTACCAAAACCTGGTTCAATGACCATGGGATTACTGTGCCTGATTGGCCAGCAAACTCGCCTGACCTGAACCCCATAGAGAATCTATGGGGCATTGCCAAGAGAAAGATGAGGGACATGAGACCGAACAATGCAGCGGAGCTGAAGGCTGCTATTGAAGCATCCTGGCCTTCCATAACACCTCAGCAGTGCCACAGGCTGATAGCATCCATGCCACGCCGCATTGCGGCAGTCATTGCTGCAAAAGGGGCCCAAACCAAGTACTGAGTACATATGCATGCTTATACTTTGCAGAGGTCCGATATTGTTCTATTTCCAATCCTTGTGTTATTGATATCATGTAATATTCTAATTTTCTGAGATTGTGAATTTGGGGTTTTCATAAGCTGTACGCCATAATTATCACAATTATACCAAAGTAAGGCTTGACATATCTCGCTTTGCATGTAATGCGTCTATCTCATATATTGGTTTCACCTTTTGAGTTGCCATACTGACATAAATGAACATTTGCACGATATTCTAATTTTTCGAGTTTCACCTGTATAAACATGTGGAAAGATGCCTCTTTATTGCTTATAACCTGCTTTCAGTATTTTAGTTGTGGTTCACTTGCAGTTGCCAACACAATTTTCATTTGAAAATCTTTATAATGAGGTTAGAATTTCTTGGTGAAGTCCAACATTTTCCTCTTAAGAGTAGCATCCCTAATGGATTTAGGAAATTTGAATATGTCCTTCAGATCACCTGCTAACTGCATCTTTTATGGGAGTATCAAAGATTTAGCCTGTGATTTTCTGCATGCAAAACATGGTTTACTACTGAGCTAGAGATCACCACCAGCATCTCTGAAGCAGTAACTTGTCAAGCATTGGACTCTTGGATAATAATGGAAAAAAAGAAGTTGCCGAGGTCACCATGTTATAGCACATTGATACATAGGTATAGTACATTGGATCCCTAAAGGGTTATTTCATTCTTTGCTAGAGGAACATGGAAACTTGACCCTTGACAAATGCTTTGAAAAGTAGGTTCAACATTAAACTCCTTTGGGATTTGAAAGATCAGTTGAAGGAGAATTGTTTTAAGGGAAGAAATTGGACTAGGTTGAAAAGGTTGCTTTTAAAAATTAGGCCTATGTGTGAAATACACATGCCTCTCTTTTCAGAATTCACCCTATAATTCTGCTCACTTGTCCCTGAAAGAACATACAGATTACTATCTGGAGTTATCACAAGCGTTATTAGCACCATTGTCTGATAAAATTCTAATAGCAACACTTCAGCTATAAAGCTGCAGCAACTATGACAGAACAAATCCACATTTTTCTCTTATGTACTTGTTGGCTTATTTATTTATTATGTGTGTGTGTGTATGTCAAAGTTTGCTACATATTATTTTCCTTTATTAAAAAACATGTTAAAGTTCCTTTCATTATTATAAATAAACTGCATTAATGCTCAGTGGTAAAAACAAATGAATAAATAAACCTAAGACTACAACAGCATATATCCCTGAGAGACAATACCAGGTGAACTTGCTTTTTCCTGAAAGGAAATATTTAGGATTATATCGTAAATGTAAAAAAATAACTCAGCTTCTTGAATTTTGCCAGTAGTTCACACCCACTTAAAATATCAAGAGGAAATATTGGATATTATTTATGTGAGATTATTTATTTTCAAAAGTAACAGGTCATGTAACAGAAATGGTCCAGTACTTTTTCATCATCTTTTAGAATTAGTCATTTATCTTCTAACCTACATGGCAAATCATGAAGACATCCAAAGATACATTTTGTCTTTTTTTACTGTCAAATAAAACTCAGCCAAGCTCCAAATTACTAGAAATTTAAAAGAATAGCTTTCTGTCCCTCAATTCTAAGATGAAAATATAAGAGACTGGAAATGATATTAACCAAAAACATTTTACTCCTATGGTAACATAGCTGAAATGAAAGCATAGTTCTGCCATGCACAAACAGTAAAGTGCTCGCTCTAATCTGATTCCACTGGCTTTAAGTGTTACAATGAAATCAGAACATTTGTAACATTTTCTGTATTTTTATTTACCCTTTTACCATTTCACATAAAGCATGTCCATTTCTTAAGCATCTTCAGCAGTCTGAGACATCTTTTTTAAAGTGTAATAATTTGTTTCATTATGCTTTATAACTGCAGCCAGCTTTCCCCCATGTTGCACACTTAAAACATAGTTTGGCTTTAAAAGCGTAAGTGAAATTGGCATGTATATATCATGTTTATGGCTACCAGATGGAAAATTCTCATTTGGAATCAGTTTTAGCTGCCTTGTTAACTTCTCACACCCTTTTAAGGCATTGAACCATTGCCTGAACTCTGGAAAACAAAAGACAACCCTACAATGTAATGTGTGTGATGATTTCTCACTTTCTTCTCCACCACCCCCCGCTTTATTTCATCTTTGTAATAAGACTGTCAGTAAATATATACATGCATGTTTTACTATTAGGTGAACATGTGTATGCACAGGAAGGCAAAATATAAGAGGTTGGCCAGAAGAAAAATCCAGAATCTAAATTAGGGTAACATGTTTATTTGGACACACATACACCCACAAAAATCACAAAATTGTGTGCAAGATTTTGAAAGTTTACAATGTCTTCATCTTTATCTCTGAGATAAACAAATGGTGGGGCATGTATATGTGAGATGGAAGAAGGTGACTTGGCCTAGGTCTTGGTCTACTGTGCATCTAGGGCTGTACATAGGATTTGAAAACACTTAAGAGAAAATGTGTATGATTGCACTGCCCATTTGCTGAGGAAGAAGTCTATGGGTAGAAAAGGAGTAATATCTGGAAAGTCTTGAGAACTTCTATCACCAAAGCTGTTTCAAATTCAATACTCTGAATAGCAAATAATAAACAGCAAAAAAGAGGCACTTCAGAAGCAGCTCAAGAAAGACTGGATTCAAAGCCCTTCCTTTCTCCTGAAAGAATAGAACATTGGAGCACAATCAATGTCCCAGAGGCCACAAACAGCCTGGAAATGCAAGCAGAGTCCCAAGTGCTCCTCAACTTCCTATACATTCAAAATCCATCTTGCTTCTTTTCAACATGCAAATCACTCTCACACAAGCACACAGCTACATGCACACACTTACATATGCAAGGTCTCACAGTCCTCTCCTTCTTTCCAGGATTGATTGATAGATTGATTACATGCCATCAAGTTGTTGTTGACTCTTAGTAACCACATAGATAGATTTTCTCCATGCAGATCTGTGCCTAACCTGGTCCTTCAGCTTTTCCAATGGTGCCCCCATCACTACTGTAACTATCCACCTTGCTGCTGGTCACCTTCTTCTTCTGTTTCCTTCCACCTTTTCCAGTATTAAAGCCTTTTTCAGAGAGCTAGGTCTTCATATAATGTGTCAGAAATAGGATAATTTGAGCCTCATCATTTATGCCTCAAGTGAGAACTCTGGGTTGATTTGTTTGATAATCCATTGGTTTGTTTTCTTGGCTTTCCACAGTATTCTCTGCAGTCTTCTCCAACACCAAAGTTCAAAAGAGTCAATACTCTTCCCATCTTGCTTCTTCAAAGTCCAACTTTCTCTTCCATAGAGTGTCATAGGGAATACCACGACTTGCAGTATTCTGATCTTTGTAGGTATAGACACATCACAACATTTGAATCTTTTTTTCCAAGGCCTTCATGGCTGCTCTACCAAGTGGTAGTCTATGGCATATTTCTTGACTGCTTGTTCCTTTATGGTTGATGGTTGATCCTAGAAGGCAGAAGCTATCCACCACTTTGATATCTTCATTGTCAATTCTAAGGCTGGTTGTTCTCTCTGTTGTCATTAGTTTGCTCTTCTTTATATTTAATTTTAGTTCCATTTTAGTCCCTTCTTTCCAGGAGTTGCAGAAAAAAAAAAACAGAATGGAAATTGTGAAATAAGAATAGGTTCTTGCACTGGGAAGAGAAAGAAAGAAAAAGAGGAGATAAACAATTGTAAAAGATAAGACAAACAGTAGAAGAAAAAGAAATTGGAGGGTTAAAATTCAACAGACTAACATCATCCTAAGAGATGAATAATCTTTCACAACATCCATCAAATCATTCATATTCCAGCAACTGTGCCTTCTGTCCATTCATATGTTTTTAACAGTATGTTCTATTCTTCTCAATAAATAGACACCACCCTCAAACTCACAGTTAATTTGAAGGGGAGGGGACTTTACTTCCTATTAAATAACTACGTTATGGCAAATATCATTTTATTATCTGAGGAATATAGACCTCAGCATCATCTGAGAAACAGAATCCAGTATCCAGAAGGCTGAGACAGAAGAACTTTGCAACACAGCTTGATTAGCTTTATTAGCAACAAACCTACTTATGAGACTGTTGTGTCCTTGAATGCTTCCAGTCTAGTCTACTTCCAGAGAAGAGAAGAGAAGAGAAGAGAAGAGAAGAGAAGAGAAGAGAAGAGAAGAGAAGAGAAGAGAAGAGAAGAGAAGAGAAGAGAAGAGAAGAAGTCAGAGCTTATTGGAGAAGGGAAAAAGGCTGACTGATTGCAATGAATGAATGAATGAATGAATGAATGAATGAATGAATGAATGAAAAATTGAATGGTGAACAAGATTAGCAACAAGGGGATTACCCAATATTACTTCACCTATGCAACCATATTAGTCGAATAATTCATCAACATTGCTTAATTTCTTCTTTCTTTACCAGTATCTGGGCCCAGGAAAAAAACAGACTATTGTTAAATATCTAAAAACAAAGGAACAAATGGGGTGGGGGGAATAAGTCTATACCCCTATCCAGACACAGATGCTAATATTTCATATTTGTTCTATCTGAGAATTCTAATGTTGGGTCTTAAATGTGTTAGTTTGCTGTGAAACGCAATTTGGATTCAGGCTTATAATGTGACCACATAAAAAAAGAGATTTTAGAAAGGAGTGCTTCAGTAACAGAGAATTGCCTTTGGCTTTCCTACCCTACTGATGAGTTGAAGTGCTCCCTACTCATCTTTGAGTTGACAGAAAACTACAGCCGTGAAATGTGTTGACTCCATTGCAGATCCCTATCCTGCCTCCAAGGTAGGTCTGACTAAAACCTCTCATACTCAAGGACCGGGGATGTAATGAAGGCAACCTCGAGAGACACAACAGAAAAAAGACATTTTTCCTGTAAGTTTATGTCATGATTAGGTGCAAATGAGGAAAGGCAAATGGCAACTTTAAAGGAAGAAACTAGAGAAAGGTACTGCCTGCCAACCTTCCCCAGCCAGGACAGAACAACACCACAAATCTGCTACTACTTACCGTACATAGCTCAGCTTTGTAGCTTGCTTTGGCAGTAGACTCACAGAGTCTAGGTTAGAATCGTTACTGTAGATTAAAATGAAACCATGCAAACCTGTAAATCATTGCCTACTTCTAGTAAGAATGCACAAATGACTTTTAAACTCTCCATAGTTTGAACCCATTATTTTTTCCTGCCACCTTTCTCATGAATTAACAGATTTTTTTCCATGGTGCTTGGGACCCTTGAAGCCTAAAGTTAGATATGTTCATAGTTGTCCTCTCTGACTCCTGACTCAGCTCTCCCACCACCCCATGGGTCAAATCAAAGAAAGATGCGAAGAAGGGCATTTCATCTTTATTTTTAAAATGTATTTATGAAATAGACATGTCTGTGTATATGCTTAATTTAATTAATTAATTAAATGTCTTTGTAGGTCACAGACCTTTCTGCTGCAGCATAAGGCCAGCTGTTCCACAACATTTTTTTCCCCCTTGTGTGTGTGTTTGTGTGCTTTCAAATCAGTGGTGACTGTCTGCAGCTTTCTTGGCAAAATTTTCAGAAGTGATTTGCCATTGCCTCCTTCCTAGGGCTGAGAGACAGTGGCTGACCCAAGGTCACCCAACTGGCTTTGTGCCTAAGGCAGGACTAGAACTCATGGTCTCCTGGTTTCTAGCCTGATGCCTTAACCACTATTCCAAACTGGCTCTTTTCCACAGCGTTTACCAGTATCTAAATTAATTGCATGATGGTATACACACATGTTCCAGTGTGGATAACAGCCTAGTAGCATTAGCATCCTACCCCAGTTGATATAAACAGGGAAAGAGAACAAATGTATGTTGCCTCTTTTCAGCTGTATGCCTTCCTACATTCTAGATGAATGATTAATATACTGTTTATTGTTCTCTCAGATGGCTTTTTGTCTGCTCGACCTTCCTCAACCTGGCTAGCATCTCTAGGAAGCATGGCCAATGTTGAAGGATGCTGGAGTTACAGTCCAGCAATTGGCCTGCACAAAGTGACTTTGATTTACTTTTATGAAACAGTCCATACCATGGGAACAGTGTAATTTGCTTCACTGAAGAGAAGAGGCAACTTAGTTTGCTTCAACAAAGCAAATTTGGGTGCCCTTGAACCACTTTGAGACAGTGCTGTGGGAACTTTATTTCCCAGCACTAGCCAAAGTGCTTCCAGGTAAAGTGGATGCATAACTGCCTACACTATGCACTGAAGGCCCTCAGCCTGGAAGGTTTTCAAAAGCTACCTTGTATTTTGCGAGAAGATTGAGAGAGAAGACTTCTCCCCTGGTGCTGGATAAAGATCTTCCAGGCTTGGCGGCTTTGGCAAATGCTTCAGGATTGTCCATTGCTTCTGCCACATTTGACCAACATGGAAACACTTCAGCAGTACTGAGAGCAATCCAAGTTGGCCATCTTCAGTGTATACTTCAGACAATCCCAAAGAATTTGCAAATGCTACGAAACCTAGAAACATTTCAGCTAGTATTGGGAGAGAAGGTTCCTTTCTCCTGCAATGTAAGATCTGTGGGAGAAGAGAGGCCAACGAGGATAATGTTACCATTTGCTCTCAGAAGCAGAAGGACCACATTGCTTTGCAAAGCTGCTTCAAGTGGGTTCACACCCGCTTCCCACAGCCCTGTTCAGCAACATCTAGCGTGTCAAAACTCCTACTTCTTGCCTAGAAAAAGACATATAAACTACTTTTGATCTTAAGCGAACTTCCTAATTATGCCAATCTATTCCTTTATGAGGATAATGATATTAGTAGCCTGCCTTCATATAAACAATAGGACTAAGGCAACCAGGTATAAGATTACGACTGGTCTTTTCTCCAGCTCCAGTAACCACAGCATTGCAATTTAAATAGGTAGATTTCCTTACTCAAGCATGTGACATGAGAAGACCTGTCAATTTCATAAATGTGACTGTATATAAACACAAGAAGAATCTAATCTAGTTCAAAGGGGGAATATCTGCTCCCCTAAAATAGAGAAAATCAGCTTTTAGATAACAAACTTGTTTTCACAGACAACTAGATTATTGCTCCCACTGCTGAAGAAAGAAAATCCAGGAAATGCATTACACTGCCCAGAAATAGGAATGGTTTAAAGAACAGAGATTTGGATATATATTTGTTTTCAAAGAGATAAGAAAAGTAAATAAGCTACTCCATTCCCTTGCCAATAAAAGCAGAAGTAAAGCCTATTTTTCTTGTTAACTTCTTTTTCAGCCTCTATCAGCCAATGACAACTAGAACTCTCTCTATTACAAAGTCTCATGGTAGCTTTTTTTCCATTTTTCACCTTAGGCTTGTATATGGTTAATCAATGCTGAGTGTGAGAAATGCCAACATGTTATCTTTATGTGCATCTTATAGAGTTACATTTCCCCATGAAAATGCTGCATGCCTCAAAGCCAATGAGTTTGATGTAGCATCAGTTGTATCTGTTACTGAACAGATGAAATCAGATATATATTCCTACCTCTGGTCACAAATCCCCTTCTTTCCTTTGATAATTACACAAAGGATGGAGCAATGCTCTCTTCCCATGTAGCTGTCCCTTCTGCTTTCTCCTGTTCCACCACATGTTCAGCTGTACAATTAAGCTGCTCAGTATGTCGTGGTCAAGAGAATGGTAATGCATGCAGTGCATGGAAGGCAAGACAAGGAACATTTGAAAGAAGCTGTTTAGGGCTCACCGATCTGAGTCTATTGGCAAGTTTGGTACTTATTTTTAAAGTGATAATTCCCCTGAATATTTATACATTGTAACAACACTGGATATATATCTTCAGCACTTTTTTTTTTTTGGCAGTGCTATTTTCCAGAAGAAGAAGCTGATACATTAATTAATTTGTATGCTTCCATAGCTAAAAATAGATTTGAAACTGGTTCTCCCTAGTCCTAATCCAGCACCTAACCCTTACTTTGCATTAGGTTTCTAAAAATTAATTATTTCATATTAAAAACAATCCAGTATAGTATTTACAAGGATTATGTAAAGCTTGTAAATTTGGTTTAAAACATTTCAATTGAATGTTTGAATAGAATTGAGAACCAAAATGGAATAAGACACATTAAATCAGCAAAATGAATTAAGTATGTCCACATAAATTATTGATTTGGAAGGACACTTGACATACACAAAAGTTCTTTCCCTAACTGAATCAGAAAATTGAATTAGTGTAATCAGCATCAAATTGAGGTGACTTGATATTTCAAATCAATTTATTGATCCTATCAGCCTATGGTTGTTCTACACATCTCTACTATCTCGCAGACTGAGAATATTCCAATACAAGGACAAAATACATTTGCCTCATACAAACATGCAAAAAGGAATGAATGAAATTTCACCTTCTAATCTTCCCTTGATATCTGAATGGTCTGTATAAAATGTAAGAGGAGCCATTGTGGATATATAGCACAGGTTTTTTTCTTACACAATTGTAAACTCTGCACAATTAACATCCAATTACAAAGAATCCCTACTTTCATCAACCTTCCACTAAATATATGGAGCAGAATCAGTGACATAACTATAGTTCTTCCTGAATGTATTCTTCAATATGTTCTATATATAGATATGGAAAGAAGATGTAAAAGAACCTTCTAGATGTTTTATTAAATGAAGCAATACAAAATCTGACTTGAAGACTGATAAATTTCTTGGATCTCATAAGACCTCGCAGCACTTCACACCCCAATGTCTACAAAGAACCAGTTACATGGAGAACCTACAGGGAGAACCTCTTTTCAATAATATACCAAATACACAAGTGCCAGAGGTGGAATCAGCATAGCAGACCTGCTGCATCCATTTTTTTATACATAGGGAGGCAATATTAAGAAGACACCTATGGCATGACTTATAACACCATTCTCCCCTTGAATTTTTAACACCTACTAAAGCACCCTATATCCAGAAGATAAAAGAAAAAAAAGGGGGGGATATATAATATATATAATATAATATAAAATGTTCCTTGGGAATTATTGATATGTTTTATCTACTGTTTGTCATGGTATTCATGTTTGGTGGTCTTTTATTTGTCTTAAATTTTATTAATTCTTAGTGGTTTTAACTGTCTTGGGTATGAATCATAAAAAGTAGAAAAAGTGATTTAGAGAAAGAAAATTAGAGACAACTATGATTCCCCCACCCCTCCACCCCCGGCAAGGAAAACTCCTCCATTCCTCATACAAAAACTAACTGGATAGTTAGTTGAACCTTCCTTTAATATTGATGCTGGATCAGTATCCATCACCTTATCTAACACCTGCCCACCTTGAGGGGTGAAGAATAGGCTATATGATATGCACAGCAAGAGAGGGGAATAGCCTAGATACTCAAGAGGAAATGTTGATGGGTTCTGCTGCTACCCAATAACATCTGACACAGGGTTGTTGTCTCAAATTACTTCATAGTAAGGCCAACTTTGAAGAGGTGGCTAGAGCATGTAATGGATGGCATAAAATAGGAGGCATCACAATAGGATATCAAATATAATAATAAGGAAAATATATTCATATAATTGTGGGTGCATGCATTCTAGACATCAACCTTCAGTCTGACCCACACCTATTTTTAAGGCTGCCAGGAGCAAACTTTTGTAAAATACTATGCACATGAAAAAAATAGTAAAGTAGTTGTGACTTTAAGAAGTGCTGAAATGCCATTTTTTGTAGCTAAGTAATGTAACATTTACAGATTCCTTCTGAATTTAGTAGCATGGCATGTAGCAATGGCCTGAGGAAAGCATCAAACAAAGCAACATGCAATCTAAGGGATGCAGCCTTGGATGTAAAAAGACCAAGAGAGTGACCCAGTTTGAAACTAGACCAGACTGGCCACTAGGTGAAAATCACACATCAAGCAGCAAAACCTACATTGCTCAACAATAACCAATAAGAGCACAATTGAAGTGGGAGTAAAACAAGCTACTATTTTTAAAAGAGCTAGACAGGGACCTAGTTGGGAGACACCCCATGTACATGTCATCTCTGGATCATGATCTATCCTCTCCACTTCCCTCAGGTTTGTTTATCAGTTACTTGGTGAGGCTCAGTGGGTATGTGAGAGTGAAAGGATAAAGGTGTGTTTAAGCAAAATCTTGCTATATTTTAATCAATGAAACTAGGGCATTAACGAAGCATTCTTTGTGTGCTGTCTTATCAATTTAGCGTGAACCATTTGCCTGATCTCAATCTTCTGGAAAGGTTGCTATCTCACCAAAAGATATGCAGGTGTGTTCTCAGAATAAACTCTTGACCATTGTCCAAGGCTACATCTCCTTGGACAATGGTCAAGAGCAATCTCAAGATGCCATTATTGACCCTTTCTGGCCAGTAGAGCACTGCAGGTGGGGAGAACTGGTGCCTCGAAGTATGGTGCAAGAAAGACTGTTTGACTATTAGTGAAATATAACAGTAACAGTGTTGCCCATTCCCTTTTCTATTCTCAACTGTTAATGACCTCTTCTTCTGGGGTTGCCTGTCAGTAAGTTGTTTGGTTTAAATCTTCTTGCATATTCCTATATAATTAAATTATATCTGTTCTGTCTTTTCAACTGATTAAACAAAAAACACTAAAGTCAAGAGTAGTTTTTTCTGTTGTTCTACATTACTCAAAATTCCAGAACAACTAACTGCCAAGGAGTCTACAACAGTTGCAACACACATAGGAAGCCCAAGGCAATCAAATGATAATACAAGATCAAAGGTATGCTTAATCATCTAACAACAATTATCCAAATATACTATAATTTCAAATAAGCCTTAAACATAAAAATTGACACAGTTCATTGTATAAATATGTTTATAATAATCTAATTACCAAAGGTCAGAATTTCTCTATCAGAAGAATCATGCCAAGTCCGATCCTGGAGAAATCATAAAAACTCATAGTAAAAATAATGCCAGAAAGTGTCTATGAACCAGCTTAAATCTATGTTTATCATCTCTCTGTGGTGTCCATTTCTGTTTTTCTTTCTTTCTAGAGTCTCATTACAGCTCCTTTTACAAAGCCCTACTGGACAACAACCCATTTTATGTGTCATAACAAAAACCTTGCTGGAATCTAAGCCAAATGCCCATCTACTCTATCGTCCTGTTTCCCTTTATTATATACCATATACTTCCAGGAATTATTTTTAGAATACCTCCAACCACTATTAATCAATTGTATACTATATCTCATTGTGTGATAACAGAAAAATATTATGCATATATATTGTATTATCTTCAGCTTGGTTGTTTTTTTTTTTTAAATAAAGGGCTGTGATAGGATTTGAACATAGTCATAATATAAGAGAAGCATCTGGAGACCAGATGGCTGAACTGAGGCACTGGCTGTTGAAACTGAGTTTCTATCAAACCTTGTTTCTGTCAAATATCTAACTGGACTTCTCCTTCTGTGATCCTAGAGATAGTAATACTATAGCTAGAAACTGCAACAAGTTTACTGAGTGTGCATTCTATAAGTTTGATTTTGTTTTTTATCTATACTCTATGGCCCTTTGTCCTACACAAAAAGTAATTCTTATCTGAGGACATGTACTGAATTCCGTGGGATGTCTTTTTATTGGAGACTCTTTCCCAACAGTATTTACTCCAAAATGCATTACCATACTGTCCTCTAGCTATTGCATTAAGCTTGTTAAGGATTGCGGATGTTCTCAGTCAAAAAAAGGGAATGTGGCAAAATAAGCAGCAGTAATAATTTTACCCAAACTGTATGTGTACATGTGTGTTGAGTGTGTGTGTGGCAATATTAAACATTAGAGTGCCATGTAAATTTACTAAGTGATATTGACATGATTTAGAAAAATAATAGTAAAAAAAGTAAACAAATTAATCCAGAACTGAACTTCACACCTGGACTCTCCAATCATGCTTCACCATCTCCAGTCTCTGCCAATCCCTCCAGATCCTTCCTCCCTCCCAGATGATCTAATGGCAAATGTTCTATTTTTCTGCATCCATTTCCATCCAGTGACTGATCTTCAAATAACAGCATCCATAACTATGCCTGTCGCTGACAACTAAAGGTGCAATAACCACTATTTCGAGTGATTCCATGGACCTTGCCTGCCTTCTCCACAGCTGCCCCAACACCCAGTAGGGTTTGGTTTTCCACTTTCTCTCTTCTCTATTTCTGCAGTGTGTCTCCATTCTCTTCCACTCTGTACTTCATTGTAGCCAACAAAATCATTTCACCCTCCCTTACAATCATCCCACTTTGACCCTAAGCTATTTAAAAATTATCCTAGATGAAAACCCTTTAGCTGGCACATTCTCCATTCCTAGCTCAAAACAGTCTCAATCTCATCCTGTTTTTATATATGTATATATTAAAATCCTTCCCTAGCTATCATAATGCCACAGAAATATTGTTTTGTCAAATTCTGTCCCTGTCTATTACGTCCTGTTAGAAAGCTTAGCATACGTACAGAAAAGGACTTCTCCAAGGCCAGATCCAGAGGATGTTTTCTGGGCGGCCTTGCCCTCACCTATGTTAGGGCCTATAAATATAAAACTGAAAAACCATTTTCACGGTGCATAAAGAAATTACTTTGTTTGTTTCTGCTATCTTATCTGGGTTAAGAGGATCCCTGGAGAGAACTGAAAGTGATCATTCCTGAACTTTCTTCAGCATGTGTATTTGCTTCCTTCAATAAAACTTCTGGAACATGTGCAGATATTATCAGCAGTTTCCCGCCAATTCCACTTTCAAGTCAAGGAAGTGGTTTATTTTTCATAATGTGATTATACATCCTACTTTATAAGGGACAACCCTCTATTTGAATGAACAGTCCTGCATTTGAAGGTCTCTTGAACGTAAAGGCAATCCAAATGTAATTTAAAAAATAAAGAACTATTAAAACTGAGAGCAGGGCCTTGAAGGGACAGTAGACTGGAAAGACATAATGCTCACCTAAGCATAGTCCTCCTGTCATGCTTTGTATTTCTACTTAAATTGAAATAATAATTTCTGAATCTGCATATGTATATACAGATAAGCATGTGTGAATTTTATATAAATCAAAGTTTTCTTGCTCTTCTGCCCTTTTGGAGATACACATTTTTCTTTGGGGATAAATTGTTAACCTGCTTTCTCATAAAGTTAAAAATTATATGAACATCAGGAACTGTTGGTGTCATTCCATGATAGATCCTAAGAGCAAAAATGCTCCAGACACTGGAATGATTCTATCTACTCATTGGCTATTAGATTGCAAAGTCCCCTGTTCAGGCTTGAACTAAGTCTTTCTTGATTCCCAGTTATAGATCAACATGGTTGCAACTTAATGGAACTCTGGAATAAAACTTCTATGATTGTGGAAACTCACAAACCACCTTTGTGATAAACCAGAATTCCTTAGTTAATGAAAGTGTTTTTGCTAGGACTAAACTCTAAAGCCTACGCATGCAACCCATCTACTAAATACTCAGCATGGTCAAACATCCACTTTTTATTTTTTAAATATTTGCAGCCAAGGCTGGACAAGCCACTCAGTGGACCATGATGGGCAAATAAAGTGCATCTTCATTTCCCTAGAAGAAAAAGTTTCTTTTATTGCAGTTTCTTTTGTGCTACTATGCAAAGAGCACTTTACTTTGGCCCACAATAAGTCACGTAAACACTTTGCTGATTGGCACAACCCTTAAGGTTGCAGTTAATAATGCCATATCTCTTTTTCAACTCTGATAAAAATTATCTGATAAGCAAAGTTGAGACCTGCTGTTTAACATAGCATGTTCACCTGAGACAAGGGTAACTGACTTTGTTTTTCTGTCTTTGCTTAAGATTACATTAAGGCTGAAAGAACAATGCAGCTGAGTTTCAGTATTTATCTACCTCTATAATTCAGAGGTGAAGTTTAACTTATACTAATGTTAAATAAAAATATCACGTTTTTCTTGCAAAGTGAAGAAAGATGAAATGGCCAGCACAACACTAGTATGGGTGAAGTCCATAATGGGGAAATCACATTCAGCAATCCACGTTATAAATATGTTCAGTGGGCAGGTCACTGTATCTTTTGCAGAAAATGGGATGTAATAATCTAACAAATAAATAGGCTACAACATGGTCAGCAAATTTATGACACAGGTTCTAAAGGAAGAATCAATTATTATTGATTTTTGCCATAGGTAGACAGGTCCAGAAAGCATGATGCCTTACTTACAGCGCAGAACCAGCCCTACATTTTTGCCAGATTCTCCAATGCTGCAGGGCCACCTCCCAGTTCAACAGAGTGGAAACAAATCACTATAGGTCATACTTGCTCTGTATATCAGTATCCCAGCACTAAAATTACTCTGGACTTGTCTTATAGCACACTAGCCTGAACAAGTTGTCAATCAATATGCTGGACTTTTTAGAGAAGTCATGGTAACTTGCTACAGAACAAGCATACAGGAAAAAGATAATAGCCTAGCTTCTATATAAGATTCCATAAGGCTTTCTGACGAAAAATGGAAGCAATTAATCCCAGCTTCAGCAAGGTATTGGAATAGCATAAACAAGAACATGCAAGAATCAATGATGCAGCTGCGTGAAAGGTTTAGAAATTTGCTTTCAGCATGCCTGTTTCCTGCCTGTTTCCAGCAGATCAAAGGACATGCTGGAAAAGGGAAGAGAGAATTTTCAAGGATCAGTGTTACCTTTGCTGTGTGGCCAAAGAAGCATAAGATATTGATAGACAAAGCATATGGGAGGATAGGCTAAAGGAGATTTACTTATCAAAATATGCTACACTGGTACATAAGAAATATAAGCTTAGAGGCAATAAAAAATGTGTGGGGTCCAGATCTTTTAATCAGGCAAAATGTTATTACAAGCAGGAACAGGTAGTGGTAGTGGTAGAGGTTGACAAAAATTTTATTGATATTAAAATTATAAATTCTGCATGGCTGACATCTTAAATTAAAATAGAGGAAGTGCAGATCAAAATGGATTTAGCTCTACTAGTTAATGTAGAATAATTCAGTTCCAAGATATTCAGACACTGAAAGAGTTAAAGTAAAACCTTACCTATTGATCCAAATAAATTGATAGAGTCATCAAAAGTCCACAACAATCTAACTCTGAGGAACCTATCAGGAGTAGGAAGGTTCTGCTCATAGATAGGTTTTGAAAAGAGGGAGTCTTGGATCCATTTTGCTTGTATCTTTTGTCTTTTCCTCTCAGTTCTCCTCTAGGGCTGGCTGGGAAGAAAGGAAGCTTCCACTGATAAAAATCCCAGTTGAAGATCAGGAAATTGTAGAGTAGTTAGTGAAAGCTAGATGCAATACAGCATTAATTATTTAAGGACTGTGGTCTGAGCAATGTGTCTGATGTGGGCTTGTAGGTGGTCCTCTGCTAAGGAAGAAGCTGACTGAAATCCACCTGTTCAGAAATAATTGTTCATTTCTTCCCCCACTTTTATGTTTTCTTTTGTTTTGTTTTAAACTTCCTTCTAGTTCTTTGACCTTGATATGTATAATAAAACTTGAGTTCTAAATTAATCAGTTATATTCATTCTGCTGAAAGGGACTGACTTCATGGTAATGTATGTTCTGCAGTGAAGGGAGGAGAATTATCACTTCCTTTCTCATAAGTCAGGCTTGAGATGGATTTTTCTTCAGGAAAGTGATAGCATTACCAGACTGGTTGTTCCCAGGAGTTATGAGTAGGTCACAGTATGTTTGTAGGTGAATGGTTTAGTGAACCCCTCATTGGAGCCAGCAATGACTAATTTACCACAGCCTGTGTGTGTATGCAACACATTACAATTAGCTAACTTACATAGTTCATATTATACTAAGAACTAATTAGACAAATGAATGTTCTTGTTATTCAGATTCATTCATTTATTTAACATACTGTATGCCATTCACTCTTGGGAAAGCCAATCTGCAAAGTTAAAAGATTTGTTAATGTTCTTTATGAATACTCTTAATTTACTTGGAAATTAAAAACCTTTAATTTGTGCCTTTAATTAAAAAGGCAAGTTGATATACACTGGGAGAATTTCCTATCCTGGGACAAAGAAGATTTAAGTAAGTTTAAAAATTAAAAACAAAAATTTTAACTTTTGGAAAACAGCAAGAGGGAGTTAAAAATGTTGGCTGTGGTCAGTTAAGGGGCCAGATGGATTTGAAAGAATTTTTTTTTATGGACGGTTTTAAATCTTATAAAAATACAGCAGATGATTTTGGAATTAACTGTAAGAAAACTTATTGTGGGAATGCTTTGGTTCTGAAAATAAACAAAATATAAGACTGGGCTTTGAAGGTAACTAGACTGAACCAGAGAGCAATTAAAGGAAAAGACTCTTCCTAACATAATGAAGGAACAGTGTTTTACTATAGAAGAATTTAAATCTGTTTGGGAACAATGTGTTCAGGACTTATTTTTAAAATTGGATCTAATAGAAGTTATAGAAGAAGAAAAGATTCTACTAGATAAAACAGAAGCTGAGGACGATTTGAATAGGGATTTTAAAATGGGCTGTAAAGAATTGCCAGACTATAAAAGAGATATGGAAGATATGAGAAAAGTGGTTGTGGATTTGAAAATGGACTTAAAAATATTTGACTACAAGAGTGATATGGAGAAAGAAGTTGTAATGGATATACAAACTATGCTGGCTGGTGTTTTAACAATTAAAAGGGATATCTTGATTATAAATCAGAAGAGTGACTTGGAGAGTTATTTTATTTTGGATCCACAGAAGGGAAGTACTAAATCTCTCAAATTGCTACTGAAAATAGACAGGGAGAAAATGATAAAAAATCACTATGTGGGACTTTATTTGAAGAAGTGACTGAAGAGTAAGCCTCTTCAGAAAAAGAAAAAGGAATTCAAAGTGGACTTATTTGACCAGGTTTAAATTGTATAAATTTTAATTTGGGGTTGTTATTATTGGAATTCTTTTTTTACCAGGATTGCAAGACAATGTAAAGATTTTTTTCATATGGGGATAAATCTTTTACCTCTTTTACCTTTTACTTATTAGAGAAAGTTATGGGTTAGAATGTAAAAGGGACCTTTGAATCTAGTTTAAGTTATATATGTTACTACTATTGATATACTTTATATGTGGGGATAAATATGTCTGTCTTATTACAGAAAGTTATAAGTCAAAATGCAAAATAGGTTTATTTGTCTAAGCTTAAAAAATACAGGTTACTACTACTGCTCCTCTTAATGATTTTGCTCAATAGTACTGATTGATGAATCTTTCTATAATTTGGTTATTGTTAAGTGAAGAGAAATGGGAAGAAGAGTTTTATTTATTTTTTATTTATTTATTTATTTATTTATTTATTTCTGTAATATTAGAGCAGGTAATGTAAATGCTTATACCTCTGGAGGGACCATCGACAGATAGCTGAGGTGGATGACATTGGGAAATCCTACCAGTGGCTGGACTAAAAGACAGCACTGAGGCACTGATCATAGCAGCACAAGAACAGGCACTAAGCACCAGATCCATAGAAGCAGGGGTCTACCACACTAGACAGGACCCAAAGTGCTCACTGTCCAGAGAGGCCTCAGTCCAGCACATAGTGGCAGGGCATAAAGATGCAGGCAGAAACAGCATACAGTGAACGGCACAACCAAGTAGCTGGTATTGTGTACAGGAACATCTGCACAGCATATGGGCTAGACCCTCCCCCATTCAGATGGGAGATTCCACAGAAGGTCATGGAGAATAACAGGGCTAAGATCTTGTGGGTCTTCCAGATCCAGACATATAGGCAGGTACTGGCCAATCAACCAAACACTGTGGTAGTAGACAAGGACCAGAAGACAGCGGTGGTGATTGATGTAGTGGTGCCAAGTGACAGTAACATCAGGAAGGAGTATGAGAAGCTGCAGAAGTACCAGAACCTGAAGGAAGAACTAGAGAGAATGTGGAAATTAAAGGCCAACATGGTCCCAGTGGTGATAGAAACACTCAGGACTGTGACTCCTAAGCTGGGAGACTGGCTCCAACAGATCCCAGGAACAACATCAGAGCTCTCTGTCAAGAAAAGTGCAGTGCTCGGAACAGCTAAGATACTGTACAGAATCCTCAAACTCCCAGGCCTCTGGTATAGGACCTGAGATTGGGGAAGACACTTACCACCCATAGGGGTGAGAGGGGAATTTTTATATACATACACACACATACACATACACATATATACCTTGTTCTTTGGGTCACTATGAATTAGAATTTGACAAGTATTTTGACTTAATTTCTAGATACAGATGCCTGGGCCTGTGTTTTTGAAGTCATTCTTATTGTGCATTGCACACACACACATGATTATTAGGCTGTATAGAGATCTGGATTTGAAGGGCGAACTATAATTCAGAGACTGCATGGACAAACTTGTAGAACTTGCTGCAATGCTTTAAACTAAATTCATCCTTTCCCAGGATCACAATGCAGCTGTGAAGCATGTCTGCACAAACCCACAAAAAAGCCACAGCTATTTAATATTGTTCCTGACAGGTTCTCAGATTGAGTAATCAATACATTGGCTACTAGTGGGAAATTCCAGATAAGGCATAAAAGTCAGCAAAGAACTCCTGGAAGCTCCAAGAAATCATTTGCACGTAGGGGACTGTGGCTCAGACAATAACTCCTGAACCCTAACAATGTAATCAGAAGATTGATTGATTGATGATGTGCCATCAGGTTTAGCAGCCATATAGGTAGATGTTCTCCATAACAGTCTGTCCCTAACCTGGTCCTTCAGGTCTTCCAACAGAGCACTCATTGCCACTGTAACTGAGTCCATCCACCTTGCTGCTGGCTGTCCTTTTCTTTTTCCTTCCATTCTTCCCAGCATTAAAGCCTTTTCCAGAAAGCATAATCAGAAGGGTAGGACAAATATTGCATTTTTATTAATTGCAAAATGTCTGCACAGCTATTTCCATTTGGAGATTTCAATGATGTAAATTCGTAAACCTATAGCCCTGGTTAGCCAGCTTTTGATATCTCACTTCTTTATTTCTCTGTTTCCTACATTACTGACATTCCAGGTCAAATAATAAATGTAATAACTCTCTAGTCTCCTCTTCTTAAGTTCATACTGAAAATTTAAGGACAAAATTCTCCCTTCCACTATGAGGAAAGAGATTTAGTTAGCTCAGAGGAAGCAAAAGGTTTTCCGTGCTGTTCTATAAGTTTTGCTCTGTATGCACTTTTCCTCCCAGGCTATATATTGATCATCCTGAAATTACATTTCCAGACATGGCAAAGAGTGATGGAAGCCTTGTCTTTACACTGTAATGTGAGAGGCAGTCTTTGACTTATCAAAAGGCTTTTCTGAAATGGGGATATCCCTGTGCATTTGATATCTCCACCTCATAGTTTTATGCTTCCCTTCTTTGGAATTCAGATCAAAAGACATGAAATTCTTTGTGAGATATATTCAGGGCTTTCATGAAATTTTGTGTGAATTATCAGGATGATAATCTGTTTTAAAGCTTGCAGACCTGTGCTGGTGCTAGAGAAAGCAGCTTGACCCATCTTTCCTTGAAAATAGAAATGAAAATGGCTTCTGTCAAGCAGCATGACTGACTGAGTTAATTCTGTGTTTGTTGAATCTCTGTGGCTTGACAGAAAGTTCAGTGCCCAAATTAAATACTTTTTTTTTCCGCTTCAGGGAAACCATTTAAAGAAGGTAAAATGTTTTGATTTATTATAAAACAGAGGTAGACAATATGTGACCCTTAGGCTGCATAGAGCCCCTGAACCTTCCTTTTCTTGAAACCCAAGAACCCTCTCTACCTATGTTGCCAAATTTTGCAATATAATGAGGTAGGAAATGTATGAACTAAACTGGAATCCTTAATGGAGAGAGAGACTCCAATCTCAAACCTGGGGGGGGAAAAGAGAGAGAGGGAATGTGTGGGCAGGAAATGTGGCCTCATAATTTGCATCATCAATGTGTTCATTGCAATCTCTTGCCCTAGCTCTCAGATATAAACTGTAGTCCATGCTAACAGGTTGACCACCTTTGATATAATATAAATTGTAAGGTTAGCAACTGTTTCAACATAATTTATTTGCATTTTAGATGAATCACTAAAGCCCAGCTGGATTAAACAAATAGTTGTTTTTAAGAAAACTGAAGGAAGTAGGTTGAAAGAGGCTCCTCTTCTTGTGATAGTCATACATATTGCTGTCTTCCCACTTTCACTTTTAGGCAAACAAGTTTGTTTGTCAGCTCATACTCATTCACTCAGACTACATGGCCTTGAAGTCATTTCACCAGGAAATTAATTCTGTTTAAGTATTTTACCAGACTATCTAACTGCTCCAACACTTTCACTGTTGAAAGAATAGAAAAGGGCCAGTTTTATATTTCCCTTGACATCTCCTTCAAGTCTGCCCTGGAGTGTTGGGGGGACAAACATACATGGTGCAGAAAAAATGCAAAGAGAATGCAATTAACTTTTTTTCCTTGGATCCAAAGGAGTCTGGTAGCCCCTTTTGAGTCTAGCAAATATTATTAAAAGGCATAAGCTTATGTGAACTATAGCTGTCTTCATCAGATGCATGAAGTGGTTAAACTGACTAATATGACTCTCCCCTACATTATCTACTTCTTCCCTGGGTGAATCTTGAAGTCATTGCACAAAATCATGGTAACCACCACAGTACTGATATAAACTTCTTGGAAGACAGCTTATGTCAAAGGGAGAAAGAGCCATTTTTCCCTAGCTGTTCTTTATTAGTATATATTTATGTATTTTCTTCATGCAATGACTCACACAACTAAGGATCAGTGCTGAGGAAAACTCCCCAAGAGTCTTAGTTCAACAAGGATCTATGTATAGGAGCAGGCTTCTAAATCTGTAGCTTACATGGACCTGCATTTTCACTGCAATGTTTACTCAGAATGCTTTGAACTATGTCTTTTGAAATGAAAATAATTATGTCTCTTCCAAACATTCTCTATGTAGGACACACTGACTATGAATTCTCTGCTTTCTTTTCCATGAGAGATGGAACAAAACAGAACAAAATTATACCTGAAAATTTTATTGTCCCATGAAAATACCTTAAATGTATAATTCTAGGATGGGGCAGGGAGAGAAAAAGAGAGAAAGAAGTATAATTTAACTTTTTTTTTTTTTGCCAGAAACTGCTGTTCCTTCTCCTACTGCAGTTCAGTATGTCTTATCAAGGAGGTGTTTTTGATAAGATTCTCAAGTGGCCATGATGGCTTTATGTTACTGGAACTTTTGCAGATCTTTCAGGCTAAATTTCACCAAACCTGAAAGTAATATTAACACTAATAAATCTTAGTCCATGGCAGGTCTTTTGAAGAATGACTAATATCTTTCTCTTCCCTCCCAAAAAACCAATTACTGATCAAAGGAACTATTGAGCCAATTTTATTTCCTTTTAAAAAATAATTATTAGGTTTTAAAGAAAAAAAATCTATTACAAATGAAATATAAAAGATGTCAGTAACTCAGTCTTAAAAAAACCTATGAGATATTTAAATGATGTGCCCAGAGTTTGATGGGAAATGAATCTAAGACACTAGAAGGTGGTGACAGAGCTGTCAGATGGGGAATCAATCACAGATTGACACCCACAAATGACAAAAATGATTTGTAGAGGGAGGGCATTAAGGAATAATTTTGCAGCAGTCAGAAATCCTTTGTAGAACAGATTTCTAGAACAGCTTTTTTAAAAAAATAATAGTAATAGTAATAACCTTAAGTTGATAAATACCAGATCCAGGGCTGACATTCCACCAAAGATATTCTTCAGTGGATAGAACATCAAGGGATTTTACAAGGTCATCTTGTGGCAACTGCTTTCAGGGTCTTCATACAGGAGCTGTTATTGAATTTGTGGTGCCTTTGTTGAAAACCTGGGTTACCATTCCCTTGCAACCATTGTTTTCACACATTTGTGGCAGCATGACTAAAATGCCTGTACATGTACTGACAATCTCAATAGAGACAATCTGAATAAACACCAAAGTCAAATCCCCACCAAGCCAAACTGATTGACACTGAGTCAGTCACAATAAGAATATTCACACAACAATTTATTCCATGCATGAAAGAACAAGGGAACTAGATCAAATTAGCATCATCCACATCCCACTATCCCCATTGTCAGTGCAATATATTGGCCAAAGGCATCAGTATCAACAACAGAGAATGGGACCAGCTGAAGTAACTACCAAGGTCCCTCTCATATTTTATTTAAGTATGTGACGGTATCATGTAAACCCATCCCTTATTTATTAGCCTTGAATGAGGGAGAGAAACCCAGATGCAACTTTACATATAAATAAACAAAATATGGGTAAACATACAGCAACATGTAGCAAAGTATCCCAGGAGGAGTTTCTCAAAATCCTTTGATAGAGGAGTGGATATATGTCCCCTTGTATACCTGACATAATGTATAACCACTTTCTGATAAATAGGCATGTATTTATGTGGGCCTGAGAGTTAACACTGAAACTGGATTTCCCACTGTCCTATCAGCTTATCCCCTCCTTTTCCCCTTCTCTTTCATACAAAAATATACATCCACCCAAGGACAGACAAGGAGGGTTTAAAAGCCCTACATTGATAACCATTGATTTTATTTTTTAAAAAAATGTCCATCTTTGGAAGTTCAACTTTTTAAAAATAGTCTAGGGAAAAGGTTAAGTTTCCCTCTTCATGCATAGTGCTCTTGATCCAGTTTATGCTGTTGTGGCTTTACACTAGAGGAAAAAAATTAGGAAAGAGGGCAATATGACCTGCAATTTCCACAGTGTCTTCATTCATACCATCTCTCAGCCATTTTATGCTGAACTATTCCATTTTGCGGAGGAAAATTTATGTAAATTGGTCCTCCATTTCACTGCTGATCAATTGTCTGTTACATATCATGGTTGTGATAGTAGATGGTTCATTTTATGAATTTGAAAATGGCTGAGTCCCTCTTCTCTGAGGCAAATGTTTTAATGCCTCTGCTACCCTATCTCTCCCTTCCCTTCTCACATGGCATTGTAGCAGACACATTCTAAGAAACCCCTGCATTCCAAATGATGTTTTAATAGGGCTGCCACATCTGGGCTGCAAAAATCCAGACTCCCAGTAGATGAAAGCAAGGGATTTCTGCATTTCATTGCTGTCATATAATGGTTATCCAGAGGTTTGCAGCCTAGATCTGGTACTTCTGATTTCAGGCTACTTGGAGGAAAAATGTTTCCATTCCGTATAAATGTTTGTTTGTTTGTGTGTTGCATTGTAATTTTAATAAAAATTGCTTTAAAATAAATACTTTAGTATTAAACAAGTTCTAAAATGTATTTTATAATAAAATTACTCTGGGTAGGAGATGTTTTAAGGCAATATTTTCATCCCTCCCTTTGGCTCTTAGTCCTTTTTTGCCTGCCACCAGCTTTAAAATCTTCTGTCCAAAATCTGGTGGGGGAAAAAGCCAAATTAAGTGGACGTAATCGATTGGTATGCAAAACTTACGGTCGAGCAAAGGCTTTTTGGTTGGCCAAAAAGGAACAATAGCCCTTCACACCAGGCAAATGGCTGATCTAAATTTTCCCCAAATCAAGAAGATGTGTCTAGGATCTCAGGATCCTTTGCAATGAGATAATTAAAGCAGCCTTGTACTCCTCCCAGACACCTGTTCATGCTCATCAGAGTTCCTGTCCAGCAAAACTCTTTGCTAAATATTCTTTAAATAAAATAAATAGGAAGGCAAACCACCAGCCTCTAGCATTATATTTTTTGCTGTCATGCTTTCTTGCTTCTAGACACATGGCAGCCATTTTGTAAATAGGCAAGTCTCCTGGGTTGCATATAATGCTGGCTATTAAAGTTAGAAAAGCAGAAATTATCTTAATTCGTTTTCTTTGAAATAGAACCAGCATTCATTTGATTATCCCCTAGGACAATTTTATATAATAATTAACTTTTTCTCTATATGCATTCTTTTCCTCACATGGGGAGATATATCGGAGATTAATTAGTATAAAACAGTGGTCCTTTATCTCTTCTATAGAGACAAATAGCTTTTGCCAATGATATGTTTTCTGTCTGTCTGTCCGAACAGACACAAAGACACACACACACAGAAAGAACACATTTCAATTTAATAATCCCATTGGATCTCCACAGTGGTTTCCTGGCCAAATGCTAATGATGCTATATTTAAGAAGCAGGGATGAAGAAGGACTTGGTTGGTATAAATTTGATTTTTTAATCGTCCTGCTGGAGGATGAAAGGAATATTCACTGACCTGCATTTCACTGAATTAATAATTATAGTGAGAGGTTCCCAGTCCAAGAATGGGAGAACAGCTTTTCAATCACTGCTCCTGCATTTCAATCGAAGCTCCATGCTGTAAAACAAGGTGTAAATCAGTTTAAGAACATAGCACTGCATTCAATGCTTTGTGGTTTATGACTCCCAAATGACCTTCATCTATCTTCCTTAGCTGAAGAGGTGTATAATTGAACTAAGGAGAAGCTTGACTAATGAATATAAGAGCAGCAGCTCCACTGAACTTGGTTAATAGCATAGCAGGTTTGTGCACTCTCGTTTTCTCCCCTACCTACTTGAAATGTAACAGAATATTCCAGCACATCTAATTCTTCAGAGGGACAATCTTCTGCTCTAGGTGAGTTCTTTAAAAATAGGATTATAAGAAGGGGTATCTATTTAATATCTGCTCACAAATGGCTGAAAGGAGAAAACCCAATACTTCCTTTTTCTTTCTCACTCTCTCTCTCTCTTTTTTAGATCCAGACTAAATTTTTAACACCACCACACAATAACTTTTGTCATTATAGAGATATATTTCCCCTTCCTTTTCCTCTTCTACTTCTTCCTTCCCTGTCCTTCTATAAGTTTGCAGGTATAAGGAATAATAGCACCTCTATATGTAAGTATGTACAGTTTACTATAAAAGTTTTAGTGGCATTATTTGATTGGGAACCCTAGCAATTTTCTCTAAGGGCAAGAGATATGCTCTAACAGCTGTAAACAGAGGATGGACAGTGACAACATTCACATTGGTGCAACCCCTATGCAAGATTTCTGTCAGCATGAAAGCTCCTGTTGTCATCTTCTTATTTTCTTCGATTACAGTGTTTACCTGACTGCACACTGGTCAAGTGACCATGCAGAAGTCCATGTTCAGTAATTATTTTAAAGAAGAGAACAGAAGGAGTTAGTGATGGAAGCCTTTCCACTATTGTGACTGTGAAATGGACAATGTCCACCATTGTGACTTGTACCAAAATAAAATAAAACAAAACAAAACAATAAAATAAAATAAATAAAATAAAATTAGAACAAGAATAGCAGCAATAATAATCAGAAATATAAGTTGGCCCTTTGTGAATTCCAATGTTACCCTTCAAAAGAGAGAGAGCAAAGCATGCCTCTTTCAAAAGGAGTAAAAACTCACATCTCAGCTCTTAATTCTATCTGGCTTTATTTCTGGAACATTACTGGAATACTTATTTATCTTATTCCACTCTAAAATTTCTCCACCTTGGAGTTTCTCCACTTGATTTGAAGATATAAAGGAATATATAATGCAAGAAGTATTCCAAAGATTTTTACAGCACATACATGTGAATTGGATAAATCTTGATATAATTACACACACCTTTTAAATCAATATATAGATAATAAACATCTGTTCAGAAAAAAAAAGGTCTTCTTATTTTCCTGTTCATCTTTGGTCCCGCTTCCTTTAACTTTTTCTGTTATTTCCCATTGCTGATGTTACATTATTACTTTCTCAGTATTGTGCAAGAGAGAGAAAGACAGAGAGTCTTTCTTCAATCAGCCCAATATTGTCCTCACTGGTTGGCAGCAACACTCCAAGGTTTCAAACAAAACGCTTTCTAACCCTGGCTTGGCATTTGAATTTAGGAGTTTTTCCACACAAAGCATGCATAGTACCACTGAGTTATGGCCCTTCTTTTTAGCAAATTATACACTCCCAAAATTCACAGCAATGTGTCATGTTGGCTGGTGAATTCTGGAAACTGCAGTTCACACATTCAGAGTGTACTCATGTTGAGAAAGTCCACTAGTAGTAGATATAGCTACATTTCGAAATGGGTTCAGATTCCAGATTTTTTTTAAAAAAAATCATTCAAGAATATGAAATTCTGTTCTGTTACTCAAATGTGAAGAGTACAATGTAGCTCTAAATGAAATTCTGATGCTTCTCTTACATATTTTTAAAATATGAAATTCTCTGCCTATATCTTAACAGTTTTCAGCAAGGGGGGAGGGGCATATTGGATGTCCCAGCAATGAAAGGTAATGTGAAAATCTACAATGGAGATCAACTTCTCAGTGGTACCACTCCAGTTATTGAATTCTCAGCCCAGACAGTTCCATCAGTCACCTTTCAGGACCATGTATATGCATTCAAGGCATGACTATAGTCTCAGAGACTGATATTATCTGGCTTTGTACTATTTGGACTTTTACTGGATTCACGTTTCTTTTATGGAAAGTACCATGGGAATTCTAATATTTATACAGTTTAAATAAATGAATTAAACAGGGCCAAATGAAAAGCAATTTCAATCAAATGAAAAGCAATTTGGAAATGCACTCCTGCTTTGGCAGGTAGCCAGGAGAAAGTACAGCCCATATTGTGGACGTTCCTAACAGCACAATCCCAGATTTACTTAGGTTCCATTTAATCCTAGAATATTTCTTGGTAATTAAGTATCAGAATGCAGCCTCAACTGAGACACTCATGGAATTAAAATAATTTTATAAAAGGGTCGCAGCCTTTGATAGACTCCTAAGACATTGAGAGCAAGCAAAGGAGAAAGTGGTCTATAGCTATGTGTTCTCTACCCCACAAAATAAGTAGGTCATTGACAGAATTTTGGTTACTTCGTTGTGTCTAGAGAATGTGTCATTTCTACAGGGCATCTGTGAAATCTGTTGGAAGAGAAAGGGTTGATAATTTCTCCTTTTTTTTTAAGATGTAGAATTTCTGTAACAGTTTCTCAGGAAACTCCTCTTAACAGAGACAGAAACATCATTACTAAAAAGGCCCAGTGGGAGGTGTTCATTCCTGTGTCCTCTCTTGGGATTAACTAAGGGGGACTGCAACTTGCTGGAGATAGGATTTTACAACAAAATGCAGGAGATTCACACACCCCTGGGGCACCAAATAACTAAATAAATGCTTACTTATGCATCCATATTCCACCCTTGAGAAATATTCCAAATTCTCTTTTTCTTTGAAAGATAATTCTAAAGCATTTTCCCTTCAGACTGGATGAGAATTGTTGGGGTAGGGGGAAAACAGGAGAATTTATATGTCCAGCACTAGAATAAAGTATGTTAAATGGAAGCTGTGAAATACAGAACAGCATGAGTTTAAGTTTTCCCATTCCAGCAGTGACTGTGGCAGAAGACACCTGCATTTGAGATACAAAATGTGATTTTGCCACACAGCCAAAGAAAGAAAGAAAGAAAATCTCATTATAGAGAAACTAATAAAGGTTCTAACACTCCCCTGTGGGGGGCTTAGCTCTAAGTAAGAACATGAAACCTGTCTGGGAGGAATAAGGCAGGAGACAGCTGTACCTTTTTTCAATTTCACACCTTCACTACCTGCCTATACCAGTTAAAATACAAGCCTGATGATCCCATGGCATTTGCTCTGACATGTGGCTGATGCCTGCAATGGCACAATGCCAGCACTTTCTTCTCAAAACTCCACTACTGTCGCACCTGGAGTATTTGCCAGGAAAATAATAGAGAAATCACCTTATAAGCTGTCACCTACATCAGACCAAGTTGCCCATAAACTGCTGCAAGGAAGGAGCAGTCAGTCGATTACATTTTGAAAAGCCTTCTGCATGCAATATAGCTCATACTTAAGGGGGAAAAAATAATGCTGGATTATTTGCAAATGTTCGGTTTTCTCACTGCCACCATCATCACCAAGACCTTTATCCTATTTGTTGCATTTTTAAATCAGTCCTTGTATTTATGGCATCTGTAGCATTTAGCACATTTACTGGGTTTAATCATGTTTCACAAGCTAAAGCCATATTTCACTGATTTTTGCCTCAAACAAATGTCATTAAACTGAAAGTGATGAATGTTCATTTCAATAGTTAAATGTAGACGCCATTGTTGGGGAGCTAAAATACTGCTTTTATGTATTTTTACTTTTCAACCTAGCCTACTGAATATAGTAGTTCAACATAATCTTACAGGGACACCACAGAACATATTATTATTAACAGATAGCATATAACATATAGACTGCTAAGCAAATATCTTGTTGTACAACTTAAATAAATTTTACAGAAGATAAATTAAAATCACCCCTTCAGTTCAAACTTTTATCAAGAGTCTCATTGTACAAATTATAATTTATGGAAGGAAGACAATTTCATGCATTCTAAGACAACTTCTCTTTCCTTCTCTCTCTTAAATTTCTTCCTTTCTTTCTTCTCCGTCTCTCTCTCTCTCTCTCTTTCTCCTATGTTCTTTATTCATTCTCATTATAATTTATTTCTGTTATGCTTTATTTCTGGAAAACATTTGGAATGTGTTCATGGATTGTATTGATGATAGGGGATTGCACCACCTCCTTGGGCAGGTTAAAAAAAAAAGGCTTAGAGTAAACTCTGCTATAAAATACAAGTTCAAATCCCCATTCAGCCCCAAAGATCACTGGATGATTTGGGGTCCAGTCACTCTCTGAGCCCAGCCTACCTCATTTGATTATGTTATGGGGATAAAATTAGGGAAATCCAATATAAATCACCTTGAGCTCTCATAGAAAAGCATAAATTGATTATTTTTTTAAAAAAATCATTATTTGGATGCCTTGTTTGAAGATTATTCCTTTAGGGACTGAAAAATAAATTATTACCCTAGGTGGGAGCAAGGAAGGAGCAAATAATAATTGTGCATTGGGCCTAGGGAGGCACACTGAAGTAATTGTATTCCTATTTCTGTTTCTGAAATATTACTAGGTGTATTTAACCACACTCCATGCAGGACAATGGCAGCTCTGTCAAGCAGACCAGATCAAGAAATAGACTCCATGGAAGCCCAAAAACTACTTTCATTTAGATTGGCTATAGTAACAGTCTTGCAGGTCTGATTGTGCTTCCCTTCTTCCCTCTTTTATATCCATGTGAATTAGAGGGGTGTCTGAGCCATTTTTGTAATCCAACCCCAACCCAAGCAATGTTTTCTTTTTTGTTACTTTGAAAAACCTCTTTAACAAAGAGATCTTCCCTCTCTTCATCAGGGTCATCCTTTTTACTCTCTACAGGCAGCACTTCAGCTGATGCAGAACATAGCATTGCTGAAACGAGTATGTGGCCATGCACACATTACACCTCTCCTGAAGCAATTTCATAGGCTGCCAGTTAGTTACTTCTCAGAGTTTTTCTTTTAACCTATACAGCCATAAAGAAGTTTGATCAGGATAGATGACCAACTATCTTTACTATTACAAGGCTGTGTGTGCTGAGAGGGGTGATAGCAGAGGCATTTTCAGGATTGCATTCATCCATTGTGACACTCATTCCACCCCTTTCATAGGTGTGTGTCATGTCACAACAAGCATACAAAAGGGGCAGGGCTTACAGGTGATGGAATGACAATGCTTTCATTATCTGCCTCTTCCCTCCTCCCCACAGCAGATGCCTTTAAATGGCAGGTCCCCTTCATTAGTTTTCTTCAAATGGAGGCCAGACAGCCATTTCCCTGGGATATTTTAATCTGGATTCTTGCATAGAACAGGAGGTTGTACTTGGTGACCTCAATAGTCCCTTACAACTTTATTATTCTATGATTGACAGAATGTTATCTTATAGTTACTAACAGGAGGGGATTTTTCTGTAGAAGCACCTACATTCTGGAATGCTCTCTCCCTTAAAATTTGTGAGACCTCTGCTGAAGATCTTTCTCTTCACCTAAATCTTTCCTAAATGAATGTTGGATGAGCAATTTTATTTGGTTTGCCTTTTTAATAAATATAATTTAATAATTTAATTCATTACTGAATTTCAATAATCTTTATTGTAAACTAGCTGGAGATGTGATACTATAGAAAGTGGTATAGAAATATTTTAAATAAGTGTTGATGAAGACTATTCAGAATAAATCTTTCTTTATTCCCACTACCCTATCATTCCGTCTCCCAACTTACTTACTTAGCTTCTAGGACAAATTGTAGCACTGCAACTCCCTTTATTGGATGGATGTAGATTTGGATCCTCTCCAGTTTGAAATTAAACCTGATTAGGAAGAGAAATAACCCAGCTCACTTTATTAAATGATTTACATACAAAACTAACAAGGAGAAGTTCTCTCAACTGATGAAATTATTACTAATTAAGGTGCATCATATTCTTTGGATGTGTGGCATCTTTGGGATACTGTTTTATGGTGATTCTAGTCCTATCTAGCTGAACATACTCAAAATAAGTCTGAAGGATGACCACTGCTTAATCTTATGACTACTACCATATGGAATTCCTTGTGGCTCTATTTTGTCCCTTATACTCTTTAATATCTTCAGGAAACCACTTTAGACATTACAGTTGCAGTTCAGTAGTCAGCTTGGACTACTCAGTCCTGTTCTCTTTTTTAATTACTAAGGAATTGTGAAAGTTTTGAACTCAGTGAAATATGTGAAGCAGAAAGGTAAAGCTTAATGCAGACATAGTGGAATTCTTCTGATCAGTAGCCAATCCAGGAATAGGGATTTAGCCTGTTCTTGATTTTAATGCCATTTTCCTTGTAATCTGTAATTAAAATTTAGATAAGCTTTTTGGGATGGGTTGTTCCGTCATTATTCAATGAAACGTTTAATAGTTTGGTACCAGTTCAACATATATTTGAATGAGTTCCTGAGCGTTCCTCTGTTTAATACGTAGATAATATTAGTTCAGCTTTAATTAAGCAGTAGAAATTTATTATACGAAAAGGTTAACACTCCACAGTTAAATTTGTGTAGAAATTCTAAAATAACTGGTAAAAGGCCCAAGTTACCATACTTGTAATGACAGCTCATGTATGTGGTTCGAAAAAGAGACTGGGCAAGTTCATAGAGAATTGTGCTATCCATGGCAATTTATGCCTGTTTATCATCTTCTGAATTATAGGCAGTATGCTTTAAATCTGGTGGCCTGGAAGCAACAATGGAAGGAAGCTATTCTCCTCCACCCAGACTTATGAGCTTCCTAATTTATTCAGCTGGCCACTGAAAGTGCTGGACTAGATAGGCCTATGACACTTCTTATGTTTTATTTCCAGGGGATCTAGCAGTTTAGCCTAGTTTCAGTAAGCAAGTATTCTTCCAAACAGCATCTCTTAACTAAATCCTATCATAAACTGTAAACTTGTACTGATTCCTTGGATTGGAGACTTAATTATTCATTTCTGGACACCAATAGCTTAAAGGAAAAATATTGAAAATGCAACATACAACTCTACCGACAATCTAATTCACAGTCATTAGTATAAACTTTCCAAAGAGGTGTGAGAATAGCTTTAGGCAGTAGAATATGTGTTCATTGAAAAATATACAGAGTGGTACTTATCTGGGAAATTACATTTAGATGAAATGCCTAAACAACTGATCTAGCTGTACATCTTCTAAATAAAGCAATGGAAGGCTATGTCATTTGCTAGAGCACATGCATCCTGGCATAGTATTTCCTCTGTAATCAGAGGAGGAAGAGAAAGATGGATTGTGAGAACAAAAAGCAGGAACTGGAATGATGATAGTCCTGAGAATATTGATCCAAAAAATTAGAGGCACACTTGTTATTGTGAAAAAAAAGAATGTAAAAAAGCCAAACAGGGGAATCCTAATACATCCGCTGACCTTAGTGGCCAGTAGACTGGGAAGATCTGTAATATGGTGATGCATATCAAAGTGGATCTCCCTACAAGTGGTAATAATCATTTACTACAAACAAACTGATCTAAGAGAACTAGGTAGGGGAAAAAGCAAGAGAACAAAGATATAGACCAAAATATACGTAACGTTCCTAGTACAATTCTGGTACTTTACATTCTATAAAACATTTCGCTCTCATGAGCTTGGTAGCCAATCCAATGCATTTTCATTCTGAAGTAAATCACTTTAGATGTATTTATTCACAAGTAATTTTATATAGAACTACCATCTTAAAATACTGTAAAGCTTATGTATGAATAGACCTTCCTGGATATGTAATTTATAACTATCAGATACATTATATTTAGGGAAGCCATACAGAAAGAATGAAAGCTAAGAATTTTTAAAAGTTCAATATGTGGAGGCACACATGCAGTCACAAAATTTCTAAATTTTAATTTATCAAAGAATTAACAAGAATTAGGAAGCTGGGTGCTCTAGGTCAATCAACTAACACTGCCCGAAAAGGGCATGAAGCAACGGAAATCCCGCCTCCTGCGCTCACCAGCTGGGCTCTGCTTTAGGAAGGAGGTTCTGGCAAACCACTTCCGAAAACAATTGCCTTGAAAACTGCAAGGACTCGTCCAGGCAGTCACTGCAGGGTCAGTAATGACTGAGCGCAGACAAAAAAAAAAAAAGGGCAGATTGATCAGATGCAAATGAAGACTAAATTTCTACAGCTTTGAGTAGAAACAAAATTTCATGTGTAATTTATTCTGTGTACCACGCCTGTAAAAGTCCTCTCTTTCCAGATTATATGGCCTAAGAGTTTCAACAGCCGTTAGTCTGCCATCATCTTTTTGGCAAGTAAATTATTTTTGAAACAATAGAGATTATACAGTTTGAGTAGCTAGTTCCTTACTTTCAGTATGGGGTCAGATAAAAAGAAGTAGATAAGAAATTATATTGGCTTTTACTATCACACATCCAAAATGATATGAGAAGATGCACTTAGGAATACAGATGGTAGCTATATAAGGATATCCTCTGTTCTTTGTGACATAGACAGAAGGTTATGAACAGTAAAATTAGAGACCAGAATAATACTGGACATGGTGTTCATCTGGAGCCTTTTGAGAGAAGCAAAAATTACAGGGATAGGATAAAAAGTTGGGGAAATGTATGGCATAAATTAAAAATAGGAAGGAATTGAGAAAACAGTGATAAGGAAATTGAAGGTAATGAGCACTGGTTGTGCTGAGAGAATAAACTGTTCTGTGGGGAACAGACAAATAAGAGAGAGGGAAAAATGAAAATATGACGTAATAGAAGCATTCAGAGATATTAAAACACATCATGTTAAAACTGTGCGGCATACTTAATAGGCACATATAAATATAGCTCTTCATGTGACCTCTGTTGAACATTCCAATGTGACAGGCATGACTACTGCCAGGTGCTGCTTCTTCAGTGAATAGGAGCTACTTATTCCCTTTCCTTTTCTAGAATGTATTCATGAATCCAGTTGGCCAATTTCATATAACTTTTAAAGACTGGTCCAGTCTGACAAGCATTTATTTGTTTTTGAGCATGTAAAGGAATCTGCAGATCAAGACATGAATTGTATCCAATGGACAAAGCAATGTGTTCTACAGTAATATCTATCACCAAGCTTTTCTCCTGAGCAGGTCCATCAGCAGACTAATTAGTTAGAGCTGTAAGCTGGGGCAGTAATTGAAACAATGCATCAACATGTATCTGATAATAATGAGCACTTCTAGTTAATGGAAACAAGAGTTTATCTTATGTATTCTGAGTAACTAATGCAACAGCAATCGAGAATGATAACCTGTTAGCTAGTTAATTACAAAGCTCAGGTCTACTGTTCTTACAAACAGAGCTTCTTCCTCTTCAAAATTTTACAATTCTTTAACATACCTCAGATATCTCACATCTGATTACTCTTTCATACTTCTTTTTTTGTGTTTTGCATATCACAAAAAGGAATAGTGCAAATATCATGCATGCATGTGTGTCTGTGTGGGTATGTGAAAGAATTGTGAGTTGTAGTCTGAACTCTTGGAGGATGTTAAGTTCATGAAGGTTATTTTCAAGCATAAATGTGGATATAAAAATAAACATTAACTGTTTTGATTACCTCATTATAATTCAGTGAGCAGCTGGATAGGAAGGATGCAAGTCCCTATCTCTTTATTACTGCTTTCACAGTTTCCTACTTGCCAATTAGGACTTGAGTTTATAATTTAAAATATTTGGGGGTTGAAACCAAGTACGGAGGATCTCTAAATATTACTTTTATTTTATTGGTTCTTTTTTAGACAAAAGGCCCTGGTTAACCTGAGTAACATTATACAACCCAATGACATGGGAAAAGGTTCATTGTGTGTAACTTTACCATAAACTATCACCAATAGATCACTACTTATATAATTAGGTCTATGGCTGGACAGACAGCAGTAATTCATGATGAAACAATTTTGTGAACTGGCCCCATCCCCTGCTTTGCTTTTAAAAAACTCTGCTAGTTGTTCAAGATACTGATCTCAAGTAATTCCTCAGAATTTAATGGTGTTTTTATTTGAGTCAGCAATCATAAGACACTAGTAATTTTTTAAAATATTTTCATTCCACTCTTTATCTTAAAAAGTTCATAAAGCAGTCTAAGAGACATCACACCAAAGTGAAAAGAGCATGAGGGGGAAAGAAAGAAGCAAACCAAAGACCAAGTTAAATGCTAAACCCTACATTATGATGGCTTGGGTGCAGAGAAAGGAGGAGCCTGAGGGAGCAGGCCTTTCAGTAGAACTGCTGGAATGACCTTGATTCCTATCTTATTTCAGCAATACTCCCTGTACTCAGCTCAGACATAAATCAACCTTTTAAGCATTTAAATCTACTTTCCCATAACATACTTGAAGAGTTGAGTTTGTGGCTTGGTGGGTTTTTTTTTTCCTTTTTGGCAAGAGATTCTTATACAAAAAGAAATGTATACATTAAAACTGCTCTTCTTAGGAGTTCATGCTGAAAAATTAGGTTGTCCAGAATGACACATCAGCCTGGTTCACATAATATACTGCATCATAATGTGTTTTGTTAGGCTTGGGCTTAGTGTGTTATCTCTGCCTTTCTTTGGAGAAATGATCAAGTCATTCTGTAGAAATGAATTGTTTTTCTGTAAATTTTCAAATGCTCCTAGTGTTTGAATTTCCCCATTTTTTAAAAAATCACCATAGGGATTTCTGGGAATAGAATTTTGCCTTATCCTGAAATGTAATAGATGTAAAACAGCCAATTCTGAACAGCTGAGGAAAAAAAAAACTTTGTCAGTGTGGATGCAAATAATAATTCCCTTCCACATTCTCTCCCGTATTTAAAAATTATTTGAGGCACATCAGGAGCCATCCACAGAGAATAGGCTTGTTCCAAGCAACATTTTAAAAGCTCAGATATCATTCTGAAAAGAGAGAGAGAAATAAGAGAGAGAGAAATTTGAATCTGAATTTGTATACATACTTCTAGTTTATATAAAAAAAAGCCTAATAGAGCAATAATGTGTATATCACATATATGTTCTTAGAATAAGGTAACAATTATTCTTAGATTGTCCTACATATTTTTCCCTTTCTCTACTTTAGATATCAAATTACAATTTTTTAATAGCTAGCCGAATCCCAGAGGAAAGATCATAATGTAATAGCAATTGTTTCTTGGTATAATTCTGGATAAGTTAATTTTCAGGTTATTGACTCAAACAGTTTTTGTTTACTGATTCTACTAAATCAAGTAAAATGTCTAGTCCAGTGTTTCTCAACCTCGGCAACTTGCAGATGCGTGGACTTCAACTCCCAGATTTCCCCAGCCAACATGCTAGCTGGGGAATCCTGGGAATCGAAGTCCACACATCTTCAAGCTGCCAAGGTCGAGAAACACTGTTCTAGTCCTTCTAATGGAAGTTTCTCCAAATATTTAGAATTCTCTTCAAATGGCACATTTACTTATGAAAAGGAGAACATGTAATGTAAGAAAGACAGTCCTACAGATTTCTCTCTTTCTCTGCATGAGATATCAAACTACTGTATAATTTTGAAACAGCTAGTCAAATCCCAGAGGAAAGATAATAATGCAGTAGTAAGTAGGTCTGTGCAAACTAGTGTTTCAAACCATTTCAAGTGTGAAATTCCACAAATCCTCCCATTTTGAATGTGATAGTACTGTTTCTAGCATGAGATAGGTCATTCTGAGATTTTAGAAATGCTTGAAATAGCAATTTCACATTTGAAAGGTGTTATTTAATGGCATTTCACACTTGTGATAGTTCAGAATGAAATGTTTTGCACATCCCCAACAGTAGTAAAATGGGAATTCTCTTGTTAACAATGCAATCTTATTTTTCTCTATTTAGTAAATTCAATTGTGTTGAATGAATATTATAATCCAGGTGAATTGAAGACTACACATAAACTATTCAAACAGATATAGAACGAATGCTTTTATAAAAATAACAAAGCAAAGAAAGATAGTAACAGTGATTTTGAAATAGCAACACCTGATGAAACAATACTGAAAAATTAAACAGAAGTCCTGTACTGGTTCTCTTTCAACCCAGCCTACCTCACAAAATTGTTGAAAAGATAAAAATGGGGGGTGGGGGGTGGGATCACACTTGAGAAAGGAGAATTATAAACATAATAAATTTACAAGGGAAAAGGTCTCGTCCTCATGCTTCTAGATTACGGAATACAGTGTCTTTGGAGTTACTCTTGACTCCGATTCTTTCAGGATTTAGAATATCTGTAAAGACCCTTCTCTTTCCCCAGGCTTTAAATTATTAATCACTTTTTTACCTATTCTGGGATTAATTATGATCTATACTTGTAACTTTTTATATTCTGTTTTTCTTTTTAAATTTTGTCAGCCAGCTTGAGTACTTGCTAGAACAGAAAAGAAAAAGAACTTGGAGAAAGGCGAAACTGGTGAAAACTTGTTATTTTACAGTTTATTCAAGCAGGAAATAAGGATTCAAACTAAATATCCAGGTTGTCTAGATCTATATATAGCAAGCTTCTGAATAAATGAATACATTATACAATATATTCATAGTACAATCAGATTCTGCAAAAATGTTTTATGAACGAAGTCTAGAAAGGCACAGTTTCTGTGTGCTGTTTGTTGTTGTTCAGTCATATCTGACTCTTAGCTTCAATGATTTCATTTTCATTTCGTTATCAGTTGAGATATTTTCTTTGTTATTATGAAATAGGATTGTTTGCCTTTTAGAAGTTAATTACAAATAATCATTTATTTACTTAACAAATTTATATGGCTGCTCAACTCACACATAGTGACTCTGGACAGCTTACAGAGTAAAACATTGTTTCATACATACATAAAGAGAACCAGAAGTAATAAACATTCAGGTTGCACCACAAAAGATAAAAACTCATTTTACCTAATTACAGATCAGCTTTAAACATGGTGAGTTCAAAAGTTCAGCTTCAACATTAGTGAGTTTATGGATTGAGCATAAGATCCCTTTCCCTTAAAAAAAAATAAATAAATAAAAGGATATGGCAGAAATACAATACTAATAAAGAGGATATTTTCATACCATAATATATGCAAGATAAAACTCTGGTAAATGACTCACTGAATCACATCTTTTTTACTTGTTTAACAATTCACACAACTAATCTAAAAACAATTCACACAACTAATCTAAGAACTTTTGCTGTGTCTTTCTGGATAAAACAGGTGCAATCTCATGGCTAGAAGAAATACTAATGGAAAAACGAAATCTCCATCTTTTTCCTGTGTTATTTATTTATTTATTCATGTGGAAGACTTATGCGGCTGCCCATCTTATATACCATAAACCAGGGCGGTTCACAGAACAACAATCTCTATCTATCTACTTACACACATAACCTCATTCAGTTTTGGATTAGACAATAGATCAGTTCAAGTCATTCTCTTCCCTACTCCCATCCCACTTTATGTATTACAGTCACATTGACAAGACAATGAAGATGTGTCTGTTGACTCTACTTCTCCTTGATGTGTCCTTGTTTGGATTCACTGTTTTCTATGCACAGGGAATATAAACTTCTGCAATGAGCAACTTTCAGTACTCCTCACACAGTTTAAAACCTGAACATTTATGTTTTCAGTATACTGGTGGTGCTGAGGATAGACATCACATTGCAATGAAGAGGACAGGGCTAGTGCCCTTGACCCAGCTCTGTTGTTCTTTAGAGGGAGGAATAGAATGATTTAGAATGAAGAATTGCAGTAATACTTCATTCTTATATCAGACATGGATTCATAAGTTTTTAATAAGAAATTATTTCCTGCTGAAATTGCATTTTAATCTCTAGAAATCTGTCTTCATAGCAGAATTTGATATCTATTACTGTCAATCCAACATGAAGTAAGGATTGTAAACAGTATTAAAGCACTGTTGCAAAATTAAAATTAAATACCTGAATTTAACAGAATAAAAATATCTGTCTGGATCCTGGATAAGCTAGTTGCACTGGAACCACAGGAGTAAATCTCATATCTATCCTAGCGGTTTTTGCTATGTATATAGAATTTGTGAACCTAGGACTGATCCCATTAATTTTGTAGCCCAGTGTTAATGTAGTCAATTTCCTCCCCTTTAAAACTGGGGTATATTATCAGAAAGAAGAAGAAGAATTGCAAAAGAACTCTCTGGGCAAAAAGTCTCTCCACCCTCTTGCTACAGCAGAACTTTGGAAGTTGCAGCGCTTCTCCCACCACTTGAACTTGTTTTGTCCAGGCTGCAGTCCCATGAAGTACAATCACTTTTAAATATCATTTGTTTCAGTGAGTTAAGCACACCTCTAATGACCCAGTTGAAATGTCTGGGAGTTGGAAAATAGTCAAGCTGGTTGATAGTTCTGACATGTAGCAGTCATGAAAAGCAATATCTATCTATCTATCTATCTATCTATCTATCTATCTATCTATCTATTTAAAGCATTTATATAGCTACCCATCTTATATCAAACTCTGGGTAGCTCCCAGCCAACAGTAAAAACAGCATCATTATAGAATTAATATATACCTATATCCATTAAAACCACAAATAGTAAACACCTGGTGCCATAATAATCTTTCACAAGCAGGCCACCATAAAAACTCCCATTGATCCCTATCCCAGCACTTGGGGGAAAAGCCAGGTCCTGAGTGTGTTTCAGAAGAATAGGTTGAAAAAGGTCTGCCAAACCTCAGGGAGGAGGGTGTTCCATAGGGCAGTGGCAGCCACAGAAAAAGCATGCTTCCTAGATCCCATAAGATGGCAGTGTTTAAGGGAAAGGATTAGGAGTGTGCCCACCATATCTAATCTCGTAGGATGAGTAGTTGTCCATAGGGAAAGACAGTCCTGCAGATATGTGTATTACCAATAAAGACAATTTTTCAACCTATTCTTTGACAAATATAAGCCATGTTTCTCGGCTATTTTTACAATTCTTTTTATTTATGAGTACAACTCATAAATAGGTTTCAAAATGGAAGCAAGTAACTGAAATTATTACTTCTACAGGACCTGGTCAAACTTTTCATATATTGTACTCTTGATTACCTGAGATAAATAGTCTACTACAATTCTGTAAGCCGTAAGCTTTCACCATTCAAAGAAATCAGATGAAAATCATTCTGCCTCTTGCCTTCTACGGTTAATCATTTTCTAGAATGAAGCATGTAAAAGGATTTGGTGCTGAAAATATCCTTTAGATCTTCTGGGCAAGTCAAAACTCTTGCCAGACATTTGACATAAGGCTCTGTTTACTAAAATCTCTTCTGCTAGAACCAATAAATGATTAACAAGGAACTTTCTGAGTCACTTTCCAGATGTTTGCAGAGACATTCTTGTACTACAATGACAAATGGAGCAGAATTAAATGAATGGTAAGGGATTTGGCACTAACATAGCACTGCACAGCCTGGCAGGATTCTGCCATTCAGTAGAATGCCCCCAAGGCAAAATAATCTGGGCAACCACACAGCACAAAGGTTAAACATACATTTATTTATATATGTAGCGGTGCTGCCCCAGCTGGTGCTCATTAGATTTCAAGAGCAAAACTCCCATTTTTGGAAATGGGCAGTAATGGTAACAAATGCTTAATTAGATTGCAGAAAGGTAGCAGTTTGATCATTATTAGGCTATCTAACAGCCCTTATGCTTCATTGTTTTTTTATTGGCTAATGAATTTTGCAATACTTGTTAAATCACATCTCTATAAGCTACGGTGTGTTAGGTTCTTAATAACAACCCCAAAAACGATTGTTTTGAGGGAAGTGTACACTTGAATAAAAATACGATTCAGCAGATAAAGCTCAAAATAACATTCAGTTTATTCATTCAAAGCTTTTTAATGGCAGTTGTTCCTGTTCCCTACTTTGAAGTTTCCAAACTGGACATATGATTCACAGTCCATCAGAGGATCCTCCTGTGTTATTTTCATTGAATGAATGGGAATTAGAAAAGAGTAGAGAAGGGTAGATCTGTGGTCCATGTGCTTTTCTCGTGTGTTGAATCAGAAGTCTCTTCCATCTGAGGCCTACGTTAATCTGATTTCCAAAATATCTGCTCAAGTGAGCACTATACTCACATACACTTGGTATTCTATTAGTAAATGCATTTTCTTTTTAAAAGATGCATTTCTAGGATATTTTCTTCCCTTATACATATTTTTAAAATTATTTTTAATTTTTTTTAACTAAAACCTACACCCAAACATTCATTAGACTGGAAATGGTAAATCCCACTTTGAACACTGTGTTTAGGTTAGGGTACTATAGTTTAAGAAGAAATCAGAGTAGCTGGAACAGGTTTAAAGAAGGGCAATGAGGATGATATAAGGACTAGAACTAAGTCCCATAAAAAGAGTTTGAAGAAATTTTTCTTACTGTTAAAAAGAGAAGATTATGAGGAATACATAAGTATTCTTCAAATATCGGAAAGGATATGATACAGAAGAGCTGATCTCTATCATTCTACGCAAGATATGAAATAATGGATTTAAATTAGGTAGATTCCAACTGAAGGAGGGGGAAACTCCCTATAGTATAAGAAGTCACTCAGAAAGTTAGTAGCATTCCCCTTCAGTGGACAGGTTCAAGAAGAAAGGGGAAGGGAGGAAGGGAGAGAGGGAGAGAGGGAGAGAGGGAGAGAGGGAGAGAGGGAGAGAGGGAGAGAAAGAAAGAAAGAAAGAAAGAAAGAAAGAAAGAAAGAAAGAAAGAAAGAAAGAAAGAAAGAAAGACAGACAGACAGACAGACAGACAGACAGACAGACATTTGTTTTTGATGCTCGAATGTGGATTCGTGCACTGAGCGGGGCTTTAGACTCAATAGCCTTAATAATTCCATACTGCAATTTCCTTATTTTTATCCACTTCCATTGGAAGGTCAACTCTCTTTAATCCATGTCAAATTCCTTGATTTGAGCACTGTTACCTTTAAACACAGCACCTATGTCATAGTTTCAAAATTTCACTATTTCATGAATGTACCTCCTTGGAAAGCTTTGTCTGATATTTTTGCATTCTACTTTAACAATTTAAGTATGATCACTTTTGTTTTTCCCTTCAAAAATATTTTAAAATGCAAATGCACCATTCACAATTGTCTCACAATGTCTGCCCCCTCCCCAAATTTTGAAACCACAAAGTTCTTAAAATATATATTTTAAATAGACTCCTTCTGCTGACTTTCTGCTTAGTCTCTCCATCTGTCATGTGCTGAAGCCAAGCAGGTAGTTCTATGTGCAACCATTTAGACAAAGTGAAATATTAAAATTAAACTTGTAGTTCTTTACTATAAGGCTGTAGCAAACTCTTTGAAAAAGTTTAGAACACTGATTTTTGTTTGTTTGTTTTGCCTGATTAGTTCTTGATTAGACATGGAGTCCTCAGAAATGATGAGGTATCACTTCACTGGGATCTTCAAATATTGTTTTCTTTAAAAAGAATGTCAAAAATCTCACTTTGAAAATATGGCAATGATAGGATTTAAATTCCAAAATTTAGGCAAAATTAGTCATTGCACATTTTCACACCAGTATAAGTGCTTCTGAATATTCTGATTTTGTAGTCCTCATTTAGTGACCACAATTGGGACTGACAACTCAGTCATTGAATGAAGCAGTCATTAAATGAAAAATGACATGACCATGACTGTGTGTAATGGTACGTGGGGATTACCTTGGGAGATGGGGCCCAGAGATGCTGCCTAGGAAATGGTCAGATAAGAAACAGCATAGCCTACAGTGGAATAGCAGTCGGGGCAAGAGGCTCAGAAGAGACCCTCCCTAAATCCTTGGGGTATACAGAAGACAGGGAGAGAATTGTACTTTCAGACTTGCAAGATTCTGTTAATGTAGCCTTACAATAAAGTAGAATTAGCTCATCTGGTCATGTTTCTGGTCTGGTCTACCTGGTAAGGCTGACATCAATCTTGCAAATCTCTTACTCTCTTCCAAAGAGAAGAATTTCAGGAATGGCCTCTGATCCTCAAGGAACTCCACTATCCACCAAGCATCTGGTAGCAGCATTGTTGCGACACCAGCAGCAAGTGGATGCAGAGATGACCAGTTTTCAGAATGCCATGATACGACTAACACAACAGCTGGGACAGAATTTGCGCCAACCCATGGCAACACAACAGAATTCCTGCATTCCCATGAAAGCTTCCAGAGAAGTTCAGAGGGGACCAGGATCAATTCTGGACATTCGCCACTCAATGTAAATGTTTATGGCAGGCAGCCCAGTGGAATTTCCCACTGATCACACCAAAGTGATTTTTATGCTGAGTTTGCTGAAGGAAGCAACAGCTAAGTGGGCAATACAGTTCGCTGAGGGGAACAATCCAGTTCTGGACAACTATCAGGACTTCATGAGTAAACTCAAAGGCTACTTTGGGGATCTCATACAAAGCATCACTGCTAGTCAAGAAAGCCAGAAGCCCAAGCAGGGACAGAGGAGAGTAAGATCATATATTTTGGACTTTAAATTACTTGCTGGTGATGTAGGGTAGAATGACTTAGCTCGACTGACCAGTTCAGAGGAGGGCAGGCCAAAGACCTAAAAGATGAGCTGGTGAAGAATGGGACCTCAAGTACCCTGGAAAAGCTGTATCAGCATTGTGTAATAATAGACACCTGACTAGAAGAATTAAGGCAGGAAGGAATGGTAAGGGGAAAAGGACCTACCACTCCTACCAATGGCCTCCTCAAAATCCAGTGTGGGACAACCCATGCAAATTGGAGCAGCCAAGAGATCCTTGTCATCAGGAGAGAAGCAAAGAAGAAGGGACCAGAGACTGTGCTTATTGTAGGGCCCCTGGACACATAGCCAGATCATGGCTGGTAAAAGCACCAGCGTCTGATGCATAACAAGATGCAGAACTTGTAAATCAACAAAGACATAGCCAGCAAGTGTCCTGCTTGCTTTGAAGCAACACACCAGGGAAACTTCACTGGCCCCCATCCCAGGAGCTCTGAAGTGGGGCCCTCCACCATTTGAGTCAGCTGACAGCAGGCAAGTATACTTAATTACTTCTGTTATTGTTACTTTAGATTCCAGGCAGAAGGTGGAACTTTCTGCTCTTGTAGACTCTGCAGCAACCACTAATGTCATCGATATAGAAACAGTACAGAAACTAAAGTTACCTACTCAAGCTCTAGAAAGTCCAATAATAGATGAGACGATTGATGGATAGCCACTAAGAGCAGGGCTGATTCTGCAGCACACGACTCCTTTGTAGTTGACTATCAAAGATCACACAGAGTTCATAATGCTCTATGTAACTGCCTTCTTGCAAGTGCCCATCATCTTGGGAATAGAGTGGCTTCAGCTGCATGATCCAGATGTAAGTTGGGTAGATGGGGCATCTCATTCCCCTCCTTTAAATGCCAGCAACATTGCTTACAAGCAAGGCAAGCTTACACCCCCACTCCAATGCAGAAATTAGGGAGGTTCTCTTCTGAGCCTCTTGCCCCAACTACTCTCCAGCTGTGGGCTATGCTCATCTGACCATTCCCTAGGCAACATTTCTGGGCCCCTGTCTCTCAAGGTCATTCCCACATACCATTATACTGTGCTTACGATTTTACTTCAGCTTTCCATTGCTTTACAGCGTTAGAAGGATAAGACCCCAAAAGCTTGGTGAGTCCAAATGGTGGGAAATGTTTCTGGAATTTGACTCATGGGAAGCCAGGTAAAAGGGCAAAACTTATAGCCCTTTTATCCCACTCCCCCACCCTTTGGAATCCTCACTCTGGTGCTGAGATAATTAGGAATAAGAGAATTGATGTATTTGCATTCATTGGAGAGGAAGGGATTACAAGAGAGTAAGCAGGCACACAATGGGGAATATGCATTGAAAGGAATGCAAGAGTGCTTAGGAGGCAAACAAAAGCCTTAGTGTGAAATTGATTAGGGTCTTGTCAGTGTCAGGCAGCAGCACAAGCTGGCCAGAGCTTCTAATCAACTGATTAAGGTCACAGAGCTGAGCTTGTTAACTTGCCCTTAGCACTTTTTAGGGGAACCACTGTGCTGTGGAGAAAAGCAGCTCAGGAAGAAATTGCTTATTTAGGCAACCTCTCTGCTCTGCAAGTGGAAGGGGGGGTGGGGGAAAAGCAGGTCAGGCACAGGATAATGCGTACTGACTGTAATGGCAAACGTGACTGAGAGAAACATTGCAAAGGCCATAAATGTGGGCATTGATCACAAAATTTCTTTTTTATCACCATCATAACTGCAAATGGTTGCTGTCTGAGGCAGTCGCTAAATGAGGACTACCTGTAGTAAACATTTAATATTATATGTGTATGTATGTATATAACTACATCAATATATATATATATATATATATCATAAAGAGATTTTGAAGTCAAATATGACTAGGCCTGCTATAAAATTTGATGTAGTTTTGAGTTATAGACATGTGGGAGAAAAAAAAGACTTCATATAAATATAAAAACAAAAATAAAAAGTGTAAGTATTTAACTTGAGCACAGTCATTGGAACAATCACCTATATAAAGCTCTTATTTGATTAAGTTTTATAAAAATAAACTATTATATATGCATTCGTTATCAGTTGGGTGAATTAACCATTTTGAAGCAAAGTATTTTTTGTGATGTATGTAACATTGTACAAGAAGCCCTGTGCTAAAACCATATATTTAAAGGCATATTATACTCTTACTTAAACTTGCTGTGTGCTTACTCAAAGCATTGTTTTCATCAAACCAAAGATGTTTTCCTTAGTTAATCAAACTGATTAAACATAAAACCTCTGATAATTATTCCGTTCTAACAACTCACAAATAGCAATGCAGTTGTGGATCTCTCCTCTTCCTTGCTCTGATTTCATATAATTTCTTACCCTTAAGGGAACTATAACTGATGACAGCTCTTACTCTGATATAGATTAGCATCCAGTTTGGGTACATGAATAAGAACCAGGAGAGCTTTATATAAACTGGATTTACAACTTCTCCTGGCTCTCACCTGTTCTACCCCACCCCTTTCCAGAGCTTCCACAGAGGATACTGAGTCAGTTTCTATGATCAAAACATCCCTGCCTTTCTGAGTAGACATTCCTTTCAATCAACACATCTCTTCTCTGAAGCTTTAAAACAAAAAACCTCCCTAGACAATTTCTATATACACACTGATTGGCAGCCCCCTTATTTAGCAAAATTAAATAACTCATTTGGCATGCTTTTGTTTTGTGGTCTATACGCTGAGCACAAATTCAGTATAAGCCTAAATTTCTTGTTCTTTTCCAAAGTTTTTGTTTGTATGTAGGCCTCTCCACTTATGCTTTTTAACTGCATGATTGTTAACATAATAAAAGGAGTATGCACACTCTGTACATAACAAAGCTTAACAAGCCAGCTCAAACCAACACAGGGTCTTTGCATGTTTAAATGTATCCTGAAGCTCAACATCAACAGGGCACGCAAGTATACACATTGGGAACACCAGAGTTTAACAAAACAACATATTAGTCTTGACATTATTCAACACCATTAGCAATCCTTATGTCTGAGCTGTAATTTCCTTATAGCAAAGTTGTTTATCCCAGAACACCTCATTGTCATCATGAGAAACTATATATAGGAAGCCATGATACAGACAGAACATAGCAAAACAGACTGGCTCCAGGTTGGCAGAGGAGTGAGACAAGGCTGTATACTCTCCCCTTATTTACTCAACCCATTTGCAGAATATATATTAAGGAAAGTTGGAAGAAGATAAATATGGTTTTAAAACTGGAGGAAGAAACATCAGTAACCTGCTCTATGCAGATGACACTAACCTGATAGCTGAAAATGCAAAATATCTGCAAGCCCCAGTAATAAAAGTCAATGAGCACTGTGAAAAAAGGGAAGGAAAAGATATTCAGATGCCATGATGTGTCTATACCTGCAAAGATCAGAATAGTGCAAGCAATGGTATTCCCTGTGACACTCTATGGAAGTGAAAGTTTGGAGAAGCAGGATAGGAAGAGTATTGACACTTTTGAACTTTGGTGTTAGAGAAGACTCTTGAGAACACCATGGATAGCCAAGAAAACAAACAAAAGGATTGTTGGACACATTATGTGAAGAGAAATCTGTAATGCTGGGAGGTGAAAGAAAAGAGAAGAGAATGACCAGTAGCAAGGTGGATGGACTCAGTTACAGTGGCAATCAGTGCATGGTTGGAAGACCTGAAAGATCAGGTTAGAAACAGATCATCATGGAGAAAATCTATCTATGTGGTCACTAAGGATCGACTTGATGGCACATAATCAATCAATTAAAAAAAAAAGTACTTTTAAAAACAGAGTCAGAGGTACATGGCTGTGAGTAGTCTTCTTCTTGGCCCAGTGCTAAATTGCTTCTTCCATTTCAACATTCAATTTTCATGTCATCGCAAACCAACAGGGACTGATGCAGCTGCATGTACTATAGTCACACATGCACTTTACACATCTTTTTCCTTTGGAATCCAAAGCTTTGTACAGCTTTATGACTCACCTAGGAAAGCTCTGAAAAAAAGAGCAATCCAATCATATCACAGAATAAGAGTCCAGTCATGGTGTACAGAATGGTGAGAAAGCTCAAAACGACACTGCTCAAATAACCAAGTTCTGTTTCACACTCAGAGTCATTCATGCTCTTAAAGTTTAGACATGGCCATTTTGAGGTTGCGACTGAGGTTGATGTGTTTTGAAGCTGCATCATTTTGCATATCTTACCGCGGATTCGCTTTTTATTTTTAATGAAATTATCCTTTTAATTAAAAATACAGTACCTGAGATCGCATGAGATTGTGCCATTTTTAATTTTTAAAATTATCTTTCCTTTTGATACCCACAACATCAGACAAAATCATGTGATGGTGCCTGCCACCTGAAAAGATGGCTGACCACTTTGAGAGAGACCTATGTCACATTTTGAAAATATTAATACTCTAACCTCTGTACTATTTTTCCCAAACATCTCCTTTCTCAAAATTTCCTTTAACCTTTAATGCATAGAAAGTTAATAGAAATGGAAGTTGGCACCCTTAGTTTGCTCCACAAAGCCCATATAGATGAGTTGTTGTTGTTGTTCAGTCGTTAAGTCGTGTCCGACTCTTCGTGACCCCATGAACCATATTGCGCCAGGCCTTCCTATCTTTCACTGCCTCCCTGAGTTTGCTCAATTTCATGCTCATTGCTTCAGTGATGCTATCTAGCCATCTCATCCTCTGCTGTCCTCTTCTCCTTTTGCCTTCCATCTTTCCCAGCATCAGGGTCTTTTCCAAAGAGTCCTCTCTTCGCATTAGGTGACCAAAGTATCTGAGCTTGAGCTTCATTATCAATCCTTCCAATGAGCAATCAGAGTTGATTTCCTTTAAGATTGACTGGTTTGACCTCCTAGCAGTCCAGGGCACTCTTAAGAGTCTTCTCCAGCACCACAGTTCAAAGGCATCAATTCTTCGGTGTTCAGCTTTCTTTATGGTCCAGCTCTCACAGCCATACATTACTACTGGAAAAACCATAGCTTTGACTATGCGGATCTTTGTCGGCAAGGTGACGTCTCTGCTTTTTAATATGCTATCTAGGTTTGCCATAGCTTTCCTCCCAAGAAGCAAGCGTCTTTTAATTTCATGGCTGCAGTCTCTGTCTGCAGTGATCTTGGAGCCCAAATAAATGAAGTCTGTTACTGCTTCCATTTCTACCCCTTCTATTTGCCAGGGATTGATGGGTCCAGATGCCATGATCTTAGTTTTTTTAATGTTGAGTTTCAAGACAGCTTTTGCACTCTCCTCTTTCACCCTCATCAAGAGGCTCTTTAGTTCTTCTTCACTTTCTGCCATTAGGATGGTATCGTCTGCATATCTGAGGTTATTGATGTTTCTCCCTGCAATCTTAATTCCGGCTTGTGATTCTTCCAGCCTGGCATTTCTCATGATGTACTCTGCATATAGGTTAAATAAGCAGGGTGACAGTATACAGCCTTGTCGTACTCCTTTCCCTATTTTGAACTAATCGGTTGTTCCATGACCGGTTCTAACTGTTGCTTCTTGGCCCCCATACAGATTTCACAGGAGACAGGTAAGGTGGTCTGGTATCCCCATCTCTTTAAGAATTTGCCACAGTTTCTTGTGATCCACACAATCAAAGGCTTTTGCATAGTCAATGAAGCAGAAGTACATGCTTTTCTGGAACTCTCGTGCTTTCTTCATGATCCAGCGAATGTTGGCAATTTGATCTCTAGTTCCTCTGCCTCTTCGAAACCCAGCTTGTACATCCGGTAGTTCTCGGTTCACGTACTGCTGAAGCCTAGCTTGTAGGATTTTGAGCATAACCTTGCTAGCATGTGAAATGAGTGCAATTGTGCGATAGTTTGAGCATTCTTTGGCATTGCCCTTCTTTGGAATTGGAACGTAAACTGACCTTTTCCAATCCCATGGCCACTGTTGCGTTTTCCAAACTTGCTGGCATATTGAGTGCAGCACTTTAACAGCATCATCTTTTAGTATTTTAAATAACTCAGCTGGAATACTGTCATCTCCACTAGCTTTGTTGTTAGCAATGCTTCCTAAGGCCCACTTGACTTCACTCTCTAGGATGTCTGGCTCAGGGTCAGTGACCACACCAGCATGGACATCAGGGACATTAAGATCTTTCTTGTAGAGTTCTTCTGTGTATTCTTGCCACCTCTTCTTAATCTCTTCTGCTTCTGTTAGGTCCCTGCCTTTTTTGTCCTTTATCATGCCCATCTTTGCACTAAACGTTCCTTTGATATCTCCAATTTTCTTGAAGAGATCTCTAGTCTTCCCCATTCTATTGTTTTCTTCAATTTCTTTGCATTGTTCATTTAATAAGGCCTTCTTATCTCTCCTTGCTATTCTCTGGAAATCTGCATTCAGTTGCTTATATCTTTCCCTTTCACCCTTGCTTTTCACATTCCTTCTTTCCACAGCTATTTGTAAAGCCTCATCAGACAGCCATTTTGCTTTCTTGCATTTCTTTTTCTTTGGGATGATTTTAGTTGCTGCCTCTTGTACAATGTTACAGACCTCCGTCCATAGTTCTTCAGGCACTCTGTCTACCAAATCTAATCCTCTAAATCATTCATCACCTTCACTGTGTACTCACATGGAATATGATCTAAGTCATACCTGAGTGGTCTAGTGGTTTTCCCTACATTCTTCAATTTAAGCCTAAATTTTGCAGTAAGAAGCTCGTGATCTGAGCCACAGTCAGCTCCTGGTCTTGTTTTTGCCGTCTGTATAGAGCTTCTCCATCTTTGGCTGCAAAGTATGTAATTAATCTGGTTTCGGTATTGACCATCTGGTGATGTCCATGTGTAGAGTCGTCTCTTGTGTTGTTGGAAAGGAGTGTTTGCTATGACTAGCTTGTTCTCTTGACAGAACTCTATTAGCCTTTGCCCTGCTTCATTTTGTACTCCAAGGCCAAACTTGCCTGTTATTCCAATTACTCCTTGACTTCCTACTTTAGCATTCCAATCCCCTATGATGAAAAGGACATCTTTTTTTGGTGCTAGTTCTAGAAGGTGTTGTAGGTCTTCACAGAACCGGTCAACTTCAGCTTCTTCGGCATCAGTGGTTGGGGCATAGACTTGGATTACCGTGATGTTGAATGGTTTTCCTTGGATATGCACTGAGATCATTCTGTCGTTTTTGAGGTTGTACCCCATTACTGCCTTTCCCACTCTCTTATTGACTATGAGTGCAACTCCATTTCTTCTAAGGGTTTCTTGCCCACAGTAGTAGATATAATGGTCACCTGAATTAAATTCACCCATTCCCGTCCATTTCAATTCGCTGATTCCCAAGATGTTGATGTTCAATCTTGTCATCTCATGTTTGACCACATCCAGCTTGCCTTGGTTCATGGATCTTACATTCCACGTACCTATACAATATTGTTCTTTACAGCATTGGACCTTCTTTTCGCTTCCAGATATATCCACAGCTGAACGTCCTTTCGGTTTTGGCCCAGCCGCTTCACTCTTTCTGGAGCTACTTGGAATTGCCCTCCACTCTTCCCCAGTAGCATATTGGACACCTTCCGACCTGAGGGGCTCATCTTCCGGCGTCATATCTTTTAGCCTTTTAACATTGTCCATGGGGTTTTCTTGGCAAGGATACTGGAGTGGGTTGCCATTTCCTTCACCAGTGGACCACATTTTGTCAGAACTCTCTGTCATGACCTGTCCGTCTTGGGTGGCCCTGCACGGTATAGCTCATGGCTTCACTGAGTTACACAAGCCCCTTCGCCACGACAAGGCAGTGATCCATGAAGGGGCATATAGATGAGTAATTGGTGGCATTTCTGTGTGCCAATGGATCTTTTCATTGTGAAAAAAAAATATGCCTCATGCCAGTTTAAACAACATTTAGCATACCAGCAGAAAGGATCATGGTAAGAAGGGTTCCTAGAATCTTCAGGGGTCGTTATTATCTTGAACTCTTAGAATAGAATAGATCAGAATAGATAATACTGAGGTAAATGGACGAATGGTCCATGTCTATGTTTCTGCCTAACATGCTCAGCTAATATATCATACCACCTGTACAACTTTAGCTTTAGTTAACAGTAACTCACTTTTGACTTCATGGTTAATCCATCCCTTCCCTGCTTCTTATGATCACTGTTACTTCCTAAAATATTACTTTTTGCTCCTATATGAGATATAATTAACTTCTCCAGCAAAATGGATTATGATAAGAATATGCTAATTAGAAAACGAATCCACCACAGGTATAGTGTGTCAAAATGGGTACATACAAGTATAATTAAGATCACAATCTGTGCAACTATAGGATTATATGAGCACTTGAGAATTTAAATATGCTAATTTTCAATTGCTTAATAGTAGTGAAATTTTCTTTGCCTCTTTCTTTTTCTTCTCTTTGGACCTCTGTTTAAACTTGTTCATTTATGTTTTAGGCTGATAATTCTGGCTATAAAATATTCTTTAGCTTTTAAAATTGTTTTATAGTTTCATTAGATCTTACAATTCCATTATTGCTTTTTACACAATATACAGGTGAAACTCGAAAAATTAGAATACCATGCAAATGTTCATTTATGTCAGTATGGCAACTCAAAAGGTGAAACCAATATATGAGATAGACGCATTACATGCAAAGCGAGATATGTCAAGCCTTACTTTGGTATAATTGTGATGATTATGGCGTACAGCTTCTGAAAACCCCAAATTCACAATCTCAGAAAATTAGAATATTACATGATATCAATAACACAAGGATTGGAAATAGAACAATATCAGACCTCTGCAAAGTATAAGCATGCATATCTACTCAGTACTTGGTTTGGGCCCCTTTTGCAGCAATGACTGCCACAATGCGACGTGGCATGGATGCTATCAGCCTGCGGCATTACTGAGGTATTATGGAAGACCAGGATGCGTCAATAGCGGCCTTCAGCTCCGCTGCATTGTTCGGTCTCATGTCCCTCATCTTTCTCTTGGCAATGCCCCATAGATTCTCTATGGGGTTCAGGTCAGGCGAGTTTGCTGGCCAATCAGGCACAGTAATCCCATGGTCATTGAACCAGGTTTTGGTACTTTTGGCAGTGTGGGCAGGTGCCACGTCCTGCTGGAAAATGAAGTCAGCATCCCCGTAAAGCTCGTCTGCGGAAGGAAGCATGAAGTGCTCCAAAATCTCCTGGTAGATGGCTGTGTTGACCCTGGACTTAATGAAGCACAGTGGACCAACACCAGCAGATGACATGGCTTCCCAAATCAACACAGACTGTGGAAACTTCACACTGGACTTCAAACATCGTGCATTGTGTGCCTCTCCATTCTTCCTCCAGACTCTGGGTCCTTGGTTCCCAAATGAGATGCAAAAGTTGCTCTCATCAGAAAAGAGGACTTTGGACCACTGGGCAACAGACCAGTTCTTTTTTTCTGTAGCCCAGGTAAGACGCTTCTGACGTTGTTTGTTGTTCAGGAGCGGCTTGACAAGAGGAATACGACGTTTGAAGCCCATGTCCAGGATCCGTCTCTGTGTGGTGGCTCTTGATGCACTAACTCCAGCCTCAGTCCACTCCTTGTGAAAGTCCCCAACACTTTTGAATGGCCTTTTCCTGACAATCCTCTCCAGGCTGCGGTCATCCCTGCTGCTTGTGCACCTTTTTCTACCACACTTTTCCCTTCCACATAACCTTCTATTGATGTGCTTTGATACAGCACTTTGGGAACATCCAACTTCTTTTGCAATTACCTTTTGGGGCTTTCCCTCCTTATGGAGGGTGTCAATGATGGTTTTCTGCACAACTGTCAGGTCAGCAGTCTTTCCCATGCTTGTGATTCCTACTGAACCAGCCTGAGAGACCACTGAAAGGCTCAGGAACCCTTTGCAGGTGTTATGGATTCATTAGCTGATTAGAGTGGGACACTTTGAGCCTAGAATATTGAACCTTTTCACACTATTCTAATTTTCTGAGACTGTTAATTTGGGGTTTTCATAAGCTGTACGCCATAATCATCACAATTATACCAAAGTAAGGCTTGACATATCTCGCTTTGCATGTAATGCGTCTATCTCATATATTGGTTTCACCTTTTGAGTTGCCATACTGACATAAATGAACATTTGCACGATATTCTAATTTTTCGAGTTTCACCTGTATACCACTGTATGTTACTATGTACTGTACATACAGGTGAGGCAGAAATTATGCCTGGTGTCAATAGCAATGTATTGCTCTTAAGATATTTTGAGTTAAGGAACCACTCAGTCCCTTGCTATCAATCAGACTTGTTTTGTATATTTTCTTACCTTCAAGATGGAAACTTGAGCAATGACAAGTTTATAATGACAAAAAAATGTAAAAAGGATTGTTCAGCATCTATGTATATTTTAAAATGTATATAAATGATAGATTAAGTGTCATAAATCTTGTTCATAAATGTTATATGACTTGTGAAAAGGAATACTGTTACAAATCCTGGCAAAAGTAAAAGGAAATAAGCAAATATTGCAACCTACCATGACAATTAAAATTATTCAAACTATTAGCATCTTTCCTTAAAATTTATTTTAATATAATTGATATATTCACATATACTAGGAAATGTGTGAAAGGAAATATAAAATACTCTGTTAATTGCAATTAAAATTAATTAAGTGTAATTAAAATGTGGTAAACCACATTTATCATGAAGGATCTCTACTCTGAATTTAAGACAACTAACAACCAGAAGAGTAGACAGGGAAAATAAATAAATACATAAATATATAAATATAATTCAATAAACGTGGATAAATATCCTGTGTGTTGCTCAGTGCCCCCATCCACTCACACAGCTACCATTTTGGGCTGCAAAAATGGGGACAACCACTACATGGCAACAAAGAGTCAATGTATCATTTTGCAGCCATCTTGTGATTATCAAGATGTGGTAGCCCTAGGGCTGCCAAATCCCAGTGAAACCAGTGCTAGAGATTTCTCACTGTAAATGTGTATAAGGGATATATACACATTTATATGTGTATATATATGTTTGTCTATGTGTGTGTGGAGAGAAAGAGAGAAAGATAGGATGAAATATATAGACACCTATTATAAGATAAGCTTAACAATGGGCAGAATCAGATTTCTTTTTTTAAGAAAGTGTATATTCATTTAATTAACAACTAATGAAAATGAAGTACCTGTTTACACAATTAATTCCTATCTGCATATACCATGTGTGTTTCTCTGTCACATACAAACTCATTCATCTCCCTCCTTCCAGTAGAAGCAGCAAAAAGAAGGAAGAAAACAGGCTGGAAATGGGATAAATGGAACAGGTAACTGCACTGGGAAGGGAAGGGATCAGAAAGGAGATGACAAAAATTGGGTGGAGGTAAAGTGGGGACCTGGAATAATAACCACACAATTATAGTAATGAAAGAAAACAGTAAGACTGCTTACTGTAGGAATTACAAACCAGTTACATTCAATATAAACAGCCTCTCCCAAGCAGCAGCCAATCTTCAGTGTCTTCAGCCATATGCATCTCTTGCTCATTCATATCAGTCTCTGTAAGATGATCTACTGAGAGCCAGTTTGGTATAGTGGTGAAGGCACCAGGCTAGAAACTGGGAGACCATGAGCTCTAGTCATGCCTGAGGCATGAAACCAGCTGGGTGACTTTGGACCAGTCACACTCTCTCAGAAGTAGGCAATGGCAAACCACTTCCAAAAAATCTTGTCAAGAAAACTGCAGGAACTAGTCCAGGCAGTTGCCAGGAGTCAACACAGATTTGAAGGCACCAAAAAAAAAAAAAAGATGATCTACCACCAGCAGTATTCACTGATAACTATTTAGGGCAAAAAAAAGTCATTCTCTCATTAGATAATACATTCATGCCTCTTTCTGTTGGATTAATCAGAGATACTTCAGCCAAATTCAGATAGGAAGAAACTTCTATGAAGCATTAAGGATTGGTCTATGGACAGTTTCCTGAGGAATAGGACAATCTAAAGGGAAGAGTTGCAGCAAACAGAAAGAACAAATAGAATACTAATCTTCATTGAATTTACATATAATATACATGTATTTATTCAATAGAGTTGATAATAGTACAAGAGTGTTTTTATTATTATTATTATTTTGTTTTGTTTGCTTTGTCTGATTTGGCCTTTAGATGCCATGACTTCTACCCATCCTGACAGAATTGGCTCATTCCAGGTTCTGTTGATTAAGCAATGATGTCTAGAAGGACCCAGAAAGTGGGACTCCTCTGTCATGGCACCCATCTTATGGAACAGCATCCCTTCCCCCTGAAAGTCATATGATCCACATCCTATTGGGATTAAATTATGGTCTTTTTCCCAACCCTTGGATTAGTGTCTTCCCTGGAAGTTGATTTTATTGTTTTGTATATGTCAAGCCACACAGAGTCTTTGCAGCCAGGTGGCTTAGAAATTTAATTGACAACTAAATAAGATCATATCCCATGAGGTCCCCTATCATCAAATTTTAAAAAATACAGGACCCTTGAGAGGGGAACATCATATTTTAAATTCACATTTATCTGAGAAGAAATTAAAGGATAATAATCTCTGGAATTCAAAGAGGCCCAGTTCAAATTATTTGGATTTATCCCTATTTCTTCAGCTGGAGGAGAAAACAAAGATGTATTCTTGTGTAATTTTAACTTATATACAAGAAAAAGATCCAGTCCAAATAAGGTGTAATAGGATAGTTATAAGCATAATAATATTACACAGCAAGCGTAGGAATCTGTAGCATGTACCTTTACTTTTGTTTTTCTATCTAATTGTTTGGCACAAAGTAACCCAAAGCAATCAAATGAATATGTAATTGAATTTATGGCATGCACAAGAAAGGATCTGTACTTTTACATTCTTATGAGGTCTTATTTTATGGAGCACTGAGAACATTTGCCTGGGGTTTATCTAAAGTATGGCTCAGTCTTTGAAATGAATAGATGATCTTTGTCAGTCAAACCATTAAAACTACGTTGTTAAAATTTAACTCCAGGAATTATTTCAGTATTGTGGGTTTCCTTAGAAAGTCCTGTTTACTAGGCTATTGACTTCGAGGAAAAAAATCATCTTGGTATAGGATGCAGTGAGAAGAAAGTGGAGATGGCACTTAAATTAACATTCTTTTCCACAACATCTTAAAAGAACATTTATCAGCCTTCCTCAACATATTATCTAGATGTTTTGGAGTTCAGTTCTCCAAATATCCAAGCCTATGTGGCTGGTTGTTTGATTATGGGGTTGATGTCCAGTAATTCTGGAAGGCATCAGTTGGAGAGGACTGCTGTCTTGGTTGTATAACTGATCTTTTCACTGTGTGTTTCAGTACATCTCTCCTGTTCTTTTTAGATAAATAATGCATATTTGTCAATAGGCACATGCCTGACAGTTGGCTCTTCATTTTTTGAGTTCAGTATCTGTTGCTATTCATTATTTAGGAAAGGGAAAGACTTTGTTCTTCCTACAGGCACTCCTACATCCCGGGATTCCAGCTGTATACAAGCAAGATAGTAAAAAACATAGACAAGAGTCCAGTCAGAAACATTTCTCTAGGCAATATGCTGACAGCCTATGAATGAAAAATAGGTGGGGAAAGGGTTATAAGAAGGCCAAAGGGCTGAGGAGGTGTTCTTGGCTGTAGCAGCAGGATTTGGAAAGACATAACGGTTGTTTTCAGCTAATTAAACTTGCAAATTTCATACCTTACAAGACTGGTATTGTAATTCAAAGAGGCTGTCATTGAAAGTTAATGATTTACCACTCCTTACAACCTACACACAGACTAAGAGCAGAGATTTGTGAGCAATTAATTGATAATGTGTTACAATAAGAAGTAAGCAATAAGCATTTATACTCTCAAAGCTATCAAGCACATGACAGATTGAGAGGTAGACAAAGAACCTTGAAAGAATAGTGCATTCCTTTGCTGCACAATGTATAATATATTTCTTTGTCTTAAGTTAGTCAAACCAGTGAAATTTGTATCAAAAAGCCATTTGGACCCTTTCAGTTAATCCAGTTTCTAATTATTATTATTGCATTAAGTCCCAGGAGATAATTAATTAGTAATTATTAAATCCTACTGGGACAATGCATAAATATGCACAATAACCAAAACAGAAAGCTGGAATTTTAACTCTGATACCATCAAATAGTTTAGATCCATTTAATTGCTATAAATATGTGCTTTGAATCTAACATTATTTTTGAATATATTATTCAACAGCAGATCCTTTTATAATTGTTGTAATTTTATTCCTTGTATAAGACAATTATTAGGTGGGATCTTGCAAACTGTAGCTCTCTGTTTCTTTAATTCAGCATTCACTACAGTCTTCACTACAGATCAGTCAAATGGAGTACAGTTAGAACAAGTACAAAAATTCAAATACTTTTGTTGTATAGTACAGGAAAAGAAGGTTTCCAAGTAAAAAACTGAATTGGTGCCATAACTATATCTTTTGCTTCACTCATTTGGTGGTTATGGTGGGAGCATAACATTACCATATAGACCAACATTCTCGTTTTAGACACGGATATTACCAATACAGTATAGGACTGAATCACAGATGTTTTTATAACAAGAAATCCCAAAACTGGAAAACTTCCAAATGTGTAATCTCCATAGAATCCTTGGCATCACTTTGGTGGACTACATAAGAAATGCAACCAACCAACCATAGTCAATGAAATCCAAAAATGGCAGCTGAGATGGTTTGGACACATTTGTACAATGGCTCCATTTGCTGTTCAAACCACTCTGGAGAACATGGTCCCATGAATGGAAAGTTCAGTGCAGGACACATGGAAAACCTGGGTAAAAAAAAATGTAACTGATCTAGCCCTTTGTAGACTAGATTTGACTCAAGCTAAAATCATAGCAATGGACAAAGCACTTTGGTGAGGATTTATCTCAAACACTCATGGCTCTGTAACACCCACAGCAGCATATTTGTAGCAAAAACATACATAGCCAATCATGGGCAAAACAGATCATGTTCATGTTGAAGAAAAGTATTCTGGTCTGTTGGATTGTTTTACCATTATTTTAAAGATCCATGAAAAATTTAAATCAGTTTTTATTTGCAACATTGGTTGAAACAAGGAACAGGGAAAGAAGGTGCTGGTTGGCAGTGAGTACTTGTGAAAAGAGAATGAGTAGGGCCAAAGGAAAACCTGTGATTTAATTTATGCTTAAATTATTATTCCCCAACTGCATATTTAATATTTTCCCTTTTCTATCTCTCTAAAAATTACAGTTTGGTAACAACTATTGAAAGGATCTAGGAACCATTCAAGATTTTAAAGAGCTACATACACCCTGAGCTTCTCCATTTCTGATTTAGTTTCATATGCTGTGAATATTTAGGATAAAGGTCATGTATCTGGAAACTGGGAGTCTAAATCTATTAAGTGCTCTAGAACTTGCCTTCTAGCCTCTAGTGTGCATATAGCAAAATTTGAAGAGTGTAAGACATGGGCGTCTTAGATCCCATAAATGGTAGGATCCAGATTCTGTAGTCTCTGTGCTATAAGGTGTCATACCAGAAATGGAAACAGTAGATTTGCACTTTGTTGTATAATCTTGTAGATAGCCATATGATGGAAAGTAGTGATAGGATTTTCCCCCTAGTCATCTGTCTCCATTGTAAAGCAGTCATGTTTGTAAATCCTGATCTCTGATTTAAAAAATTTTCAAGGATTTAACTCAGGGATGGGAAACCAGGGAGGCTGCAGTCTCCTGTGCACCTCTTAATCACCTTTAGTAAAGGTGAGTGTAAGAATCCATTAAAATTTTATCAAAATGTTCTCCTGTGGGGGAAGGAAAAAATAAAGGCAATTTTTCTCCATAAAATTGAATGACAGTGTTTGGGGAAAGTTCAGAAAGAATATCTGGCACAACACTAATTATAACCACCACAAAACAAGTCAAATGGTCATATGGTGGGCTAATTAAGTTCCATCTGGTCCTATAGAGATGTTGAATATGACCTGGTTCCTCAGTCTGGAACAATCATTAAGGCACAGATGGAGATCTCATCTGGCTTTGCACATGTGCTTGACTGCTTGGTTTTTGGTCCATCTAGATGACCAGCCTTGTAGCAGAAGAGTTTCAGCAGACAAACCACTGCAGGAAAAAAAAAATCTGAATGAATAAATTCTGACAGTACTGTCCTAGAATGTAGGAATCAATTATTCAGTGTGATTTTATTTATATTTTGCCTAGCACATAGAATCTGCATAGTACATAGAGTTCAGTCTATTTTGTGTCAAGTTTGATATAGTCACCCCAATTAAGAAGACAATCTTGATGTTGTCAGATTTTTTTTTAAGTTGTCTATAATGGCGTTATGTATTATAAAGAATTGAATAGTGGTAAAAAGCAAGCAAACCAGTGATGGCCCTAGGGGAGCATTCATGTATACAAATTTATGCCATAAAGCAGATGTCATATTCTGATCCATATTTAGCTAAGCAATCATGTATAAATAGAATCAAGACTGCTGTTGTTGTTAATTAAATTTGTACACTGCCAAATCATTCAGACTCCTGGCAGTTTACATCAACTTAAAATACTATAAAGCATGCATGATAAACAAAAACAATTGCAATAAAAACAGACATGTTAGGAAAAAAACGATTGCACAACCCTAATAACACCACCACACAAAACAGTTAATAAAATTAGAATCAAGAGTAATAGTGAAAAATTAACAAAATGCCTAATAATGATAGTGAACTATTGCACCTCAAATACCCTCTGGAAAAATTCAACCTTCGCTAGCTCCGTAGGTCATTAACAAGGGGGCTAGCTTAACTTCTACAAAAAGGCTAGTCCAAAGCATAGCACATATGATTGAAAAATGATGTCTTCTAGCTCAGTCCCTCTCATTTCACAAAAATGGGGCACTACCAGCACCTTTTCCCAGGGGTAACTCCTCAAATCTGGATGTTGCAGGCAGTCCTGCAAGTACCTGGTGCCAAGCCATAAACGGCATTGTAAGGCAAAACTAGCACTTTGACTTCCCCCTTTAAGAATACAGGTAGTCCTCATTTAACTAACACAATTGGGTCGTTAAGCAGTCGCTAAATGAAACCACAACTATGCTTATGATGTTACTTCAGCTTTCCTTTTCTTTTGTCAGCCTTGTAAGGTAGACCAGACAGGAAACATGGACAGATGAGCTAATTCTACTTTACTATAAGGTTACATTAACAGAATCTTGCAAATCTGAAAGTATATATCTCCCCTTGAACCCTTTACAACCCAGGAAACTAGGGAGGGTCTCTTCTGAGTCTCTTGCTCATCACACATTTCTGCTGCAGGCTAATTTACCTTTTATCCAACCGTTCCCTTGGCTGAATCTCTTTGCCCTGTCTCCCAAGGTGATTCCCACATACCATTACAGCTTCACTGACCTATGAAGGTCATAAATGTAAGGACTGCTCATAAAGTTACTTTTTCATCACTGTCATAACTGCAAATAGTTGCTAAACAAGTCAGTCGCTAAATGAGTACTACCTGCATCTAGAAACAGATACTTCTGCTGAAAAGGACAAGAAGGGTTTATTGAGGAAGTTATTGATTGATTATTTGCCATCAAGTCATTGTAAACTCTTAGCAACCACATAGATAGACCTCCAGGTTGATCTATCACCAGCCTGGCCTTCAGGTCTTCTAACAGTGCACCCATTGTCTCTGAAATTGAGTTTATCCACCTTGCTTCTGCTTGTCCTCTTCTCTTTCCTTCCACCTTTCCCACTATTATGCATTTCTCAAGAGAGCTGAATCTTTACATAATGTCCAAAATATAATTTCTACCTTGAGTGAGAACCCTGAATTGATTTGTTCAAAGATCCATTTGTTTGTTATCCTGGTAATCCATGGTATTCTTAGGAATCTTCTCCAACAACAAAGTCCAAAAGCTTCAATATTCTTTTTATCCTGCTTCTTCAAATTCCAAATTTTCACTCTCATAGTGTCACGGAATAAAGAAGGTATATCCTGTGACACAAAGCTAGCATCCCTGTATTTTCTGTCATCATGGGTTGGAGAAGGAAGAAAAGTAATAAAAATTAATCTTCCTATAGGAATCAAGTTGAGAAGAACCTAAAAGTCTTCCAGTCAGAGAAAAACAGAACAGAAAAAGAGAAGAACAGAGCGTCCCTTACTTGCTATGTACTCTTAATACCCTAGGAGTTAATAGGATGAAAGTTTCAATGATTCAATGCTGCAAAAGTTGAATCTCCAAAAGGAGTGCAACTCTCCAAATTCTGTGAGTTGAGTCCCAATAAAACTAAAGGGCACCTGCTGGGGAATGTTAACTACAATGTTTTGCTATCCCCTCACCTCAAGCAAAGTAAATAACCTTACATTTAATTTTTAAAAAGTTAACAGCATGTACGTAATTTAAACATGGCATTCTGCTCATTTATGTTTGATTTGCAATAATGAGTCAACTTCCAGAGATTAATTAATCTTGGTAGTTCTTTGAAATTCAGCTTGTTTGATAGGAACTCATGATTGATAGGAACACCTCTTTAATACTCCAGCATCTAAAGATCAAATTTTGAAATTGATTCTTAGCCAACTACTGCACTACAAATAACTTATTTTGGGGTTCACGCAATCTGTTGCATAAGCAGCATTTACACAACGGAATGCTGTTAAGATAAACATATATCTTATTTCACACACACTCCTACCAAATTCTTGGTAGTTCTTTATATAGAGATCTCTGTGCTCCTAACTTTTTGCACATTTCACATGATTATAAAATTAACAACATGAAGATGAATAATTGAATAGCATTCCTAACAAAATCCATTTGGTTGCTATGACAGCTTATCTGCGCCTGTATCAAACCATCTCTGCTAGATCTTTTTTAACTTGTCATAACTATCATATTCAGTCTAAGTAGCAATTCTAGAACAGTCCTGTTTGTGCACACCCCAGATTTTGCATGGATTTAAATGGAACCCAAGCATAATTATCAGGCTCCGACTGACGCTATACTCAGACAGTTATTTGGACTTGTTTTCATACACATCTTCTCCTTCTTAGTTTGCATATGTCTAGATTTGTCTCTTAATAAGAACTGCATTTAGGAATTTATCTCTTTTTAGGCTGTCATATTTTTGAAGGAGTTTTCCCTTCTGGTGCAGTTTCCCAGTTGGTGCTTCCCAGTAGATGTGAGCATCCTAGACCAACTAAATTCAGAAATGCTGGGGAATTCCTGGAAGCTTGGCACTCAGACACATCAGCCATCAATAGACACATAGGGATAAGCTACAGGTACACACCATTCAAAAGAGACAATAAGAAAGCTAAGAAGGAAACAAAAAGAGCAGATCACATCTTCTCCAGCAGCCAACACTGAGGTAACCTGGGGTTAACACCAGACAAACAATCAAGCAGAAAACAATACCCTAATCAAGGCACTACCAAGGAGAAAACCACACCCAGCAACACTGACAGGGCATGCTGCATATAGACAGGGAGCAAATACTGCATATAAACAGGGAGTAAACCCTATACTCAGTAACACTGATGATGTTACCTAGTCAGGTAATGAAATGTTTGCAATCAAACATCAAAGCTCAGAGAGCACCAAGGATTACACATGATGTCATTCACAATGTACCTGATTCATAGTGCTAGATGAGAAAAGTATGTTACAATTTCAAAATATAAGTCTATAGTCACACTCAGTCACACGCTGTTATAAAGACAGAACGAAACTAATTTCACTTGTGAATCATGTTTTTGAGCCTCTGGAAAAAACGGTTGCTATTGCATACATACTTACCAGAAAACAAGTTCCTTTGCGCCCAGTAGGAATTTCTTTTGTAATTTTTAACATATAACATTAATTCTCAGTACCTTTATATTTTCCTATCTTTGAATTGACTTTTGTTTATTTATTGTGAATAGTGAAAAAAAAAGCTGTATATCCATTTCTATCAACAATAGAAACCATATACTGTAAATGAAAGAGGATAAAGTAATGTAGCGATATTGCATACAAATCTTAATTTATGTGAAGCAAGCTATGTCAGACTGTGGTAAGAACTGATGTGTGTAGGGTTTTTTTTTTTAATTTAATTTTTACTTTTTGAAATGAGTGTGACTGTAAATTTGATTTTGGTATGGGAACAGACTAATTAGATTAATTAAGCCTATCATGTACTTCTGTACAATCATGCAGGTGGAAATCACATTTGAGATGACATACCATTTCCGCTTAATAAAAGTATTCCATTAAAAATTGGGGTATAAAATAAGTAATACAGGTGCAGGGTTGATGTCATCAGTTCAGGCAGTATATGACATTTTACTTTCATGAGAGGAATGGAATACAGCCTTTCTGTCTTCTTCTTTAAAACCCCCACACAGGGAACATTTTGCTAAAAAGAGCAGGTTAGAAGAAAGTTTTGACCTACCCCAACTCTTGCATGGTTTCAACCCAAACAGAACACTGTATTTACTTGAGTCTATAGTAGCTAATTTCTGGTGGGTTCAGAAATCTGGAATTTTGAAAGTATGTGGTCATGCTTGCCCTGTAACACGGAAAGCAGCTGCTTATTTATAAAATGTCCATCATGGTTGCCAGGATCCTCTTTACCCCTATTTTACTTTTTGTCATTCTTTCTGGGCATGTGGCAAAAAAATCGCTTGGCTACAGCCATCCGTCGTTGTTTTGGTGGCCAGGAAATATCTGCTAGGATGTGTTTTAGGAAGATAAAGCTGGATAGTAGGGTTGATTAAGCTTGGGCCGTGTAAGCTATTTTATGGCTATTGAGCATATTTCAAATTTTCGGAACATGTTGTGGTGCTTCCCCAGAATGGTTGCCCTGAGGGGCCAGCTGTTTACCAAATGCCTAGCGTAACAACATACAGCAAGTCACAAAATACCCCTTTTTCTGAAGGCAACCTGATGAGTTTGTTCTTTGCCTCCTGCCCATATGTTCTTTACCATCCTTAGTACCTTTGGGGGATATCTTTTGTTTTGTTTTGTTTTGTTTTGTTTTGTTTTGTTTTGTTTTGTTTTGTTTTGTTTTGTTTTGTTTTCCTGGGCAACTGGCTATACTTCCAAGCAAAGCATTAGGCTACAGCTATCCATCATTTTTTATTTTTAACAATGCCTGTATGGAACATGTCAAGATGATACTAGTGGTTGATGGTTTAGCATGCAGCATGCTTGCTTCCTATTTACTTTTTTAATTAAAATAATCTTTTAAAGCATTAAGATAGGGAGCTTGGCAAGAACCAAGAGGCACAGACACATCTGTGCTCATGGCCTTAACTTGACTAACATAATACAATTAATTGTAATGGCCTAAGGAATTGTGCCTATGTATAAAACATCACTCAGATGACTGATAACTTAAAAATACATCACAATCTGCTTTATCAAAATTTGCCAGCCTGCTCAGAGTATAGAGCATAAATCTGAGCCCAGATTTTGAACTAACTGCTAATTTCTACCTCTGCTGCTCAGGGCCAGCCCTACCATTAGCCAGAGTGGTTGCTGAAGTGAAAGGAGTGAACAGAATTTCTTGTATCATGTAGGTTGCCTTGAGAATTTAAACCGGTATGAGACAGGTACAGTGAACGAAGTTGTCCTGTCATCTGTGTAAAAATAAGATTAAACTGCCAATGTTTCCCATGTGGACTGGGGGAGAGAGGGACACAATCTTGTCTGTCAGTTCAGACAGCATACTGTCATGGGCCATTTGTGCTGTCTTTTCTCCCTGAAAGAAAAATGCACTGACTCAACTTTAACTTATTAAACTAGTCAGCAACCCACAACCAATCTCCTTCATGTTCTACAAATAGTGTGAGTCAAGTTATCAGTTTCTTTGAAAAGAGTGTATTCATTCATTCTAAAACTAGCTAAAAAGCAATTTTCAAAGGATAACACAGAATAGAACATCAAAACAATCTGAATCATCAGATTTCTTCCTGTTTTTCTTAAAAAAAGCTTTATAAGCAAGATCAAATTGTGCTCAAAGCAAACATCTCTTATTATATAAAAAGAACACCCTACTAAGAGATGAAAGAATGATCTTTCAGAAGTTGCTCACAGCTCATTGCTGTAACTATTTGAATTTTAGAAAATGTTTGAATTAAAAAATACATAATGTGAAAGAAAAAATACATATATTGATAGATATAGATATATAAAAGCAACTGTTAAACCAACTGTTGGCTTCCTATATAGGTGTTGTCTGTTGATTTCAGTTTCCCAGCTAACATGGTCCTTCCTGAATATTCTGGAAATTGAAATCCACATCCGTAGAGGAATTCAAGCTGAGGAGGTCTTGCCTATGTTCAAGAACTATCATGCAATCAGTTGAAGATTTTGAGAGGTCACTTCTGGTGAGTACATGGCAACCTAGACATCCCCGAAGGAGTGGGGACAGCATTGTGGTGGAGATTGGTGGCCAGATGGTGAATTCTGGCCAGCATACTCTCTCTGGAAAAAGGAGAGATTGTGAGATCACCCACTTGCACTCTGGACAGATTCTCCTCATGAGTAGATGGCAGGAACTGAGGTTTTAGTGGTCGGCTGGTGAGCTGAGCGACTGGCAGTTGAGAGATTCCAACTATGCTCATAGTCATAATGTAGCTTCTAAGGACATAAAGCTTGGCTGAGCCTCATTTCTTAATCACTTTTGGAATTACTTTTTTACTCTTTTTCAAATCCTCAGAATTTTCAGAATGAAAAGTTTGATGGTATTCATTGGGTGAGTTTCCTTCAGTCCTTAATGGAAGAAGTTTTTAAGTATGAGTTTAAAAACTTAGAAATGTTTGGGATTAATGACAAAAGAGTGATTAGAGTGTTGTTTCTGGAAAGTTATAAATGGACTGTGGGTCCTTATAGATTTGAGATAAAATTTTGAAATTAATTAAAAGAAACCTTCCCATGGGAAATGACCGTTGTTTTGACTTCTGGAAAAAAAAATGATAGGATAGGACTTTGAAGGTTGTACACTAGAGGGAGCCAGATGGAATTAAAGATTACAATTAAGGGAGAAAACCATTTAAATTTGACTTGCCAACACAGAATGGAACAAAATACATTGGACGTATTAAAGGATATTTGTGAACAATGGATTCAGAAGTTAATTTTAAGAATGTCTGCCATCATAGATTGACTGTATGTAAATGATGTTATGGAAAAGGAACAAATTCTACCAGACAAGACTGAAATAGATTTGAACATGGATTTAAAAAAGACAGGCTACCAGAATGATCTGGAAAAAGATGATATACTGGATATACAAATGAAACTGGTTGATGTTTTAATAATTAAGGGACATACAAATAGCAAACCAGAAGACTGACTTGGATAATTTTCATATATTGGATTTACAAAGGAGCCCTGTTAAAGTTTTGAAAGGCTTGGTGAGAAGGGGCAAAGAAAAAAAGAAAAGAAATCAAGCTCTAGGATATTATTTGAAGGGATTAAAGATCAAGATTGTTAGAAGTAAAGGGAAGGAATATAAAGTTGGTTTATTTGATCAAGGTTAAAATAGATTTTGCCATTTCTGGTAACCCTTAATGGACTCTTGCTGACCAGGACTGAATGGCAAGGTTTAAGGATTTGTTTATAGATAAGAGATGGGATATAGGATGAAGAGATTTTTTTCTTGTATTTTAAGAAAACTTGTTAAGTTGTTAAAATTGTTTATTCTTGTGATGAAGGGGGAAGTTACTTCTTTATATATTTTTGTCTTTCTTTGCTATATTTTTATTTTTTCCTTCTTTTCTATTTTTTTCTATTTTTCTTTTTTCTCTGCATTCCCTATCTTTTCTTTTCTTTTCTTTTCTTCCTTTTTGTAGCTTGTAATAGTTTTTATCTGTGTAACTGTAATGCTCAATTTGTTGTTGTTTTTTAAAGAAAATTTTGAGGCAGGAATCAATACATATTATGTCATGATTGTAGATGCATCCTTTGTTCATGATCGACAATTCAGGACAATAAAGAAGAACCTGATGTAGAAAGCAACAGTCTCCCTAGCCTAGGTCATCTGCTCATATTGAGAAGAGTTCCCTGTACAGAAAGAAACAGTGTTCTTTCCCTCCTCCAAAAGAACATTAGGGACAATCTTCTATAGCTGGTCTATTAGCTTCAAGATGTGAGATTTGGGAAGATGCTTGAAAATGAAAGCAAATTCACTATGGCAGGTGGGTGGGGATCTGTCTTCCTCAGTATGGTATGTACATAGCCAGGAACCACTCTGCCTGAATTCAGAGTTGTTGAGATAAAAACCTCAGGTTTTTATCAGATACATCTAATTTCTTCTGCAAATTTCTCCATCAGACCATCACTTTCTGATTCACCAGATTGTGAACTGGCCCAGCCAGACCATTTATGGCTGCAGCAAAAGCCATATAAGAGTCAGACAGGGCAGTATGCACAAGATGCTTGTGTGGACACTAACATTCCCACCCTTGCAGTCATTATGAATGGTGAAGTAGAACTGTAGAAGTTCAATAAACAGCATATTGATGACATTGTATGACCAGTTTAAGGCAGAATCAATGGAGCTGATGTTGTTGCCTTCATGGTACAGGTTGTGGTAGATCTTTGCAAAGATACAGGGCAAGCTGGCAATCAAGTCCCTGGAGTCTTCATAGATGAACTCTTAGTACTTGGTCCAACTAATTCCCTCAGAATAGGTGTGAAGTGCTCTCACTGTTGAGAGATGTGACGGCAGCACTGAAATGTGGTATGGGATAAAGATTGGTGGCAAACTTGTCAAGCATAGTCACTACATAGGATGATAGGGCTGCTCTTAGCCTACTCTGAAGACACCCAGGTCATCTGCTATTAGGAGGAGATCTCTCTAGGTACAGTAACCAAAAGAGCCCTTTCAGAAAGCACTCTGCACTTCCAAGGGGTTTGGGAAACAGCTTCTGGCACTTGCAAATGTTGTAGCCATGGAATAAAGCCCTCATCATAATTCAAGACAGAGGTTTTGTGAGCGCCCAGAGTCCCCCATTAGGGGGAGATGAGCATAGATAAATAAATAAAATAAAAATAAATAAATAAATAAATATTAGCCATTCATACCTCACATACCACTGTAGATCATATCCACATTGATTTATCTAATGATTGTGCTATCTTGTTGCCTGAAGCTTTAAGTGTTGCTTGCTCCTTGAGTATCATATTTGCAAGAACACCTTTCAGATCTGTAGAAGAACTTGCATATCTGGCAACAAAAATGATATTTGATGAATTCTTGGTTCCAAAGAGATGTGTGGGCTGCCATGTGTGGCAATCAATAAGGTTATGGGGAGCAGCAACCAAGTCTAGAAGCTGCCTTAGAAAGGGGATAATCTGGACAATAAAGGAGGCAATGAAGACCAAGTTGGTGTGGGAGTATAAATATGCCAACCATTGAAAGAAGAAGAACCACCTGCACCAGGTAGGGTCCTTGCCGTGCAGCAGCATTGACAATATTAGGGCACAGTCATGGCAGAAATCAAACCCCAAACCCTATAAGAATAATCAGAAGGAACCTCCAAAATAGGGGGCTCAAATGATGCACAGTTAGATTCCATCGGGGGAAAGGGTGATATTAATCTAAAATAAATCGTTAGTATAATTAGTAGCACATTTTACAAGTGCCAAACTGTTTTGGGGTTGGAGGTTTCAGTCCAGAGTATAATACTGTTTAGCTGCACCACTGAATGCTGTTGAAATATAAGAACATTAAAATACTTTCTATTTTGTTTAAAAAAAAATTGTTTTAATCTATAACAAAAAAAAATGCAATACTCAAATATCAAACTGAATAAAAATACAAGAAACAAATAGCAAAAACAAAACTAAGGCAAAAACTAATAGAAAAAAGAAAGCTATATATAACTATATAAATGGAGCTCAAGATTAAACAACAAGTTAAATCTTGACTACATGGAATTGTACTAAACCAGTGTTGTCCAAACTTAAGATGAGTGGACTTCAACTCCCAGAATTCCCCAGCCATCATGGCTGGCTGGGGAATTCTGGGAGTTGAAGTCCACTCATCTTAAAGTGGCCAAGTTTGGACAACACTGTACTAAACAGACTTTCCACAATGTCCATAAAAAGTCAATTTGTATATAGGGTATGTGCAAATGTTATCAGTTCCCATCCAGGGGTTTAAATCAGGTATATTCGAGTTTTTCTATTGCAGAAAAATAATATTCTTAGTTTCTGCTGACACATGTCTAAAGTTCTTTGGGCATTGGTAGGGTCTACATTTTCAGAATATAATTTCATATTATATTCACATCCTTGACCTTTACTTCTTTTCCAAAGACCCTGTTTATAACTAAGACCTTATTTACTCACAGCTCTTAAAGGATTGGGCAATAAAAAGACTTCCAGCATGGAAATTAAAATATAAACACCCTTCTAGGTCAACACATAGTAATGCTCCACAAACAAGATAGAGGTTAAAAAGCCACCCACCCCACCCACTAGGATGGCTTGCAAATGGCAAGAGGTGTGGGCTGTGGAAGTGCCATGTCGCAAAAAGGAATTCTAGACAATTGGATTTGTGACTCCAGCAGAATACTTTCTGCTGTCTCGCTGAAATGGCAGATTACCACTTAGCTGGAGGGAGAAAAGGGGAAATAAGTCAGCAGCAACATCCAGAGCATCCTAGGGACAAACATAAAAGCTACAAAATGTCACATTTTATTAAAAAGATGAATCAATCACAACATACTTTATGGAAAGCACCCTTTAAAAAAGCATGTAAACAATGCTGCCCAAACAAGCCTGTACTAGAGTGAGTTACAGTAATTACAAGTGATTAATAAAAAAGTGAAAGAGACTGGAAAAACAAGGATTAAAGGAAAGCTGCTTCTAACAATATAGGAAAACACTGTGGCTTAGGTTGAGTAAATGTGTTGAACTGATTGCAAAACGTTTTAATTAGATTGTGAAAATAGAAAGATTGAATACACATATAAGTATTCTATGTGTTTTTAGCTTAAGTTGGTCCTTGAAGAAGCAAGACAAAAAGGGTATTGACTTTGGTGTTAGAGAACATTTTGAGACAGCCAAGAAAACAATCAAATGTATCACAGAGCAAATCAGTCCAGAGTTTTCACTCAAGGCACAATGAGCAGACTCAAAATATCATACTTCGGATAGATCCAGCTCCTTTTTGAAATCCATAATGCTGGAAAAAGTGGAAGGAATGAGAAGAAGTGGTCAAGCAGTAGCAAGGTGGATGGACTCGATTATAGAGACAATGGGTGCACTGTTGGAAGACGTGAAGTGTTAGGTCTGCCTATGTGGCTGCTTGGAGTCAACACGAACTTGATGGCACCCCATCAATTATAATCAAATGTTGGCAGCACCAGGTGGCAAAATTGTCAACAACTGCCATCACCTTACTACTATCTGTACTGCTTCCTTTCCATATAAACTACAGCCATCTCATCTGCTTTCCTTTTGTCATCTGTGGGGAGGGTCTGCATATCTACCAAAAGCAGACTTCAGTAAGATGGAGGGGCAGACAGAAAAGCCAACAACTCTCGATAACAGCATGATAAGGCAGTTCATATAAATCTGGAGCTGGCCCTGAGTTTAGATCATAGAAATGTTTAACATACTATAACTCTGTACTGACAAGTTGGACTCCACTCTGTTGGTTTAATCACAGCAATCTTTTTGTGCATTACATTCTTCTGTCTTTGAGATAAATGAACCACCTGAAAAATGCCATTAAGCTTGGTGCTGATAGAAATGATTCCTGTGGTATGGACAGGAAACATTTTTAGGAAGACAATTCATAGTAAGGTTCTGGAATAGTATTGTTCATTGGAAGGGCACAGTTATCCATAACTATATAAATATGGAGATTTAACATTTTACAGTTTATTTAATGAGCATTCCATTGCTCATAAAAATAAATTATACATTTTATCACTATCATATTTTTATACACATGAAATAAAGAGTAACAACCAGGAGCTTACCAAATTGGTGCAGACTATTTAACATCTGGGCAAGATATATAACAGGTAAAAGTTACTTAATAATGGAAAGTGATGTTGCTTTTGTTGTGGGAAACATAATTGCTCTGTTTTTTCCAGCCAAATGAAAATAGTTTTGTTTTGTTTTTTAATTCAAAGGATCCACTTTGTTACAGCAGAATCCCTCCATTTTAATTTATAACAGGGCAGTGGTTGCCAACTTTGAATATCTTAAATATAAATAGGTATCACCATCTACTGAAAAACATAACCCTAATACACTATGATAAAAAAAAAAACCATAATTTTTCCAGGAAGGTAATTCATAGGATTACTGGCATTCTGCTGTTATACTTACCAGGTATAAATTTTAAGGGCTTAATTAAAATTTCAATGATTTAGCCTGTATCTTACCTAGAGTACTTCTAAGCTCTCCTGTCATAGGTTTACTACTGGTTGAGAATCAGTGATCTAGAGAGAGAAAATCCAACTCAGGCATGACAACTGCAACTTCTGTGCACATACAGAACTACTGTGAAATGCACAAAGAACATTTACAGATGGAACAAAAGGGCAGGTATTATGGGGAAAATGGCAAACTGTGTTTGGTGTGGCTGCCTTTCCTTCCTCACCACTACTTCTTCAACTAATAGTCACTAATATCTAATAATAGAGATAAAGACAAAAATATAAATATGCGTGCTCTCTTTCTCTTCTTCAGTACATGCTGCTGCTTTTGCCCTTTCTTCTTCTGTCTCGGAGCCACTCTTACTGTTCCTCTTTTATGCAAATCAGTCTTTCCCCTCTCCTATTTTAAACTTTAATTTCCTCTACTGTTTCCTGTTTCTTCTTTTAAATGTTGTCCCTTGCCCCTTTATCCTGCATGTTGTTTTCATCCCCATTTTGTCCTCTTTAAAGTCCTCGTCTCCTTTATGGCCTTCCTCTGCCATTGACTTGGTTTATTAGAGTTTGTTTTTATCACTTTAGGCAGTTCTTCAATTTGTTCCCCTTTTACAGCTAGAATGTCCTTATTTCTCATCTGATTTTGCTAATGTGCAAGTTTGTTTCCCCTTGTAATTTCAAGCTTCCAATCTCCTTGCACCTCAATCTTAATCAATCTAATTGTTCTACCTCTTTGCTCTTTTGCGCCCCTGCTAACACTTTTGAATCTTGCCTCCTTTTCTTCAGCCCCACCTTTCCTTTTGTTCCTATTCTTTTCTTCACACCAATCATCCTCCTTGCTGGTAAAACTATTTTCTTCACCAAAGACAGCAGATCTTCTGGATTACTCAAATTTATTTGAACTGATTCTGAAAGCACTGAATACAACCAGGTAGGAGACAGGATTTTACAGTTGGAAGTAGAAGGTTTGCTGGTCAAAATAGGATTTGAGGTAGGGGGTGCATAGTAATGATATTTGAGCTGAGTTGGAAAAATAGCAGGAAAGAAAGGGAACTTGTTTAACTAAGAATTAGGGCTATGCTCAGCATTCAAAAGGGGTGCTTTACAAAACATGTTAGAACTGGCAAATCACCCTTCCTCAACAGTTGAAGCCACAATTCCCTTTGGAAACCTTGCACAGCTACTTCAAAACTTGCCCTCAGTTGTACATGCATGGACAATTGCTATGCTTTACTGCAGTCTAAGCAGAAATGTCTTGCATGCACGCAAATGTGCTGACATAAAGGTAGGGGAAAAGCAAACAGAGAATAGTATCAAGATTCAAGAAGATCTTGACAAGCTGAAACAATGGGCAGAAATCTGCAAATAAAAAATCCTTCATTTGGGCAGGAAAAATCCAAGGTGAGGAGAGATCATGGTGGACAGTCATAAATATCACTGAAGTAAATGAGAATTACTTCTGAATAGATATGTGTAGGATTACACAATATACATTCACAATGAAACTATTGTCAAACTGTATTCTTTTTCTTTTTTCTACTTACTGCTATTGTATTTGGATGTGCATGCTCTTTCATGTCTATGCAAGATTGTATGTATATTTGTGGTATGGTAAATATGTTTTTCCCTCTCTCAAAACACTAGGTCATCAAGAGAAGCTGATTGGAAGGAGAAATAGAGCGCACCAAATAAACCTGTGAAATTGATTACCACAATATGTGGTAATGGTCGTAAACTTAGTTGGCTTTTAAAAAGGATTGAATAAATTTGTGGAGGACAGGTCTAGTGTGGGCTGTCCATCCTGAAGACTAAATGTTATCTCTGTGTTTGGAGCCCATCCTCAACTATCAGCTGCAGGGGAACAAAGGATGGAGAGGGATATGTCTCCATCTTCTGCCAGTTAACACTCAAGGACACTTTTTTGCTACTGATAAACAAAATGCTGGACTAAGAGAGTCCTTGGCTTGATCCAGCAAGATATTCTTAAATTTTATATCTGATGAATGAATGAAAATGAAAAATGTGAAGGAATGAAGTGTGCATGGATTTTGTGAGAGTGAGAAAATAGGTTTACTTAAATTTGGAGGAATGTTATATGGATCCTCATTATCTCATATTGATCCTCATTATTTTTATATGGGAACCATCTGAAACCATCAAATGAATATCAGATCCGTCTTCACTGAATAAATCATAACAGTCAAGGATCTAATACTTGGTGCTGTTATGATGCAGAAAATCATGGATCTCTGTAATGCATGAATCCTTGTGGATCTTTTTATTTCTTACTTCAAATCACAGATTACATCTATCTGTACAGAATGAGCTATAACAATAACTGGGTGCTTCTGGGATGCAAAAATGTGAAGTCCAGGCACATGTCCTTGCTCCAAATATTTTTACATGTGACACATATAGCATCAGTGTCAAAATACAGATCACATTTGTCTGCACAGAATGAGCCATGACAATCATTGAACCAAAATGGACTCAGGTTGCTGGCACATAAAAAATGGCAGAGCAGCTTTTAAATTGATCCCTGGAAGAAAGCTGACAGGTTCTGGGCAGCCTTTGGTTCAGAAGAATGTAGGTGTTTCAGAAAACACTATAAGAGCCACTGCTGGAAATGGATTAATGGCCAGACATGACAGTCAGAAGGTTAAAAAAACAAAAAAGATTGTGAAGGATGCCCATATCAATTTTTCTGAAAAATCCCACAGTACATAAGTTTACTACACCAGTGCTAGAAGTCATTGAACCAAGAGTACTTGCTTGCAATCTGAACATAGATATAGTACTCAACAGCATCTGCAAGGGGACAAGAGGGTGAGATAAAAACAGTGGCATTGCAATGCAAGCCCCACCCCTTTTCTACATGCATTGCAGTGTTGTGTGCATGCTCCAGAGGAATGGAGCTTGCACACATGACATTGCTTTGATCATTCTGTGAAAGCAGTGATTGCCCGGGTGCCACTAATAATGACTATAACAGAAACCTGTGGAATAGAAAGAATCAATGGAATATATTCATTTCTGGATACAAATTTATAACAAGGGCAGGAAAGAGTACACTGGAAGAGGAGTTACTTTTTATATCAAGGAGTGTATAAAATCTAACATACTGGAAAGCATTATATTCCTCCATAGAATCACCCTGGGTGGCAATATCTGGCCACAAACATAAAAGTGAAGAAGGGGTCCTTCAGGAAACGGAAAGTCTGCTGTGCTCATGAAAACAAAAGTCTACAAACTCTGCCAGAAAAAAAGGTGATAATAAGGAATACAAAGAAAGGATCTTAAGAGCATGTAGCAAAAAAATACTATGGGGAGCAATAAGAACCTCTTTTAGTATATTTAAGGTGGAAAACCAGCCACGGAAGTAGTTGGGCTGTTAGACCCACTTCAAGGGAGTGAAAAGACTGCTCAGACAGAATAAGAAGATTACAGAAAAACTGAATGAGTTCTTTTGCCTGATCCAGGGTTGGGGCATTATGCTTTCAAATAGGAATTGCAGGGGAACAATGGCAGGAGAAGGGTATGCCACCTCCTGCTTGAAGCACCTGGAGACATCTGGTTGTCCACAGTGAGAAGATACCGCATAAAATGATGAGGTTCTGCATGAATTCCTCTTTTTATTCTTCTGACTGAATGACAGAATGGGCTGTATGTTAGAGGACTTTATATATTTCAAGCTGTCATTAAATAGTTGAGAAAGAAGGCAGAAAATAAAAAAGCTTCACCCCATTCTGCTAAATAAAGGATTTCAAACAAAAGGAGGTAATTTGCAGAAATCCACTAGAAGTTTATATTAAGCAGGATAGCTGCTAAATATCTTGAATCTGATCTAAAATGTACTTGTGCTAAATTTTCTGTCTTTTTGCATGTTTGAGATTAGTTCTGCCCTAGAATGGAAAACAGAATGAAAATGACAGGTGCAAGCCAACACAACTATTCAGACCTCTTACAATATTTATCCTGCAATAGGTCACTTTGTCGTTTTACATTTGTAGAACAGACAGGGAGAATTTTTTCAGAGAAGGGCAAGATCTCCATTTACACTCCTCTGTTTGAATGTTTTGGCAGAAGCTAAAGAATGTGCATAACTGTTTCCCCAATGCAGGTACTCTTTCTACAGTTTCTTGTGGCTCATAATAATGTGTAACAACTTTATTCACACTACTGCTAAAACACTGCTATTACAAAAAGCATCCAAGTTCAATAATACTACCCTCCCATTCATACTTCAAAAACCCAGGAAACTGAAATATAAGGTCAAGATTTTATATTCTGCTCACATAATCTGTAAATTCTTTGTGATGATCAGGTTACAGTTCAGGGCCCTGCACCCACCCTTTGAGGCCAAACTCTTTATTGAGATTCTTCTGGTGAAATTATGCCTAATACATTTTTATAAGGCTTAGTGCTTCCCCTAAAGGGCTCTAAAGGTTAAAGTAAGCCCTGAAATGTATGGGAGCCTAATGCAGATGATGCAAAACCGGTGAAATATTGTCTAGCACCTTAAACAGTCTGGGAGCTGAAATTACCATTGGCTAGAGCCTCTGGCTTGTCTTTAAAGACCACTTAACACAGAGATTCTTTCCATTATCCAGAACTTTATTTCTTGCACAAATACTACTTCACTGTTATATCATTTTATTGATTGATTGATTTTACAAAATGTCTATACTGCCCAACAGACTTAACCATCTAATGCTATTTCAAAGGAACCTTCAGTACCAAGAGCACACAGCTGCAGTACAGTATATTCCACAATGATGGGGCAATGATGGAGAAGGTCTGCCTTCAAGTCCCTCTGACCTCTCATGGGGATGAACCTTAAGTGTACCTTCTCTAAATGATCTTACAGGACAAACAGAATCATTTCATATAAGGTGGTCCATAATATAACCCAATACCCTGTCATTTAGGACTTTACAGGTAATAATCAGCCCTTTGAATTAAGCCATAAGTTCTTGACAATTACTGCAGTGACCATGAAATCAATGTTTTTGTACTGCAACAGCTGGCTTCACTCACCAGCAATCTAGCCAACACATTCTGTAGTAGGTGTAGCTTCTGAGACAACCTCAAAGGCAGCCCAACAGCTGTCAAGACATATGGTGATAAGGCTATGAGTCATTGTTGCCAAGCTTTCTAGGCCTGATAGGGTTGTAACTGATACACCAGCCACAGCTAGGCAAATGGTCCCTGGCAACAGCCTCTGCCTACTGTTCAAGAGGATCCATGAGTGCTGGGCAAACTCCAGATCACAAATCTGCTCCTTCAGAGGAATGTAACCTAATCTAGAACTAGCACTGGAAACAATGTTTCTGGAAAGCTTAGGTACTTACAGAAAAACAGCAGCTCCATATTGCTAGGATTTAATGCTTCTTTCCATCTAGTACTTCACAGCCTCCAGATGCTGGCTCAAGACTTGCATGGCATCTCTAACTGGGCTGGGATCTCAGATCAGTAGATTACCTCTCCCAGTTGTTTCATAGACATGTACAATAGCATGAGACAAGGATTGAGCTTTGTGGCATGCAGCATTGGAGCAACAGTGGGCTTGATTGTACCTCCTCCACAAATGCCAACTGATAGGACAAAAATCATCCACCAATTCTGCTTCCATCCCAGGTCTGGTTCTGAATCCTGACTGGAAGAGTTCTAAATAATGTGCTTCATCTAGGATCTTCTCTAGATGATTCCCTACTCATAAGACTTCTCCCTGACAAAAAGGTTGGATTTGGGGCAGATAGCACAACTCTAATGGAGTGATGGTTTTTGCATTAATTTCCTAATGAGGTAGCAAAACTGCAAATAGTCCTCTACCCAGCAATCTGCAATCTTTCTGACTTGCCACATTTCAATAAAATCCCATGATAAGACATTGTGAAAGAGCTGCTCACGTGGGCTATTGTCTCATGGGAGAAAAAGAGACAGCTTTATCCTTATATATTCAATAGTGTAACTACACCTGCCAAGTCAGACTATGATGTTATGGCTTGATTGCTTTCGGAATGAGATCTTTTGTAGATGCCCTGAGGCCTTGCAGTTTCCTCTTGCTTAGCAAATTAGTCCTGGGAATAATTTATGGGTTAATAATTTTTGTCAGATTCATAAAGTCAGCCTAATAAATCTTCAGACAATTCAACAGTGGCTATTCCAATCAGGAAGTGTAAGTTATTCTTAGATTCTTACCTTCTTTTTTCAGGCAGGATTCCAGTGTAGCAGAGCATTCCTTCTTGGGATTTGATATCTGAGCATAAGTTATACAAGCAAACCAGAAAGTCTGAAATTTTGTGTCCTATGGTTGTATAAATAATATATATTATATCAGCCACCTCCTCTACATGGATGACATCAAGCTGTATGCTAAGACATCAAGCTGTATGCTAAGAGTGAACGAGACATCGACTCACTGATCCATCTGACAGGTATCTACAGTGAGGACATTGGGATGTCATTTGTGCTGGAGAAGTGTGGACAGATGGTAGTAAAGAGAAGGAAGATAGTTAAGACTGATGGAATGGAACTACCAGTGGGCCACACAGCAGACATAGAGACCAGCTACAAGTACCTTGGTATCCCACAGTCACATGGGAACCACGATGAGGAGGCAAGGAAGACAGCAACATCCAATTATCACCAAAGGATAAGACAGGTCCTGAAGAGCCAGCTCAGTGGGAAGAACAAGATCCATGCCATCAACACATATGCCTTGCCAGTTATCACATATCCTGCCGGTATAATGAGCTGGCCAAAAGAGGACATGGAGACTGCTGATTTGAAGACTTAGAAGCTCCTCACAATATATGAAGGTTTTCACCCCAAATCCAACACCCAGAGACTGTTCACCAGCTGGAAAGAGGTCAGGCAGGGTCTGGTGAGTGTCAAAGCCACTGTCCTGGATAAAACCTAGAGCATCCAGGAGTACATCAGTAAGATGGCACCAAAGATGAGCTGATGAGAGAATGCCTGAGGCAGCAGCAGACATGGGAAGAAGTGTCATGGCAAGACAAGACCCTGCATGGGATGTACCATTGACAGATAGCTAAGGTGACTGACATTGGGAAATCCTACCAGTGGCTGGAAAAGGGTGGACTAAGAGACAGCATTGAGGCACTGATCATAGCAGCACAAGAACAGGCATTAAGCACCAGATCCATAGAAGCAAGGGTCTACCACACTAGATAGGACCCAAGGTGCAGATTGTGCAAAGAGGCCTCAGAGACAGTCTGACACATAGTGGCAGGATGTAAGATGCAGGCAGGAACAGCATACACTGAATGGCACAACCAAGTAGCTGGCATTGTGTACAGGAACATCTGCACAGTGTATGGACTAGACCCTCCCAAGTCCAGATGGGAGATTCCACAGAAGGTCATGGAGAATAACAAGGCTAAGATCCTGTGGGATGTCCAGATCCAGACAGATAGGCAGGTACTGGCCAATCAACAAGACATTGTGATAGTAGACAAGGACCAAAAGAAAGCAGTGGTGATAGATGTATCAGTGCCAAGTGACAGCAACATCAGGAAGAAGGAGTATGAGAAGCTGGAGAAGTATCAGGGTCTGAAGGAAGAATTAGACAGGATGTGGAAAGTCAAGGCCAAAGTGGTCCCAGTGGTGGTAGGAGCACTTGGGGCTGTGACTCCTAGGTTGGGAGAGTGACTCCAACAGATCCCAGGAACAACATCAGAGCTTTCTGCCCAGAAGAGTGCAGTGCTAGGAACAGCTAAGATACTGCATGGAGTGCTTAAACTCTCAGGCCTCTGGTAGAGGACCCAAGATTGAGGAAGCCACAAAGAACCCGTAGGGGTGAGAGGGGATTTGTGTGTGTGTGTGTGTGCGTGTGTGTGTGTGTGTAATCAGTTCAATGCACTGACATGTATGTATGTATGTATGTATGTATGTCAGGTCTTGAAACCTCAATTAAAAGATAACAGGGCTGGGACTGTCATTCCCTGATTTTCACATTTTTTGTTTGTTTTCTGCTCTAGGTGCACTAATTCCCATTCAGAGGTCAGCACGCCTCACTTTTATAATATCCTTTCCTACAGTGGCACAGATTGCACTGTTAAATAAAATTGATTGATTGATTGATTGATTGATTGATTGATTGATTTGATTTGATTTGTCCCCGCCCATCTCCCCTACAACGGGGGACTCTGGGCGGCTACATTTTGATGTAGTAATCTTAGCATGACTACAAAAGAGTTTGGGGGCATATGTAGCTTGTGGGCAAATTATCCATCCCTACTTTACAATGACATTGGCTATTTCTTCCAGAGTGTTGGTTGGCCCTTTAATATTATTTCCCATAGGAGAATTAGGGAATTCAAAGGTATTGCTGGGGAGTGTAAATAATTTCTAGTAAACTTGTGTGACATTCCTGTTGGGAACTGTGTCACCATGTTACATGTGAGCATGTATGTGAGTTGGAAAAGCCTTTTGATAATCACATTTAATTATCCCATCCAGCACTAGTGAGCCCAAGAAACTTTCCTATTTTCAGGGAGGCATACAGTCTGTGAAACAGGCATTTTCAAACTAAAGTTTCTGGGTACCACTGTTGACATGGCTTCAGTAGATATAGCCAAAGTTGATTTGGATCTATTTCATTAATTTCAGTTAATGCACTCCAAGGATATGAACAGGTTTGCACAAAATCATCTGTATTCTTGCCCATCTTGACAATTATCAAGTAATGATGAGGGTGAATCCAACAGGAAGTAAGGCAATTGACATCTGAAAGAAAGTAGTATCAACTACCTTGAAAGTCATTTTTTTATCCCACTCTTTAAGAAATCCTCTTTGGACCCAGGAAACGTCAATAGATATCATCTACTCACTAATATTTCCTTCTTTGACTGATGAGATTTAAAAAACATAATCAACTCACCGTCAAACACCAATTAAAAAAGTGGATCATCAAAACCCATTTTATCCAGTTTTCAGCCTGGCTTGATAATGATCAAGTAATAATGACAAGGAAACTGTCCTAAAGTTTCTTTTGAATATAATAGTTCTCTAGTAGTCTACTTTTTTTCTGATGAAACCCTATTTATGATGTTCTGGAAAAATCCATCAGCCATGATATTTTGCTGGGTTGGCTCTGAAGTTTGATATTAGAGACACATTAAAACAATGACCTGTTCTTGTCTGCAGGCTCAGTTCTAAGGAGAGGCATTGTAAGGGTGGTTGCTCAGCCCTATATGTTTGCATTGTGCAGTCTTGTCACAGTTGGAAACTTAATTGGCAGAAGAGAAATAAACAGAAATTAGTAAAATGACATCAAAAGCAAATAAAGTCAACACAGAATCAAGAAAGGGGCCATCTTCAACAACAGATAAATAATAGCAAATTTCTAGCTGAAGAATGAAAGTGAGCATATTATATATAATGTTGGTAGCATGTTATCATGGTCTTTGTCACTTTTAAATTGCACAGAACAAGAAATGGATGAAGGATTTGCTCAATCCTGACCTTTTATCAAAAGGTGAAAGAAATGTATAATAAGGCAGTTGAAAAACTCTAGCCCATTTATAATACTCCAGCACGTGGCCAACCTTGTCTGGGCTTGGAAGCTAAGTAGGGTCAGGCCTTGGTAATACATGGATAGGAGACAACCAGCGGATTCCATGGCTGAGAATTCCCCTAGCCTGGGAAGTTGCAAAATCATCTCAAATGCAATGTCAAGCCACTTCTGTGCTGTTGTCAAGAAAACAATGTAAATGTGTCTATGAAGTCACCAGAAGTCCTTGCAAATGTGGCTGATTTCAAAAGGTTGATAGGTTTGGTTAGTATACGGAAGGAGTCTGCCTGACAATTCATGAGCTACAAGCTGTGAAAGCAGAGGAGGAGGAGGAGGAGGAAGAAAAAATGATGAAACTAGCACTGTATCAAGAAAACTGGATGGATGCAGTCACCAGGAACTGAATTCATTTAAAGGAGAAAATAAAAAAGAATATATATGGGTTTTGTTTAAAATTTGGCATACCTATAACGTGAGCAAATAGAGCATGGATACCTGGTTTCAAGATACAAGTTTGAAATTGATGTTTATAATAAATAGAACATTGAGATTATAATAGAGAGAGATTTTTTTTTCACCACATAATCTCTTTTAGAACACAAATAAACATTGATTGTTCTCCATTTCTAAATATCTAAGGTTGGGTGGATAAACTCCCCTACATTTTTCCCTCCAATCCCATTTAATATGAGAAAGAGAAATTAGTTTAGAAATGATTTCAAAAGAGAAATAATATCAGGAAAAAAACCTCAAAGATGAAGCTTAGTGTTCTTGCACTTTTTTAGCTGTGATGTGGCTTAGAGTAATATGCATTTCCAGTCTCTGACTCTTCCCAAGTTGTTGAACAAAAGAATTTGCTTGCTGTTTTCAAATTTGTATTCCGCTATAATCTTGTGCATAATCTTGAGGATCAAATCAAAGTTGTTGTGCTATGGCACTATACTCCCATAGTAGCTAATACAGTAGGAAGAGGAATGTCATATTTTCCAAATTAGTAGGAGCTAATGCCCCCAAGTTTGAGTTCATTCCAAGATGGCCACAAGGACAAATCTCCTGTATGAAAAAAAAATTGCCACTCACTAATACAAAAATAATACATTTCGTACAGTTAGTCCTCGCTTAACTATGGTAATTGGAACCAGCAACTCTGTCGTTAAGCAATGCTGTGGTAAAGTACAATGTCACATAATCACACTGACTTAAACAACCATTGTAGAAGTTCCAGTTGCCATCATTAGGCAAATCCTGTGCAGTTGCGGCATCCTACGGTTATGTGAACACCATTTGCGACCTCCTGCTGGCTTCCCCATTGACTTTGCTTGTCAGAAGCCAGCAGTGAAGATCACAATGGCAATCACATGACCTTGGGATGCTGCAACCATCATAATTGCAAGCTGGTTGCCAAACACCCGAATCATGATCATGTGACTGTGGGAATGCTGTGACAGCCACAACTACGAGGAACAGTCGTATGTCCCCTCATTCAACATGTTCATAACTTTGAATGGTTGCTGAACAAGTGGTCACTGAATGAGGATGACCTATATATTTAAACTTAAATATGGAAAAGTAAATCGCTCTTTTCCAAAAATTGAGGGGAGACATCATCAAATTAAAATAAAATTCTGAAAAAGCCATTGGGACGTTCTCAATGCTTGAGGAATCACATTAAAATGAAAAATAAATATGATGAACAGAAACACTGTCTAACATTCAAAACGGAGTTTTAAAATAACAATAATGGAAGAAGGTAGCTTTCATCTGTTTAACTTTCTAGGATGTTCTGAAAAGTTAATCCTGGATCATAATTGAATTTCAAAACCAGGTTGCACAGATAGGTCTAATCATTACAAGGACTGATGGATTTTAACTCATGGATACAAAAAAACCCCTTTGTTTAAACCTCAAGTGGCATTCATATTAAATGTTTGAGTACTGTGAACTTTCATTATATAAGGTAGTCTATAAAATATTTTCCCAATAGATGGTGACTGCTTTAATTATTCAGGCTGATTTATTGTTGGGATTAGTGGCAATTCATACTGGATATTATTCTTGTATAGCATGTGGGAAAATAAACATGTAGCATCTGTTCCAATCAATCAGTTAATCAATCAAACTGTTATTTTGTTTAAAATATTAAAATATGGCAATGGTGGTGGTAGTAGTAGTAGTGTTTGTATGTGTGCAAAAGAGAGGAGAGATAATTAGAATTTAGTTACATTTTGTTATGAATAAATTGTTATGTTTCCTAAGATTCAAACTTGAGTCAATAAATTTTGACACTCCTTCAATTTTAAATTATTTTCTATTTTTTTTAACATGAAAGACACAATTCTCTTTAAAGTGAACTCAACTTACCTAAGCACTTACAGGTAACTTTCTTGGCAATTTTTCATGCAGTTTTCCTTGCCTTCTTCCAAGTTCATTTATAAACTTCCCAGGCTAGTTTTAGATTCCCTGGTATTCTCCCACCAAATAATAAGCAGGCCTGATGTTGCTTAACTTTTGGAGACCTGCCAATGTTGGCTAGGTGTGGCCATCATGCTTTTAAAGATAAAATTCTTGAGAGGAAAGTATGGTGATCCACTCCATGCATCTGATGAAGTGAGCAGTAACTCATTAAGGCTTATGTCTTTTAATAAAATTTGTTAGTCTGAAAAGGTGCTTCCAAACTCCTTCTGATCTTAGGCTACCATAGACTAACGTGGCTGTCTTCCTACAACATCAGGAAGCCTGCTAATCTAAACAATTCAACCATTTCTTACATAGCATTTAATAAAATTAATTAATATTTCCATTCTGTGGTCTGACTGCTTAAAGGGAATGTAATCAATTCTTTTGATATAAGTTATATTCTGCAGAAAAATACAATTCCTTATTGTGGATTTAATCAATCACATCAACATGCCAAAAGCATTGTAAATGATGGGTGAAACTATTAATCTGTATGCTTCTTAGTAACTGGTTGTCAGCTTCACAGTACATAAATATATCTTACAAGGAAATAACTTTAATTATAACATTGATTTTATTATTGTAGTGTCTACCAAAAAACATGCCTGTAGAATACTACTTGGAAACAGTACAAGATTACTAAGAGATGCTTTCATTGATGCAAATAGAACACCATTGATGCAAATAGAATATTAAAAGGAAATGGAAGTAATTGTAATTGAGGAGTAGCATTCACATCTGTCTACTACTTCCTAGAGGTTCCTCCAATGCAAAATATAAATCTGAGAGACACATTTTAAGGATAAACAGAAGAGAATAATTGGCTTAAAAGTATGGCACACTGATAGGAAATTATTAAAATAAATGTTGCATAGGTCTTATTTACTATCGTCTATACCCTTTGGGAACATTTTGCAAAAATAGTTGGTGACATTTTCCATGTAGATATAAAAGGCTAGGGCACACACATACACACATAAATACATACAAAGGAAAATATCTGAAAGAAAAATACAGTGTCAACCAACACATTCACAATCTCTTTTCTGTTATATTCTCATTGATTGTTTTAAAACATCTTTTAGTTCTTTCAGACAATTTATTTTGGTTTCAGGAGTTCATCCCCATTCATTTACTCTATCTACCCACTTAAATAGTTTTGGTTATGAACTGAAACTATATTGTGGCTACTTTGGTCAACATTCAGCCTTTTGTGAGCTTGATATATTTGAAGTTTTATTGCCACTGCCTCCTTCCCTCCATTGCTTCCATTTGGAAAGAAAGTGAGGCAGTACGATTATTTGGAAACTACTGATGAAGTGTTTTCTAGTTTCATTAAGAAAATGTACATTACTGATATTCATTTGAGTATGATCCAAATTGATGGGACTGATTCCAAATATAAAGGGCAGCCTGTGTGAGCGTGTATGTGTGATACAACATACTACAGGGCTTTTCAGGCATTATAAGCATGGAAAACTGAATGTGCTTACATAGGAGAGGGGGAAGCCATTTACTGCAGTTATAATTTCTGAAAAAGTTGTATTTCAATCATATGTAATAAAACCATCAAACATAGCAACAGGATGCAATATACCTCCATGCTGCTACCTGCTGAGGGCTGCATAAAGATCTAATAACCAAAAAAATAAATGGCTACAATAGATTTGTCATGTGTAGTCACCAGTTGTGTGCAAATGTACATGTAATGGCATGTGCTCTTTCATCTGGATATGGTTGACTAGGCCCACTGGCACCCAGAAGGAGTCTCTAGTTCCTCTACATACAATAGTCTCCCCACTCCTGGGGATAGCAAATTCACCATCTTGCCACCATTCATCTATTCCAAAACAAGTTCCTTTATGCACTAAGTGAACCTAGGATGATTGTGATGAGTTGCTCTCAACCATAGCTTCTTGTTGGCTTTCATGTATCATGCAGATGCTCAAACAAAAGAGTTTATACTGCTTTGCTGATAAGGAGGTGAGAATAGATGTTAGGTTAGGGTTTTTTTATAGAAAATACAGTAGTTCTCACAGGAGAAGGAGAGGTGACAGGTATGGACTAGCAAAGAGGGAAGCCTTAAAAACACCCAGGAGGACTGTGGAAAGAAGTTTGGAAATGAAGATATGGGTGCAGTTAAAATAACTAAAATGGATGTAGGCAGTTCTAGTGACTGCTAGTGGAAGGGTGGCTAGTGATCATTAGGCAGGTGTTTGCACTGCGGAAAGCTTGTTAACTCATGAATGGTGCAAAATCCACAAAATTAGGACATGACCCAGAGAAAGAATGCTGAAGAGGAATCAGGGGGACTTTATCTACTCATCACAGAGGACCATCAATGGGTCTGAAGATGATGAAAGAAAAGAAATTTAACATGTGAAATTGACTGAGAGAAAAAGAGGAAAAGTGGTCGCTAACAGCTGCAAGACCTTTCTTAATTCTAGAATCAGGAAGAGTAGGCAAGGATAGCATTAGAGTACAGCATACATATTAACATATGTACACATATACATGTTTACAGTTGACTTAAATCCCTTGAGAATGACTAGACTGATTCAGTATAGAAAATTAAGCTTTTCATTATATATTGTCAAATTTAGGGAAATAATGGGAGTGAAAAAGAAAAACAAAAAGAAAGCAAGACAGTAAGAGTGAATTGTATAATTAATCTGAAGAGGTTTCTCTCAGCAAGTATCCCTTCAATGCAGGATTACTTACACAAAAGAAGAGCAAAAGAAAAAGAAACAAAAACAAGGATTAGCAATTTAGATAATCTTCTAATAAATGAAGTCAATATTCTAAATTTTCATCAAGCTTCCTTTAATCTTAAAATAGTTGCATTTTTCCTAGAGCTTTCAGTCAGCCTCAGAAGAATTTCTTCTTCTTCCTATGAAAGAAAAGCACAGAACATTTAAGGTGGAAATTTTCTTGCTTCTGATTTGTTCTTCAGAGTTTGATTTTCCTAGGCTGAGGTGATCTCTTCCCATTTTTTAGATTGACTGTTTTATGTTTGATTGACAGAACAGATTTAAAACATCCTATAGCTTCTTTGTGTCTGAACCTCTTGGAATGGGATTTCTTTCCAACCTACAGAGTATGCACGTATAGACATTAAAGAGACATTCTTAGCATCCAAATGGAATACGGATGTGAATCAGCCTCACTCATAGATCCAGCTGATTTTGAAGACAGAAAGTTGATAGACAATTCTGGATGAGTGACTCAAATATACTTAACTAAGTCATGTCTTTGGTATGCAAGCTTACGTCCGCTTACCTGAACACTCGCAGCAAGACTTAATTTTGAACAAGCATGCATAGAATTGTACACATTAATTCTGGCCTTCTTTGCAGGTTGGGAAGCAATGTCGGTTCTCAGCTACAAATGATCTAAGTTAGTGAGAAGAATCAACACTTTGGTACAGAGTCAGCTGTATGCTGAACAAGGATTTTTATTCAATCTACTGCTCACAGAAAATTCAGGGATACTATGCCTACAATGAGTACTGGACAAAGTCAAGATTAAACAACAAAAGGCTTAAACTCCCAGGTTGTGGTTCATTTTAGTGGGCCACATAAAGATTACACTTTGTAAGAGTAACAGGTATAAATGCATTTATTATCTTATTCATTTTTTTCTGAATTCAGTGCTTTAATGCCCACTCCCAAAATATTTTAAACTTTTATAGTCCCTAACTTTGTTAATTTTTTCGTAATGGTTTATTAAGTTGCTTACATAAAAGCTATTCAGCCAGCCTCACCTTCTCCCCCCCGCCCCCCTTCAATCATTCTTTTCAGTATTTGTTGGTTTTAAGTTTTATCTTAATATCTTTATAGCCAGGGGCTCTCTCTAATATCCTAATTTATTTTTTATTTACTTCAAGCCTTTTACTTATCTCTGCCATCACCGCTGATTTATTAGGGCTAGGAACATAATCCATTCATGAATCTTCTTGGGACTGTCACCATTTCATGAAAAAGTCCCACTATTTAATAATCTTCTGTGGTGGAAAACAAGATTGAAAATTATCTCCAGGATCTTTACAAACATGAAGCAATGGCTGTAAGACACTCTGACTGGGGAGTTGGTGGCATGCCAGATATAACAGAAAGACAGGATGTCCTTTACTTTTGAAATTAATTCTGATTTTGATCACACTGAAATGACCATTATTAACCTACATTTTCTTGTTATAAATGAAAAAACAGTGTATCAATTTTCTCTACATTTATCACATTGCTGTTTGTGTTGAAGCCTGGAAACAAATTGAAAATAGGGAATGGATTCCTTTTTATAAATCTTCATTCCATATCTGTATCAGTTTAAGATTTATTTTTTTTTAGATTTTTTATCATGCCTTTATTATTTTTAGAGATAACTCAAGGTGGTGAACATACCTAATACTCCTTCCTCCTCTTATTTTCCCCTGTGAGGTGAGTTGGGCTGAGAGAGAGTGATCCAAAGCCACCCATCCAGCTTTCATGCCTAAGGTAGGATTATAACTGACAGTCTCCTGGTTTCTAGTCTGGTGCTTTAACCACTAGACCAAACTGGCTCTTTTTAAATGCACTCAGCATTTAACAGCATTTGGCAACGTTCATTAGAAAAAATGGTACATTTTTCCTAATGAACATTGCCAAATGCTGTTTACCTATTATAGTATTTCTGCAACTGATTTTCCATAATATGATAGCATTTTGTACCTTATTTTGCCAATAGATGCAAACCTTAATATAAATATTGTTTAACTGGAAAAATTCATTAAATTTTTTGGAGAAATGAACATTTCAGAGAATAATTACTTTGTAATATGAGTTTGGATAAGTTTGCATTAAAATACAAACTGAACAAATTTCTCTCTCATTTCTGCCAGTAAAGGGTATGGAGGTTGAGGCTGGACAGCATAGCTCTTACCAATGGAGTTTCGTTTTGCTTTTTAACCTTCTGCAACAGCAACCATATCTAATTTTTTGTAAACAAATGGGCTGCACATACAATAGTGATTTCTCATGGGTGTAGCTTTTTTCTATTCTTTTTTCCTTCTTCCAAGAATGTGGTTTTCTTCACATTTATACAACACATCTGATAATGCAACATTTACTCATAAAACTCAAAGATATTTTAGGTGAAATAGTTGACATTCTTAGATCCCTTGTATCACTGAGAGGGTTTGGCATGAAGATATAAACAATTTTTAAGAATACTGATGGTCACTGAAGAAAAAAAAAATGCAGAAATTGCAAGCAAATGCAATACTGACCTGTGTGAGCAAGGCAGCACTAGAAAATTGGAGTCACAGTAGTATATACCAATTTTAGCCAGATTTTTAGAATCAAATATTTTCTTTCCAATATATAGATTCTCCTTGTAACTAAAACTTGTGTTGTGTCTACTTCTACACATGCTCACAATTGTTTTGTCCAATCAATAAAAAGTTTCATCTCTGACATTTACATGAAAATGAAGACAGTGAATATTGCACTTATCTTAAAAGCACAGGGCTCTTCTGAGAAATGTTTGGCAGGCATTCACTCTTACAGTAACACTTTGCAATAATGATACTTTAATGCTGAGCTGGCAATAAAATCCTACTGAGGTGCTCATGGCAGTCACATTAATGCTGAATAAAAGTCATTATGAATGTAGAATTGTGCCAGAACAGGAATGTCTTATGCACCAGGCAATCTGGCAAATAGAGTGAATGAGACACATTGACTAGACTTTGAAGAAGAGCTTCATTTTCTTTTGACATAATAACCTCATACATTTATACAGCATTTTTCTTTTAAAGGATCCTCTAAATCTTGAATTTGTTTGAGTAAGCTTACTTCTAAAAACCAAAAAATGTTTTCTTCTAAGATAAATGGTGATAGTAGGCTGCCAGAGAAGTAGATTAACAAAATGACCATCATTTTCAGAAATGGAAAATGATGCCAGCAATTGGATTATAAAGCAGCCACAGTTTTGAAGATATTACTTCCAAGAAGATCTGGCTCTATACTCTTAACTCAGATGTCACCGGTTCAGAGCCGAAAGTGATAGCTGGAATTATTGTATAATAGAATGCTTCCTAACTGTATCGTTTAATGTTTCTCCCTCCAGATGGTTGGCCACTGCATGCATCCCTTAAAACAACCATCATTTGAACTGTATATATGCAAGCACAAAAACTTCCCATGTCTATCAAACTGTACCACCATAACTCCAAATGTGAATACCAATGGTTAAAAAAAAAGTTCTATTTGGGAGTACCACACAAAGTCAGATTGTTAGTCAGTATGTCAAACAGGCCAAGTACAGGCTATCTATTTTTTGTCTTTACAATATAAGTCTACACATATGATTATCTATATCCTGTGTTTCAGTGGTGGCCTACTGATTATCATTAATCCCCAGCAAAGAAAGCAAGCTATAACAAGTCTTGTGGAGTGAAAATATGCAGGATACATGTTGTCATATTTTCTATCTTTGAGGAAAACAAGAGAGTCTTTTAAAAATGATCTACATTCTTCATTCTTTCTTTCTTTTTTTCCCTTAAGGTATTTAAAGAGCTGAGACCTCTAAGGAATGTATTGGTCCTGAGGGAAGGAGTTACTTTGCTAAAAGAGCCAGCAAATTTAACATTATCCAAATTGTTCATTATCCAAGTATGAAACCTAGTTGCTCCATTAAATCTGAAAGCTACTATGTTTAAATCTGAAAGCTAACAACTGTTTGAAGCTACGATGGTGCTGAAAAAAAGTGACTTATGACTGGTCCTCATCCTTATGACTGTTGCAGTGTCCCCACAGTCACATGATCAGAATTCGGGTGCTTGGCAACTGGCATGTATTTACAATGGTTGCAGCATCCCAGGGTCATGTGATCACCATTTGCAACCTTCCCAGGGGGCTTCCAACAAGCAAAGTCAATGGGGGAAGCCAGATTCACTTAATGACCACATGATTCACTTAACGACTGCAGCAAAAGTGTCATAAAATCAGGCGTGACTTACTTAATGACCACATCACTGGCAACAGAAGTTCTGGTCCCGATTGTGGTCATAAGTCCAGAACTACCTGTACTTTTTGTTCATTTGTTTGTTTTTTATTATTCACAATTTTGGAAATTACAGAATTTCATTCGCAAGATTTAAGACACTTATTTAAGAATAATTCCATGGATTATTTGAATAACTTCTAAATAAGTGAGAAGCAATCTCAGTAACAGATTCTTATCTCCCTCATTTCTAAAAATAATGGAATATTCCTATTACTGAAACTAAACTGCTTTATATCAATAAAACGTGGAGTACTCAAGAAAATTATAGAAACACTTGAAATCCACATACAGTAAAAAGCAATAGACAAAGTCAGTGCCTTAAAATATTCATATAGCTTTCTCTTCTAGTTTAAAACATTTTGCTTCAATGATAATATTGATCCAAACATTCTGAGTAGCCACATTTGTACTATATAAGCACATTTCAAGTGGCCCAAAATTTAAATAAATATGTGATGTCTGTACCTGTGTAATATACCACAGTAAAAATGGTTGATAAACAGATGGTTATCCACTGAGGAATTGAAGTGCATCACAAAATCAATTTTGAAATATGTTTATTCAGTGTAAAATAACGACATAGAACACCTATCCAGCATAAGACATTTTGCTGTCTGAAGCCCATACGACATTCCACATTCAACAGCCTCTGGCTGTTACATGATTCTTATTATACCAGCAAAGCTAACTATAGGGTAGCTTGTATAGCAGGCAATATGGCCCCATACCACTGTCTTCCAGCTCTGTAAGTTGATCCCTGCCCACATTCTGCCCCCCAACCAAGCATCTGACATGTGAAGGGATTATCTCTTTCTTATAGGCGAGCTGGCTTTACATCAATTCAATTAAACACAAATAAAGTTGCATATTTAAAAACTTGGCTTTGGTTTCTGTGACTGTATGTGAAAATTGTGATGAATCTCATTTTGACTTCTGCTAGAAAGTTAGTTTTGCCTCTGGGAAAAATTGTCTCTGTTATCATAAACTAAAAATAAGAGGAGACAAAGCCAAGCCAAGCCAAGGAGGAGGAAACTAGAAACACACACACACACACACACACACACACACACAAATGTACAGCTTCCCACATCAGCAAACTGGTATAGCTAAGCATTAATCAAGGGGAAAACATTCTTTTCAAAAAGAATAAAGGAAAAGATCACTATCTCAAACTTTAAAGCTTCCTAAGATAAAGTCAATCGCCTAAGACTTTCCTTACTGCAAATACATTTTCTTGAATTATATGGGGCAATGCGCACCAAATGCAGTCATCACAGTACTGATGTATTTGCATAGCTGTAAGTTCCTTGCAAGACTGAGCACAGACTAAGAATGTCAAGACAACAGTAAAAGGATAAATCATTTTTAGTTATGTGGACTTGTCTAAAGGTTAAGGATCCAAGGGACACAATGTTTCTTATAGCCTTTAGAGGGTCATTACTTAACCAGACCAATTTGAGCAACTTTGAATAGCTGGCTTAATAACCAAAGAGACTATAGCTGTTTTCTGAAACAATTATCTCAGTAGAAAACAAACTACCATTACTATGGTCACATGTCTAAGTATTATTCAGGTGAAGTACAGTTTGTAAAAGGTTCTGCTCATCCATATACAGGTGAAACTCGAAAAATTAGAATATCGTGCAAATGTTCATTTATGTCAGTATGGCAACTCAAAAGGTGAAACCAATATATGAGATAGACGCATTACATGCAAAGCGAGATATGTCAAGCCTTACTTTGGTATAATTGTGATGATTATGGCGTACAGCTTATGAAAACCCCAAATTCACAATCTCAGAAAATTAGAATATTACATGACATCAATAACACAAGGATTGGAAATAGAACAATATCGGACCTCTGCAAAGTATAAGCATGCATATGTACTCAATACTTGGTTGGGCCCCTTTTGCAGCAATGACTGCTGCAATGCGGTGTGGCATGGATGCTATCAGCCTGTGGCACTGCTGAGGTGTTATGGAAGACCAGGATGCTTCAATAGCGGCCTTCAGCTCCGCTGCATTGTTCGGTCTCATGTCCCTCATCTTTCTCTTGGCAATGCCCCATAGATTCTCTATGGGGTTCAGGTCAGGCGAGTTTGCTGGCCAATCAAGCACAGTAATCCCATGGTCATTGAACCAGGTTTTGGTACTTTTGGCAGTGTGGGCAGGTGCCAAGTCCTGCTGGAAAATGAAGTCAGCATCCCCATAAAGCTCATCTGCGGAAGGAAGCATGAAGTGCTCCAAAATCTCCTGGTAGACGGCTGCGTTGACCCTGGACTTAATGAAGCACAGTGGACCAACACCAGCAGATGACATGGCTCCCCAAATCAACACAGACTGTGGAAACTTCACACTGGACTTCAAGCATTGTGCATTGTGTGCCTCTCCATTCTTCCTCCAGGCTCTGGGTCCTTGGTTCCCAAATGAGATGCAAAGTTGCTCTCATCAGAAAAGAGGACTTTGGACCACTGGGCAACAGACCAGTTCTTTTTTTCTGTAGCCCAGGTAAGACACTTCTGACGTTGTTTGTTGTTCAGGAGCAGCTTAACAAGAGGAATACGACTTTTGAAGCCCATGTCCAGGATCCGTCTGTGTGTGCTGGCTCTTGATGCACTAACTCCAGCCTCAGTCCACTCCTTGTGAAAGTCCCCAACACTTTTGAATGGCCTTTTCCTGACAATCCTCTCCAGGCTGCGGTCATCCCTGCTGCTTGTACACCTTTTCCTACCACACTTTTTCCTTCCACATAACCTTCTATTGATGTGCTTTGATACAGCACTTTGGAAACATCCAACTTCCTTTGCAATTACCTTTTGGGGCTTTCCCTCCTTATGGAGAGTGTCAATGATGGTTTCTGCACAACTGTCAGGTCAGCAGTCTTTCCCATGCTTGTGATTCCTACTGAACCAGCCTGAGAGACCATTGAAAGGCTCAGGAATCCTTTGCAGGTGTTATGGATTCATTAGCTGCTTAGAGTGGGACACTTTGAGCCTAGAATATTGAACCTTTTCACACTATTCTAATTTTCTGAGATTGTGAATTTGGGGTTTTCATAAGCTGTACGCCATAATCATCACAATTATACCAAAGTAAGGCTTGACATATCTCGCTTTGCATGTAATGCGTCTATCTCATATATTGGTTTCACCTTTTGAGTTGCCATACTGACATAAATGAACATTTGCACGATATTCTAATTTTTCGAGTTTCACCTGTATTTCTACCCAGGAATTGTGACTTCTACAATCAGGAGCTAAAATGGCTATCACTATTTCTGGCATAGTTCATAATCTTTTGACAGATTAATTCAAATAAAAATCCATATCACTGGGAAAACTTCATTTGATTAATTATAGTGATAAAAAGAAAGGAAACATGACAAAGAATCTAATTAACAGGAAAAAATCCATATAACTATGGATAACAATACATTAATTCAAACTTATTATTAAATCTAGACTATAGAACAACACACTGTGTCATTGTCTCATTTTTAGGACATAAAGACTTTTGAAAAGTAGATACATGTTACATAAAATTATCCTCTTTGCTGTGCCATAAGCTCAATAGAGCAAAAGATTTGATAAGATAACAAATTCCATGTTTTAAGAATATAGTTCAATATCACACTGAGATCCTTAGATATTAGCTCTTTCAAAACTGTATTGATATATGTAGTAATTTGAAACTAAAACAAGGCTATAGCTGGACAAGACCAAATCATATGAGTTAAAGTATCTTCACATTTCTTATGATGCCAGCATCAGAAATCTATTATCCATCCCTTATTAAGCATTCTTTAAGCAGTCCAATAAACACAATATAATGTTTTCTGATGAATTAATTTCATTTTTAAATCATGAGAATTATATTTCACATTTCTTAGCACCTGAACCCATTGATTCTTCAAAGTCAAATATAGTTCTTCATTCCACAATTTAGGTAGGTAACCAACGCTAACTTTCATTTTGCTTTTTAATTCCTTATAAAATTGAATTGTTGCTTTCTGTACCAAGCACTGCATCTCTTAAGGAACCTAAAATTGCAAGCATCCAGATTCTTTGGATCCAAAGCCAAAGAGGATAAGGGTTAGTTCTCACCCTGCTGGTATATCTTTAATTCAAATACGAATATCCTGAGCTTGCATAGCTACTATGCAATACCAGGAAAAGACATAATCTTTTTAAAGGAGGTATCAGAGACAATATGAGTGTCTGCACCTGCTCTGAAGGACCCTTTTAACTTTGTATCCAAAGCACTGCACATCCTAACTCTTGGACATCTCTTAACTAAATAAGTGCAAGGACACATTTTAGCCTTATGCAAGGTGATAAAGGTTGTGTTATTTGAGCAGGCATTTTGGAGTTAAGTGATTATTTGACTGTTCTCATACCTACTTATGTTTACACTTTTTCTTTGGATGATGATGATGATGATGATGATGATGATGATGACTGGTATACTGTAAACCTCCAGAGGTCTTATTGAGTAGGGTGGTATAAAAACAAATCTCACTCATAAAGTATCACCAAAATCACTTTATTCTGATGATACTTTATCCCTTGAAAGAATTTCAAAAACAAATTCTCCTACACTGAATGAAAAAAAGTATGAAAAAAGCCAAATTTTCTCTGTTCCTGTGTAGTCATAGGTATCATTTACTGAAATATCCTTTTTGATGTAACTGTATTATATATAACATTAGGCTTTCAGTCATTGCATAAAACTGTTAAGGTTATCCTAACTTGATTTGGAATATGACCAAGTCCAATTTTTTGCATGTTGCGATCATTATGCACATGCACACCCCAGCTATTTTGTACAATATTTTCCACACTCCAAACTGGGGATCTAATTCCCACTACTCTCTTCTCAAAGAATTGTTTGTTTAATTTATTTGTATTCATTTGTTCAATTTGTATAGCCATCCATCTCATCTATGTGACTCTGGGTGGCTCACAACAATTAAAAAACAACATCAGCAACAAAAATCAAATCCACTATCAAATCAAATCAAATGCCATTATTATTATGTTTATCAATACAACATAAACAGAAGTCAGGAGCAGAGTGCAACCCATACATCACCTTCAATGCAGCCATTGGACAAGCTCTCCACTATTAACAGATCCTCAAATATGGTGGCACAGCCATGTCTTCAGACCCTTCTTGAAGGCCAGTAGGGTCAGGGCCAATCTAAGCTCTGGGGGGAATGGGGTTACAAATTGTTATTGAATTAGAAATGCAGCCCTATGTCAACTCCTTGTTCCCATAAATACAGCCACTTTCAGAATGATACACAATTTGGGAACATGGATGACAGTAGTTAGATTGAAAGGGTGTGATTTGTCCTGTTCGTTCCTTCTGGCCCTTTCATGTATTCAGGTCCAAATGCAATAAGGTTTAATTTAGACATGCATCGTTCTTATTTGAAATCAATGGACCAAGTTAGTCAATAACACCTTGTCTATTTTATTTCAGTGGTCATAAAGCAATGGTGCAACTTTTTATGGGCCAAGGCACTTGACATTGACTACTGTGCTAAGGCTGCACTTCCAAAAGTAGTAGATGTTACCCAGCAAAATCTGTAATGATCTCAGTTATATTTAAGCTTAAACTGAAATTATATGTAATAATGTATTATTAATTAATATAGTATTACAGTGGTACCTTGGGTTACGAATGCCCCCCCTTACGAATTTTTCGTGATCCGATTAGCTCCGGCCCCAAAAATTTACCTCGCCGTGCGACCTCTGCCCCGCGCTACAAACCGGATCCACGGCCATTTGCCCTGCTGCCACATGGTCGCGGCTTCCTGTGGGCGAGATCACGGTAGCAAGGAGACGTTTGGTGAGACTTGTGGTGTGTTTTGTGGCATTTGGAAGGTTTTTGGTGTGCTTGTCAGCATGGCTCCAAAGAAAATGCAGAACCGTATGTATTTACATTGAACCTTATGGGGAAATTTGCCTCGCGGCGTGACCAAATTCGGAGGGCGGAACGGATTAACCGTATTTACATTGAACCTTATGGGAAAATTTGCCTCACGGTGCGACCAAATCGAGTTGTGATCAGAGTCACGGAACGGATTAAATTCGTAACGCGAGGTACCACTGTATTCTTAAGTTAGTTACCATTACATGGCTCTCTCTATTACATTGTTCTCTAGTCCTATATTTAAAAATTAAAATTTGGTAACTCTGTTTGGAAGTCCCCAGGGCTGCTTTTAGAACCATGTATTGATTTGGGGCTTCAAGTTGGCTGTTCTGCACCAAAGCATGGCTGAGTCTGAATCAAATATCAAAGACTGCAATGTCTCATAAATACTTCTCATCACTTTTGCACAATGGAAGAGCCATAGGAATAACTCACAGCGGTGTTACTGCTATGAAATAGGCACTGTGTAATATAAATGCAGTACAAGATATCGATAGAAATGAATCGTTTTCACAATGTGCAGCATCTCTGAGCTCCCAGAACTCATTTTTATACCCCTGAAAAAAACATTATTAGTTTGGCAAATTCTTCTGCTCCAATCATAAAATACTGCTTAGTGTATATATCCACTTCTTGCATCTTGATGTTGCAGGTTAAAAAAAATATATCACACTGGGTCTATAAGTTGCAGATATAGTTGCCAATCTCTGTGATACCTTTATTAATTTCTAGCCTTTTATCAATGGAAACTGATTACACATAAGAAGAATTCAAGGTGTTCACAGGGTATGATAAAAAATAATTAAGAGAGTGGCCATGTGAGACACACATAAAAAACAAGCAGAGCTTTAACAGCACTGTCATAACTACCATCTTGACTTTTTTACCACGTTCTGTGGATACTCCTACAACAATTTATCTGCTTTGTGATGCTAAGGGACAATTTTTTTTAAAAAAAATCCCTCTCTCATTTATTGCTTTTGCTTCTCTTTAAATTACTATTTTTTGCTTCTTGTTTGCCTTTGCAGACTTACTTTCTTTCTTTCTTTCTTTCTTTCTTTCTTTCCTTCTTTCTTTTTTCTTTTCTTTTCTTTTCTTTTCTTCTGGATTTTTTACACTGTGGTGCTGGTAATCTTTTTATCATTCTGCTAGCCATGCAGTGGTGGGCATGGTTAAAACATAGAGAAGCACTTCTGTATTCCACTGATGGACTTAAGTATCCTATTGAAGTTAAAAGCAAATAAAGTTGCACCTTTCACTTCTGGAGACATAACTAAATGGCTAAAGCCAAAGAAGCTCTAACAAGCATGTTGCATGAGTACTGATGCCTCTTCTCCGAGTAGTGGACGGCTTCCAGACAAAGCAGTTAGTTTGTGCAGCCTACATGATGTAGTCAAGAGAAAATTATTCAGGGAAGACGGACTGTGCAGCGCTATTCTGTTCAGAGAGATGAAGTAGGGGAATTGATAGTATAAATCAAGTTTGGCCAAAGCCATCCATTTTCTAGGATGGGATGAGGATCCACACTTAAGTAGAGAAGGAACTATCTCTTCTGTCCCCCTCCCTTCTTCTCATTCTGAAATGGGCTTCAGAATAACATATTGCAAGATACCTGCAAGGAAACCAGCCATATCCAACTCACAATGTATTTTTCTAAAAATGATGCTTATAAAGTACCTACTCATGATAGCCATCTGGTCTACAGAATCAGCCCATCTTGATCTGCTACTCAGATCATTCATTCTGTTTAATGATAGAGTTGGCCCTGCTATAGGTAGACAAATTTATGCATGTCATAGAGAAACTATTTCAGTTTAGTGTTTTTTTTTTCCTGATCCTGGCCTTTGAGGTGATCTACATTGGCTGGTTCTTGATAAAAAAAATAATCTTAGCCCTCAAAGTTTTGAAGCTGAAAGTTGGCTTTTGCACAAAAATTGAACTTAAATATTCCTAATCTGTGTGTGCTTTATTCCTCCAGTATAAAGAATCAATAAAACAATTGAAGATGAAATTGTTAACATATTTTTATATAGAGATGTAATATATTATAATAGTCTAGATCCCTCTAAAAATTACTTTACAAATGAAATGTTACAGTAATGCTAAAATCCCTTCTTTTTTTTAAAAAAAAATCAACTGTTATATGCCTTTTTTACAAGGACAATTTTAAAAAACATGAGTCTAAATATACCTGATTAAGCTTTATTTTATAAGAAACAAGATGAATACAAACAGCTACATCTGAACAGGGTTCTTTCTTCAGAAAGATATTATCGTGCACCTACCATTCATTTTCTGAAACAATTAATGGAGATGAAAAGACAGACCTTGCTTAAAACAAATAGACTTTGAAGTGTTCTTTCATGTAGCAGAGGAACTACATGGGTTTGTTGTGTTTTGCCCTTCTGCTGTACTTTATAGCTTCCTGTGAATCTTGACAAAACATTGTTTGGATTTGAAGGAGGCCTGCGGGTTATTATTTTATGCCCCCCACCAAACTGTCAAGTATTTTAAAATGCATCCTCTCTCTATCTTTGGCCCATGCAGCTCTTGACAGATTGAAAGGAAACAAACTGATATTTTTAAAAAGCCTTTTCCGGTAATTGATCCTTTTTTCTCCCCCACAAATCTTCTCATACATACATATACATATACATACACATACACACACATTCACATATAAAAATAAATATTTATAGACACACACGCATATATTTCTAATTATTGATGCTTTCAGATGAAGCTTTTATCATACAGTTACTCTATTTTACTCACCAAATATGGGGGAAGTGTGGGAATAAGGGTACACAACACTTGCAACAAACCCTGTTTAATATTCATGTTGTTTTTCTTCCTGACTGCTTTTTATTTACTGATTGATCTCAAATTAACCATTATAAAAACAAGTTTCAAAGACTGTTTCCATCATAAAACAGTTGAGCTGGAATTAAGCAGGATAAATAACACAATTTTTTATGGAAGAAACAGAGACCATGGTTTCCTGGAAAACCACTTTGGTATAGTGGTTAAAGCATTAGGCTAGAAACTGGGAGACTCTGAGTTGTAGTCCCACCTTGGGCATGGAGCCAGTTGGGTGATTCACTCTCTCTCAGCCCTAGGCAGGAGGCAACGGCAAACCACTTGCAAAATCTTGCCAAGAAAACTGCAGGGACTTGTCCAGGCAGTCACCAGGAGTCAACAGTGACTCAAAGGCACACACACACATGCACACACACACATGGTTTACTAGAATGTTACAGATGCTAATCAGGCCATTGATAAAGTAATTATGCCTAATTGCTCTTTAGTTAACAGTCAACATAATTGTGTGGCTTACCACTCCTTCCACCACTTTGCTCCTTTATTATTTTGCTCTCAACAATGTGTGTTTACCAGTACACCCTTCTCAGAATTCTACTTGAACCATCTGTTGAAGTGGGCTGGGATCCACAGGAGCTTTAAAGTGCTCCAATCTTAAAATAAGATTGTTTCAGCCCTACATTGGTCATGCTAATTTCTTGTACTAAAAAATTAATAGGACAAGTTAGTCATAATTAAACCAAATTTCAGTAGGACTCAAAGGTGACTAAATTAGTCCTGATCCATATGCCTGTACATGCATACTTGCACATCATCTGTTTGTGAGGAATTTGTATATATGTGTGTGTGAAAATCTTGAAGAATACATTATTAAATAGGCTCCATTGTAGGAGACCTGCCTGCAGTTTGCAATAGTATGTTTGGGATTAATGGGATCCTTCAATGCTATACAGTATCTACCAGCAGTACTCAGTTATAGTTACAGTATCATTTTTCAGTACAAGTACATTTATTCCCATCACTCCTGTTCAAATACAGAGGTTCTGATTTGTAGTCATAGCAAGAAACAGATCAATGTGTGCAAAAACAGAGTAGATGAACAATTCCAAGAAATGATACTTGTACTGGCTGAGCAGTGAAACGCAAGAGTGAAAATAGAAAAAGGTAACAGCTTCAGGAACGCTTCAGAATTCTATCACAGGGAGGGAAAAAACCACTGAAGGTTACAGTCTGAAAACATGTAAATGATACTGAAAGGGCATGAAGAATACAGATCACATCCACAGTAATGATAATTGGCTTTGTGGATTTCTTCATAATTCAAATTCAAATGGAATCTTATGGAATTTAGCTTAAGCATCTGGTTGCTGGCACAAGAATATGAAAGGTTATAGAAAAATGAAAGTAGAGATTTGTAAACAAAACAAAACTATGTACATAATCTTAAATATTTTGTTAAGAAAAATTATCTACAGTACGAGTTAAATTGTTTTTACCCTTCAGAGGTATGAAAGCAGACATAAATACACATTTGTATTTCTCAGGTGGTAACCCTTACTAAGCATACAAAAGCTGGGATGCTGAGTAGAGCTGGGGCTTGTTTCTCCAGCTTGGGATTCTTCTAGGGAATTCCAGAGCTGTAGTTCATACTGGGAAGTTGAAAAACATTCCAGAAGATGGCCATGACACCTACCTGGGTCTGGCCATGAAGTCACCAGGACCTGAGCCAGATTTGAAGCAGATTTTATCCCCTTTTTTTAATGCATACCAACCTCCCCCAGGTCAAAGCTTTCCCCAGGGCCTCCCAATTAGGCTGTATTACAGCTGAGAGATTTCTTACCTAGTACAGCTGTCAATCTGGGGATGCTAAAACTGAATGCCTCACATGGAATTATCTATATGTTCATTGTTTGTCATAGTAAGGGAGCAAAAATTACCAGTCCCATGTTCCCTTACAGAATCAGCATACATTATATTATAATATAATATATATATAATATATAATATAATAATATAGGTTTCTGGGTATATACACACTATATATATTTTGTGTGTGTATGTGTGTTTATATACATACATACACCCGATAGATAGATAGATAGATAGATAGATAGATAGATAGATAGATAGAGATAGATAAAGATAGATAGATAGATGATTCTATAGATAGATACTATTTTAAATCACAAAAAAATGAATGTAATTAGCTCAAGTAATAATTTAAATTCAGAAACAATGGGGAATAGTAAGCTCCAAGTATTTTTTCAAAAAAGTAAAACATATAAAAATTTAAAAGGTGCATACATTTCATGCACATACAATCCCTTAACACTATTATTGAACAGACCTGATAGGAACTACACTCCCATTTATTTATTTATCCTTAATATCTACAAGGATAAAATTAGGAGAAAAAAATGTTTTTGTTCAGCACCATTAGGGCTGTGCAAAGCATTTGAACAAGTTGTTTTGTAATGTGTGGAACTACAAGTAAAACTTCTCTTTTTTGATCATTAATGCAGCCACATCCTTTGCAAGGTTTCTATGGCTGATTCAAAAGCTGTTCCCACCAGTTTCTGCATGCAGGTGCATGCATGGCCCCTTTACTGTGTCCTGTTTTTTAAGCAACTACGCACACTTTATGAAAGACCCAGTAATTTTAGTGGTTCAAAGAGAGATGCTTAATTTGTTTTCTTGCATGTTCCAAAACATTTTGCCTTTTTTTTTTTTTTTGCTTTGCATTGCTCTACTATATGTGGATTTCCCCACACTCTCTGTTAGGTCAGGGTATGTGCCCATTTGCACTGGATTATGTTTGAAAAGTTTGTGTTATGTTTGTTCTTCTGGCTGGGGCCATTTCTTAAAAAAAAAAAAAGCCAGTTCTATGCCACCCCAAGTTGCTGTGAGGTAGATGACCTTGTAAATCCAAATTATAAGCAAACAAATTTGAAAAATATTTAACAAATAAAAATTACACTTTCTTATAACGATCTTTTCATAAGTGCGCTTTTACACATAACCATCTGACCTTAATCATGTCTGCTAAGAAGTCCTTTTACTACTTGTTCTCTCCATCTTTTTCTGCATTAGGTTATCTATATTGAGCTGCTTATTTTTATTATTACTAAAACAATAAAATATTTGTTTGAAGTATTAATTAGAAGATGCCTTAAGTAGGATGTAAACTGGAAAAGCTGGGCTTAAATGTTTAAAATGAATAAATGATTGATAAATAAAAGTCCAACTGATTTCCAGTGTAGACTAATTTATTCTGTAGCCTGCCAACAAAGTGAAAGTAACATTACTACCCCCAGCTGTGCATGAAAGAATCAAGGAATCAATCTTGTTCTCTCTCATAGAGGATAGAGATCTGTGAAATGAAGATGTGGAACTGGAAGAGGCAAGATAGAGAATCACAGATCAATTTGTGCCATGGTGGTGGTGTATCAACCTGTCATGGCATATTGCCATTTGTTCCCAGCTATAAAAGATTGAAGTAGCTAGATTTGCTGGGAAACAGAAAGAGGCAATTTTTTTGATAAATAAACCTAGTCAAAACATAATAACCCAAATGTAGAAGAGTCAATGGTTAATAAAATTAAGTCCGTAGATGGGTGAGTTGAATTTTAGACTTAATCTATTAAAGATATAGAATCAATCCAATTGGTTTAAAAAATAGCTGTAATTGGCTACCATTTTTTACATTCTAGAAAATGTAATGCTACAAACCTTCACCTGCTTGATCTAAACTGAATAGTGCATAGTAGTAGACTTTTAATTCTGCCTCACACAAGTGGCATATTCAAAGAGTTAGATTAATTCAGATGAGTTTGTCTAAGAATGCAGCTCCTTTTCTGTTAACTTCAAGCTCCCACACTAAGGATGGACAATTAACTTCCAGCTCTCACAACTAGGTGTGGGACGTTGATAGTTTTTTAATATAAAATATAGATACATATTGATCTGACTCATACATCACATTGAGTTCTAACATAGTTTATTTATTTTGGAATAGCTTGTGCAAATCTATCCATTGTAGTCTGTGAACAATGCTTCATAATTGTTATATGAACTCAGCCAATTATGGTTTATACAATAAATGTTGGAGAATTAAAGTATATCATAGATCTGCATAGGAATCTAGTCATAGAGTTTGACTTTTAGTACTTAGTCGCACAGCTATTATAAAAAGAAATTTATGTGTAGGAGATAATGGACTCTGGCAGCTACTTCAGATGTTTTATCTTGAAACAAAATATTTGACATTCTTTTGAGTTTATTGTTAGCTGTATCTCCATTAATGTAGACAACATGACACATGGCTGTAAAATTTTTAAAAACAGCTCTGAGATTTAACTTTGGAAACACATTTGTGTTAACGAACATGACATCTGAACCATAGTTTGATGTATGGATCGTTTGTATCATATATCTGTGTACACACACAGAGAAACAATTGAGATTCATACGCACACACACATTATATTTTGTCAATTCAAAACAGAGTCAGTGTAATCTTTAATTATCAGATATTAAAGAAAGGGGAAAATTTGGTTTGCTTTACCTTTTAATGTACTGTAAACTTACCTTATTTCACAATTTAGAGCCCATCTGGACCTCCTCTGAAATTCACAGCTTTCAGAACGAGCTTTGTGCACAAAAGTTTATTTGAGGTACGCTTCCTTTATTTGCAAACAAAATATAAGAAAGGCAAATAAATAATGCTGCAAGACAGGAATATCTGACACCAGACAACCTGTGAGAGAATGTAGAGCTCCTAATACTTCAGTTAGATCAAGGCTCTCCTTGTCCCTTCTTCTGGCTGCTTCCACCAAAAGACTCTTTAATGTTGCTGAGGCACAGCTTTTCTGCAGTCGACAAGAAGCAGAACTAAAATGACAATTTCACTGCACTTACTATAGCCCTATATTATCCAGCAATACCTGTCCCCATGGACAAAATCCTTACATAATGCTTTCTGAGAATCACTATTCAGCAAAAGTTCCCAACAATTTTAATTAGAAAAGTCCTCCTTCTACCCTAATTGCTCTCTATTGACCCTAGCCACAGTGTTACTGATGAATTGTCCCTTAATTGGTTCCTGTAAACCATGGAGGGAGGCTTTAATTATTAGCTTCTCTCATTATTTGTTCTCTACTCTATTGCAGATACTAGTTGCACATTTTTAAAAATTCAAATCAAAGAGTTTTAAAAAATGACCCTCCTACAGACACAAAGCTATAGGAATTGATTAATTAAGAGGTGATTTGATAACATGGTGACCCTGGCGAACAGGAAGCAATGGGCTGTAGTCATATGGAGAGAAAGTACAGATGCAATAACCTAAAAGCTATTTCTGAGGGGGCTGGGAGAGTCAAGAGACCTCTACAAAGGTGGCTGGCCAAATTCTGTCCAAGGTTTATACATTCTGTCCAAGGTTTATACATTCAGCAGGAAACAAATACTGATTTCATGCGCAGATGTGGGGCTTACTAGATATTTCTTCTTTTCCTTTTTATGTCAACACAAAAGATTTTCCCACATATTAACTTATCAACATTGGCTCATTTCTCCCATTTATAATATGAGGTTGGCACAACATCTTATTCTAAATATTTATTTTCTGGATTTGTGGTTCATAGATGCAATGATTGCATATTAGTACAGCCCCTGTCCCCTCCCTTCCCTCCTCCCCCCATATTCCATTTGAAAACATTTTCAAAGAATCTTAGCATTGTCTCATCTGTGAGAAAATGCCATGTTAAGCAGTTTTCAAACCATGCTTTTAAATTACAAGATAGTGGAACATGGATAATTTTTTTAAAATAGCAAAGTAGGATTCAAGCTATTAGTTTATTTTCTTTTTTGATGGAAAGATCACTGTTCAAAAAGGCAATGGAGGGATGCAAAGGAAGAGAATCATAAAACAGTTACAGTAAAATGAACTTTCCACCCTGCCCACAGATAAATTGAAGTCAACTATGACAGCAAACTCCTTGTCAGGTATAGAATTGGAAATGTGTGTCTTAGAGCTGATCTTTTTGGTTGCAGAGGGGGGAAAAAAGCAAGCGCTAAAGGCTATTTTTAGAGATTGCTTCCTGTTGCTGCTGCAATATGTGGTGTCATAAAGTCTTAATCATTATCCCTTGCAGTCTCCCAGGGTGAAGCTGAATAGCAGTAATGGAAAACTGACAATGGGAATGCACCAAGAATCGGCTTCTTGAATTTAAAACAAGAACTATATCATCATTACTTACATATGTACAGAATGTACATATGTATGGAATGTACTTACATATGAACAGAAGTACATTTAAGTCAACATTTGAATATTTGAGGATTACATTTCAAGGCTTCGAAGTCCAAATAGTCAAATGGCATTATAAAGGAAAGCTTCCCTCCCGCCCGCCCCCCCCCCCCCCCCGTGCCCCTTTCAGGGCAATGGAAATGCCAGTTTCATGTCTGCTTGGAAAGATAAAGAAATGCCCAGTTCCAAGATGAAATTGATCCTGTAGGAATCTTTTTCTTTTACACAGAGTGACAGGCAATGCATAGTCCTATATACGTTTACATGTAAGTTCAGTTCAGTTCACTGGGACTTTCTCAAGTTGGAATATACATAGGATAGTAACCTTGGAAAGCTGCCTTAAGAACCAAAAGGCATCCTGAACTGAACTGAAAACCTCTTCCCCAGGATACCCGAGAGTTAACTTCAGGTCTGCCACTGAGGTTAACCAGATCTGGTCATTGTAAAGTAGTCCTGTACTTCTTTCCAACTCTGTAGAAATGTTTGTGGGTGTGCCAAATCCCTTCCATATTACTTAACTCTACCATTGCTGGTCTGTAGCCTGGATAAGAAAGGTGGAAGGTCAGGCATAAAACTAGCAACCTGGCCTCATTAAAAACAAAGCAAACAAACAAAAACATCAGTACTACTGAACTAATAAAAGCAATTCAACAAGATCAAATGATTGAAATTTTTAGGGAACAATCATTGTGATTGTGTTATACAGTACAGGTGGATGTAAGTCTAAATCTGTAATATTTACAATATCATAAACGACTCTTACTAACAATATGTCTATAATGTTTAGGCCCATGCTTAGCACATCCAGTGTATGTTTCCCATATCTTTATAACATCTTGGGATAACAAATCTTTCTTTGTTAGAATTAATGGAGGCTCTAAAACTAGGTGAATCTTAAAAATTATGTTTTGCTAACCTAATTTTCCCTGTCAGTTTTCCTGTTATGGCTATCACCAATATTCTATTGAGCCCGTATGGAATGGTCTGTTCTTTCAAATTTTTCCAAAATGTTGTAATTGATTCAATAACTGTTGTCTTACTAAGATTTTCATCATGCAACTGTAAGTTTTGCACTTTAAAAATGCTTAATAATGCTGTTAACTATTGGTTAACTCCTTGTCTAGAATGTTTCCTCTGTATATAGTTTCCCAGGATGGTTTTCTCTTTCCACAAGTGCATCACTTACATACTGTATCTGAGTACCTATTTCTGTCAACAATGTGGACCTCAGAATATTTGAAAATGTGAGCAACTATCTGTGGTTCTAACTTATATTAACAAATTGGAATTTCAAAGGAAATGAAGTCATAACTGCTTCCAACTTTTGTTACATGTCTCTCCCACTTTTCCTGCCATATTGCTTTCAAAGGAAGCAATTGTCACACACTGTAGCACCAATATGTGCCAATATGCCCCAGCCAGGTAGCATAACTTTATGAAGGAAAACTTTATTGGTTAGTGGTACAGTGACTAGTTTTTAATGTTTTCTGTAACTGTATATATATTTATTGTTTTAATGGATCATGTGATCCGCCCAGAGTCCCCCATTAAGGGGAGATGGGTGGAAATAAATCAAATAAATAAATTGCCTCTCTCCTCACTCCCCCACCCCAACATGTAGAAGACTGGAATCTGTTTCCCCATGGGGAAAAAAAATATTACTCAGTGCTGTCATTCAAAAGGACCCATATTCATTGTGATTAAAGAAGGGAGCAGGTAATTGGAAATACTTTGTCAAATACCAGAAGCACTGCTGCAAGGCTATGCAGATCAATACAATTTCAAACCCTTTTATTGTTCATATTAGTAAGACAGAATTCCAGGCTGCTGGAATTGGTTTCACTAGTTTTTTAAAATTAAGCTTTAAAAAACACAATCTTTTACATTCATAAATTATCCTACTATTCAGAGTTTTTAAATGCAATGTAAATTGAAATATAATTTTCCTCAAAGGAAAGTGTTTTATATATTAAATTGAGATGGGCATCCTTATTTCCGTACATTTCCTGTAATTCATTTTAATGGAAGCTTAACAAACATGCATTATATTTCTTTTTTTTTAATTGTTCTTATTGAAGTATGGTTAACAAACTATATCAGGAAACTACATTAAAATAAATCCAAAATACATAAAGATGTAGAAAATACAAAAAAAATTCTAGTACAGTGTAAATAAAGAGACAGGTGCTGTAAATGTACAAATTTACCATATAAGTAAAGTATATCGTATTATAGTCTATTGCTATTGAGGTAAACCATAAAATCCATCCACATTGGAAAAAATTGTGGTTCCTGCCTCTGATGTCTCTGTTCTACCTATGTAGGCTGCAAAGCAGACCTAATTTGTGCTGATTTTCACATTCTTAAACTCTTTTACTTTGGGATGATCTAGTGGGGACCAGCATATAGAGGCACACAAAACTTAGGTGGCTTCCCCTTTGAAGCATATAAACTTTGCTCAGGAAAATTACATTTTTTGTATTCTCAATGACATACTGGAAGTGGGGAAGGTGGCCAAGTGGGTGGATTTTCAAAGTTCTAAGCTCTCATGTGAAAATGCAAGAGAGGGCAGGCATGTTTTTATTGTATGCACAATATTTGCATTATGTACCTGTTCTCCTACAGCCTTGGAATTTGCATGCAAAAGGAAAAAAGCAAATGACTTCATAAACAATTCATTCAGGAGGAAAACATGGTTGGGATCTTTCTATGAAGGTACAATACCTTATATTGTTATGATAAACATACAAGCTGAATTCCCCTTCACATTGCTTACTTTAGAAGGGATTTTTTAAAGTGCAAGTTATTCAGAACATTTTAGCTTCAGGGTAACTATTCTCATTATCTTTTTTTCCACATGGAACTCACTGAGAAGTGTTCATGAAAGATTCACCAGGGCCAATTTTTAGGTGTATAAGCAAAAGCAGCATCAATATTTCAGTGTTTCAAAAACAAAATGTGACAATTCTCTTGCCTTGCATAGATTAAAAATCATTGTAGTTTAATTGATTATTTGGGGGGGGAGGTGTATAGGGAACAAACAGTTCCCCTATCCTCCAAATAATATTCTTGCAACAACAATATTTTGCTCTGTGTGTGTGGCAGCCAAAGTGTCAAAGGAAGGATTGCAGGACTGGTGATCTTTTCATCATGGTCTTTTTAAACTGCTGGTTTCCTAGGTAGTTTCAGCTGTCACAGTTGCTTAGAGTTCTCTGAGCTGTTTTTAGTTACTCATTCAAATATTCATAAGAACGGAGGGCTGCAATTTGCTGTATGGTAACAGCTTCATTTTCTGCTCACACGGAGCTTGTCCTTGTGGGAAGATGTTCTTGGCCCTGATTGGCTCTTGCATGCTCACATGGCCTTTCAAGGATAATGGAGTTTCCTTGGGAGTAGGCAAAAGAAACATGTTCTACCTTTTATCTTTGCTTGGTTAAACAATGAGAATGATTGTGAGCGACAGTTATGGATTATCAAAGAGATGTGGAACGATCAAACTTGTATCAAGCACTGTGCTACTACAGAAAATGCATCGTTTAATTATTTACCTTGTGGGAGAGCCTGCATCTTGGGAAATCTGAAATGGTTACACTTTTGTGCAAATATTTATTGAACAATATTGTAGGTGAAACACAATAATGAAAATAGGTGTAATTTTGTGCACTATTCTTAGGAAATAATGAGAGCAGAAACACAGGAGTGTTTGCTCTTTATTGTATTAAAACTTCAGTTAAATTAATATATCAAGGCAGACAGATCTTACAATTGCTCAGAAAAAATCAGCAAAGCAAGGGGGATAAGTAACAATGTTTTATTGCTGATTACACAGAAAAGCATTTCAGCATCTGTTCAAGGATTGAAATTTACTCACATGTTCCAGGAGAAAAGGGTTAGATAATCTACCATCTAATCCCAACCCCAGTTTTGTGTCTGCTGTCCTTCCCAACATGGGGCACCTTTCTTTATCCATGGAATCTCTCTGTGTAATTTTAAACTCTGGCAGATTGATAGGGATTCTAAATTATGTCAATTTCTCTGTAAGCAGAAAAGTCACTAAGTTCATCTTGTAGAATGTAATGAGAATGGAGACATGTGGAATTGAACTACAGTACCCATTCTTCCTCCTCGCATGAATACCTGAATATTTTGCTCTGTGTGTATGACAGCCAAAGTGTCACACACACAGCAAGATGTGCCGCTTGTGGTTGGAGAATGGAATGTCAAAGTTGGAAATGGTAAGGAGGGATATATAGTTGGACTGTATGGCCTAGGAAACAGAAATAAACCAGAACAATTTATTAATCTCTGCCAATCCATAATTATATATATATATATATATATATATATATATATATATATATATATATAAATAATATGCAGCAAAGTCTCTGCTTCCAGTGAATTGATATTCCTTTTTTTTTTTTTAGACAAAAAATTCAATGTGTGGTCAAATGGTGTACAATAAGTACATGGATAGTTCTTGACTTTTGGTGGGCTCAAAAGAAGAACAATTAAAGAACCATAAGACAATTATCCCCCTCACGTTCTACTATGTTGTCTCATGGTGGGGCCAGGATTCCTAGGAGAGATGAGCAAAGAACACCAAGAGTATACACCAAGAGTATATGCTCCCAGCAGGGCCACCCAAGGCATGAAGGTGATCCAGCTGTCCAATGAGAACAAGTAGGCACCTATATTGAGCAGCAGTTACATAAGAAGATACTGAAGGTGGATTACCACTTTAGTGACAATGATAAATGCATGGCAGAAGGCAATGGTAAATAAAATCACATGGATAGACAAGATAAAGTGAATGACAATATAATGCCAGATGACTGGCCCTCAGGTTGGATAGCACTGAATATGCCACTGGGAAAGAGCTGAGGATTCTGTTTTGAGCAGTTGTGGTCTTTATGATGTGGCTAAATTAAAACCTTTGGGACATCTAGTTGCTGATTTTGACATACAGAAAATGAAAATCCAAAGCTGCAAGGACACAATTACACTGGGAACATGGAATGTAAGAAGCATGAACATGGGAAAGTTCAGCACAGTGAAAGATAAAATGAATCAACTACACATTGATATCTTAGGCATTAGCAAACTGAAATGGACTGGAATTGGGCACTATCAGTCAGAAGATCAAACCATTTACTACCAAGGACACAAAAAACGAAGAAGGTACAGCACTGCTTTCGTAGTTAGAAAGGTATATAGCAAAGACAGTACTTGAGTACAATGCAGTTAATGATGGATTAATTAGACTTTGCAGAGAACTCTTTAGCATAATACTTATCAAAGTTTATGCTCCAACCACTGATGAAAAAAAAGAGGTTGAAGAGTTTTATAGTCAAGTTCAATCTGAAATTGACATAATGTGCAAGCAAGATCTGTCACTTGTGGTTGGAGAATGGAATGCCAAAGTTGGAAATGGTAAGGAGGGATATATAGTTGGACTGTATGGTATAGGAAACAGAAATAAACCAGAACAAATTATCAATCTCTGCCAATCCAACTATTTCTTGATTGCAAATGCAGTCTTCAAACAACCAAAATGACACCACCAGATGGAGTATGCAGAAATCATATTGACAATATTACTGGTAAAAGGAGGTAGAAGAGTTCAGTTATAATAGCAAAGATGAGGCCAGGGGCTGACTGAGGAAAAGATCATGAACTGCAGATCATGCACAAGTTCCAAGGGAAGCTAAACAGAAAGACAAAGTCAACCAGTTTCCACAATATGATGTTGAAAACATGCCCCCTGAGATACGTATGGCCCCACCATGCCTTTATTTAAATGAGCCCTCAAGAGCAGGATGTTCCCTCAGACCTTGGGTTAGAGTGGGTGATGGACCCCTTGTGTGGTCTTTGTTTTCCAGTTGTTGTTCTTCAGACTCTTCCTTTTAACTTTTGTCCTTTGTGTTTCTATTATTTTATTTTGTAAGCCACTCAGATTGTGTTAGATTGAGGTGGCCTATAAATGTTATAAATAAATAAATCTTGAACATTTACCCACCATTTTGAAAGACAACATCAGGAATCCTAAAGTCCTGAACTTCAGTGAAGTTGTTAAGGATGAATCTGAAAGAAGAATACCAACGACCAGAAGAAACCAAACTAGATGTCACCAAAAAAAAAGAAAGAAAATTGCCAAGAAGAAAAGGCAACATCTCAGAGACACAATGGAAAAGCCAAGAACAGTCATGACCCTGCCTTCCAATGTGCTTGACTGCAACTTCCATCTTCCCAACTTGACCTATCAGAAGAATATTAATTTGGAAAAAGCTGGCCAAGCAGAAGAGAAGACACAAATATGGGAGGCAAGAGAAAGTAGCAAATACAGAAACTGGCCCTGTGTAGACATTGTATTACATAGTAGTTGCTTACTAAAATACAGCATGGAACAGATAGTAAAGAAATCTTCTGTCTAAACTGAACAAAAGATGGAACAAGCACTTCATCATTCTGTCTCTTCATCCTTAGTATCTGTTGAAAAGAAGCCTTGAAATGGTATACCCCTTCTCTCCACTCACTGGGGGGGAAAATAAAAATAATGCAATTTCTTTGGTAATGTAAAATAAACCCATCCCTGGAAGAGCTAAAAAAGATGGGGAAAATCTAATAATGCCATTTGCTCATAGCACCCACTATGCCAGCTACAGTGCAGACACTGTCAGCTTTTCTATTACATTGCCATATTTCAGGGGCTTATAACTAGGGCATGAAAAGATGATCTGAAAATTGAATCCAGAGCACAGGCTGTCTTTAGCTGCAACTTGTATATTACTCTCAGACCTACAAGGCTGGATTCCCTGAACATAAAATACAGATTGTAAACAAGATGTAGCACAATCATAACAGGTGCATTGATGTGATATTAAGTTAAGGGTGTCAGAAGCTTGGATAGCCTTTTTATTATTATTATTTGTGGCCTCTTTTTCTCATATTTTAATATCAGGACACTAAAAGAAAGGAGGGAGTAACTTTTGAAAACAATCTGAAATTTCATCCTGGTTCAAAAAATTCACTTTGTGGTGTGCTCTCAGACCTTAAATGAAAATCCGTGTTGTTTGAAAACAGGATATCTAAGCCATTCAGTTTCTCTGACAGCCATTCCTCAGTATTACATGACACTGTAGCCTGGCCAGAAAATCAGACTCAGGCTAGCTCAATGCAGATAACACAGGTGTCACTGAATTCAATAAGAAAAGCCTGGCCAATGCATGGCAAAGAATGAGATGTCAGGATGAATGGATAAATGCAAACTTCAGGCAAGTGACTTTATTTATGCTCGTTCTTATATCTGATATCTCCACAAAGAAGAAAGCCAGGACAACAAGTAAAGGACTAGGATTGATCCTTTTCTTCTTAATACTCCAACTTTCTACTTGCAGGGAAAGCCAGAAATAGTGGGGTATCCTATTTGTACTGATGCAACCTTATCTGACACATGAACCATAAGTGCCAAAGAATGGAAGTGTTGTCAGAGCTATGTCTATGGCAGCTTCTTCCAGTTGATGAAGGAGGAATTACCAGGACTGCAGCACAGGAAAAAGGGGGTTAACCCCTTGCATTCAGTTCCCAAGACACATGTTCTCCCAATAGCTGCTATTTTTAAATACAAGTAAGTAATAAGAAATAGCCAGTCATTTACTTTCCTGTGGTTGAGTCTTCCTGGGCAAATATACTTTTATGTGTGTGTGTTTGTGTATAAACATACACAAAATTGAATTATTATATATACAAAGTTAAAACATCAAAATACACATACATGCAGGCAAAACAATAAGCTTTTTAAAAATGAAAAAATATATCATTGAAAGTGTATTTCCTAAGGCTGCTGTATAATTGCATATAACTGTTCTATAATTATTGAGAATCAGAAGGGAAGAGAAATAGGAATGGACCAGCAAAGAATCTCAACTTTGTTTTCTACTTGATTTCTCAATTAAACCAGGTATGTGTTCCTACTTAGTTAAAAGTGTTCTAACTAAATAGGTATCAGTCCAGAAACAAAAATAAATCAATGCCACAATACGTTCTGTGAAGATCGATACTTTTAGTCTGATCCAAGCATTTTAGAACTAGTAATGTTGAATGCTGTTGATATTATTTTTAAATAATTTTATTAATAGATTTTACATAGATAATAAGAAATACATTCAAAGAAAGAAAAAAAGAAAGAAAAAATATAGCAAGAAAAGTGTAAAAAAGAAAAGAAAAAATAGAAAGGAAGATAGAAAAAAAAAGAAAAGAAAAAGACAGAAAGCATGAAAAAAATTAATATATATAAAGAAATGGCTTCTGATATCTCTCTTAGCAGTTATACAAACATTTCTAATCAAAACACTCTCTCCAATTTCATCATAATTCCCTTCTTTCTCTAACCTATTCTTTCATCAAAACCATAAATCACAAAATTATTTTCTTTCTCACGCAAAAAGTCCATGTGGGGTTTCCAGTCATTGATTAATATCAGTAATGACTTTTCTCTAATCAAAGAAGTCAATTTGTCCATCTCAACAAATCCCATCAATTTCACTAACCATTCCTCCATGGTGGGTAATGCCATTTTTTTCCATCTTTGTGCATACAGTAATCTCACCACAATAATCATATATTGAAATAATCTTCCATGGCTCTTTTCTAACTGTCTATCCATCAGTCCTAAAAGGAAGAGTTTGGTTTCAACTGAATATTGATCTTTAAAATCCTCTGTATCAATGCATGTACCTGAATTCATTTTTTAAAGCTTTTTTACATGTCCACCAGGCATGATAAAATGTCCCTTCATATTGTTCATATTTCCAACATACATTTGAAGTGCCTTTATATATTCTAGATAATTTCTCTGCCATCATGTACCAACCGCACATCATTTTATAAAAATTATCTTTAAGATCATAACATAATGTAAATTCCAACCTTTTTAACCACATATTTTCCCATTAATCCATCTGTATATTATAACCAAAATTCTTAGACCACTTTATCATACATTCTTTAACCTATTCTTCCTCTATTTCAGATTTCAACAAAAGTTTATAGGTTTTAGCAATTACATGTTCATCAACAGTACACAAATGTTACTATTTTAAACTGTTGGGGGAAGGGGTGTTTTTCAGGACCACAGTTTGTTTTTAAAGGGTTTTAGTGAGGAACATTCAAGGGGCGAGGGAATGTCAAAAGGTAAACATGGTAACTGTGATTGCATGATCAAAGTGACCCATGTTCAAAAGGGGTGTGGATGCAATTCAGAACTTTCTGCCATCCAATGATAGTAGTTTAAAATCCTTCCATAGCAAGACTAATGAGCACTACAATTATTTCCTCTGTTTCCAGACACTAAATGTAAGCAAAATGTCATTGCCATGCACAAAAGATGAAGTATCAGCAGGTTTGGGGATCTTGATTATACCCTAATGGATGCATAAGTGCAAATTGCTTTAATGTAACATGCAAATTACATGACCAAAAGTCCTGAACAATTTATCTTGGCCTGTCTTGCTAAAGCCACTGCATCAAGGAGTTCAGAAATCTTCCCTTTTTCTGCTTGAATGATATTGTTCATTCAGCAAAAGAGAGGTGCCAGGATTTATTTGTTTGATTTATATTCCACTTTTTTCTTTTTTTTTTTTTGGTAAAACTCAGGGTCCATACATAATGCTCCCTCATCCTGTTTTTCTCCACAACAAAAAAACTATGAGGTGGAAGGGGGGGTTAAAGAGAGAGTAACTGGTTTAATGTCACTCAGCCAGCTTCTACACCTAAGGAGGATGATAATTCATTGTCTCTCTGTTTTGAGTTCAGCAACTCTGAACCTCTACACCAAATTGGCTCTCATTTAACCCTGCCTAGACAATCAAATGGCTTAGCTGATCCTGAAAATCTGACTCTATGCAGAGTTGGATTTGGTTTGTTCTTCATGGGACACCACTAGGAAATATGAGAGGTGAAGGCTAGACTGAGCAGTCACAAAAACCTGTGGAAGAAAGGTAGTAGCAAACTGCCTACAACATGGGCACGTATATATCAAGAACTGACACCCACCCACCCAGGGAGTCTCTAATGATGAGATACACTATCGCATCTGAAAATTCAGCACTTGAAAACTGAAATGTGTGACGTTAAACTTTCTGTAATAAATCATTTTTAAAATAATATAAATTACTCAGTTGCTATCTCCAATTCTCTGATAAGAGACTTTGGTTTTATAATTGATACTTTTGTTTGGAACACTTTTCATTATGATCTGTTTCTCTTTTTTATGTTTGTTATAAACCCACATATAAACCAATGTTCAATCCCAACTCAGTAATACATTTCCGTAAATGACCTTATCTGGATCCTTGAGCAGTAAGGCTGTAATAGCTATTAAAGAATAATCCATTTACTCTCTTTTACTCTCAGCCTCTAAGCCCTGAAGACAAACTTGCATTAGCATACATTACAATAAAAATCTTACTGATTTTCAAATTCTAATCTGATATCAAGTTAACGATCAAGATGAAGGGAATGAAATTGTATTGGAAGAGTTTTTACTTACATAATAGAGACTGATAATTTTCTATATTACACAATTCACATGGGGAATTCTGTCTTGCATTATTCAGAAGATGATATCTGAGGACTATGATGGCATCTCATTAAAATGAATAGCTAATTCCACATGTGTATTTATTTCTTCCATAGATAAATCTTAGGACTTCTTTTTTTAAAAAAATGTGAAAGCTAAGCTTTGGTGTTAATGCTGAAAACTGCAGGCGAAGTTCTATTTACAGTCAACAAGCAATTAATAAATTCAATCCAATTGCATTTGCAAGGAAGAGCCTCAATATGTAGAATTCATATCATATTGTATATATTTTTATGGCTGGATGAAATTATTTATAAATATTCCAAATTCTCAAGGCATAGAGAATGTCCTAATATCTGAAATCAAGTTACTAGGAAAGAAAACATAAGCATCACTTTCATTGGGATTAACCTTTCTCACAAGTCTGGAAGCAAAAGTAATTTTGTGGGGCAGATAATTGGGTGTGCGCCCCAGGGAACTAAGAGAGCTTAATTGTAGGAATGTTGGCTAAAGAGAGAAAACAAATTAAACAATTGACTGAAGAATAGGGATCTGAAAGAAAGGTAGATAAAGAAGGAAAGATGAAAAGACAGAAGAAAGGGGGAACTTTCTTCTTCAGTTAAGGCTTGATCAGACTGTCTTATGATGTGGGAAGAACTTAACAATGATAGTTAGTCTGGTCAAGATGCAGAAGTCCCAGAAAGAAAAATGGAACAAAGTAGGCAATAACATTTCAGGCTCAGGTCTGAAGAGATAATACATTGCAGAGACTTGGAGAGAAGAAAATACTAGTTTTCTGATCCTATTGTTGAACTTTAGTATGGTAGCAACAATGTGTCCCTGTTTTCAGAATACAAGGACTTTAACAACAAACTGAACATGAACCAGCAGTGTGAGACAGTTGGTTGACAGGCGAACACAGTTCTGGGTTGCATTAGAAAAAGGTCTGAATTCCTTATTCCCTTTTTCTCTGCACTGATGAGACCGCATTTGGAGTATCAGAAAGTTATTGACAGGTCAGAATAGGTTAAGAGAAGGGCAACCAAGATGATGACACTACCCTGATAGCCAAAAATGTAAAGGACCTGCAAGCCTTAATACTAAAAGACAAAGAGTACAGTGAAAAAATGGGACTAAAATTAGATATAAAGAAGACCAAATTAATGACAACAGGTAGAACAACCAGCCTTAGAACTGATAATGAAGATATTGAAGTAGTGGATTCTGCCTTTTAGAATCAACTATCAACAATAAAGGAACAAGCAGTCAAGAAATACACTGCAGACTAGCACTCAGTAGAGTAGCCATGAAGGCTTTGGAAAAGATATTCAAATGCTGTGATGTGTCTATACCTACAAAGATCAGAATCATGCAAGCCTCAGTATTCTCTGTGACACTCTAAGGAAGCAAAGGTTGAACTTTGAAGAAACAGGATAGGAAGAGTATTGAACTTTGGTAGTGGAGAAAACTCCTGAGAATTTCATGGACAGCTAAGAAAACAAATGGATGGATTATTGAAAAAATCAATCCAGAGTTCTCACTCACGACACAAACGACCAGGCTCAAATTATCCTAATTTGTACATATTATGCGAAGACCCAGCTCTCTGGATAGGGCTGTAATGCTGGGAAAGGTAGAAGGAAAAAGAAGAAGAGGACAACCAGCAGCAAGGTAGATAGACTCAGTTACAGAGGCAATGAGTGCACCATTGTGAGGCATGAAAGAACAGGTTAGGGATAGATCACAATTAGGCTTGCAAGATTCTGTTACTGTAGCCTATGTCAATAAAGTATAGCTCCAATCTTTCTGTGGAATCAGTTTCCTGATCTGGTCTACCTTGTAGGGCTCACAGTCTTGCTAAAGTTTCATTGAAGCCTATTCTTCCCCATCCAGATCCTCATAGTCTCCAGGCACTGGGAAAGAACCTTGATGGCATTACCTAGAAAATCAGGGGTAGAGATGTACACCAAAGTATCATCAGCAAACTAGTGGTATTTAACCTTCTGCCAATTAATGACCTCACCAAGACACTTCATGTAGATGTTAAATAGCAGTGAGTAGAGAGTGGAGTCCTGAGGCACTCTGCAATGCAAAGGCCTGGGGCTAGATCTCTCTACACTATCAGCACCAAGTGGAACCAGCCCTGGAGTAATGAAAAGAATCACTACAGAATAATGCCTTCTATTCCCAACTCTCTAAGATGTGATCTTGGAACCACTATCTGCAATATCTGTAATCTTTGAGAACTCCTGGAGTACAGGAAAAGTACCAGAGGACTGGCAAATAGCTAATGTTGTTTCCAACTTTACATAAGGAACATGTTGACCCAGGCAATTACAGATTGATCACAATAACATCAGTTCCTGGGAAAATCCTGGAAGAAGATCAATCAGAGTTATTGTAAACATGGTTTTTATTAAGAACAAGGTGTGCCTAAGAAATCTTATTGGGCTCTCTCTCCCCCTCTCCTTCTCTCTATATATACATATATGGAGACTATACTGAGTAAATTAGTTGTCCAAGGGAATGTTGTGAATATAGTGCAGTTTGACTTCAGTAAGGCATTTGATAAAACTCATAGACCCCTTTTGGATAAAACAGAATAGTATGGGATGGATGGTCTTACTACCAGATAGATTCACAGCTAATTGAACAACTATATCTAGTGCATAGTCCTGAATGGTTTTATGACAACATAGAGGAAATTATCCAATGTGCTATCTCAGGGTTCTGCCTGGGCCCAGCGCTCTTCACATTTTCATAAATGACAGATGAGAGAATAGAAGGATTGGTCATCAAGTCTGCAGTTGACACAAAGCTTGAAGGATTGCTATAATCTCATAGGACAGATTCAAGATAGTTCTGCTCTATGCTGCACTGAACAAACCACACCTGGGATACTGTTCTGGTTGCCCAATACCAGAAGAACACTCTGGAACTGGAAATACTGATGAAGCACAAAGATGTTGAAAAGCTTGGAGCTAAATCCTATGAAGTGGGCATGTCTAGCATAAAAAAGACAAGGCTTAGGAGAGACATGATAACAGTCTTCAAATACTTGTAAGGCTGCCATAGCTTTGACTGGGATGATTCCTGCCCTGGATTAGATCTCCAAAGTCTCTTCCAACCCTATGTTTCTATGGACATAGGGTTGGAAGACCATTGCTAAATATTTCAGTGTGGATATACTAGACAGAATATTAAGTATGAGCTTGGCCTTTGAAATATTGCCCTACTCATATTTCCATAGTGTAGTTCATTTGGTCTCAGCTTCATGTGATATATATGAAATCACTTATTATGGGCGAGCTACAATCTAAAAGAAAATTGGTACAAAATGTTTTACAAATGGTACACAACTCCATCAATAATCTCCAAGGTAGATAAATCATACAGTAATAAATGTTGGAAATGCCATGAAAAAAGAAGGAACATTTACCAAATGTGGTGGACATGCAAAAAACTCTAAAGAACTGGAAAGATATACATAGTACAATGCAGAAAATTTTGGAAATTAAATTTGAAATGAAATCACAATTTTTCTTATTAGGTATAATCCCAGAAAATATCAACAAGAAATATTGTAATTTATTGGGATGCTCACAGCTGCAAGAATACATTTTGCCCAACGCTGAAGAAAGATACAGTTCCAATGATATTTGATTGCAAACTTGGGTAATATGCAGCAGTGGCAAAATTAGCAGCATAAACCAAATTCAAGCAAGAACGGTTACCATATGTACAGTATTTAGTGCAGATATTAACACTTATACAAATGGCAAATATAAACACTTATGGTATGGTTTCTAAGGGGGCCTAAATGCTTATAAACATCACAGATTGGTACTGGTACAAGAAAGGGGGAATTAGAAAAGAAATACTATAGGGTTTTTATTATTGTTATTTTTCTTGTTTCTGTTTTTGCTTCTGTTTTTTTCTTTTTTCTTTATTTAATAGGCAAAAACAACAATAAGTAACTATACAGTGGAGACTTTAGCATTAAGTATTGAGCTTAAGACAGAAACCTTTACAATATGATAGAAACCTTTAGCATATAATAAATAATTTAATGTATTTTGCAATTGTTTATCGATGCCACACTTGGCTTTAAATATAAAATCTAAGCAACCTTCTGCTTATCAACATTAATATTTTAGAAATCACAGTTAATATTGATATACTGTAAACTTTTTTTAAAAAAATTAAAGATTTAATTATCTATTAATAATTTCCAGTCAACATTGTATAAATACCACTGTACTCAAATAATAAAATGTATTATTTGTATTTTAAAATAATGGGTTTTATAATACAATAAAATATATTTTTTTTTTAAAAATGCAGTATGTTTCCCCATATAATTCTGTCTTGAAAGTGAAGTCTAGATTATATTCTTAGGATTAAATACCAATTCTTTACATCTGTATCTGTATCTATATATACATATACATATATTTTACTTGCATGCTGCCTCAGTTACTAAAGGAACTCCAGACAGAGTAACACTATGTGTGTTGATGTTTATGTATAGATGCATTATAACACACACATGTTATATGTGTGTATATACATAAAGAAGTCTTCCCAAATATCTTTAATCAATCTATAACCAACTCTCATATTTTAAACCATAGAAGTTAATCCATCTCATAAGCAATATAAATTAAGTCAGAGACTTTGATAAACAAAGAATTTGGGATGGAAGAGAAAAATACATGAGAGAAATGAAGGGAGAGATAACAAGAATAAGGACCCTTGAAATGCTGTGGTATCTCCTCCTTTTTCTTCTTGCCAGCTTCAAGTGCCTTCCGTATAAATATATGACCACACCATAATTCATTGTATTTTTTTCCCTAAACAGCTATTATTTCCACATAAGTAATACATGTATAAAAAGTAACCATCAGATATGCTTCCAGATAAGCATATTCTACATAAAAGAACTATGTAATATTTCAATATTTGAGTAGAAGAAAAATGTATTGTTTTCCATATCCAGAATATAGTTGAGAGATTGTTAAAAATCCAAATATAGTTTGATGAATTTTTATTGTTTCACAGCTTTTCCATTAAATTTAAGTTTAAAATCCCTTTCAAGAAGTGTAACTTATTGAGGGGAACATGCAGTCTTGTAGTGCCACCTACATTTAAAAAGTGGGTATGTCTGATGCTCAATATTTCCATTTTATCCATTGCTTGGAACAGTTCAAAAGATTTACTATGCAGCCTAACAGTTTAGTCTTCCTGTTTATTCATACTAAGCTTAATAGAAATGACTCTTCATTAAATATGGGAAAAGTACAGCCTTTGTAATATGTTCTGCAGGGAAAAGCAGGAACTTCTAGTACCACACCTCAAATTGTGGGATAAATACAGTCCTCTTTTTAAAAGAATAGAATGACTTCTAAGAGCATGGTGTCAGGTACCATGATGTAGCCACCCTGCTGCAGCTAGGCACATGAAAGAAACATGTTTTGTTCACTATCTTAGGTTCCATGATGACAAAAGGCAGGATATGCATGATCTGGTATTGGTCTGATACCTTTTTCAATATGGTTGTTCCACTTGAGTGAGCAAAGATTTGACTTTTCCATTGTTATTAAAAAGGCATAAGCACTGAATGTGGGTAACTGATATTTATGTGTATTTCTAAGACATTTTGTCAGCTCTCTGATATTGGAACTGTTGCTCATCAACATATTGTATCCACCTACACAATGCATAGAGCTGTTATTTTCCCATAAATGCTTTTTCAAACAGCCAGACACCATGTGTCATAGTACCATAGCAACTTTCATCACTCTGAAAGGCAATCAGAGCAATAGAACAATTGGCCTTAATGGTGAACACAGATGAACTAGACTTTGATGTCCTTATTTTGTAACTGAGAATATCTCACTTTAGACATTATCAAAATGTTTTCAAATTCAGTACTAATTGTTAGTCACATTCATTGTGATGTTTTGATGATGACAATGAAGACTTTGTATCTGACAGCTTTCCAGCCTAGAAACATTTTTTTCACAAGCAGCCCCCTCCCCTCCCCCAATTAATGAAGCTGAGTTTGTGTTTAACCTTTACAATTGCAATCTATGAAGAATGTGTCAAATTTCACACCAGGAATGACAATGGATCTTAACTCTAGACACTTTACCCCATATTCAGGAACTTGCATAGTGCAGAAGCTCAAAGACACGACATAGCTAGATTAGTTGCTTTATTGCAGATGGGACAGAAGCCATATATGTAGAAAATCTGCACATGACAGGACACAGAAATCAAATACTATATATGCATCTATTCCAAGATTTAAATTCTTGCCTGTTTCCTTCTGCTATTTTGAATAAACAAAAATGTGGCTCTTCTTTTCCCAAACTTGAGATTAGGGGACATGGTTTCATGTTTACAGAGCAATTCTTTTTAGCCTAGAAATTACTAGTTCAGCCTTTTTACCATGTAGGATTCATTTTTCATTCAAAAGGTTGTTTTGCTATTTTATTTATATTAGCATTCTGATATATTTGTCTGTTATGAATGCATTATTTCTGAAACTCCTATATTCATTTAAGTTAAGAGAGACAAGTCTTGTGCCTACATTACCTGGTCCATGTTGAGCAACTTCCTTCACTGAAATTATACATATGGGATGCCACCTTCATGAGAAGTATGCAGAAATCTATAATTTCTTTGGAATTTACAAAGCTTTAAATTCTGAGCGTGGAGTGCAGAGGAGGAAATGTGTTCCAGCCCCACTCGTTCCATTTTCATTGCTTCTGTGTTGACAGAGGTTTGATATAAAATTGTAACTGAGTCCTGGTGATCCATGGGATAGGGAACTACAGCTATGATAGAGTGTTTGATTACACAGAGCACTATAGCCACATTTGGTCAACATGGGGAAATGGGGGCAGATAAAAGGAAGCCAGGACATGTGTCCGAATTTTCCTCCTATTCTTAGAGAGTTTGAAATACTGCTTCCTTAAGAACTAAATCACTGAATCATTTCTAGTATAGTAGGTTGGTCTGAAATTTTGTCAATTCTATGAGAAGATGATATAGAACAAGGTAAAACTGTAAGGACAAAGCATATCCCTGCACTGCTTAGCAAGTGCTATATCCTTGCAGCTAATGACAGATGAGAAACATGCTTCATCTTTAATATGCATACAAGTTCATACCTCCAAAAATTCAGACAAATCCCACAGATACCAAAATCCATATATTTCCAATTGTTACATGTTTTGTAATTCAAAAAATTAACCCAAACATGCACATTGAGAAAAATGCAAACATATGGGGAACATATGTGCAAAAATAACAGAACTGAAAACCTGGATATGCATTTTATTTGTTTATTTATTCATAATATTTATATAGCCATCCATCTCACAAAATGTGACTCTGCGTGTTTGTCTGATGATTAATTTACAGCTGTTACCTCTTGTGCCAACCAACTAAAGCACTTATTAGGCTAGAACTCAATTCATTTAAAAGTTTGTAATGGTTTTTATTGTTTTTAATGTGTTTTCATTAATTTCGTTCTTATGGTTTTGGTTATTTTGTTTCTGACTTTTAAATTTGTCACTGCTCAGAATGATGTATGTGAAATGGGCGACTATATAAATTTACCAAATAAATAAATAAATAAATAGCAAAGGAAGTTGAGAGACTGACATGTCCTGCCTTTTTTTTTTCTTTCATTTCCCCTTCCCTCACCAAAATGGGGGAAAATCCCCAAAGCAGCCCACACTGTGTATGGAGTTGGAGACTACTCACCCCCCAATATTTTCTACCCCACATTACTATGAAAGGGAAAGTAAGAAGATGGAGTGTCTAGAAAAGCCTTGTTGTTATAGACCCTCTCTAGGATTTCATCTCTGCTTCAGAAGCAAATAGAGAAGGATGACATGATTGACTAGGAGGAGTTGGTTTGGCATTAAGCACCTCTGAGATAATACTCCCAAGTTATTTGGGGGTAGAAGAAGAAGAATTAGGTGACTGGGTTGGGTTCTCACATAATACCTTAACTTCTCCCCTTAACCCAATTAAATATGTTGTGTGAACATAGCATGAATGCTCTGAAAGCTCACATAGCATTATTCTCAGAGCAATTTGAGAACCTCTTTTGAGAAAGCATGGTGGAAGCTATACATTCTAGCCTTTAGACAGTATGTTACCTTCCAGGAAATATTTTTGAGCAACTCATATTTTCTCTGAGAAACCCTCTCCCGCTCACCCCAAATACCCACTACTACTGAAATACTTCTGACAGTTTGGTAAGTTTTCTCTTAATTCATCCCCCAACACTTCTAACAAAAATTCACATGTGCCCTAGACTTTTCACTGTATTTTTTTTCCTTCTATACATGTATTCAACCCATATAAAAAGGATGCAGCATGTTTAATGTGTTTTTTAGCAGGTGTAGCCTCCTCACAGGTGTTCATTAAGTTGGATTGCATTGTAATCCTCTTAGTCCTTAAATTTAAAGCTTTCAAAATAAGAAGACCCAGGGCTGCCAAGCTTTTTAGCATTTCAACAAACCACATACATTAGATAGAATAATGTCCTCAGTTGTCTTCAAGACCACACACACTCTTCCTATAATATTCTTCTACTGAGTGGCTTTCAGAAACTCCCTTTTCTCTTTGAGGTTTCAAAGGGAAAGTGGCAGATGTAGGAAGCATCTAATTTAGCTGTTCCCAATTGCTAGAGACAGTGATCTGCCTCACACAGACAAAAAAGATGAAAACATAGCACTCTGTAATTTGGGGGGGGGGGGGGGGGGGGGTTAGAGAGTACTTCTACTATAGTTAATGCTGTGCAAACATCCTAAGTGTTGGATATTAAAGTCATATTTGATAACTAGCATTTTGGAAGCTTGTTTAAGTTATAAAGTCTCTTTCAACAATTAAAATGAGCCAAGTAATGCATAAAAAATATACTTCAGAATTAAAATCCTATTATCTTTATGGAATGGTTAAACGGATGTTACAATATGAAATCTGCTGTCATCCAAATCCGGAATGCATTTTATTTGAAAGTAAATTATGCTAAGTTCAAAGGAACTTTGCTTCCAAGTAGCTTGTGGCATTCAAGTCTCATTTCATTCACACAAAAAAACAATGAAAGCAATAAGAACATCATAGTAGGCTCTTTTAGAACTTTCAGAAACATCAGAGTTACTAAATCATCTTTATAAAGTAAGTAGATAAGATTATGGTTGATCAACAGATCAGAACTAAACTTTCTTTGACTTGAATAAAACACAGGAATCCATATTTTCACATAAAGGTAAATATAACACATATATTGCTTGTTTACTTAATTCAGTACTTTTCTTCTATACATGGATAGCTGGAGAATAATTTTAGTTTATTTAGCATTAAATTAACCTGGTTCCATGCCAGCTAGCAACTTATAAACCAGTTTCTCTTATCAGTTGAAGGCTTATACTTGCACATTGACTTCTACCATAGGAATTTACAATTGGTATAAAACTACTTTATATAGGCAGCTAGGGTGAGAGGTTTGCAGGAGCCAGAGACGTTATTCCAATCTTCTCCATTTTTATTGAATAGTGACTATTATATATCATATGCAGGCATGCTACTTTACTAATATAGGGATTCCTGTGATTTATTACTATTTTAACACATATATTACAAAACCTGCCTTATGAAATCTTAGAATTGTCAACAGTCAAAAATAAATCAATTTTTATTTTTAAAAGTACCATTGCACACAGAACCACTAAAACATATAGCCTGCACAAAAATGAGATGTGATTGCGGTGATAGCAAACATATATATCCTTATCTCTAGTCCCATAAACTCCTCCACCCCCGTCCATTAGATTGTGACCAGGATGACCAATTACAAAGGTCATTCTGAACTGAGGATGGACCTATTGATCTTGAATCTTATATTCTCGCTAATTTCTCTACTTCCTACCAAGATGTTATATAAACCAGTATCAACAGGCATTATTATTAATATTAAGTCCTATTTACTACGTTAGTACTATTGTTATCGTTCTTTTGTTCTTTTGGTGCACAGTGATATCACCACCAACATACTGGGCTTCCAAACTATCTATCAAGTTAGAGATGCCCATCCTGCCTTGAGGGAATTACAAAATACTCTGGTTTGTTCCATTCCACAGTGGCTTCAAGCTTTGTACGAAGTGCTTAAAACGTTCATACATTAATACAGCATTTATTCTTTTAATTAATTATTAAAAATTGTCACTGTATCTTACCATAAAATGTTTTATTAAAAACTAGTGTTATGGACACTGATCAATATTTCTCACTCTGTACAATAACACTCAGCAGTTAAAATACAATCCCAAAAGTTATTCCAACACACTCTTGGCAATTGATTTCAGTGAGGAAAAACTGTGAGGGGAAAATTACACTGACATATGATGCAGAGAGAAGGAACTGAAGAGGCTCAAAGGAATTTTTTGCAATCTGAGTCCTATGGGTGTCTTTATTTGGCTGGTAGTGCCCTTATGTCTGAGTACTTATGTCTCTACTGTGTTATTTTGCAACTGGACACTAGAGAGCAGGCTTTGTCTATATTATCACTAAAACTAACTTCTGCCCGATTTCTTTTTACATTTTGAATTAGTAAACATAACCTTATTTTAGAGGGAAACCCATACAACAATTTCACAGAGCAGACAAAGCTTTTATGGAGTAGAGGCCTCTTATCAGATGCCTGAAGTATTCTCCTCTGATAGAGAATAGATGCACAATACTTACATGCATAGTTACAGCCTTAGTCCACAGAAATGTAGGCCCTGATAAATCTACAAGTCTTGATGATGCCATAATATTGTTAATACCTTCCAAAACAGAACACATTAGTGCACTTTTAATCAAAAAATGGTTCATGATTTTCCAGCAATAAAGTGGTAGGGGGAGTGAGTGTGCATGCAAATCTGTTTATTGTTTTATTTATAATTTGATGCTAAGCTGGTAACAAATGAAATTGAACGGGGCCAGTTAGTCTAATTTTTCTGTAAAAATGAATGCATCTCCTTAAAAAATAACTGCAAGATGATTAGCTTAGTAAGGCAATGTTTATAATAACCTTTTAAATGATGAATCAAGTTAACAGAGGACAGTAGAGAATCTTCCTTTCTTCAGTCTTCATAGTGAAAATGAATTAGCACCATTATTTTTCTCTGCCTACATGTCTTGATCCTTCTTCATCAGTTGACGTAGTTTTCTCCAGTGGTGATGGCTTCTATCAGTAACATCATAAACTCATGGAAAATGGCTGGTAGCTTTGGAGAAACCAGGATTGCACCATTCCATATAGAAACATTACAACCGGAGGTGTAAAGGAATTCCATGACAAATTCTGTGGGACTGAATTTGGATGCTTAGTTCTTACTGAATGTCACACAAATCAAAGTTCATTTGTGCTTGTCTTTCCCTGGTACAAAGAGTTTAAATGTTCATATTCAGTAGGTCTTCCTATAACAGCTTTTCTATAGACAAAAATAATCTCATAGGAAATATTTCATTAATGCAACTGAAAAATGGAGACAATATTTGAGTAAAACCATTGTTAAATGAATGATGCTTCAAGAGTTGTTCTAGTTGTGTTAATTTCTCAGACAATGCTAAAATTCCACAGTTTAAAATATCATTGATCAAAAGAAAGCATTAGTTTTCTAATATTTTGCAGTACTGAGATTAGTAACTAACAAGAATTGAATTATTGAGTTGCAATAATTTACCAGTTATGGGAAATATAAACCAAATCTACAGCAAAATTAATTACTAAATATTGTAAATTTTCCAATTGCTTCAAAAGGTTTAATCAAAATTAATAATAAAGCTGAAATTGCCATTGGAGATGGTAATATATACACATTTCAGTTCAACACCTCTTATACAACCTTGAAAGGTTTTCATTGATATAATATAATTTTACAGGAGTGTAGTATCATTTTAACCATGCACATGAAAGTAATATACAAAGAGCCTATGAATTTCAGTACACAGACATGGACCTTTTGTGGAAGGGAGAGTTCTGTTTTATTTATTTATCTATCTGGACTCTATCCAACTTTTCTATACAAAATTCAAAGTATTCAAAATAGTTTACACCATGTATGTATGTATGTATGTGTGTGTGTGTGTGTGTGTGTGTGTGTGTATATATATATATATATATATATATATATATATATATATAATCTGTTCAATCGTGTCCGATTCTTGGAGACTGCCTGGACAAGTCCCTGCAGTTTCCTTGGCAAGGTTTTTCAGAAGTGGTTTGCCATTGTCTGCTTCCTAGGGCTGAGAGAGAGTGACTGGCACAAGGTCACCAAGCTGGCTTTGTACTTAGGTGGGAGTAGATCTCATGGTCTCCCAGTTTCTAGCCCGATGCCTTCACTACTACACCAAACTGGTTCTATATCTACAGATATTAAGCAAGGTTAGATAACTTTGCCCTTGGAGGGAGACCACAAGAGAATTCCATGGCTGAAGGCTACATGGAGGAAATTGAAAAAAACATCCCAGAAGAAGGCAATGGCAAATTATTTTTGTACTGTTTCCAAGAAAACTCACTTTACTTGAGGGAATCTTTACCTGTTTTGTTTTGCTTTTATTTTTCTCTGAGCCTGAAGCAAAGGCCAAATGGCCATCCTGCCCTTACCTCTGGATTGGCACTGTCCATAACTTAATATATCTTGAGATGAGAAATGTTAACTTTAGAATGGATCACAAAGAGAGGCATCTCAATGCAACATCAAGCAATAGAGGAAAGATCATTAGATGCTATTGAAGTAGGAATCTTTGAGCTTTTGGGCTGGGCAGCCTTTGGCCATTCTGTGCATCATTTCAATCAGTGTCTGAATTTTGCACTTTGGAATGAAAAGTGTATTAAAAGGATTTTCCTCACTTTTCTTTCTTGCATCAGTAATTTCAGTCAATGAACACAGATACTTTGTGAAGGAGAAGAGACTCAAGACCTCTTTTCATGTCATGAAAAAAAAAAATCTCTTGCTTTCAGAAAATGTAGAAAAATCAGGAGTTGACAGTTGAACACTAATGTTGAAATTCTCTAAGCCTGTGTATTTTTGGAACTGTTCCCTAAAGTGCTTTAGAAGGTGTTTTGACTTTCTAGAAAAAAAACCAGGGCAGCAAGTCCACTGGAATGTTGTTTATGTCACTTCTGCTGGGAACATTCTACTTGAAAAAGCCCATTTCATGCCATTGTATAAATACGCTTTTTTTAAAAAATCAGAAATCAAACCTTCTCAAAATAGGATTAGTGAGCATAGTATTTTTCTTACATTTAATTATGACAACAAATATTCTCCACTTCACTGAAGTCATAAACCCTCCATACAAGTAGCATCAAAAATCAAGATTGGTTGGAATCAAAGCTCCAGGCCAGCAGTCATGATCTTCAAAAGCAAAAACCCCTCTAGATCAGGACAATGGCTCATCTAGCCTACCATTCTGCAGCACAAAGTAGAAAGCCAGGTATCTCTGGGAAGCTCATGAGTAGGATATCAAAGCAAATGGTCCCCCCCCCCCCCCCACACACACACACACACATTTGGACTTTATTGCAACTGTTTTTAAGGCAGGCTTAAACTATAAAAACGTTGAATCCTCCATGAAAGTGACTAGTCCAATAATAGCAAATTCCATAATTAAATTATTCTACACACACTAAGCTAAACTAAGATAAGATAAGATAAGATAAGATAAGATAAGATAAACTAATAAATAAAATAAAATAAAATACAGTGCTTCCTTTTTATCAGATTGGAATCTCAGTGCATTTAGCTTCAATGGATAATCAAGCTCTAATATTGTAAGAGTGGGAAATTTTTTTTATTTCTGACTACATATTCCATACCATACAAAATTTATATATCTCTGTCATATACCCCCTTTTCTAAATTAGAATGTCCCAAATGCTGCAGTCATTTACTGAATTAGAGCTACTCTAGCTATTGTAAATAGGTTTGCAAAAACCTTTTGAGGTCCACAGCAATTGTACATAGTACAAGTACAGGTAGTCCCTAGGTTAAGAATGCCCAGTTTACGGACAACCCATAGTTAGGAACGGAGCCTATTGTAGCAAAATTCAAGTTAAATACACAATGATTCGAGTTAAGTACAAAATGGTTTGAGTTAATTGTACAATACTACTTCTACAGTATTATACAACAATTCTGTTCTGGCATACATACAAATTCGACTTAAGGACAGACCTTGGGAACAGAACTTGTTCTTAAATTGTGGACTACCTGTATTCAAAGGCTGGCAACTTTATTTTAAATCTTCAACAATATTATCTTAGAATTTTGGGAGTTACAGTCTCAAAATATCTGGAGAGTTTGGGAGGTCTCTAAATGGTGCCATACTGTATGTGTGGGCTTTCTCATCTGATCCGATTATATCATGCAATTTCACAATATTAAGTATTGCTATGTTATTTATGAACTCCAATTACTCTCAGATTTAGGACTGTCAAACATGATGTTTGCTCAACTTGTACGAAGTATGAGTTTACCTTCAATTCTTCAACATCTCTTTTCTCTAAAACTTGTATAAGCTGCATCCATTCATAGAGAAGTGGGTGAGATGGCTAAAGTGGGTCTTTACTGTTCAGAAATCCGATACATTCTAGTCCTATTACAAATAGCAGCAATTTTGTAAGAAACAAGCAAGTGTTGATGGGTGTGTATCTATAGATGAGTGATTTCCAAAACTAAAGTGATGCCTTGAGCTTCTGCCTCTTTGACAGGCAAATTATTCTACAACTATTTGTGATATCTGGATGGTACATGTATGCACTAGGGGTGGGGTGCTCTGCCTCAGTTGCTGCTCAACAATCTTACCTTGCAACTTTCTTTGGTAGTTTCAGTGCAAGCAAGATAGATCTTTTCCTCATTTGTTATTTTGTTCTTTCCAAGGGGGCAGTAGGGACAGCTATCCTATGGCCTATACATGGAGTATTTGAAATGAGCAGATGGATCACTATTTTTGATTCAAGGTAATAAAAACAATCACTTAAAACATAATTACTATACACTCTTATTTACTGGGCCATTGACTTCAATGAAGAAAAAAACACTAGTGAAAAAGTGGACACAGGATACTATGGATAAAAAGAACAAAAAATGATAAATATATATTCTAAATCTTTAAAAGACTCTATATATCCTCATGCTTGTTCAAAGGGAATAATATTGAACTTATTTTCTTTTTTCAGGCCTGTGTACATTTAAATAGAGTACCAGAAGGGTGACCATGGGAATTAAAAGGTATGTTCTCCTCTATTTCAGTTTTCCCTACAACCAAGGGTGAATACACTCTTAGATGTTCACTCTTCAATAACAGGGAAGGAATTGTTTACATGCACAGCTATGATAACTCAAGAACCACGGAATTTTAATATAGATGTCAGAGATGACAACATCTCTGACATCTATATTTTTCAGTACTGGCAATTCACACATTCAGAGATTAAATGGTGACTTCTATATAAAGACATTATTTTTTTAAAAACCTCTGATTTGTACAAATGCAATTGTGAATTAATTGCATATAGAAATAGTAACTTTCAGAACTGAATGAGCTTAAGCAAAGAGAGGTATTTCATAGATGTTTTATACTTAACATAATATCAAATATATATATATTGGGTGTTTGCTTAAAGGATAAATAATTATAATTGCAGCTTTAGAGAGTTGTTGGGGAGTTGTGGGGGAATACAGCTGATTATCTGCAGCTTATCTGGCTCTTTCATTTCTGACATCTAAACAATATGTAATCTGATTTTCAATGAAGTAATTATTTAGCAAGTGTGAATGAGTGGCAGGTTGTGACAAACAAAGCAAGATGCCACACCTGAGCGAGCTAGTTTTACCAGAAGAACTATTATCTGTAATCAGAAGTATATGCTGAAATGATTATTTATGTGTAAGATAAAACCACCTGCTCTGAAAGTACATTGTAGGAACATGTTCTCCTTTTTTTTCCACTGCCATGGACAGATTGTGTAATTATTTTCAGTTATATATTTCTGAAAAAGATGGGAGAGACCAAAAGCTCAGGGTTAGGACATTTGTGTGTAGGCTGAAAGACTGACATCTTAATTGAACCATTCCCACCTCTTGAGAGCTCAGTACATTATTAGCTCCAATAAGCATGGAAACCCAGATGCTATTATTTCAGTCACTCCTCTGAGAACAGCATTTATAAATAATTTCCCAATATTTAAATTACTGTCTACAAATGCAAAATGAAGGTGGTACACACAGAAGTGTTTTTCTGTGCAAAATGTCATTTTTGGACATGTAATGCCCTCTCCTTTCTTACTCCTTTATGAAAGTCTGGGCCTACAGAAATTATCAGTTGATCACTTGGAAGAGTTTCTTGTCCAGGGCAGCTTGACTACTTATACTACATGGCAGTATTGAATTATGTGATGGAGGAAGATCAGAGTAAGACGTCATTTGTTCCACAAGTTTGGTTCCCTGTGTAAGATACACATTTTTTCCTTAACACTTGAATGCACAAGATGTGGTTTCAACCAAATTCATTTTTAAGGGCTATGGTAACCCCTGCTCTAACATTTGTATAAATCTAGTATGTACATATGCATGTATGTATACATTTAGACTAAATCTAGTTTATGAGAATAATACATCATGGTTAGTTACACTGCAAGAAGCCTGACAATCATAAGAGGAGTGCTTCTGCTATTCCTTCTTTCTTACTTCCCCAGTCTGGCAGAGATCCTTTTCCAGCAAGAGGAGGAGAGATTCCATTAGGGAAAGGAAGTTATGGCTCCTCAAACTTGAAGTTGGTCCTGTAAAAACTGGGATTCACTTTCTTGACCATGGTACCTCCAAAGTACCTCCATTCTAATTACTAGATGTACAAACTTATTCATTATTAAATGCACAATCTCATCAGTTAACTTTGGCAAGACTCAGACTCCACTCATAATCAAATCTAATCTTCTGGACATACAAACAAGTTGCTTCCCTATAATACTGCAAAGCTGACACTGTGACACAAAAATGTCTCCTGGCTGCCACAGCAGCAAAAATTCTCTTCCAAACATCTCTTATGGGAATAAACTGCCCTACGTTGTCATCCTGTCTGGCCTAAGCAGAAGTGAGTTCTAGTTGATTGATGTGATTGACTGATTGATTATGTGCCATCCAGTTGATATCAACTCTCAGCAACCTCATAGATAGATTTTCTCCATGATGATCTGACCCTAACCTGGTCTTTCAATGCACCATCGCCACTGTAACTGAGTCCATCCACCTTGCTGCTGGTCATCCTCTTCTTCTCTTTCCTTCCACTTTCCCAACATTGCAGCTTTCTTTAGAGAGCTAGGTCTTCACATAATGTGTCCAAAGTAGGATGAATTCTAGTAGGCAGACAAATAATTATTTTTGCGACAATACATTATGCTGCTATCAAATAACAAATTACTCTTGGTCTAGTGCTTACACAGAAAATGGCTTTTATAGATGTAATTGGCTCAGTTTGTGCAGATTTTGAAAAATGTTTTTCCTAGTATCTTTGGTAAAATACAATTTAATTCTTAAAGAACAACAAGCTGGTAGTTTTTCCTTATATTGTGACAATTCCACTTTTCTTTTGAAGAGGTAGCTAAGAGCATTGATAAATAACAAACAATTACATTAGTGTTATTTTCCCAAGTCTAAAGATTGGACGTTCAGATTTGCAAGCTCCCACCCACCCACCCTCTTTTCTGCTTAAATCCAATACTAAGATAAAATTTTGAGCAAGCAACCTTTCGTCATGGGATTACTGCCCTGGACAGGGGGTTGGACTAATTCTTACATTCTATAATTTTATTAAAAGCCTGTGAATCAGTGTATATTTCTCATACAGAATGCTTATTGAATGATTTAGGACAGAAATTGTGAACTGTTGCCTGGGAATTGTTAGTTTGCCCTGAAGGCACTGCAATGGTCCCTGACATGGTGTGTGAATATGCATGTTCATATATTCCCTCAAGTTAAACTCAACCTTTGGTGACTGCATATGCAAGCCATATAGTTTTCTTGGCAGCAATATGGAAGTGGTTTCACATAATGTCTTCTGGGATTATATATGTGTGTGTCTGTGTGCATGTGTATGTGTGTGTATATGTATGTATGTATGTATGTATTTATTTATTTATTCAATTTGTATGCCGCCCATCTCCCCCAACGGGTGTATGTATGTGTGTGTGTGTGTGTGTGTGTGTGTGTGTGTGTGTATGTATGTATATATATATATATATATATATATATATATATATATATATATTCATTCATTCATTCATTCATTCATTCATTCATTCATTCTTGAGATTCTGGCATTCTTGGACAATATTCCCCACTTATCCTTTATCTGTCCTATGCAGATCCACTTCCCATCTCCCTAAATTCCATACAACCAATTAGATTAGTACAACTTGTATCATCCAAATGCAGTGAGATTTTTGCTCAGAAGTTCCAGCTAAAATAGCAATTGGTCACGTTCCTTAGATATTTGGAGATTTTCAGTCCCAACACAACTCCAGGTCAGGAATATCAGGACTGGTGTCTGCAATCAGATTCTTTTTATTGAGTTAAAGGTTCTTTAACTTACTCAGCTGCTCCAGGTTGCCCACCAGATGGCACTAGTTGTTCAATCTTCAGTTTCTCCACAGCAAATAGCTTTATAAATCCTATGGAAAACAATTTTCCTTATAACTAACTCCAAATATGCACTCAAAGGAATGTCCCATTTACCACTTCAACAAAGCTCTGATCCTTGGGCTGAGACCAAAAGGAAAGAAGGAGGAGAAAGAGGAGGAGGAGACAAAGCAAGGTCAATAATAGGCCAGAGTTAGAAACTGCAAAAGGAGTTTTCTAATCATTGTAATCTAAAGGAATGAGTATTCTGTAATTTTACATCAAAAGTCTTTATATTCATGTCTTATAAAGCAGATATGAAACAGAATGATTTGAGGAGATAAGTCAATAACAATGGTAGGCAAATAGTGGATGTTACCAAGTAACATCTTCCCAATGGATCTTATTCAGAACTAGCCAAGGAAAACAAAAATGTCTTGTACAATTCCCTTCAAATACCCTAGCTTTCAGTTTTATACAAGTTACTTGCAGAAAGGCCTCACTACCATATCTTTATTGTACTTTTACAGGGTCTGTGGAAAATGCCAGAACAGTTCCACCCTTCTTTCTCCTTCTCCTGCTCCCTCTCCTTCTTTCTTTCTTTCTTTCCCTCCTCCTCCTCCTCCTCCTCCTCCTCAGATTATTTTCAAAAGATGACAGAAATGTGATCCTTCCTGAATTCCAGATCATTACTTGTTCTTCTGAGTAAGTAAAAAGGGAGTTTTGCATATAAGTTCAGCTGAGAAGAGGGATGAGAGAGGAGAGGGGGAGAGCCAAGGAGGTAGAAACTTTTGCTGCTGTTGGCTGTTTCCTGACCCTGCTGAATGTTTCCTGAGTGCTGTTGATCACCCTTTATATTGCTGATTCCTGATGACTGCCCCTTATGTGTGATTGGAAAATGCTTGCCAGTGATCTAGCTGAAGGAGTTTTAGGAGACATTTACTCACTCAGTGAGTAAATAAGAGAAGTGTGGGAGAAGACTTCAAACAATTGCAAACAACATGGACAGAGAAGAAAATTCTCTGGTGACTTATGCAATGCTTTCATCCTCTTTGAAGAGAACCAAACTACAGTTTGGAAGTACAAACTGCTCTCCTTGTTACAGGACAAGGTAAAGGGCTTGATGAAAGAGTTTCTACACTGCAACATGCCAAGGAAGGTAAGAAGTTCCTGGATAGGTCAGGTGAAGCTCTTTGGGTGAAGCAGAGACAGGGAAGTGAACACCAGAGAACATGAAGAGAAAGACAAATAAAAGCAGATGACACAGAGAAGCAAAAGGCATGCAATGCCAAAGTTGCTTAGCAACTAGTATCAGGCTTTTGCTCTAGAAGATAATCCACAGCCACCTCTAGCTTCATGGAATACAGCAGAAGGAACTTGGGTCCCATGGGTTGAAGAAACCCAAGGACTACTTTGAAGAAAAAAGAGATCTATTTTGGTAGTGGTTGATACCCTGCTGAGAGAATCTGAAGCCACAGTGTGCAGACCTAACTGGAGATACCTTGTCTTACGTGTGCCTATATCCAAGATATGATGGAGAGGCTGAATTAATGACACTGCCAGGTGAGAGTTTGAACACAACTCCAAAGATTATAAGGTCCAGGCAAGAAGGTGAAGGAAATGGGAAAATACTGTAATGAATATTTTTGCCAATCCTTTCAGTTGACGTCATAGTGTGAGAACGGAGAACAGGATTCAGGAATTGAACAACTAGCTACAAAGTGCTGCTAAGAAGAATTTGATTTCCTCAGCCATGGACTGCATGACTTACATGAAGGATTTCTGGCAAGAGACAAGTGACATTTCTTGAAGACTGGCAAGGGCATATTCCTTGCCAAGCTTGCCAGGAGGGCATTAAACTAGAGAAAAAGGGGGTGGTGACAAAAGCCAAGAACTGAATATACTATAAAGGACTGTGGCCAACAATGCACATGAGAAAGAGAGAAGCATGATAGCAGACAAAGGATTTAAAGACTGACAGGAAAGTACCCAGTGAAGCTAGAAGGGGTATGACAGTCTCAGAATATTTCTACACTAACATGCAGAGTATGGGAAACAAACAAGGAGAACTTAAAAGTCTAAACCTCTGTTTAAAAAGACAAATAGTATGCCATAGGCATCACTGAAATCTGGTGGAATGTGGAATGACACACATGATTGGAACATAGGCCTGGAAAGCTTCAACTTATCCAAAAGGAACAGATTCATCCAAAAGGGAGGGGGTGCTGCGCTGTATCCAAAGAAGGCATATACCTTTCTTTATTCACAAATTGCAGCATGCAAATTCTGTTGAGAAAATTGGGATAGGAATGAGAGGCAAGAGAATTAAACTGATACTGTTGTAAGGATTTATTATAGCGCAGTTGGAGAGGCAGAAGATATGGGTAAGCTTTTCTGTGTCAGATGACCAAACGTTCAAAGACGTCTATGATCATGACAATGGGAGACCATAATTACCTTATCTGCTGGAAATTTAATTTTGTCAAGAATTAGGATCCAACCATTTCTTGTCTTCTTGTGCTGATAACTTGATTTGTTTGAAGATGGAAGAAGGAACAAAGGAGTCTGTTATCCTGAACTTAAACCTTACCAACAGAGAGGAATTAGTTGAAGAAGTTAAATTGATTGGAGCCTTGGGAAAGAGTGACCATAATATCCTTGAGTTCATGCTATCAAGGGGAGGAGGAATAAAGAAAATAAAGAATACTAGTAAATTGTATTTCAGAACAGTACATTTTTATGTACTCACATACAGAAAGGAGGTCAGATTCAATTATTTGAAATCCTGAAGCAGAAAAGTATCTAAGAAAGATGGGAATCCTGGAAAATGAGACACTGAAGGCACAATCAGAAACAATTCCTACTAGAAGAAAAAATGAGCCGTCTAAGGATGGATACTCACAGAGCTTTTTAAATGCTGAAAAGAAAAAGTATATATAGAAAATGAAAGTAGAGTCACATAACCAAAGAAAGGTGCAAGGAAGTCTCCAGAAACTGTAGGGACTTTGTCAGAAAGACCAAAGCTCAGAATGAACTGAGGCTTGCAAGAAATGCCCACAAGAACAAAACATTTTTTTCAGTTATGCCAGAAACAAAATCAAAGGCAAACGGTATAGCTTTGTTGCAAGAAGAAAGAGGTGGATTGATAATCAATTACGGCAAAAAGGCAGAATGTCTTAATTCATATTTTACATACCAAATGAATATCAAAGTCCAGTTTGGAAAACCCTAGGTTCAAAAAGCAGAAAAGTGACCTTCAGTATTTTTAAGTATAAGTGAACAACACAAGAGCAAGTTAGAATTCTCTGGGTGGCATATGACATTAAAAGCAATAGAAACCAAAATAATGAGAAAGAATATTACCCTTTTAACAGGAAAACCTCTTGATTGTGCATTGCTTGTGCCTTTTAGTAAATACTATCTCATTAATAATAATGACTATAAGAGGCAGGGATTTTGAGAAACCAGTTAGGGAAGATGAGACTTGCATTCTCTGTGTTAGTATAAGTTGGTCTGAATGAAACTTATCTAATTGTAACAGTTTGATGTATGGGATAGAGGCTTCATAGTTTTTTGTTTTTCTTTTTTTATGTGAGGGTAGATGAAAGTCATTTTGAGCAGACAAGGCAATGACAAACTGATGTCACCAAAGAGACAGGGGCTGGGATATCTTTGTTGTTCAGTCGTTAAGTCGTGTCCGACTCTTCGTGACACCATGAACCATATCGCGCCAGGCCTTCCTGTCCTTCACTGCCTCCCTGAGTTTGCTCAGTTTCATGCTCATTGCTTCAGTGATGCTATCTAGCCATCTCATCCTCTGCCGTCCTCTTCTCCTTTTGCCTTCAATCTTTCCCAGCATCAGGGTCTTTTCCAAAGAGTCCTCTCTTCGCATTAGGTGACCAAAGTATCTGAGCTTGAGCTTCATTATCAATCCTTCCAATGAGCAATCAAGGTTGATTTCCTTTAAGATTGACTGGTTTGACCTCCTAGCAGTCCAGGGGACTCTTAAGAGTCTTCTCCAGCACCACAGTACAAAGGCATCAATTCTTCGGTACTCAGCCTTCTTTATGGTCCAGCTCTCACAGCCATACATTACTACTGGAAAAACCATAGCTTTGACTATGCGGATCTTTGTCGGCAAGGTGACGTCTCTGCTTTTTAATATGCTATCTAGGTTTGCCATAGCTTTCCTCCCAAGGAGCAAGCATCTTTTAATTTCATGGCTGCAGTCTCCGTCTGCGGTGATCTTGGAGCCCAAATAAATGAAGTCTGTTACTGCTTCCTTTTCTACCCCTTCTATTTGCCAGGGATTGATGGGTCCAGATGCCATGATCTTAGTTTTTTTAATGTTGAGTTTCAAGCCAGCTTTCGCACTCTCCTCTTTCACCCTCATCAAGAGGCTCTTTAGTTCTTCTTCACTTTCTGCCATTAGGGTGGTATCGTCTGCATATCTGAGGTTATTGATGCTTCTCCCTGCAATCTTAATTCTGGTGGGATGGGGCTTGTTAAGCTAAACAGACTACTTGCACATTTTTCCACCCCAAAATGACAGGAAATCACCCCTTGTGCAGGTTTTAGAAATTACAAAAAAAAAAAAAAGGAGCTTGGGCCACATATGGCCCAAAGATTGTCTACCTCTTCAGTATGTCCACTCAAGAAATTCACTTTGAATTTAATGAGATTTCTCCCAGGTGAATATGTATTGGGCTGCAGACTAAAGCTGAAGTCATGCCAACACTTACTGAAGAGTAAGTCCCTTTAAATAGAACAGAAATTGCTTCTGAGTAAACCTGAAAAAGCTATAATATTGAGTCATAATCCAAGATGGATGAGATGTTTAATTTATATCTTGCCACAACTAGTTGGATATTCCTTTGAAAAATTTCAAGATCCTTTAGCTGATTAATAAAATTGGGTGGGAAAAACTATTTTTCCTCTCTCATATTATAAACAAATGCATGCCAAGCATAAAGCAAATCCATTTTGCTTATTCCCAAAATGTAGTGTAATTTTTTTTAAAAAATGGAAATGATAGGGGCGAACCCATGACCCTCAGATTATAAACAACTCACATATGCCTAACCGCTGTCTGCGATTAATAGGAACTGGTATTCAACAACAGTAATATTGCTAACACTAATTGTTAATATAGACTAAAGAGTCTTCCAGATATTTAAAATGTTTTGCAAATATTTGCAAGAACAAATGCACACGCTTAATATTTATTAAAAACAAAACATAAAGCATGAAATAAAACTTTGACAATAAAGCATCAAAATGCCACACATTAAAAATCAGGTGAAGCTTCAATCACACAGTCAAGGCTGTCATCTTGCCTTTTTAACCACACGCTGTGGACATCCCTGGTGTACCCAAAGTGATTAAGTCCCTCTCACCAAAATTCATTAAGCTCAGTTCTAGGGAGGAGCCACAGACAAGACTGTAGCTTTTTCTCTTCTGTGGATCATACTTATTAATTTTTCCATGTATGTACTTCTAATTGGGGCCAGGTTATCCCAGGGACTTCCTCTCCCCAGTCACATCTACCCATCCCATCAGGTTCAGCAGGAAGGGCATGTTGCAGGTCCCGTCCACAAAGGAATGTTATATGATGGCACCAAGGAGAAGAGCCTTTTCTGCCATAGCATCTGCCCTCTGGAACATCATTCCCTGACCTTGCCAGCCTTCTGGAAGGGCCTGAACACATGACTTTGCCATCTGGCCTGGGGATCTGGTAACATGGGCATGAAGTTGAGTGTGCTGTCCCACAGATTATTGGGGGGAAGTGTTCTGGTTTTTAATGGTTTTTATTGTTTTTTAATTATGCCGTCTAGGAACTGGAATATGGAAGACAGGGAGATGGAGAATCCATGACAAAAGTATGCCATGTCTTAAGCCAAGCAAAAGGTAGGGAATATGATTCTTATTTTATTTTATTTTCATTTATTTTAATTTTTGGAGAGGGAGATTGGCTTTTAATTCTGCCATTTTTTAAAGGGAAAATTTTCCTTCTAGCAGGCTCCAGGACTGTCCTTCTTGGATACTCATAAACTGAAAAGAGGGACTTTGAATCAGATGGAATAATTTTTTAGCCAGTCCCAATACGTCTCCAACATACCATCTTTTGTAGGCACATAAATACTACTAGCAACAGGGATAGGCTTTCATTGGTAATTTCCTTTCCTCGTGGCAGATGTTCTTCTGTTTGTTCTTTATAAAATAGCCAAAGAGTTTCCATTAAACAACATTAATTTAATGTATCTTCATTAATGAAATTATATGAACTGCGTACAGTCCTTAACTTGCTTTTCCTAGTACAAGACCTCATTCTCCCAAACTAACTCCTACTTCTCTTGCTGGATTCCTCTATGCCATACATATTATTGGTTCCTCCTCCTCCTAATTAGTATCATTTTTATCCCATCCTTTCAGTGGGCAGACATGCCAATCTCACCCACTCTTCTCTAGCACTAAAGATCACTCCCAATTGCATATATTTATGGAAGTTTGTTTTTAAATATGTAACAGTTTGTGTTTTGCCATAGGTGAAAATATGCCAGTGTGGCTTTATGTCAAAATTAGAAAAACAAAACAAAAGTCAAAGCAAATAACAATAATAATCACTATAATAAAAAACAGATTTGGGGTTTAGAACATCAAAACCCAAATAAAATTATTATAGTTTTAAGTATTTAACTAAAAACATTGAAATGTCAATGTCATTGTAGAGGGAAACTGTCACATATTCCTTCCAGAAGAAAAGCCTACTTAGACATTATAGCCTACTTATGGGATCAAAGCTTAAAGGCATGTCCAAAAGGGGAAAAAAATCTTGTTCAATATGCCGAGTATACCAGAAACAGGTACCTGCCATATAATGGTTTGTTTGTCCAAGGTTGTGTGTGTGACTAAAATGTTCTCTACGCTTGTTATCTTATTAAGGACTAGGTAATGGCTACTCACTATAGGCACAAGATCAAACAACAACACTCCCCACTTTTTGGGATAATTCATAAAATAATTCTATTCCATTCATTTTATACAATGGATAGCATTCCAACCAGCTACCATTGATTAACTCATATGCTGAACATAATATGATTTGGTTGGTTTTGGCTCAGTTTGTAAACTATGCTTTATAACTCAGTGACCTGTATAAACTCAACTGTGGTTTATTTAGTTGATTATAATTAAGCAAGCCATAGCTTAGAGCAACGTGTGAACATTGGATGGCTGGGAATTCAAGACAAACATTCTAGTGTGTATATGTGTGCAGACAGAATCTTCAGGAAGGTGGAGAGTGAAGTAACAATCTCCTGTTTACAGGTCCCAATTGTTACCCTTCAGTGGCAGCTCTGGTTTAGAGACAGCTTGAAAATTCATGGCCACCATGACAGTCAGGGGTTTATCCAGGTCATCACACATTAAATCTGGCCTTTATCTTGGAACAGATGAGATGTGATGTGGTTCTAGGGAACATTTCCATTAGTCCCTTGTCACTGACAAATAATTTCCTTGAGGTGATGATGGAATTAACTTGAGCCACCAATCTTGACAGGAAAGAGAGCCTGCCCCAATGTCTGATGAACAGGGAGATGTAATGGAAAGTAGAAATAACCTTGAGGAACAGAAGAAAGAGCCACAACCAAGAAAATGGTTGTGTCTAAAGAAAACTGAGTCTGAGACAGAGATGTAATTTGAGAAAACATCTCAGACAGGATCCTCCCTAGTTCTCAGGAAGATAAAGGGAGGGAGGGAGGAAGCACATTCAGACTTGCAAGATTCTGTTACTGTAACCTTATAATAAAAGTAGAATTAGCATTCATAACTCTGGTTTACATAAGTCAGGTATACCTTGAAGGGCTGACAGAAGGGCTTTCCAGGCTACCCTTGAGGATTTCCCCAGAAAACTGGAGGAAGACTTGTTAACCTTTAGAACCCAATCAGGTCACCTGACAGGATTGCTCATAAGTGGTCTTTCCCCATCTAAAAAACCCAACCAGCACCTTGGTTATTTATTCATTTAATTTGATTTTGACTTCAGAGTAGGAGCTGGAGCTGGAGCAGGTCACAATATAAAACAGTATACAGATACAATAACACAAATTTTAAAAATACAATAAGAGTAATACCATAATGGTAGTCCAGATAACAACATCAACCCCAAAACAGAAAATATCAATATCCTCTAAAAAAGGGGTCCCATCCACCCTACCCCAAGGAGAATAGCCAGGTCTTTAAGGCCTTCCTGAATGCCATCAGAATCGGAGCTGTCTGTACCTTGGGGCGGGGGGACCTCGTTCCAAAAGTCAGGTGCTATAATAGAAAAGGTACACTTCCTGCATCCCAAAAGATTCTACTACTTGATTGAGGGGCCTTAGAGTGTGCCTTCTCTGTTGGCTCTTACTGGATAAGCAGAAACTGGAGAAGATAGGTGGTCCCTCAAATAACTGGGCCACATGCCATTTAGGGCTTTTTTACGTGATAACCAATACCTTGAATCACACCCAGAAGCATACTGGCCACCAGTGCACCTTGTGAAGCAGGGGACTCATATGGGTGTGCTAAGGCAGGCCCACCACTGGACATGCCACTGCAATCTGGACCAGTTGCGGCATCCGAGTAGTCTTCAAGGTCAGGACCATATGGAGTACATTGCAATAGTTGAGCCATGAGGTGACAAGGGCTCAATGACTATTTGGAGGGCTGCCAATCCTGGAAGGGGCAAAATTGGTACACCAGATTGAGCTCTGTAAAGGCTCTCCTGGCCATAGCAGGAGTTTTAAGCAGGAGTTGTGAGTCCAAGAGGATCCCCAGACTGTGCACACTACTCCTGAATAGGGAAGTACAACCCCATCCAGGAGTAAAGATGGAAGATCCCTGGATTCAGGCAATCCTTTCTGAGGAGCTTTGGGAAATAAGTGAGTGAAGAAGTGCCTAGAGCAACACTGAGAGAAAACAAGAAGTGAGTATAACTGCACACAGGCCTAAGCCCAAGTTTGATCTTGCTTTGTGGCAATAGCAACAAGGCAAAACCATTCCTCCACTTTTATTCCATCTGTAGAATGTCAACTGGCTGCACTATTCAGTGTCCCAGAGCCTTTTATGGGCCAGAAGAAACTATTGGCATATTCTGTGATCATCTGACCAAGCATTTTGTGGATAATATCACTCACCAAGCTGGAAGCCAGTACATGGACTCTACTGAGATGACAGGAGTGATTTCTTGTGTTGCTGCCTGGAATGGTTCACTTTACTATAATAGTATGGTAGTATTCCAGAATGTCAATTTTTAAAAAAATGGATTTTAGTTTTTTGTCAAAAAGTTTACATCATTTTTTGTTCCTAAATTTCACTATCATACAGAGCTTTTGAACACAGCTTCACTTAGCGTACATAGATCTTAACATAAATTTACCTGAGCTATATTTTTTAAAGCAAATTTCTCTGATACCATCCTTTTCTATATAAATTTCCCCAATGCAGGCTTTTTAATCATGCTACTACAATGTACATTTCAATGCTATTCTTTTTATGTAAATATCTTTGATGCAGAATTCTAAAATGTAAATTTCCCAATATAGTTTCTCTTTTAAAAAAAAAACTATTATTTTTCGATGAAACTTTAAAAAAGCATATGGTCTTGCTAAGAGGCATCATTCACAAACAGAGTTTTGTGTGGATTTTTGACCAGAGAAAAACTGAATCTAATGTTGTCTATTCAAAATTGCATCTGCACCACAATAAAGTCAATTTTGATGGACCTCTTCAGTCTATAGTGGATTTATTTTACCAATCTAAATGAATACTCTTGCTTTATATTAATGTTTTCATTTAAAAGCCAGTCTTAAGTACCAAATATTAAACTGATGGCCTTTTATGACACATTTGTCAAAGAAATTCGGTCTCTTATAAGGTGCCATGATTACGCAGGCATTGGCATTTGTACTTGAGTCACAAAGATCATGCATAAGTTCATGGTGCAGTCCAGAACACATTTACATGACTTCATTTTTCCTATAAACCTAATATACTCATAACTGCCAAGACTTTCTCTTGCAAGTGTTAAAATGTTATGAAATATCCTTAAGAGTTTAGCAGAATCAAAGCATTCCTCCTACTTATTTTTACAAACCTTATGAAGATCAATCCTCCAGTGATCCTGGTTGAGAAGACACATGTGATTAATGGGTCTGTTCAACTTAATATGATTCATATCACTTTAAAAAAATAGCTGACTTCTCAGCAGTATCACACATATATAATTCCATTTTATAGTATCACAAAGCAAGCAAGGACTTAAAGGGGTTATGTGATCCTTTCACTACAGCAACATTTCTACTGTATCTACATTCTCAAAAGAACATAACAGGGAGCAGCTTTATTTTTGTGACAAAGAATTATGGTAGGATCTTATAACTTTACAATTTACCTCAAATGTATCTGTTTCATTCTTTTCTCAGTACAAACAGAAGATGGCTCCAAACCCAGAAGAATATTGTATATGCATCACTGAGTTAAATGACTAGCTGTGTGCATTGATAGCTGGCATCCTTTCAGATTGATTCTCTTAATTCTAGATTTCATACTTCAAAGAAATAGTTTCCTTCAAAGCACATTTGTTGAATATATGAAAACACAAACACACACAATGAGCTCATGTTACTGGCTCTAGCCCCTGACTCCAACACATCTAGCATGACATGTGAATAGAACTTTAAGTGCTTATGAATGTATACTTGTAGCCTATCAGCAGCTTGGATTGAATGGAAACACTCAAGTACAAGTGCATACAGTACAAGCCCACATGAACTTAACAGATGGGCTGCACAGTCCTGTTATTTATCATCTTTAGAGGACCTAGTTTTGCTCTCTATAAAAAAGGGCTCTTCTATTTGGGTGCCCCAACTGCAGAATTTACACCCAACCAGAATTTATATCTTAAGGTCTTTCTTGCCATAGAAGACACATCTCTAAAACCCTGTCACATCACAATATGGCTTGAAACTTCTGCACCTTTCCTAGTTTTCATAGCAACTAGGCTTGATAAATCCCAAAGCTAGCCAATTCCTTACAAATGTGTTCTCCCAGGGAATAAATCAGATAATTTTTTAGCATATCAGATTAGAACAAAGAAAGAAACAAACCCATATCAGCAATAAAGAAAGGGACTCAACTGTTACATACAAGATTGGAAATTATATAAGAATTGGCAGCTTTTTTCAAGGAATTATATTGTATGGCTAACATTGGTGAAACAGCCATGAATAAATACAATGAAAAGTCTGTTCTTAAAGAATTTAATGACCAATATGGACAAATACTAAGTAAACCTATGACTATCCAAGGAACAAAAGAGGCAATGAAACTAATCAGACTTCGGAAGGCACCAGGTCCAGATGGGCTAATAGCTCAATATTATAAAGAACTTGAGCAACAATTGTTGGAACCATTAATAATCACAATGAATGAAATTAAAGAGACAAACATGGAAAGAAACATATATAACTTCATTTCACAAAGAAGGGAATGATCCAGAGAAACCACAATCATGCAGACCAATCTCTTTCCTGAATGTAGACTATCAAATGTTTATTACAAGATTAGCTGAACAGCTAAAGAAATGCATCCAGATATAGAACATATTGGACAAACAGGTTATATTCTGAAGAGGAACATAAAGGACAACAGCAGGTTTCTAACCAATATACTAGAATATACTGTATTAACAACAACAACAACAACAACAGAAGGCAGTATCAATCTACCTAGACCCAGAAAAAGCCACTGATAACCTGCAGTAGCCATTTTTACTTGCAATACTGTATTGAACAAAATAAATCCGGAGAAGAATTTAAAGACTGAGTTAAAAGCATAGATCAGTGAAAAAGGCAAAGATCATCGCCAATGGAGCACTTGTTGCAGATTTTGAAATAAGTAAAGGCACTAGGCAAGGATGCTCACTCTCTCCCTTATTATTGATCATAAGTCCTAGAAATATTGGCAGATAAGGTTCAAGGTGACAAATTCCTGACCTCAAATTCCCGACCTCAAATCCATGGCAAGGAGTATACAAGCTTAAACATTATGCAAACAATGCAGTATTCACCATCCCAGAACCACAAAGTACAATAAGACAGCTGATGAAAATAATCCAAGGCTTTGGAGAATTTTCCAGCTATAAAATCAATGTTCAAAAAACAAAAATAATTACAACCAGATTAGATTCAGTGAAATGTATAGGTTTGCATTTGAGAGACAATGATTTAGAAATATATCAAAACAATTACATCAAACTATAGAAATAAATTAAAAGAGTTCTTGAAAGGTGGAAATTTTTTCATGGTTAGGTTCAATTGCAATTATTAAGATGAATGTATTACCCATGATAAACTATTTGTTTCAAATTGCACCAATTCTGGTTCAAAACAAAATTACAATAATGGCAAAAAAACCCTCTTATATGGAGTAAGGAAAAAAACTAAATTCCAAATTTTACAAGACTCAAAAGATAGAGGTGGTCTCACTCTTCCAAACTACAAATTATATTACCAAAAGCTATTTGTTAGGGCTAACAGAATGGATAAAATCCCCAAACAGTAGAACATCAATATTGGAAGGAGCCAGGCTAGCTAATGGGCTTCAAAGATATTTATGGTACAGGGATACAAAAGAGGACAAAAATTTAAGAGAACATATTGTAAGACAAAGCTTGATAAAAGTATGGAACCTTATGAGAAAAATAGTAAGTCAAACAATTTCACCACTAGCCTCTCCTTTAAATGGTTTTCATGTTGGAGATAACTATAGTACTGTAAGTAAGGTGCAATTACATATGTAGATATGGGCCATTCAGACTGTGTGAACAGACCAAAGGCACATGAAGAACTACTTAGTGAAGGCTGGAACATACTATAGTTGATGCCCGAACAATTTTCTGGAAGAATAAAAATTGACCTTAAAAATGAGGGAGGACTTCTAAGAAAAATGTCAGAATTTCAAATGTTCATGCAGAATTGAAACCACTTTGGGCATATACATATACTGTTAATCAGATATGACATGGAGACAGAACAAATAAAAACTTGCATGACAAAAATGGATGCAAAACTTTAAAACAACAGTCACAACGTAACAATAGAAATAATTATGGAACAAATCTATCATCTTTATCTCAAGTTATAATTTAAGAGAAAATGAGTATAAAATATTTTATAGATAGTGTACAAGTCCATCAATAATTGCCAAGATAGACAAATCTTATAGTAATAAATGTTGATAAATGAGATATGTAGAATAAGCATTTTGTCATATGTGGTAGACATGAAAAAAAGTATCTTAAAATACTGGAAAGAAATACAGGTAGTCCTCATTTAGTGGCTGCCTCATACAATGATTGTTCATAGTTACAAAAGTTATGAAAAAGTAACTTTGTGACCAGTTCTTGCATTTATGACCTTCGCAGGTCTGTAAAGCAAAGGAAAGCTGAAGTAAGTTCATAAGCACAGTCACAGTTTCACTTAGCAAATGCTTCACTTAACGACTAAGTTGTTGGTCCCAATTGTGGTCACTAAACAAGGATTACCTGTACACAGCACTACTCAGAGGATTTTAGAAATCAAATTTGAAATGAAACCACAGTTCTTCTCAATACGCATAATTCCAAAACCATATTAACAAAAATACAGTGGTACCTCGGTTCACGAACGCTTCTGTTCACAAACAATTCAGTTCACGAACAGCTCTGGTTGCTAAATTTTGCCTCCGTTCGCGAACTCCGCATCGGGTTACGAACAGGATCCGCAGCCATTTTCCCTCCCGTGACACATGGTTGCGGCTTCCTGTAGGGAGGGGGACTCTCCCTCCAAGCAGTAACTGCCTCCCCACCCGCCTTCCTGTCCTCCACGCCAGAAGTTGCGTCGAGCAAGGTTAGCTTTCTCTCTCTTCGTACTGTACTTTGTGTCATATTTTTGCGGTTTAAAAAAAAAAAAAAACATATGGTTCAGAACGGATTAACCATAATTACATTGAACCTTATAGGGAAATTTGATTTGGGACGCTATCAAAAATCGGTTGGTGACCAAATTCGTAGGGGTCAGAACGGATTAACCGTATTTACATTGAACCTTATGGGAAAATTTGATTCGGTTCACGACCAGTTCGGTTCGCGACCAGAGTCGCGGAACGAATTAAGTTTGTGAACCGAGGTACCACTGTATATTACAATTTATTAAGATAAATGTTTATGGCCACAAGGATAAATTTAGCACAACATTGAAAAAGAAATGCATTATCAAAGACATCAGACTGAGAACTTAAGCTTGGAGAATATCAGCAATGGCAAAATTAACAGCATATATTCACAACAGACATTTCGCCAAATTTAAGCAAGAATGGCTTCCATATATTACCATATGCAGTAAAGCAAATATAAGTATTTAGAGTATGGTTTTTAAGGGAAAAAAGAACTGACTAAAGAACTGAAATTAGAAACATACGAGAATTTTAAATGCCATAAATATTGTACATTAGTTGGAGTACAACAAAGAGGAAGTTACAGACCAATATTTATCCATAATGCTTTTAGTAATTTTTCTTTTTCTTGTATTTTTAAATAACAAACAGTGGTCATTTTGGCACATTTTTAGTCAGAGACTAAAATCCTTTCTCATATTGTTAAAATAATTTAATGTACTTTTAATGTTAATAAACCAATGATATACTGAGCATTAACTATACAATCTTGATAATTCCTTTGTCAACAAATATTTTAAATGTCCTTTGTCCATCAATATTTTTATCAAAAAGAAATATCCCAAAGCTAGCCAACTCTTACAAACAATAGTATTTTAACATATCCTTGCCAGACTCCACTAAACCTCAGGAGAACCTCCATTAAAAAAAAAAAATGCTGTAGGACATTTGGCATCTCCACAAATTTAATGTATGATCCTATGCAAAACAAATATCTACTTTAAAAATCTATTGTACGCCTTTTGTGAAAAGAATAGAAAACACTGCATACTTCTTTCCAACCACACTCTAGGAGAGGTCTCTGTTTTAGCTTGGCCAGTTCTTGAGACTATAAATGAGCAAATGTGGTCTTTTAGCCCAGCAACCAGAGATAATTGTCAACACTTGCAGCAGCTGAACGGATGTGCTCGGTCCTGTAGTCTGTCCCTTGAGTATTAATTGTCCTCATGCAAAAGTAATGCAATGTAGTGCAAATCTCCAAGCCCTTTATTTTCTATATGGCTGGTCCACACAGCAAATTGAGGTTCACTGGGTCTCTACTGAATACTGACTCTATGCAGAAACAGCACCACCAAACTGGAAACTGAAGAGTAAAGTTTTGCTCATTACTGCACATTGGTCATGCATATTCATAATAGGTTACTGTGCACAAAAAGGCCCAGCCTTGATGCAATACAGTCCTCACTGCCTAACCGTTGGATGGGCCTGGGCACACTACGAAAAGAACATCTTGCTTCCTTCTTTCTTACCCAGTGTTATTTTTTGAGTTGGCATCTAGGTAGCTACGTGCCACAACATTTTCAGATACATTAGAAACATAGCTCTGCATGGCTAAATGCAAGGAAGAGACGAAATGGAAAGGGAAGGCTAAGACTGGTATGTTTGAATCAGCATTTGATGTGGTGCTGCAGGTCTGGCATTCAGGAAGACTGAGGAATCTGAGGATTTCCCTGCATTAACTTCAAAAGTTATCTCTTTGGTAGAATTGCACTTCTAAAGCATGTTACTTACTCATATAAGTGCTTGTCTTTTTTACTCAACACTTTGTCAGTAAAGCACACAGCGATTTGCACTCCTATAAAACCTGACCTTGACATTCTCTTGTAGTGGAATACTATGTTTACATAGCTTGCAGTTAAATCATTAAAGCCCTTTATGAGTCCACTTTAAAAAAGAGTTAAAAACAACATGTCTGTATTTAATATGATGTGAAACCTGAATCAAATCCCTCCTGGTCACTAAAATTGGTCAAAAGTTGTGTCCTTGGATGTGCACGCATAGCAACCATTGAAGTCAATGGGAGCCACATGTAGCCATCTGCATGTGACTTGAAAAGTATCTTGGTCATTGTTGAGATCAAAACAAAACTGCTTTGAATTTGTCGTACATCTGTTTCCAACAGTTCTAAATGAGGGATAAGTGTCTGATAAAACATCTACTCCACCAGAATTAATTGGAACATTGCTAACTTGATCTTCAGCACTGATTAGGATTCTGTTCTTTCTCTCTTTTAAGCTAGTGCATGCCATTTTTAAGTTAAAAATTCCTCAACCTTTGGCTTAATGTGTGGCTACATAGTTTTGTGTTTCCATATATATTCTTAGCTTTACCGAAGGATGTTACAATATTTGTTAATTTTAGTCTTCCATAAAAGAACATAATCAGCTTTGACATTAGTTCCTCTTCCTTGCAGCAAATTAAAACGATTCTATTGTTTGTTGTTATCTGCCGCCATAGTTCTTTCCTAAATATTTCTAAAAGGGATTTTTGTTGTTGTTGCAAGCTTTTAAAAAGTAAAATTAGAGCAATATGTAGTAAAAGTATTCCAGTTAAAACAAACTCCCTGCAAATGCTGGATTATAGGAAATGAATGAAGTACAGTTCTGCTAAAATATATTTTCAAAATAATCTATTGCTTCTTGTGAGTTTAAATCTTCAGTTTTAAATCAGCAAGTGTACTAGATGGTCCCCTCCCTCTCCACCCCCAGTGATGGTCTCCTGGAAGGCAATGAAGCTTGAACATTCCAGAAAGTCTCTGGGGAAAGATTGTGCATCATCTGTAACTGGATCTTATTAATAGTTATTTGCTATTGTGTATTATAATAGCTGTGTTTGGTTCTGTTTGTAAAATTGCATTGTCTTATGTTACTATTGGGAGTAGGGTTATTTTTTATTGTGAACATTTTATTGTGTTTCTACATGGTTGTAAACCACCATGAGACTAAAGTATTTGGCAACATAGAAAATTAAATTACTATTATTATTTCAAAGTATCTAGAACATAATCTAACAGGAAGTTTCAGAACATTTTGCAGTGAATGTCCACATTGAAATTCGTCAAAATAATGGTCAGTACCACAAGACTAAATGCAATGAGTTACTCCTAAGAAGGCGCACATCATTCTAATCTCATAAAAATAATGCATCACTAATATAACCCAAAAGCATCATGGATGCTTAACAGACATGTAGTATTAGAAATAATAGAGTTGTTAGTAGTATCAGCTTTCCTATGCATTCAAATAACTTCTCAGTCCTAGGGATTAATAGCTCAGGTAAATCTGTTCTATTTTCATTTGCACTTAGAAACTATTTTCTGACCAGGTAAATTCCTAGTCTATAGGATTAAAAAAAAAAAACCTGATTCAACTGGAGATATGAGTGCCATTGCAAGTTTTGCACAGTGGCTGGGGGGCACTTTCTTAAGCAAGATGGATGGATGGATGGATGGATGGATGGACGGACGGACACAAAAACACATACATATATACAATGCATGGTATATTTACTGCAACTCCAGATTCTTCAAACAACTTAGTCTTTCTCAGCTTTTCCAAGAATCATCATGTGACCACTGAGGTTTCTGTCATTCCATGAAAATTACTATCAGTCTCAGTTTATATGTAATAATTGTACAATCAAGCTTATTCATGTCATTTCAGAGTTAGTATCTGTAGGAAAATATCAGAGGAACTAACCTACACATAAATCCTGAATTCCAGATTCCAGAAAATTATCAGTGATAGTTTGGTGACATAAAAGAAACTCCATATCTGCTCAGAGTCTTATTCTCATTTATTATGTATTTAAAATCAGAAGCTGAACCGATAGATTTGGCATAATTTCAGTCCTCTATTTATCAAGTTATCTGACACTATTAATTATATTATTCTCTGGCATATAAAGAACTTAATTATGAATGAACAGTGTCAGTTTTCTTCCAGAACTACTGTATCAGATGGCCAGGTATGTAAGATGCAATTTAAGAACTCTTGTCAGGAAAAATAAACCTTATATGGAACTTTTTAAGATAGATAGATAGATAGATATCTTAAAAAGTTCCATAAAAGGTTAATTTTCTTATCATAAGATAGATAGACAGACAGAGATACAGACAGAGATAGATAGACAGATAGATAGATAGATAGATAGATAGATAGATAGATAGATAGATAGATAGATATTACTAAGTATTAAAAAATAAATAATTATAGTCCTCCATTTCCCAGTTCAGTCAAGGCTATAAAACAAGATGTGCAGGATACCACTTACAACTTCTTATCTTGGATTAGTGGAAGCTGTCCAGCTGTTGAAGCTCTCACCTGGACACCCACTAACTTCTTGCACATTGGCACCAAATGGTCAGTATACAGTTGTCCCCTAAAAGATTCAGGCTGGGACACAGGGATGATACTTTAACCTTATTTGAACTGTGATACTCAAATATTGGGGTCTTTTTAAGATTCTAAATGACCTGGGACCAGAATGTTCATTTGAATACCTCTGACACCACACTTTCTTGTCACAGCATCTTAATATGTATTCACCAGATGTGTTCCTTATCAATTCTTTAAAATGTCTTTATATTGTAAACACAAGAAGAAATAGCAATATGTCTCAATGTGGTCTACATTTAATAATATGTTGAAAGATCTGATGTAGTTCTATATTAATATTCCATAGATCATTTTTCCTTTTCTTCATTTTTAGTTCATTTTAATCACCATTATCCATTAATTTCTTTTTTAACTGTATAATTACTATTCTATTGTCATTTTTTGTTATATTTTGATTATTATATTTGACCTTTCTCCCCAAATTAAAAACCCCTGAATCTTGATTTTTTTTTCTACATTGGTTTTTGTCTATTGAAGTCAATAGCCCAATAATCAGATGTGTACACAAAACCTGAAATACCTCTTCCTGTATTTATAATTTCATTTCTATATCAGATGGAAATGATCAATGTGATCTTTTCAAATACTAAAATGTGGATGAACTATCCTTCTTAGGTAAGATCCAGGGCAATTGCTCCATTCCTCTACCTTTAGAAATTTCTTTGTCAAATGCTAATGCCCAGGTAAATGCAGACTGCTTGAACTCTTAAAGAAGTTTCCAAATAAGCCAAGGAAGAACTTCATGCCTCCCTTTAAAACATGCATTAAACTAAGCGGCATGCACACATTTAGTTCTTTTTTCCCTTCTTTAGTTCAAATTCTTTCCTTGTCTTTATTAGTGTTTGCTGAGTTTAAGAATGAAAATAAGATTAAAGAAGCAATGAACATAGGCCATGACAGAGAACTAAACATATCAGCTTTGCTGATTGCATCATGAATGCATTTCCTTTTCTCAAGGCTAGGCTACTTTTTGTTATTTGGAGTTTGATGTGCCAGGACTAGAAATTGGAAAACACATCAAACCAAATGTTGTGGGGGGGGAGAGAGCAGGAGACAACACCAAGCATGCATTGTATCTCTGTGATGTGATTACTTATACTATAAACACTGATGCAAATCTAAAACAGGTTGGCTGGAATATGACACAAAGCAATGAATGAGAGTGCACTGAATAGTACTAGGGTGCTATTTCAGATAGTACTGTTGAATTAGCTGAGGTTTTTTTTTTTTTTCTTCTCCTCCTTAAAGGAATTACAGACAATTTTCTATTTCCTATTGGATATTATTCAAATCTAAATGGGCCTGAATTATTAAAACCATATAATCTACATATGTAAGTGAATTCTTTAATTTCTTAAAACTACATTATGACTCTGTTCACTGCTAAAAATGTCTCCAGACCAATACATGATATTTGATATATGATGCTGTGGTTTAAAATTTTGGTCTACAATGTTTAGTCTGTGAAACAGCAGTCATCAAGTCACAATTGGCCAGGTATGAACCAGCCCTGTTTTGCACATATAATGGAAAAATGTTGGGTTTCCAACCTAATTTCTCCCTGCCCCCTAGAAACTGGCATAGCCTGTACATCCATCATTCTCATTTTTGTGCCCCATTTCCATTTTTTCCTCTCTTCTGGAATGTCAATTTTTTTCCTCAGTAATTATTCCTTTTCCTGCAGACATACCAATGCTTACCAATGCTTTCACAATGCTTCTCCTTTCTTCCTGTGAACATTTTCTAGGGAGTGTATTCTCAACCCCTCCAACCCTCCAGGTTAGTCCACAAGTTTTCATTATATTCCTTCCAGGCTACATTCAGTTCAAATACAGAGATGAATTTTCACTCATATTTCCAAATGTATTGCCTTTGTATTTTTCAGTGGAGATAGTGTGAGTGAAGAGCTTTTAATTGATTGACCAGGTTAACAAGCAGACAAAACAATCCATTCATTGAAAAATAGCTCTCTGTATGGTTAGCCCACCCCTCCTCAAGTTGTGTAATTTCTTCCTAGACTTTCACTCATTTGGCTTAGCTAGCTACCTTCTAAAAAGCTTGTGTTCGCAATATATGTAATGTGGGTCTTCTTAGGAGTTACTCATTGCATTTAGTCTTGTGGTATTCACCATTATTTTGACTAATTTCATTGTGGACATTCTTTTTTTTTTTTTTAATTCATGCTTTTGTGGAGCTTTTGGAGTGGGGGATGTGCTTTCAGACTGAGAGAAATTGAAGGTGTAGAGTTTGTGATAGATCGGATGGTTGAAGGTAGCCACATGGAGGATGGAGGATGATGCTGGATCTGAGGGAAGGCAAGAATGGAAGAGGCAGGAGATGACTGGGTGTGAACACTTGAATTTTATGTTGGGTTGTAGGGACAAGCTAGGGTGGCTGCTGCAGCAGCCCTTCCTCAGCTTCTGTATCTCACAAAAGGACTAGTTTTGGAGTCCCCCAAGCTAATTTGCTGGGGATGTGGGATCCAGATGGGCTCAAGTTTTCATATTTGTCCCAGATGATCTTGGGACTGAAACATATAAGTGGTCATACATTAGACTGGGCTTTATCTCAGAACATACGAAACATGATCTGAAGATGGAGGATACTGCCATCAGTCCTTTGTTATGGTCAGATGAGTCCATGAGCATTGGTGCCTAAATAACCCTTTGGGCTTTTGGAAAGCATTTGTGGAATGGGGGTTGCCCTCCTAAAAAATAGGTCCAAGACTTAGAGGTTTCCTGGATTCATATCTCCTACCTGGGCAGCAGGTAAAACCCATGACAAAGAGAACCTTTCCAAGCTTTGGCTGGTGTGCCAGCTGTGGGTCTTTTTGGACGAGGAAGTCCTTACATAAACTTAATTAGAAGAGATTATCTGTAACTCTGAAGATGTTACCTAGTCGGGTAATGAAACGTCTGCAAGAAAACAACCAAGCTCAGAAAACCCCAAGGACTCTATAATCTTAATTGCCATGCATTTAGACTACTACAATGCACATTAGATGAGAATGCCTTTGAAGTTACTCACAGGACTCACAGTCACTCATGCCTTAGTCACCTCTCATTTTTATTATTGTAATACGACTACATTCCTCACATGTGGCCATAAAATTATTGCACAGTAGCCACTTTCCTAAGCAACTTCACTAGCTGAAATTCTGGATTTCCTAGAAGTGGATTTCCTGTGGGATGACCCCCTCAAACTGTGACTAACCTAGACAATCCAGGGTAGTTGACAGATACGAGGATTCAATGAAGCTCTACAAATTCTACCAGTTAGGCAATGATATTATAATTCAGGTAAATATATCATAATTAATCTTTCAATGTCCATGAGGTCCAGCAGCCTTAATCAATATGGACCTTCTAAGTGCTGTCCTTATTACAACTCACTCCATTACAATTCATATGGCATGGAATTTAAGGATCTCAGCACTTGTTACATATGCTCCTTAAGGAGGCACTGAAGCCCCATAACGGTTGATGGTGGTCAAGGGTATATTGTATTATTTTTCATTTTGTAGTCATACTGAATCATAGCATCTAAGAATATGGTAGTATTAAGATAAAAGACACAGAAAGTTAGAATGCTTATTATGTTCAGGGTAGAAAAACTATTCACCATTGGGAGATAATTTGCAGCAGCTTATCTAAAGCTAAAGTAGATTTATCTATTGATTTATCATATTGGTATACCATATACTCCCTCAAAGCCAGCTTGTGGCAGTTAATTAGATTTAAGACTTTGATCTGAGACTCAGAACTGGAGCTTTTTTGTAGAATCTCAGGGTGACAAGCTTAAGAAATCAGTTATTCTAGCATATGTATTGATATAATGGCTTCTAACATATAACTTTCAACAGTCATTGGAGAAAAAAATGGGATGGAGGAAGCAAAAGAAAAAGCATATATGTATGTATTTCCTTCCTGCTTGCCTGCCTGCCTGCCTGCCTTTTTTTTTTTTCTTTACTTTCTACATTTTCAAATCCCTTCATCTTTATCATTGACGGCAAGACCATTTTTGGACCTAAGACATATATCTTATTAGTTCTTTTCAAGAATTTGCATCACATGATTCAGCTCAGGATAAGTCTAAATCTTGACTCAGATGCTGCCTTCTCATATTCCCTTTTTCTCCTGGTTATTGTATTAAATCCTGCAAGACATTATTCTGACCCTGAATTTTTGTTATCTAGGTTTGTTATATAGACTATCACTTTGTCATCTACCAGGCTTTCTCTTTTAATATTAATATGATTTGTATAAACATAGAAAGCTGTAAATAAGGTATCAGCTAGGTCCAAATTACATGATTAGCTGATGTTTATTTATAACTAGGATCAGCAAACCATGAAACAAATTACATGCAAGACTAAAAATAAAGAAGGTTGTTCAGTTCAAAGGAGGCACAGGCCTGTGTTTGTGGAAGCAATTGGAGCCCTATTGCCACTACCTGAACTTTCAAGTTAGCTGTGATGATAGATTGGTTGATTAGCTTTCTCTGGGTTAATCAGGGCAAGTCTCAGTGGGACAATAACTTTTCTTGTGTTCTGTCAATTCTCTGAATAGATACACAGACAATATTAGATTGTCCAAAGTACTTTAAAAAGAATTTTTAATTGCATCCTGGTTGTGAAGAACCATCTAAGGTACTGACAATTAAAAAAATAAGAACCATCTATAAGGAACTTTAAGGAATTAAAAGAGTGGGGGCAGAGTAGAGAGAGGATAAAGAAAAATATTCCAAGTGAACACACTGAGTTTGACTCCTGGAACAGGGAGGTTGTATGGCAGTTTAATGATGAAAGATAATATGTAAAAACTAAAATGAAAGGTAAGGAGACAACCGAAAAATATTAGAACTCACAAGGTCTTCACTTTCCTCCCTATGTGATGTGCAAACAGTATCGATGTCATGATGCTACAGGTCAGGAACACGCCTCACAGTAAGAGATTCTCAGGGGAGCAATTTAATTTCACTGGGCCATTGCCTTGCTGTAAATGGACAGAGTGTGAAATCAAAGCAGAGGCCTGTAAGACAGCCTTGAAAAGAACAGGCTGCTGTACCATGGCTGTTCATCTGAGACAGCTCAAACAAAATAGCATCAGTGAGAGATGATCTTCTCATGTATAGTTGATACAAAGACCTGTTGCAGCAAAGGGGTGTATACCTAAGCATGTTATAACAGCAGCATATACAGCCCTATTTTAGACCAACTTGTGTTAGAAACATATCAAGGGCTGAACACAGCAAAATCCAATTGTACTGTAGTGTATGAATTCAGTCCATTATGGTTTGTGCAATAAATCATGGTTAAATATTTCATGTTAAAATACATTGTGTGAACCCCATTGCGGTATTTTACTTCTTACTGAAAAACTGGTCTCTAATCCTTGCACAATAATTGTTTAGTTAAATTTAATACTGTATATCTTTAGCTTAGTTGAAGCCCGGTCCCAGGTATGTTAGTGTATATATAAGTTTGACTGATTTTGTCCTATTTCACATAAATGTTTTTCATGCAATCAAGTCACATACACGTGGCAAAGTTTTCAGAAGTGGTTTGCCATTGCCTTCTTCCTAGGACTCAGAGAGAGCGACAGGCCCAAGGTCACCCAGCTAGTTTCATAATAAGGCAGGACTAGAACTCACGGTTTTCCAGTTTCTAGCCAAGTGTCTTATTGACTACATCAAGTTGGTTCTCATATGCATCTCTATAGGATAACCTAAATATGTAATCATGTTTAAGTTGTGAGACCACTATGTTTATATTCATGTAGATGAAGTCTATATTTCTCTACCAGTAATGGGTGGGGAAAGAATAGCATTGTAGATAAACTAAAATCATCCAGTAAAATCTAAGACTGCTATATTGGTTTGGTAATTACATCATATAATTTTTATTTATGATTATTATCCTCAGGAATTCAAACAATATGCTGTTATCATTTGTATGAAGCAAAAGGATGAGCTTCATATGTAAATCACACTGCTCTTTAAAGAATTTCTTCTCTGTAAATGTAGAAAAAATATTCTCTCTTTACCTATGTAAAAGGAACCTATACATGAGTACTGCAAAACATCAAATATCTGAAGAGGAAGAAGTAATTCAAGACCAATGCGATGCCAGCACACAAGTTTAATTAGGTAATGACTTTGGAAAATAACATTATGAATAGCTTCTCTTTGTTGTTCTACTATTTCTTTCTCCATGTATCAAATTATATGGTGCTCACCAGCATGGCACATGACTGTAAAATTATGCTGTGGCTCCTGTTAATATAGTGAGCACGGGAAAAATCAAATTGAATTTTGAATTCTGTAGAGCTACTAGTGATTTAACTGTTAAGGCCAGATTCTTTAACTCCAGATGCTTTGGATTACAGCTTCTATGAGCTCAGTCAGTATGATGGCTGACCAGGTATAATGGGAGTCATAGTACAGAATGTAGCCTGAAGCTGGGAAAGTCTACCAATAAATTTTTGATGGGATTTCTAGCATTTTTAATTTTACTTAAAAATACTCAGAGATTATCCAAGTTGGCATGGAGTAGTGTTGATGGAAAGAGTGTTTTCATGACTATCCATTATTTTCCTATTCTAAATTTTTAGATTCCTCCAGTTAAGCTACTATTGGCTTCAGAACAGAGCAGATAAAAGTTAAGAGTACCAAATAAGAAAATGTTGGTTCCTTCACCATATTGTTTCTTTATGTACATTATGGAATGTCTGATAACAAGAACAATTTTTAAAGAGATACTAATATTTACTAATATGTTTAGACTTGTAACAGAAGCAATGGGAAAATAAAATAAAATGCACCATTAAGTTTCTGAACCTGATTTTTGTCAATGGTGATATAAAATCCTTTATAGTGTCTTCTTCACATTATACATACAAGCTTGAAAATGCAATCCAGCTGCATCAGTAATTTTTTAAAAAAAACTTATTTTCACTATACTTTCAAAAAGGAACCAGTCAGGAGAACCATATATAGTACTCACTTTTCTAAAATTAATTCCCATTCACTTTAACAGGGAAAACCTTGCTGGAAACATGATTCTCATTACTACTATTTTATGAGTTATGGAATCAAAATAAATGAATTCCAGAAATAAAATATTGCCATTTGTAAGTAAATTAGTTTTACTTCTTTAACACAGCACTATTGAAAAACATTTTTTTTCAATTCAATGAATGCTAAAAAGCTACGTATACCCACTTTTTAATCCATTAATATCAGCTCACTTTTCACTGGATAAGAAAGTATTTAATTTTTTTTTCTAAGTTTAAGAAATTAAGTTTAAGGCAGGACCTTTTGAATATTTTTATTAATAATAATATTATATTCCATATAATTGAAGAAATAAATATTCTAGTGCAGAAAATATTAATACTACTTCTATGAAAATAATGATGCCTGTTGGATCCAACATTGTTGTGACCTGTGCAGAATCACTGAGGTGAGTTGGGCAGCTATACAAATTGAACAAATAAATAAATAAATCATACAGAAGATTTTTTTTTTCAAAAATAAGTCATAGAAAAATGATACATTCAACATACAAAATCACACATTCTGCATGTTATTCATTATTGCAGATGTCATCTTGACATAAATAGTCATTTTTAATGGTTGCTGACTGAGAATAAAAATAATTCCAAATTCATTTAGAATTCCATTGTATATTTTTGAAGTTTCCCCAATTTATTTCTGTGGATTGTTATTTTTTATTGTGGAATATATGGGACTATATAGATTTTATCTTCTTCTATAATAGTCACTAAATATGAATGTTAAAAACTAAGTAAAAGGTCGAAGTAGAAGAGAATATGGGTGTAAATCTCTAAATATGTTTTTGACCTTCTTCTCTCTCTAGCCACCCAGAGTCATTAAGAGTTGGGTGGCATACAAGTTTAATGTATTATTGTTGGTCGCACAGTCAGCCAGATGTTTAAACTGGATTTGGCATTTTTATCCACCTATTGAGTCCTTCCCAAGGACCTGGGATAGGAAGACGTTGTTTGGTGGTGTTAAAGGTATCATTGCAGTATAGAAGCTGTTCCAGTAAAGCTGCCTTTTGCAATTGACTGGTGGTGATTTTGTCAATGCCCATGGTCTTCAAGTGGTGCTCCAGATGTTCTGGGATTGCACCCAAGGTGCCTATAACTATTGGTACTATCTTGCTTTCTTTTGCTACAGTTGTTCTACTTCTATTTGCAGGTCTTTATATTTTGTGATTTTCTCCAGTGCTTTCTCTTCTGTTCTGCTGTCTCCAGGTATTGCAATGTCCACTATCCAGACTTTTTTGTCTTTCTTATCAACAACTGTTAAGTCTGGGGTGTTTTGTGGCAGGTGCTTGTCTGTTTGAATTCTAAAGTCCCAGAGCACTTTAGCTTCTTCATTTTCTATGACTTTGTCTGTTTTTGTAGTCCTACCAGTTGTTGTTGTTGTTGTTATTATTATAATTATTTATTGAATATGCAATTTGCACCATCTGGATGGTCATTCATTTCCCGTCCCCAAACTAGAGGAAAAATTCCCTTTGAGTTTCCATTTTAATCCTTGCAATTCAAATTTTTAAAAAAAAACATACAGAACCATTTTTCCCAAACAGGTATGTTGAATTTCAGTTTCCATAATTCACAGCAAATGTTTGTACCTACAGTACAAAACACCTGAAACTGCTGGGTTGGGAATTTTTTACTAGAAGAAATGTTGCTTATTTATTTCAGTAAGATCAGCCTTGAATATACTTGAGTCAAAGCATATTTAATTTTGAAAGAGGGAATAGAATTTTTTATTGTGGTTATTTGGTTTATCTTTGTGATGTATATCACCCAATCAAGTTAAGCATCCTCATGATCCCACAGCGAACAAGCCCTGTTCACATAGCTACAACTAGGTAACTTCTGCTTCACAACTTATAGCACCTGATTTCTGCATTATCGAATCTGTAAATATATCTAATATGGAAATACATGTACTTTATTCCATTTATAGCTGCTTAATTTAATTATTACAAGCATTTAAAAACCATTTTTCATTTTCATAGAAAATTCCAAAGAGGGAGGGAGGGAGGGAGGGAGGGAAGGAAGGAAGGAAGGAAGGAAGGAAGGAAGGAAGGAAGGAAGGAAGGAAGGAAGGAAGGAAGGAAGGAAGGAAATATTGTGATGGCTACAGTAGATAGGAAAAAAAAAACAAGCAAACTGCAAATTGGAGGCTTGCCCTATTTCAAAAGGTAGACCAATCCACAATTGTGGGCACCCCAATGGACAATGTTCTCAGTTCCCCTGTTTTGGAACTTCAGTGACCTGTGGAACAGAAGTAAAGATTTCTTGCAGAACACAGAGTCTGAGAGGATGCAGTTTCTCAGCAGCCAAAACAGTCAGAGTAAAACAGAAAGTGTTGTTTCCCTGAATTTACAGAAAATGGACAAACTCGTATTCATACTCTGTAAGCACACACTACTGCTTCAAACCAACTCTTATTTATGTATTTATTTGATTTATATTGCTCCTTGCTATTTAATCAAAAGGGCTATCTGGAACTAAAATGTAGAACACAAAACAGAATGTAAGACTATTGCAAAATTAATTAAACCTGCAGAAATAGATGAATTTAGGCTCAATTCTCTCAAAGGCAAGAGAGTGGAGGTGACGTAGCCTCTGAAAGGGTGCATTCCAGTCTGAGATTAATGCAGAAGGCTCCCTCCCTTTATCTCAGATGAACAGGACTCTGCCAGCTAGGTTATTTTTAAAAAGGCCTCTCTTGCAGTTCTTAACATATGGATAGGTTTGTAATAAAAGAGGTAATCTCTCAGACAACCAAGTAATCAACAAGCAGTACAGATTTTTCTGTACAATTCCCTGTACTGTGTACTGATTAGAAACTTAGCTATGTACCATTTAAAACTTCCAGACACTTTTAAAGGGTAGCCCCCACATAGAATAAATTGCAATAGTTAATGCAGGGAAGGCTGTAGCTAAAACAGGCTATAACTGTTGCCAGATGCAACCAGCTCTGCAGAAGATGTAGCTGAAATGCCAGACGCAATTGTGCAAAAGTGGTCCTTCCCACAGACACTATTACTTCAATGACAGCTGAGGGTCAAGGAGCAGTCAGACTGTGGGCTTAGTCTATCTGGGGATAGGCAACCTCATCCAGAACAGGCTGAATTTCAGTCTTCGAGTCCAGTTTCCAACTGACCAACACTTGTCTGGCGGCAACTGGTCTGCTCTACTGATATGCGCAAGGAAATCCGAGACTTTTATGGTGCATAAAAACTGTTTTAAAGTAAGTTGCTATCTCTTGTTCAATAAAAATCATTTTTGTGATGTGGAAATGATAGAAGCTTTCCAAAACTTCTGGGAAGTTTAAAAAGTAACTTGCCTAGGTACATAATTGAGACAGGAAGGAAGGAAGGAAGGAAGGAAGGAAGGAAGGAAGGAAGGAAGGGAGGGAGGGAGGGAGGGAGGGAGGGAGGGAGGGAGGGAGGGAGGGAGGGAGGGAGGAAGGAAGGAAGGAAGGAAGGAAGGAAGGAAGGAAGGAAGGAAGGAAGGAAGGAAGGAAGGAAGGAAGGAAGTTAGTTTTAATTTACTAGTAGATATTACCAATATTGTATACCCATGAATAAGATTTTTACTTGGCCCAGTATTTTATTTTATTTTTATTAGATTTATATCCCACTTTTATTTTCTACAACTCCAGGTGCTGTACCTAATGCTCTTATTTTTCCTACAACAATGACCCTGTGAGATGGGTTGTGGTGAGACAATTCTGAGGCTACAAACTGAATTTGTTTTATTTCTATTTATCAAGGAGGGTTGCAGGGTTTCTCTTCACCCACTTTCTGCTACCTGTTTGCTCCAGGTGTCTTTTAATATAAAACACATCTTTTTCAGCCAGCATGGTCAGCCCCCAAGAGAGTACCAGGGTGTTCCTCTGGCATCATTCCCATTAAACTCAGTTAGCCTTATTTCTGAATAAATATACATAGAAAGAGAATATACTATGTAAATTCATCATAGTGGAAAACTATTAAGCAGTGAAAAACACAAAGCATAACATTGTTGAGAAAAGAAACAGTCTTATTCGACTAACTAGCAGGCACCAGCTGGCCTCAGAAACAATAGTTTATCAGCAGCAGATCTTACCACAAATATATATTCTCTGATTGAATTACAAAATTAGGGTATGAAGAGAAAGTGGTAGTTGTAGCATATTTGGATTTTAGTAAAGCCTTTGATGCAGGGCTTCATAAAATCTTACTCTTGAAATGAATTCAAATTGGGTTGAACAGGAACACTCATGTGGACCAAAAACTGGCAAGAGGAATCCAAACCAAGGATAATTATAAACAGCAAAACATGAGAGGAAATATCCCAAGGCAAGGACTAGGTCAAGTTAATTTTTTTGGCTGATAGCTTAAAAAGTACAGGATTCTACTAGAAGAAAACACACACATTTTTTTTCAGCATGTCAGCAACAGGGAAACAATTCCCACTTGAGTTATTTACTTATTTACTGAGTGGCAAAGTCTTCTTACTATGTAGCCTTTCCATTCTCCTTCCTGTCTTCCTTCCTGTCTTCCTTCCTGTCTTCCTTCCTGTCTTCCTTCCTGTCTTCCTTCCTTCCTTCCTTCCTTCCTTCCTTCCTTCCTTCCTTCCTTCCTTCCTTCCTTCCTTCCTTCCTTCTTTGTCTTCTGCTGAATCCCAAAAGGCTCTAGGCAGCTAACAATCCCATTCATAATACAAAACTTTGCTTAAAAAAAAAGAAACATAAATAAATAATACAGGGAAACAAAAAAAAATTTTTTTTAATGAAACAGAAAGTTCCAGCAATTGTGCACTCACATCCCCACTTCCAACAAAGCCTCCTCTTTTCCTTTGCTGGCCCAACAGGTGGGTCTTAACAAGCTTCCTAAAGCCTAGAACGTACGGAATTGGCTGAATCTCTGCAGGAAGTTCCAAAGTATAGGGACAACTATTGAGTGAACTTGCCTCTTTTAATTGATTGATTTATATGATTTATATAGCTCCCCATCTCACACAAGTGACTCTGGGCAGCCTTCAAGGATTAAAACACAGAAAAACCTATAAAACTCCCAGCACTCAAAAACCTATATAACTCCCAGCACTCAATGATAAACAATAGCCCATGAAGGACCCCATCAAATGTCAATCACAAAGGGGTGGGACCAAGTAGGAGTTGATTCTTTTCAATTTGGTTGGATGGGCAGATTAATATGGGAAAAGGTGATCTTTGAGGTAGCCTGGTCTGTAGCCATGTGGGGCAACCAGCACTTGAATCACACTCAGAAGCCAATCAACATCCAATACTACTCTCTAAACAGTGAGTATAGCAGGATACACCCATTGCTACCTAGGCAGCTGCATTCTGTACCAGCTATAGGTTCACAATATTCTTCAGGGGCATCCCATGTATAGCACATTACATTAATGCAGGCAGGAGTGGGCATGAGGGCTTCATGATCCAGAAATGGCCATGAACTCCTGGCCATGATGCTCCAGGCCCATCACTAGGAATGACATATTGAAATCCCCAGGCATCTCCAGCTTAGGGAATATATAACACCACAGCAACAATACTGAATAGCAGGGAGACCAGTAGAGAAGTAGAAAACCCAACTGCCCTTGTGGGTCCAGGGGCACAAGCAAGGCCTCACATCCAGTTAATGAGGAGTAGTGTCTCTTGATGCCAGGAGAATCTCACTGATGACAAGACTTACTCACCACCACACCTTAGGGCTGCAGCTGGTGCCAAACCTGAAACACAGGTAGACATATTTCTAATAAGGGACACTCTGCTCCTCATTCACCCAGGTTTTGGTGATGTAAGTCAGGTCTGCTTTCTCATTCACTATTAAATTGTGGTTGAAGATAGTTTTATTGTAGGCAAACCTGGCATTTAAAAGCAACCCTGGCTCTTGTCATGAAGGAAGAGAGCTGGAAGAGAGGAACAACTGATGATATAGATCATTCATTTCCTGAGTATGTTCCACTCTCCGCCTCCTGCAATACCTCATATGGCCCATTATAACCAGATTTCTCGTCTCCTACTAATCCCACCTCCTACGCTATCCAATCTGGCCTAGAGAGCCTTTCTTCCTCTACTACAGAAACCACAGTGCAAACCACAATTCGGCCAGGTGACTTTGGGCTAATTCAGACCCATAGCCACCTCAACTCACCTTGCTACTATCTACATTGCATAGCCCACACCTAGCGCCTATCCCAACTGTTCCCTTTCCACTTCGATTAGAGATAGGGATTATTCACTGAACCAGGAGCCCAGATTCCAACCCCTGGTTTCACCCAGGATATCACCTATGAGGCCCCATCCAAAAACTAAATTTTATGATGTCAGCCCCACTACTGTAGGTAGTCCAGACCAGGAAATCAACTCCACAGGAAGGCTAACATTATTTCATTGATACTGGCTATAACAAAATCTTGCAGGTCAGATTATGTTGCTCCTTCTCCTTCTTATAGTTCAGCAAATTAGTGCACTGTCTGAGCCACTTACCAACATTATCTGGACATTCTAGACTTTAGAATTTTTTCCCCTTATTGCCTTGGCAATAGAGCTTCCAGATCTCCATCAAGGTCATCTTCCTTATTCTCTATAAATGACATCTCTAAGTTCACATGTAGAGAGCAAGTCTGTTGCATAATGAAATCCAGCTTCCATGCAGTTTCAAATTGTGTCAATTGGACCAAACCCCAAGTAACCACACATCTCCAGAATCTTTCCTGAGTAATCTCAATGTAAGTGAAGGACCCTGTTGAAATGTTCAGTTAGGGAACTAACATTTACAAGCTTTACAGCCACCAAGCCAGACCTCCTACCATCAGCATAATTCTTTCTTTGGAAGTCCCACATGCTTTCTATGTGCAAAGAAAAAGAAAAGTAGGGAAGCCACCACAATAACAACTGCCAATCTGAAGCCACCCGGACCTCCAAAGAAACTCATCAGAGCTCCCATATTTTGTCTCGGAACAACCGGAATTATCTTGCTTCACTAAAAATCTTTGATAGTGAAAATGTAAAAAAGTGATTCAATTTGTGTTAGTGAATCATTGCTACACAGAGACATCCCTATTATTTATTTATTTTTCTTGCACTAATATTTTAAGGAATAAGGTTCAAGGTGATGCATGCTCACATCTGTATACATAAAAATCAAAAAGTACTGTCTAAACTATGTAGTTACTTAGGCCAAATGATCTAATTGGGAAATTAAAAATCAAAACTGAAAACTTATATTAAAATCTAAATAATAATTTACTCTTTTCTATTATCCTAGGCGTATTTTCTTGTTTTCATGTGAACAGCTTTAAAATCTGGAAGCTGGAAATTTAAAAGGCCTGGGTCAAGATTAAATTAACCAATTATAATCCTTTAGAAATCAACAGGACATGTGACTCATGCCTTCCTTATCACATTGATTTAATAGGGTTGAAATGTGATTTACTTAGACTAGATCTCATTCCAATATCTTTATTTTACATAAAAACAATGGGAAAAGGGAGGGGATGGGGCATAGGAGGGTAAGGAAGCAGATAAGCTAAGTTAAATTACTATGTTTAATATGAACTTTAAGTATTGGGCACAAGTGGCTTTTTAAAAATCATCACCCTATTTATGGGCATAGAAATTGTGAAAATTATTTCTCAAAATTTCTCCAAGGGAAGGAGAAATTCTCCAATGGTTTCTTGAGCATAGGACTCTGCCTTAGAAGTTATAGCACTAATGTTACTGAAAAAGTCCAATTGAAGGAGTTCATCATGGTCATGTCCCTTCATATTTAATAAAAAATGTAGGATGTTGGAAGGTTGCAGGCTGCTAAAGAATGAATGAATGAATGAAAGAACAAATCTATCTATCTATCTATCTATCTATCTATCTATCTATCTATCTATCTATCTTACTAGTCCTATATGACACTCCAAGGAAAGGCATGAAATTCACATGTACACCTTGACCATAACTAAAAATATGAAAGATTGCCACATTCCAAACATGAGTTTCCTCAAAATTGTTTTCTGAAAGAATTTCTAAAGCAAATTCTCTTTCCTCAGATTTAATGTGAACTTGTAGGGGGAAAAAAGTGCAGAACTTGAGCATTATGAAGTATTTTTACTAGAATGTTCAACTTATATCAGAAGTCTTAGGAAAGACTATTTCCAATACAACTGTAATCCAAATGTATATTGTTATAAATCTATACATATTCTTGAATGCTGTGGAGAAGGACTATGCATTAACTGAATACAAAATCAGCTATTTCCCCTTCTGCAAATAAATCCAAACAAAACAAATTTGGGTTGGGGAAAGGTGTATATTTTGTGATTTTCAAAAAAGGGATTTGAGCAGGGTATTAACATGGTTTATATTCAATGTGACTTACAATAAAGAACAAAAGTTTCTCTCCAAAAATGCCTGAACATTATCTCTTATTGTCACCATATACAACAATGAAATTATGGGGCAGATCTGTTTTTTTAAGGGCTCTTTGGCATGCTAATAAACAACATTTGATCACAAAGATCGTAAACCTGAACAAGTATATCAAATTATATTTAATAATATGTAATCATGCCTAAAACAAAATAGCATTTGGATTTCTAGCAAGCTAAATAATGTTTGGGGTGCATTCCACTTCTGTCAGACATTTTCTGCCTTCTATGCAATCAGATCTATTGATCGGTTATTAATGCTGAAAAAGAAATCTCTCAAAGCAAACAACGGTTTCCACAAAAGCATTTGCATTAGAGATTATAGAGTTGCTTTAAAGTATTTGCCAGAACTAAAAACAACAGTAGTAATGACTACATACTTAATAGATTTAAGAAAGTCCAAGATATGTTGCCTATAATATGCAAATTGGATGGTGTTACTGGAAGAAAAAAACCCACAAGTCATAGAAATCCATGGAAGATTTTACAAGTTCTCTGTGCAGGTCCCATGCATATATATACCATCCAGGTTTGTTCTCCTTTCTGGATATAGTGGGAAACATGACTACTCATCAGGTAGGATATAACTGTTTCTTTGTCCTTATATCTCGAGTTGTTCAGAAAATGACATCTCTCTTTCATTTTGTAACATAAAACATATCTAAACTACATTATCTCTAAAGAGACAGTATTCCACAAAACAAAATAATTCCCATCTTTGAGATTTTTCTTTCCATTACCTACTTCTATCCAGTGTTGGGTTTGTTGTTGTTGTTTTTTTTCCTTACTGCACTGGATGTCATTGAAGGAGATGTGTGCAGACCTTCCTTTGACATGTAGACGACACAGACAGTCCAGTACAGTTTGCAAAGCATTTTGATTTTAAGGACTTCAAAGAATGCTCTCCTCTTCAAAGTCAAATTTCATCACCACTGGCCGGCTCGTGTTCCACTTCTTGCTTCGATCCTTATCCTCAATGAACTCCTGGTAAGGATCTTTCTTTGAAATGGCTTTTTTGGAGCGAACATAACCGAAAAAGACAGTCAACGCCAGGAAAGAGTAAAACAACATGACAAAGAGAATGAAAAAATAGGCATTGTCATATGGTTTGTATTTTGGTGTTTTCTCCTTTGTAACATTTTTCTCTGTATCCAGGTTTCTTTCCAGACTCTTCAGAACACATTGAAAGATGAGAGATGCTAATGCCGTTTGGTTCATTTTGCTGCTGTCTTCCCCACAGAGCTCCAAATTTGCACTGAAGAAAAGAGGAAGCAGCAAGCACACTGCACAGCTAGTGACCTGATTCCATGTACATTCTGGCCAGTGGGAGTTTTTTGCCTGGGTGGAAAATGTGTTGGTTCCTTGAGTGTTTCCTCTTTTAGCAAGGAATGTGGTGAAGCACTTTAGTGTGTCTGAGTCACCTGATAATATGGCATTTCACAAGATAGGCATTGTTCCAATGTCAAAGGGTAGTATAAATACATATCATTACAATAAGCTGACCTTCACTGTCTTTCTCATACTTAAAACACACACACACGTAGCTAAGAGTCATTTCAACGAGACGGGCAGTGACAAATTTGATAAATAAATAAATAAATAAATAAATAAATTAATTAATTAATAAAATAAGGGAACCTAACTGAAGTACTGTACCAGCACTCTAAAACTTGCCATATCAAATTCTGTTGTTTAAAAATTAAAGGTTTTGATGCAACTGAAGTGTTCTGGAAGTTTTTCTCTCAAATACAGTATTGAGAGAAATATTGATATAGTTTGCAGATTTCAAAAGCTGATACACCATGGCAAAATTCCCCTCCTCTACCCTACCCTACCCTTCCCCTTCCCCTTCCCCTTCCCCTTCCCCTTCCCCTTCCCCTTCCCCTTCCCCTTCCCCTTCCCCTTCCTTTCAAATCTATTACATGACTTCAATTTATTCTCTCATACTACCAGAGAGGCAGCTGTGGTAGTCTGCTGCAGAAAACAAGAAGTCTTGCGGCATCTTAAAGGACCAACAAATGTATGGCTTAAATCTTTCTACAGAGAGATTGCTAGTTTTTTAGGATGCCATAGGAGTCTCTGAGATTTCTTTCACATGTAAGCTCTTCACCATACCATACTGTTTTCTGTTGTCTACAAAAATGAAGCTTTCTTGGATGACTTTTCATATGATACATTATTCTTCAGGTTCAGCCCAATTATTAAGATCTGCCAGGAGCTGTTGGGGTTCCTCTCAATCCTATTATTAGTAGGAATACCTTAAATGAAGGTGTGAGTGAAGATCTTCCAAGGTGTGGCGGCTGCCATCTTGAGTACCTGAGTGAAAAAGTGAGATGTAAATATAACAACTTAATAAATATGTAAAATATGTACAGGGTGTGCCTAAAGTCAGGCCCCAAAAGCCAATCACAATATCTCCCCCCCCCCCCCCCCGCAACAGCAGAAGAATGTAACTGTACTTAGGAATGTTCAAGGGCCATGCATAAAATGAGTAAAGAAGCGTTTGGAATAAAATGGCAATCAATATATAATAAATTGTCTATAATAAATTGTACATCCTGTATATATAATATAACATTATTGTAGGAAAAATCCTCCCTTCAGAAGCCAGAATGGAACCAGCAGTGGTTTCATTCTGGTGCTAAATGAAATCCTAGCTGGTAACCAATACTTTGTATCCTTAGTGATTAAATTCTGACCTTTCTTTATATAATTTATTTTTAATTCTTTTAAAAATGTTTTCACTTTTTCATTTACTGTCTCACACCCTGAGACCATTTGATACACAGCAGAAGATGATAGATGATCGATGATGATGATGATAATGATGATGATGATGATGATGATGATGATGATGATGATGATGATGATATGACGATGATGATATGACGATGATGATGTTAGACATAGTGAATACCAAGTATTGATGGTATTTAACACCTAGTTTGACCTTCAGGACATATTAAGATAAGGTCTTGACTGAAACTTATGTTCAGAATGGATGAATGTTAACAATAAAAAATCATGCAAAGCTGATTAAGATGTGGAACAGCAAAGGAAGCATTGTGCATTACAGTATTTCTAAGTTATTTATGAATGACTTTGTCATAACATTCAGCTGAACCTGAAAAATCTGATCCTTTTGTTGACCGTGAAAATTCATGGTCATTGGCCACAACCTCTAAACACAGGATCTAGAGATGTGGGGAAAGATAAGGAAGCCATCTTGCCCAGGAGAAGTGTTTGCAAATAGTTCTGAAGAAATGAAACACCTGACTGTCAGGGACAAGTGGAGTTACATGAAGTATTGAAAGAAAGAGCAAAGGGTTAAGTTGTTTTCACTGGGGTTGTCACAGGTCATGGCTACTACCACAATAATAGCAAAACATAGGAGGCTGTGGGGATTCTGGATTTCTATTGTGTTTTACAGGCTTAAGTCATTCTAAAGTAAACTGGGTTTTTTTACAAAGGGATGAAACTTTATCTGACTGCAAAGAAAAAAAGAAATGTTTGGCTGCCACAAATGACAATGCCAGCTGTTTCTTCCTGTGATCTGAATTCTAGGGAGCCAGTCCCAAGACTTTGAAGTGGAGAGCACCTCAGCCAACTAGCACTTTGCCAACCATGTCCTGTTTCTTTAAGCCTGACCCCTGAACTGCTTGCATGATGACTAATTCACATGCTAAGATTGCAGAGTATATCAGTATCACTTCTATGGTCTGCGTTTGTCATTAGGAGTTTGTTGTAAAAAGCAAGATGAAAGTAAAGCCTATAATGGTATATGAGCAGACTGTACAATTTATAGAAGAAACGCATTGCCTTATATTTCAACTTTTTTTTTTAATTAGCCTTTAAAATGTGCAACAACTCCATAAAGAAAAAATGCAAAATGAATAAAAAATAAGCTAAAAAAGTACTATGGAGAATGCAGTACAGTAGGAAATCTTATTCTTGACTAGAATAGCATACATAGATTCAAAGAAAATCTTTCAGATTAATTTCAGTTGAATATCTATCTATCTATCTATCTATCTATCTATCTATCTATCTATCACAGACATGATTGGAACATATATCCTTGTGTGTGATATAGGTTTAGGTGTGTGAAAAGTGAAAGTAGTGTAATGGAAATTATGTCCATGTTCCATGTTCAGTTTTATTTATGGCCAAAAGGCCCAAAAGCAAGTTACAAATATAATGTAAATTTGGCATTAGATAAAACAGTTGAACAAATAAAATATTTAATAAATATTACATAATACAGTTAAAACCCCAACTCATTGATTTGTTACTAAAAACCTTGTCTTTATAGCCATAGTTAAAAATCTGACTATTACCACTGTAATCTCAAGATTTTCAGCAAGTAAATTTTTTACATACTCAGAAACATCTCTTCCTAGTTTGGATTTTAAAATAGGCCAGAGAACTTCCTGCCAAAGACTTTAAAAATTCATGATACAATAAAATATGATCCACCATTTCAAGATCAGTGCCATTACAGGGACAAAAATCTTTGAGAGATGGGAATTTTTTGAAATCTATCATATAGCATATTTGATGGCAACACATTTTATCTGGCTTTTGAAAAGGCTATTCTGTATTTACTTAAATATAAGATATTCAAACATTTAGGGAGTTGAAAAATATATCTGTAGTTAATTCCGACAGTTACAGGTGAACACAATATTTTGGCTTTAGCCATTAATTCCTGTACTGCATTATCCCATTGTCTTTGTCCGATTAACACAATTGCAGGTGAAAATAATCAGGACCAATGCCAATATGAGTTATCTTTTGAGTCACCTGTTTAAACCACAAATCTACAAAGGATTCATTTTGGATTTCCTGAAGCAATCTGTCCTTATTTTAAAAAACATATATTTGCAACCAAAACTTAATAGTGCTTAACCAAGCCTTTGTTTTCAAAAGGCATTGCTCAGTTTCCAGGACAATAATAGAATTTGGAACACAGCTTGGAACACTTAAAAGAGATCCTAAAAATTTCACCTGCAATTGTGCTAAGTTATTAATAGCAAATGTGATCCAAATTAGAGCTCCATATAAAATTTGAGATGCAATTTTGGCATTAAAAACTTTTATTGCTGCAGGAACAAATCTTCCTCCTTTTGAATAAAAATATTGAAGCAAGACTATCATCATAGATTTTGTTTTCAGAAGTATTGCCTTACAATGATGTTGCCAGGTTAGAGCATGGTTAAATTAATTGCCCAGATAAATAAAAATTCTCTACTTGTGTTATTATATGGTCTTGAACTTTCCAGATGTATATTTTAACTTTTTTTCCAAAAACCAAAATTTTAGTTTTGTCATAGTTAATTTATAATTGATTTTCTTGGCAATACTTAACTAGTGCCTCAAGCAGGTGTTTCAGACCCAATCTAGTACATGAAAGAAGAACAGTGTCATCTGGATATAACAAAGCACAAATTTTCCTTGTTCCATGGCATCTCAAGTCTTCCCTCCAGTGGAATAAGGAAGCCTGATTATTGAGGGAAGTTGTAATATAGTGAGAATAGGTTATATCTCTGAAATGTGAATGGAAAAACCCTCTTCCTTCACATCATATTTTACTTTATTCAGCATAGTTCCCTGACCCTCTATATAACATTTTCAGAGAACTGCAGAACCTATGTGAAGTAGAGAGCAAGAAAATCTACTTCTACCAGGTCATGGGCAAATCTGGAACCCACTAACAGACTTTAACCAAAAAAAAAAAAAAAAATCTGTATCTTATTTTAAGTCTTCAATTTTGGGTTTCCATATTTTGCTAAATCGTTATGAAAAACAAATGACTATGTTTATTCAGGAATACATGGTTTCCTTTGTATGTGCATCATAATAATTTAGGGTGAGATATGAACCTATAAAACTTGTAAAACATTTTGGCATCTAAACATTTCAAAAGACTGAAATTATTCAGAATGGAATATTCCTGGTGATGTTAACCTTGGAATCAATATAATTTGCCCTTCCAGCCCTGATGTTCTGAGGAATTTTAAAAAGAAGGTACAATACTTGGAAAGGTTGTCATGTTGGGTTTTGTTTTGTTTACTTCTTTGTTAACACTTGTTAACAAATGAAAACCTGACAGCTATCTATGATTTATCAGATTAAAAGCATCAGGCAATGTTCTGGAGGAGTTGAAATTCCGATGAGGTTTTTGAAACTTGCATGACAAGGTTACCATTAAGTGCAGAAACATTTCATTGTTCCTAGCTGCCTTAATGAGGCACATTTTTTCCATTGTAAACTAGTTCCAAAATGTCTAGTGCCAGTCATTTTATAGCAAATGCAGTAGTTGCAATAATAAATCCTTAGGTAAACAAGGAAATTACTCTTCAGAATAGAAATTTTATTTACTTGCTTGTTTCTGATAGAATGGACTGTTGTAAGCATAATCCTCAATCCCCACACTGTTTTTGGTTTTTGTTTGCTTCTTCCTCTTGCTAATGATCCATTATATTGTCATGCCCGCTGCAGCATTTACCAACAAGCCATTTGAAAATATTTTGAGCTTTAAATGGACCAAGATGCTAGCCAGCAAAGACCTTGGCTTTTAAAGCTTGAGTGTTTATGCCAGTTTTTAATGTTTTAAAACATCAGCAGTTAGATGTCACTGTAGTAGCTTCGACATGCAGTCTGAATTGTCCAAGAGCTTAAACTTAAATATTTCAGTATTAATAAAAGTGAGTCAAAGCCATACATTGACCAAGTCTAAAATAATGGGAGGGATCATTGTTACTCATCTCTGTGCATTTTTAGCATAGGTTAAAGTTTAGCTCTACTTTTTCAATGCTGAATTTGCTTAATTAAATTTATTGCCTGATTATGTAGTTATAAATTTAGCTGCATCAGGTTTGTTTTAACACAGCAAGTGCCAACCACTCTAGCAATGCAACAATACAAAGAACAAGATAAGAGAAAGATATGTTGTTGCAAATGTTCTGCATCTGAGTGCAAATTTCCTTGAAATTAAAACAACATTTCTGTTACATAGAAACTACCAAAGGATCAGTTTTGACCGGATTTAGGAACTAGATGCTCATACCTTTAGACTTAGAAAGGAAAACAAGGTTTGAGATATACCATTCCACATGTAATTTCCATAGGATACTTAAAGGATCAGAAATTCCTCTAGTGACGACGGAGACAATGAAAGAAGATTAAAAAGAAAGAATAAGATTAAAAGAAAAATGAACACTTAGCAGAAGGAACCAAGATCAAACAGTGGATTAACTATTTTACTTGTTGTTTCCCAGAAATTAAATAAGTATGGAGGATAAAGAATTTGTTTCCTTTTCGTCTTAGAAAAATGCCAATTATGGAAACTAAACTGCTGGATCGCATATCAGTCTGCTTTGGAAATGTGAGAAATGGATGGGAAATATAAACATAGGGCAATAGCTTACAGTTATGTTATGAATTAAGCCTCCAAAAGTATCAACATTTAGTCACTGAATAAACTGTCATAGCTAATCTTCCTTGATGAATTTGAGCCAAATCAGAAAAGAAGCAATAGCCCTATAGTTTTGCAGATTATCATTACCATGAGTTGGAACTCCATAGCTATGAAAGTCAGTTGAAGCCAAATAAAAATATGGATGTACAAGGAATCCTATATGGTCCTGAAATTCCAACATGGCGTGTCTCATTTCTTCTTCCTATCTTTCCTTCTGTGTGATTGTCCCATCTGCCATCAGCAGATCTTACTATAATTAAAATCGTTAAAACTAGCAGAAGTTACAAAACAAAAAGATTATTCTCAAATTTTGCACATTGATGAATATTAACCTTTTCTTATAGCTTTTTTGCTGCACTTTGCAAATGTGCCTTTCTAAATTTGGCCTTTGGTGGAACGTAATCTTCTTGTTCTTAAGTGATATTAAAGTTAATAAACTTTCCCAACTATTGTCCAGATCATTGTTTCAGGCCTATGATATCCTAGTGGCCCTTTGTAACTATTACATGACTATCAGCTAGTCAGATCATTCTTTCAGCTGTGATTGATGCAGGTACTTTAATGTCCCATTTGTGGCATCAAATGAGTTTATAATTTAAATCTCACAGATGACAGGCTCTACATTCAAATTCTGAGATATACAGCATATATGAAATCTTTGGATATCTTGTTCATGAAAATCAGTTGAAGAACAAAGCCTGGCTACAGAACATTCGGTTTTTTATTCTGTTGATCCTTTTAAGACTACAGGTGTCCCTGACCTCACACAGCTACCAGCCATAAATCACATTGAATAGCACAGGGGTCAGCAAACTGTCAGGACCCCAAGTTTAAATAAAAATTACTTTTTCACATCTGTTTAATACTGTCCTAAATCTCATGAGATTACCAAGCCTCAAGATATCATCTGAAATCTTTCAATATTGAAGGCAGGAATGGCAAAATTGGGCAATATTTAGATATATTGCCATGTGTGTGTGTGTGTGTGTGTGTGTGCGCACATGCATGCCTGTACACACGGATGCATAGAGATGCATTTATATAGTGGGCTCCTGAACTAACACATGTCTTCTTACAACGTTTTATATAGTTAATCTTTCAGGAGATTGCCAAAACTCACTCTGATGCAATTAATACTTTCCCTTATTAAAAAGCAGTAAGAGAATTATATAACCAACCTCTGTTCCCAACAGTGAGAGCAGCCCTTCCTGTAAATGTGCTCAAAACTTCCAATAACTTGGAAGGACAAACACTGTGCTTCCTCCCTTTAGCCGTATTTGTCAATGGACAGTCCCTTAGGCACACAAACCCACCTGTAAATGCCTGACCATCTAAATGATGCCGCAGCTATTAAGATCATATATGAGTAATCTCTCAATGTTAGGGTAGGCTGGTAAGAATTTGATTTTATTTTCAGTTTTTGTGAACAATATACTTTCCACTGGTACTTTTCCATGTAATGTTTTAATTAAATCTTATAATTTTGGATGACTCTTCTTTCAGTCTTAAGGGAGATCTTGTTCCTCCTACTTGCCTAAATTTATTCAGAAAATCCTATTCAAAATATAACTTCATTTATTTCTTACATTTATCCCACCAAAACTAAAGTGGCATACATTCAGTTCCCATTTGATTACAGTACTAATTTAGGCACTGTATCAACCTGTTTAGCTTCAGAAAAATAGTTGAGGTATATGTCTGTAGACCATACTATGGAATAGTGTTTCACTGTGATTACTCTGTGTTCATTTTTTCCATTATTTTATAGTGTTACTGGATATATAAATGCAACAACATTTAGTTACTATTTAGGATTATGAAATACTTAAAATTTGTGCATGTTTGTTTTCCTCTCTTGGGAAACTAGCTATATGTGAATATTGCTGTGTGTAAGTTTTAAGACTTTTGTATGCATAAAGATGCAATTTGTGGTAGCTTCCTTCTGTTAATCCCAGAAAAAAATGCCTAATCATATATGGTGTCACCAGCTGGCTACTGGTTGCTCAGGACAGCAGCATTTCCCCCAAATGGACACAGCTCAGATGTGCAGACATCACCTCCTAAAATACTCAAAAATAGTGTTGTTGGCTAGAGAATTCTGGGAGTTGCAATTCACTCATTTGGAGGGCATCCAGACAGGAGAAGACTCCATTAGAGACTGGCCATCCAATTGTTTCAGGAGCAAGTAAAATTGTATACATACATACATACATACATACATGATGTCTTTAGGCTAAGTACATCCCATTCAAATGTTTTTCAAATTATACTGCAGGCATTTGTAAAGACATTCTCATGTTTCTACCATGGGAATTATGGTGAGATTATGGAAAGAACCTTAGTTACAGTTAGAAACCCTGTGTATGGGATTATAGCAAAGTAAAATAGAATAATAATTTAATATAAAATCACATTAGAAGGCTATTTAGGCATCAATACTCAGTGCAAGAATCCAAATTAAAGGATCCCAGACAGATAGTAATTAGTGTTCATTTAACATGTCCAGTGAAAAATAGCTTGTGATCTTTCTGGATCATTGGTTTACTGTAGAACTGCTTCACTTTTAGAAAGTTTCTTCTAGCATCCAATTGGAATCTCCCTGCATTTTAACCCCATTTTCTTTCTTGCACTCTAGAAAAGTCTATCATGTACTCTAGAATATTGAGTGTTCTTCTTTTATGTGATAAGCTTTCAAGTATTTTAAGAGCACTTCAGTTCCCTTTCCTCAGAGCTAAACATACAGAACTCCTACAGTAACTCTTCACAAAGTTTAGTTTTTAGCCCACTAATCATTGCCTCATTGCCTTTCTCTGAACCTCTTCAAGCTTCTCTGATTCCTATTTAAATAGCAGTGCCCAAACTGGACATAATAATGGAGATGGGGTCTGACCAAAGCAAAATAAAATGGAATTATTACTTCTCATGCTTTGGAAATTATACTTTGGCTGATTAAGTCTAAAAATGCATTAGCATTCTTTGCAACCACATTATAATACTGGCTTATATTTAGTTTGCATTCAACTACTATTCCAGGGTCTTCTTCATAAATATTTTTACCAAGCCAGATATCCCCTATCTTATACCTACTGTATGCATTTATTTATTTATTTTTAACAAGTGAAGAACTTTTGTGCTGTTCACTGTCAAATTTCAGTGCTATTTTCAGCTCATTTCCTTAACCCATTGACATTGTTTTGAATTTTATTTCTGTCTTCTAGGATATTAGTTACCCCACCCAATTTTGTACCATCTTCAAATTAGAAAATATCGAACAGCAGGGGACTCAGGTAAGATCCATGTGGCATTTCATTTGATACGACTCTCAGATTTAATGAACGATTGATGAGTCCTCTTTGAGTACAATTTTTGAATCAGCTATGTAACTATTTAATTACCGTATTTTTCTGACTATAAGACGATACTTTTTTCTAAAATCCTTACCCTAAAAATTGAAGGGTGTCTTATTCAAGGAAGTCAGCCGAAAATTGCGTGGTTGCAAAACTGCCCATACTTTGTCTCTGCAGGCAGGCTTCCTCCTATTGCTAGCCTCCAATCACGAGTGAAATAGCTTGTCTCCCAAACAGACTTCCTCCAATCACGAGCCTGATGTAACTGATGTCAGCTGATGCTTAACAAACCAATTAGAGGAAGTCTGCAGAGACGAGCTATCGGCAGTTTCACTCGTGCTTGAATGTAATCAGTTATGCAAAAAAGCATGGAAATAGAGCTGCAGAGAGACGGTTTGGACCTCCTTCCACCGAGTGTAATGGTGGGTGTCTTGTACATAGGGGCGTCTTATTGTCGGAAAAATACGGTAGCTGATTTATGAAAATGTGTTAGTCTTTAAGGTGCAAGAAGATTCCTTGTTGTTTTAATATACCATTATTACTTCCAGTGGATAAACTCTATTTTGTGAATGATTAAAATGTCATAATCTTACATGAATTTGCTAAAGTGGACTAGAGATTAATGCTCACTATCAAGATTTCCCACTATGTGCTGCATAAGTGCATATCTCCCTTTTTCTGGGAGAAACCAAATTTACCAATGCATTCTGTACTCTTGTAGCATTAAAAGCACATGTAGTGTCATAGGGTGACAAATAAATTATTCACTGTATTTAAATACAGTACATATTTAAGTACTTATTTATTTACAGTACTTACTTATTTACAGTACTTAAATAATTTTATAATCTGCTATTGATAAATACATCGGACAACACATTAAGAGTTGATATATCTAATGGATAGAAAGCTGTCATAGGCTGTCTCTGCATGCATAAACATGAAGATAGCATTCCCACTGCTACGGCCAGCAAAACACCATGGCTCAGGCATCAGAGACAGCAGGGAACTGTTTATGAAACAGGCATAAACCCATGCAAAAGATACATTCACTGTAACAATTCAAAATTAGGTGTTCTGTTGAAAACACCTTTTTCAAGTGTTTTGCACAGCTCTGTTGGCTACTAATTTGCAGCTTTGCTTTCTTCCCCCTTCATTTTTTTTTCTTGCTTTTATATCCTCAGGTTCATTTAGAATCCTGGGAAGTCTAGTCATGCATATAACCAAACCATAGCTTATTCATCTGGAAGAGTATAGGGTTCTACTCATTAACCCCATTTCTTTCATCATATTGGGTACCAAACTCTGTTGCCCACTATATTTCAGGGAAAATATCTGTAGCAGGATTGTGTGCATTCTTGTAAGCTCCTTGTGTGATCAGGGTTCTAAATAACACAGAGATCTTCATAAGTGCAACATGATCTCCCCTGCAGACAATCACTTCCCCAAGTGATTTAGAAGATGATGTGACCAGGTTGTAGAGATGAAATGGGAAGGCTGAGCTAGCGTATCTTAATACCCCCATTATGAGCTCAGCATAAGCTGAGTTTATTCAACCAAGGATATACTTTATTTTTAGTTCTTGGACAATCATTAATTCATTATTTTTCTGAGAGCCCTGAAAAGTTGCCTTTACATAAAGGGGTGCAGATGACTTGTTCAGAAATTGCTGATCAAGCCTTGCCTAGCTTAATGGCCTCCAGATGTCTTCAATTATAAAGTTCCATTAAATCTTGAACGGCCAGGTTGTCATAGCTGCTTACTGAACCATTAGGAAACTGATTTTGTTGGGTAAGGAAAACCTGATTTTTCTGTCTGACTATAAAGTTTTGTCTTTATCATATTTTTTTGCTTGCCATCAATTTCCAACTCAGCAAATATATAGCACCATGGCAGCCTTTCAAGTACTCTTCTATTTTAGATTTCATGAAACTAGGTCCAAAGAGGTACTCTTTTGTATTTTTTTAAAAGTAGAAATAAGTGTAATCCCCAGAAAGTCCAAAGGATATTCCTACATAGTTTAAATTCATAATCCTCTTCCCAATAGAAGCCAGCCAGATACCTCAGAGAAGCACATGAGCAAGAAGGCCTTAAAGATTACTTTTTCTTTCTGTCTAGTCTGTGCTACTCAGATTCAGAGTTATATTCCCTGAAAACATGTATGTTCCATTTAGTACTCATGGCTAATATAGACAATTGCTTGACCTGTATGAGTTTGTCCCATGCCTTTTTAAAAATTAAGCTCAAGGTTAAGCCAAGGATGCTCTTGTGGTAATCATCACATCTCAAACATAAGAAAGGCAACTACCCTTTGACCTTCTTAAAATTGTGCACTTCCTTTAAAACTATCCATAGTATAATGGATTTTCTGCACAAGATGAAAAGCTGTTTGCAGTGCTTTCTTGTGTTAAGTGGTGCTCTTTTTACTATGGGCATGAAGGTTAAGACTTAGTTTAAATAGAATTGTCTATTAGTTATTATGCAGGCTCACAACTAAATAAAATATGGATGCTATTTAACTTTGTATTCATGTAATACCATATTGTTAATTTGAAGCTAAGATCCACTGTCTACTATGTAAGAAAAAGCACTGAATTGTAAGCCAAATACCCAGAAATGTCCAGAAGTGAGAAACACAATTTTCTAAGTTACATGGAAAACAAATGAATACAGTCTTGGTAATTATTCACAGTTAAACAAGATAATGCCTGTTTTATTGTATCTTATTGATAAAGTTTGCCTTGGAAATTTAGTTTCCCTTCTTTTTTGTTTCTTCTTCTTCTTCTTCTTCTTCTTCTTCTTCTTCTTCTTCTTCTTCTTCTTCTTCTTCTTCTTCTTCTTCTTCTTCTTCTTCAGTGGGGGGCAGGAATTAACGTTTTTAAACTGGATACAATTATTCACAAATTTCAAACAAGATCAGATCCAAATCAGTTTTAATCAGCAATATGGAACTGTTTGTAAGCAAGCAACAGCAATGTCACTGTGTCAAGGACCTGGATATTTGGAACTTTCAATTAATAAAATAATGTGTGGCATGTTAATTGTGCCTCAAAAGCTTTTGAAGCCCCTTAATTGGACACAGAATGGAAATATTTCTTTATGCAAGGAGAGGAAACAGGAAACAGTCACTCAGTTTGTGAAAACAATATCTAAGAATTGCTGAAGACACTGAATAGTTAATGAAGCCTCTGAGCTACTTCCAGATCCAAGACAAAGAAAGCTATAGTTCTGTCCTTATCAGCAGATGTTCTTTCATATTGTGTATCATGCTGACTTGATTAAATTAGCCTGTAAAGGTCAAATGAAATATGTCTGCCCACTTCTATTTTGATTTTTCCTGACATTGCCTGATAGACTTGATAATAAGTGGTGCCTGCCCACAATAACTTTAATGTTTCAGACATTTGGAATTATATCAGCTCACAGGAACATTTACCTTACTATACTGTAAAGCTGCCTTACAAGAGTCTTTTGCTTGTTTAACGTGTACTTGCACCATTGCATTATAGCTTCTGTTATTCCATGGCGACCTTGGTGGAATGAAAGCTGGATCAGAATGCCCTGTCTTCAGGGCTCATTTGAAGAGAAATGAAGTTTCCACTAGAGATACCTTGAAAGGTAACCTAAGACAGTTTGCCTTAGGTTACCTTCAAAGCTCATGTCCTTTATGTACTTTTAACCTCATTGTGGTTATTAGATTGCTCACCAATGCCCACATATTCAGCAGGACCTCCTCTGTACCAGGTGAGCCCCATAGAATCTGAGTGATGCATATGATTCCAAACATGCCTGAATTAATGTTCAGTGCCTTTCACTTTGCAGATTAGCAGAATTTCCCCATAAAAAGTAAGCCCAACAGGCAACTATCAGGCAATAAATCCAATAGGAGAGATAGAAAAGCCACTTTTGTCTTGCACTTCATTCTGCCAGAATAAAAAAGCATGAAGGTACCAAACACTGGAAAAAGCAAAGATTGAAGCTACCAGATGTGCATCTTAAAACGATTATGTCTTTTAGGTACTTCAGATTCCACTTCCAAAAGATATGCACTCCGAAAGACCTTTTGGAGATCAAATCCAAAGAGCTGCATAGCCTAAAAACTGAGGCATTCTTGAACAACCATTTTTAATCCTGCTGTATATTATTTTTCAACAGTAAGAAGAATTTAGGGTTAAAATGGATTATTGAAGAATAACCTTAAGGAACAACTTGGCTCCAACCGAAGTGGCCTCAGAATAGTTTTCTCTTGCATACTGAAAAGGTTCCTTTCTTTTCTATTTCAGCTGCAAACTTACCAGCTGAACTTTGTGATTTAAAAAATAAAACTTTAGAAAGCACCAGGGAATTAGAATTTGATTGTAATTTCCTTGTGGATAGCACTGACATAGGAGGGAACCACAGTGATAAAGCCTTTATTTTCAGGCTTAATCTCTGGTATCACCATGTAGGGCTGTGTAAAGGATACTTGTCTGAGATTCAGGAAAGCTGCTACAAGTAATAGTCAATAATTCAGAAAATGATAGTGGTAGCTACCAAGCTGCCCAGCACAGAAGGTCAGAAAAAGGCTTCCTAAACCCTTCTTCTCTTATGTCAAGGGAGGGCAGCAGTAATCACCATTGTCTCCTGGTACAGCACTAATATGTACAGCACTAAGCTAGATAGACCCATGCTCTGACTCAGAGCATGTCCACATCACAGTGTTGCCACTCATCCAATCCCTCACAAACTGTTTGAAGCCAACCTGTGACTGACTTTATTCTTCAGTCTTCAAAATGCTGATCACAAAAAGAGAACCCCGTGAGCCAATCGGGGCACCCTCCAGCCAATTAAGAGAAGAATGCAAGAAACATAATTCAGTTGGTATACCTCCTCTTCCTGGTGGTGGTGGGGAAGACGGGTTATAAAAATCCAGTCATTCCTACTCCAAGAAGAATGGAGATAAAATGCTAGCTGCAGCTCTTCTCCCCCAACCTGTAACAAGGGGAATTAATTTGTAAGAAAAGAAAAGAAGGGAAACTTCCAAGGTGCCTTGCCACCACCTCTCTGCTCCTTTAAAAGCTTCCAAATAAAGTGATGGCAGATCAGTAGTTTTGCAAGCCGCCATGGGAGAGCGTGCGGAGTAATCTTATACAATGAGACAGAACTCCAAGAATAGGATGCTAAACTTCAGTTACAATAGGAGGTAAGAAGAGCTTAGAAGCAGACCCTGGAAAAGTCCAAAATCTTCACCAATAGAAGAATGGACTGCCCACAAGAGTCACAGAGCCACATTTCAAAGCAGATAGTAGTTTTGCTTCAATTTCAGATAAACTGCATCAGAGCCAGGGGGAAAAAATCTTCAGTTCTCCAAACATTACACTATTATATGAGACAAGGTTGGACTTGGGTCCAGATTACAATGGAATGGACACAAATAGGTTTTTCCTCTCTGTTCTCCTTTTTTTCTGATAAAATATCATGTACGGAACATACCAATGACCATTGATACGAATAGTAATGTTTCTCGAAAATCAGCTAATATTCTATCAATACAAGCTCACAAAATTCATCACCAAAAGCAGTAAGTGCTTAGCAAGTTTTCATAGCTGTTTATTCATTATAAATAGTAAATATTTACTGCGCTTTTTTAATATGAGACCTTTTTGTTTTTACAACACATGTGTTGTTGGTAGAGAATGTAACATAAAGATAGTATTTTGTTCAATCACTCTTTAAGACCAATGTGTGAGCTAAACTCTGTACGATATCCTAGTCCTACTAATTCACTAATTTCATTGAACTGAATGCTAAAGGGAATGTATTTGTGCTCTACCTCACTCGCCGTTCCGAGAATAAAGAAAAATAAATAACACTGCCTGCCATCTTCCTGTCCCTCCTAACATTTCAAAAGACAAATTTATTGACATTTGAAAATGTCACAACACAAAATGTATGTAAACCTTGATTTCCATTGGATTATATAGGATGCAACTGTATAATTTAAAATTACATGACAACTACAGAGACATAGTGATTTATGCCCTGCATTTTTTCTAGAAATAATGTAAACATAAGCATTTTAAATGTAGTATCTTCCCCAAAGAGTCCCTGTTGATCTAATAAAATGGAGATCATCAAAGGAAACTGTGACACCTCAATATACTAAAAGAGTGAAATATGTACTGTAAAAATAAAAGTACTTGGAAAAAATATAATTTTGATTCTATATATAATGCCTTGGATGCAGCCAAAGCTTGGTGAGGTACGCCATATTGCACATTGTTAAGCAGTCATAGAAATTAAAGTTATTCTGTATTTTTGCTTGTTTCTTCTAGGAGGTAACATGGACTAGGAAAATTTCACACACAAACCACCTTGTAAAACTTTTCTTCATGTTACAAAATATGTCATTTGCTGTTATGAAGAAAAGTCCCTTTGTATGTGACACTTAGCAACAACAGGATTACAAAAACAAGAAGATAACCAATAACTTATTTCCGGAAGTCTTCAAACATCTAGTCTAGCTTCCTACAGACTTTAACATTTCCTTTCGAGGTCATTTTCCAGTGTGTTAAACAAGGTTCTTCAGCCCATGCTTTGCAAACTGGGCACTGTCAAAAGTTGGCATTGAAAGTTTTAAAACATGTTCTGAGTTTGCAGCATTCAGACCGTGGTGTCTGAGTTAATCCATGCATCTTCATCAACCTAAAAATGGAATGCTTACTTCAGCCCAGTAATTTGAAAAACTCAAATTATTATTATTATTATTATTATTATTATTATTATTATTATTATCATCATCATCATCATCATCATCATCATCATCATCATCATCATCCCCCATTATTGTTGTTGTTATTTGTTTTTAGCCAATGCCATAGTGAACTGAACTCTTTGTCTTCTGAGCTGCTTTACCCAACATGTCTGAACACCTTATTGAAAGCACTGATGAGGAAAGAACGTAACAGTCCCATTTATCACTAGAATGATCTCTGCATTCTGGGCCTCATTTTGGTGAGAAGATTGCTCCATTCCAAATATTGGAGTGAGACCAGGAACAAGACCAGCTTTAATGTGAAGTGGACCATACACTTATGCAATATCTGGCTTCAGATAATGAAAGGCACCTGTGAAAAAAGAAGAAGAAGCATAATAAGCTTTTAAAGTGATGCTGTGACAACTTCACAGTAAGGGGCAGTGTCAACTACAGGTTGACATTGTCATATTTAATACTGATATATCAAAGGAAAGGGACTAATACGCTTATTCTTAGACAAGTTTGACAAAACTCTACGTATCTGGGATTATATACTATAATGATTCTTGAGCTGACCTCATTAAGAACATGTGTTTCTAATGGTGGAATGCCAGTGGTTATTTCATTTTGGACAACCCCTCTGTTTTACCTAATGGCAATCAGGTTTCATGTCTCAACAATTAATAACATCAAGATGTTGTTGACATCACTTTAAAAAATAATTATGCAGCAGAAATGTTGCTGAAATAATCTACCCTCATAGCAGCACATGTGTCTACCTCTACAATAGGAAAAAAAATGCATTTTATTTTTGTTTATTGCAGGCAAATATTTATGTCCTGTTTTATTACTAAAGATAACATGTGCCAAATATATGTTCTCTTTTACTTATGTGTGCGCATTTGGTTTTAATGATTTGAGAAGCCTCGTGACTCTATCAATTTTTAATCAAGTTTGGTTTTTTAAAAATACCAAGTCTCTCATATCTCTCAAAACATTTCAGGACAACTGTATAATTCATATTGCTAAATATTAGTCTAAATCTGACTACCCATCAGATTTTGCTGAGGAAGACATCATTTTCTTTCTTTTCCCAAGCTGTTGGTGGACTACAAAATTTTTCATCCCCCAAACAGTATGGAAGGCTGCTTAGAAGACAGCAAGGTCACTGAAAATACAGTAGTTTGTTCACCCCCACAATTGTTAAGAGATACATTAAGACAGCCTTCCCCAACCAAGTGTCCTACAGATATCCTGAATGTCAGTTGCCATAATCACAGCTGGAATAATCAATACTAGCTAGGAATATACTAGCTAGGAATGATAACAGTTCATCCAAGTTATCTGAATGTGGCCAGGATAGGAAAGGATGGATTAAGGCATTGCATCCATGTGGTACAAACCAATGTCAGTGCAATTTTACTGATATGGAATGAAGGCTAAACTATGAGTGTCCACAGGGGAGGGGGTCAAGAAGGCAAATGACAACCCATGGATGACTTAACACAAATGCCATGACTTAAGTACTTGTTCAGATATCCTGACACAAGTATGTAATCACAGTATTTGCACAATTATGTCATCGTGTGTGTCATTCTGGCATCATCAGGTTTTCTGCAGCTGTTGCTGGGTTAAACTGTACTTATCTGGTCATCACCATGTAGGGAGGTCTCTGACTAAATATAGTTGTCAGCCCAGAACTAATCTCCCACAGGTTTATGGCTAAATGTTTTTCATAAAATGGCCATATCCCACCTTTTGTCTAAGAGTTTAGGCAGCATGCACAGTTTTCCTGCCTCCAATTTTAGCTCAACAATATCACTGTGAGTTTAGTTGTGACAGACAACCTAACCCTAAGTTACTCAGTTAGCTTCTCCAGCCAAAGGTAGTCTTGAACTAGGGTCTTCCCAGCCTAAGTCAGCACTTTAAGTGCTATACCATCCATGACTCTGCTCATTGTTTGAATGAGACTCTTGGTTGGTTAAAAAACAAAGTGCTTACCCCTCTAATAATGTATGACAAAGATAGATTTCAGGAACAGACATACATTGCCAATGACTTAATACTCACTTTGTCCATATTGCCCATACTGATAGCCTGGGACGGGGTCCATACTGTAACCAGTAGTGCTGTACGTTGGTGGGCAGTATGACTGAGATGTCGGCAGGCTATCTAAACTTTTCATATGATCTAGTCTTTGACTACAGCTTGCTGACACAGTGGTTGTTGGCTCTAAGCCCCCAGTTAATGGTGACAAGGCGTAGTCAGTTTGGGGCTGGTGAGGGACTCCTCCATGGTTAGTTAAGAGGCCCATTACCTAAAATAAAAAAGAAAGGTGGGGAAGGGGAGGTTAAACAGCATGAAAACTATATTTGAAGGAATCCACAAGTTATTTTATTAATTCTGTATTTATTCCTTGATTTCTGATCTCTGATTCCAAAAAGAAATAGACATGTCACACAAGTTTAAATAATAACGTATGACTGGCATTCTACTCTAATACACAAACATATATATTATTTCATCTGAGAAAATCTCTTCTTCAGTTTTCTAATGTCTGATCATATGTCACAATGACTATTTAATATGTAAAGCAAAGCAAGCTTTCACCATGATTATTTTTAAAGTACTAATATTCTATACTTTAAAGTACTACTATTTAGTACTTTAAAATTCTATTCTTCTCTTTATTACTCTATAATGAAGAAGTAACATTGCTTTAATTGAGAGGATGGTTGAACGAAGTTGGTTTTCCCATAAAAGAGTATATTTTGTTTTCTAGTCAAATTGCGGTAGATGCCCTTTTCTTCCACTATAAAACTAGCAGCAGATTCTGGAAGCGTTCCAAATACACGATGCTTTACTATGACTCGGTAATAAGCTGTGAGCTGGAAAAAAAAGTGTTGTGAGGAAAAATACAGCCAAATTTGGTCACAGGTAGACTTCCACAGTACCCAAACCGTGAAAACCAATGTGCTTTCTGATTAACATTAATGTTGTACATATTATAAGGCAGATACAAACCTCTCCAATATTTTATGTTTTACAGGAAACAGTGAGTATAGGCTTTCTGGCCCCTCTCTTGCTTCCCATCCTTGCCCGTTACCATACACTGCAGGCAAACAGGCTTATCTTTTGCCAATACAGTCCTCTAAAATGATACAAACTAAAGCAGCACCAGAAAAGAAAAGACAGGACCAAATCTAAGCTACAATTTTCTTTAAACTTGATTGAGAAATTATGGCTTTAAATTTACAAGGGAAACTAAAACCAGTTGCAAGATCAAAGATAGTCAAAAGAACTAGAAATGCCCTGTTGAGGTTCAAAGAAAGATGTCTTTGGTTTGGTTGTTTTAATCAACAACCTCCCAAACATTTAAGCAGCAAACATCATTAACTGTAGTATATTTTTATTACTCTTGAACATTGACATTAAAATCCTTTTTATTAAATCTCTAATGTGCACTGCAAGGCCTGTATATTGTGTACTTTGTGAAGCACTGAGATATGTATACACATATACATACGCATACATGCAATACATACAAACACAGAGAGAGAGAGAGATTATCATAACACGTGCATTATCCTGCCACAGCATTTCTTAAACTTTTCAAGACCATGGGTCACTGATGATTGTTTCTTAAAAGACAAACAGAAACTTTAGGACAGACAACATGATGGCCATTAGTGGGAGGTTTGAAGGGGGAGCACTGTGGGCAGCTGAAGCCAACTTGCTACATCTCTACTTCCAGCTACCAGCCAAAGAATGACAGCAGCAAACACAGTGGGAGCCAGCAGATCAAGCACTGGATGATCTTCATTGAGGAACCAGACAAAGCAGAGCGCTGTCCCTTACAGGAACCTAGGCCTTTGATGTGGATGTGCTGATCATGCATCGCTAGAGGTAAAGGTCCGGAATTTGTGCAAAAGACGGCCAAACACAGGAGCTGAAGAGACACTATCTGTTTGGAATGGGTAATTGCATGGCATGATGGGAGACTTTGTGCTACAAATATAAATGCTGACCACAATTTTGGCCATGGGTTTAATTGTGCTGCCCAGCAGAGATTGACTGTAAATGCTAGATGCTCTTGTCTTGCTGGCCATATCCCTGGCCATGCTGCTTCTTGATTCAAGGAGCTGTGGTGGCTGCACAATAGGGCTGTCCCAATCATTGCCAAGGTAATTTAATACCATCCCTCAGTTTATAGCACCTTAAGTAGGGAATTCTGTATGAGCACAGAAACATTTCCATTGCACTGAAGTGACCAGACACCTTGCTTTGAGTTGCTACTCTGCTGCTCTTTGTGGGGTCATGGTGGGGCTCTGCAATTTCTCGCAGATACATTGAATCACCTCAATAACAATTTGCACAGCCCTAGATGTGCAACAGCAATTTGCAGGCCAGGTAGAAGCAGGCTCAATTATTTTTGCAAATTCACACCTCCACATTTTCTGCAAAACATACTTTCCTAACATATGTGATAATGTAATCACAACATATGTGATTACTATACAGTTTGCTTTTAGTGGAAATTGATTTCCATAGTGCATTTTAGATTACCTTCTCACATATTTTTGTTTAATTGAGGTCAACAAAACTTTAATCAAGTGTTTGTGTTAGCTTTCAAATTAACTCATATACTGTATAGATGTCACTTATATCAGATATGCGGGAGGTGGGGGAGTGAGAGAAACAAAATGGAAGTGTAGATCGAGATAGAGAAGACACTCCTCTTCAAGTCTCATTTTATGGAGATATTTTTCAGCTTGCTCACTTGCTTTCCTTTCGTTGCATGATGTGGATGACTAAGGGAATTTACATAACGCCGAACAAGTCTAAGGCTGTTTTCTACTAAAATTAATTTGCTTTAGCCTCGTTATGGTGTTGGCATGACAAAGCAACCCTGCTCATGACTCATGTATCCAAAACTGGGGAAAAAGAGAAAACATTCAAAGTCTGACTTAACATTCACACAAAAAATGTAAAATCTTGACATTATTTATATCCAGCCTTTAAGATTTGTCTGCAACCTAAAATACACATTGTTTATCATAAAGCTAGCGTTGTTCAATGAATCAAACAAAGCTAAATGTTTCATTTATGGGATATAACTGGCTTGGTTGTCTCGTGACAAAATTGCCTATATAAGAAGGTGGTAATAAAAACAATCAAACAAACAAATGTCATTAACAGAAATAGTAAAATCCTGCTCTTCTTCCTTCCGGTGTAGCAGCTCTGGGAACTAATTAATGTGATTGTTTTTAAAAAATCAACTAAATCCAATGATTGAAGGTAGTAAATTAACTTTATGAATTCAACAGCTATTTTCCAAACTTACTACAACCACTGAATATGAACCCGCCTAGAGTCTCCTATTGTAGGGGAGATGGGCGGGAGAGAAATCTAATAAATAAATAAATAAGTAAGTAAAATAAATAAACAGGCTTGCAACATTTGGGAACGGTTTTTGTTGCTGTTAGTTGTTTTGCTTTTTTTAAGAAAGAAAGAATAAATGGCATTTGTAGATTACTTTGAAATCTTTTGGAACTGCTGGAAGTTGTATACCAACTGCTTGCATTTATATCATGTAATGCAAAAGTTTCTATGGGGCAACTGACAAAATTCCACTGATTTTATAATGGGATTTATTCCAAGTTTAGTAAGGCTGTAGTCATTGAGTGAACTCTGGTGATTTTTCACATGGGTGAAGGTCCCATGGAAAATTTCATCTACTCAGTGTGGTTCTAACTTCCCTAACTTCTAAAAAATACACACCACTGTCTATATTATCAGCTAACTGTGTTTCTATAGCTTTAGAGAATGGTAATGCTAGTCTCGTCACCTTCAAGACTCTTACCCATATGGAATCTGTCCACCCTACACAATGTGGCTATCTATAGAGTAAGGTTCCTCAACCTCAGCAACTTTCAGATGGATGGATTTCAACTACCAGAATTCTCCAGCCAGCATGCTGGCTGGGGAATTCTGGAAGTTGAAGTCCACCCATCTTAAAGTTGCTAAGGTTGAGGAACCCTGCTATAGGGGACACTATAGACACCTGCCTCTAGAGAGACTGAGGCAATGGAAACTAGAAAACAGCCTTCCCAGTCACAGCCACACATTATGAAACAGCTTATCCTTTGAAGGCCTCCACCTTTATCCTTTAAGAAGCAGTTGAAGATCTTTCTCTTCTATAGGGCTTTTGCAGGAAGAGAGGAGGGGGAGGGTTGTGTTTAAAAGACAGCAACACATTTTCAGGCATTTAAAAAAAAAATTGTAATACTTAGATTTTATGGGTGTTTTTAATATACTACTGTAAACCTGCTAGAGTTGCTCAAGTAGGCGGAATACAAATAATTGAATTAAATAAATTAATCAAGAGTTTTCCCCAAGTTTTAATCCTGTGGTAAATTATCATAACTCTACAACTTTCAGCTCAATCTACCTCAGTTTTTAGGATATCAGATTTACTGACTAAAAACTGACATATAAAGCATGAGTTACATTTTGAAGCCATGATTCCTGAATAAATCTGGAGTTCTGCTTTTCATTGTGTTGCCTTTCTGTATCCCAGTATTACTTTGAATTGCTCTGAGTGGTATTTTGGCCCACAATATCTGCGTGAGGTACACTTTTGCAAGACTTCATTCAATTTATCAAGACGTTATGATGGCCCTCTTTTCTGTTCTCAGTTTTGTAGTATTTGGAATTCATATTTCATTTGTAACAGAGATTAATCATCTCCAAATTCTTGACAATCATTATAAAATTCACTTCCATCTGGTCTAAACTTAATAAAAACACAAAATAGATTAGATTAAATTAAATTAAATTTTTAATCATCTTTATCAAGTATAGGTGCTATGTAGTGCATCCATATCTTTGAGCATGGAAAAAAGAAACAGCACTACTAAACTGGGACCAAAATTGTTATTTCAGAAATATCTTCAGAGGCTTTCAAATTCATGCTGCAGTTGATTAGCATCTAGATAATTAGATTTTGGGACCATTCTCTTTGAAAGTAATAAGGAAAGTTGCCTAAAGGCAGAAACTCTGCCTTGTGATATGTGTCATGACCTTATAGCACTGGAACAAGGAGTTACTGAAAGGGCACTGCTGGCTTTCACCTAACTGCTTGGTTAGGAAAGCTATTAGGGGACTTATTCTGAGACATGTTTAACAGTTTGCTTTCCCAAGGACTCTACAAGGGATAAATGATATACAGTATGCTTCCCAGTGAGGTATCTTCCAATGGCACCCACAGCTTTCATCTTTCCCATCCCAACCAGTGCATTTATTTGCGTCCTAGTCTGGTCAGAAGTCTTGGCATTCTTAGAAGCCACCCATCCAAGTACTAACCAGGATAGAGCTGACTCTGCTTAGCTTCTAGGATCAGCCAAGGCCGTGTAAGTACTGCCACCAACTGAGATTTAAAAAAAAAAAAAAGTGAGTTGGGGGGAGGGGGACATGTTCCTCAAGGTTCTTACTGCTGCTTTTTGTTGCTTTTCTTTATAAAGTTATATTGTCTAAAAACAAACAAAAAAGACTTCTCCATTTATATTCAATGGTTATTTTAGCAAATCTGATAAAGGACCATGTTATTTTGAAGTTCTTTTAGGGAAACATTGCTTCATGTATATTATATGCATTATACATTTTAATGTTAGTCTTTGAACTTCCAAGTATGAAAGAAAAAGGGAAACAAATATGAGATAAATGTATACATGTGTTAGCTGTTTGGAATATGGATTCATTCCTGTTAACTGACTTCAGAAACAAAGGAAAAAACCTCAGATGTTCAGTCCAACATGCAGTTTATTTTTTCCCTGATGGGCTTCATTCAGTTTTTGCTTACCGATCTGCATAGATTTCAGCTGAATCAAATGTACTATTAAATTGGATTTTACTCAAATTAGATGAAAAGTAACATTTTTGTCCCACTAAGTCAAAGATCAAACTCTGTGATTTACACCACATATTTTATGCAAGTGAACCAAAAAAGTAAAATGAAATCTTTCCAGTGCAGCAGCAATTTTTCTTCATAGAGAATATTTATATATTTCTCTTGTTTATTAATTACATCATCTGACTTGTAAATGTCTGAAGTAAACGTAATAAAATAAAAAAGCAAAATAAATAACAAATAATGAAGATGAAATGTATTAATACTGAAAATAAACATTAAACATTATACAGAATTAAAGTCCTAATTGTATAGAAATGTCCAGGTACATTCAAATAACAAGACCAAGTTATTTCTTTTGGAAGATATTTGCAGAATTGGGGTGCTATCACCAGAAGGACCACTCTAAAGAGTTGGACATATATCTGAACTCATTGGTAATTGGGAATGACACATGTAGATGTCTTGTTATTAGTGCATAAATTTTGACTTCATACAACTAATAAGCCGCAATATGCACGACTGGTGCACATTTATATTTTAAGCCTATATACAGTACAGGTAGTCCTCATTTAGTGACTGCCTCATTTAGCAACTGTTTACAGTTATGACAGCGATGAAAAATTAACTTTACAACCAATCCTTGTATTTACAACGTTTGCAAGTCTGTAAAGGAAAGCTGAAGTAAGATCATAAGCACAGTTGCTGTTTTACTTGGCAACTGCTTCACAACAACTGAGTTACCAGTCCCAATTGTGGTCACTAAACGAGAACTATCTGTAATATAAAAACATCTGAGACAGTGGCAGCACTTGGCTGACCTTCTGAAGCTGCATAGGTTGGAGTCCAGGTAGGACTTAGATGGACAACATCAGGGACCCTAGGGCTGAAGGCCAGACTGAAAGGTTGAAAAGAAATCCCAGAAGGAGGCAATGGCAAATCAGTTCTAGATCATTGTCAGGAAAGTTTGATCTCTCTCTTTCTCTCTCTTAATCATCTATTCACCTTCACCAAGTGTCAAGATTGACTCAAGATCTAAACCACTCTGTTTACTCAGCTCTAGTTTCCCAGGGGATATAGTAGAAGTATAATTTTAATTAGATTGAGTCTTCAATAGTATTGACTTACAACAAAACTGCTATGTTGCTTTTCTATTTTATTATAGAAGGGTCTAGCTCTTCTGTGAGAAACAATCAAATATTTATCTTTCTAAAATATGTAGAAGGTTCTCCTTTCAGTATAGAGTATAGTATTCTCCAAATAACAACACCTATCAAGTTATTAAACAGGACACACCTATTCTCAGTGATCCAAATTCTGTTAAACTGAGGGGTAGGGGCTTATTTCATTTCAATGAAATATGATGTCACTTAATAGGACTGGAATTACAGCAAAGCTGACATACTATTGGCATCATAAAATCCTCACATGTTTTAATTCATTTACGCATGCCTGCATTTAATATCCTCTGTAACCATGTCTGCAATTTAATTGATGGGAGACAAGCATGTTCTGTATTTGGGGGCTATTTTTTTCTCTCTCTCTCCTTATCCTGATTGAAAGTTTTAATGAATCAACACAAAGAAAATTGTTGGCTGTTAATGTATTAAGCTGAAGTGACAGGATCATGAGTAAACTTTAGTGGAGTTAATGACACCCTCTTATCTGACCCTGACACATTTGCAGCATGTAATTTACAGAAGCTCTGTCCAGGGAATCTTGACAAATGCTCCTAAGGATGTCAGGGCACTGATCCATTTTAATGTAAAACAGATGTGGGTCACATACTCTCATTCATCACTGCACTGAACATTTCAAACTACTGCTTAGATGGATGGCATTACCTGCTGTGAACTCTTTTTCCCTAGGGAAACCCACCTCCCCATTTACCCTCATTGCAAAAAAAAAAAAACACCTTCTCCAGAAAAGAGATAAAATTCTGCAGGTCATCTTATTGACTCTCATAGGACTTAACACACGTGCCAGTAAACACAGTTTTTAGAGTTACAATCTCATCTCAGCTGTGATCTCAGTTACAATACTTAGGCAAACCACTTTCTCTTAGTCTCCATGCCACTCACTCCTCCCACCATCCCATTCTCCTTAAACCTTACTCTTTTCACTCTTCTTTTTATATTTTCTTATTATTACACTGCTAACTATCCCTTCCACTGCCTCCTTCCAGATTATCTTGGAATAATATTCCATATACCTGAAGAAGACTGGCATCTATGAAAGATGATACTGTAATAGTTGTCATGTGTATGGTGTGTAATTATTTTCTGTTGTTTTCCCTCTTTATTTTAAAGGCTAGCGATATGATTCATTTTAAACATTCAGGAAGCACTATATAATTCTCCTTGGCTGCATGATCATATATTATTTAATCATATATGACATTAAATGTTCATGTGCTTACACACACACGCACACACGATCAGTTGCATGCTTACTATGGGACCCAATGCAGTCTCCTTTTCCATCTATTTGTTGAAATAGTATTTTTAGTAAAAACACATTTAAGAGCAAGTAACAAATATAAGGGTTGCTGTCTTCAAGATGTTCAACAAGGATTAATTTTCTCTCAGTGTTTTTCTCAATTATTACTAAAAATAGTAAGTGAAGTTTGCACTTTCGTTTGATAAATAATTGATTAATTACTGTAATAGAAAAATGACTCACTGTGGTATATGAGAAATTGGCAAAATCTGTGAGTTATTTGTATGAAATACTTGAATTTAGATTTAAGATTAAAATGACTTTAGCCACAATAAAGTATTTTATATCCAAAGCTTTAGTTGGCTGTCAATATTCAACAATTTGATCTGAATCCAAAATATCCCATTTGAAATAAATAAATAATACAACTGTTTTAAACTCTAAATGCCAGATGTGAGGTCTACTTCACTTTCTTTAGCCAAAACAAGCATCATTCCTTGTTTTCTTTGTTCCCAACTTGGGAGGGGGGGGATTGTTCACTGTCACAGATGTCACACCTTATACTCTTTTGTACGGTTTTAAAACTGCAGTAAAGACTCCAGAATTCATTGTACTTTGCCTAAACCCTCAGAAGCTCCTGAAGTAATGTTAAAAAAATAGCAGCTTCTAGGGATTGCCATTCCTAATTACTGAAGATGACATTTTGATGCTAAAATAATAGATCAATTGGATTTTTTTCAGACAGAAAAAATATTTTTTAAAAACATCTCTGTCACTTTTCTCCCAGATATCAATGTGTACAATATCAAGTCTGACATTATTACATATTTTGGTTCCTCAGATATATGGTTCCTCCATATTCATATTTTGGTTCCTCAGATATAAACACACACACACCCCGCCACCAGCATGTGTTCTGAAAAACAAACAAATATAATAGGAATAAACTAAGAATCCATTTGCCTAATGGTATGGCTCACCTCTAGATCATGGAGGATGTTTTTCTTTTTTTAACACTAGACATCCATTCATCCATTTATGGCTTTTGTTTAATGTGTTTGTGGTTCCTACTTATGACTATTGGGTTTTTAGATTATAACATGGATGTTTTAATTATATTAGTTATCCTATATAAGCTGCCAAGAGTCTTTTCAATTGTGACAGGACATAAATATAAATAAATAAATATGTCTGGGTATATGCGCTGCTCCAATCAATACTGTCTCCAGGTGGGTTGTATATTTGTCATCCATAATTAGGATGAACAGTAGAACAACAACTACATTTTAATAAAATATCTTGACACGTGTCTTCTGATAAACTGTAAAGGTATGTTGTGATATCTTAAATGTTGAAATTGCAAGCAAAGCAATAAACAAATGAATAAATGGACAGTATCGTACCCTGAATTTTGATGTCATTTTTTTCTGAATAGGAAGTGTTAAGGAATTGATCTGAGATAGATATACCAGATCAGCAGTGTTATTGCATTCACAGCAGGCATTAGCACTTAGTAGCTTTATTTGTCTCTAAGTTTTAGGCTTCACAAGTGTTTATCAAAAGAAAATGATATTTTGTCTCATATGCAGAAAAAACATCAATAGCCTGATACGTATGTACCCAGAAAATGTAATAGAAAGAGCTGACATTAAATATACAATTTACATACGTGCTATACATATATACTCAAATTACAATTTATATACATTACATACATTATATACCTCTAATGTCCATTCTGTCCTGGTTTTGGGATCACAGAGTGAGAATGGAAGAATCTTCTAGAAAATAAATAAAAACTAACTAATTTCAGAACCAGTTTTGCCAACCTGATGCCTTCTAGATGTCTTCAATCACAATTTCAACCCAATCAGTATGCCAAATGATCCTTGCTGACTGCCTACAATTGGAGATATAGTTTCACACATCTAGAGTGCCAGGTGGCAGTGGCTTCATGGACCCTTGACATCATTAACCTTTATTCCAGCAAAGATCAACCATTTGTGGCAGAAGAGCTCTTACCACCACCAGGTATTAATGACTAAAACAGATACCAGAAAAATAATCAGTCAACCTGATGGGAAATACAGACTTGCTCTGAATCTGAAAGAAGCTGGAAGTAGAGATGTACAGCTTTAGAACTCACCCAAATTCTAAATAAAGAAAAATGAGCTTGGGTTTCTCAGTCTTGAAAACTTTTCTTGGTTGTATGTATGTGTGTGTGTGTGTGTGTGTGTGTTGCATTCTTTGTTATTAGATGTGAGAAAGGATGCCACTGCTGGCACTGTTTTTATGTTGCATATCTTCCCATCACACTGAAGACTCCCTGGCTTCAAATTTCTTCCCCCAAAAATGTGGGCAGAGAAATTGGGTGGATGATTTATCCTAATTTTTCTGGGGAAAGAAGAAATTCTTCAACAACAACAGCAAGATTCTCCCCTTTTTAGTGACAGTAGCACTGGTACTCTAAAACCCAGTAAAAGAATCTCCTCATGAACTTTCTCCTTGGGATTGAACTGAAGCATGGGATGCCAAGGAGGCTGCAGACACTGAAGAGAAGACTGTGCTATAAAAGGAAGGACATTCATACCCCTCACAATTAAATTGTGCAAGGACCCCTCATTCCATCCATGAGAATTTCTCAGAAATTCTCTTCTCCTTTCAAAAAATTCTTACATATTATTTTTCATCAAATTGCCTGAGAATTGGTAGAAAAAAGCAGAAGAATTAAATAAAACAATGTATGATATATAAAACAGACAATATACTAGTGTAGCATCCAGATAGGTATCTTGATGTTGTCAATACATCCACTTCTAACTTCTTTCATGCCATATTCTTGACCAAAACTTCATGCCATCTCAACAATACTATTTGTCTTTAGAATATCTATATCTATATATCTATTTCTATAGCTATATCTATAGCTATATCATCTATAGATATAGATATACAGTAGATATGCAAATTTTCCTGCCTAGGACTAAACAATAGTTTGAGAAGGTGATTTTAAACAGGGAAATGCTGTAGGGAAACAAAATTAAATACTTTCACCACCAACATCACCTTCAATAGAGTCCCTAGTAGAAAAAATATTGCAAATCCCAATCACATGTTTAAAACCTCATAAATGCATTTCTTACCTCAGTACAAGAATTTAGAAAACTAAGACTTATCCCCCCCTCAGATGGGAAAAAAAACACAAAAATTATGGGCCACATCCTTATCTGAAACAAATTAAAGTCAAAAGAAAATTCAGTTGATTTACAATAGCTGAGGAACTTTTGTGTGAATTTTAAAACAAGACTTTGTCTCTCCATTTGCAAGCATAAATTCAGCTGATACGATATATGTCATACTTCTGCAAAGAGACTTGATGGACACAGACATAAACATCCAATAAAACAAAAACAGGAAAAGGCAGTAGCTCGGCCATATAGTATTGCCACTGCAGGCAAACTGTGCTGGAATCATTTGTGCAGTAAATCTCCTTTTCAAAAAAACTGAGATGATAAGCCAGTTTTCGAGTCCTTAGAGAGCTACTGGCCAAAAGGAAAAATCTCCCATAAATGAACAAATAGTCTGCTTTGGTGCATGACCCTTTCCTGTATCCCTATTTCTCAACAAAATCATAAAAATAGTGCTTTTAAAATAACACTCAACCTACTGCACATTTCTAAATCAGTCCCTTATTTCCCAGAAGTGGTAGTTACTTCCTTTATAAAATTCCTAAATATAGCAACAGACTATACATTTCAGGTTTTTCCTAAATCCAATCTCATCCTTATCATTTATTCAATACCACCATGTACATGAGGTGTGTATTTCATAACACATTTTTTAAAATGAAGAGAGGAATAGCACCTGCTTGTGATATTTTGGCAGCTGGCAAACAGAGCCGTGATAGTTTGACTGACTTGGTTCATTTCTGAAATTCTGTCAGAGTCTAGCCTTTTGGTCTTTACCATTCAGATTTTTCATATCTGAAAAATACAGTACTGTCATTTTACGGTACCCCAAGGTCTGTCCTACTTATCAAAATGAAAAGGTATATACTACTTCATTGAATAATTGTTTAATTCAAAATTCAAAAGGAGTAAAGGGAAAGGCAAACAGCTCCATAAGTTTAAACATTTAAGGTCGCATGGTTGTATGCATGTGCCAAAAAGTAAACCCCACTAAATTAAGGAGGACTTACTTCTGAGTAGACAGACAAGTATGGAGAATCCCTGGATTTTAATCTATGCAAAGACTTGTTCAATTGCAACATGGTGGAAATAAGCTTTGCTAAGTGCTACCTCAGAAATCCTCCTGCCTTTAAATGTGGTAGGGAGCACTGCCTACTCGTAATGTTGAAGTAAGACTCAACTGTCAATCTGGTCACCTTTTGTATAAAGAATCGGGAGTGAGTGCATTTTGCCTCTGCAAAATATTTTGACATGGCCTAAGATAAAAAGGGTTCTCACTAAATAAAAGGATACCAAAGACATGAATCAGCCACAATAAAATGCATTTAAGCAACATTATTAAGCTTTGATCAAATTTTGCCCATTAAAAGAAACAGGGTGTTAAAAAATAACTGGCTTGGCAATAGAAATTGTGAAAAGGATCTCAGACTAGTAATGTATGCATGTATTGTATGTTAGATTTATATCCCACTTTTTTCAGGAGTTTAAGGTGGCTGTTGATTACAAATATGAATGAAAAGTGTGATGTAACTGCAAAATGGGCAAATGCAATTTTAAGCTATAGGCATCTGGGTGGGGCAAGGAGGAACAAGTAACATTGGATGTGTCATGATATCACAGTGCAGACTCTCTGACTTAGATGCTTGTATCCAGTGCCAAGACCCAAGTACAAAAAGCCATGGTTTGTGTCCTTATGTTGCGACTTACATTTTGTTTGTGTCTTCCCCCCCCCCCCCCCCCATCATTACAGTTGTAATGGATGCCTATGGCTGCATAAACAGAAACGTTCAGATCACAGCAGCTAATTGTTCCATTTTATTCTTGCATTGGTGAGATCTCACTTCTGGGACTGCCCAGAGGATCATTGGTTGCCCTCTCCCCTCTTTGGAAGAACTTTACAGCTCCCGCTGCCTTAAGAAAGCTCAAAACATTCTTAAGGATCCATCCCACCCGGGATATTCTTTTTTTGAACTATTACCATCTGGCAGACGGTACAGGATAATGAAAACAAGGACAAATAGGCTGAAGAATAGCTTCTATCTTAGAGCTGTAACTATACTGAATTCTATCGTATAGTGCAGTATTAATGCAGCATCAGGGGTTGTGCAATATGGAATGTGAAGGTTGTGTTTTAGGTGTTTTATGTGTGTGATGTGTTTTATGTGTTCTATGGTTTTTATATTTTTAAAGCTGCACTGGGGTGGCATTTAATTTCGTTGTACAAGTAGTACAATGACAATAAAGATTTCTATTCTATTTAAAAAGGAATGAGAGAACCTAAACCTGAAGAGGGTTAAAGAGGAGCAATGAAGTTGATTAGGGAACTAGAAGCTAAGTGTTATTAAACAAGAATAAAGGAAGCAAGAATGTTTAGTCCAGGGTTCTGAGTGAGGTTCTATGGCAAACTAAATGTCCCTGAAGGAGCAAGGACAGCATTACAGTGGAGATTGGTGGCCAGACAGTACATTCTGGCTGTTGCGGTCTCTGGACAAGGAGAGATCATGAGATCACCCACTGGCACTCCAGACAGCTGCTTCTCATGAGGAGACTGCAGGAAGTGAGGTTTTTGCAGTCAACTTGTAAGTTAAGTGGCTGGAGGTTGAGGGATTTTAATCAAACTCACAGCTGTAATGCAGCCTATATGGGCACAGGATTCACAAAAGCCTCACTTCTTAATCACTATCAGATGTAATCAATTTACAGTTAAAGAAAGATTTTCTGAGCGGCGGAATAAGAGAAATCCACATGGTGAGTCAACATTCTTTCTGGATTAAAGGCTTTAAATTTTTAGAAAAAAGCTTAACAAGAATTGGATGTAAGAAAGATTAAAACAGATAAATGGGACAGTAATTTTGAAAGATTAAATTTTGGCACAAGTGCTTTTGAAATTTGATTAGCGAAATAACAGTATCTACATTTATTGCTGACTGGAAACCCCTTATGGACTTTTTGCGTAAAACAGAAAAAAATGAATTTATGATCTATGGGTTTGATGATTGGGTAGGATAGATTATAGAAAGAAGAGAGTCATGATGTAACTTTAGAGAATGAGGTAAATTTATAATTGTACTTATAACTGCTGTAATCAGAAGTCACTTCCTTATATCTTTTTTCTTTCTTTTCTATTTTTCTTCTACTTTCTTTCTTTTCTTTTTTCTTTTTGCATTTTAGCTTTCTCTTTTATTTCTTCCTTTTTCTTTTTTCTTTCTTATTCAATTTTACTTTGTATTAATTTTTACTCTTGTTTTTAAAACTTTCAATAAAATTATGTTAAAAAAAAAGAAAAAAATGTTTAGTCCTGAGAAAAGAACACTAATCTGCAATACCTGAAAGGCAGTCACATAGAAGATTGAGACTTTATCATTCTGTATCAACTCAGAGTACAGAACATGACACAATGGATGTAAGTTACAGGAAGGCAGATTCTGATTGCATTTTAGAAAAAAGCTTCTGAACAGTAAAAGTGGTTTGACAGTTACTTTAACAGCTCTTTCATCCACCCACCCACCCACCCCATATGTTTAATTGGAGGTTAAACAACTATCTGTTGGTAATTTTTTAATTGGAATTTCAGAACTAAACTGGGGGATTACCTTGTTGCCCAAAATGATTTTTTCCAACTCAATGATTCTATGAAACCTATTTTTAATTCAACTTTGAATAAGATATACTATGATTTTAGCAATGTCTTATCTTCAAGTGACTTCATTTAGTGCCTGGATTCAGACCAAAAATGGATTCAGAATGCTGATATTTCAGAATTTCTGAGAAAACAAATAACTGGCATGGTGAAGGTTTTAAAGCTTCAAACTTTGATGTTCCAGAATCTGTACCTGCTTTAACAGTGTAACGTTAGTTTTTATGAGTCGATTGTATGTATGATAGTGTGGGTTTTCAATTTAATACTGTATATCACTGCCAAGAGCAGATTTCTGATGTTCTGTATTGAAGGTAGTGCCCTTCTCAAACCAGTTGTGCAACCAGCATCTGAAATAGCATCACAATCAATTCTTGGCAATATTCATAGCAATGAGTTCTTATATATTACACCTTCTGTATGAAACCTGCATTTCTTAAGCAAAGAGTTCTAGCCTGTTCCAATTTTTTAGCTCCTGGATTCCAGTTTAGTCATCAAAATAGTAAGGTGACCGGTTTATTTTATTTAGATCAGGGCAGTTAATTATAATTGATCCAAATGTAATTGAACTTTTCCATTACTCTTTCACAACTTAATAATTTTGTTTTCATTTAAAAAAAGACAGTTCCTATCAATGGCATGCTTTGATGGATTAATTCCAAACCCCAGAAATTATGGGTTCACTGCAGCATCATAAAATGTCAAGCCTTTTGTCAAAGACTACACCTAAAAATTGAGATTCTTGAAAACCCCATATTAATTAAGTCTTGCTGGAAATATATCAACTTGTTTTCATATGGCAGCCTATCTTGCTTCTGCTAAGGTCTAAAGCCATACAGTTTTGTATCCCACTATGTGCTATAGGAATCTCTGAAACTTAATTACATTTACTGTTACAAAAAAAGAGTTTATGAACTTTTGCCTTTAGGCAAAAATGTTTATTTCATTGCCTTTGCTATTCATCCTTTTCAACTCTATTGCCTTTGAACTCTTCAGCTGCACAGAGTTATCACCATGATACAGAAACCAGGAAGTGTGCTTTGGAGATGCAGACCACAAGTTGCAGAAAATGAAAAAAGCAAAAGATATAGGAGTCGTTATTTTGGCCACCTTTTGTGCTATTAAAATCTCATTTTCTGCCTATTAGAATGCCCTCTTACTGCTTACGCAGTGGTGATAGCCAGTGATTAGTGTGTAATTCAGTATAATTGTCTTTTCACTTTTCATTTGTGTCATTCCAAGCTTCCTTCTGTTTTTTTTTAACCCCACAGAGAAAGAGCAGAAAGAAAATAAAGCTGTTAAAATTCTCACATCCCTGAAGAGATTTCCTGATTGTAATTATAGATTGCTTCCCCCCCCAACTCTGTGACATTTGCTCAAAATTCAGTGGATACCTCTCCAAAACACCTGTGCTAAATCCACACTAATAGAATAAACTGCAGAATATTTTACCAGAAACTAATAATGTTGAGCTGAGGACAGATGCCAGAAGTAGGAAGTTTAACCAACCTTTTCTGGCACTCAATTATCAAGGCAATTTATTAACATGATCATCCAAGAAAAGCTCATGCAAATTAGGAAAACAATTATGTCCTTCAAGTCATTATAAGCTTCTTGAGAGCAGTAATGCTCTTAATTTATGTATTCATAATTCGATTATAGCTCATCTTAATGTGTATTGCTCATCAGCTGAGGCAATGAGCACCCTACTCGTAAGGTTAAATTTAAACAGTACATATCTTTTTCATTATTTTCATGACAAAGGATCAAAACCAAAATCAATGTCTCTGGAGAGTTTTTTTAAAAAAAGGAAAGGAAAGAAATCAACTTTAAAAATATATATGTTGGGAAAGCACCACATCAAACATGCCTGTCAACTGAATACAAGCAGAAAGGCTTTGGGATTGCATTATGAAACATTGCCTTAAACTAAATATAACTATGACTTTTGATTCTGTCAGTAGAGAGGGGAGGGGGAGGAAACTAGCAAACTGAAATCATGTGGCTTATATAAAGAATACTTTATGGTTTAAATTTGGCAAATCATTGTATGATGGCCTTGGGGAATAGACAATTTAGTTTGGGCATACAGCAAATCCTGTGTCTGAAAAAGCAGGACTGACCTGAGGTGAAAGGCCATTGCCAATGGCAGGGTTCATAGGATTTGAGGGCCCGGATGGAGGCACAAAGCTGTCTGTATAACTGGAAAAACCATGCCTCGTGCTTGGTAGGCAGTAGGCAGAGCTGCTGTCTGGGTTCGAAGGGAGGCTGCTTTGGTGTACCGTGCTTGGTGGAAGAGGCTGAGGTCGGTGAACTGTACTGCTTGGATCTGATACAGCTGCAATGAAAAGGGGCACAGGTATGAATTTCCCTCATTTTCCCATTCAAAATCCAACCCTAGATCATAGAAAGGATCACCAGACCAGATGCCAATGTTTAAAATGATTCACTGGTTGAGTAGACATCATATGCTAAACCACTATATATTCTATTTGGTTTAGTTCATTCAAACTCACTTCTCAGGTTCACTTGGTCTGTAGTGGAAAAGCAGGTTTTAGCCATTGGAGTCATGACTTTTTTTTATTACATGCCTTCCTTCCCCTGCACACCTCACCTTCTTACACATGTCTTGGGTCAGGAAAACAATGAAATGATTTGCATTGTTTCAAAAATAGGTAAGTGATGCAAGGGAAGGAGAGATGGGAAGAATGAAGCATGGAAAGAAGTCCAAGACATGAGACCAATGGCCAAAGTATTACTTGGCTGTTAGGAGTTCACATCGAGCCCTTGAAAGAAATTTGTCAGACGGCTGAAACATTAACATAATATAAAGAAATGTAAATCATCAAATTTTGAACAGGAAGTTATTAATTTAGGAAACTCTCAGATTGATCACTTTCATGTACTTCCAAGTAACTTTAGGACAGCACCAGTAAACTGATTTTCCTATGAGACTGTAAGAACTCAAGTTTAATGAAAGTACTTAGAGATTCTAACAATGAATTTCAACACTGAGTTTTCTGAGCTATAATTCAGAATCCCTTGTATACACAACAGAATTCATGACAACGGACTGATTTTAAGTTTTCTATATAGTTCTAACAAGGCACATGATTGTTTAATAAAGTTCTGGGCCTTTCCAATTCTGATCTGGCTTTTGTCTGCTCAAGTATTCTATCCAACTCCTGTCAAAATTTATTCTTGGATCCAGCATCAAACATACCATTCACCACTATAAAACAGTTACCTTAGGTGGTGGACCAGAACGGGTGATGAAACTGATCAAGCTACAATTCAGAACTCTCCAGATATATGGAAATTCAATACTCTTCATTCCTAGCCACATATCTAGAGATTCTCCAGTTGTAAACGCAGAGCCACAGTTTGAATATCTGAAACTGATTTCCAGATTTCACCTTCCATGTTAAGGATGATCCACTGAAACCAATGTAAACATCTCTGAAGAGGTAATTATAATGCTTTTCAGATATTCAAAACTGCAGAGGAATGAATAACATGTCAAAGTACAGTTCAAAAGAATTTTTCAACTATACCTTGTGGAATAGAAGTGGGCTGATAAGAAGATTCTGATAACTGATACGTTGGCAGAGTTGGCATGGCAGTGGGTGGGAAACCTCCTGGAATCAAGTGATTGAAAGCCATCAGTTGATTGGCCCCAGCTTGCTTCCTCCATCTGGCTCGACGATTACTAAACCAAACCTAGAAATAGTTGAAAACATAGCTTAAATCAATTTGAAGTGCATTAAGCATTTGCCAAGCTGTATTGATAGATGTCTTTCTTACATCTTGATTAGATTATTTAACTAAAAACCTTATGAAAGTTTTAACTAATTCAGAATTAAGGATCCAAAGTCCTCACTGTACATAGCTGAATGAGTACATTATGCCCAATAGTACTAATTATTAAAATATATCAGCTTCATCTCAAAAACTAGTTAGTACCCATAAAACCTTACTTGTCTTGGTTCCAAAATAGTACCTCCTCCCATATCAACTATCCATATACTAATATCTTATAAAGAAGTCTTTCTCTGTCCTGAAGTGGGCTGGTGTTAAATTAATTGTGGTATGTGAAAAAGCCTAATTTGTGGCTGCACCCATTGTTAAATATACTCCCATGAAGATTCTTCTCATTTTTGTTCTTTCCATTGTGAAGACTCTTCTATTTAAGTGGGCAGTTTATTCTAGTTGTGATTATTTTAATTTGTCTGTCAATAATATTCAATTACTCTATTGAATTTTTTATAATTTTCATTATCTTAATAAAAGTAATTATTTTTAATTAATAGCCACCTATTCATTATTTTATCACGTTTTTTAATTAAGAAAGCTTGCCTTTTCTTAAAATTAAAAGAGAAGTTTCCTTAACTGGCCTACTTTTTAAGTGTGTTTAAATTTACCACTTTTAGTTTAAAGAACATAGCGTTATGAGTTCCCAATCCAGGACATACCCACCTGAATTCAGGTGATGCTTCACTTTTTCCCTACTAATATTTACCCCCAACTGTGCTGTTGCAGTATATAACAAAATATCCAAGTTATGCTTAAAGGACTGGTTTATTTCTTAAGAGCATGTTTTGTCATATTGCAGTACTGCCTCAAAATATTTCTACCGCTGATATAAAAAACAAGATTGTACACCACTACCATTACATTTATGGACTGGAAATTGAATCTTACTAATACAAGACAGCACCCTTTACTGGCACACCGTTTGCCTCTCACTACTCACCACCTTCTTTCTCATGATCCAACCATTTAATTATGGCTAATGATAGGGGTGACATAAATATTCTCCACAACAAAATGCTGCTGCATTTCCTTCGAAATATATGAAAAATGAGCCACCAGTGAACACAGGCGCTGCAACACATTTGTTTCTATTCATTCCCCTACTCCACCTTTCAGTGTACAAAGGCATGCCCTCCAGTTAAAAAATTGTTCTGAGAAGTTAATTGGACCAACATGAAGGCTAGAGATCCATTGCTCATGAAAATAAGCACAACAGCAGCATAGCAATAGTGAAAAGAGGCAAACATTGCTCCTGATACACATTCTTGTGCATCTCTAGGCCATGGCTCTGTATATCTTTCAGTCATTTAGAGATATTTACTCCCCAACAATATTATAGAAAATTGAATATTATAGAAAATGAGAATATTATAAAAATATAGAATATTATATGATAGAAAAGGCATTGTTAACCAAGGGCATGATGTCTGGGGTGTCCTGAGAATAAGATCATCATAGTGGGAGGGCACCAGGTTGGGGAAGACATTACACACACACACACACACACACACACAGCCATGGGGTTGTCTGTTCAACATAATCACAAAGGAGATGATGGGACACTTGCCATATTATTTGTGCGTATTGGTTATGTTTGTGTCTGTGTGTATTTTTGCTACCTTTGCGATGGTATTGCAGTGGCAAACTTCCTAATTTTGTTCTTGCATCTTACCCAAAATTCCATCATTCCCTTCTTGTCTTTTTTGTTCCATTTCCATTACTTCCAATATTTTGCCCCCCTCTCCTCTTTCATTTGGTTCATGGCCATTGAACCAGTCCAAAATTAAATAAATACTTCAGATATACAGCAGTACAGCAAAGAGGGAGGTACATTTTCTGGCTTAAATTAGATGTGTCTCTATCAATGCACCAGTCTTTTGATTTGGTACGTATTTGGCATTCATCCTTGTAAAGCTCAGGCTCTGTTTAGAGGAAACTATCCTCTATTGTCTTGATGAATTCTCTTTTCAAACATTTGCCTATTTGAATGAGAGGTCTTGTTCCCTTAAAAGCACATTGGTAATTCTCTGTTTAGGATAAGGCAGTTGAAATGTCATGGCCAATTTCATGAAGTTAAGCCTGGGGGAAGAACCTCAGCTTTGAAAGGATACCCAGCCAGCATCAAGGGAATAGGATCTTGCCTTGTCCAGTTATAAACTACTTCAGAGAAAAATGATAACAAAAAAAGGAAAATGTAAATATTGGGAATTATAGTTGGAAATTGTCTGCAAGGCCATCTAGTCTGTTTCATTCCAGAGCCGAATATATTGGACTGATGTGTCCAAACCAATTGGAGCGCCTCTACTTTTTTTCACAGGGGCTTTTGCTGCAGCCCATTGCAATTCATTGTTAAGAAAAAACATTTATCTTATCATACTGGCTGGGGAATTCTGGGAGTTGAAATCCACACATTTTAAAGTTGCTGAGGTTGAGAAACACTGCCCTAGACTATAAACAAAACATTGCTTGATTATGTTCATAGGTCTTCACTATGTGAAATATTTTTAAGATCAGAAGTTTTGATTTCTGGTGTGTGGCTAGTACCTAAATATCTAAAAAAACAGAGCACCAATACTGATTGAAGACAACATGGTTTTGATATCAGAAAGTTTGCACATAGAAATTCAGAATGCTTTTGACACAGTGATGAGTTGTAACAAGAATAAAGTGGTCATCACTAAATGCTAATCCTGGAAATTGTATGCCAAAATTCAACAGAACCAAAAATATTTTGCATCATAAACTCTCAAAATACTTCTCTGTAAATTTCACTGCCAAATGTTTGCCATATCTGATATCTAAGAATATTATTTAACATTGAATAATATTGAATAGGTGTCAACTGGTATTTTGTGTTTGATATTTGACAGCCAATAGCTGTTAAAGTTTTAAAAGCAGTAATATTTTACATCCTATCCTAAGATATTTACATTATTCTATACTTGATGAGCTGGTCACTCTTAACTCACTGCCACTTAAAAGAATTGCAAACAGAGCATATTTGTTACACTGGCCATCCCAAAGAGCTATCCCAATTTTCTTGTAGCAGCATTTGACACTGCTGTATTTTTTGGATGGACAGGGAATTGGCTGGAGCACCCATCTTATCCCTTATTCCAAAGAATCCTTGCTCAACAGCATTTGGCCCAATTTATTTATTTACCTGCTGTTTATCTGGTATTTTTATTTCTTTAGCAATTCCAAATCTCATAACAATCAGATTAATGCATCTATCATTATAATTTAATCTACATACTTAGTTACCTGCCTCTGTCTTATCAGTATTCCCCTGGTTTATACATTTGCCACCATTAATGTAAACCTTTCTGTAAAACCCAACATATTTCAAATAATAGCCATTCAACAAATGCAGCCTTTTTTTTTTAACCACTGTTTACTAGCAGATAACTTTATTCTGGCTGCAGCTTCAGGTTTTCCTTAAGTATGAATTGAATATTTATGTAACTACAGAAGCACCAAGCCTAAACAGAAACATATCTTTGGGCACATGGAGAATCAGTGGTGGTATGGTGGCTGAGAAGATAGAGTCAAGATCTCCCTGGAGTTCTCTATTTCAATAGTGCAAAGTATGGACAAAGTGGCACTTAAATTCCCAGTTCATCTTTTAATTCCCAAAAGTTTATTTTCCCCCCTCCTCTGATACTTTAACCATTGATTGATTGGGGTTGTTTCTCCCCTTCTTTGTGCTGTTTTAACGGAAAAGTCCATATGTTCTACATAGTAGAAAATTTGCTAGACTGGAGATCACAGGAGTGAGTGTGAGGCACGATGTGTCTCAAGGGAACCAAAGAAACCATAAGGAATGTAAAATGTCACAGGGTTAAAGCCACATTAAGACAGCTGTTATGTTAATGAGACTTCTGCTTTTCTTATAGCTGTGAGTCATTGTGTTAGAAAAATATGAACGTTGATTGTTGTTTTTACATCAGACATCCCAGAACTAAATATGCAAAGATTTAAAATAGAGAGTCCAAATTAGCAGCATTTTTTTTTAATGGTTAATTTTTAGCATAGTCAATCTAATTTTCAGTTTCAGTATCAGAAACATACAACTATTTCTTTTTTAAAATAATCTGCTCTTTATGTATTTATTTTTCAGACCTTCTGTTTTAGATGATGAAACTAAGGTCCATCAAATGTGTCTCAAAATATAGATCATGACGATCTTCTTACCTAGATCAATTACCTAATAAATTATATGGTGGTATGGGGGATTTACTTCATTTTTTGATAGAACCACACACATACACACACACACACACACACACACACACACACACACAAAGTAGTTTAGTCAAACTAAATGATTTTAAGTACATAGCCAGCTTATAAGGGGTTTATTTTCAAATACCAAAACTGGAGCTGCACATAAATACTGTTATTTGTTTCTGTTTTCTCTACTTTCTTATATTCAGAAAGAAATAAGGAAATAAGGAATATATGAATTAAGGTAGATAAAAGCATAGCTAGGGAAAGCAGAGATGGAGATAGAGAAACATAGGGAGACATACCTACAATATTTACTAGTGTATATAAATATATTATTATCCTACTGTTGGGTAACACTGCTAACCTACCAGGTTAGTGGTGTTATCAAAAGTAGCAACCAAGACACTTGAGGCCAACATCCAGGGCATCACTCAACAGAATGAGGACGAGGTCTCCCAAATGCAAAGGGATGGTAGACAATATCACCTAAAGATCATCTAAAAAGCAGGATCCTGTAATACTGTAAAGTCTAGATTGTAATATATGATATGTATCCTTATGATGCATTAAAAATCAACTAAAGATCTACTAATAGATCCATATCTAAAATTTGCTTTTCCGCACTAAGCACTAGTGAGACTATATAAAATGAACATGATAAAAATAATTCAAGGTCATTTCTTTATAACTGGTTGAGGTTACCAATATCATAATCATCTTACAAGTTTAAAAATGAATAAATGAGACTCAGATATTTTCATCTTTATCTTTTTAAAATCTTCTTTAAAATGTCTTCATTGATTTTTTTATCAAGACTATGTTTACATTGCTCACGGTTAGTCCTAGGCATTCTTTTGCTTTCAAAATTACATTTGGACAATTCACTCAGTGTTTTATAAGCATATTTGTCATATGATTAGTATTTAGGACACCAAAAATGTAGAAAGTGAATTAAATTATGCCCCCTTCCTATTTACCATTATGTACCTTTGTAAATAATCCCACATCTTTGGTGCTAAATAAATGAGTGAAAGCAAATGTGAAAAGACATGGAGTTGACAAAACACATTAAAGACCACCAACCGTTGCACCTTCTCCAGTCCCCTCAGTCATGTGTCTATAACTATTATGCAAATAAGCAGTGAGGTTATGAGTACTGGACCACTGGATACAAGAGACAGTTTAGAGGGACCCCAAATGTAGAACATCACACTTTTAAAAGATTGTTAGTGGTGCCATTGCCTGGAATGTGAGGGAGAGATACATGGAATGGAAAGAGAGAGTACAGGCAGAGCAAACGGGGAAGAAAAAGAGAAACAGAGAGTACAGGATAGAGGAACATGTGGGAGATATATAAAGGACAAAGCATCAAATGTGGGGTCCCAAGAGTTTCTTTCGGCTACAGAATTATTTGATCAATCCTCAAAAAAATGGCAACATATATATCTCATTATTCTTCACCAAGAAAAAAATCTTCATATAAAGAAAAAATTGTTCCCCCTTACAATTAATAGAAGAGGCCGTTTGGAACTTTTACAGTTATATTCACCTGAACCCGAGCCTCAGTGAGTTTAGCTCTTTGTGCAAGTTCCTCTCTGGTGTAAATGTCAGGATAATGAGTCCTCTCAAAAGCTCTCTCCAGCTCTTCTAATTGTTCTGCCGTGAAAGTTGTTCTACTTCGACGCTGCTTTCTCTTCAGTGGCAAATCTGGCTCAGAATCAATGTCAGAACCTTCATCTGATTGTGGTGCTGAAGCTAGAAAGCAAGCAAGCAAGCAATGGAGCAATTAATATTTGATTGGGGAGATCAGAAGAAAAAAGTACCTAGCCAAAGCTGCAGGAACTAGCACCGAGCAAATAATGTTTTATTCAAATTAGTCAATTTGGTCCTAGGCACCAAACAATAAGCACTCTTGTCTGAGCATGCTACAGCATATTTCCTTCAAATGGCTGAATAATTCTTAATAGAAACTTCAGATAATATAGTCATTTTCCTTCCTTCTGGAATATCTGCAGGCACAGATTCCAATTTCCTTACATGGCTTATTTATTCAAATATATTCAGTGTATTTTTCCCCAGTGATTTCAACAGTTTGAAACCTAAGCCATGCAGATTCTAAGTTGCTGAAATTAGTCCAGTAAATTTGTATGGCCTTGCCTCAAATCAAATAAACAAAAATCCTCATTTATTTAAATGTTCAAGCATCTGTGAGTTTGTTGCTAAGACTGCTGAAGAGGTTGCCTTTAGCAATGGAGTCACTGCCAAGGGCTTCCCACTTAAAATGAAAAGTGGATTTTTATTATCGGTGAGTGAAGGTTGTCTTTCCATGTAATGCCACTTAGTTTCTCCATGCACTGTGTCATAGTTTAACCATGGTTTACTAAAATTGCCTGGATTGACACAATGCACTAAGGCATTAATTATGATCTGCAAATCATAATGGTTTGGTTCTAAGCCAAAACCAAGCAAACCACATTACAGCTTAGCATGTGGCATACACTCAGCCAATGGCTTCAACTCTTGCTCCTATAGAATTACCCACTTTTATCTTAGTGGACCCTCAAAACTGAAAGCTTGAACAGGAATAAAAAAATTAATTCATCCCAAACTTCTATATTTAGTTTACTTGAATAAAAAATTCATGTATTCAATATGTTTATGCAACCATGAGGGTGTTGTAAAATGATATAAAAATACAAAACAGACAATAAGAGCTTTTCAGTTGAATTAATTTACACCTTCCACCTTGTTCAATTTGTGGCAACTAATAACCGCCATACAAAAGCTGAATCGACTCTGGCATGGCTGTTGCTGGCCCAAAAAATCTCAGCAACTCCTTCAGCACTGATGCCTTCATAACTCCCTCCATTGCTAGAATGCAACTTTTAGTTACATTCTAATCTAAATTGCAATTTATTTCAGTTCTATGACCTTCATAGCTGTTGTGCTTGTTACCCAATCACCTAGATCAATGTTTCTCAACCCTGGCAACTTTAAGATGTGTGGACTTCAGCTGAGGAATTCTGGGAGCTGAAGTCCACACAAAAGTTGCCAAGGTCGAAAAATGCTGATCTAGACCTATCCATCCAAGGGTCTTATTATTATGGCATCTCAACTACACTGAATGTGAAAAGATTTGGAACACCTCTCTTTTCATTGAATAATTTTGTTCTGAACCCAAGAAAAATGTAGCAGTTAGCCCAATCAGCTGGTACAAAACTGATGAGCAGAGCAGTTGATTCCTAAAATTAGGTCTTACTGCACACGTAAATTGTTTTTTTCTTTGGAAAGGACTAGAGCATGATCCAAAAATAGATACCTAAACCCAGTAGGAGAGCATTAGTTTCTTCTACAGGGTTCATTTAATATGATGAAACATAATTTGTTTTAAAAATTATTTCAGAGGAGAAGCAAAATCTCACGGGTGATGAAATTCTCATCTGTGGAGTGTGTCAGTCCCACACTTATTTACTTACAATGTGGGCAAGAAGTGTTTGTGAATATTTTGTCTCATATTGTACAATCATCTCTCCATCCATCTGCAGCCTCCCTGGCTTCCCAAGCTTTAATTAAATCCAGGGGTATAATCATGGGGAAATTCTTCTTACTAGGCTTTTTCAGACATGGCATATGAAATGAATGAATGAATGAATGTGCCAGTAACACAGGAGAAATATCTCAGCTTCATATTGTTCCCTGTTATCATCCAAACCATAAAATAACTTATAAAAAAAGAAAAAAACTGGTTATTAATAGCTTCAGAATTTAACAGAGTCTGGCAATCCTCAGTAACTATTTCAGAAATTAGGCTCTGTTGATTTTGTTGTTTCAAGTGACGTGGAAACAATTTACTAGCTTACTAGACACCTAATAATTGGCTGCTATATTATGTTTCTGGACCCTGCTACGAGAGAGGTAAATTGTATTCTTGCAGAGGAAGGAAAATGGATGCAAGGCACATTTTTTAAAGCATTTGTTTCCATAAACAATATATAAAAGTAGGAGATCAAAAATAAAAATGCAAGAAGATATCACATTATAAAAAATACGTTATAAAAAAAAGAATTCAATAGTGCAATCTCTCCCTGCTTACACTTTTTCTCCCTACCACTAACTACTAATTAGATATTTATACTTTGTTTAAAACTTTAAAAGTTGTTGTTTATATCTGGGTTTTTTTTCAGTTGTTTTAATCAATTTGTCTCTTTGCTTCAGAAACCATATTCTAAATGTCTTAGCTTGTCTTGATGTATAATATGTTGTGTGGAAGGGAGCCATTCCCGCTTGAATTTGATTAGAGTTCTGTTGTGAATATATATCTTCAGTTTCTCTATTGCTGCATATTCTCCAGTTTTGATCTCCCAATCTTGTACTATTAGCAAAATTTCTCTTTTCCAATACTATGCCCGATTCTTGCCGCCATCAGCATATATCTGAATAAATTGTGATACTTTTCATTTATACTGTCTGGAATCATTCAGAATAAAAATATTTAGAGTTTCAATTCAAATGTTATCTTCAAAATTCCCTGAATGTTTTGATGTATTCCTTTCCAGTATTCTTGCATTTTTTTGCATGACCACTATATATGATAGAATATTTCTTCTTTGTCAGGGCATTTCCAGCATTTATTGTTGTATGATTTGTCCATTTTAGCAACTGATGACAGAGTTATATACCATCTATAAAACATTTTATCCCAATTTTCCCTTAAATTATAGCTTGGAGGAAATTTTATTTATTTATTTATTTATTTATTTATTTGCAGAACTTTCCCATTGATCCACTATGATCACTTCTTTTGAAATTATGCACCCATTTTATCACACATTTTTTTAATTGTTCTGTCTCTGTATCATATTTCAGTAACAATTTATAAATATGACCTAAAAATTATTTTGGTTTTGTATGTGTTTCATATTCTGTCATCTTTCTCAAGGTCCCTCCTTTTTTAAACGATCACTTGCAAATACATTACCATGGTAGGGTCATTCTTTCATGTAGCCATTCTTGCTGTGTCTTTAATCTGTTTTCTGAATCCGAATATATCATTTTGGAATCTATGATTAAACCTTACTGTAGTTGGTGTTAGAGTAAAAAGCATTTGACAGTGATGCTAATGGTGATACCACTGGACTTATGATTACTTTTAAAAGATTCCAGATGTTTAACAAACTTTGTGTTATAATGTGTATCTTCATATTCTTTTCTTCTTTTGTTTCTTTATACCACAGATACCTAAGAAGTTGACTGGCTAGGCCTGCTTCTTCTATAACTGATATCCTACTATTCAGAAATTCTATCTATTCTGTCATCCACAATAAATAACTTGCTCTGTAGTGCAGTCTAAGATTAGGAAATGCTACTCTTCCTCTTTCTTTTAAGTCTTGCAAGACTTTTTTTCCCAGACCATGTAAATCTATTAATTGGTCTCAGTCCTGCACATTTTTATCTGCAACTGGAATTGGTGCCATTTGGAGTAAAAAGTTCACCTTGGATAATATATTCATTTTTAGTGTTGCAATGAATCCTAGACAAGGAAGTTTTAAACTTTTCTACTTTTCAGAGCCATTCATTTCAGATAAATACAAATAGACAGTGTTGCTCCAAGAGAATGTAACAACAACTTCCCACTTCATACTGCTATGCAAACAGAAACAAAATTGGTTCTGAACTGTATGGATTGCAAGAAAAACATCTGGTGTAGGCAAATGTTCGATATAAGAGCATTATACTTCATGATTTACTGTCTCTCCATGTAACACTGTTCTAGCTACTGATGTTAGAAGCACAAGAAATACACCTTTGTTTTGCTTAATCAAGTCATCTTGAGTGTTTGTTTTTTTAATGGCAGTACTTCTGTAGTGGACATACTGTAGTTCTCTAATATTTAAACAGAAATAATTTGTTTCTAGAAAAACTGTTTCTAGTATTTGATGAAGTGTCATCAGTAATGCCCAGGACATCACTAAATAAAGAAATTATTATTACAATTATTACTAGGTTGTGTGTGTGTGTTTGCTTTTGCTTTCATAGACTTTGGCCTTTAGTGTGTGACTGCAGCCTGAAGTGTACTTCTGGGTCCAGAAGATTCCCATTAGTTTGATGCAGAACATAGTTAGCACACTGAAGGTAAAACATCAGCCAGAAGAGTGAAGCCCAGAGGAATTACAAGGTAACCTGTACATCTCTTTGGCTGCTACTAGCACAAGAGTATAGAAAGACTGGGTTTTTTCCTATCTGTAGTTGATGAAAAAACATGCTGACAACATTTGCTTGGAATCAGATCCTGGGGAATTATATCTGTGGCATCCAATAACACATCTGAGCTGCCATCACCAGATAAGAGCCTTTTTAAATTTAAATGGGGGGATTCACCACAGGCTTCTTTAATGGGAAGTCAATATAGTTTATAGAAATAAATGTGAGCTGAGAAAATGAGGTTGTGACTGTTCTTGTTGCTCATCTGCATTTTGTCTGCCTGGTGGCTTTGACTCTATGCCTAGCTAAGTCTACCTTCCTGATGACTGGAGAATGATAGTGCCCATAGAAGAGTAAATACATATAGGTGGACATGCAGTAGGAGATATGGCACAGTGCAAACCAGATGAAGGGAAGCACGATCTCTGGTCATAGTTCCAGCTGTTCTGCCAGATGGAAAATTTCTGGCAAACTTACTGGTCTGCCTTTTTACGCACTCCTGTTGGTACTGAATGCAAGTTCAGTGTAATAGTTATTAACTCTCTATTGCCAAAGGTTAATCGTGGATATCAGGAGGGAAGAGGTGGGAAGAGTTTGTTGTTCCCAACCATGTTCCCATGTACCATCTTAAGTATCTGGGAATGAGTATGTTCCCAGATACTTAAGACAGCATCAGTATAGGCTGGAAGCTTGGTGATGGAAAGTAGCATATATTGCACCTCCTTCTCTTTGCCTTCTACATGATTGTGTAGCAATGTGATATGTTTGTATCTTATGTTGGACTCCTGGATCAACTGGGGATGTTGCTACCCTGCTATACACTATATGAAAGGTATGTATTTATGACCTATCCTTCCCATCAAGCATTCTCTGACAGAGGTGGTCCAGGGGTTATGTTGAATACAACTGCCTTAAGGAACAATGTCCATATCATTACCAACATTCTGGAGTAGCCTAGGACTTCATAGTCATTATGGTGAATACATAAGGCCCCGGCTCTGCTCATCTTTAGCAAAGCCATTAAGATCTGGGGGGCGGGGGGGGGGGGGGCTTAGGTCCAGTTGAGCAGATTCCCATTTTGGTTGTTTTTATTGTTGTGCTTGATTGCCATTTTATATTTTATATTTTATGTTACTTGAGGGACTGCCTCTCCCCAGTTACATGTAACCATCCTGTTAGGTCTGGCAAGAGAGGCATGTTCTGGGTCCCATCTGCTAGGGAATGCCATCTGGTGGGACCCAGGAAGAGAGCCTTTTCTGTTGGAACGTCATCCCCCCAGAGATGAGATCCAGCCCCTAGTGGCTTTTTATAAAGCCTTAAAGACTTGGCTTTGCCATCTGCTTGGGGACCCGGATGTGTAGTACAGCCTGTACAGTGACTATTTTTATTGTTTTTGGTTTTTGTATACCCTGGCCGTAGATTTTGTCATTATGTAGTTTTTTTATATATATATTGTTTATATATGTATGTGTTTTTTGTATTTATTGTTGTTGTTTTGTTTTTATATAGCTTTAACTGCTGTGAGCCACCCAGAGTCATATATTTGAGATGCAATATTAGTTATTGCAATAACTAATAAATAAGTATTTTGGGGTTTTAAAATTATTAGATTTTTATCCTGCTTTAGCTTATTGTTTGTCTTCTGTTGAATGCCAGAGTCAACTTGTTTGAGTTGGGTGACCTTATAAATCTAGTAAATGTAAATAAATAATAAATATAATTAGCTGAAAAATTCTATCAGGTCACCCACAGGACTTGATGATATCCAGTTCTCTGGTATATGCAATGAAATAAGTTGAAAGGCAGCTGGAATGCAAATGCAGAACTCATAACAAATTCAATCAAGCAAATTAAAACCCTTTTACAAGAGTATTCCACAGTGTAATGCAGTCAAAAAATCTCTTCTACTACTGCATCCCATTAGCACCTATAAGTAAATTTTTCTGACCAATAGGAGTTTTTGCAATCTCTTCGCTTTCTTTAAATGGGAACAATTTTCCCCATTTAATAATGGGAATAATTTGAGAATTACTTTGTTAAAAAAAGGGCTGGACTGAACTGCTGCATGTATTTTGTTCTCTAATTAATTAAAGATACAAACCAGCCAGAATTAAACATTTAAAACCAATTGAACATGGTGCTAAGAATGACAAAGAAGCAACTCTATCACCATATCTAAGCCCTATCACTTCACACTGGCCAGAACAGAAAGCAGCAGGCATGTGTGCTACACCAGCTTCAACATGACAGGATTTCAACATCTCCAAAGTTCTGGTTCTTCATTCAGGTCCCTGCATGAAACACTGAGTTTCCAGTAGCTATCATTGATGATTGTTATCTCAGCATCAGTGAAACATCTCTGTGTGAGAGTTAATGATATGCTCAAATTAAGCTTAATGAGTCTTAAAAGTTCTCATATAAGGTTAATATTTAAATATATTCAACCTAGACAAACACTTCTCCTTCCTCCCTCCCCTCCACTGATCTTGGGATCCAAACTATCTCATTGTCATCAACTCCCCAAAGTTACTTATTTTATTTGTTTGTTTGTTTGTTTGTTTGTTTCTTTGACCAATTTAGAGTCCACCCAACTCCTAAGACTCTGGGCAGCTCACAATTTAAAAAGTAAGAACAAGATCACAAAAGAAAAGAATTCATGATCAGCCTGAAGACAGACATATAAACACAAAACTATCCAAAAGAGGCTCAACCATTACCCTGACCCAAGGCCTTGGAAAATTGAAAGTCTTCATGTTCAAGTCCTGAACATCATCAGGGTGAGAGCCATCTGGACTGAACAGTAAAATTACACTTCTTTCTTTAAAAATAAGAGGAGAAACCCATAAGGTCCAAAAGAATAGCCATGAAATTTATTTTTTCTTAAAAAAACTAAAACTAAATTGAGTGCTTCTTTGTTCCTTATCCCATTGTGACCTGTTTGATGGTTCCAGAAAATATTTAATCAAAGTTAATAGTATTAAACACTAATTCTTTGCACTATCTTATAGGAATTAGGTCACATGAAGTGTGTAACTGGTCACATGGAATGTGTAACTTGTCTGTCTTCAAAAATGACTCCTGGCAGTTAACAATTATCAACCCCCCAAGGAACATCATAAACAAGTATACCTAGAGAAACACTGTTCAACAACTAATACACATAATCATTCATTTTCTTCATTGTTTCTAATGTCAGGGAGATATTTTATTTGAATAATTGCAGCAGCAAAGCATGACAACCATTTGAAAAGCATGTATCAATTGTAAAACGCTTGATTCTCATTTTCTAACTGTCCATTTGAAATTAAAGGCTGACTATTTTTAATACAAAACTAAGCACAGCAACCACATATGTTGTGTTATTCCTGGCTAACATCAGGACACTCTAAATCTCTGGTTTTTATTCAGAGTTGAAGATTTTGAGCCATGCCCTGAAACTGGATATGTAATTTTTTAGCTAGAAACATATGCCAAATTGTAAGAATCCATACAAGGTATTTTCCAACTATACTAATTTGGCTGGCAAAATGCTATCTATCTTATTTAGGAAGATGAATATCATATATATTCTGTACTGAGGAATGAATTTTGGATTTCTAAATCATGCCATGTACTCATATGGAAAGCATATATTTCTAGATTCCGAGAAATCAGACATTTTGAAAAAAATGTTGAAAAGCATTATCGGAGATAGCATGTAGTTGACTTATTTAGGCACCTTGCATACAACCCATAAATCTCTTGTTCACTTACCAAAAGCCAAATGCATCTATTTTCCTACAGTAACTTGAAGGCTATGAGCAAATCTGTTGTCTTTTTCTGACCTACAGTGTCCTTTTTGTAGTGAAACCTCCATGAGTGACCTCTAGCATGTTTACTCGGGTACAAGGGAGGAGAGAGTGCAGGCAAGGCTGATACCCCTTCACAGGCTCAAAGTAAATGACAAATGACACTTTCCCTTTGTGAACTTCAAGATTTTTGTTGACTTATTTGGCAGCTTTTGTTGAGTCCTTAGAAATGGCCTGTGGCTGAGGCCTATTCTACCAATTTCCACGCTCCATCTGTAGTATCCATCAACAGGGCCTTTTACCCGCATTCAGGGCTCTGACACCTGCCTAGCAGGATGCAGGAGACACAAAGAAAACTGAAGTGGATGAGAAAGCGGGCAGGGGGGGAGGAGGTAAGGGAAGGTTGAACTGGATGCTCTGTAGGGGTTAATCCATGTCTCTTCAGTCCAGAGGCTTCAGCACCTGGAACTTCTTTTATCCCCTGGAGGGAAATCAGTGAAGTTTTAAAATGTTAAATATATGACCTTAACATTTAAGAAAAAGTCCCTCCAGAAAAAAGAAGGACTGCAATAGGCACAAACTCACTTCAGGAGCTTTCCAATAAATCACAAGGGGAGCAGTAAGCAATGTGGTTATGTAGGTTTTTGTGTTTGTTTCGTTTTATTTTTTAAAGATCCTTGTTTGTCTTAACCAAAAGGTTTCACCAGCTGCTATCTTAAGTAAAGGGGGGGAAAACCTAGAGGTATCTTTTATTGCCACTGCAGGGAAGAGAAAACAGATTAGCTTCTGGACTTGTTTTATGGTCTAAGCATTTAAGGAAACATTCCCACTGGAATCTTTAACATAATTAAGATTCAAGAGCAGATACTCATCACTCCGCTTCTCAACACAGACATTGCCACTTAGACTTTTTCCTCACTATCCTTTCTCTCTCTCACTCTCTGCATCTAACCCTCACCATCACCTCCCACCAGTAATGCTGCTTCATTCCTCTTTTCCTCCTTTCAAAGTTCAGATTCACAGCAAGAGGTCATTAAAAAGAAAATAAACCCCTGCCAAGTCTGGTCTAATCAAAATTGTACAGATAAATTCTGACACTTAGCAACCCGCCAAGTGCTCACAATCCTAGGAGGAATGTACAGATTACTTATGAATATGGGAGGCAGCAGGAGAAAAGTTCAGAAGGTCTAATGTCAGTGGGTAGCCACCTGTGCATTGTGTCAAGCAATCCCAATACATAATTGTACATTTGATTAAGAGAAGGACCTAGCCTAGCAAGGCACTCCATGGCCAAGTACAACATCCACCACGCTGCAATATTTTGATGTAAAGCAGTGTTTTTCAAACTTAGCAACTTTAAGATGTGTGGACCTCAACTCCCAGAATTCTCCAGCCAGCAATTATTTTTTTCCATTTTATTGTACTTTTTCAAGAGTTGATTTTATGTTTTTATTAATCTCTAATGCAACTTTTTGGATGAACATTAAAAAAAAAATTTTGGATGAACAATAAAAAATAAAATAAAAAAAATGGATGAAGGGACATCCAAAGTTTACTGGCAGCTACTGGCCACTTTCCACTAGATTCCAAATTGCTAGTTGGTAAGATTATAACAAAGAACTGGAAACTTGTTCACATTAAGCAAGTACCTCTGGACTGTTAAGCAAAAGTACTTGAAGAAGTAATCTCTTGGTCTCTGAATTAAAACAAAAATATTGATAAACTATAGGGATCCTAGTTAAAACTAATTAGCAAGCCATATCTAAAACATTTTATAGTACGAACAATTAGTTGTAAAAAAATAAACATAGATAAAGCATTTGTTAGAGAGCCAGTTTACTGTAGTGGTTAAAGGTACCAGGCTAGAAAAAAAGAGACTGTGAGTTCTAGTCCCGCCTTAGGCACAAAGCCAGCTGAGTGACCTTGGAACAATCACTCTCTCTCAGCCCTAGGAAGAAGACAATGGCAAGCCACTTCTGAAATCTTGCCAAGAAAACTGCAGGGACAAGTCCAGGCAGTCACCAGGAGTCAACACTAGTAAGATGCAGCCACAAAATATAACTAGAGGACAACCACCGCATGCTCTTGTCAGAATTTGCCTTAATCTTGACCAATCAGGGAATGAAACAATCTCTCAAGTAAACTACAGATTCAAGACTATATGATTCAATTAAGATGCAGTATCCTGACTTAAGTAATAAGAATGAGACCCAAGGGAGAAACTGATACCTGAATGGAGTAGTCTTTGCCCTAACCAGGAAGAGGTCTTCTTTGGAGACTTGCAGGCAACATCCATCCTGGCCAAGAAGTGAATTTCTTATTTCTCTGTTTGTTTATATGATTTATACACCATACATCTCAATGATTGTCAGTGGTTTACAAAATTAAAATACAATTAAATCATCCAAAACATCCATGATACAATTAAAAAAAAAACCTGTTAGCAACTCTCTAACTCACTTCCAGGAACTTACTATAGATGGGGCTAGTTTCAATTCCAGGGGGATGCTGCTATAAATAAATTGGTGCCACCACTGAAAGGCAATGCTTAATGGATGCAGCCCTCCTCACCTCCCACAAAAAGGGTACTAGAAGAGTTTGTCCTCAGATTAGCATCTCAGACCGGCTGACTCTGGATAGAGAAGACTGCTCAGAAAGTGCTTCCAATACCCAACCCTCACATGGTCAATAGTGATGAAGGCTGCAGAGAAGTCCAACACAATCAGAAGGGTTGCACTACCTCCATCTGACAAAGGTCAGAAACCAGGACAATCAATACTATTTTGATTTCATCCCCAAGCCTGAACCCTGATTAAAAATTATTTGGTACAAATAATCGGCTTCTTCTAATCAGTATCCACTATGCCTGCTCCCTAAACAACCTTCCCTAAAAAAGAAAGGCTAAAGACTGATTTTTATCAAAAGTAGCAGGCTCCAAGGAAGACCTCATAAGAAGCATGCCACAGCCTCCTTAAAAGGTTCTGCTAACATTCCCTCTTGAAGTGAGGCACTGACAAATTCTTGGATCCAAACACCCTCCAGAAACCCTCTGGATCCATCAGGCATTTATATCAGTTATATAAGTGATAATTGATGAATTAAACTTAGCAAACACCAGAAGTTAAAGAGATTCCAACACTAACCCAGAAACTGAGTCAAAGAGCTTGGGAAAAGAGTCAAATGGGCAGTTGGGCACCAGAAGGATAGTCCAAAGACCTAATGTCACATTCAGGCATTCACACACCAATACTTTTACAGCAGAGTCCCTGTCACTAATAAGATCTCTTAAGCTCAATGCCAAGGCTGCTGAAGGATCCAAAGCCCAGGAGAGCTGATTGTCAACATCTCTACCTTCACCTAAATAAATTTATGTAACACATACCAAGTCTGCCCACAACTTAGTTTGTCTTATATCAACAGCCCAGGATTGCTTGGAAGTCACCTTATCTGGAGTCATACCATTTATCCATGAAGCCAGTATTGCCACAGTGCCTGGCATCAACTCTCCAAAGATTCAAGCAAACGTTCTTCCAAATGTATCTGGAAATGCTGGAATCTAAAGCTGGAATTCTTTGCATGCAAAGTATATATTTTATCACAGAGCTTTAGTCCTTCCTGAGATAGGATAGGATTTTATCTAGTCTTACCTAGGAAATTGTTCTTAGATGAGGAGGAGGACAAGGAATTGTTATGCCAGACTTTAAAATAAAATCCTTTCCAAAAGTAAAAATAAATGAAATAATAAATCAAGCATTTAATCTATTTTACTTGTTAAATGTATGTATTTAGGTTGGGGCCCAGTTTGGCATTATTGTTAAAGGCACCATTCTAGAAACCAGAGACTGTGAGTTCTACTCCTGCCTTAGGCATGAAGCCAGCTGGATGACCTTGGGCCAGTCATTCTCTCTCAGCCCTAGGAAGCAGGCAATGGCAAACTGCTTCTGAAAAAACCAGTGAGGATGGCCCTCATCCACTTCTTCTGGACAGGGTAGTATAATGCCTATTTGGGGCAGAAACCTACTATACTTCCACATTAAACAGAGCTTCTGAAAACTTTCTAGAGCTCAGGCAGGAAAATAGCATATAGGCATGTACTGTACTATTAATTAAATATAGTATATAATCAGTACTGTTGTTTCCCCATGGTCTTCTCACCACAAGATGGCCAAACAGCAGGAATTTACTAAGGCATGGTACAAAATATACTTCTGAACTAAAGTTTCCAGAGCCCAACCAGCATGGCCAAATGGGTTCCCCACCCGTGCCTGATTTTTTTAATGGGTTACAGTATATCTGCATCTATTGCTCTACTTGAATGTTTTTCATAACTGGCACAGTTTCAATTCATCAAAGAGTCAAGAAAGGTTGAATCAATTGCAGTGATACAATATTTCCTATAATAATCCTGATTCAGTATCTTCATCTCAGATAGGATAGTTTGGTGCTATTTTCATCTTGAAGGTTACTATATGTTTGCATAACCCAGAAATATCATAAATGTGTTTAGAGCTACTATCTTTAATGTACTTTAATGAATGAGGTGAGGTATAAGGAACAATGCAATTAATAAAATTCACAGTAAAGTCAATATTAACGTTTTATAATCAACAATAGGTACACTTATATTACACTATTTATGCTTTCATACCATGGCAAAATTTAACAGTTATGCTTTAAAAGCAGGATAGGGAAACATTTAGTTTCATTTTGTTCATAAAAAAGCTCTTTTTAATGCCCATTTAGCTAAAAATGGTAACTACTGAAGGAGAGAGCAGTTTTTTTAATGTAGTATCTCAGATCTCACATTACATTATCTGTAATGCTTTTAATGACACCAATATCTAAATCAAAACCCCTGAAATGCATTACGTTTTGTCAAGGCCAGTGACATTAATTTTGATTCAGCCTAAATGCTTTAGATTAATAAAGCATGAATTATACTGAAATGTATAATTAAGCATGATTTGTTTGATTTCATTGTGACAAATGCCACAGCCTAAGCATAACTTTCTGTCTCTGTTTTTCTCTCTCTCTCCCAATGTGAAAATCCTGAAAGTGCAACTGATACACATCTACTCTGGAATAAGCCCCACTGGATTCAATTAAATTTGCTCCTGGAAAAGCAAACATAGAATTCCAGCAAAAATGTCCACTGTTTACCATTTAGAAAAGATCAAACTTACAACTTCCAAGTGTTTACATACATCTATTTGCTAAAGTGCCATAGAGAGAAAGTAAGAGAGTTAATATTGATTTCATGTAATGCCTGATTAAGAAAGCAGTTGTTCATTTATCAGGACCTCATACAAAACGGCTAATAATTAAGGGCTCTAAACATTGACCCTGGCAAGTTAACAAATGGAGGAAAAAGAGTTGATTTAGTTGTAACCCAAATGTAATATTTCTTGAGAAATGGCCTTCGACCAATCGGTGCACCTTGTAAAAAAACCAAAGGAGCAAAACTATAGTTGGAGCAAAAGAGAAAGACCGAGAGTGATTTTTATTTACAATTGCCTAGAGACTGGCTATTATTGCCCATATGTGCTACAATCACACCCCTTATCATGGGCCGGCCGGCATGACTATTGGGAGCTGTTAATGAACTGGATAATTGAGCTGCTGACATGTGTTACCAAAACAAAACAATAAGAAGAAGAGACAAATGAACATTTTATTTGGCAATCAGAGCAGGCTGTGCTTTTCAGAGAGCTTCAGCTAAGTAAGTGGCTGAATACATCAGGCAGTACATTGAAAGCAAGCAGATGTGCATACAATAATAGTTAACTGACAGCTTACGGCCCATCTGTGCGTTAACATTTTGTTAAAGAAATCACTTGACTTGCTAAAGAGACCAATCATACAGCTGCCCCAAGCACCACAGCGCAAGAGATAAATCATTAGCTAAACCATTTCATGCTTAAAATGACTGCTCATGTTAAGAGTGATGCTGAGACATTTTGTCAGCAATGCAGCTACAATGTGCAGCTACAATGTAGCATTTGAAAAGGGAAGCTTTACAGCTCAAGCAAAAAAGCCTGCAGGATGCAAACTGTTTAACTGGGCAAGAGATGGGACTGTCCAGCGTGGCCTCACAGCAACTTAAATATCAGAATAATATGCCAAGGCTAAAAGTTGCAAGCTGCATTCTCTATTCCTAATTGTTGTTGATACATTTCACTTAAGAATTATAAATAATCCGAAAGAGTTTCAACTTTAAATAAACTAGGCATGCTTGGCAATTTTGACCAAGTGAAAAATAAGAATAAAGAGCAACTGTAAACACAAAAATCAATATTGCACCCTCTCAGCTATCCACAAACTGTGCTTTTACTAATGCCTGGCCAAACCAAACATTTTACACAGAGACCAGCAAATAATAATATTACATGTATTAAATGTTTGCATGTTACTATTAATTATTATAATTATATACTTTTTATTTTCAAAAAAATCAGTGGGGAAAAGAAATCCTGTCAACATCAAAGGAAGTATCTATGGCATATTGACCCCCTTGAAGACCACTTTGACGACTCTGTGTATACCTAAACCCACAGAAAATGTTTTTCTTTTCCACAGCCTTTCTCATAAGATCACCATATTCACAGTAGAAAACCTGTAGTATAAAATACAGAAAGATTTAGAAGATTCCAAGACCTGAAGACTATTCAGATCAATACAATTTCATTTTTAGGATACAGCATGAATTTCTGTTTTAACATTTCATTTATCTTCAGGAACACCAATTATACATTTTAAAAACAAAGCTAATAAACTACTGTATTTTAAACTTTCCACAGCATTCACACAAAAAAGTACTTTGAAATTTTAATTCATATATAGCTGGAACTATATGGAAAGTCGGGTATTCTGAATTCCAAATACAGAGAATGATACAAAGAAACCTAAACTCTTTCTGTATTTGCCAGGAACAGTCATAGAATACGCTGGTTTTACTTTTCACAGCTCAAAGCAAAAGAGGAAAGGCAGAGAGATTTAATGATTTCACAAACAATCTGTGTACAGTTACAAACAAGCAAATGGAATTCTGGATATATTGGAGAAGATGGTCTACTCCTAGATCAACATTGTTCATCTTGACAACCTGCAGCTCCTATAATTCCCAGATAAACAATACATACAAAGCTATGAGACTTTAGGGAAATGTGCCCTGTGTCTTTTCCCACCTTTCTAATGTAGGATGTGATTGATCTAATTTGTTTGGTGCAATTGAGATGCTATTCCAGCTGACCAAAGCTTCCAGCACATAAAAGTAAAGCACTTTACTTTTGTAAAGTCAGGTGATTTCTATTTAACAATAAAATGCTTTAACAGTTTGAATTAATATTTTTTACACACACAAACCAAAAAGAAAAAAGAACAAGAAAATCCACCCAAAACAAAACAAAAAGTACTCAGGGTAGAATATCCAAAGAACTATCTTGAGAGAGACCTAAGGTTCTCAGATACCTTAAAGCAAATTTCCCTAACTATAACTATGGCAAGCAGTTCATTTGGTTTCGCCTATATAGAAACGAGAATCAGTGGGAAGCAACTATGCAAAGCCAAACACTTCTTGTGCATTTAAACATGCTTTTAGGAAAGACCACAAGGAAGCAAAAAAAAAAACCCAGCCAGCAGACAATGCATCATTCCCCTAAAGGTGGAAAAAGAAAAAGAGTAGCAAGAAAAGAAAAGAAAAGAAAAGAAAAGAAAAGAAAAGAAAAGAAAAGAAAAGAAAAGAAAAGAAAAGAAAAGAAAAGAAAAGAGATATAAAGAAGTGGCTTCCAATCTTCTTTACAGCAATTATAAGTACAATTATAAATTGACCTCTCTAACGTTACATCGTGACTCTCTTCTTTCTATAATCTATCCTGTCTAATCATCAGAACCATAGATCATAAGTTCATTATTTTCTTTCTTACACAAAAAGTCCATAAGGGTTTTCCAGTCACCAATAAACATAGATATTGTCTTTTCTCTAATCAAACAAGTCACTTTGGCCATTTCAGGGAGTTCTGTCATCTTCACCAACCATTCCTCTGTCATAGGTATTGCCACAACTTTCCACCTTTGTGCGTACAATAATCTCGCTGCAGCTTTCATATATAAAAACACATCATCAGTTATCCTACCTGTGTCCTACCAGCCTTGATTTGGGTATTGTTTTTTCCTTGATTGTTCTAATTTATCTGGGTCTTGCTTATCTGGGTGAGGAAGGGTATGTTTAGGTCTACCTCTTTCCTTGGAATACCCCACCCCAAAACAATCAAGGAAGAAGCAATGATAAGGAAAGTACCACATATAAACAACCAGTGAAGTCTACTTCCCCATGCACTGATTATGTCTCTTAGCCTGATAATGAAATGTATGCAGGAAAAGACCGAGCTCAGAGAACACAAAGAACCTACAACTGAACTCTGAACTACATAGATACTCTCCTATGGCAAGTAAAGTTATACATGATTGGTAATCATGCTTTTAATCATTTTCCCCTTTGGTCATGTAAAAAATTATAATGTAGAACAAACTTTGGAGGTATCTGGAGTTGGATCCAGGGTATTCGGGGCTGATGCAGATTAGGCCTCATGTCGTTCACCTTGGCTTTAAAAATTAAAATCAAACAACTCTGGTATAATAAAAATGCAGGCCAATTAAAATGTATTCTTTCAGTTGAAAGACAAACACAGTTTTAATCTGCAACAAAACTCAAAGGAAAGCAAGAGAAAAGAGATGAGATTTTTAAGGTTCTCTTTCAAAATATTGAAAGTTAAACTCATCTACCTTCATAGGGCAGCAAGTTCCAGAGCTTGGAAATCAGTATGGAAAAGTTCCCCTCCCCCCATGCTTGCCAGCATCTAATGCCACTTGCATTTCCATAGACAGCATCAAGTACAAGAGAAAACCTAAGCAATGAACTTCATTATTTAGGGAACTATAAGTTCATCCAGTACAAGTTGTGCTTCTCAATCCCAAGCAGGATGATCAGATTTTTGGGCTTTGTGAACATATGGTAGCCTTGGCCAGTCACAAATACCTATTCACTGGAGGGGGGGGGGGGGGGACTTCCTTCATATCACCACTTTTATTCCTCCAGCCAACCCCAAATGCTTTCTCCCAACCCAAACAAAGCCCTTCAACATTTTTATTTCCTAAGCGTGCCTATAGTTCATGAGAAGTCCAGTGGATTTTTTATAAATAAAACCCATGTTACAAACTATTATTTTGTTTTATATTATGCCAACTTCCTACTGAATTCTTTTTTTTTTTTTTTTTAATGATAAGCAGAATTGGGAGTCTCTGCCTGTTGCTTACTATTGCAGTTCAGCCAGATATTTTTTCACAATACCACCATTTTATTTGGGCAAAGTTTCAGTTTACCACCTCATTGTAGCTATGTGTCTAGCAACAAGTAGTTAAATTGAATGTGTGCCTCATTTTCCATCAAAGAAGCTTTGTAAATATATTGATACGATATCAAATATCACTTAATGTGTATCACAACACAGTGACTGCTTTTATTCTCGGACACAGATTCTAAGCTCTATTTTCTTTTCTTTGAATGTAAACTGCTTCTTTGTCTGCATTTATTTGCATTTTGTAAACAGATGCCAAGAGGTGTTCTTTCCCTTTGTTCTAAAATCCTAACCATTATAGCCAGCTAGAAAAATTTAAAGCAGGCCACTCCTAATGATGAAAAAACAAACCTCTACCATAACAGAAGAGCAGACAGTCCAACTTTCATAGAGAAGATAAAGATACTCCTGTAAATTTGAAAACTCTTAACCTCATGCCAAGTATTATTATGGTTGGCCGCCCAGTCAGCCAGATGTTTAGACTGGATTTGGCATTTATATCCACCTATTGAGTCCTTCCCAAGGACCTGGGATAGGCAGATGTTGTTGTTTGATGGTGTTAAAGGTATTGTTGCAGGATGATGATGATGATTTATGTAATTACACTAATTATATTACATTGTCAGTCTTTTCCCTGTATATTTGTGTACAATATACACTGTACTGAAAGCACACACACTAGTAAACTAACCAAGGGGCAAAAGGGAAGAATCATAAGAATGTTCATTAGAGTAAATGCTAACAACATGTCCCATATATACTTACAACTAAAGAAGCATTAGGCATGTAATATTTGGAGAAACAGAAACAGTTTCCTTTTCCATTTCAAGCTAAAATCTCACAAATTCACTAAATTTTGAATAAGTCATACTAAATTTTGATGGATTTTTTTTTCTTTTCAGGCAGCAAAAGGAGTTACGTTTTTTGACAAACACTAAAAAACAGAAAGTGTTTTAATTTTTCATATAACCATACTTTCATTCTAACATTCCCTCTAGTGCAAAGCTTATTTATGTATGTATATGCATTCTTTTACTTTCTTTTTCTTTTCTTTTTTTGTTATTCTTTTAATTAATTAAAAACATTTTTAAAAAGAAAACAAAATGTTGATAATGGAAAAAATAAGTGGGTGTTGGTATGTGTATAAGAGTATTTTCATTTGCAGCTGACAATCATTCAGCGTTCAAAAACCATACACTCCAAGTCAGAATTCCTTATAGCTCATTTGTTATATTGTGATCTTCTTTCATTGGTGAACAGATATATGGAAAGCTGCTTTACACTAAATTAGGTTATTTGCCCAGCTTGGACAATATTTTCTGTTCCTGACATGAAACATCTCTCTCTCTCTCTCTCTCTCTCTCTCTCTCTCTGGCAGTAAGTTTTTCATATTTCAACCTAATTGTTTAGTTCTGGCCATTGGACATGACATCTTTCTCAATAAATTAATCCAACAACTTTATAGAGTCTTTATTCAGACATTTACAGGTGAAACTCGAAAAATTAGAATATCGTGCAAATGTTCATTTATGTCAGTATGGCAACTCAAAAGGTGAAACCAATATATGAGATAGACGCATTACATGCAAAGGGAGATATGTCAAGCCTTACTTTGGTATAATTGTGATGATTATGGCGTACAGCTTATGAAAACCCCAAATTCACAATCTCAGAAAATTAGAATAGTGTGAAAAGGTTCAATATTCTAGGCTCAAAGTGTCCCACTCTAATCAGCTAATGAATCCATCACACCTGCAAAGGGTTCCTGAGCCTTTCAATGGTCTCTCAGGCTGGTTCAGTAGGAATCACAAGCATGGGAAAGACCACTGACCTGACAGTTGTGCAGAAAACCATCATTGACCCCCTCCATAAGGAGGGAAAGCCCCAAAAGGTAATTGCAAAAGAAGTTGAATGTTCCCAAAGTGCTCTATCAAAGCACATCAATAGAAGGTTATGTGGAAGGGAAAAGTGTGGTAGAAAAAGGTGCACAAGCAGCAGGAATGACCGCAGCCTGGAGAGGATTGTCAGGAAAAGGCCATTCAAAAGTGTTGGGGACTTTCACAAGGAGTGGACTGAGGCTGGAGTTAGTGCATCAAGAGCTACCACACACAGACGGATCCTGGACATGGGCTTCAAATGTCATATTCCTCTTGTCAAGCCGCTCCTGAACAACAAACAACATCAGAAGCGTCTTACCTGGGCTACAGAAAAAAAGAACTGGTCTGTTGCCCAGTGGTCCAAAGTCCTCTTTTCTGATGAGAGCAACTTTTGCATCTCATTTGGGAACCAAGGACCCAGAGTCTGGAGGAAGAATGGAGAGGCACACAATGCACGATGCTTGAAGTCCAGTGTGAAGTTTCCACAGTCTGTGTTGATTTGGGGAGCCATTGTTATCTGCTGGTGTTGGTCCATTGTGCTTCATTAAGTCCAGGGTCAACGCAGCCATCTACCAGGAGATTTTGGAGCACTTCATGCTTCCTTCCGCAGACGAGCTTTATGGGGACACTGACTTCATTTTCCAGCAGGACTTGGCACCTGCCCACACTGCCAAAAGTACCAAAACATGGTTCAATGACCATGGGATTACTGTGCTTGATTGGCCAGCAAACTCGCCTGACCTGAACCCCATAGAGTATCTATGGGGCATTGCCAAGAGAAAGATGAGGGACATGTGACCGAACAATGCAGCGGAGCTGAAGGCCGCTATTGAAGCATCCTGGTCTTCCATAACACCTCAGCAGTGCCACAGCTGATAGCATCCATGCCACGCCGCATTGCGGCAGTCATTGCTGCAAAAGGGGCCCAAAACAAGTACTGAGTACATATGCACGCTTGTACTTTGCAGAGGTCCGATATTGTTCTATTTCCAATCCTTGTGTTATTGATGTCATGTAATATTCTAATTTTCTGAGATTGTGAATTTGGGGTTTTCATAAGCTGTACACCATAATCATCACACTTATACCAAAGTAAGGCTTGACATATCTCGCTTTGCATGTAATGTGTCTATCTCATATATTGGTTTCACCTTTTGAGTTGCCATACTGACATAAATGAACATTTGCACGATATTCTAATTTTTCAAGCTTCACCTGTATGTTGATACCAAAGCATATGTGAGATTATATTTGTTGCAGCTCTAGAAAAATAAGGCACATATAGAATTCAGTACTAAAGTACTGATTATGCAAGAGTCCAAATACTTGTGTCTTTAGCCCACCTATGGGTAACTAACAGCCTATGACTGAATTAAGATATTTTCCAAATACCATTCCATATGTTATTTAGGGTACTTTTATTATTTATCTATCCATACTTTTTCTTACTGATCCTACACTGTTTTATTTTTATAAGAAATTTCCTATTTTTAAGATATACATATGTAAGTAGATTTCATTAAACACTTTACTGGATCTACTATAAGAAGGCAAGGTGCAATAAAGTGAAGTATTTTTTCCCATTTATGCTGATGCAAAAAAATAAGCACATGCTTAAATCTCTTCCACTGAAATCAGTAGGACTTAAAGATGCTTAATTTCAGCTAAACCGTGCTCTAAAGAAATGTTTTATAACTAGATTGGTGCTGGTGCTGTTGAAAATCAACAGAGAACATTACCATTTTTATGAGCACTGTGAGGTTTCCATTATGCTAATGATCATCTTGGGAGTACAGGTTTTCTCAGCAGATCATGTTAAATGCTAAATAAGTAATTACTAACAGTGTATTCAGTACCTTATAAGTGACTTTCTGTTTTGGGTGATATTCATATCAGTCTGGCTATTCTTAAGCACCCTTAACATCACTTGCCACTCATATTTCCCCCCAGATAAACTATCTGATGCAATCATCACAGTGGTTATGAGAAAATCCACTAAAATAATCGGAAAGGTTTTATCATCTGTTTTATTTTGTTTCATCTCATTTATTTAATTATTTATTTAATTTTGAGAGAGGTCATAACTTGCAAACACAAAAGACCATGAGGATTTTCTGCAAGACAGATTGTCACAGATCTTGAAGGCCTTTGCAGGCCATTGCACAGCAGACAATGTTTCCAGACTCCCCTTGATGATCACTATCACTTTGGATTGAGGGCTTTCCACATTTATGCTGTGGGAATGGGAGATCACTGCATTATCAGAGAAAGGGAGCTGACAAGCCTGCTTGTCAAGAGCTGTGTACCTTACTTATAGGTCATATAGAAAGATTTGCACTCTCTGTACATCACAGACTTGACAGGTCCAACAGCTACAATTATTGATCCAAAGAACACCCCGCCACCTTTATGTGGTTTATCTGTAACCTTAATTACAATATCATTAAGATTATTTAATAAACACCTGTGAAAAGTGGTACATCTTCTTAAAGTTTTCAGGATGCTATTTTTGAGTTTTAGTTCATTAGAAAAACCTTATAATTATTTCAGTGTTTATGTTTATCTATGCATGTGAAGTTCCTCTTGAGGAGTTTGCATTAAGACAGCTTTACAGATGCTCAAGCAATTAATGGTGACTTATCAATTCACAGTGACTCAAAGTTAAACATTGACATGGTAATGGCCAGTTTTGCTCTTTCTTAAGAAGTCCTGCTCTGCCCTTTTTCCAACCACCATCTGATCTCAACATTGCCCACACATCCCAGGTTTAAGATTATGAGACAAAGATTAAATCAATCAAGGCTCACAAGCTAATCACTAACAAGACACTGCAGGAAAAGCAGCTTTTATCACTTCACTAATTCAGCACAAACACTATTGGTCCATATAACTTTGGATAAGCCTTCTGTATCACTCTGGCCCCATGAACTAATCCATTCTTCAAACATCAGCCAGGCTTGAAGTGTGCTGAGAGGGTCATCCGTTACTGATGATGGGGCAATATATCTAAGAAACAAGAATTGTTTTTCTGCCATAACCCACTGAGACATTCATCAGTGAGATGATTAAATAATTTTCTTTCAGCCTTGAGATGCATAATAGTGTTTACCAAGGTAGCCTTATTTTCAGTTCTTTCCATTCTATAGGCTGGATTTAGCACTTGATAGATATACCAAGTTTTAATCTGCTTTGCTTTGAGATCGTTTAAAGATATTAATGTATAATTCATGATTTATCATTGTTCTATTGCAAATAAAATTTTCAATTAGGCATTGTCCTGTGAAACCTAAGATAATAAAGGATAGTCCATAAATATTTTAAATAAATCAATGTGAAATCAGAATGAATTGCAGGAACGTATCCTGACAAAATTGCAGTGGTATGGAGGAATGGATGAAAAAAGGCTCAGCAAAATAAATATAAGCTATATGCCTTAAAAAAAAAAAAACCCTATTCAACCCACCTACCAAATTGCTAAAATTGCACTGCTAAGTCTTGTGGAGGACATCCCTCTGAAACTATATGAAACTCCCTCCCCATTAGCCAGAAATCCACCCTTGGATTTCAACTTCAGTTATTTTCATCCCAGCAAATTCTGGGATGCTTTCGTGCATATATTTGTTCTTTCAAGCAAAGAACTGTCTATTTTTCTCTTCCCTTCCCCCTCCCAACCCAGGTAAAATGTTTAAAATCAAAAGTTATAAACCTGACTTAATTTTGCATTTAGAAAAGTTATACGTTTTCAAGTTTAGGATTTATTCAAGCAAGTATTCTAATGACTAAATGCTGTACCTGCCCCATACAACAGCATTCCCCCACCCCACCCTGATACTACCTGCCTTTTGGAAGGCTCTTAAGACTTAGGTTTCCCCAGTCATTGGGTCAGGAGATTTGGTGCTGTCTTGACTATTTTTGATTGGTTTGGCTGGATGAAGTTGCTATGTGCATGTTATATTTTACTTTTTTTTTTTAGTGGTTATGTATTGTTCTTAATCTGTGTACACCACCTTGAGTCACATGTTGATTGGGTGGCTATATAAATTGATTTAACAATTTAATAAATAAATAAAACCCTATGAAAGAATCTTGTTTTCCACATAATGTAAAATGTGGTCTTATTTACATACATACATACAAATAGATTGCACAAGTCCTGGTTTTTCAGTGTGTATATACAAAGTCTTGCAAGAGCCACTCACATGGAAATATGTTTGTCTACACTGAAGATCAAAAGGACCTCAATATATATAATAAAACCATCCATGGAACTTCACACTTTTGGACTCATTTCTCATTACAACATGCTTAACCAGATGATCAAGTTATAACATTGAGAAGGTAAAGCAGATGCACAGAAACTTTCACATTGTTCTGTCACTTTAGAAAAAGATGGTCCTGAAAATAGATCCACGTAATGTCAAGCTAAGTAATGTGTAGGTTGGCCTGTCAAAGAATGTTACAAGCTGGGTGACAAGTATATCTCTCGAAAGAATAGCTATGTATGTACCAGTAACTGAATCTCTGTGTAATACTCACATAGCTTCCCAACTCTTTCCCAATGTAACCTTTCACATTTTGCATGTTCAGCACAGCAATCTGACGAAGGTTATATATGTATATTCAGCTGCAACCTGTAAGTTAGAGCACAGAACTATGCAAATACTCACAAGCACACACTCCCCTGATCATGATGTAGAAGAGGTCACACAAGTGGTTGTTTTGATAGACTGGAGGGACTTCAGTTCAGCTGAGCAACGCAGATGTGGAGGATTACCTTTGCACATCTTCTGACTTAGCTCAGAATTGTGTCAGCAGTGTGACTGTGGGACAAAGGTACTGAGGGTGAAGCAGCTGAAATTCTGCAATGGAAAAGACTGGAGGCATAAGCCCATAGGCTGCTAGTCATCCACTCCTGGGCTAAGCAAGTATTCTCTATAAGCAACTCCAGGAAAAAAAAAAACTCCCAATATGTAAATTAGTAAATATATTAGAATTGGATAAATGTTATTTGTTAAATAACAAATAACTGTGAGTCAGTAATATTTAATAAAAGAAATGGACAAAGGTCAAGTCAAAATATTGTGCAGACAGTGGGTAGAGACATTAATGCTACGGTGATATGATCTCACATCATTGTTTGCTACTTGTCCAAAGCTTTGGCTACTGTTTTCAGCTGAATGCATTGAAGTAACGCATATCAGAACTTGCAGAACCCAACGTTATACATTTCAGAATGGGTACTATAGTACAATTCACTGAAATGCCATACCTTAACTGAGACCCAGTATATAAAACAAGATAATCCAAAATCTTTGTTAGCATCTCTTCAGTCCCTTGGGACAATAAATGAATCCTTTTATTAAGGCAACAACAGATTAGTTCACAATTGAACTAATTGGTTGACAATTTTAGGGAGACCAAGTAGTTAGAATTGCACAATACGGTGATTACAAAAGCTAGATACACTGATCTAGCAGGTGAATTTTTATATGCAGTTTTTATCCAAAGTCACTCAACAAAAACATACCTTAATGCTTAATAGATGCTGAATATATCCTCTTGCTAATGAAATTTAAATATATCAAAAATTGCACTTTTAGACCACACACACACACACACACACACACACAAAACCCTTCATGCAATCTGCCCTTGGAATAAAATGCAATAAATTAACTTCATGAATCTATAACCAAATGAGATACAATGGAGTTTGGTTTGAAGTTTGTTGGTTTGTTACACTTTTTCAGGCTAAATTATAGTACAATTTGCATGACTATGCTCCTTTTTAGGGTGACAATGCTTTCTTTTGCAGAGCAAACCTTGCCATGTAGATGTGCCTTTTAAATAAAACAGGTCTAGATCAGGCCTTTGAAGGCAACTGGAATAACATATTTTTGAAAAGGGGAGAGTGAAGAAAAAGAAGAGGAAGAGGAAGAAACTGTGATTGTGTAAATAACCCAATAAAAGAAGGAAGCACAGTGGTTGTGTATAATTAGCCCTGGAATTTGTAGACAGTGAAATGTTCATGTACTGCTACAATAAAATGATCTTGTAATTAACTTTGAAATTGTATTGCATTTTTCATAACTATAAGAAGTTTCTTTTTTATATTTTGAATGATATAAAAGGAATCTTGACAGAATTATTTACATTCAGTTGCAATAAAGATTCCAAACATGCCTTTTAAGCAACTCCAGATTAACTTCCTTACAAACCCATTAATGTATATAATGTAAAGTGATCGTGTTGAAGTTCATGTCTAATACTGTATTGATTTATTTCAATGGCTCTGACTTAAATAAAAATGGAATTAAAAATCTAGTCACTAAAGTTGGTCTCTTCTTTTTATTTGTTTGTTTGAAAGTTAAAACGTTTGTATATTCATAATTTGGAAATAATAGTCCACATTTAATTCTGTGGCCCATATTGGCCAACAAGACACAACAGGGAACCACTTAAGAACATGAAATTAATTGACCTCTCCCTTTATTACCCCTAATGGCAAATGGCATCATCACATTTTATCTATTTTTTATCTTGCTTACCTTGCTTCTTGTGTCAGTCACATATTTATATGTAATCCCACTGAGATTCCTATGCTGAATTCAAGGCTGCATATCAGGGTGGCCATACTACTGCCAGAAGGCCACATGTGGGCCCCACATTCTTTTTTGCTTTTTTCCAGAGCCCTTCAGACTATATCACCAAATTTCAATTTCCTGCCACTTTGAGGTGCAAACACAAAAATTATCATGTACACCTAAAATAGGCTTAGCACTATTTTAAAAAAGAAAAGAGAAACCCCCATGCCTCTCCTCCCAAATAAAAACAAATTAAGAAAATATGGCCTTGGCAACATGAGACATCGCTTCATTTCTTTTACATTATTGCCCTGTCCTCTGCAGTTATTAGCAACCCCGAAAATACTAAATGTGCCCGCTCCATCTGTAAATAATTACCAAGCTAATAGTATTAGTTTTTATCCCAAGTGGTTTTTTTTTTGGGGGGGGGGTGTAGTTGGCAAGATCATGCAAACATTTCCTTCACAATCCCTTTCTTTTGAAATGACTAGAAATTGTCAAAAGGTACAAGTATGCTCTTTTGCAACGTATGCTTATTCCAGTGAAGGTTACAAAAGAAAATCTCCAGTAGATTTAATCTACAGTCCTCTTTTTAGCAGCAATAATCACTCTCCTCTGATATATGCATTTGTCACTCATTGCAAAGCAGCTGGAAATCTGATCCCTTAACTATTGTGAAATTAAGGTCTGTATCTTTTTATGAACTTATTTTTGTAGATGCATATTTCTCAAAATTCCTTGCTGGCTACATTTAAGTAAAATGTGTGGTGCACTTAATAAAACAATTCAAAATGGCCTGTTTGATGATTATTTACTAAAACTTGCTTCTCTGGAGTAATCTGGACATACATATAAATGAAAGATCTAAAGTATGCAAGCTTTATATTGTCATTTTATGTATATTTATGCAGAAACAGGTTCAAATAAATTGGCATTTACTGTTAGAAATGAATGCAGGATTTCCTGAAGCAGTCTACATAGTCCCCACAAAGTAGAAATCCAGACTCCTATTGTAAATCTGGCATGGATCCAGACATTCCTTCCATTTAGGGAATGGCATTCTTTTTATAGATAAGACATTCTCATCTCCCTCTTACCTCTGTGGCCTCCTTTACCCTTGTAAATCTGCTCCTGAAGCTGAGAGGACCCAATGAAAATGAGGGCATGGACAACCACAAAAAGGAAATTTAAACATTGGAGCAGTAGAGACACCTGGATGAGCAGAAGACCCTTTCATACCCTACTGTGCCAAATAATACTGGAATTAAGAAAACTGGCTCATATCAAATTAACTAGTGCCCTATTGAGTTCTCTGACCTGCTTTTTTCGATCAGTGATTTCAGGCAAGAGACAATCTGTATTTTATTCAGATATGCTAGAGATTGAAATTAGATCCTTCTGCATGTTCACAACCATAAACATAAAAGTTGTAGCATTTTGCCATTTGGTTCCATGTGGCTCTGTCACATGGCTCTTACTGGTTGCCTGCTAAGAGAGAGGTTCAATGTGAAATTGGCATTGAAAGCCAAGATCATTTCTCTGGAAGGACCCTGTTTTTACCAGTCTGCCAAAGGTCAACTTATGATCAATTCAGGCATGAGGACTAAAAGTAGAAAACTTCTATTTGTAAAATGGGAGTGATGGTTGCCAAAAGAGCGGGACGCCTTTGAAGATAAATAAGGTCAAATGTAAATGATAATGACCTGTCTTCCCTTGCTCAATTTTCTTCTTAAGGTAAGGGTTAAAAAATCCAACTGGCTGTTGAATGGGACACAGCAAAGCTGCCTTTCATAGATGGATGGCATTGTACCAATGGTGCCTTCACTTCAGAAAAGGAGAGTAGAACCCTATGCAGAATTCCTCTCCCAAACTATAGAGGAAATGCAACAAACTGCAAACAGAACTTCAAAAGGGAAAACAGAGTCCAGTTAACAATCAACCCCACCTTGCCTTGATGCAAATATGGTGGTGTGATGAGGTTAATTGCTGCTTTTATTTAATTCCTGTCATTTTCTTTCTACATGCTATGCCATACATTTTGCTAGAAACCTTCTACCACTGCTATAAGAGATGGGTCACTAATGGTTCCCAGACCAGAAATAGCTGTTATGTAAACATGCAGCTACTTGACCTCAAGGCCAACAAGTGCAAAACCAAGTATCTATTAATTTGGAGAAGTGGAGGGAATAAAGCTTTGAGAATATAATCAACTTCTACATCTTGGCATATCAGTGGGCATTCAGCTGTTGTATGTCACTCCAGTCTTGTCTGCAATAAACAGTCAAATCCAGCTAAGCCATACCTGTAGGTCTTTCACCAATTCTGATTTGATTTTATGAAAGCAAGCTTGGTTTCTATATGTGTCGCAAAGGAGTTTCATTGACTTATTCTTTGGGGAGAAATATGGCCTTCTTGCTCTCATTTAGACACAAGGTTGTCAAAGGATGTGTGTGAATGTCCTGTTTTTCATTATATAAACATTTCTTCAGCTTTATGTCTTCCCATATTTTCAAGAACTCCCAGTGAGAACCACCCTAACTAGGCTTTTGTAAATGGGAAAGTGTGGTCATCCAGGAAGACTTCAGAGTGATAAAAAAATAGGTTACAGGGGGGAAAAAAAACCAGCAACAGAATATTCTATCACTTCCTGAAATAAATTCAAAAGCACTACCAAAACAAATTTGAAAAAAAATTCCCAAGACCCCTGAGAATATGCTAAAAAAGCAAAAGTTTCTTTAGTAGGGGAATATAATTTTTAAATACTTCAAGATATTAATGTTACATAAGGACTTAGTCCTTATGGCTTGTTCAGTACACTATGATTAAAAGTACTGGATTAATGCAGTATATGGACTTGACTAATCTATGATGGCTGTGTTAATTAGACAGGCATGCATCTATTCACAGGTATATATATGAAAACATACAAGCACATACATATTATACCTGCATCTTTTCACACATACAGTATATTCCAAACTGGCTCACCACATATATACTATCCTGCCCAACTGTTCTGTTCCAGATTGCTATTCTTGATCGAAGTTTACAAAGATGGAAAGGGGGAAGTTTTACATCCTCCTCTCCATTACAATTAGCAATAGGGAAAGTGCAGTTTATTCCCTGCTGCCCAACTGAGGTGTAATCAATTGGATATCATAAAAATGTGAACTGAAGTACCAGACAAGCAGGCTACAGGACAACTTACACCTACAAATAGCTCACATGTGCTTCACCACACATGTCATCAGTGGAAGCATGGAAAACTGAATTAGAATGAAAGCAGAACATGTGGTCTTTCTAGATGGCAGGCCAGAAAAATGAAAGATGAACAGTGGGAGGAGGTTGGGAAAAAGAAAAAATGGAGCCTCATTCAAGAAGTTGTTTATTGCTTTGGGTACCCTCCAGCCATATTTAAATTTTCATGATTTGATGAGTAACATTGCATATAGTGCATCCAACTTGTGGGGAAGCAAGAGCAAGCTCATGTATCAATTCAGTCAAGCACACGCAAAGAGAGGGCAATGTGGAAAAAGATTTCTGTGGCTTATATTGAATCTATAAAACGAATAGAAATTATGAGGGGACCTTTACCTTGTTGTGGTCTTAAAAGAAGAAATTCCTTTAGACCATACTCAGGAAAATCATTTGGCATCCCTGATATCAACAGGTGAGGGACAGACACAAATGTGGTACAAACAGGCCTTTTTCCTGTTTTGAATTAAAGTCACTTTGTGTGCTCCTTTCAAACCACTTTCCTAAAAATCTATATTCCCTTAGTCAGCATGCTTTTCTTCAGAATTTGTTCTATTGGAAGCTATATACTGCATATTAAAAAAAACACTTCAAGAATTTCAGGCATTCTCATGCCTCTTGTGGATTATTTGCTTTTCAGTTGGTTTGTTGGCTTTGTTTGGGGTTCAGATTTGCTCCCACCCCCGCCCCCTTGAAGCTAGCCAACAATATGGCACTACACTACCCTTTATGTATATATGTTGCATAATTATGAAGACGCGAAGTATTTATCACCTTTTTGGAGCACGAAGCAGAAAGAAATACAATACTATTACTTCCAGCCAGTGGCTTTCCCAAGATAATTAGATAACACAGTGACTGAAGCCTTGGTTAGTCCAAGGCTTTTCAAGTTAAGTGATTGACATGCCTCTGTCTGGCTGCTCTATTAACTGTTTCATTTTGTTGCTATTTGCAGTTTGCTTGGCTAATACTTCGAACAAATACAGACTGTTTCTTTAGCCCCTTTTTTCTCTTTGACCTTCTCCTGCCCATTTTCTTTGAGTCACTTCAAGCTGCCTTGAAAAGGCTCGTTGAATGGGCACAGTCCATCAGAGTCCCAGGTTCATCCCCTTTGCGGCCCTGAATGCTCCACTTCAAAGATGGGCCGCATTCTTTAATTGCCCTTTGAATTAATATCAAAGGGTCACAATGCGAGTGCCAAAAGAGAAAGAGTCTTTAATGAAGCAAAGAGCTACCATTCATTTGCAGATAAGCACGTTTTTATGCCTGAATGGTCACCACCAGGGCTAAACGCTTCTGGAAGAAGAGGAGATGGAGGGGGAGGGAGTCTGAGGTGGTGATTAGTTCAAACAAACAAGGGTAAACAAATTTTCTAAAAAGGAAAAAAAGAAAATACAAAAGGCCCCACCCCATCCCAACAAGGGAAAATAAGTTAATATGGTGGTATGTGTGAAATGCCACAACAGGGGCTGGAAGAGGCCAATCCCTTTTTGGAGAGAAAACAAAACCAAATTCCTTCAATCGTTTTGTAGATTTCTGATCTACTCCCATTCTCGTCCCACTATTTGTTTATCAACTTGAGGAAACTTGTCCCTTTCTCTCTTTCTGCCATCTCAAAATTGAGTTTATTCAAAGTTTGGGGAATTTTGACTCAGTATGAAACTTTGCCTGGGAATACACAAGAAGATTCCCTCATGGAATAGAAATAATACCTTCAAAAATTAATTCATGGAGATTGAATGGCTGGGATGTGAAGGCTGGGTTTCTTTGGGGTTTTTTTTTTTCTTTTTTTTTTAGTTTCACAGTGTAATTTTTTTTTTCCTATTCTAGGTTTGAAAAATCAAACATTAACAATGCACATGAGTACATTTGGAATTAAGGTGGCATTTGAATGGAGAAAAAAATTAACTTAGAAAATAAACCTAATGCCTTTTTTCCTAAATGCTTAAGTATGTTCTTGCAAAACTGTTAATATAGAGTACTGCTTCTGCTCTATATTATCCAGCTATTTCAAATATTTTTGTATATTTGCCTTGTGCAAAATGGGAAGACCTGTTCAGCCTGAACTCCAGTCTTCTATTTAATAATGTCATTTTGGTGTTTGCTTTATTTAAAAAGGAGAAAAACATGGAAGTACATGATGTTAGATCTTATGTTTTATATAACAAATTCAGGAGCTTTATTTTCATCCAGTTCTTTTATATTTATTTGTAATTTAAAATGTACAGAATTCATTGAGACTCTTCCATCAAAAGTAAACTTACTGGGGCTACAGCTTCCTTTCACATTCTTGAGTTCAGTTAAGTGGAAGACCTGACCTCCTGCTTTACAGTTAGAAGCAACTGATTGTAGCACATGTACTAGAACTTATGCATGGTGGGACATGGTGCAATTCTGAGGTCCTATGGCCTAGGAAAGTCCAAAAACAGTTCCACAGACAGGCTACAGTAAAAAAGAAGAATTACACTTCTAGCTACTTCAGTTGATTGGTTAGGTACACCAAGTCAGTGACTGACCAGCTTAGAGATAGGCTATGGAAATGTGACACATATTTTTTAAACTGGGTTACACAGAACTGTTTCTTCAACTAACTGAACACTGTGGCCTTTTTCTTCTCTGTTGGTTGGCTGATGGCAGAAAGGAAGAAAGAGGAGTGATGGCAAAAATAGTTAGGAATGGGAGGTGGTGATGTTACAATGGAAGCAGTGGCACGGAGGAGGAAAAGACAAAGGATGGAGGAGAAAATAAGAACAAGATGAGAGAGCAGATTGAATAGGAGGTCAGCCAGAAGGAGCTACCTGACATGAGAGCATGCCCAGGGCCTCCTCAAACCTGGCCGAGTTATGCTGGCAACTCCGTTATTGAACGTATATTCAAATGCCCCATTTTTAGGCTCATAAGTGATTTAGAAGGTGAGAAGGAAATATGGCAAAGTGCAGTTATAGGACATCTTTTTTCCCTAATCAAAGCACTACCAGAGTAATTATCAGATGTTACTTGTGAGGTGATAATGAGGCTTTCCAATTTTATTTTTGATTATGGCAAATTAAAGAGAGGCTGTTGGAATGAAAAAAACTATTAAGCAGATGGAGGATACTTGCTTTTGTATATACCATTTCTGCATTACTCTAGCAGTTTAAACAATAACATTGCTGCTTTTCTTCTTTGCTGCATCTGTGTGGATAGATCATATGACTGACAATTCTTCAAATGGATGTTTCACTTTGACCAAGTTTTGTAGGAAGCATTCCCTCAAAACAAGTCTGCCAAATGACATGACCCCAAGCTTCTACACAGTGGAACATCTGCTGTGGAATGTGCTGGAAGAAGTACTTTGTGCCACATGAATCCCATTAAGGAAGAGAAGCTTGTCAGCCCCACACCTCAACAAAGCAAATCCTGCCCACCTCACACTGGTCTAATATATACCAGCATGATGCCTGGTCCCCTACAAAATGAACCACTACATCTCAGGTTCAGATTCTTAAAACACAGTATCTACATAATAAAGAACTGGTATGGATGTGAAGAAGGGCAACCAAGAGGGTCAGTAAGAAGAGCATGCAGGACTTGTTATTCAATGAAGACGAGCACAGCTACAGTCTTATATTCACTAACCTGGAAAAAGAGTCCCACTAAACATAATGGGACTTACCTTGGAAAAGATATGTATAGACTTGTGCTGTATGGGAGTACATGATGGAGATTTTTAACATAAAACTTAATATGAAGAATGTTAGCCAGCAGAAAAACTTCATTCTTCTCTCATAACACTAAAACTTAGAAACCACCAGCAAAACTGACGGCAGGACAAAAGAAGGAAGTATCTACACTTGCATCATTAATTTTATGAAACTCAATATCCACAAGGTGTGACAATCCTCCCTAGCTTGAATGGATTTAAAACAAGGCTGCATAACTTTTCCCAGACTGAGAATCACACTATATTTTGAATATCATACCAGGAGCTGTACTCTAAAAAAAATTAGGAGAAAGACCAAAGCTACATTTGAGTTTATTTAATTAAAATTAAATATAGTTAATATGACCTCACTGATCATGGATTGAATAATTTCCCCTTCTGTCTCATTAAATATTTTGGGGGTCACATGCAAAGCTTTCAGAAGCCATATGCAGCCTTGGGACACATTCAGGGCATCTGCCTCTGGCAACTATTTGGAATGTCCAGGTTCATAAACAATGGCTTTTAGGACATCCTGCTGGCCTGTGTATGAAACCAGGACACTGATTTGGTGATCTTTTACTACCTTGCCTTAAAGTGGCTACATAGAACTCTTTTAAAATTGAATAATAAATATTGGTTTTGGAGTCCTTGTCAATTTATGTTGGTCTATTGTAATTGGAGAATTTGAGATTATGGTTCAAAGAGATTTTTTTAAGTTCTCCCTATTCATTATGGTCTACAAAATCAAAGGAAAAGAAAAGAAAAATAAATGCTATAACCAATGACTAGTTAAATTCTTTAAGCTATATTAGGTTCTAAAGGCATTCTTGGTGGCTACTCCATGTTTTGGAATTCCCTGCCAACAAAAATCAAGTAAGCTCATTCTCTATTATCCTTCTACGGTCAGGCAAGACCGTTTTTATTCAGGCAGGTCTTTGATGTTACAGGCTTACTTCTTGCTGAGCTGGGTACCTGTCTAGTCTAATAATGTGATTTTAATTACTATATATTTTATTTCTGTTTTTAACTGGCTTAACTTGTTCATGGAACAGTGGCAGAGTACGTTAATTAAATGAAAAGTGTATTGATTGTAATATGGGGGATCCTCACTCTGAAGATTTGAACAGCTTAATCCTATTCTATGTGAAGTGAATCACATTAGATTTTAGTGGAAATAATAATGTGCATTTGCTGGATCCAAGCACCTTCAGTATAACTACTTTGGAGCCTCCTTTCCTATCAACACCTTAAAAACTTTGTTACAGTTGTTGGGGAGAATGTCTGTGATTAAGATGAATGTTTTACCTAAAATGTTATTTTTGTTTCAGAGAATACCTGTCTTGACAACTGATGCACCATTTAAACAATGGCAGAAGGACATATCTAAATTTGTATGGCAGGGGAAAAAAAACATGAGTTAAATATAAGGTCTGACAAGATGCAAAGGAAACAGAAGGATTGAGTTTACCTGACTTGAAATTATACTTCTCTGCTTGTTGTTTAGTTTGGATGAAAGAGTGGGTGTTGCTGAGAAATAGAAGGACACAAGAAGAATACAATCTGAGATTTGGGTTGCATGGATATTTGTGGTATGATAAAGCTAAGGTTAATATAGATTTTAAAAATCATTATGTCAGACATGCCATTTTGAGTATATGGAATAAATACAAATCCAGGTTGTGCCCAAAAACACCTTCTTGGCTCTCAGCACAAGAAGCGTTTTGCAGACAAGAAATGATAAGTAAACATAAATGGTTAACTTATTCTTATATATTAGAATTTTTTCAAAGAGAATGTAAAATAAAATCAAGAGTAGATTTGGTAACAGAGGGATATACCTGCCAATGGTTTTCCTATGTACAACTATCAGAAAGGTTTAAAGTAGGCAAAATAATTTGTGGTTTTGAGCAATGTAAGACTGAGTTGGAAACAGAATTATGTACAAATGATAAACATGGTATTACCAAAATGTATAAATTTTTATTGAAATTTGAAACAGACGAAGAACAAGTGAAAGAATGTATGATAAAATGGGTTACAATTTTGGTTACAATATACAAATGGATCAATAAGAAAATATGTGGTTGAAAGGATTGAAATATACATTATGTTTTAATCTTAAAGAGAGTTTTTATAAAATGATGTACCATTACTATATGTCACCAGAGAATTGTCTAGAATGTATAAAGGTACTTCGAATTTATGTTGGAAATGTGAACAACAGGAAGGGACATTTTATCATGTTTGGTGGACATGTGAAAAAGCCAGAAAATTTTGAATGCAAATAAATACACTAATTCAGAAGATCTTAAAGACTAATATACAATTGAAACCAGAGGCTTTCCTTTTGGGATTGATAGACAAACAGTTAGAAAAAAGTCATGAAGCTTTGTTTTTATATATGATAACTGCAACGAGATTATTATATGCTCAAAAATGGAAAGACTCAGCACTACCTACAGTGGAGAAATGGTTGGTGAAAATAATGGAACTTGCAGAGATGGCCAAACTGACTTCCTTGATTAAGGAAAAAAAAAAATCTATGTTTATTGCTGACTGGAAACCCCTTATGGACTTTTTGCATAAAACAAAACAAAACAAAAAGATCTTATGATTTATGGCTTTGATGATTAGAAAAAATAGATAATAGATAAAAGAGAGTTTTTCTTTTCGTAACCATAAACCAAAAGGTAATTTTTCAATGGTACCTATATTTGCTGAAAAGAAAATCAGAAGCTACTTCTTTCTATTTCATTTCATTCTTTCTATTTGCACTTTTTGACTTTTTTTTTCTTTTCTTCCTTTTCTTTATTTTATATCAGTTCTTGCTGGTTTTTATATTTTATTCAAAACTCTTAATAAAAAATTAGACAAAAAAGAAAGAAAGCTTCATTACAGTTTAAAGAAGTCTGTTGCAGTTCAAATGAAACATATGCAAAAATATTCTCACAAAATGTTTAGCAGAATTTGATGCACTGAATTGCTACACAATCTACATACACAAAATTTTGGAAAGCTCTTAGTTCCTAGGTTCCAACTTACTCCTATATAATTTACTTCTTCACACAGCACGTAATTAATTGTGGAATTCCCTGCCATCAGATGTGTTACAGAACATCAGTGTTTGGTTTTAAAAAAAGAACTGACTATGTAACTAAGTTACATAGAATGGAGCCATCCATGGTTCCTAGTCCTGATGACTAACTACTACTTTCAGAATTATGGGGAGCATAGCTTAAATATCAGCTTTCAGGGGTTAACAATGGAAGGGGGCAATATTATATTATCTGGCTGTACCTTGGTCAAATACCTCCAGTTTGCTGCTGTGTGACCCCTAAAGTGAACAATATGGGTTCCTCACCTGT